>JAECYA010000055.1:5398051-6747564 GCA_018153455.1 Drosophila parabipectinata
CAATCCGGAATCGCCGTCCACAACCCAGTCCACCTATCAGGCGCCGACTCTGTTGCATCGCTCCACCTTGGGGCATCCGTTCACCCCCGATACTGGGTCGACCCTATTCCACGATCTGCTCCGTACCCAGGAGCGAACGTGCAGCTTGGCACAACGCATCCATGACATTCTGCCCACGGATGCTATGCGTCGCACGTTCCAGAACCAACTGCTCAGACAACAAATCCAAATCGAACAGCAGTTGGCGGCGGTGCTGGACCAGAAACTGGATTTGGTGACGAAGGCGATGCACATGAACCCCGAAGTGGCGCACTCCTACTACGTGTACCAGCCGAACAACGAATGGGCCAACGTTGGAGCAGCACTGGCCACGAGCATATCAGTGGGGCATATATGTACCACCCCGACTTGCCCCCGACCATCGACGCCGATACCGACAGTGGATCCTGCCGACATCTCCCTGGATATGTCGCGTATGGGAATTCGTGGTTCCACGGAGTCTACACCCACGGCCACGTCGACGCCCCTGCAGGAGAGCCTTCGCTCCTGCCCCACACCAGCTGTCGGCAGTTCGGCTCCTGTTGACAATCTAGTGACCATGCACACAGGCTGCATCCCATCGACCACTGAGTCTACCGTCACCGGTGCCGCCACCACCTCCGCTACTCCTACCACTGCGAGTGCTGCTGCTGTTGCTGCAAGCTCCGTCCAGTACAATGGACCCACCATCCCATGTTTGGAGCACTTGCGGGAGGATTTGGAGATATTATGAGGCCTGGCGACCGGGGAGGGGATTAGGGGCGACAAGGACATCGATCAGGATAATGAAGAAAAGGTAATGGTTTCGCAGTTTCCGGAGGTAGCAGGATCCAGCCGAGTTGCCCTGGATGGAGAAGGAGCAGGAGGCAACCCAGACCACACAAGTAACACAAACACTAATGAAGGAAGGGGTCCTGACATCGAATGGAATGTATGGCGTCGATACCCGAAGCAAAAAACGATTCGAAAATGCCGTAGAAACGTAAAGGTCAAGCCGGATCACAATCTTCTATTTGAAGATGAAGAAAAGGAGTGCATCCGGGTCGTAGACGAAGAGGATTTTGCAAGGGAATACGAACTACATCGAATGAAGAACGCCAACAAAGGGGGGCTTTCCAAAAGTGGCACTCATGAAGAACATAAAGATAAACAGTAAGAGTACACAGTAACCAGACATGTTGCGATGATATAACACGGAAATCAATCTAAACTAAAGAACACTACCATGCCAGTTAGTGAATTGATGAAGGAGGTTCCAACAGAAAATACACTATACAACACGTTGGAATACGAAGAAACTCGAGAAAATTACACAAACGGGTTATTGGAGACTAGTTAAATGGTATGGTTAAGAACACTTATACACACGATGACAAAAAACATCCAACTTTTGAAGACAAAACAAGGCTGTAGCTGCAATTACATTGATGTCACACGGGAAACCTATCGGAATCCTCAACACTTTATGGTAGGAAGAAGTCCGAGAAAAAACCACTAACTGTATTGGAGACACTAATACACCACCACGAAAAAATGCAATCCTCTGATCTCAATCACATCGGAATAAACAAAACAAGCCTGAAGCTGTAAGGTAACAAACCATTGGAATATGGAAGGACGAATTACACATTATGGTAGAAAGAAGTCCGAGAAAAGTCCACCATCTGGCTATTGAAGACAAAATAGCAAGTAAAACGCGGTATGCTTAGTAACACTAATACACCACCAGGATGACACAAAAATCAAACCTGTACAAGCTGCAATTACACCAGGTATCTCTCCAGAAGCCTATTGAAACCATCAACACATTGGAATAATGAGGAGAACGAGAAGAAACTACTACACAAAGACTAGAATACTATTGGTTCTTTGGACAAAGTGGCTGCATCAAGATATACAAACCAGAATGAAGCTCAAAAACCAGAAAAAAAAAAAACTAAAACTCCAAAATGCATGTTAAAATAGCTGTTGGAATAGCTGTTGAAATACGGATCAGAAACACACAAGAAACCCGAATCCGAATAAGACTAGAATACTATTGGTTCTTTGGACAAAGTGGCTGCATCAAGATATACAAACCTATTACACAACTACACTTAAAAAAAAAACTAAGACTAAGACAAGCCAAATGCTGAATGGTATATGGTCGCCGAAAAAAAAATGCTATGCTGCTGATGACTAAAATGGGAGATACATAAGCAAACTATTGTAAATAAAACAAGTAACACTACAAGAGACACTTTTATCCAAAAAATCACTTAAATGACATAGAAAGACGTGTAAATATGTAAAACAAAAGAAACATTAACAAAAAAATAAACAAACACCTTACACTTGAAATTTTTAAAAAGAGTTCTTATTTAAGAATGTGGTTGGAGAAAGATACCCGGTACTTCTAAAGATACTTCCTTTTTTAAAGCATAGTTTCAGGCCTAGTAGTAAAGCAGTTTCTAGGAGCTACTACTAAGGAAATTTATCCCTTAATATCCCCCTCTCAACCCAAAAACCCGAATACGAACTTTATTATTTCTTATCGGGCAACGAAAATCCTTATAGACGTCTAAATTGTAGCGATAAATGGCCAAAAAAGGCAACAAAAAAATTGCCAAAATTGAGAAGGTAAAAAAAAAGGAGACCCCCTAAGAAATTTGCTGACTTTGAACCGAAAATCGGAAGCTTAATTCTTCCAAATGAACAAACTCAAGAAGCTGCAACAAAAAAAAAAAAAAAAATAAATAAATATATATAGATGGGTATACATACGCCTACTAAGGTTTAAAACGGCCTAAACCAAAAAAAAAAGTGACACAAAGGCGACAACAACAAAAAAAAGTTGATTTCGCTTCGTTGAACAAAAAAATACATCCCAAGACCCGAAAGTCTTTAGATAGGAGGAGAAGGATATATATATATATGTATGAGGTTGGGGGTTGGGGGACTTTCTCAAAGCCAAGAAGGGGAGCGCGACAGTCTGGCGTTTGCTGGCAATTTGCATTTTTATTATATCAGAACTTGGTTAAAGTCAATACACCCCAAGGAGGTGGCCCAGATCAGACCAGGAGGAAGGTCCCGAATGTACAACCACTTATGCAAAACTACGTATGTACGTAATGGCGAAAAAAACGCATCAAATAAGTGACAAATAAAATACCAAAAGGAACCCAAAAGGACCGAAAAACAATCAAGAGAGCTGGGGCCAAAAGAAAAAAGATAAACAAAGCCAAATTAAAATTTATAAAGTTGACCAACTGTGACTGAGATCCAACCAAAACAACAAAAAAAGTGAAGAGAAGAAATAAAAAAAAAGGATTCCAGATTGATAAATTTATAAAATAAAAGACAAGCAAAAGAAATGATTAGGCAATTAATTAAAGTAAATAAAAATAGGGTCAGTGAAGGGTAGAACACAGAGGGACAAGGTTCTTAGAGATATATTTTTAAAAGAGTCTATAAATCGATGTATGAGCTGATAATTGCAAGCTAGAATTCGAGGAGATTTATAGACAGATAATCTTCCAAATAAACAAGCGGACAAATATTTCTTAAAAACTTAATATAATCACCTTTAGAGACAAATATACAATCCTATTTTAAGTAATTATCAATTTGAAAGGCTAAAGTCTTAAGAAAACTTAAGAGACAATAGAATATCTAAGCCGACAAACGGACAAGCCTTTAATATCCCCCACAATAAAACCTCATTTTAAATCAAATTAAAAATACTTCCAGAAACAAGACCTCTCTGTATTCCTTTGATATGTTGCAACTAAAAATCTGCATAAGTTAAGGCCAGGAAACTTGCCACATTTCGGTTGAACAATTCAAAAATTTCCGGTTTTTATTTTGGTATTTCACATTTTTCGCTGGGAAAGCGATGTTTTCCTTTCAAGTTTTCCCTTCGACGACAATCAAAGTGAAGTTTCCTTTTTACGGTTTTATGTATTTTTTTGTTGAGAGGCAAACTTTACCTTTGGCTGGGTTATTTTTTTGCGTTTGCGTATGTTTCGCCTTTAGTTTTTATGATGCCCGAATTTATTATGGAATCATTTGGCCCGAGGCCGCAAAAACCAAAATGATAAAAAAAGTAGAAAACTTATGCAGAAAGCCTCGCCAAATGATGCTCACTTAAGATATGCAAAGTACCTCCAAGGGTCGAGGACTTAGTTTCGGGTTTCCCTTATTACCAAATTTAAGTTTCATTTTATTTGCGATTATTTCACGTTTATGTTTAAGGGTTTAAATTATATGAAATTGATATTTAAAATGGTACTCGTATTTTCTTTTGGAAAGCAACAGCTTCTATTTAATATCCTTCTGTCAGGCATTTCTGCCTCACATTCCTCAACTTGATTTCATTTTTCTTTTTTTTTTTCTTTAGTTGTTTCTGTCAAATTTGTGTTGCACGCTTTTTGGCAAGGAATTTGCAATGCAGCAGTGACACCAGAAGACACCAGTCCTGCCCCGAGGGACGTAACGAAGCCAGCCGCACTTGCAGTAGCAGTAGCAAACCGCCCAAAAGGACCTACTTGCTGTCCCTCCTGAGATCCTTCGGAACATTGCGCGGGATGTTGCATACTTTTCAGCTTTGGTCGCGCACTAATTATGCAAAGGCAGCCAGGACGGGGCAAGTGGCAGCGGGCCAAGGCGAAAGGATATAAAGCGGTTGCACAGAAAAAAATATTTAAAAAAATTGAAAAATAAAATTTAAAGCAAAAGGAAAGCAAACGGCATATCATTTTCTTCAAAACAAATACTTCTTTAAAAAATAAAATAATTTAAAGAATTTCCTTGAAGTGCAACCACTTTTGATGGCATTTCATTTGGTGCGACTTTCGAGCGTAGTTTGCACTTTATTCACGAGTCTGTCTGACATTATGACCCCTCGACCCTGCCGCATCCACTTTGACATTTTAAATGCCACATTTTCTTCGCTCTACATTTCATGTTGTTGTTGTAGTTTGTAGCTCTGACATCTGCAACAGATGACCAATGTTTTATAGCTGCCACAAATAATGTGAGAACTCCTATTGAATACACAATGTATATATAGTACTCGCTGCCAGTGCACTGTCATTTTTAAGCTTGGATAAAATTCTGACAAATTGTTTAACTGACTTTACACTTTCCGCTTGCCACTTTCTACTTTCCACTTGCTTCCCTCCCTTTTATTACTTACTTTTTTTTTGGAGGGGCGGGAAAAGTTTTGATTAAACTGTTTGTCCTTTTTGGCCCACACCCTTAGACCATCCCCGCCCTTTCTCCGGGTTACGCTTGACAAACTTTACATAATTGCTGAAAACGCCCCGAATTACGGTCTAAAAAAAAAAAAATAAAGCAATTTCCATTGGCTCAGTGATGGCATGTGGCAAGTATCCAAAGTGTCCGGACCAAAGTCGGTTATTGTAGCAAACACGCCTTCCAGCCACTGACTGACAACAATCAAAGCGGTCTCGCAGTGTTACCAACAAACAGCAATTAAAATTGATGCAAATTAGCAGACACCCAGCCCGACAAGCCTTTTGTCCTTGAATGGTGACCCCGACGGGGTGACCCCATTCGCTTGTTCACCTCGCGTTCTGTTTCTTTATCAGCTTATTTATATTATTACCCAAAACTAATATAGGAAGTCCTTAATACGCTTTAATCGAAAAGGTGACCCCGTTCTTTTAATTACCTCACTTTTAAATTCTTCATTAGTTTATAGATTGGTCTTATTGAAGGACATCTAACATGATAGTCCCCAATATGGTGACCCCGAATAGCTTATAAGAAAACTTACCTCACGTTCAGTTTCTCCATCAGCCAATAGATCGATCTTATTGCCCACAACCACTATGGGCACTGCTGTGGTGGCCTTCGTCTCATGGATCTGGTCCCGTATGGCGCGGACCTCTTCGAAGGTAGTAGCATCGGTGACATCGTAGACCAGGATGAAAGCATCCGCCGAGGATATCGAAAGGGCACGCATCGCCGGAAACTAAGAGGGTTTATGAAATAAAAAAATGGTTTTAGAAGGGTTCTATAAAAAGGGTTTTAAAGCTTATAAAAGTATATAAATATATATCTAACAATATTTATTTTTAAGAGTAGGTAGTTGTTTAACTTATTGGTAACAATATTTGTTTAAGCCCCTAACTATTACCCTAAAAATCCATAATTTTAGAGCGTTTATGTGTTTATATTGCAAAGCAGATAATCTAATTTTGAAAAATATTTAGCTCCCAAAGGGGCAGGAAAATGCCAAAGTGGGCGTGGCCATTAGGAGGTGTCTAGGGAGTGGGGTCTGGGAGGTTGGTTAAAAAGTTAGTTAAAGTGTTGGACAAGGAATGTAAATTACAGTAACGGCAGCCATCAACAACAATTGTTTCCTCAATAATAATTTGCATATTATTATTGTCATACACATACACATACACTCGCATATGTCGCCGGCACTCACACAGACACATATTTATGCACACATATTTGAATAATCACGGATAATAATGTAAATTTCGTTTTCTATGCCCGTTAAACATTTTCACACTTGGCGCGAACAATTTCCCCGTGAATTTTCCCCCTCAAGTGGAAGATGGGAAAAGCACATGAAAAAAAATTGAATCTCTTTGTTGTTGTGCCAACACCGAGTTCTCTGTGTGTGTGTGCATAATTTTCTAAAATCATCCAGCATTATATTATATTTTCCTACAGAGCGGAGCGTGAAAAAATATGCCACGAAATTAACGAATAATTCACATGAAAGTGCTTGTGCATCGTTGCGTTTTGCTTTAAATTGGATTATTTTTTGGGACCATTTTAAAAATCCATTGACGCCTTTAAAAATCCATCAAAGCTATTCGGTAAATATTGGCAGATGAAACTTTATGGCCAAAAATGCATTTTTGATTGCTTTTCAGTGCCAAAAGGTGGGTTTTTTCTCTCTGCATCTCTACTATCCCCCGAATATTCCCTTAATTAATATTTACACACACACAAAAATATGTCATATCGTGGCTGTTTGTTTCGGGTTTAATTAAAGGTCCTTGATGTCCTGACCCTGAACTCTGGTCCCTCCTCCTGTCCTTTCATGTTCACTATTGTGGCACTTTCAACCCAACTCAGACTGGGATTCAGATTCGTTTTCAGATTCATATACAGTGTTTGGTTTTCTGTTTCTGTTTCAGTTTTAGTTTCATTTTCAGTTCACCATGTGTTTGGTTTTGAATCTTTTAAATTCCCCGAACAACGTTCAGTTCAGGCGCGTCCACCGATCGGAGGAGCAAGGTCCAATCAGGACACAAATGAAACAAATTAGTCTCATAACTGGGAGAAAAGGGGTTATCTTAGAGAAGGTATTACCAAAAATAATAATATTAAAGAGCTTGTTTTTTAAATTATATTTATAAATATTAAAATAAGTAGCTAATGAAGCATAAATTCCTGGAAATAAAAAATCTTAAAATTTTCTTCAAGTGCATTATATACATGGAAGGCTTAATGTTTGTGAAAATTTATAAGAAAACTAGGGGGGAGGAGCTGAAAAACTGCGGCGACAGTTCACTGGCATCGTCTTCATCTCCATTCTCGTTTGTCTGACAGGCCGGGGAACCGCAACCGCAGCATTTTGGCCAAAAGATACATTCGTATCTATGTGTGCATAAGCGAGAGTATATGGGTGTTGTGTGAGTGTGTGTATATCCTTACTCTCTGTACCACCCAGTACTAATGGCTTTCAAAAGCATGTGCCTGCCGAGTTAGTTTTAAATTGAATACGCAAAAAAAAAAACAAAAAAAATAAAGGGCAACACAACAAAAAATAAAAGAAGGCCAAATACAAAAAAGGAGCAGTCCGTGTTAATAAAAAGGCTAGCATTGAAATGTGTGCAGGCCACTGAAAAATGAAAATCCAAATGAAAATCTCCCAACGAGGAAACAAAAAAGCCACCCACACACACATAAAATGAACGCCGAAAGGAAAACCCTCGAAAACAATGGCCACCCAAGTGTCCTGCCGTTCAGATAGCACAAGGGTTGCCACACAAGGGGATGGGGGATGGGGGTGGGGACCAAAAAGAGGCGGGTGGAACGAGTGGGCGGCTGATGTTGGCTCGACCTTGTACCTGAACTTGAACCCGAAATGGGGGGCGAGAAGCTTTAACCTAAAAATGGCCACTAAACGATTGGAAATTGTTGCGGAAACAAATGGTTAACAAGTCGAGGAACAGAATCAATTTGCTCTCTACTTTTGTGGCTTGAGAATTACTTTTAATTGATAATAATTAATTATTCATTTGTTTTAGTTCAACTTGGATTATTAAGATTTTCTTTAAAAGGGAGAGAAAATAAATGGTAGTCACTGGCATTAACAAAAGGCTATTAAAACAAGTAGAAAGATCTCTTTAAAAAAGGTTCCTGAGGGATAAGCTTCCCTAGAATTTCTCTCTCTATTTAATTCTAAGTTTCTAATTTCTCCAATTTTCCTCTATTTAAAGACCAGTATATCCCAGATTTTTATTTCCCCCATAATTGTATTAAGCACTTTGAGTTTAAAAATCTCTCAAGCTTTTATTTTATTCAAGTAACAACCAAACACCTAGCATGTTCTTGTGATTTTATTTTGAATTCCCAGAATGTTCCCCGAACACCTGTTTGGGACGTGTCTCTTTTTCTGAAGAATTTCTAGAATTTATTTCCCCCTAAAAATACCTTTATTCGCTGACTTTTAAATTTCTTTTTTTGTCCGCCAGCCATTGAAATTTGTTTAGCTTTATGACCGTGCAGGGCATAATTTCTATGTACCAGACAATTTCCGAAGCGCAACTTAAAGTAGCTTTATTTTGGGGCACAAACCACCCAACCCCACCGCCATTATCTTACAGCATTTTGCTTCTTTATTTTATTTTCCCGCTCTGTGAGGAAAACCGATGTTTTCATCTCATCAAAAACGAGTTGGAAATGTTTTCTCATTTCTTTACGAATTTCTTCTTTTTTTTGGCGCTGAGCAGCCATTGTTATGATAGCATATTACTGTAAATAACACGCTCAAGATGGTTGAGGAGGAGGTAAGCCGGAAAAGGAAGTGAAAGCTAGGGATGTGTAGAGGTGGGAGGTCTGTAACATTACTGTTGAATGGTAACTCATCTTGAATGTGCCTCAAAACTCTGTTGCTCCGGAGGACATTTTGTGCAACGCACATAGGTAACTCCACGGCCACCAATTTCTGGATACTCACACCTCTTTTCACGGCCCGCCACATCCTGCCACGCCCCCCCACGAGTCGCCGCCGCTACTGCCCTCCCCCACCCCATCACTGACATCCCCGCCTGTGGTTTCCGCTTGTTACACATGCGACAAGCCAGGCGCCACACCGCAAGGATGCTGAGCCTGAGCCAGAGAGCCTGTTCCTGTTGCTGTCAGCTCTACTTTGGTGCACAGTAAAAAAATAATGGGGGATGTTGATAGATTTTGTCATTTATTGACTTTTCATTATAGTTTGGTAGGAAAAAAGGAGATGGGATGCTAAGAAATATTATCTTTTAGGTCTTGGTTTCGAAGAGATTTGAATCATCTTTCTCGAAGGACCAAAGACGTAAGACGTTCTTGAATGTTCTTAATATTTAAAATATCATTTTGTTTTAACTTGTGGAATTTAATCTTAATGTTATAATAAACTTTACCTAAAAAAACGAATCTATGGGTATTTATTAGAGTTTAGTTACTTTTTTCATGAATTTGTCTCGAAGGACCTATTATCTAACTATAGTTTAACTATAGTCTAGTTCTAACTCTTATGTAGAACTATTAACTCAATAAGAGTTACTTTGTTGTAAGCTTTCAATAAAAAAAAAACATAAAAACTAAATAAATATTTTCTTTCATTAAACTTTATTTTTGAAAAACTATTTTCCCGAATTTTTCCGTGCAATTCTTGTAGCATTCTCCCCCCACCCGTGAGCTCTCGCACATTTTCCACACGCTGCCTCTTGATTTCTCAATGGACTGCCGACGCTTGCCACATTCCACTTGCCCAGCTGATTGTGTGACTTTTGTTTTGCGCTTTTCGATAGCGTTTTTGCATCCAAAGATGCCAATGGAAATTCGCTAAAAAAAAAATTGCAACAAAAAAATATGTAATAAAAAATATTGAAGTAAAGTCTGGGATTTCAAATTGCAAATATTGGCATCGAGGAAATGCCAACTTCCCTCCATGATATGCATCCATATTGCATATTCAAGAAATTCCAACAGTAAGCAACTCTTTGAGTAGCAGAAACTACTGTCTGAATCTGAATCTGAATTACTGAAAAGTTTTCTCGGTGGTCCTATTTCCTTTAAAAAGTTGATTTAATTTTTTGACTCGTAGTGATGTGGCAATAGCATCAGAATTTGGTCGAGGTAAACAAAACCAAATAAAACAAAACACTTAGTTGATTCGGCTCGAAGTCCGAACAGAAAATGCAAAAACTTTAACTTAGTTTAAAGTTCACTAACAGGATTCACACGTGCCGCATGTCCTGGGTCCATATCCTTTTAGTTTCTCTGTCTCGGTGGGTGTGAGTGTGTGTATTTGTGTCCCGGAGTTATTGAATTTTTGAATTTCTCGTACTTGACTCAAAGCCAGAACTACCAATAGTTTTGGGATTAAGTGGAGTCCAAATATTTGGAATTCATGAAACAAAAAAAAGGAGAAATACAATTTGAAGGGAATGTGCTGCAAATATTTGTAATAAAATCCTCTCTCTGTCTCTGCTTTTTATCCAGATAATGTCAAAGGTAACACAAAAAATATATATATTGTTGTTTGTATATCTTTGTGTGGTGTATTTTTTTGTTCCCTTCCCAGGATAAAGACTTGCGGCCAGGGCATATGTGATTAATTTGAAAAAAACGCAGTGCCTTCAAAAAAAAAAAAAGAAAAAATACAAATGTCTATGATGTCTATTATAAACTCATAACGTGGGCATTATTGATTCGCAAAATGGAAAATGGTAAATGTAAAATGCGGATTCAATGGCCCGGGAGAGAATGGGCGGAGAAAATCCAATTACATATCGGTCGGAGGCGGGAAGCTAAAAAAAAAAATAGTGCACTTTGGCTGAAAACCAAAAACAATGGCTATGAGAATCGGGTTTCGGGTTAAGCTTCATATTAAACAATAATTTCTGCAGCTGCCAATGAAATTCAATTATAATTAACGCCAGGACATTGAAGAATATGCGGGGTATTTTGAAGGTCGACCTCTCGGCTAACAGCTTCTGTCCAATATACATATAATTTTTTTTTTAAATATTTGCAAATTGGAATTTTTGTGCAAATACCATTTGTAGCAGGTAAACATTGGATTGTTTCATCCACTTTTGTATTTTTCTTTTTTCGTATTTTGGTTTTTGGTGCCAGTAATTTCAGTTGCCGTTGGAATTGTAAAACAAACAATGATAGAACGGTGGCAGGAGCGAGGAACCAGGACGAGAACGAGAACGAGGACGAGGCGAGAACAGAAGGAGCAAATGTGTGGCCTGCGGCTTGTTATCTTTTGGCACACGCAAAAATATCACTCATACGCATGGTGGAACCTTGCCAGGGGACTAAGTCGGCGTGAAAACTATTTGGCCACAATGCGGTGGTCCATTCACGGCCTCTTTAAGCCTAAAAGTGTGCCACATAAACTAGTGGCTCTTACTTAGTTTTGGGGATAAAATAAAGAGGGACAAAGAAGTATCAGGTATTATATAGTTTTTTTTATTATTCAAAATATTATAAAGCCGAAAAGAGTTTCTAAGAATTAAGGAAAAAATACACAGCAGTGCCAGGTATTATTTAGTAAAAGCTCTAAAAAAAAAAGAAGAGAACTAACTGAGTAGTATCATATAATCTTTCTTATTATATTATTTTTAAAAACCAAAACATGCTCTAGTAACCTTACAATTGGTATCAAAATAACACTACTTTAGTCTACCTTTGTAGCCACAAATTAAGTAATACACCTACATCATTTTTTTTTTGTTTGATTTTAATTGGAAATGGTAGCTGTATTCAATAAAAACATGCTTTTTGCATCACGTTCCTGTGCGGCATAATTAATGCCTTTCTCTTCAATAATTTCGAATGAATTTTAATGTAATTTTGTGTTAAATGAATTAAAGTCAAAGCCGACCCGGGCGAAACTGTTATTTTTCACAAATATTTTATATTATTTTTGTGGGGGAGTTATGTTTCTAAATTGTACGCCTTTTGTTAAATGTTTTCAATATGAAGTCTTTAAGGTTTTATGTACTCTTTATCCTTGACTTTATGTAACAATTTTTGGAAACAATTGCTACCCTTTTGTAGCCTCAAATTATGACTATGAAACGCACTGTGTCCCCTGTGTATCTTTTGGGGACACAATGCTGTGTGTTCGTTTGGTCACTTCCCTGAAAAAGATTGCGCATCCGCACCGTGTGCCGCAGCAAATGTTTTCCATCTGATGACGAATGCGACCAACAATGGGAAAATGGAAAAATGAAAAGTGTCGAGGGGCTTGGAGGATGGAGTGGAGTTTGAAAAACTGCAGTCGCTCTCGTTGGTTGGGGGGGAAAAAAAAGAAGGAAAATGAACGGGGTGCAAATCCCCTCGCAATCAACGCATATATCAGGATTATGTGACACCAGACTTGACCTACTCTTCTTCGTTCAGATCGTCCTGGCAAGGACTATTATTAACCCTCTGCCGAGACACCAACACATAAGAATATACATGTATATAGAAGCATGATGTGACCTGCCACTAGGCGATTTATGTTTCCGCCCGCCGGCCTCTTCCTTCGACGACGACAGAGGCTCTGTCTCTGTCCTGGCCGCTAGTTTCGCCCCAAGGGCTCGTAAAATTTATGAGCAGTGCGTGAATGTGTTAAAATTTATGCCTTGTTTGTTGTTAGCCTTGTTAGCCACGGTAGTTGTTGTTTTTAGCCAGCCTAACCTGCAAAACGAATCGGAATCAAGGGGTTCGTCGGCCTTTCAAACGTTTATTCCCTCTATTGTTTATTCAGGATCCCAGGAAGCGTACCATCCGGATTTTGGGAGTCGGGCCACGGGCCATGGGCCATGGGTCCCGGGTGTCCTTAATGATTTTCTCACTTGCAAGGATTCATTTGTCGGTCCATTATGGCCAAGAGTCAGGATACGCTTGAGCTACCGAGCGAATCCGTTTCATTAGTTCCATTCTACCTTTTTTTTTATTTTTGTATTATTTTTATTGTTGGTGTTGCTATTTTTGTAGCGAGTCCCTGCCATCCATATCTGTTGTAAGATTGCATTCTATAATACATAAATCGAAGGGTGCACTTGAAAAAAATTAAAGGTGGCTGGGAAATGGTCATAGAAATGGTACACTTGTAGAATTTTAAAATATTTTAAAGATCTTTTAATTTAAATTATCTGTTATTATACCCAGTACTTTTGGAGTTAAATAATACCAAATTAAGCCTAACAGTATGCTATAAAAATTAAAATGAATAACCAAGTAGCAAGAGCTCTGAAAAAACCGGATATCATATACAATTCTTTTTTGAATGCGAGCTCTAAAGTTTTCTTAAGATTTTATTGTTTCTGGTCTTCATTTTCGTTTAGGAAGCCCTTCTGTTCATAAAAATATGTGGTTTTCCTACCTTATTATTTAAAGAATTTTCCCTCAGTGCCTTGGCCGTATGACATATGAATGCTCCCTCATTTTTCGCCAAGGACATCGTCGAATGTCGAGCCAGAGTCACAGTTCAGTTGGCTTGACTGGGCTTGCACTCTTTGCCTGACTGACTCCATTTGTAGCCATCATCCATATATATGTATTGGATATGTATATGGATGACGGGCCATTGTGCCTGCATTCATAAGGTATGAATAAGGATCTCCCCAGCCCCCATAATTTTTTTGTTGTATTTTTTTTTGTATTCACCTCTCGAAAAGTGTTCGCTTTTATGAACAAGCATTTCGAATCGCGGACGCAGCGGAAGTGCCAGCGAAATTGAATCGCAGGCTGTAATTTCCGTTGCACCCAGCTGGTTGGATGATGATGATGATGATGGTCTTGCTTCACAAGCAGAGTTCCCGGAACCAGGAGCCACGTTCCATCAGGCCAGCAGGACTAGCAGGACCAGCAGGACCAGCAGGATACGCCAGGAGGATACACTCACCTGGCCAGTTGTCGCTCTTTGAAATATTGAAAACCAACTAAATGCTACTGGCGTCCTGTTGCAGCCCATTAGAGTCGGTTATTTAAAATTAAAAGCTCTCTGCAGGACCAGCAGGACTCCAGCCGCAGGATAAGCCACCATGAGTATAGCCCCTCACTCTTTCACCATCCCTCATCCCTCTCCTTGGCCGCAAACTGTTTGATTCACTTAATGAACCCAGCGTGCAAAGGAGCTCCGGGCCACAGAGTGCACTCATAAAAATATTCAATTCGATTTCTGCTAATTTCAATGAATTACAACGCCCGGAAAGTGTGCAATTTTCCCTTGGCCCGGGCTGTCCAGGATATGGTATGGGTATGGCGTCTAGGGTAATTCAATTTATTCAACTATTATGCGAAAAAAAATTGAATCTTGGACTCTTAATTATTTATTTTTAGATAATTAACAAGGACATTGTATTCTTGTTTTGGGGAATTAATGATTTTTTTTAGGGTTTCTATAAGGTATTGTTAAGAGGGGTTTTCTTCAAATAATTTAATATATTATAAAAGAAAAATGTTGTTGATGATGATAGATGATTTAATATTACAGCTAACCTAAGATCTCCTAAGACTTATCATAAATCTCGTCAGATCAAAATTACCTTATATTTTAAAGAACATGCAAGACTCACCTCATAGGAACCAGCCGTGTCTAGGATGTCGAGGGTGAGACTGACCCCGGCGATGGAGAAGTTACCCTGGTGCATCTCTTCGATGGTCCGCTTGTACTTGGTGCTGAACGTATTGTAGAGAAACTGTGTGATTATCGAGGTCTTGCCCACTTTAGCGGAGCCCATGACGACGATTTTGTGGCGGGCATTGGCGGGTCCGATGGCATCGTCCACAGCGTTGTTCCGGCCCACTCTGCGTATGCGTGATGCGATTTTCGGGTTGACACAAAAAAGGTAAAAAAAAAAAAAATAAATGGCAATACACCCACATTTAATAAACCAGCAACAGGCAGTGAAAATAAAGAGTGAAAAGGCAACAATGTGGTACGTGACTTGAGCGAGTTAAGTTCGTTGCAATTCAATTAATTCAGATGCGGCGGAAAGGCCTCTTTCCTCTCTCCATTTTGATGCATGATTTAATAACTTGCCTCGCTTTCCCGGCCGTGGAAGTCTACCTTTTTTCATTGCCACACCCCTTTTTGCAATTTGCAATGGGCGTAGCGAGTCCTGGGGGCCGGCGAAGCTTTAGCCCCAGGGCGACTCATTAAATCTGTGCGCCACATTTAAAATTAATCATTACGTCGCAACATCACAAAGCGACACAAACGACACAGCAAACAAAAGGCGGACTCGCCTTCTCTATACATATATATATATAGGTATATAAGCATTATATACATCCCACAGTATATATATCAGCCTGGGTTAACGTATATAGCACACAGTTACACCTGTTCAGGTGTGTTCCGGCTGCTTCTCTTGTTTGCAAATTAATTGGGAACCGTGGGAATTATTTGTATTTAAAGCAATGTCCGCTTTGCAGCTTGTCATAAAATACCTTTACGGCCTTAATGTGGGTTTAATATATATGTACATATCAGTTAGGGTCTGGGATATGTATATACGTAGGTATTTTTTAGATGAATTAAATAATATTTAAAATAAATCATTGCCTCGAAAGATAATAGCAGAGCTAAGATAGTTACTTTATTAGTTTAATACTAATACTAACATTAGTAGTAAATTAATTAGTAAATTAATAGTTACTTTAGTTTAATTCAGTAAAAACAATCTTCTAAATAATCCACAGTTTTTAGGGCTAATATTTCCAAAAAAAAAAAAAATAACGAAATTTAAACCCATCTTAAGCCTCAAAAATTTAACAAAAAAACACATTACTGTTTTTGAAAATTCCCTCAAAAATTATTTAATATACAAATTATTTCATTAAAGCCCCCTACGTATTGCTTTATAACTATTATTTTATTTAAGGATCTTAAGTATATAACCAAACCAAATAATTGCTCTGTAATGACACTGTCTATAGAATTTTTTTGCGGGACTGGAGATGGAGGGGTGGCATCGGCGAGAAACTTTGTTATCTTTTTCTGCAGGATGACAGCGAAAGTTAACAGTTGGCAGGAAATATCCTTGACAGAGAAAAAACCCACGGGGTGAGGTGAGATGAGGGGCGTCAAGATATTGGATGGAACGTGGGCCCATACATATATGCGATATAATCCAATGCCATTTCCGGCTGGACATTGTTCGAAAAGCCACAGAATCCGGGGCTCTTGGCCACTGACAGCTCTTGGCTCCTTTCCTCCTCGTCCTTGTCTAACTTCGTCTGAGTATCATCGAGTATCCTTTGCAGTCTGCTACGATAAATCAAGAAAATCTCTCCCTCCGCCCAGAAATCGAAAAAGGAGAAGTGCTATAATTGCCCATCCTGAGACAACGGATCAAATTTGACTTTAATAAGCGCGTTTTTTTTTTATTTTATTTATTGTTTCTTTTTTTTTTGGCACCTTGTTGGCATATTCCATAAATATTTTCCCACGGGTGTTGGGTAGCAGGGGAGGAAAAAATATACAAAAAAATTAAACAAGAAAAAAAAATTGTAATCAAAGGCCCAGCAAAAGAAAACGAGCCAAACATGAAATTCTTGTCCTGACAGGCGAAACAAAGGAAAAGTATGCAAACTTTCAACGGACAGACGGACAAACGGACAAGCCCACCACCCGGATAGAGGGACAAGCAGACGGACACACGGACAGACGGACAGTGAGAGACGTCCTGCCAGATAGCCGGAAAATCAGGAAGGGAAACGCCTTTTTTCCTCTTCCCTATCCACAATTTCCCCATTTTCTTCCCATTTTCCCCATCCATTCCAGCCTCTTCTGTGTACTCTTCGTCCTTTTCTTTCATTTTGGCCTTCTTTTGAACTTGATGAAGAAATGAAAATGTTTGCCCCAAAGTAAAAACAAAAAACAAAAAAAAATTAAAACCCCTTCCACTTATTTTTTGAAGTTACATACTATACTATATGTATGTATCGAAAGGAACCGATCTAACCACATTCTCTTCGACTTGGAATTTTTCCTATAACGTTCCAGGACTTTGGTGCTCGAAGGGAATTGAGGAATTTCTGGGGAGCTGGAAAATTCTTGAGCAATTATTGCGGGCAGCGATTGAAGTTTCTTTGCAACTTTGACACTTTTTTGGGGAATTTAAGAAAAGATCTTTTTCCAGAGGCTTTAAATAATAATAAGGGTTTTAGATTTTTTTTTATAATTTGGTCACACTATTTTTCTAATAAAGTTTCAATATTATCAGTATTATTTTTTTTTTTTTTTTTTTGAAAACTAAAACCATAAACTTTTCGTCTCTGAAGCTTGAAATATTTCACAATTTTGAGGCAAACTCCCATCTTTGGCAACTATCTTTCTTAAGCCTGGCCACACTTTCACCATTTTCGCTCTACCCACTTTTTTATGAACTATAAAAAATTGGGCTACTCAGCGGCTCAACAAGCATATCCTTTTACCCTTTTTTGTTGGCTTGAAAGTGGCTCGGAAAATCCAGGTGAGCTCCTCTACCGGTACATATGCTTTTGTGTTTTTATTTTTTGGGTGAAGGATGGGGATTTACTTTTTTTTTTGGGCTTACTGGGCCATAACTTACTTGTCGCGTTTGGGCTTCTCCTCGGCATTGTCGTCCTTCATGAAGGAGGGCTGCAGGCTGAACCGGCGACGCAAGTGACGACCACGCATCCTGCTATGTTGTTTCTCCTCCTTTTTTTGGTGTTGTTCTTTCAGTGACGAAAGTTCCTCTACTGTTGGCCGGCTGCTTGTCAGTGGGTATGCATAAACATTGGACAAAAAACGATAACTATTCTGAGGCACTGTTCTGTATTTGGCCCAGTCGCCTCTTGGTGCGTGCGAATTTTTATTATCAGCAGTGTAGGTGTGAGTGGGGATGGGTGTTCGTGTAAGTGGGGCAGTAACTGTTGCAGTAACTGTAGCGCTAACTGCCAACTGTTATGGCCACGTTAACGGTGTTGCTCTCCAGCTACCGTTTCTTACCTTAGTTTATTATTAGCCCTCCTTGTTGCCTGTTTCTGGTGCTGGTTTCTTTTTTTTTGGTTTTTCTGGCTAATATACACAAATATTTGCCCGTTTGCTGGAGCTCTACTTTGCGTTTCGTCTCTCGTCGTCTTGCGTTTCGTTTTAATTACGTGACTCGATGATGATAATTTCCTTGGCCAGTTCCCCTCTACTGTTTGCCTGCAAATTGAAAATGTTCCGGATGAGACAAAGCCATAAATTACAAATCCCCCAACCACGGCTCGCCACCCTTTTGGGCTAAGATAAGCCCAACACGGCGGGGTGTCGGCATTTGATAATTGAAATTAAAGTTAAAATCGTTATCTTTAAAAGGATACAATACAGGATACTTGTAAAATGCATTAGGAAATATTTTCAAATGGGCTACGGGCACACTAAATAAATAAGCTTCAAAATGTTTGTCTGTTTATACTACAAATCAGTGAATTTTGGCAAGCAATATATATTTGATTTTATTATTTAACTTCCCTTTAAAATAAATAAGTTTAAAAGTATAAACAAACATTATATTTGAAATATTTCCAAATGGGCTACGGGCACACTAAATGAACAAGTTTCAACATGTTTTAAAATACTAAAAACAGTATTATTTGGCATATCAAACGATATTTCTCCCTGTTATAATTATTTAACTCACTTTTAAAATAAGAAACAAACTTTCTTTTTTTTTAGTGTATAATGAAAAAACTCTAGGATTTTCAGAAAGTTGGCACAACTTGGGCTAATTAAACAGATTTATGCGAGGTGTGAAGGTGAAAGTGAAAGCTGTAACTTCCCCTTTGCTCACTAAATGTTCGGCTACTTATTTTAATTTCTCGACTATTTCTGTTGCAAGGCAGGCATGGCAGAAGGCAGTCCTTGGACTTCTCGCTCAAACAAAAGGAGGAACAAAATCTAGAAAAAAAAAATAGGGGAAAAATTACAGAAAGGATGGGAGGAGACTCTGACATTAATTAGACTTTAATGGAGTAAGTAGACGAGTCACACACACACACCCAGATAGAAAAAGAGAGAGTAGTAGTTGTGGCAACCAGATGATGCAGGAAATTAGATGCAGATGCCCCGGCAACTTGGGCAGCTCTTCAAAATGCATTTCAGGCGATTAAATGTTACTTGAAGTGCAACTTAATCTTCCCCCAAACACACAAATACACATCTGCGGCACTTGACACGCCCTCGCCTCCGACCTTGCCTCAAGCCCCCATCTCACCGAAACAAAAAAATATATGGAAGACACCCGTAGTAAGCACAATGTGCAACAAATTGTGGCAACCATACCCAAAAAAGGAAGAAGCAACGGAAATCGCTGGAAAATGCCTCCAAATGACTAGGAAAATGCGAGGAAATTCAGGAAAAGCTCTGTTGCAACGGCGAGACCGAAACCCAGACGCCACTCGAGGCAAACTCAATTGTCGGGTATTATGCATATTCTGCGGTCTCTGAATCATTTTTGGTCTCACCAAAAAAATATATACACACTACTATATAGTATTTATATTATATACCTGGCTTTGTAACAAAATAATGAGCTCAAGAATGGGAAAATGAAAGAAAATATAGTCGGCTTATTATTTTACATTTAGGTAGTACTACTTAATTAGTTAGTTTGTTAGCTTTTATTTAAAATACTAAAGATGTGTGGGTTTTAAGAGGAGCTATGGCCACACTGTTCGTTTCACCACCAATCTTTGTAGTCTATTTAACTATTTAAAATATCTCTCAATTTAAAAAATATATTTCACTCAAGAGTTCTAGTTTATTTTACAAGAGTCTTGATAGGAAAAATTAAATAAAATGATATTTTCCGCTTGATGATTTATTTTGCATTTTGTACACGTTTTGCTTGCCTATTTCTTGGAGCATTTAAGATTCACTTTTGCCAAGACCTGCTCTTTTTTCAATATTCTGTGGGCTTCTGTGAGCCGAAAGCCGTTTAAGAAAGTGAAACTTTGGGTGTGTGTGTGTGTGCCTTAGATGGGTGTGTGTTACATGAGGAGGAGTCTTAAGACCAGTTGATCCGAAACTACTAGAGGAGATGGGGGAGAGAAAACTTTGGTTGCGGCTTAGGAGCCCGAAAATTTGCTCAAGTTAAACGAGTTGCGGCATATTGACTGCAGTCAGCTGAATAAATGGATTATCCTCCGACCAGCAAAAGACGATGGGGAAGGACGACGGTAAGGAAATTGCCTGCGGTTCCTGTGTATTGTCTTCGTCCTTACGCTTTACTGGATCTCTGCGGTCTTTTCTATTTTTCAAACATTTAGTTCGTTCCTCTCTATTCTCTAAAAAAAACCCAAATTAATTTTCTCTACATTTTTTCTTATTTTTTTTTCTCTGAAAAAAGTTCAGTTGCCAGTCATGCTGAAAATCGGTGGAAAAAAATTGAAACTTTTCAATTGCACTTGAACAATTCGATTTGCATAAAGTTAAGAGGCAAGTCCACAAAAATTGCCAATGCCAACCAAAAAAAAATAGCAAAAACAAAGTTTAAGCAACTTTGATTCATCTCACGAATCTTAGACTAGACTGGAATTATTTTAAAGCTATGGCTTGGATTTCTTTTAGTCTGCCAAGGATTTCTGCACGCTTCCTGTTGCTTTATTTTATTATCGGCTTAACATTTTCCGCTTTCTCATTGCAATTTTACGAATTTAAACATAACGATAATAATAATAATAAATCATTGAACAAGTACATGGGGGGCGGTGGTGGCACCCAAAGGTGGTGGTTGAGTGTGGAAATCGTAAAACGTATATTTCGAAATAAATAATCATCAAAACGTAGCGGCCATAAAACGAAATGAATTGAAATACAAAATTGCCAACAGGCTGGGATAATTTTTGAAGGCAGCAAGGTACCAATTTACCTGACGTCTCTGTTTGGGAAAATTTTTTGGGGAAAACGCATAATAAAATTAGCAGTAAACTCTGGTGGGGAAACTCTTTTTTTGAAATGAGTGGAAAAATCCTTCTATGGAAATTCAATGATACTTTCCATTTTGCTGGCAGTTTTGCGGTTTCCTCGTGTTTGGGATTATCTAGCTTTCACCCAACTTGAATGCTTAATGTCCTGACCAAACACCCATCCAGGCATCCCCAGCCATCCAGCCACTACCCATCGACAGTCCAGAGTAAAGAGTACAGAGTACAGAGTCCTGAGTCCTGAGTCCACATAGTCCATAGTTCACCCATCCGGCATTTGCCTTGGCATCTGGTGTGTGGTGTATTTAGTGTTCAAAAGGTTCGTGACTGGCCCTGAATGCATTGGCTCACCTGTTTCTGCCGAAACTCAGACCATCCGTCCCCAACTACCCAAGCCAGGTGCAGCACTAAAATTGAAAAGCATAAATACTTGCATGTGCATAAACATAAAGCTCTATATGTACACAGATATGTACTACAGGCAGGGGGAGCTATGTAGAGTACATGTGGGTGGTGGCTGGTGGCAGTGGGTGCTGCTGGAGGAGTCGCTTCTGGTGGGTGGGTGGTGCAGATGCTCTTGAAAAGGGCCACAAACGTGGGCAGTCTATAGACTTCGCCTCCGTTCCCCCAGAATATTGCTTTTGTCGTTATTTTTTTTTTTACCCATTTTTGTACAGAGATCTCGCGTATTTTATAATTGGCCATGTTCAGTATGGTTTTGATGGAAAAATCAGGCAGGTGGGTGGGCGGTTGCTTTGGCAAAAATGAGAGTTTTCAGCTTCCAACAGATTCCAGTTGAGGCCAAAGTTATAAGAAGTTTAGACAACAAGACAGGAAAGGTAACTTTTCGGGCAAAGCTCAACTTTATGGAAAGTACTCTCTAGAAAGTAGCAAGTTTTTATCTTTAAAAACAAGAACAAATTTTAATAATTATAATAATTGGTTGGACAAGCAGATGGACATGATTTTGACAGGATTGTTTTTTTTTTTTGTGGGTTTTATAAAGGTTTTAAATTTAAGCCTTCTTAGAGTTTAATAAGACAAGCGGACAAGGTTGCAGTAGATATTCTATATATTTTTGAATGATATAGACACTGCCATGTAACTTAAGAAAACTTTTGGATAAATATACATACACTATTCAGTTCTAACATGTAATTAAAAAAAAAATAAAGATTTCAACAAACAGACAAGCAGACATGGACACTTAACATTTCCAACTTTGAAGAAAATTAAAATAAAAGACTGCAAAAAAAAAGATAATAATGCTAATAATTTAATGGCGTTAAGGAATGAAAATAAAAAAAGAGATAATATACAAGGCAATGGAATGGAACAAAGGACAGCAACAATTGGCAAAGCAACAGGCTGACAACAACAAGACCAGAAAAAGCCAAAAC
Organism: Drosophila parabipectinata; assembly: GCA_018153455.1. NCBI lineage: Eukaryota > Metazoa > Arthropoda > Insecta > Diptera > Drosophilidae > Drosophila > Drosophila parabipectinata. Next base: position 5,420,677 of record JAECYA010000055.1, read on the forward strand.
CAACAACAACAATGGCCAGAACAAACAAAGATAAACAACAGAAAATTCTCCCTCTGGGGGCCAGAAAAATAAATTTTCCTTTTTCTCTGTTTTTTTTTTTGGCCAGAATGCTAATGAATCGAGACGGGGACAGAGGACAGGATGGGGCGCGGAGGACTCTCTCCATCTATATAGCCGCCATATATTTTATGGGAGGGACAAATGGGTGTAGGCTCTGCACAGAAATCTGATGAAAAACAAATAAACAATCAGAGACAAGGAAAGCAAGGCGATGGGTGGGAGCCAAAATGAAATGTCACAAACGAAACAAAAGCCATGGAGGAGCTTCACAGTATCCTGGAGGCGGGGCGGGGGTGAGGATGAACAACAGTGGACAAATACAAATACAAATACCAAAAAAAAAAAAAAAAAGTGGAGAAGCCTGGGCCTCAAAAATAGATTTTAAATCAGTGGAAACTGTTCTCTATGACATCTTTTGAGTCTCAAAGTTGTGTATAAATAGAGCATAAAATCGCACACTAAGCCTTTCAATTGTTGAGCTCTCGACTAGGCCACAAGAAAGAGCACAGAGCCAAGAGCCGAAATCAAAATCAAACAATTTCAAATTCCTATTCGGAATTAAACAAAAATAACACAAAAGATTGAAAAGTGTCCGGGGTAAGCGCACTTTTGTTGTCAGATGAACAGAAAAGGATTTGTGGATGGGCATGTGGTTGCCGCACTTGCTCACTGCCATCCAAAGCAATCTACTTTATTTATTATTATTATTATTGTACTCTTTTTGGGAGACAGCATTTCCATTATGGCCTAAGCTGGTAGACTCGAAGATTTAAAAGCATCTCGTTTCGGTAGCCAAAGTAGTCATAAAATAGGATAAACATACTAGTGCACACTTTTGGAGAGTCTGCAATTGAGTAGACTTTATGGGTTCAAAAAAAATGAAAAAAAGGGGGGAAGAGTTGAGTTTATAAAATATTTGATACCTGGCACTTTTTTATGAGTCTTACAGTACTCTAGGAGGACTCTATCTTTTAAGGTCTGCGAAATAAACGAACTTAAACATGCATATAACATACCTTTCTTAATACTTTCTACCAAAAAAATACCCAGAAAACTATTAAAGTCCTTCGAGAAGATTTAGGATATTGAACCCAAGCCATAAACTACACATGTCGGCAATCAGACCGAATTAAATATTACATTTCCCCCAGTGCCCCAGTAGCGGTATTACCAATTCCACCTACATACTTGTGTTAGTTGTGTAACTTCGTCTTTCCAAAATTGATTTGAATATTTATGAAAAAGCCAAGCTAGATGTGTCACAGCGGTAGAAGTCGGTGGGTGGTGGGCTTTATTGGAGGACCCAGGATCGGCTTAATCGTAAAGCCGCAGCCAAAACGAGGGCTCAAGTAATTATAAATGCCATTTTGTGTCGGTTTTGTTTAGCATGAAGAGATAAGAGAGCAGTCGGCAAGGGTTAGCATGGGGGTGTATATGTATATGTTGGAGGCGGTGTAGGGTTAACGTGGGACATGCATATTTATCATTCATGTAGGCTCACACCCCCACACACCCACAAATCGTGTGTGTTTCTGTGTCTGTCTCATGAATGACACGAAAAAGGCAATTTAAACAAACAGCACCAGCAGCACCTCCCCCCTCTAAAATAAAAGGGTTTTGGGCTCGTTGGTGGTGTTTTCCTGCCGCAGGCATTACAAAAATTTCACACAAACACACACTTTTGGATTCATAAGGGGGTGCCCGCACTGTCAACGTTCAACATTCAACAGTGGCAGCAAATAGCAAAGAGTAACAACAACAAGTGCTTATCAGCACGACAACAATAACGAGAATCGGGCCAAAAACAGTAACAGAAACAGAAAGCCAAGTTAAAGCCAGAAGACCGAACGAACACTAAAGTCTGAGTTACGCTTCGAAAAAAAAATTAAGCCAATGACCCAAAGCAGCCAAATGACATGCCGGCACCTACACACACACATACTCACATACACTTGGAGAAAAAAAAAGTTAGGGCACGCACCAAAATAAAAGAAAAAAACTTCTTATCAGCCGAGGGCCATGTGTGCTGGAGCTTGTTGCTTTCAACAGTGAGGCAAGATTGCTATTTCAATGGAAAGAGTATGAAGATTTTAGTTAGTTTTAGTTGTGGTGACGAAATGGTTAATATATTTTATTTTTTAAACAATTTTCAAGCGACCTAATTAAGAAATATTCATAGAAAATTTTTCAATAGATTTTTTGAAACCTTTTCTTTAAGATATAAGATATAATATTTTATAACATATCTCAAGATACTGTGCGCGAAAAAAGATCTTTTGTTTTACTTTTTTGCGCCAAGTTTTCGCTCTAGTTTTCCGCGTCTCCCACCGCCTTCAACTTCATCTTTATGGCTGAAGGAGATTCAACTACAAGACCAACATATTATATAGAATATATAATATATATATATATATATATACATACATATATATACAAGAAGAAGCGACAACAGACAGCCGACAAGTGACTTGAGGAAGAGAAGAGCAACAATGACAGCGACAATTTGTGAGGATTTTTATAGACAAGCCTCTTGGTGGGAAATTATGGCCTGGCCTCCTGTTAGAAGGATATACACACACATATACATATACTAGATATAGTTTGTAAGGGTGTGGGCTTACTCGAGTGTAAGTCGGTGTGTGTGTGCGTGCTTGTACTAATGAGACAATTTCCACTAGTTTCGTGTGCGTGTGTTGTGGTATGTTGACTTGAATTTTATCCCCTAATGAACTGTCCCAAGAAGACTGAGGCACCGACTTGTTGCTCTTCTCACTCCATCGTAGCTAAACACCTACGACAAGTCCTAGCCACCCACCGTCCTTAAGCCACGCCCTCCTGTCCAAGTACTTTCGCCTTGGGTTTTTGGTGCCACATTGTTGTCGTTTCAATTAGTGTTTCAACGCGACCATCCATCCATTGCGCCAAGGGAATCGGAGTCGGACTCGGAATCGGAATCGAAATCGGAAACGGAATGGGAATCACAATTGGAATATCTCAATGAATAACTTGATTTGGCGACCGATAAGCGAGTTGGGGGAATTGCAATCGTATCAATAAATACAGTACGTAGCGGTAGTGTAAGGAAGAAAGGTGAAAAAGTGCTTAAAAGTAGTATTACAAAAGGTAAATAAAAAAAAAGCTTAAAATACCTTTCTAAAATGGTTCAAAATCTTAATGAGTTTGCGGTTTTCAATGAATTGTTTTATATTAACAATTACCCACGCCTTTATAGTGGTTAGTTACCCCTAACCTTATGCCACCGAAACGCACTGTCCTCCCTCCGCGGATACAAATCCACGAAAATCGTTCTGCGAATTCGCACTGAGCCCCCTTAATCCTCCCCGTTTTTCGTATATCCCGGGATAACCGGGGCTTCCAATGGAGTGGTATGAAGTGCTATGGCCTGGCATGGAGTGGAGTTACCAATCCTGAAATCGGATGGTAGAAGGGGGGAGGGGCGGAGTAGTTAATCTGCATGGCAGTCATAACAATGAGTGAGCGATTACACACGAGACTGATAAGGGAAAGCTCCTGTGGTGTCCTGCCTTCTCTTAATTTTCCCTTTTTTTTTTGTGTTGTATCTTTTAGATACTTTTTTTTCTTGCATTTTGTACATTTTTTTGTTGTTGTATCTTAAGGCTCCTGCTGCTGATTGAGCTGGTTTAATGGCTGGCCAAAAGGAATTTATATGCGTCTAAGACAAAAGGCCATTAAAATAGCAACCTCCCATGGGGTCTTCAGACCATAAAGCAACAAACCATTAACCGATCCGAAATTTCCACTTCACTTGCTTTAGAAAAGGGGATTCCCGAAATGTCTATACGATGTACTACTCATACACAACAAGAAAATACCATTGAATGGTTTTGAAATAAAAATCATATTTATATTTGGAAGCATGACATTGATGAGTAATAAGTTCGATAGCCGAGTGTTGGCCATGACAATGGAAATATTAAGCCAATAGAGCGGTTTATCTTTTTTTGCGGAGAATAAATATTTTATCGCATTATCGATTCCGATTACTCAGTTAATGAATTATAGATATATATATATATATATATATATTTTCTATATATGTATATGCAGGGGAGTGTATATTTTAGATATATATTTTTTGTACCAAAGAAGCAGAAAAAAGAATCCCTGCAAAGCAGGCAACTGCGACAAGAGCGATAAGAAGTTGGCCAATAATGGCATAATAATAAATCATAACTTTGGCCAAAACACACACACTCACTCACACACAGAGCCATAAAAAAATGCAAGACCAAAAACAAAAAATAAATATAAAAAAACAAACGAAATTAAACAAAAACCGTACAACATGTCGTATGCGTAATGTCACTCAGATTTCCAAACTTTTTTTCACGTTTCTCTGCTATTTTTTGTTTTTATAATTTACCTTATCGAATATCACACCAAAAACAAAAACGAAAAAAATATATATTATCAAAACAACAACAAGAGCAAAAAGTTCATTGAATTAATTATGACAAGCGATGAGTTTATTTATGATCAATGTAGATTACAAATGAATTATCGTTGCCGGATCGAAATAGATAAAAAAAAAAAGAGAATAAATGTTGCGGTAGCCAAAGAGATATGAAAATATTTCCTCAAAATTCAACACTTTAATTAAAAAACATCAATGAATATTAATTCACCATAAGAAATATTTTATTAAAATCACAATGGTACCTTTCTTTTAATTTTCTTTTTGAAATTTCTGCAAAAATTTTTATGTTTTTTTCTTGCCACACAATCAAAAAACCACAATCACAAGTTATCAAAAAATAAAAAAATATATTCATTTGTTTATCTTTTGTTTAATGAATTCCTCTTTGTTTTGGATTTTGAATTAAAATTTTTTTCTTCGTTGGTTGTTTAAAATGTTGGAAAGAAATGGTTTGTTTTTTTGGGGCAGGCAGCGGCAGAAGAACACGCTGCGTCGAGTTCCCGGGAAAAACTGGCACTGGAGGAGCGTTACACTTGATGCATGCCCCCGAAATCGCAATTCGCAATCGTGAAAGCCGAAACCCAAAACCGAAACAGAGCCACCGAATCCAAAAAAACCCGAAGTGTGCCAAGGTGAGTGAGTGGATCGGACAGGGCGGGCGGGCGCGATGGCGGTCTGGTGTGAAAAGTGGGTGGTGGTGGTGGAAAAGCGGTTGGTTGATTTTCGGAAAAGCGCCCAACAAGTGCATGCCAAAAAAAATACAACAAAAAATAAATAATAAAAAAATATCGAAAAAAGGAACAAAATTTCAAACTGAGCAAAAGGAGTCTTGCTGGAAAAGGCAAGGAGAGGGGGCGGGAAGTTTCACCGGAAAAGCGGAAAACGGGACGAAGGCTAGGGAAAGCTTTAGCTGAATCAGCGCACTCGTTGAAGCTTTCCCGCCAGCCAGAGCTTTTCGTGTGGTTTCTTTTGTTTTTGCCGCGCGAATGCAACAGCTACAGATACAGCTGGCATAAGATACATTCGAAAGATACATCCCAAAGATTTGATAGATGTCCGGATACCGAGATATGAAGTCGTATCCCAAATAAATGGGATACGTGAATAATAGATGGCCATTATTCAGGCTCCTGGCCACAGACCTGCGGGCCACAAAGACAAAAATCCTGCAAGAATTTATAGATTGCCAGGTCAAAGGTTAAATAAAATTATTTGTTTTATTTTTGAAGGTTTTAAATATATTTTAAAATTCTTAAGACATTATTTATAATAAAAATAGTTTAAAAATGCAATATTAGGGTTAAAGTAAAACTTTGTTGTATAGTTTTAAATTAATTTTTTTAAAGGCAGTTCTTTTTATATAGCAGGAGGGTAATAACTCTATAAAAATGCTTTTGGTTTAAAATCTTCATGAAAAAAAAGAAAGTTTATTTGTGAAAAAATAGCCACAAGAGATTAAAGTAATTTTTTCAAAAGAATGTAAATTTATTTTTAATAAGAACATTCACGAGTTATTTTTTGTGGAACCTTTATTTAATCCAGATTAATATTTTCTTGCTAAAACCTATGGTTAAGGGCTTTGTAGTCATAATAACGAATAGGAATGGTCTGAAAAAAAGCACAAACTCTAGTATCGGGTATCTTTTTCTAGTAAAATAATTATAAAGATACAAATAATACCCATTCAGTACTATTTGAATTTCTTCCATAACTCTTCTTCCATAATTCTTAACTTAGAATTAACTTCCATAAACACTGCCAGCCCATCATAAACTTCCTTAGAAGCCAGAAACCAAATGAAATAGTTTATTTAAAACTCATAACTTACTAGCCACATAGTAATTTAAGCTTTTCACTCTTTTCTTTTAAATAAATAAATGTATAAAAAATGAAAAATGCCCTTGCTGGGGTATTAAAATATAAATAGAATGTAAACAATTATTAAATAGTGTGGGACATGCAATGTAAATAAAATAATTCCAGTTGAAGGTGAAAGGACACAGCCACTAAATCCTGCCAGACCGCAAGAAACAATCCTGCCATACAGCAGTAGAAGCAGCAACAGCAGCAGCCACCGTGGCATCGTGCCACCTTGCAACATCCGATCCAGCGTCATAAATCTGTTTAAATTAGCTGTTAAACAGGTCGTATACGCGATGCTTGGTTGCAAGTTGTTAGTTGGCAGTTGCCAGTTGCAAGTTGCAAGTTGCTAGTTGATAGTTTCTAGCTGTTGTTGCCATTGCTGACACCGCCTTATGTTTCGTTGGATAATCTTTCATCCATCTCGCCATTCCGGGGCATTGTCATAAGAGGCTTACCACCCCATTCCTTGCCCCAATAACTGGCGAGATAATTGCCACCAGCCAAGGACACGGCATCGGGCAATAATCAAGCCGTTATAAATCCCATGAAAGTCGTTCAAACAGGAAATAAAAAAATGTATATATATATTTAAAAAAAATAAAATAAATAAGAAAAGAGGGGAAAAACATTCAAATTAAGGACGAAACAAACGGAATGGCCACAAAGTTGCACTACCTCGTACTTCAACCCGCCGCCGGGAAACTTGCTCTGCATTTCCCACATCATCTTATGTCCTGTAGTCCTCTTCCCCGTTTCTCTCCAGGCCGGGAAAAACTTTTTAATTTCCATTCGTAATTGTGAGACAGACCATGAAAACGACAATTGAATGTAGCCACAGCAAAGAGATCGTCCAAAGTTGCAACCGCCACTACAAAGTTGCAACTGCAACACGGGGGGATTGCCTCCAGATTGGATTGGTTTCGCTTGCTTCGGATGGACTTCGGTTTGGTTTGGCCAAATGGACACAGATGTGCCACAGATGTCTGCTTTGATTCAGCTTTGATCAGCTTTGGCACTCATATTTCAATCGGGTTTACACTTTTTTGTGGGAATTTTAACCTCCCAACTCGAGGAATTTAATTAATAGCCATACTAGAGAGGTAGTCGGATGTGATCATATGGGTGGCCATAGGTCTCTCGCCACGTCATCATTATTTGAATAAAACTTTTTAAAAAAAAAAAAAAAATTACAACAAAAATAAATTACAAAAACAAAAAAAAATTACAACAAAAAAAAAAATTACAACAAAAAAAAAATTACAACAAAAAAAAAAATTACAACAAAAAATTACAAAAAAAATTACAACAAAAAAATTACAACAAAAAATTACAACAAAAAAAAATTACAACAAAAAAAATTACAACAAAAAAAAATTACAACAAAAAATTACAACAAAAAATTACAACAACAAAAAATTACAACAACAAAAAAATTACAACAACAAAAAAATTACAACAACAAAAAGTTACAACAACATAAAATTACAACAAAAACAAAATATAATAACAACAACAATAGTTACAACAAAAACAAAGCCAATTACAAAAACAAAAACACGATTTACAAAAAAACACTTTAATTTTTCCGACTTTTCAGGCTTGCTTAAGTGCAACCTATGAGAATCGAGGAGGAGGGCGCTATTAAAAATTAAAAATTAAATTAAATTAATTAATTATTTTATCGAATAGCTGCCAAACTAAAACATCTTTGTTCATATAATTATATTCAAACGAACGGGAAAATTGTGCTCTTCATTGCCATTACCATTCCGTTGCCCCTAAAAGTAGGCAAAAGATCATAAGAGTGCTTTTAATTTAAGATTTTTAATTTGTAAATAAAGATGTTTTTCACTAAATTTATTGAAGAATTATGTTTTGTTACGCGCTTTGTAAGCTGATATAGCCTGACAACTTCATATCGGCTTATATTTTGCAGTTATATACCAGATAAAATAAAACTACAATTTTAATTTAAAAAGGGCTTACCCTTGACATTGATGGGAACTGACCTTCGGGTTTCTTATAAGAAATATATGAAGTAGCCTCTAGAGAAGCAAAACACCGTGGTGGCTGGCCTAAAAATTAAAACATGTTAAGCATTTCTACATTTTTTTTTCAAATTTTTGCAGATTTAAGTTTGTTTTAAAATCAAGCAATCCATGAAGCCAATTGTCAAATCGAAATTCTCGTTGACCCTAGAACTGGACCGAAATATTTCATTACCAATTCAGCTCAGGAACTGATAACTACTAAAAATCAAACTCCAAAGTTTGTCTAAATAAAATAATTGAAAAATGTATATAATATAGGCAAGATAGTTAACAAAATATTAATATTGTGAAATTAAAAATAAAACTAATTTTAAATATTACAGTGGCACCTATCATCGTGGAACCATGTATTGTCACGGTGAGAACCAGCTTCTACCAAGAAGGATATATTTGGTCGCAATAAGGTAAGTTTTTAATGAACATTTTAAGAATGAGGTAATAGATATTTATTGGTAAATTGAACATGAACTTAAAGGTAACCTATCGATGTGACTTTGCAAAGAAGTTGACCACTCCAGGTGGATATGAAAGAAACAAAGAGTCCCATATCCCGATTGGGTCACAGGTTCCTAATGACTCGTCCTGAAAGAAATGACCATTGAAGAGAAATTATTTAAAACCCTATGAGAAGAACAGAAGAGTTGTCATCTTGGATTGGTTTTCAAAATTCTAAAAGTCCTTTGACCTTGGACAGAAGCTATTTTCGTATCAACATCCTGGATTTTTCGACTATATCCGAAGTGCAAAATTCGAAGTGGATTAAGATAGGGAGGCACCTCTACGCACATTACGCAGTTAGATAAGGAAGATAAGGATAAGGAATTAGATAAGGATGGATTAAGATAAGGAAGCACCTCTACGCACATTACGCAGTAAGATAAGGAAGATAAGGATAAGGAATTAGATACATTACACTCATCTGGCAACTAGGAAATCAAGAGGCGGTCTATCATCTATTATGTTACTTTGTTCTTTCGAGTTATTGTTCGAGTAGTATTTACAACCCTATAAGAGGAACAGAAGAGCTCTCATCTTGAAATGATTTTCAAAATTCTAAAGGTCCTTGGACAGAAGCTATTTTCGTATCAACACACTGGATTTTTCAATAATATGGCATCCGATGATCAAAATTCCAAGTGGATCACGATAAGAAAGCACGCTGCGGTCCCTGAAACGCACCTTCTACACACTACACACATTACACACACTACACTTCCGTGCAACTAGGAAACCAAAGAACGGACTATAAACTCTGGCGTGTTACTTTGTTCTTCTGTTAATTAATAATTTTTGGATACTTTATCAAAATTCGACCACCAAATAAAGCCAGCTAGCTTAGCTTTCTAACACATTTATGTAAAAATCCAAATAAAAGATAATGCATTTTTAATTCGTTCACCATTCGCGACCTGCCACTCGCCACTTGCCACACTGACAACAATCACAATCACATCATCTGTTAACATGCAAATCAATGTTAGTTGCAGCATCTGTCCTTCTGACTGGATTCCATATATCCTTCGCTCATGCCATCAGGCCGTCATTCTATCATTCCTGTTGGGGCAAGAACTTGGGGGCTCAGTTGGTAAGCGGCTTGTATGTGCATGGCATGCAACATTTCCGCTTCGCCGCTCCCAAGTAAAGCCAGCTCAGTGCGCCACCTCTTGCCACACGGCCCACATGCCCCATTTGCCATAGCCACCGTCCTGCCCCTCCTTGCCACAGGACACATTCGCTTTAATCTGCCAACGCCTGCCCGCCACCCTCCTTCGCATATATCCGACAGCATTTAAGCAGATGGCCAAGCCTACAAAAGTGTCGAGATTAATCCTGAAAATAGATTATAATTACGAAAAATATATCCAAAATATTTATAGATATTTTTTACAAAATATTGTGCTTAGAAATGCTAAGGAGAACACTTTCTTGTCTCTCATAGGAGTTTAATAAAAGAAGTGGCTTAAAGTTTATAAGAAGAAATATGTATGTATATGTTTTTTTAAGAAAAAGGGGTTTTTTTTTTCTAAGTTTAAAAATATTTAGTTGAGATTTGAAAGCTAACTTAGAGAGTAATACATACAATATAAGAGTTTAATGAAAAACCGAATGGAATAATAAGAAAAATACTTTTATTTTATGTCAAAGGTTAAAGGTCAAAGGTTAAAACAAAAAATATATATTAAGATAATAAGAATTAAAATTAATTTGTAAACATTTGTCACCTGGCTGGCACGCCCACCAAGCCCGCATTTCATATATATATGTAGTTGTAGGATGTACGTGTGTGTATAGCATGTAAATGAAGTCTACGGCTGTCTATCCGTATATATATCACACGTACACCAGCTCAGTGGGCGCCACACACACGTAAATATACAGAACGGATGCACTATAGGAAATTTGACCACTTTTTCTGACCAAAAACCATTTTTTGAAAGTTAAAGAATATAAATAATTTTAACTGCATATCATTCACAATAGATTAATTTTTAACGTTGCGTACCAGAAATTTCCATAGATGGCGCCACTGCGAAAAAATCAGCTGTTAAAAACAGCTGTTGATGTTAACATTTGCATGAGCTTAGAATTAAAGATTTTTTGGTGCTATTTTAAAAACGTAAATACTGAAAATTTTATGGACAAAATCAAAAGTTTTGAAATGAATACTTCTCAATGTGGTTTGTATTATGTGTTTGTGTATGTGAAGTGTCCAAAAAACTTGTGTTGTCTTTTTAATAAAGTGAAAATGTAAGTAGTCAAGCAACAGAAATTTTTTGAATTAAATCACATTTTTAAAAAGATATTTAAACTAATTCAGGCCGAGTCGGACAATGTAATTTAGTCCATGTTGTAGATTGTTTAATTTTCTTCAAATGAGTGAAATATGAATATGCATAAAAATGCACTTTCGAAGAAATTCATAATTTAAGGAGGCAACCTCAACACCTGGAATATGAATCTGTTAGCTGTGAGACTAGTGCAAAACGGAACAGTTAGCATGTTATTTTTAAATAGGGGGCGGTGCCACGCCCACAATTTTTTCACTTCTAAGTTCTTTTGAGCATATAAACTCAAATCAAACATCAAAATTTAAATATCTTGCTTAGTTTTTGAGTTAGAATGTGTTTCTTAAAAAGTGGGCGGTGCCACGCCCACATTTTTTTAAAATCTTGAATCTATTGACCATGTGAACTCAAATCAAAAATCAGAACTTAAATATCTTGTTTCGTTCTTGAGATATTATTTTTGGCCAGAAAAAGTGGTCATATTTCCTATAGTGGGATGGTAGAAGCGGACAGGAGGACAGGCGGACACGCGGACAGGGGAAGGGATATGGGGATAGACGGACACGTATAGCTCGAGTCCCGGAGTCGTCGCCTGATGTGTATTAATGCCGTGCGGGTGCCACATGCCAGATGGAAACAGTTCAATCATAATAAACTCCCAGTCAATTTTTAATGATACAAAAAAAAAAAAAACAAAAAAAACGAGAAAAGAAAAGACAAATGTGCGCCCCCATCTCTATCTTTTATTTATATTTATTTTTTGTTGTTGCCTTTTTTAGGGGCAAAGGCCGCATAAAGCGATATAAATTGTTGCATATGTTAGGGCGTTCGCCATGCAATTTTTCTTTCAACTCTTATTCAATTATACTATGTTGTAAATTATAGGCATTTTTTAATTGCCATTAAAGTCGATAAAGTTACAAATCAATGGTCTTTTTTCTTACGTGACACCATTTTATGGCAAAGTTACGATTCAATTAATCGATTAATCGCTCTTCTCTGGGTTTTATTCTGCAATCGGACCGAGACTGACTAACCGAGTGACTGACTGACTGGGTGATGATTGATCTGGTTGTGATTTAAATGGTCCCTCGACTGAGCTCTGAATTATTAATGACGTCGTCGTCGGATTACGACCCCCGAACTCCTCGAATTTGTTTGCCTTACACAATAATTTGATGTGCGGGGTCGCATAAAAATTTTCATTTCAGCTCGTTAGCCACACGGCGTATACGTAACGTGGCTCGCTCCCTATACGAATTTATTCGTGTATTCGTTTATAAATAAAATCGTATATAAAAAACTTTACGCCCAATTGATTTCAATTTCATTTTAATGAATTTTGCGGCCTCACTGGAATATATATATATTTTATTTTTGTTTTTTTTTTTATTTTTGTGGGCCACAAATAAGCAGAATTTCCTTATTCCTGTCTGACAGTCAGTGCGTATAGTAGTTGCTTTTAGGTGTTTATTTATGCCACTGCCTTGGCACAAACGTTCAATTAAAATTTCAATTATTAGCTGGCAAACAGACAGGAGGGGCTGGAGCGAAAGAGACAGTAAACTGGGGGCAGGGAGAGAGGGATATATGTATATTTGGGGACTTCATTTCATTGAAAGAAAATACCTTTTTTTACATTTTGTGGCGGTTTTAGGAAGAGATTTTATATTAGAAAATTTTGTTTCAAAAGGATAATTAAGTAATAAGTTCTTAACACAGTTTTTTGATAAGTTTTTTAAGGCTTAAATATTTATTAAATGAGTTCTTATGTGCCTTTTTGGGTTTACTTTTCCTAGAAACGTTTAATTTACCTTGCAACTTGTCTTTCATATCTTAACTCTTTAAAAAATTTCTAGGACTTAAGCTTGTATTTTAAAAAGTCTTTATTTTCTTTTAAAAAAGACTTTATTATATATTAACCTTTTAATTTATATTTGAAATCAACTTTTTCGGATTTTTCTGAATAGTTACCGCAAACTTGGGGTAAAAGTAGAATACATATTCGGTTTTTCGTTTAAATGTTCAACCCTTGAGTAAACAATAAACAAAGCGAGTCGAAATTCAGACGGGATGACCGGCTGGCTGGTTGCCTGCCTGGAATAATAAGTTGAAATTTCAAACCAATAATTAAAAAGCTTAAAGTTTACCATTTTTCATATGCCTCGTGCCGCAAATGAGAAGGCAGAATTCGAGGTAATTTGCTTACAGAGTCGAGTTCTCGGTTTTCTGTGGAAATTCTCTTCTCCTTTCTACTTTCATCATTTTCAGTTAAACAATGGCCACTAGTGTGTACTAACGTTAACCACATTTCTGGCTAAAAACCAATTGAAAAAAAATGAGAGAAATGAAAGCGAATGAAATATCTTCATATATTCACATTTATCTGGCATATCCTCACATGTCCGAGTGCTTGCAGCGTGAAATTGTGGCACAAAGCTGTCAGCAGGGTGCCTGCCACCTGCCATCAGCCACCAGCCACCAGCCACCAGCCACCAGCCACCAGCCACCTGCTGCCTGTTGCCAGCCACGCCCCCTGTTTTCAGGCAAGTCGCCCACGAACCACCCCCTTCTTTGAGGCACAATATGCACATTTCTGACTTACAGGTGGCTCTGCAAAAATGCATAGAAAACTTTATATTTGTTTTCTGCGCTCTATGTATCTCTCTTATTGGAATAGCTTGTTGAAATAGGGATTTAATTGTTAGAGTTGCAACTATTAAATTCAAGTTTTAAGTGGCAAGACTTTGTGTAGTTGTGGGGAATATTTTTTTGGTGGCAACACAAAGGTAGATGCGTTGTCAGAGGCCGTTGGCAAAATGGCAAAATAAATACCCAGGGGCTTCAACAATAAAAACTAAAACAATGCCAACAGAAAACACAAGAATAAAAACACAAAAATTAAAAACATAAAAAAAAAAATAAAACAAAAACATTGTGACAGAACCCGCATCTGTTTGCGGTTTGTCCGTCTCTTGCCACATATGTGTATGTATGTTTGTTTATCTGCGTGTCGGATGGGGGGACAGGTGTGTGGCAAGTTTTGGGCGTACGGGTACTGGTACTACCACATAGACCGATAAACAGAGGCATGACTGGAAGAGCTGGGAGCCAGCTAGCAGGCAAAGCGCAATTCGTTTATCAATTTCTCTTTTCAAAAGCGGATTTCAAAATGGTTTTCCATCTGTGTGGATGGTTTTCTTTTTCCATGTGTCTGTGTTCTCTATTCTGTATCAGTATAGGTGTGTATCTGTGTAAGTTTGTATCTGTGTGAGTGTGTGTGTATCTCGATCTTATAATTGCATTTTAATTTGCAACAAATTCAATTTCAGTTGCAAACATTTAATGTAGTTTATGCAATTCCTGTGCACCCAACTGTGTACTGCCACTGTGCTTACTTCTGTTTGGCAAATAAAGTTAGATACTGAAAGAAAAAAATATAAAAAATAGTAAATAAGGAAATTATTTTACAAAGAACTTAATACCTAAAACAATCAGTAAGAGCAGCATTTTTTTAGAGAGTTCTAAAATCATATATTTCTTTGGTCTGCCTCATAATGTTCTGATCATAAGAGATCTTAGAGACTTTTTCCAGTGCTTGTGAGTTCCTGGTAAATCCAATAATAAAGAGCATAACTTTTGTAAAGTAACAATTCATTTTCGGATTCATATTCAGGTGTTGACCCTCCTCTTGCTACTTTTTGCATTCAAACTTAAACTGAAACACCCGAACCCTAACCCTAACCCTATGGTTGAACCCCAACTCTGGTGCTTGTATGATTGGCCTGGTCAGATTTCCAGGACTGGGAAATCGGTTGATTTATGAGCTGGACATGCAAAGGAGTTGGCAAATTGCACTGACCAGTCAAAGGTCACAATGAGATGAAAGCTGGCCCGGCTAGATGGGTGTGGGTGGGTGGTAGATGATAATGGCGATGTGGCGAATGGTGGTGCAACACAGACAAGTCACAACACCGCACATCACATCGTATCACATCAATAACAATAAGGCCAGAAGCCTACGTGCATGTAGCAGTCAAGTAAATCTAATTTGGCAGCAATTCGATTCGAGTCAACTCAACTAAACTCAACTCAACTCATCACATACGTATAGAGGATATACGTATACTGTCCCTACATCTACAATGTACTGAGTACTGTGCTCCTTCTTGTCTTCTTGGTCTTCTTGGTCTACTTGGTCTCGTTCTCTTGGCCCTGGCTTATTATTGATGGTAATGAAAATTTGATGATGGCCAGCATACTTTGTCGCCTCCTACTGGCTGGCTGGCTGGCTGCCTTGCTTTTTGCTTTCAGTGTGCTTCTGCTCCAGCTTCTGCTTTTCTGAGCATGCTAATGATAATGACAATGACGATGATTGATTGATGTGTTCTTTTTGGTGTTTGCCTCGTCTGCTGTTGCTGCTGCTTGTAGCTTGTTGTTGATGATTTTTTTGGTTTTGTTTTTTTTGCCACAGAATCCTCTAAACCTCATCCCATCCAACCCTGTCGGTTGGTGCCTTCAGAAAGGCAGTTAATTAGTGCGAACTGACTTGGCACCGCCACTGAAAATTCAAATGAAGCGTCAAATGGTTTTTCTTACTGGCAGTATGAGTGGTTGATGGTTTGTTAGCCTCTGTCAACGTCTCACCAGTTGCCCTTTTTCAAGGCTGCTCAGCCCCACCCATCATTTCCACCCATCCAGTCAGTTCATGCATGTATTTATGAGAAGATTCTTAATAACTCTTTCAACTTTTTGGTGGAGGTGGTAGGAGGTGAAGAAGCGTTGCCTTTCCATCAACACACACCCACAAACACACACACTTGGACCCAAAAGACTCTGAAATGTGGGTCTGGAGCAATCTTATTTGATTGTTTCGCAAATTAAGTTTCCCAAAAACATGACCTTCTTGGAGTGTGCCTTAAGTGTGTTTAAGTCGAAGGTCTGTCCCGTGTCCTGTGGGGTGCCAGAGAAGTTTTTGGCTGTGGAAAGCAACAAGTTATGATTGCTTCGTAAACTGAAGTGTTGTTGGAACTTTTCAAGATTTAAGGCAAAATCATTATACCCTTGGCAGGGGGTATTATTATTTTGTTGGGAAATGAGGGTATAATCAGTGGGCGGAGTCTACAAAGTAGGGTTATGTCCCTGTCCGTTCGTCCGTTTATCTTTTTGCGTCCATAACGATTCAGAGAGTATTATAATTTTGTGAAAACGCAAGCAAAGTACGTAGGAAGGAATTAATGAATCTTAAAAAAGGGATTTTTTGGGTCTTATCGCTTTGGTCCATTTGTCCTTTCTAGGATAATTCTTTCAATTTCAAAGTTATAGACATAATAGTTGGGATCTAAACACCTTATTTAATCACTAGTTATTAAATATAGATTTTATATTATTTTTATAGAGTATCTACTAATCAGCTTCAAGTTAAAAAGACCTCATTGTTCGAGACCTTTTGTTCTTAGTCTAGAATATATTTATTTTGCAACTTGTTTGTAATTATATACTTTTTGCATTTCCCTATTAATTTCACCCGTATAACCCTTTTGAATGTTGCTCTTGTCGGATGGCCGCATATTAATTGAAATTTTAGTGGCAGGCCCGGACAAACAAACCCACTGCCTGTCATTTTGTGTTTGGATGGTGGCGGTGTGTGTATCTGTTTACTTGCGGCGCCTGTCTGCACTGCTTGCAACTTGTTGTGGCACTTGTGTTGTTGTTTGACTAGCGGCTTTTGGCCCATCAATTTTGGCCCAATTCCCAGCCAACACAATGTCGCAAAATGTCTGTCAGATAGTAGTACTCTTGTTGTTTCGCGTTTTCCTCTATCGAAATCGATACTGGCTTGATTTGACAACAAAATTTTCCAGGCCAGTCCCAGCCAGGCCAAACTATTATATCGAATATGCAAAATCAATATAATTTGATTTGATTGCCATTTAAAAGCATATGCTCTTTATATTCCTTCCATCTCAATTGTTTTGCGAGTTGCGAGTGCTTTTCTGGGTCAATTTTGAATTTCTCCGATTTAATTATGTTCGATTGAGATGCAGGTTTTGCCTGCCGATGACTACTGATTTCTTTTTTTGTTTTCCCCCACATCATCCAAAGGAAATCACATTCTCCAAATCGAAATGCAAATGCAATTCTTGAATAATTCACATTTTGTTTGTGCCACGGACTTGTGGTCTGCACAATTTTTGGGTAGAAAATTAACAGAACAGACCTCCGTTGTCGGAGGAATTTTTGCGCAAAGTGGGTCGTTCGAGTGGTGTCGTGATTAAATGCCAATGGCCAATCAACGCATGCCATCGAGACTTTTGCCATTTTCCATTTTCCATTTCCACATTTTCCCACATACACACACAAATACACGGATACCCGCATGCATGCATGTCCGCAGGACTCACAGGATGGGTGGATGGGTGGATGGGGAGTGCCATCGAGAAAGGAACTGAACTAGGAACTTGCCGTCGGAAGCAAATCAGGAAGGAAACTTCTGAAATTCCTGGCTCGTGCCATTCTCTCTGGCATTTCGATGGCTCATCGTATGGCTGGAGACACGAAAATACATAATTCAAATTAAATCGGGTATTTAGAATGTTTGGAATCCTACCTTAAGACTTAACCAGATAAGTATGCTATGAAAAATGCAAAAGTCCTGTAGGGGAGATCTGAGAAGTAAGGCTTGTATTCTGTTTAGGTTTTTGTTTCAGATATTTTTGAAAGAACATAGTTTCGTTTTAGACTAGATGACTTCTTATGCTTAGTGATGCTTATATTTAAAATGAAGTATCTTTGAAGAGTAGTATCTAACAAGTCCTCTCACTATATTTTATTAAAATTTTAAACTCCAACTTTAAACATGAAACCTATCTATCCTAGTATAGAAACCATTCCATTCCTCTTAATCTTTGCGATTTTTCCACTGATTCTGTATAGGATTTTTGTTCTTTTTACACTTTCTTTGATCTGGATGTGAACGCCCACATTCTGTTTGCATTTTCTCCAGCTTAATGCGCCCCGGTTATTGTTCTGTTCTGGCCACACTTTGGTGAGTAAGCAAATTGTTTAAGAGTGACAGCTGACTTACACCCACACAGCACAATCCACAAACCGCCAGCACATCTGAATCCAAGACCCTCCCTACATTCCCCTCCTCCCCCCTCGTTCAATGTGATTCCAAGTGGAAAGCAGCGAAAGCAGAGAAAGCAGGGCCCAAGTGAAAGTGAAGTTTGCCTAGGCCCTGGCTGGCCTACCGATGTGATTTGAATGCCAAGTTTAATGAGAGCCAATCCCCGATGCCGAATGCCGGACATCGAGTGTCCGGAATGGTTCCGATTCTGTGGATGTGGGTATAGGAGTGGGTGTGGGTGTGAAAGTGGGTAGCGGGTGTGGTAACGGGAACGGGCTCAATAAGTTGCCATGATTCAGCTGTGGCCACAGCTTGTGACTGCCCTGGCCACGACTCATCATCTTAGCACCCGAGAGGACTTCCTTCAGCGCTCCCTCCAAACACTCAAACACCCAACACCCTAGACCCAAAACCAAAAGTGCTACACCCCAAAAAACACCCTCTGCAAACACTAGAGCTAGAGGGAAGTGAGAAAATATGGAGGGTTATGGGTTTATGCTGTGATGAAGTTTAGGAAAAGGTAGTCTGTCTGGAGAGCTTTGTTTCATTTAAACATCAGGTCTTTCAGGTATTAGACCTGAGTTAAGATATCTGCCTTTGAATCTATATAGTCTCTTTCGTCTCTTCATCCGTTCGCTTTTGTTTAAGTCTAATTTCCTGCCTTTTTTAATATTTCTCTCAGTCTTTAAAACACTTTAAATTCTTGAGAGTTAAGTCCCCAAATTCTTTTTGTCCGCATGTCGGCCTTAGTATCCTCTTATCATTAATTCATAATTTGTGGCTCCGCATAAACGCTTGTGGTGGCGTTTGCATTTTCGCCTTTGGTCTCGAGACAGGCCCAAACAATTTGTCGTTGTCCTGGCTTGTCCGGTCCGGGATCCTGTTGCTGTCCTGTCAGCTGCTTACCACCGCCCTCCACCTTCTATATCCTATCTCCAGCTTGGTGCTTCCTTTCCTTTTTTTTCTTTTTTTTGCCACCATGAATGCCTACAAAAAAGCGACTGGAGCAATCGATTTTCCCGGGGCTTAAGTCGGGAAAAACTCAACCTTAAAAATGCGCTTAAGTTTTATTGTATTCCAATCTCATTAACTTCTTTTATTATTATTTGTGTTTTGTGTTTTGCTTTGCCTCCTTATCTGCCCTCTCTGCCGACTGACTGGGTAAGGAAGGCCAGAACGAGGACCAGGACCTGGACCAGGACGTTCCTGGCTGCCTTCTTGGTCCTTTTGGCCCAATTTACGCGTCTTCAACTTTTGCTTCTCCAACTGCGATTGACGTATGTAAGCAATAACGGTTCCTTGCTTATTTCTATCAGTGTGTGAGTGAGTGTTTGTAAGTGTTAGTGAGTGTATACGAGTGTGCATGAGTGTGCCAGTGTGTGTGTGCAAATAAAATCGCATAAAATAAAGCAATATCCTTCACTTATTTGACATTTTGGGCCTACATTAATGAGGCCTAAACCAAAAGCCTCGCCCCGGAAACTTTCCGGATCGAACGAGATGTGATTTATATACGTATACACGTATATATATTGGCTATATTATTGGAGTAGGATATGGTGGGCAGTGTATTATGATTAATGAGCCCTCTGACCATGACCAGCCACTACCCACTACCCAGAACCCAGAATCCATGACAGAGAATTGATTTCGAAGACTACTTTAAAGAAGCACATCAGATTATGCCTCTTTCAGAGAATATATATATCTTCATCCGCCCATGCAGCATCTGTATCCGTATCTGTGCCTGGCTCTGTCTGGGTCCTGCTCAGAGTCCCTGACATCATTAATGTCACTGCCTTCCCACAGAGATTGCCGGTTGGGGGATTTGGAGGGGTCAGGCCGCTTACACATTGTCAGTTGTATCAGCTAACTGTTAACACACACCCACAGAGAACCGAACACAACCAAAACCCACCGAAAGCCCTATTCAAAAACCACCCAAAAACCATACCATCCATCCATCCATCCATCCACTTTCAGCTCGTTGTTCTGTGCTGTTTGCCTTTTGTTGCATTTTGCATGTTGTACTTCGATTTGCATAATCTTAATCTTTTGCACTCGCCAGGGATTTTCAGAGATGGCACATGCCTGTCCGAAAGGGACGGCTGTCACAGCCTGAGAAAGAGACAGAGCCAGGCATCGCTGAACAAAGCCGAACAAAGGGAAGTGGCTCCCAAGGAATCATCTGGCTAAGCTCATTGAACATTGACCGAGTTCTCGCAGTGTTTGTGACTTTGTTAACGCCTTGCCATCCTCCCTTTGCATTATCCTTGTGCAATTGCAATTGTCTTTTGTCCGAAAGTTCCAAAAGAAAGTTGGAAACTCTGCAAAAAGAATAAAAAAGATTTTCTAAAAGGGAGTCAGACCCATGTTCTAATGGGTTATATAAAAAGAGCAAAGATTGCCTTTTTTCCTGGGTTTCGAACTCCAGTACCCATACTGTACCTAAGCTTATGATATTATATCTCTTAATTAGAGGTCGAACTCTAGGACCTATATAACAAAAGCCTTAAAGCTTGTGCAGCGAAAGTTTGGGTTTGTGGGATTTCGTAAAATGGGGTTTTTCAGGTATGAATCAGAGTCATAGCCATATCTCAGCCAATTCTCATCCGATTCTCAAACGGAATACCTTAAATGAATTCTGGACCGATTTCCCACCAATCTGCATCGAAACCATGCAACAAAATATTTTTTAGATTTTTCCAAATTTTGTGGGGAGACCCCTTGTAAAATGGGGTTTTTCAGGTATGGTTCAGAGTCATAGCCATATCTCAGCCAATTCTCATCCGATTCTCAAACGGAATACCTTAAATGAATTCTGGACCGATTTCCCACCAATCTGCATCAAAAACCAGCTACAAAATATTTTTTAGATTATTTTCCAAATTTTGTGGGGAGACCCCATGTAAAATGGGGTTTTTCAGGTATGGTTCAGAGTCATAGCCAAATCTCAGCCAATTTTCATCCGATTCTCAAACGGAATACCTTAAATAAATTCTGGATCGATTTCCCACCAATCTGCATCAAAACCCTGCAACAAAATATTTTTTAGATTATTTTCCAAATTTTGTGGGGAGACCCCTTGTAAAATGGGGGTTTTCAGGTATGGTTCAGAGTCATAGCCATATCTCAGCCAATTTTCATCCGATTCTCAAACGGAATACCTTAAATGAATTCTTGACCGATTTCCCACCAATCTGCATCAAAACCCTGCAACAAAATATTTTTTAGGTTTTTTTCCAAATTTTTTGGGGAGACCCCTTGTAAAATGGGGTTTTTCAGGTATGGTTCAGAGTCATAGCCAAATCTCAGCCAATTTTCATCCGATTCTCAAACGGAATACCTTAAATGAATTCTGGATCGATTTCCCACCAATCTGCATCAAAACCCTGCAACAAAATATTTTGTAGATTTTTTTCCAAGTTTCGTGGGGAGACCCCTTGCGAAATGGGGGGTTTTCAGGTATGGTTCAGAGTCATAGCCATATCTCAGCCAATTTTCATCCGATTCTCAAGCGGAATACCTTAAATGAATTCTGGACCGATTTCCCACCAATCTGCATCAAAAACCAGCTACAAAATATTTTTTAGATTATTTTCCAAATTTTGTGGGGAGACCCCTTGTAAAATGGGGGTTTTCAGGTATGGTTCAGAGTCATAGCCATATCTCAGCCAATTTTCATCCGATTCTCAAACGGAATACCTTAAATGAATTCTTGACCGATTTCCCACCAATCTGCATCAAAAACCAGCTACAAAATATTTTTTAGATTATTTTCCAAATTTTGTGGGGAGACCCCTTGTAAAATGGGGTTTTTCAGGTATGGTTCAGAGTCATAGCCATATCTCAGCCAATTTTCATCCGATTCTCAAACGGAATACCTTAA
The DNA here is from genome assembly GCA_018153455.1 of Drosophila parabipectinata. Taxonomy (NCBI): domain Eukaryota; kingdom Metazoa; phylum Arthropoda; class Insecta; order Diptera; family Drosophilidae; genus Drosophila; species Drosophila parabipectinata. The sequence goes on from JAECYA010000055.1 coordinate 5,442,914, forward strand.
ATTAATTCTGGACCGATTTCCCACCAATCTGCATCAAAAACCAGCAACAAAATATTTTTTAGATTTTTTTTCCAAATTTTGTGGGGAGACCCCTTGTAAAATGGGGGTTTTCAGGTATGGTTCAGAGTCATAGCCATATCTCAGCCAATTTTCATCCGATTCTCAAACGGAATACCTTAAATGAATTCTGGACCGATTTCCCACCAATCTGCATCAAAACCCTGCAACAAAATATTTTTTAGGTTTTTTTCCAAATTTTTTGGGGAGACCCCTTGTAAAATGGGGTTTTTCAGGTATGGTTCAGAGTCATAGCCATGTCTCAGCCAATTCTCATCCGATTCTCAAACGGAATACCTTAAATGAATTCTGGATCGATTTCCCACCAATCTGCATCAAAAACCAGCTACAAAATATTTTTAGATTATTTTTCAAATTTTGTGGGGAGACCCCTTGTAAAATGGGGTTTTTCAGGTATGGTTCAGAGTCATAGCCAAATCTCAGCCAATTTTCATCCGATTCTCAAACGGAATACCTTAAATGAATTCTGGATCGATTTCCCACCAATCTGCATCAAAACCCTGCAACAAAATATTTTGTAGATTTTTTTCCAAGTTTCGTGGGGAGACCCCTTGTAAAATGGAGTTTTTCAGGTATGGTTCAGAGTCATAGCCATATATCAACCAATTTTCATCCGATTCTTAAAAGGAATACCTTACATGAATTCTTGACCGATTTCTCACCAATCTGCATCAAAAACCAGCTACAAAATATTTTTTAGATTATTTTCCAAATTTTGTGGGGAGACCCCTTGTAAAATGGGGTTTTTCAGGTATGGTTCAGAGTCATAGCCAAATCTCAGCCAATTTTCATCCGATTCTCAAACGGAATACCTTAAATGAATTCTGGATCGATTTCCCACCAATCTGCATCAAAACCCTGCAACAAAATATTTTTTAGATTTTTTTCCAAGTTTCGTGGGGAGACCCCTTGCGAAATGGGGGTTTTCAGGTATGGTTCAGAGTCATAGCCATATCTCAGCCAATTTTTATCCGATTCTCAAACGGAATACCTTAAATGAATTCTGGACCGATTTCCCACCAATCTGCATCAAAAACCAGCAACAAAATATTTTTTAGATTTTTTTTCCAAATTTTGTGGGGAGACCCCTTGTAAAATGGGGTTTTTCAGGTATGGTTCAGAGTCATAGCCATATCTCAGCCAATTTTCATCCGATTCTCAAACGGAATACCTTAAATGAATTCTGGACCGATTTCCCACCAATCTGCATCAAAAACCAGCAACAAAATATTTTTTAGATTTTTTTCCAAATTTTGTGGGGAGACCCCTTTTAAATTGGGTTTTTTCAGGATCATTCTACATAATTCTTCATCAAAATCTGAAAAAAAAAGAAATAAAAGCTAACGTTGGGCTGAGCCGAAGTTCATATACCCTTGCAGTTAAATCCGGAAACATCGGATATACATAGTTGGTCGATCCTCATGAGAATATCATAAAAAAAACCAATTTGTTGCAAAAGAAAATCTAAAAGTCCCAAGTTTCTATATTCCAAATACCATTTCCGATCAGTCACTCAGTCACAGTGACTCTGGGCCATATAAAATTTATTCAAATTCAGAAAACCTTCAAACTTGATAAATAAAATTTCCAGAAATATAAATTTTAAAATACTTAGAATTTATTTTGTATAACATATAACGTGCATAACGTATAATGTGTATAACGTGTAACGTATAACGTGTGATGCGGGACTCCGCCTATTTGTGCCATTTATTGTAACGATTGAAATATTAACGTTTGGGCATCTCGTTGGGTGTAACACCAGTGTCTGGCCAGCAGCTCGATCCTCTGTACAATTCTGCAGCCATCAAATCGGACGTGGCATACTGAAGATAGAGAAGAGCATTATACAAACTATACATCTATAGATCCCCCTGAACTTACCGTTGGAGGATTAAATTCATTTTCGTTCCACTTTTCCTGAAGTTCTGACGAAGCTTGTCGTCTTTTTTGGTTCTTCAAGAATCTTTTATATGGTCTTGCCCATGGTTTCTTTAATACGGTACCAGCACTCTTAAAAGGATTATATATCAAACGGCGCCTGTTCTTCCGCTTTTTGCGGAGCTTGTCTAAAAGCGATTTGTCTCTCCCCATTAGAGAGATTAGAACTGACCTACACAAAATATTGTAATTTTCAAAAAATATCAGACTCTTAATTTTAAAATCGACCTCACTGTTTGGAGACGAAACGTTGAATGACTAGAAATGAGAAAGCAGATGGGGCTACAATTTGACATTTTACTTTGAGGCCTACTTGGGAAAGAAATTTTAGTTTAAATGATAAAATCCATGCTATGAATTAGTTGAGAGAAAATACATACCCAAATTAAAGTCTTAAGTTTAAAGCGATTTGTCATGCAGGATATGATTTTCAAATGATGTAAATATGTGTCACTTAAGTTATTAATTAAATGGAAAAAATTAATTTATTTTAGTAATAAATAATGAGAAGAAAGATTAAAAGATGCTTGGTGAGTTAGTAGTTGGCTTGGTAGTTGTTTTATTTATGAGATTCTAAATATTAAAGCTAGAAAAGTTACATGGCAAACGTGCTTATTGTTATGAAAAAAATAATAATAATTGAAATTAATTAATAAAACAGTGCCCTCCTCCTCGATTCTCATAGGTGGCACTTAAGCAGCTCAAAAAAATAAAATTAAAAAAATGCAATTCCATTTTTTTAATGAAAAATAATTTATAAATTAATGAATAAAAACAGCGCCCTCCTCCTCGATTCTCATTGATGGCACTTAAGCAGCCACTTATTATATAAAATTATAATACCCTCTGCAAGGGTATAAAAATATTCTGCTTTATGGGGAGTCGAACCCCAGCACCTATCATCTTTCAAAAAAAGCCTTGAAGCCTTTTGGACTACTCCTTTGTGATCTGTTTTTAATGAGTAGTTGTTGCCCCTAATTTTGGAAATCCATCTACAAATGGCCATGGAGTGGCATTTAGTCGCAGACTAAAAGTCATGTGAGAACATCAAAGGCCAGAAACATCATTCTGAGATCCCATTGCGGGCTGCATTGCCCGAGGTTTGTCTGGGAATTGGCGGCCCCTTTGGTTTTGCCATCGAATCGACTTCGACTTCCTTAATTAATGGAGGAGGCGAGGCCAAATGAAAAGGAATAGAAAGGACAAAAGGACGGAAGGATGGTTGGATGGGAGGGGGCCAGGCTGGATTAGCTGCAATATGCCGCCCACGCTCGTTCAACATTTAGATACGCCGGCCTCATTGTTTTCCTTTATGCCTCCCAGCATCACAGCATCCCAGCATCCTACATAGCATCCCAGTTTCCAGTTTTCATCCAAAGAGTATTTTCCATTCTCTGGGGGCCATTCGGAAATCTACTGAGCCATGCGCTTTGTTGGTTTTCAATCAAGAGTTTGTTTATCAATGTTTTGCTGGCAACAAAAGTTAATGGCTAATAACAAGCTGGCAACGTCATCGTCCTGGTATTCATACTGGTACACTCTGTGTATATCCTTTCGAATATTGTGTGCAATCATTGCAGGCAATGAACTTCCATCTGAACTTCCCCCCACCCACAACCACTTGCCACAAAATGCGTCAAGGCGCCACACAATTTTTTGCCCCCATTTCGTATTTTTTGTATTTTCTACTTTGGCCACCAATCAATTTTGAAAATGTGCTTTTCTTATTTTTGTGGCACTTGGCACTTGGCACTGACCCAATCCTCTGGAATCTGGAGCACTGCAAACTTTTCTACTTGCAGCATTCGGTGGCAAGCTTGATGGCCCGATACCCCGAATGCCCCAATGCGATTGAGAATGGAGTTTTGAGCTCCGAGCTCCCAGCTACGAACTTGCTACACCAGCTCACGCTAATTACTCAACTAAAGGACCAACTTGCTGAATGGAATGGAATGAATAGTTGTAGTTTTAAATTGACACAAGAAGATGCCACGGAGATGGATGGCAAAATAAGAGAGCAACGGAGTGGGAGTAATTGAAAAGGTCGTACAAGTTGTAAGATAAAAATAAATGAATAAAAAGAAAAATGCTTTCAGTTTTGGGTTCAGACTATAGATACCCGGTAATGGGCACTACAAATTAGGTTTAAGACTGAAAGGATAAAAGTAGTATGAGTTATGGTTATAAATATTAAAAAAGGTACTTGGTATATTCGGAACTTGGATAAATAATTTTGAAAATTTGTAAAAACACTATAAATATTAGTAAGAAACAGGAAAAATATTGAATACTTAATACTTGACTTAAAATACGAATTATATCCCTTATACTTACCCAAGTCCCAAAGTACCAGGTATCAAAACATAAAGAATTTCATTCCAACAAATCTCCAAAGGAACTTTGTCTCTTTTCCAGACCTTAAGACGTCCTAAAGTATCCGGCGAAGCCATTAAACGTTTAAATATCTGCCAATTGATTTATTTAAAACCGAATGACTTAAAGTGAAGGATATAAATTATTCTGATGCCTGCGCTCAGGCCTTTTAATTATTGATTTCAAATCCAAGCTTTGAAGTGAAATAAAAGCAGACGGCTTGCAGGTGAGATGCCGATTTAATCGCACCTGAGTGACAGTTGGCTGCCGTTAAGGATTTGTACACCCATCATTTGTCTTTGTCTATTTTCAGGTTCGACGTGCCTGGGCCTTTTGCTTTTTGGCCATAAAATCCAAGCAAATTACCTTAAAGAAAAGTTTCAACCAAAAAAAAATAAAAGAAACTGAAAGAAAATAAAGAAAAACTTTGTGTCTGATCCAAAGCTATAGCTTTATGTATAGAATTGTGTTTGTTGGAAGAGCTCGCTTTCGCGGTGGCACGCAGCTTTCAAATCACTGTGGCATTTAATGGCGGCACGCAACCCAGCAAACTCATAGATACACCCACACACACATTCCTGCAACAACAAAACACAGATACAAACACATACAAAAAGCTGTGGCAGCTGCGTTTAATGTCTACTTCTACTGGGAGGCGGTGGGAGTAGAAAAACTTTTTCGGTCTGCCGGCGAAACAATTCAATTAATTATTGTCAAATTAAATGTAAAATATCAAAAGTTTTACACGATGCTGGGCAATAATTTTATTAAATAGATCGTCTGCTCGCAAAAAAAAAAAAAAAAAAAATTAAATAAGGGCGGAAGGCACTGCCACAGCTCACCTGAAGCCTCCGGAAGCGGAAGCAGCAGAGGAAGTCGTTGACATGTCGTCACTGTCAGTGTCGCAGGAAGCAGGACATTGTTGTTATTGTTGCTACTGTTACTGTTCTTGTTGCTGTTGTTGTGGCAGCGCATTCATCACCGCTTGAAAGTGCCACGCCCCACACAACAGCTACCGCCCGGGGGCGTCATCATCAGCAACAGCAACTTCAACATCAACGTCAACGCTTCTGTCAACGCCGCTGAGTCCTGTCAGGTATCACAGCCAAAAGCAACAACAACGACAACAGGTGCCGCAGGATGTTGCAATGGGCACTTGAAAAAAATATTCGAGATTATTTAAAAAATTAAGTATTTATAATGTTTTTGTATTTAAAATCTATCAGCTTTAATGCAAACTTTGGGCTTATATTTTTCATAATTTTGTTTCTTGAAAATATTTTGAAAAGCGGCCAAGAAATCATATGTAGGAATATAAAATGAACTAAATGGTTAAAGGAAAGGAGAAAGGAGGAAATAAAGCAGAATAGAGTTTATTTACGAAAAGACTCAATAAAAATTTGTTAACAAACCTTAAAATCAACTTAATTTTACCAAAATAATTCCCTAGTCCAAAGCAATCATTTATAATCATGTTATAGTACAAAGTTCAAAACTTAAACAAGCAGAATATTAAATTTGAAAAATTCCAACCAGAGGCATAGTATAATTGATTTTAATTTTCAATTCAAATTTTGGCAAATGGGAAAAGCAAAGCCATCAGAGTATTGAAATTTTAAAGAAATTCCATGGATTTCAATTAGCAATTAAAGTTTGAATTCATTTTGGAGAGAAGGACTTAATTGAGAATTGCGTTGAGTTGCGTTGAGAATTTCGGGAGAAAGTTTTGGGAAAGCGGAGCTCATTACCAGATAATTACATTAGCCAAAAATTTTGTTGTACTTTGATAATTGCGGCCCTAATTGACGGCAGTAGTGCTTCAAAACTAATGCCAACAATTTCCTGAGTGTGCTATTGGCTTGATTGCTCGGCTAGGATGCGGCCAGGAGTCATAACATCGATCTAATCCCTCACTTAGGCTCTATTAGCGCTAATAACTTGATGTAGTTAGACACGTGTGGCAGGTGTGCGGCAGGAGGCGGCAGGGGGCGGTAGTATGTGGTACGTTGCATTTGCATGCCACTGCCATTGCCACACAAAAGGTGGAGGATGAGTGTGAGATACGATGCAGAGGTCATATGGCCCACGGCTTTTGTCCACTGCGTGTGTTTCGGGTGGAATGTCAGCTTCCAGGACGAGCTAAGTAAAGGACATGTGCCACGCGTCCTGTGACTCCAAATGGAAAACGAACGCTCTCCCCCCTGCCCGTGTGTGGCTTCTCACCTTACTCGCCTTTAATTATCCGACTAATTTGATGAATGAAAGGCAACTCGACCTGCTCAGTCCCCGGGAAAGCTTTAAATGTGGACTGGCTTTCTCTCATGTTTTCTTTCTGTTTTTTTCTTTTGTTTTTAAATATTTATAAAAAATTCTTGGTTCAATAACTTGTGTTTGGAATTTTTTGGCTGTAGCCACGAAAATTGATTGGGGCACTTACAACATTAACTTTTGTTTCCCAACTGACTTTGAAGTTTATGCTAAAGGTGGTGTTTTCCTTTCTTTTTTTTTGGGGTATACCTTGTAGATGTATGGTATTAAAGGGTGTACGAGTTTTATGGGAATTTTATAAATAAATTGAAGTTGTAGAAGGAACTATACATATATCTCTCTAGAAGTCACAATAATACAAAACATAGGTTTTTTTTTAACAAAGAAATGATTACACGCGAAAAGATGTAAATATCGTGTATCATATACATAGTTTTTTTTTGTTTGTGACTGATATTTTAATTTATAATTCAATTATAACATATTTTAACTATTTAACCTTTTTTAGAAGAAATGTCTAAAACTAAGCCATTTGAGTTGTTTTAGAAAAAGTAGCGCGTATCAATTACTTCCTTTTCCTTTTTACGCTTTCGACTAGTTCCAGGTATCATACAGTCCATCAGTTTAGTACCATTCTTTCTTCCTTTATTTTTTTGAGAGAGCTTCAAGTAGAGAGAAAGGTTTTTGCAAAAAGTTCTCGCCAGTTGTGGCCGCTTGTTGCCTGGGGCATACTTTGCCAAATTGTTTTGCCAAAGAATGCTGGCTGCCTGGCCTGCGACTGCGTCTTTGGCGTCTTTGGCGTCTCCAGCGTCTCTACCATCTCCAGCGTCGTCTTCGTCCTTGTCTTGGCCATCGTTATTCGTTACTCCTTGACGCTTATCCTGGGCCATTCCTGCAGCTGCATTTGAGCTGCTCGCCAAGCTGACTGCTTACCATTTATCAAGTGTCCTGCGACACACGCGGCGTATGATTAATGTGCCGCGTGCAAGCCGGCAAAGTTCGTTTCGGCAATTAGATTGCATTGCGTGCATTGTGCAGGACGGTCGGAGTGTCTTGGCCAGGATAACGAATCCGATTCAAATCTGAGGCGAAATCTCTGGACTCGAAATGGCGGGGCATCCATCAGGCACAGTCACGGTCGTGATGCTAATAACGGGCAATAAATAATTGAGGGCGTGCGCTGTGATTTGTATGCGCAGTTGAATCCCTTTAGGGATATCCCCAGGATCTCCAGGACCGCCCTAGCTGCTCCCCTCCTAGCTCTCCCAATTGATTCGTCATTAGTCACCTGGGCAGAAAGGCCTTAAACACATCACACACTCGTACACATAGAGGCTAGAGGATACACAGGATATCATTAAGGACATCACGAGTGGCTGCCTAATTACACATTAGCATTTGGCTCTCGATTCAACGACATGGCCTTCCTGTCGTCAGTGTCGTCATTTCACTTCCAATTGATGCCCAATACTCCCTCGTCCTGCTGCCTCGTCGTCTGGCTGCCATCGTCCTGCATGTCCTTATTCCTTATTCGCTTGTTTTCCTGTTCAAATGTGTACAACGTTCAATATTCGATGTTCGATGGCCTCCCCAGGAACGTTAAGTCTACAAATGGGGCCCGACTCCGCCCTCGGGGTGTACTTATCGAATGGCAGGGAGACTTTGAATACCCCGCAGCTTATAACAGTGCCTCATGGAGTTGCAACTTCCGGTAATAATTATCCGAAAAAACTCCTCCCATTTAGTGTACTCTTTGGGAGTACAGTAAAGTGTTTAAGAAAGTCCATTTAGTGTAATTTATGACTGGCAACTGTAGTGCTATTATCGCTCTTGCACCACTGTGCTTCAGGATGTACAGGACACTTGGGCTCACGGCGGTGCTTATAGTCCTTTTTTCTTCGGTCCTCGAACCGCTTGCAGCATTCTCACAATTCGCATTCTCAGTTACTCGGTGAAGAAGTCCTGCGTTTTTCCCGTCCGCCATTTTCTCCATTTCTCCGTCCTTGTTTCTCTGCCGGAAATGGCTTGTTTGTACAAACACACACACACACATACATACTGTAGAGGACACAGATACACCTGGGAGGAAACACTTACGCACACATGACGCCCAGTGGGTGTGGCCAACGCCTTTGTTTTTCTCGGCCTGCAAACGCCTTTTTTTCGGCTCATATTTGGTTGGTTTTTTGTTTCTATCGTTTGGGGGTTTTTCGTTTTTTGTCTAAGCTTTTTGATACCCTAGGAAATTTTACTTTTTTTCGCTTTTATAAATTTTTTATAAAAACTTAAATTTTTATAATAAATATTTGAAGATTTTTCTAAATGTTTTTGTAAAGAAGATAAAGATGGTCTTTTTGCTTCAAATGTTGTAGAGTCTTTTATTTTAAAAAGATTGTACTTTAATTTATGGCTTATTTTTATAAAATTATTATATTTTTTATGAAACTTTCACCTTTTGTATAATCTTTTTTATTTTTGACAGGATTCCTATAGTTTTTTTTGAAGCTCAGTTAAAGGTTAGTATTTCTTTAAGGTAATGATTTTAGAAGCAAAATTTGTTTCATTTTTGTAAACAATATTACCTCTTTGATATTTATATATTTTGTATATAAAAAAATAAAATATTGTTGTAGTATGCTGTCTATTTTTAGAAGTATTATTTTCCTTGGTACTCTCTGTTAGTCTTAACCAAAAACTAGGACACGTGTCCGGTCAATCCTTGTTCTCCTTTCGCTGAGCTACGCAGTTTAGCGCCAAATTGCTTTATCATCAACACCTGTAAGAACCCGGATAGGTAAGGTGATAGCAGAAAGTAAAAATCCAAAAACCAAGATGAAAAAAAAAGAGGAAAGGAAGAGATACCCATGATGGCCAAGTGTTATGGGACTTACTTTCCTTTCCAAGTCAACGAGCCCACGGAGGGGGAAGTATGTTATTTTTTTTTTTGGTTCCCAGGTAGATCCTCTCCCGGCGATGATTTGCATTGATATGTTTGCACAAGGCTCCATGCGAGGTTTTTTTTTCGTAGGTCCTGGGTATCCTGGGGTATCCTCTGTGTGTGTGTGTTTGCATATTTCTTATGCGCCTTATCCACGCGCCTAAAATAAACGCAAATTGCACGCAACCAAACAAACACCCATACCCATTGCGAAAAAAAAGTGAATTTCCAATCATCAGACTAAGAAAAAAAACACACACACAAAGTGCCCTGGCAATTTGGAATCTTTTACCATTTACATTTAGATATAAAAAAAAGGGAGGACTTTTGAAGGGATTTCAATTTTCGAGTGTCATATTTATTTAGCGACAAATCCCCAGAGTAGTTTGTCTTTTTTGAATGGTGGAAGGGTGGAAGATGCCGAAAAAAAAACAAATTCACCGCCAATTGAAATTTAGAATGGCATTCGTTTAAGGCAATTTAACTGAGAAAAGAAAGAGGTTCTCCTCAAAGTACGCAATTAACTAGAAGACAATCGAAACAATTGACAATAATTGAAATTGGTGGGTGGATGGATCTCTCAAGAAGTTACTGAGGTATAGGTTGGCCTAATCCTCTGATCCAAGCCAACAAAGTCTTATATTTTTTTAATCAAAAGCACTTGAAAAATCTCCTCTCTAAAGCCATACATCCGTAAGCCGAAACAGAAAGTTTACCTCAAACGATTTTTATAAAAGTTTAATCCCCCTGGCTTTACCGATTGCGCTTCATTACACTGTTAATTGAGAGTAATTGTATTTCAAAGTGATTTTGCCGACTTAAAGGTGACCCCGACAAAGAAGTTTTCGGGTCGATTTGGGTTGCTGACCTCTCTGCCCGGCACCCCCCTTGGCCGATATCAAGATAATCGCACCTATATATGCGATGTATGAGAGGTCGGGTCGGGCTCAGGTTTTGTATTTATACTCTTAGGGGAAGTATAGGGGGATATTTGGGGGAATGGCGACCCCGTCAAAGCAGCAATTGTTGTCTTTTTAGCTTGATTACTCTGTCATTTTTAAGCCTATAGCCGAAACTTTTTACAGAGCTTTAGCTTAAGACTGTATGTAGTTCCAATTAAAAAGTTTAATTCGACAACTATGTACATATATCCTCATTAAAAAATATTTGCAAGAGTTCTGACCTTCACCTCAGTCCAAGGTTCGACTCCCTTTCTCTCGAATATTTTTTTTTTTTGGGCCAGGTCATCGAAAAGAGCAAAGGCAGACAAAGGAAAAGGTTGTTTTTTTTTTGGGGAGGGGGGAAGGGTCTCAGAGAGCATTGGCTAACGGATTTATTGGGGCAAGGGGCGCAAAGCACGTGCAACTTCATTGAGCAGGAAACTCGTAAAACAGGACGAAAAACCCAACTTAAAGATACAATTTGGGATTAAGCATGCCGCCACTTGAAGGTTTCCTTTTCTTGTGGCTAGGCGTATATATATGTATATTTTATACATATTTTTTTTTGTTTTTCACGGCGATGATGACCTTTTGGCTGCCTGGGAAAGTCTTTCTCTTGCTCACTGTTTGATTTGCCAGCGAATTTACCTTCTGCATTTTGTTTACTTTTTGCAGTTACCAGCCAGCCATCCAGTATCCTTTATATATGTATATGTATGTAGTATCCTGTAGCACCGGTAACCCCAGTAACCCACCTGCCCATGGCCACTCGAGAGTTGCAATAAAATTTGTTGGCGCCACGGAGTTTTTCTGCCAGTTTTTACCCAGAGACCCCCCTCCTTGGGGTCATACTTTTCAATATACATATACTTTTTTTTTATTTTTATTTCACTTTATGCATCCTTTTTTGTTTTTTTTTTTTTTGTTTGGCTTGTTTTTGACCCAATGACTTGGTCCTCGCTCCTATTTTTGGCTTGGCCCAGACTCGCTGGCGTCCCCATCTAGTTCGTTGCACTTTCGTTGGCCCAGTTCGATGGATTTTGGCATATTGGTACGAGAACCTAGTATCCAGCCAGCAGCCAACAGCATCCAAAAAGCCAAGTTAAAGTTGGTTGGCCAATACCAGGGTCCTTCCTTCCGTTCCTCCCCTAAAAAAAGCAAAACAAACAACTATTATTTGCATTTCCCCTTCACGAGAAGTCAGCGTGAACTTATTCAGCAAGGAAATCAAACAACTTTAAGCTTTCCCAGGGTTGTGGTCTGGTCTAAACCATTAAGCTTTTCTGGGCCAAGTTCCGAGGCTTTAGCTTCAAGCCAAGATCAACAGAAAAAAGCTTGTTAATTAAAAAAGCGTGAGGCTTTATCGTTTTGAATGAATTTATGGCTCATTAAAAGTGTCAACGTATTTCTCGCACCTCAGATAAGGTCGTTTTTAAGAGGGATTTTATTAAGAGAGTTAAAGGGATTATTATATCAGTAAATTTATAGAGGCGAATAAGTAGAACTTGGCCTTCAAATGTTATTTAATTTAAAGCTTGATTTTTCTTTAAAAATCTAATTGTTTTCAACTGAATTTCTTTGAAATTATTCAATTTTATTCTCTATATTTTAATTTCATAATCGTTGCATAGTTTTTTGTATTTTTCTAGGCAGCTAATTACTGGCTGTTAGCAGATGCTTACCGAGCTCCCAACATTGTTGGCAACTAAATGGGCAAACTGCCAGTATCGGTTATATAATTCCGCAGATGAGCACCCACAGGCAGTCAGTCGAGCAAGCATACTTGTACTTATTTCTTTTGATACACTTCCCAAAGGGGTATTATAAATATTTCACATTAGTTTAACAGCAGTTTTAAAGATTTTATAATTAGTCTATAATTTAAAAAAAAATTGTTTGCCAATAAGAAACATATTAGCTTTCAAGCTAGGTAAGGGTATGTACAACATTGTTTCATGTTTCCTCCAAATATTTAGTGTGTGGATGTCCTAAGCGAAGCTGCCGACTCATGGATATCGCATCCATGCGATTCAGCGACAGGTTGAGTTTCCCCATTAGCCGAAAGATCCGCGACTGGATGGAGCAATACTCGTAGAAGTGTGCCCGGGCTACCCGAACCACCTGAACCCACTGAACCCCGCAGCTGGAGTGGCTGGAGCTGGAATGGAATGGCTGCAATTGCGGTGTCATCATCATCCCACCAAAACATACAAAAAACAAAAAAAAATAGCAAAAAAATACACAATTCGCATAGCATATCTGTAAATGGAAATCATTTAAAGCATAAATTTCATGAGATTATGTAAAGTATGCGAGTTGCCCAGTAACATTCATTTTATTTGTTTATTAGTTGTGGTATTTTGGATTCTTGCTTACTTTGTATTGTAGTTTATTTTCAGTTGTTGGGTTTTTTTTTTTTGTAAAATATTTGTATTGACCATTCGCCGGCTTCGTTTGATTAGAGTTCCACAAACAAATTAATGACGCAAATTGGGCAAACAAAAAGCCAAACACCGTCTAGAGTGTCTAGACCAGGCCCAGACCAAAAATCGTACCTGTCGAAAGTCATTTTGTGGCTTAGTCAGCTTGGAAATGCAAACACTTCGGGTATTGCTGGCCCATAGATTTCCATGTGATCATGCCAATTGCACATTGGATTCAAAATTGCTATAAATTTAGAGAAAAAATAATGAAATAAACAAGAACTAACCATGTGGCTTTGGAAAATATTTGTAAAAGTCAGGCAAGCCCTGGGAAAAAATACTTTCTAATAAAAGACTTGCTTAGTTTTTGGTTTTAAATTAATATAACTATTTTTAAGTCTCTTATAAAGACTATTTTAAAAATTAAGCTCCAAACAAATATGTTTTTCTAACCACTGTTCTAGTGCCCCTAGTTTGAAAGGTAATCGCACTTCATTTAAGCCTCTGGCCATTGTCCACTGCTTGCAACAGGTTCTGTCTCTTAATTATTTCCATATTTATGCTATTTATTATTTGAATTTTGTTCATTTTTTTTTGTTGTTTAGCCCCCGCTGTGAATATTTGTCAAGGGTCCAAAAGCGCAAGCATTTAATTGCTTTGACAGCCATTCACTTTTCCAATGGCCCATTGGAATAAGGATCTTAGCTTGCCACCTTGCCACCATGCCACCTTCATATCTTGCCACCTGATTGCCCAAGAATTTAGTGCCTGGAGCCAATGGAGTCGACTCGACTCGTCACTCATGTGTCTCCTTGGCAAACACACAACTTAATTAAGCTGCCTTGTTGGTGCCCCTCGGCAGTTGCTTAATTTGCATTTGTCTCTCGTCGCAATTGCAGCAGTTTCTTACAAAAATCTTAATATTTTTTTTTTTAGTTTAGTTTTTGTTTGGTTGGATGCGCCGACTGACGATCAGATAGACAGGAAGATGGATGGATGACTGGCTGCCACCGATTTACATGCATTTTCTGGCCATTCAGGGGGCGGACTTGTTGTCACGGCATTCTAATTGAAATTTCAAAATCATAAATGGCCAAAATTGCTACAACTTGTAAGCCATTTATAATATTATTTGAGTGTTATAAAGTGTGAGTGTGAATAAATTATTCAAAAAAAAGAAAACTCTGGAGAAAAGCAAGCCATGGAAATTTAGTTATCCTAGTCACAGGGCTTTGCATGTCAGTATGTAGGCTTACCTGCTACCAACCACATGGCAAAAAATCAGAATTAAAATCGTCTGTGAACACACAAAAACACACAAAAATCCCGGAAAAAAATTTAAATCCGAAAATCTTGACGAAATTTAAATTTTCACATTTTCGGCACAAAAATTAAATCAAAAGTTTTGTGCGAGCAATAAAATAAATTTTAATTTTCGGGAATTTTTTCGGCAACTAGTCGTGTGTGTTTCTAAAACCAAAAATAAAAAAAAGCCAACAAATAAAATCCTTATTGGTGTTTGCAGGTGAGTCCTCGGCAGCCAAAACCTCAAGGATAATTAAGCCTCAACAACCGTAGCACCCTTTTCTTTTGGAATTCGATTTCGGAAAATAAATATGTGCGCTTGGATCTGGTCGGTTGAGGCTAGCAAGTGAGTAGCTGAGACAGTTGGAAGCCATACAGGAGGTAGTTGAAGAACCCAACGACTCTAAGGAAGTGACCCTCTCAGGACGAGACTGTCGGAACTAGAACAGTTAGAGGACTAAGTAGAACTTCCAGGCCAACATGGGCAAGAAGGGTAAAGGCAAAGGAAAGGGAAAGAAGCCAGCCGCAGCGGTGCTACCCGTGGAGGCACCACCGTGTCCCCCATGCCCGGAGCTGCCCAAGCAAATGCAGCCGCTGGACTCCTGCCCGGAGTCTAGCGGGCCGCATGACGTGCTCCGTGCACAGCCGAATCATTATCCGGCCCTGTTGCGTATTCCGGAGACCATGGCAGTGGTGGGATCGGAAAACGGATGCTACGACAGCATCTGTAAGCTGCTGAGGGCCGGATTCCGGTGTGCCGAGCGCGTTTTTGTGATGGCACCCTGGGGCAACTATGTGGTGTTCCGCTATCACAACAATAACGACTTCATCTACTTCCTGTTCGATGGCTGCACCTGCGACGTGAATAGGTTCCGGTATCTGGATCTTAGCTGCGGCACCGCCGGCTTCCTCTTCTTCGACAATATGCACGACGTCATCAGCTACATCATCCAGTCCCGCAAGACCCGACTCTATCTGGAGAACCTCAACAAGATCGCGATCGACCAGATCGTGGAGGAGTACGGAGCCGTCACCTATACCCAGAAGGCCAAGTGCATGCGGTTCGCTTAGTCCTTGCCTTACTAACCACTGGTCCTCCCGGATGACTTCTTTCGGCGAACCACTATTTTCGGATTTGGAACGCAAATAAGACGCTCGACTAGTAGTTAGCCTCGATCCCGATTATCACCCGGCATCGCACAAACTTCGGCACACTTATATCACAGTAAAAGTTTTGGAATTCAGTTAAAAACGAGTATTTTTTATTTGAAAGGGGTTTTTTAAGGGTTTCATACATGGCTTTTGACTTTTTAAAGATTTAAATTGGGATGAATATTTTTAGGTTTTTATAGAGGGGTTTATAATTAAAGATATATTTTTCAAGACCTACTGAGAAAAAGATTATATTTTTATTTAAAGAATATTGACAGATGTCATATAGTAAGCGTTGGCTTTTAAGTTGGTTTACTTTCAATTTTTGTCTTAAATTTCTCAAAAATTAATAAATCCTTTTAGTAATATTTTGTTTTATAAGAAAAACAAAGGAAAGCTAACTTTGGGCTGAGCCGAAGTTCATGTACCCTTGCAGTTAAATCCGGAAACATCGGATATACATAGTTGGTCGATCCTCATGAGAATATCATAAAAAAAACCAATTTGTTGCAAAAGAAAATCTAAAAGTCCCAAGTTTCTATATTCCAAATACCATTTCCGATCAGTCACTCAGTAAAAAAAAAAAAAAAAAATATAAAATTTATTCGAATTCAGAAAACCTTTAAACTTGACAAATAAAATTTCCAGAAATATAAATTTTAAAATACTTAGAATTTATTTTGTATAACATATAACGTGCATAACGTATAATGTGTATAACGTGTAACGTGTAACGTATAACGTGTGATGCGGGACTCCGCCTATTTGTGCCATTTATTGTAACGATTGAAATATTAACGTTTGGGCATCTCGTTGGGTGTAACACCAGTGTCTGGCCAGCCGCTCGATTCTCTGTACAATTCTGCAGCCATCAAATCGGATGTGGCACACTGAAGATAAAGAAGAGCATTATACAAACTATAGATCTATAGATCCCCTTGAACTTACCGTTGGAGGATTAAATTCATTTTCGTTCCACTTTTCCTGAAGTTCTGACGAAGCTTGTCGTCTTTTTTGGTTCTTCAAGAATCGTTTATATGGTACTGCCCATGGTTTCTTCAATACGGTACCAGCACTCTTAAAAGGATTATATATCAAACGGCGCCTGTTCTTCCGCTTTTTGCGGAGCTTGTCTAAAAGCGATTTGTCTCTCCCCATTAGAGAGATTAGAACTGACCTACACAAAATATTGTAATTTTCAAAAAATATCAGACTCTTAATTTTAAAATCGACCTCACTGTTTGGGGACGAAACGTTGAATGACTAGAAATGGGAAAGCAGTTTGGGGCTACAATTTGACATTTTAGTTTGAGGCCTACTTGGGACTGAAATGTCTGTATAAAAGTTATAAAATTCATTCTATGAATTAGTTGAGAGAAAAATACATACCCAAACTAAAGTCTAAAGTTTAAAGCAAAAGCAATTTTCATGCAGGATATGATTTTCAAATGATGTAAATATGTGTCACTTAAGTTACCAATGCAATGGAATAAATTAATTTATTCAAGTAATAACTAATGAGTAGAAAGATTAAAAGATGCTTGGTGAGTTGTATTGGCTTAGTAGTTGTTTTAGTTATGAGATTCTAAATAACAAAGCTTGAAAAGTTACATGGCAAACGTGCTTATTTTTATAAAAAAAAAATAATAATAATTGAAATTAATTAATAAAAATAGCACCCTCCTCCTCGATTCTCATAGGTGGCACTTAGGTGGCAGCACCAAATAATTAAATTAAAAAAATTCAATTCCATTTTTTTATGAAAAATAATATATAAATTTATTGAAATTTATAAAAAAAAGAGCGCCCTCCTTCTCGATTCTTAAAGGTGGCACTTAAGCAGTTACAGCATTTCCGATCAATCAGTTATAGGCAGCTATGTATAGGATATAGTCGGTCGATCCGGGCCGTTCCGATTTATTTCAAAAGAAAAAAGTCGGAAAATAGCTCAGTGATAGCGAGTCATGAGGAAATGAATTTAATGAACCTGAAGCTACCATATGGGAGACTGGCGCACATTAGCAAATCTGTATGTATCTTTCTTTCACACAATTTTTTTTTTGCTGGTTATGATAAATGCTAACCATAAGGTTATGGTTTAAGCATTTAAACAAACAATAAGAAAAACATACTCACCATTTTCCAGTGGAGAGAACAAAGCTCAAACAAATTAAACGAACAATGACCAAACTCATTTCCTACCTGGTTGCCCATTCACTGGAGCATGAAAGTGTGCTCAGTGTCCAGATGCAGCGACTGCCTAATAGAAAAATCCGCAAGTGATATGGTTTAGTGATCAGATAGTAAATGATACCAAGGAAAACAAAGGAAGATCATAGACATTTTTTTTTAAATATATACATATATAATATCTTGAAGTAAAGTAACAATTGCTTCTTTGGCTTCTGGCTTGGTTCACAGTTCAGGGACACATTCGACATTTGCTGGAGTTTGTATCTCAATCTATTAGCTGAAGCTCAACTGAAGTATTTCTAGATGCATCTCAAAAAAGACTGAGAGAATTATTTCACATACGAATGTCAAGAAAAAGAATAAAATCTTTAAAGTAATTTTTTTCTTCAATGTTAGAAAAGAAAGCTTTCAATACTCTTAAATCGTACTCGTGTGTTAGATATGCTATAAATCTTTCTTTCTGTGTACAACTGCAGCTGTATCCACATCTCTTAACTTCGTCTCAGCCACAGATACACGGTCGATTGTCGGTTTGTATCGCTTAACTGCAAAAAGCAAGAGCAACCTTGCCACTTCTGTTTTGTGTGTGCACTTTTCTGGGACAGGGACAGGGACGGTAACACAGAGACACCGACAGAGATAGATAATGGTTTATAGAGAGAGATAGAGATAGTACCATGTAAAACCTTAATAAATAATTATCCAAAAGCGAATGCCGCTTTTCAGTTGGCAACCAAACAACAAGCCAACAGCGATCGCATTTGGGCTAATAAACAAGCCACAACTGGCAACCGTATTGAGCATTTGGAGCAGCCGTGTTCAATGTCTCCGGCGGAGAGCTAAGACCCCAGATTAGAGACAGATGAAATCCAATCCGAAGTGCTCAAGTAGATCAGCCCCATCAGTAACACAAACAACCGAACAGAAAACAAATAAAACAATCAAACAAATAGCATCTAAAGTGCACAAAAAGAAAATACTAGTTTAATACTTCAAGTAGGTTTAGGATATTTTAAAAAATTGGTTTTGATTGAAGACATTTTTTTCTACATGTAATATTAACAATTTTTAAATTACTAAAAATCACCATTCAAAATTACAACTATTTCTTTTCTGTGCATTAATGCAAGGCTTTGAAAGCAATTGATTTTCAAGCTGAGCTCGTTAATTAAAACAACAATCACTGTACAGACAGAAGACCCAAGACACCAGATGTGCGACAAAAGACAGAAGATATATCTGAAGACTGCAGACTGCAGACTGCACACTGCAGCCTGAAGATTGCTACTCGCAAGCTTGAAGAACTTGAATTGTGATTGTTATTCACTGGCACACCACTGGGCGCCTATTTGTTATTTTTTCGGGGTGCGTGGACACTATGAAATGCTGAAATGCCTGTTAATTGCAGTCATTTGCACCACCAATGATACCTTTATGACCATCATAAAAAAAAAAAACAAATACCAGACACTAAATGCAAATTTGTTGCCGCTTCGCTCGTTTAGACTCTCTTGCATCTTAACGTTCTGTTCTGGCAATCAAATTGAATCTTTACTCTGAATCTTGACTCTTAAACCGAATTAGAATCCGAATACGAATCCGAATTGGAATCAGATGCAGACAATGTCAAATGTTTGCCACTTGATTTAGATGGAGAGATATGTCTGACATGCGCACGAATAACTTGATTATGGGGTATAACTTGGAGGTAACTGGAGGCAATCAGCGGTTTCTGTTCCAATCGATCTGCATTTTCATAACTCAACTGGTTTGGTTCTATATTCTCTGGAAATCTTCCTAGCAGATCTATGGAAATTTCAACTGTTATATTTTTTAGTTAGGCAAGACATTCCTTCGTGTTTTCTTTAATTTATTCAAGAAAATGTATTGGCAGTATTTTATTAACATAATGTTTTATAGATAACATGTGGGAATGGAATTAATAAGCTTATCTCTTATTTTATAATTTATTAAAATTTATTTTAATGTGGGATTTGATACAGGATGCATAAATATCTATAGAGTCGTAATAGTATCGAGAAAGTAAAGGACCAAGAAGATTGTTTGGCAATAGTCTAATAAAATATATACATATTATACAAAGTTTATTAAATATTATATCTATATCTTAGGTAAATATTTAACTGGAATTAAAAAAATATTTATATCTTTTAACACATCTCCTAAAAATATGAAATAGTTTCCCAATATCCCATCAAACCCAATGTAACTAAACCAATCAAGACTACCCTTGAAAAACAAAACAAGGTCCTCGTTAAAGTTTTCCACAACTATTCACTGTTGCCTTTAATTAAGATGAAGATTTTCCGTTGGTACTATTTCTCAGCCTAGTTTACAGCCAAAGATGGCCAACAGTTATGGCCAAAAACAAAACGGAAGTTCATTAGGCTTTGTTTCCAAACGATGGCTGGCCCAGAGAGATGAGCTTTGTCTTTGTCTCGACTGTCTGTCGTAATGGGCTAATTAAACGTGTTCGTGGCTTAAGCCCGAGTCGCTTTTGGGCCAACTGTCCCATGTCGATAAAGATACTCGCAATAAAATGGCAAATATTTACGCAAAATACCACCAAAGACATTGAAATCCAAACAAAAGCCAGACAAACAACAAACAAATGCTATTTTAGCTACTGTTGCACAAAAAAATAAAAGTGAAGCTTAAAAAAAAATTTTTATGGAAAAAAAACTACGAAAATTATTCAGCAGCATTTTGTTACAAATCGCGATAAGCGGCAAGCACGACGACGACGGCTATGGCGACAGTCTTGCAGCTCTGTCTGAAATATGAAGAGCAGCAACATGCAACATGCGGCTAGATGTTGTTGTTGTTGTTGCCCCTGTCTTGGCAAACTCCCTCTGCCACTGGCTCTGCCTGCTATTGGCGTTGCACTTCAAAAAAATACTGTTATTTTGGCGCAAGTGGGCTTTTGTTTAATCTTGTGAGTCATAGAAGCTGACTTGCAACCTAGAGCACTGGAAACAGTTTCCTTAAATTCCCTAAACAATGCTTTTGATTATCTGAACAATTTAGTAAGCAAAATATAGAGAAACTATGTATATAAATTTTTAATATAATATATATCCAAGAAACAAAACATAAAATGGCTTTTTAAAAGCATTCACGAAAGAGCTTCACTTTGAGTTCTTTATCTATTTATTCATTTTTATGATAAATATGGAAAGTATATTTTATATAGAATTTGAAATATCCTTTGTTTTTATATATTTTCTAGCTATATTTTTCAAAAAATTTTTTAGAGTATTCCACGGATAGTCTGACTCGATCTAGCCGCACCTCGATCGCTATTTACAATGATTTGCAATTGTTTCTGGCCGAACTGCGAGCTTTTCTTGTTATGCAAATTATTCAAGCCATTTTGCAGCATCGGGACTCGCAGACCTGTCCTTGACAGATGCCATCAAGATGCCATCAAAAGTATTACCCAAATATAATATATTAACTTTCATTAATCATAACTCGGCTAATATCTCCTCGATAACTTCCCGATCTTGGCTTTTCGGATACCATTATTCTTAATAAAAATCTGGCTGTTGAAAATCTGACTACATTTTTCAAAATTTTTCAAAAATACCAGAAAGCGTGCCCTCAGATGCATTTCCAGTTCAGTCAATCAGTCAAAGTCGTCAATCTTTCAATCACAAAAGGTGTCTCTTGGTATGCATAATAATAGTCCGAAAAAAGGCCAAATTTTAAGGCAATTGCGACACAGGCAACAAAAAATTCTTGCCATTTTTTTGTGGGTTATTGCCCAACAACTCATTCAATTTTCATTTTTTGGTTTTTCCCTTTTTGTGATTTTATTTTTTTTTTTTATTTTAGATTATTCTGGTGGTGTTGCGTTGGCGTTTCGCATAATTTGTCTGGCGCATGGTTTTTGGTTCAGATTTTTGGGTTCCAGCTCGGTTTGTTTCCTCACTTGAGGTCTGGCATAAAAAATAAAAACTAAAAACTAACAAATCAAAAAAAAAATGAAGTTGAGAAGCAAATTGCTTCCTTATTTGTATGTACAATGCGAGTCGAGTGAGTCGCAGTCTCGGGCCACATGCGAGTCTGTTTAAATGAGAAACAAATTGAAACCAATCAGCTGCCACCAACACATGCCCCACAGGACAGTGGCGGCGGAAAGTGTGTGGACAGCTCACAGTCGCCGCAGGAAGGAAACTGATCAGTTGCCACTACTGGGCATTCAAATTAGTGGCAAACTGTAAAATAAATAAGGAAGTTATTTGTTTAGCAAGGGAAGTTTTTGATTTTATTGTTTGGTGGTTTTTTAAAGGATATTTTAGAAGCTTTAAAACTTATAATAATAATAATTATAATTAAAAATGATAGTTATAATATATAGTCATAATAAAGTCATAAAATGTTATTTCTTTCCAAACTTCTTCTTAATAATACATTGTAAGCCTTAATACCTTCACATCATCACATACCTAAACCATACACTATTTTTCTTTTTAAATCATTTTTAAACTAAATTCAAGTCTTAATAGTTTAACCAACATTTAAAGATTTTCTTAGACAATTAATGGAACATTTAAGACCACTGTTTGAGAGCTTGACTGAGGAATTTGTGGCCCCAGCTACTGCTGGCTCCGTTTTGGCCAACTTATGCTCCTCCGAGTCTGGGCCCGAATCTGAAACGGAATCTGAGCTACACAGAGTCTCTGTCTGGGCCTTAGAGCGTGGGCGTTTGCTTTGATTATAATTTTTGTTTTAACCAGTTCAGTTGAGTTCAGTTTTCAGGCTCAGGCTCAAGCACAGACTGAGACTCAATGGGCCGCCCTCTAATCTTATCGGCTGAAATTGATCTGCATTTGGTTTTTAGCCAAGAACTGCCGGTTGTGGCCGGTCTGGGTGCGCCGAACTCTCATTCCTATAGTACACTTTTTGTATATTTTTTTCTTAAAAGATCTTTTTCCAACTGGACAATGGACAATGGATCGATTATATTGGGGCTATTCGAGTGGGCCTTTGGGCCATGTCTTATCGTCCATCAATCAATCAATCAATCTCACTCGACGCTGGGGACATTGGTCTCTAATGAAAAGTAGTCAAAGTATTCAAGTATCTGAGTATCTCAGTATCTGAGTATCTCAATGTGTGGGTGTTTTTATATCTAATTTTTTTTTCGGTGAGATACCAGAACAGTTCAATTAAACGGTAATGGAAAAACATTTTTGTTACGGCAATTGTTGGTAATTTGTTTCAGCCATTTGTTTGTTTTGGCTCTCAATTTGGGCCTGGTTATTTTAAGGTTTTAGGTTTGGCTTAGAATCGTAAATGCGTATCGGGCTAAAATAATAAAATACAATAAAAACTCGCCTTGAGATCATCGATCGGTGGCGTGCCTCTAATTGAAGCGAATCGATTTTCGGATTCGTTTAAAATGTATCTACAATTTGTACGGCATGTCCGATTGATTGACTGCAAATGCCTTTATTTTTTTCCATCTATTTATTTACTGTCTATTGTTTTTATTATTTTTATTGTTGATTTGAACAAATCCCCTATCGGTGTTTACGGTTCGCTGACATTTCGTTTGAAAGTCAAGGTTATGGCAGGCCTCTGCGACAAAAAATTGTCAGTCGTTTGGGATCTGCATAGAAATATTATTGCTATTTATGGATTTAATCCTATATATAGTATATAGTTTTAGTATTCTCCCCTGGCGATGCCATTTGCTATGACATTTTGTTTGGCATTTGACAGTCGTAGGACATTTATTATGCGATCTGTGATCACAAATCTGAAATCTAAGATCTGTGATCAGAGATCCGAGCTCCATGATCGGATTTTTGAGATCTCCAGTGTGGGCTGGCTCATGTCGTCTGTCAGGCTGACTGACTGAATGTCAGCTCGATCGGACTGAATGCAATGCGATTCCTCTGAATTATGATCATCAATTTAAATCAAATTAAAAAAGAGGCAAGATGCTGCAACAAAACTGTTGCAAAAAGACGGCTATGACTTGCAAAGTTCATCTCGATGACTTAATGGCATTGATCGGCGAAAAAGAATCCAGGCTTCAAACCTTGAGACGAACAAAGACTCGGTAGTCGTATAAAATTTAAGAAGAAACCCTCCAAAAGTTTGTTCATAAAATTACAAAAAAAGAAGAAACAATAGTGAACCCACAAAAAGGGTCAATTTTTTTTTGTTTTGTGGAAGGCACGTGAATTGCGCAAAAGTTTTTGTGGCAAAGTGGCAAGCAATTTGCCAGGCTACACGATTTATTAAAAGGTTTTACTAAAAATATGTCAACGACTAAAGGATATGCTCTTTAAAAAATATAATGTTATATTTAAATGAATTCTTGAATCCAAAAATTAAAAAAAATGATTACAACTTGCCGGTGTGGCATCCAAAAATTAAAAAAAATGATTACAACTTGCCGCTTGCAACTTGCCGGTGTGGCAAGTTGCAAGCGGCAAGTGGCCGGTTCCCCTGCCTCCTCTCTCCCGTCTAATGACGACTCTCACCTCTTGAGTTTTCGGCCATCTAGTTGCTCCTTCTTTGCCAGTCTCGGCTCTGTCTTGTCCCATTTAACATTTTGGCACGCCGAGTGGCGCATCGAAGTGGCAGCCACATCGTCGATTGGAGAGGCAAGATTAAAATGCACTAAAAAATAGCTTGAAAAAGATACAAAAATCTAAAAATTACATACCATAATATAAATATATTTTTTAGAGTAGAAATGAATAAAAAAGAATCTCTAAATCTTTTGTTACCTATAAGCTTGCTCTATATTTTATTAATTTTAAAAATCATGAAATGCTTTTTTTTTTTTATCTGCTTTTTTTTTAAATGTCTTAGGTTGACAGACAATGAATGTTTTAATTTTTTTTGTTGGATTTTTGGGAAAAAATGTCTGTGTGCCCTTTCACGTTTGCCGACAAATGTCAGGCTACCATTGGAACTCTGAAACCCAACCAATCTAACCAACCAGCCACCCACCCATCCACACACACACCTTCAGATGCACATGAAAAAATTAATCGTAACTCCCTGGGCTCCTGGGGCCCCTCGTGGCACCCCCTTCTGTGCGGTGACCCTGTTTCAACCTATTCACATTTCGAAGATGTCTGCCAAATAGCATTAAATTATAGCCAAGCCATCAATGCTGGGACAGGCATGGTGCACTGTGAAATATTAAAGGAGAAGACTTAAATATGAATACAAAATAAGGAATACATTTTAATTTACTCCTATGATTAGGGTTTTATTTGATGAATCATTTTTTAGATTTCCAACAATTGAATTTCTTAGTAAAATTAATTAAAATTCAACAAACTTTTTTTTGTGTGGGGTTGGGCTCTCAGGCCCATCAGATCATCCGCAACTTGCGGCTTTTGGCAAAAAAACTAAAAAAATAACGGCAGCAAGTTGCAATTTTCGGTTCTATTGTTTCGGTTTTGGTTTTTGGTTTCTTAGTTTGTTTCTCTTTTTTTTTATGATTTTTTGTAAAGTTTCCCCGACGGCCATAGATTGGATTTTTGGTTATTGTGGTTACCTTTGCCTGCTTTATGCGCTTCATGCAACATTAGTCAATGACACTCGTCGCTGGTTGCTGCCGCTTGCCGCATTTGCCAGCTTGCAACATCATCTTGCGTCAGGCGC
Organism: Drosophila parabipectinata; assembly: GCA_018153455.1. NCBI lineage: Eukaryota > Metazoa > Arthropoda > Insecta > Diptera > Drosophilidae > Drosophila > Drosophila parabipectinata. Next base: position 5,468,185 of record JAECYA010000055.1, read on the forward strand.
TGAAATGATTATATATATTTGCAACTCCCCCCCGCTGGCCACGCTCTCTTACGAATTTATGCAACATTTTTTTTTTTTTTTGTTTTCGGTGTGGGTTTGTTTTTATGATTATTTTTTTTGTGTCTCTGTGATTTGTTTTTGTTCTTTCAGGGCAGGAAGCAACTGCCTCCCATCTTCCCCATCTGTTGTTGCAGCATGTGGCAACAGGAGGCAACCGATTGGGGCAATCTCCTGTTTGTTCAGCTAATTACCTATTAGCGTTGCCGGGTGCCACATAATGCAAATGCAAATTAATTGCACATTAGCGAAATGAAATCAAATAACAGGAAGCCAACGACATCGACATCGCAGCAACATCACCACCAACTGTAGCAGCAACAGCAACATTAGCAGCAGCAACACTTGCAACCAAAGCTGCAACACCAGCAGCAACAGCAACATCCACTCTGACAACGTGTTGTCGTCGTTATCGTTTCTCGTTTCTCGTTCGCTGATGTCATCGAAGAAATTCAATAATTGCAAATTGTGAAAAATTGCCAACAAACATAGCGGGAGGGCTGGGAGGGAGGGTGTACTTTACGCGCTTTTGGCCAACAGGAAACTCGTTTTGTGGCAGCTTCCCCCGTGGCCTCCCCCCCTCGCACTTGCACTTTTCTCCCCTTTGACGCAATGCAATCGAAGCGAATTGCATCCAATTGAGGCGATTGCGATTGCTACTCTCGCTTCTCGCTTTCCTTTTCGTGTTGCGCATTTCACTTGCCACTGCCCCCTCATGGCTCCCTCTTTCTCTCGCCTTTTCACTCTTTCTTCTTAGTAGCTCTTTCTCTTTCACTTCTCGCGTGCACTAGCAAAAATAGCATTTTTGTAACCATAAAGACTCTTATTTTAATATTTGTTATGTAATTTGATAGATTTTTTACTTAAAAATACATATTAATAATAGTTATACATTTTATTTAGAAAGTATAATAATTAATAATAGTCCTAAGAAGGTCAAAATAATTAATTCATCTTTCTTTCGACTCAAATTATAATATTATTCGTAATAATTAATTAATAAAAACAGCGCCCTCCTCCTCGATTCTCATATGTGGCACGTAAGCTGCGGGAAAAATGAAAACAAAAAATTTTAATCAGAAATTTTTTCGATAAAAAATAATTATTAAAAATAGCGCCCTCCTCCTCGATTCTCATAGGTTGCACCTAATCAAAGCCAAAAAATAAATTAATTTAAATTCGTATTTTTTTTTAAACAATAAATTCATAGAAATTAATAATAAAGCCAATTTCCTCCTCCTCCATTTTCCTAATCCCTATCAGGGCCCCTCTTAGGGCCAAAAATTAGCTAATTTAATTCGAATTTTAAATTTGATTCAAAGCATACAATTTTTTGAGTAATTACTAAACAGCTTCCATATAATCAGACACTCATTAACTGATCTAAAAAATTTGAAATCCAAAGAATAGAACTTCCTTAGTACAAAATAACTATTTATAAATTTAAAAAAAAAAAAAAATATACAAAAATCATAAAAAGTTCTAAGATTTCTTCAAGTGCAGTGTCCGGGGTGACACATCTTGTCAATTGCCATGATTATGTTGTCTATGTTGCTCTTGTTGTTGCCATTGCTGTTGCCATTGTGGCAGTTGCTGTTGCATCTGTTGCAGTTGTTGCTGAGTTGCCATGTCGCTGTGTTGCTATGTTGCTCTCATAACTAAAACCTGGCAAATGCATTTTCAGTGGCCGGCAAGTGAAATTGGTTTCGCTTTCCCGTAAAAGCGTGTGACTTTTCTTTTCTTTTTCATTTTCTCGGCGGTGGCAACATTGATTTCCTCTTTCATGGCCGGTTGCTGGTCGGTTATGCCGCCGTTTGCGGCTCTCGCCTCTATTTTGGGGGCAACTCGCCTCACCAGCCACACAAGCCGTACTAGCCAGCCTCACAAAACCCGACTACAAAATGTTTCCTGCTCGGCGGAAAGCGGCAAACCGAAAACTAAAAATCGTGCCGAAAAAGGGGGAAACTCTCTTTTTGCGAAATTGTCAACATTTTCGGAGTATTTGAGTATTTTTGCAATTTGCATGCCACGAAAATTTCACTTTCGCTCTTGCTCTCATCCAGCATCCAGCCAAGCAGCATCCACCAAGTTACAGGCTATAGTTAACAACTTGCCAACAACTTCTTTCTGGCCAAATTGGCAGTTTTCTGCTAGCTTTCCCTGACATGAAAGCAACCCTTATGGTTTTTGGTTTCTGGCCTTTTTTTTTTATCAATTGTATAATCCAATTGGGTTACCAAACAAAAATCTTCTTCCTGACGAAGGAAAATGTTTTTGAAATTGAAATTGGATTGTTATATAAGGCTTAGTTTATTTTTTTATTAAGGATAGGCTTATATTATATTATTAAGGCTTATAGTTAAAAAAGAATATTTCCTTTTATAGAAAATTTAACAAGACGACTTTTGAAAGGGTTATATTTAAAATGACTTTACATCCTTCTAACATTTATAGTAATGGCTATAAAATGCTTATCGTAGAATTAAAGTTATTATTATTTATTCAAATTTTTAATACTTCGAAGGATAAATTCTTCACTTTTCTGTCATAAATCGTTTTCAGATAAATGCAACTTGAGATGAATTGAAATAAAGCTCACTGGTAATTTAGATCAAAAATGATAATTTTTACGACGCACAAAAATAAAGTAGTAGAAGAAGGAGAAAAAAAAACAGGCCAAAAAAATAAAACCAAGTTCGTGCCTTAAGTCTTTCGTTTTGCGAAATTTTCTGTTGTGTGTTGCAGAGCTCGTCAGCTCGTTAAGTTCAGCAGCCCTCCCGCTCCCAAGTGATGGCAATAAAGCATGGAGCATCTTCAATAAATTTCCTGCAGCTGCCGACAAGATAAAGCTGTAGAAATTATACAACAAAATCAATTGCAGTTCGGTTGCCTCTGTTATTTTGGTTGCTTGTTGCTGCTGCTGATGTTGCTGCTGTTGTCGGTTGTTGGCTCTTTGAGGCTTTCGCCGCATGCCGACATCTGTCTTATATAATAATTGACATGAGTAATCATTATGATTGCTTGTTTGAACAATGAGCATTAACACTTTGGAGATGCCTCTGTGGAAAATCAGGAAAAACTTTTGCGTAATCTTCACTATTTGTTTTTTAAATTTTTTTGGGCATGAAAATGTATTATTATAATTTTTTTTTTTGATAGCCTGGCAGAGAGAATACCCAACGACACGTGCTGGCTGACTTGGCAGCCAAGAGATTGAGTATCCGATTGATTGATTGACTGATGGATGGACTGACTGAGCGCCTGAACGCCTGATTGACTGACTGAGTGACTGACTGACTCATCGACCTGTCGCAGAAGGCATACTTATTCTCGGCTTTGCTTTGCGAGTCATCTGAACATCTGCGACATCTTAAATCTACAATTCCAATTGCACAAAAAAAAAATCAGAAAACAAACGATGGCAAATGGCGGCCGACAAACAACAAAAGAATGTGTTGCAATTGAAAATAATTGTTTATGCTTGGCATTAAAATCATTACAAAACGACAAATACAACAATTGCTTTTGCCCCGTTTGCTGTGCATCAGCGGCTGTTGTTGAAATTTTTCAAGTTTCCAGCATTAACATTGACAGTTGCCAAGTTATTTGTTTTTTTTTTTCTCTCTATTTTTTGGCTCAAAAAGCAAGTTTGCCTGTTTGCCGGAGAGAGGAAGCATGTTAAATCCAAATGAGAACGGCAAACAATGTACGGTAGCCACGAACAAATGGCAACAACATGCAAATTTTTAACAAAACACTCACCAAAAAAAAAATACAAGAATGTGTGAAGCTGATCCTTGAAAAAGGGGCTTGTCTACAAAATTTCTTGATTATTACTTAGAACTTATATTTGATATCTTATAGTTGATACTTATATATCAAAGTCCCTATTTTCTTTATTTTCCAAAAGGGCTAGTTTTATTTTCTTAATAAATACAACAACTTATGTTTTCAATATTTTTTCAAAAGCTGAATATTTTTATTTAAAGTGTATTTATGCAATGCACCCTAAAACCCAGCTTTCCGAGGAACGCAAACAGCAATCGCGCTTCCTAAGCTTTAAAATCCAGTCTCCTCAAGGCAGAAAATATGTGTACCTTAAAATAAAAAAAAAAAACTACAAAAAAAATCAAGTCTGAGGGACTTGGGACTGGATGAGCAGCATGCTTGACAGGTGACTGCTCAAAAAATGTATTTGCATTAGTTGGCAACTGTGAAAGGCCTCGGAGCCTTAGAGTCTGGGTAGAGAGGCCCAAAGTACCCAGTAAGTTGGTAAACAGAAGCCGCCGACAAGAAAAGTCAAAAGAACGTCAATAAAATCGATGACTCTGGGCTTTCGATGATTTTTGTTTCTTTGGGACGGAAAGTAAATATTTGACTTGCGAGTCACTCGATCTCGAAATGGAATAGGAAAAGGGCTTTAAAGAACTCGAGCTGGTCATGATTTTGAAATTGTTTTCGAGTACATACTCTTTTTTTTTATCTTCAAGACACAAGTTTCTTTATAGATTGGCCAGTTCTTTGGACAAACATGTGTATGTACTGTGTACACCCACCGATTCTGTCACTCTGGCTGTCACAGTCTGTCACCTTAATGAGATCTTAAATGCCAAATTAATGACAACATTTCTGCCACGGGGTTGGGTCCCTTCTTGGCCAGATTTGTATATATTTTTTTTTTGTATTTTGGTAACTATGATCGTGACTTTTTGTGGGCGAAACTCGTTACCAATTTCAGATTCTCTTTCTCTCTGCAAGTGAGGAGTGTGTAAACCAAATCCAAGACGAGGTTCTTTCGTGTCAAGTGGCCGTAGTTTCGGTCTCAGCCATAATTTTGTTTTCATTAACAATAAATTTCAATTAAGCTCACGATTTGGATATTAATAAAGTTTTCAGCATTTCAGCGGCACGAAACGCAAATAGCCCAAAAAAAAAAAGCCGGCGCTGCCGCCGAAACAAAAATAAGGCCACTAACTGATGCCAACCAAGTGTGTAAACCTTTTTTTTACTTCGATTTTCTTGATATTTTTTGTGTTTTTGGTTACTTGTCGCCAGATTTGTAATGCTCGTGCCTGGCAGCTTGGCTGGAGATTTTTGTACAAATTTTCGTGGCCCAAGTTTATTGGCAACACGACGACAACCCAAAGCCGACAGACTATTGGGCCATGTGGGTGTTCGAGCGGCTCTGGCTTTGGATTGGTTCTGATTTTTGTTTAGGAATTTTAGGCTCATGATACTCTTCTAAATTTAAAAATAAATTGTATGAAAAGCATTCCTATCTTGAGCTTACAGTAAGCAGAATCTTAAGGTTCTTTTTTAAAAATATTTTCCTAATAATATCCTCAAAGAGCATTTAAGACTCGAACTACCCACAAATGCAAGTTTTCTCTTCTGGTTTTATTTTATAATTTTTGTTGTCTTTTATTTCGTTTGCAGGGCGCGTTGACAAATGGCCTTAAAATGCTGCCAAAAACTATGTCGGAGGTGTGCCAGTCTCTGATTCTTGGCCATAAATGACATTTTCTGCTCGGAGACTATAAGAAAATAAATATGAAAATATAAATACATTTTATATCTTTCACAAAGAGCCACCATTTATCATTTACACACCTTTCCCACAGCGATTATGAGTGGCTATAATTGGCAGTGTTTTATGCATATTAATTAATTAAGGCATTTGCAAGTCGAATCCGATCGTTTTGAAAAGCTGCCGGCCAACCCATTAATTAGCAAATTGCTTAAATGCCGCTGAGAAGAAAAAATACAGAGCCACAGCCAGAGCCATCAAGTACGCTGTGTGGGCTTGATTGTTTTTTTGCATTTATGGTTGATCAGATGAATGATTCTTTTATTCTCGAACCGAAGAAGCTGCTGATCACAAAATTGCATTCTAAATTAAACGGCAAGCATCGAGTATGTTTAATGACTTGTAGTTTGTCAATTTTTTGTAATGTTTTTTTTTTTTGAAAAAATGTAAATAACGAAGAGGCTGCAGCTGAGCTTTGAATAAATTTATTGTTCGACTGATCAAATAAACATATCTTTAGGTTATTTGTAGTTTGTATTTGATTTTCCCACGATCGGATACAGAAAGGGGCGGCAATTGCCATTTAATTGAATTTCTGTCAGGCCGGAGGCGGGCCCAAGACTTTTTAATTAGTTTTCTCAGTTAATTAAAACACTTAGCGAACAAAGCGACCAGATTTAGTTCCACACGCACTGAGGAGGGGGAAAAAAAGACAAATGAGAAATGAACTAAGGTGAGGCCGTAAATAAAGCCTGAAAGCCAGCCTCCGAATGTCAAGCTCGGGAATTGTCAGTTTCTAGATAAACAAACGCATAGCCAATGCAGAAAAATCACTAAATTCAAAATCTAACAAAATGGATAGAAAAAAAGTGAGAAATCAACCCACGACGGCAAGAACCGCTAGCGGACAATGACCATGACTGTTTGGACGGTTTTTCGTTTGGGCCGGGGCTTTTTGAGTGGTAAGACCAGCAGTCTGGCCACTGGCATTACCGTTAACCATGATGAATGGGGGGCACAGTGGTTGTCTGCATAGCAAAAAAATTAAAATCCTAGTTAAGTGGGATTTTTATGATAGTCTTGCAATTTTTAATATTTTTCTATTGTTTTTCTTAATAGTTTCTTTCGAATAGTTTCTAAACAAAAATAGAAATATTTATGGTAGAAAAGAGAACTATTTAAGTCAATGGGTCATATTATATAATACTTGGCCTTGATCTGGAAATTATTAAGTTAAAAGTTCTTACAAATATATAAGAAAAGAAAAAAAGAATAATTATCAATTAACTAAGAAAGTTATATAAAAATTGCAATAATAAATACTTTAATTAACAATTTTTCTTAATAATTAAGTCATTTATAAATAGCGTCCAATAATTGATTATACTTAGCTCTCAATAGTCTCCAAAATTATGCCATGGAATATTATTAAATAAACCATCTATTTTATGAAAATATTTGAAAATATCTCAATAAATATAATTATGATCACTAATAGAGTTCAATAAATGTTTAAGTAAGCTCATACCCTCGACTAATTAAATAATAAAATTATAAATAGCCATCGAACAGCAATTTCCGAGCCATTAACATGATAATAAAATCACAATCCCAGCCCAGCAGAGACAATTAAAGTGATGTGGCTAATGAGAAAATGAATGGGTTATTAAAATTCATAAGTATTTGTATCATTATTGGCCACATCCAGAAACGTACAATGACATACCAGTGAGCCACCGTGCCGCCAGCCAGTGTCTCGGACAGGTGTGGTGTGAAGTTTAGACCAAGTTTAGACCGATAGACGCCCGGGGCGGGTAATTAAATCATTTGCTGGCCGTTTCACTTTTGGCCAAGTTGGCAGTGGGGCGTTAACAAAAAAATTAAAAAATAGAGGCACATAAATTGTATTTCTTAAAAAACCTGTCCAATTAAAAGTTTTTCAAGTCCTTCAGGGAAAAGGATACCCAGCCTTCAGTCAATTTCGAAATGTCAAAGCTAATCGAGGTGTGTTTGAGGAATTTGTGGACTCAGCGAGTCACCTTCGCCCGTATGGGCTTGGATCTGCAACCTGGCCAGGGGAAACGAGTCTTGCGATCTCCTCTCCTCTACGGCATCATGGTCCTAGCCACCAGCTTCGAACTTTGTACGGTGTGTGCCTTCATGGTGGAACATCGCAATCAGATTGTTTTGTGTTCGGAGGCTCTGATGCACGGCTTACAAATGATTTCCTCCATTCTCAAGATGGCTATCTTTTTGGTAAAGTCTCAGGACCTGGTTAGCCTGGTCAGGATGATTCAGGCACCGTTTCAGGGGGAGGACATCGGTCTGGATCAGTGGCGAGTTCAGAACCGAAGAGGCCAGCTTCTGGCAGCCGTCTATTTCATGATGTGTGCCGGGACGAGTGTGTCGTTTTGGGTGATGCCTTTGGTGATGACTTTGCTTAGATTTTATAGAACTGGAGAGTTTGTTCCTGTTAGTTCCTTTCGAGTGCTGTAAGTTCTAGGTTTCTATAACAATATTATATCCTTTTTAAAGGAACTCTTTTCAAGCCTCCCAAAATTACGATTTTGTCTCTTTCCAGCCTCCCATATGATGTCACACAGCCCTACATCTATGCCCTTGATTGTGGCCTTATGGTATTTGTCCTGACGTTCTTCTGCTGCTCCACCACTGCGGTGGACACACTCTACGGGTGGTGCGCCCTGGGCTTGAGTTCCCAATACCGTCGTCTGGGTCAGAAACTAAAAATACTTTCCGAAAAATCCGATCCATCGCGAACCGATCTGGGCTTGAGTGAACTATTCTCGGAGCATGCTCGTCTTCTTAAACTGATAGGATTCTTTAATGCCAGCTTCAAGGAGATAGCTTTCGTAGAGGTGCTGGTGATCTGTGTCCTGTACTGCTCGGTGATCTGCCAGTACATCATGCCGCATACAAATCAGAATTTCGCCTTTCTGGGCTTCTTTTCAATGGTGGTTACCACTCAGCTGTGTATTTATTTGTTTGGCGCCGAACAGGTGCGCCTGGAGGCCGAAGGATTCGCCAGGGAGCTTTACCAGGTGATGCCCTGGCAAGGACTCGGACCAGTTCATCGAAGACTCATGCTGATTCCATTGCAACGTTCGCAGAAGGACACGGAGCTGGGGGCTTATTTCTTTCAACTGGGAAGGCCTCTTCTGGTTTGGGTGAGTTTTTTTTGTAATTGCATGAATAAATACTTAATTTTTATATATTTTTTATACTTTATAAATTTGTTGTATATTTTTTCTATAGATTTTTAGGACAGCTGGCTCGTTTACAACTTTACTAAATGCTCTCTATGCCAAGTATGAGATAAACTAATATTTTTTGCTGATTGTCTGAAAAAATATCTAGTCTTGAACAGTCGTGAAAAAATATGAAAAATTATTAGTAAACTATAATAAGTAAAATATAATTTTTTTTTAATAAAAATACATGTTTACTTGTCCAAAATATTTCTATTAAAATTTAAACAAAAAAGTAGTAGTTTGGTTTTCACTTCTTAATTTAGCCTTTTAATTCCTACTCTCGATTTAAAACCCCTTTTGGTAAAACCCCTACCTAGTTTAAAAAAAACATCCTTAACTTGTTTTATTTCGTTTTTATTTAGGTTTAAAATTACATTTAACATTTCTCGTTTTATGTACACACACATAATAAAATTATGCTCAATTAGACAAAAAATAATTACATTAGATACGCGTATAGAGGCATACAGAATACGCCCATGGTATATATACTATACCTCCGATCTGAAGACATATGTATGTATATATATATATATAGAGTAGACTACTGGCTAATTTTAAGTATTAACAATCGATGCGAGATAAAAAGCAGACAGAACAAAAAAAACACACACTCTAGTATTTATGAATGAATTACAAATATTTTGTGGAAATGTGAAGAAAAAAAGAATAGTTATGGGAGGAATTGAAGATATAGAACTCTTTTCTTTTTTTTGTTTTGCTTTGTGGTAGCTTGCATTCATCTCGAAATAAAATAAATAAAATCTAACAGTTGGAAAACGATTGGAAAGTCGGATAGGAGTCCTTTGAATTTAGCTGAGAGCTAGCAGAGGCTCCAGTTCCAGGGGATCCTGCGTCTTTTTGGCCGCCACCTTCTTTCTGTATTTTTTCTGCAGCTTCGTCTTGGCCAGCTTGGTCTTGGCCTTGGAGCTGGCCTTGCTCTTGGCCAGTTCCTGTTCCTTCTCCTTCTCCCGGTCCAGTAGCTCTAGCTGCTCGAAGATGTTCTTCGGATGTGGATGCGAGTGCGGGGCTGTCGCGTTCTTCGCCGCGTAGACCACCACGAACTGTGAGAAGGCCGAGTCGGCGGGCGTGTTTATGTCCGCAAAGTCCCGGAAATTGGCGAACTGCTCCTCGGGATAAGTGTACTTCTGGATGAATCCCTCGGAGGGACGACCGTGTCCGTTGTTGGCGTCGCCGTAGATGTAGTCGCTGTTGTCCTCCGGGTGGTAGGGCATCTCCTCCTCCGGGTAGAAGGTGCCGCCGCGCAGGACTCCGAAGTCTCCACTGCCCAGGATACTGGCATCAAAGTTCCGCTGTTGCTGCTGGTGCGCCTGCTGGGCTTGCTGCTGCTGGGGAGTGGGTGCCTGCTGAGGACCAAGGAGTGGCAACGGCAGGGAGAGGGGAGTGCTCTCCGAGACAGGACCATGGCCGAAGTAGGGACGAGAGTGGCCCAGAGGCGGGGCCTCGTGGTAGAAGGGCGGATAGAAGTTCTGGGCCGCCTGGGAGTGCGAGTCCGCGTCGGAGGATCTGGCAAGGAGCTTGGCATTCGGATTGGCGATGGGGCGGAACTGTTCTTCCTCGGGATCCTGCTGCTGGCTGGGAGACTGGAACTGTCGGGGCTGAGCCCGGGGCAGGATCCTGGGCTGCTGGTGCTGGTGAGTCTGTGGCTGCAGCTGCGTGGTCGGTGGCATGTGGAAGTGCTGCTCATGGGAACGCAACACTGTGATTGGCGAAAAGTCATTCGGCTCCATCAACATATCACTGTCCTCCTCCGGAAACTCAACTGAAAGATACAAAAAAAAATGCAATTTTGAAAAAGAGAAATCATTTGAAAAACATAAGGGTATTCAATAAAAATCATCGACCACTTCGGGCCGTTGAAAATGCCTCAAAAATACTGTCAAGAGGCTGGCCAAGTCTCTCGGCCCCAAATGTGAAATGTTTGACGTCGAGTGGAGAAATGGTTTGGCGAACATCCTCAAGTGATCATCAAGCTTGAGGTTCGGCTTCAGGCTGAGCAGGAAGCACGAAGATGCCATTTCCTACTTGATGGACAGGAAATTTGGGGCTTATGGGGGTTTCTTTTCATTTGAATTTTTTAAATATTTGTTGAAGAAATTATTAGAAACTATTGAAGAATTTTGTATCTTTTAGACGTAAATTAAAAGATTTATTAAGACCAAATCAAAAAACTATGACTTTTTCAATAAAGAATCGGAAAAACTGGAGAAAAATTGGCATGCAAAAGCAGCTAAGTTATATTTTAAATAAAAAATAGTTGACAAAATAGTGCTTAAAGGAGAATAAAATATTTAACAAATCTTGGTTGGTAATGGAACTATAGTACTACTAAAATATCTAAAACAAACACTCAATTATATATTAACTTTTAATAAAATGAAACCAGAGTCCCAACTTAGCTTCTAACCTGTTGAAATAACCGCCACAAAATTAATCCAAGATCGCATTCTTTTTGGCCACTTTGACGGCAAAGGAAAAAAAAACAGTTAACACGATGCGAAGTTGCCTGCCAACTCAATTACACTTGGCCAGCTCTGTCTTTTTATGTTACTGACTTTTTTTACCCCTTAGCTTTTTTTTGTGGGTTTTGGCAAACAGTCAAATGTCGTATCGATAAAAGTCGATAATAATGTGAGCTGGGCAGCTGGCATAAATTTTATGTGCTTTGCGGGCCGAGTTCTAGGCATAAATGTTTTGGCCCCAAACCGAGCCCCACCCTCTTGGCCGGGAGTATGAGATTTGTGTATTTCAACACAATTGTGCCGGCTACTCCAACGCTTGTTGTTTATATTTTTTGGGTTTTTTTTCGAATTTTTTTTTTTTAAAAACATTTTTGTTAAAGTTTTCACTGCATGCAACACCCGCTGGTAGTTACATTTTTGCGACTACAACTGCCAGTCGAACATAATGAGTTTGTTAAGTGTAATTGGTAGTACGGATACTTGGCTCAGAGCAAAAACTGTTTGATTTTTGGCTCTTGATAGTGAGCTGCTACTCGAAATGGGTCAGACACATAGTGGGGCCAGGGTATAGATTACTTTATTATTATTTATTTGGTTGGTGGTGGCACGTTTTGGCCATTCGATTTGGCTAATTTACGAAATTGTTGCCGCTGTCGCTGCTGCATGGATAATCGATCACGGCCACAGGACAAGTCGCAACAACAGGACAACTTGCCACAAACCCCACTTTTCATTGTTTTCATTTCAAATATTACAAAATTGTTGCCCAATTTTGTGTATTTTAGTCTCGCGAGTTCATCAATCATGTGAACCAAAAAAAAATAAAGCCTCGACGCCACCCGACTTTCTCTACTCAAGTACCTTTATTTCCATGCCATTGGCCAAGTTTGTTTTGATCTCGAAAAGCGGCAATTTGCTTTTTATTTTTCCACTCCGTGCATTCGAGCCATGCATTCGAGCCACAGAAACAGTGGCTAATAAGTTCAAGTTTAAGAGAACAACTTTTCAAACAGAAACATTTCAATAAACTAAATTAACTTGTTGAACTGAAGGTGACACATGCCGGCGCCATAAAAGATAATGTTTATTCTGTAACTTGAATTATAAACAAAATTCCAAAGATTCTCAGATTTTATTATGTGAGGTTTTCAGGTTAGTTTATAAAATAGTTATGGGTGCATTTTTATGATTTAAACTTTATATTTGACTAAAAAGAAACTTTTATGCGCCTAATTCTTTCTATAAAAATGTATTCTCTTATATATTTTATAAAAATTATAATTAAATTATTGTTTGCCAATTATGAAAGTGTTGAATAAAATATTAAGAAAAAAAATATTTGAAAACTGGAGTAAACCCACAACATGATGACCCTGATGACGATGGCGAGATGTCGATGTAAATATAGATGTTGCTGCACGACAGTTGAGGTACCACCGGGCGTATGCGTTAAATTGAGCGCGTCGTGCCCACCAAAAAAAAAAAAAAAAAACAAAGAAAATACAAGTAAAATAAAAATAAGAGACTATACCCCTGGGTGTGTGGCTAAGAGCCCTCCAATTCCCCCCAAAGTATGTATATATAGAAAATATATATCCATATAACAGCAGTGTGCGATCACCATGACATGAGCATGTATGTCTCGACACTTACAACTGAAAAAAAATTGCACATCGTCACGGGTCTTCTTCAGTTTCATGTACAGTGCGGTACGTGAGTATAAATGCGATGCTATCTGATTGCGATGTGGGCGTCAGCCGTATAATTAACACATTGTTATTGTTCGTTGGTGTGTCGCGTTCGCGTTCGCGTTGGATGTGTTGTGTTGTCTGTATTGTTGCAATGAGTAATGGAGCAATGGGAAGCGTGTCTAAGTGGGCGTTAAATGGCCGCCTCAATGCGTCCATCATCATCATCATCGTCAGGGTAGTCATTACTTTTATCATCATCGCCATCTGCAATCATCTTGGGCAGGCCCACTTATCGCGCCCCACCAAAAGCTGTAAGTGCAACCCAACAAAAAAAAATCAAAGTGGAACTCCTCAATAAAAAAAATAAAAAAAAGACTCTCGAATCAAGGTGACATACCACAAAATATTATTTTGATTCATGGTTGTTTTTTCGATAAAATGTAATATTTCTGAATCTTAAGTAAAATTCTCTCAAAAGACCAATCTCTACCATTTAACTTTCAAACACCCATTAAAAAAATCAACTTTAATTAAGGTCTAGCTTTGATTATAGTTATCATAACCGACCAGCCCATAAAAATCTCTACTCGATCACTCACGGCACTCACTCATGATATATATTCCATATTTTTTTCGAATTTTCTTATCCATTTTCCCCATCGCTCGTGGCACAAATGCCTGGAGGCACTCCCCACTTTTTTATTTTGTGGACTGGCACCCCAGGCAGACCTCCCCTTTCGTGCCTCATTATCCGCACGGCATCTCCTGTGGCAACTCATCAGCTGCGGCATGAAATTTTCCGGCACTTTTGTGGCACTTACAGCGGCGCATGCGTGTAAACACAGATCAGGTCGTGGGTTGTTTCGTGTCTCGACAGCTTTTCAGTTTCAGTTTTCAGTCTCTTGCTTTTCCAAATCCAACTTTTCCTTAGCAGCTCATAAATTTCCAAATCAAAAGAAAAACTAAAGGCCTTTACTTTCACAACAGGTTGAGATTTATTTTTTATTTTTTAATAGAGGGGCTTGGGGTGTTGGGTATAAAAATCAAATCCAGTCAGTTGGTTGTCTGCAAGTTGACCCTTGTAAGTCAATGTCAAAAATGATGGATTTTAAGCTGGTTTTCCTTTGGTTTTCTAATAAATTTGATTGATATTTTCGAAAGTGTGAGGAAACATATTGGTCATTCGAGACAAGTCTTATTTGTTTGTGTCATGGACATTTTTGGTTGAAAAGCTTCCCACTTTTAAGGAACTTGCTTGTTATTTTAATGGTTTATATACATAGGCTTAAATCTTTGTTTGTTTCTAAGACAAATAGTCTCTATTTTTAAAACCTTTTGACTTTTAACATTGCACAAAGCTGTATAGAAGTAAAAAATGTTAGGGATCTTGTGATAGCTTTTTTTTAGCTACAAGTCTTGACATCCGCCTTTAACTTGAGGCTAACTAGCCCACTCATATTCATAATTATAATTTTTAATTTTCTCTCGCATTGTGATTTAAAATTTCCTCATTAACCTTTGCCATTTTGCCTTGTTGAGGGTGTTGTGGGTTTTTTTTTTGTAGTTTTTAGCATGACAGTTGTCGTCGTGTCTATTCGTTTATTTATGGGATCGTTCCAGCAGCTGGAATACATAACTAAATGTTAGCAATTAGCTGATTTTTATGTTACATTTTAACGACAGCTTCGCCCCATACCCCATACCCGCGTAGTGTCGTTATTTCCATTTGTCCAGTTTTTATGTATTTTTTTTTTATTTAATTTTTTTTCATTATTATTTTTCCTGCAACTTCTTGTCATGTTTTCCGCATTGAGGCGAGCCAACCTTGAAGCATGTATGTAAGCTGCTGCTGCAAGCCACTTCATTTGTCTTCATTTGCAATTCGATTGCACTTGACTTGTGGCCGAAAAGAATCTGGCCAGCATCTGGGCAATAGACACGGCTATAATGATGATGACTCAGCTTGAACAATTCTTAACTTTTAGCCGGCCGGCGATCCGAACGGTCAATGTCAGCTTGCACTTTTTGGATAAAAAAAATATAAAAAATAAAAATTACACAGAGTCCAGTCGTTGAGAATCGCATTTCAAGATAAACCACTTCGAGCCAGCACATGCTGACCATTAATTGTCAATAGTAATTGCTGGCAAAGATGCTTACACGATCTGTTGATCGGCAACACGGCGTATACGCGATGCTATAAATTATCAAAGGTTGTGGTTGTTTTTCCACTGAGTGGGTGCGCTAGCTGTTCATTATGTTAGAATATATCGTTTCTATGCCATGGTCTGGGACAGCTTACTAGTGACACACAAAGAAACAAACTAATGAAAACTCCACACAACAATCAACATACAACAAAGCCACAAAGCAACACAGCATCTCACTAAAAGCAAAACAAACACAAAAATAAACTTGACTGCCATTTGCAATGTTTGCTGTGCGGTTTCGGGGCATAATTAAATTTGCATTTTTCTCATCGCCTTTGGTGGCTGTGAAAATCCGTCGGTCGAGGTTGCCACAAGCGAATTACTTTTGCCTTTGGGTGGGGCACGCCCCAAATAACAAGCTACAAAATTAAATGAAATATAATAAAAGTGAGGATGAGTATAAGTACAATGTTACGATCAGCCATAAGACAGTCAAAATCTATCCTTGGCTTTTAGAGAGAAAAAAGGTTAAGCGAACAATAAATTAAATCAATAAATGTTTTTAATTAACAGTAACACTTAATGGAGATAATGAATAAAGGTTAAAGATTCTATATAATTTGAGAGAATAGTTGTTAAACTATAACTTATATATTGATGAAATAATTCTCTATCTTGTAATAGAGAACTGTATATATATCACTCTTACAATAATTTAATATTTTTTCCCTGTCTCTAACTCTGGTAAGGTAACCCTGAACTTAGTTTAAGTAATTTTTTATTTTATCCCATCCATCAAACGCTTCAATTGCCAACTGGGAGTGCTTCACTTGCCTTGATCCACTCCAAATCGCATCAATCCCTTCTGAGTCTGAGTTTTACTTCCGCATTGGTCAGTTAATTTTTGATTTCCTGAGGCAGTCGCGAGCTGCGGGTCAAAGTTGGCCCAGCCCATCGCCAAACAAAATGAGTATTAATAATCACCGGGCCCGGGCACACTTGAACTTTAAAGTTCAAAGCAAGTGGATGACATTTAACTTGACCAACAAAGGCAGAAGAATTCTTCTTCATGTTGCGTTTAAAATAAGCCAAATGTCAAGTTTCCAAAAAAAAATAAAACGAGAATGGAAAATCCAATAGCTGAACAAAAGACTCAAGACACGAACGTGATTACAATTGCGAAGCCACAAGGACAAATGATCTAGGGGGTGGTTGGGCTGGTGGGTTGGCGGTACGGGTGGTGGGAGTGGTTCAATTATGCGCTGCACATAACCCACCATCAAATCGGGCAGAGTGGAGTTTATGGCATGAATACCCATTCGGCATGCAGATGGCAATTTTCAATTCGCCGCCAAAACAAATGACATAGAATTAAATTCATTTTAGCTCCGACTCTGTCTTCGCAATCATTTAGAATGTCTTTGTTTTTTTTTCGATTTGTAGTCTTTTGGTTTCGGTTTCGGTTTCGTTTCGAGACAATTATGGCAGAGAAGAGGTTGGCTGTTGATAAATGAGCTTGCTCCGATTTGAATAACGTGCTCTAACTTTAGCATTGGAGTTAATTTTAAGACACATGTCTCTCGGCAATTAGCCATCTTTTAGCCATGAGCCAAGTCAATTTTGTTTCAGTTTCGCTTTCAGCCTTTTAGCCTTTCAGCCTTTTAAACGTTTTATATTTTTATCTTCGGCTGTGGTCTTAGTGAGCTGCGAGTTACAGTTTCGTGCCTGGAATGAAAACAACATCGCCGTCAGCTCAAAACTATGCATAAACAATTCAACTTTATGCACTGACTTTGTATAAATCTTCCACTCAACGGTGTGTGCACTGTCTCTGATTTATGGGTCTGGCGTAGTGCCCCGTCTTATAAATAGCATCCATAAAGTGTCGTCGTGCTACCCAGCCCCCTATTTCCCTTCTCTCCCAGCTCTAAACTGTCTCCGGCTACTGGGTTTATTTATGACAACTTCACTCTGCGGCATGAACTTTAATTGAGTTGCCTTGTATCGTATCTATGTATCTGGGTATCTTTGTATCTTTTCTCGCTGCAAAAATGGGATAAATCAAAGTTAGTCACAACACGATTTTTCATTTGATATCCAAGACCGAGAGGCTTAAATCCGGGAAATGGATTCTTTGGTTTGGGATATAAAGAGGAATAAACTATACTACAAACTAGCAATCTATAACCAATCTAGCATAGCCTCTAGACTTCATCAAATTCTGAATTTTAATTATGGACATGGTTGTCTTAATTTCAAGTACAACTTATAATTGCTTTGTAATAATAATTACTTTCCCGCCCCAAAAAAACTGAATCCAAGGTGACCCTATACCTGTAAGCGTTAAATTTTAGTTCCAGTTACCATTCTTTGGAGTTCTCCGCACTAGACCCCGACTAACTTGGCTAAAAAGTGTTATCATTAAGCCGATTTTGACCCCGGCATTGTCATTGAAGTGATTCATTAAGCTGCAGTTTTACGCCAGACCGCGTTTTAGTTGTAATTAGAGCCCCCCGGGGCTATATATTTCCGGCTGACATCAGGGCTATTGTCTGGGTTAATGGCTTACAAAGCGTCAAGTGTTGTAATGGTCCAAAACGGCTATAAGCCAGAGAGCCCGGACTCCGGAGGGCAAGAAACCTTAGGAAATGGGGAATGTGTAAACCAATTTCGTATTGGGAATGGGTAAAAGGTAATAGCACCTGCTATAAAGGGGGCTATAGGGGGCCCAGAGTACCATTACGATCTTCGCCTGACATTGGCCATTAACCTGCTATCGATCGACTAATTGAACATGACATTTTCCAATAAACAACAATTACTTAATGCCTGACCTTAGACAAGCTCCAATATTTTTTGTTTTTTGAAGAAACGTTTGCTTGGAAAATGCCATAAATTATTAGCAGAGTTAACCTGTCGAACGATCGCGCTGCGGTTTTATTTTTAACTTTTTGTAATTTTTTTGACTTAACTTGGCGATGAGCTTCAATGTCAAAACCAAGCCAAGTACAACAATGCTAAATGTCAGACATATGGTTCGTGTGTTCTTGGTTTTTTGTCTGGAAGTAGAAAATGATTTGTTATGCCTTTTCACGAACATCAAAATGCCATCGTAACGTGCTGCAGAACACACCAGCTACCACATCCGTTCGATCTGATAAATCAAATTTGTTTCGCATTTAAAGGGTACTTAGAGCCAGATTGGGTATGAAAATAGCATTAAATAAAAATGAATTATTAAAATTTATTAAGAATCATGAGAAATAAATTACATCAGTTCTTTCCAAGCCTTAAAATACTAGAAACTCGTATCTGATGTCATGGGAGACCTTGAATCGCTTTCACTTCCCTAATAGACTTTCAAAAATCCAAATCGAATCAGGAAGTTCTGTTTCTAATTCCCCAACAATTGATAATCCCCTAGAGGCCCGATTCAGACCCAATCTGATTGCAGGGTATTATTGGCTGAAAGCCAAAAGCTGTATGCCGAGAGCCGAGCACTTGATCTCCATTATGTGTATTTGTTACCATTATTAATCTAATGAAACTGCCAGTTAGTCACTCACTCGGTCGGCTTGGTGTTGTGTCTAGCGAGGTGGTTCGGTGGCTCAGTCAGTGGTTGGCTAAGAGGCAGTGGTTGCATTTTGCAGTTTTCCTGAGTGCCTCGGCACTCGCAATAATAGCATTTAAATGGCTCTTTTAAATATTATTTATGACTTGACTAACTATTGCATGACATAAATGTGTGTGACCCTCAGGGTCTTCCAAACACACACGTTTTTCAAAGTAAAAACTATTACAACACTATACCATATAATAATGAAAATAAAAGTATATATGCTATATATATTTATATAATAAAAGGAGCAACCAGACAGAAAGACAGACAATTACCTTATTTGTAAAATTATGTTAGATCTGAGATTGCTGTGGCAATAAATTATTATATCGCAATCATTCTCGAGAGAACACTTTTCCCATCATTAAAGTCTTTGTCTTCTAATTCTTCCCTATCGCAGACTCATGATCATGAAGAATTCGTAGATATAATTATATATAATGCCGTCTGGCCAAGGACGGGCTAGTTAGTTGCGTTTTGTTTCTGAGGTTTTTCGCATTTTCCATACTTTGTTCTACTCACTGGCTCGCTGGCTCACTGTCTTACTGTCTTACTAGCTGAATGAATGAATAACCGAATGACTGACTGACTGAGTGAATGACCAAACTAAACATCATGCCCCACTGATCATTGTGCAGTGACTGAGCGCTTCGCTGGGCATCGTATCTCATGAGTGCCATTGGCACATACTATTAGATACATACCTTTGGATATTTATTCTCGTTCAGAATTCGAATCGAATTTGCCGGCTCGGGCTTCTGACTTTTGCAATAATCACTGTTCGAGCTGCGCCTTGGAGTGGGAGCTGTCAGTCGGAAATCGAGTCGGTCCACCAGTCGGTGGGTGCGGTGGACTGTGGATTGTTGGCTCCAAGAATCGATATCCCGACGATTTCATGTGCCAGTCAATCAAGTGCTTAGGCACACAACACAACTGGTGTTGCAACCTTATTAGAGTTGCTAGTTTTTCTTTAGATAACTAGTTGAAGGAGCGGTACATGAGTACTCTCTTTTAGAACTAGAGATATACGATTTGAAATAAGAAAGTTTTATACAGTAACTACAAAAATGTTAAGCTTTAAATACCCGCTACTTGAGCTTACTGGTATAGAATCTTTTGAAAGCTTAGTTATAAGTCCTGCAAATAAGAGACCATAAATATCTGCTACTTATACCTTTTCCTTTTTAAAGAAAAAGCTGAATCCTTAGCCTAAAAATTATACCTAAATCGAAATACCAAACACTTTAAGCGCATCAAGTTTAGTTTCTGGTTTTCTAAGCTACATTTCATTTTCAAAGCCAAGAACAATCCCTTATAACTAAAAATAAAATCCATTACCCACACGTGCTGCATCATCCACGCCCAAAGAAATTCCGTTGGAAAAAAAAAAAAACTGGCACTAATTACGGACAAGTAGAAAGGCGCTTTGGAATCAAAAACCGAATCAAAAACACATCACAATAAATTCACAGACAATTGGCCTTTTTTAAATGTGCAAAACCCCGCAATGATTAACGATGCGGCTTTTTTTTTCTTGTACCATACTACTACTATTATTATTGTTATTTGGTGTGTTTGTTTGGGAATTGTGGATCGATTGCCGCCGAGACCCTTTCAAAATATTTACAGACAAGGGCGCACGCGCCCTAAGATCTCCGTCTCCGAACTTGGCAATTTCTGTTTTGACGGTCAGCGGCAAGTGAAATGAAATCAAATCGAATAAAATGAAATGGTATACTGTTTCGTTTTCGTTGTCTGTTGGTCTGTTTGTCTGGCTGAATGGTTAATTAGGTTGCAATTGCACACTTGGCGTATGCGTGATATATCCATGATAACTCATTCGCCCCGTTGGCCGGCGTTACAGTAGTAAACTTTCGAGCTTTATTGGGAGCACTGAGCACTGAGTCAGCGGCAAACATGTTTCCAGGCCAAAAGACCAAAACTGGCCAAAAACTCTGGCCTGGAACCGTGGGGGCCAGAGCCGTGGCACGTACAACGGACAGGCGGACACTCGGACAAGCAGACAGGCGGACAGTTTCGAACGTTTTTCGCGCAATACGTTTTATTTTTGTCATTTTGGTCAACAAGGTTAAGGTTAAGTTGTACAAAAACAAAAATATAACAAAAAAAGAACTGAGATACCTTTAAAATTAATTTATGTTATGAAGAAGTTCTCTACTAATCATGGGTCTATTTTTGTGCAGTGTATCTAAGACTATGCCTTGCAAAGAATTGTGATTCTTTAATATCATATATTATTTAATGAAAATATTTTTTTAAAGTTTATGAAGCTTTAAGCTTATTATCAGCTATTGAGTCACAGACTGTAAATAACCGGTACTTATAAAGATAAGACTGTGAATGTATCTTCTTTTTTTATGGATATAATCTTTTGCAGTGAACCTTAGACTATGAATAGTTGTATTATAAACGACATGTTTTACCATAGTACATAAAAAAATATACTAGAGAAATAATAAATACTAAATTTTAAAAACTTTAAAATTACACGTTACACGTTAGACTATAAATACCGGGTTCTTAGAAAGATACTTTGATAGGAAGATCTCCTTAGTTGTATCTCCTTAAATACTTCAGGCAGTTATTAGAAAGACCATAAACTATACTCTTCTTTTATACGATAATTTTCTTCTATTACACAGCTCCACAAAAAAAAAAAAAAAAATTCAGAGATCAGACCATACCTCCTATATGGATTTGGGGTCGCTGAATCCGAATCCGTGGTCAGTTGGTCGCCATCACGTCAGGTTTTCGAGAAAATAACGGTTGAATAGTCGAAAAACGCCGTTTTTGGCCATTTTCGAAAAATCGTACCGCAAAATTCTGATGTGTTACAAACCTAATTCAAAATGGAAATGAAAGGCTGATTTGTGATCTTTAAAACGAGCTCCATGACAAATTTTTCGCTTGCACCGTTAGGACAGGGGGTGCGTTTATATGTAGGCATCTTAGCAAAAAATGTATGCCGAACGCAAAAATTTCAAAATTCAGCATATTCAAATAAAACATGGTACCCGGGGGTTTTTGGGGTCGCTGAATCCGAATCTGAGGTCAGTTTGACGCCATCACGTCAAACTTTGAGGTTATGAGGTCTTAGGTTTTTTTGAGGTTATGAAGAAACTTGACGTGATGGCGTCAAACTGACCTCAGATTCGGATTCAGCGACCCCAAAAACCCCCGGGTACCATGTTTTATTTGAATATGCTGAATTTTGAAATTTTTGCGTTCGGCATACATTTTTTGCTAAGATGCCTACATATAAACGCACCCCCTGTCCTAACGGTGCAAGCGAAAAATTTGGCATGGAGCTCGTTTTAAAGATCACAAATCAGCCTTTCATTTCCATTTTGAATTAGGTTTGTAAGACATCAGAATTTTGCGGTACGATTTTTCGAAAATGGCCAAAAACGGCGTTTTTCGACTATTCAACCGTTATTTTCTCGAAAACCTGACGTGATGGCGACCAACTGACCACGGATTCGGATTCAGCGACCCCAAATCCATATAGGAGGTATGGTCAGATCTCTGAATTTTTTTTTTTTTTTTTGTGGAGCTGTGTTATTCGCCTTTTTATGTCCATTTTTTTCTCCAGTGCACTTCAATGCAAATCCCGCTAGCTCAGTATTTTTTTCTGGGCAATTACTCAGTTTTATTAACTTGCCACGTCTGAAACACATATAAGTGGCCATATGTATCTGATCCAATGGCCAATACCTTTTCCGCTTTGCCGTTTTGTCGCTTTTCGTTGGCATTTAGTGGTAATTTGTTATGCAATTAATCTAATGGTCGAGCAGCTAACAAAAACCAAGAAAAACACGAAATTGCTTCGAGCCAAAAAGACCAAAAAGTTGGCTTTAAAGTGTCGAGCGAAAAGATCTTAATTTGGTTTAATTTTCAATTTGAAACTGAGAATGCCAGGTGCTGGGTCTATTTAAAAAAAATCATTACCAAATACCACGGATGATTTCTTTCGTTTTCATTTAATAATGATGTATGTTTTGGTCTTTGGAAACATTGTAATCTAAGCTTGAAGTGTGGTACTTGAGGCCTGAGGCCTAAGGGCTACAAAATATTCATAAAAATAGAGCCCAAAAGAAAAAATCAATTGACGGCCTGACAGCTGCAATGATTATAATGATGATTATTATGGGTGATTATGATTTGTTTGCCCAACGGTTGGCTCATCCTCCGTATACCATCTTCATCCCAACATCCCATTCAAACACCCTCCCCATTCCCATTTCCAAAAACAAAAAAAAAAAATACCGAAATATCCCAATTCCGATTCGAAAATTCCAAAACCATAACGAAAACTGATTTCTGATTGATTTTGGTTCGAGGGCTTTGGTGTTATTACAACATTCCCTAACTGATCATTATGGCCATAACGCAATTTGCATTCACCTCTCCAACGATCCATCCATCCATCTATCTACCTGCGTTTTGTTGTCTTTACAGTTTTATTATTTATTTTTGTTTCTCTTTTTGAGATTTTTTTTTTGTAGTTTTAGCTTTCGGGAAATGGAACTTTGGGGTGATTGATTGCAATGGGCAGCGGTGCGTGTCGAAAATGGCCAAAATGTCCAGTGGGCCAAACGCAAGCAATTACGCTGTTTAAGCCATTTTCCTCTGCGAAAGCCAAAGAAGACATCATTAAGTTCAAATTAGTCGATTGCCACATTCCCGACGTTTTGTTCAACAAATTGCGCCAAATATCCGAACAACACAAAAGACATTCGAAAAAAAAGAGCAAAACTTAAATAAAACTAAAAGTTTAAGGCTTGTAACTGCAATCCCAGTCGGCAAAAATAAAATGAAAAAATAGAAACAATTTTTGAATGAAAGCGAAATACACAAAACGCAATTAATCAGTTGGAGGTAGTCTATTAAAGTCAGAAAGTCAGATCTACGAAATTCAAATACTCTAAGTGGGGAAAAAATATTATTTAACATATTTTACAATAAATTAAGACAGTTAAAAAAGATATATATATCAATTTTGGGACTATTTTCCCAGGATATTTTTCTTAGCTTCGAAATGAAAATAATATTCTTTTTAAAAGCTTTTTAATAGAGAATCGTTATGGAAATGTTTTGTACGGATAGTTGAAAAAATGCATTAAATTTTAGTGTTTATAAACTAAAATAGAAGTCTTTCCCCATTTTAAGGTATATTTCAACATGTGAAAATAAAAAACTCCCAAAAAACCTCTTGTGTCTCCCAATCTCCCAAAAACTCCTCCGAAAAAAAATTAAGTGTGTTTTTAGATAGGATTTATGTAAAAACCACCAAAATAAAGCTAAAAATCGCACCCAGCATGTCGCACATTTTCATTAATTTATTTTAATGTTGCAAATAAAAGCAATCAACAAAAAAAAAGTTTAAAAAAAATGCAAAATAAAGGGTGAAAAATAAAATCAAATGCGCCGCTGTGGGACTTTTGATTTTGATTAATTTTGGCCGCCACTTTCGCCCAATGTAGAGCAGCGATTTTTTATTAATTTGGCCAACAGGCGAGCGATATTAATGAGCTCGGGCTATGGCTAATTATGCCACCAAAAAGCCACCCACCCCTCCTGGCATGGACTGGGATTATGTAAACGGTTTTGGCTAGTGAATCGAGAGATATAATTTGCATAACTCGATGATCTATCTGCCGATCGGTTTAATTTTTGTCGAATCGATTCGATTTCGGGTTGTCGCTACCGTTTGGCGATGTCATTTATTTAAGCCATTTGCCGCCCATTGGCCAAGTTTGTTCAATTGATTGATGGCGGCATTTCTTCTCTCAGTCTTTTATTTAGATTTTGGCTTAGATTTCGGCCAATTGCCCAATAAACAAATACGTTGGCCAACGAAACGCAAACACAGTGTAATTACATTTTTTTTCGGCGCAGAGCGTTTCCCATTCCCATTCGAATTTAAAGGTTAAGACTCACCATTTAAATTTTAACAGCCCCAGTCCCAGCACAATGGAACTTTGGCCAAGCCACCATCAAATTTTGGGGCTTTGTTCCAATTTTTTATGTACTTGGCCAAAAAGTTCAAAATGTTAATTGCTGGCAAAAAGGCGAAACGCCTTCGAGGCGACTCGTAAAACCGCAGAACTAGGGGATTCCCATTCTATGTATATTTAATAAAAAATGAAAATTAGGTCAAGTATGCAAGATTTTGGATCAATATTTCCCACAGTAATCAGTCGGGAATATATTTTCATTTTTTTTGTTCAAAAGAAAACCCCCCATCTTGGTGCAATCAATTCATATTGGGCCATAATGCCACCCCCTGGGCCACCTCTTGCCACAACCACAAACGCCCACAGTTACGCCCACGGTCATACTTGCCACCGAAGAGTAAAAAAAAATAATGAAAATATAAACCAGTAGTAGGTACGTTGTTTGTAAAATTAACAAATAATAAATCGAATTTTTTTTTTCTTTTCGAACACATAACATAGTCTCAGAGTCGGTAGTAAGTTGCATGCCACATCGATTTTATGGCTTTTGGTTGGGCTTTTTTCGCCTCCGACTATTACGTTATTTTGTTAAATTTTATTTTCAGTTTTTTTTGTGTCTTGGAGAGGCCTTTTCACTTATTATTTCGCATACTTGTTATTATTTCTGTGAGTATTATGCGCGCTCATTAAATTTCATTCATTGTGCAAATGAATGGCAATTGTTGTTCAGTTGTTTGGCTGTTGAGTTGCTTATTTCGCTTCGGTTGCATTTTATCGCCTCGTTTCTCGGATCCAATGCGATCATTACAGCGATCTGGGGGTCTGAGAGCCGCCGAACTTGCCTCTAAATTGGGGGCGTCATCATCAAAAGTCCGATTGTTCAGTCCCGGTCATATAGTTTTGACAGGGCCCTGGGCTTTCGGGCTTTCTGGCTTTGAGTCTTCAAGTCTTCTGTCTCTTTAGGCTTTGGGCCTGGGAAATTGTCACAAGGTAGTCTCGAATTTGCGGTCTCGTGATGCAATCGCCTCTGTGGTCTCTGACTTTGGCCCAATGAGTTGCTAAATATTGAGACACATCTGTGGTGCACAAGTCTCCATATCTCTATAGCTCTATTTCTTTATAGCTCTATAGCTCTTTATCTCTGTATCTCGAAAGACAGACAGTAAGTAAGTAAGTGAGTTCGTGTCTCAATTGCTTGGTGGTCGGATCATCTTTATTCGCGGTGGCACAGTGGCTGCATCGCAACAGAGTATTGAAGGTTTCGGAAAACATTGCAACAACAAATACAATTGACTGGGGCTTAAAAAAAATATATATTTAATATTCAATATATGCCTTAAAGGCCCTAAAAAATGTAAGATTTCATATACCGATCATACCCCATAGAAACTCAACTAGTTTTTAAAAAAATGAATTAAAAAATTTTTATATTTCCTCCTCAAATGCTTACAAATAATTTAAATTAATTTTCCCAAAAACAAAACCTATTTCCCTCAGTCTATTCACTTTTCTTGTAATCTGAAATACTTCCACCGAAAAATTCCAAGAATACCCATCTAATTCACACTGACATTTCATGCCTTTCCCATTATTTTGAAACAAATTGCCGGGCATTGTTTTGGTTTTCACTTGTCCAGGAAAATGTCACAGTCCCAGGGAAACCTTTCCACAAAATGTTGCATGGCCTGGCGTGGCACAGCAAATGGCACAGGCATCAGGCAACAGCAGCTCCATGACATAATGACACAAAGAAACGAAGGGAAAATGTTTTGGAAGAAGATGGAGTTGTCTTGCCATAACAAAGGAAAATTAACTCTGAAAAGACACACATACGTAGATATACGGAAGTCGGTTGGAAAATGCGGTCTGTGGGTCTGTCCGCAGGTTACACATTTTTTTTTGTTTACCATCTTACCAGCTTCAGGTCGAGCTATCCTATCCAGTAATTGCTGAATTGCCAGAAGATGTTGTAATCCCCCGGAGAGATGTCTCTGGGAAAATGTTTGCCATGGGCTTTGTCTTTCTGCCATTTCGCCCAATTGCTGTGTGAGTGTGTCTTGGCTTTTGGCTGATTAATTTGTTGGCTTTCTTTTGAGCCGACTGTATGGACCGTCTTTTGTTCAGAGACGGCTTACTCAACTCTGCCCGACAAATTAACAACTCGAGCTCACCATGTGAGATTTTAATTGAAACAGAAACTGAAACTTAAAACTCAACACCGAAATCATGTTGTAATCGGTTTAGCGAAATATGATATGTGTAATTTTTGTCTATATGTATATATGTTTTCCTCTTATTTGTGGATAGAATTAACCTTCAAAACGCGACTTGATGGAAGTCGAAAACAAAACAGATATAGAGATAAAGTGAAAGTCTTGGCCACAAATCACAAAATCAAAGCCATTGGCCGGCAACGGTTGATGACTTTAAGCCACCAACTCCATAATTCTCAACTCTCCGCCAAACAAAAGCTCGGCGAAAAGTTTCACTTTCACAGCTGGCTAATTAAGTCACAGATACAATTTGAACTGGCGAGCTGCCAGATACAAGATACTAAGATACTCGTTTGTAACTCACCATTATGTTGGACGTGTGCTTCCTGATCCGGTGGCTTGGCCGAAACCACGGACGTCTTGGCCAAGACCATCATTGCCAGGCAAATGCAAATCAGCCAATGACTCGGTGCTAATCCTCTGCTAGTCCGGCTGGAAGTATCTGATGATTTGGTTTTATCCGCCGGATGTGAAGTCCTTGAGGCCTGGCTGCTCCTGCAGCTGCTTTTTCTTAAATCCATCTTTAGGTTTTTAGTCTTTTGTTGTCGGGGGAGAGGAAGCAAATAATTCTAACAATATTAATATGATTTCACTTTTTTTTTGTCACTCTTGTATCAAAAGGGCCACAAAAGCCACAGTTTCAAAGGCAGCTGCAGCCTCAACAACAACAATAACAAGCAAAGACAACTGCAAAGTGAAATTTCACTTTCGGGCTTTCAAGTGGATTTAACTTGGCTCAGTCAGGCTCTCAATTCGGTTTCGGTTTTGGGGTTTCGGCTCGACTCGAGTCCAAGAGCAAGTCTGCTCAGCCACACACGGACACCCAGTGATACAAGCACACATGCCTCCGTAGATACAGATACAAATACGGATGCAGGCACCGATATAGATACAGAGATACAAACTGCAGCCGGAGGCAACTTGGCTGGCTGGGGTCACGCACTCTAAAGCCTGCTTGGTAATAAATACCCTCCACTTGAAGGGGTGTATTGGTTTTCAGTTAACAATATACTAGAAGATCCTTAGTTTGGAAATGAATACTATAAATATACAAATTTTACATAAATCTTGAATGAATTAAAATTTTAATATGGTCTGCAGACTTTAAAGTCTTTTTAGGAATATTATAAGAATAGAAAGGTATTTAGAAACTACAATTAGAGGTTATTATAGAATAGATTTTTTATATAGAATATTGCATTCAAAATACATTTTTATCAAAATACTATGTAGTTTTGTAAACTTTAAACGTGAAGGAGGATATTTTTTAATCGAAAACATAGAATAGAAAACCAAAACTTTACAAACTTTACAACTTTATACCACATTCCTTATAATTTCCATTCTACTACTGACCGAAAGCTTATCGGCATTAAGTACTTAAATTCATATTTGATTTTTAAATACTATATTTTTTTTTAATTTGCTTCAAAAATTTCATCTTTGTTTGAATTTCATTTGTTGAATAAATATATTTTTGGAATATTCTCCAAAAGATTGTATGAGCCTAAAATATATTAAATAAATATCCAAGTTCTTAGTAGAAAACCAGTGCTTTCGACCATAAACACTCATGTGTTTTTAACTGTTTAAGGAGGGTATTAGCCAGAAACATTGGACGTTGGCCACTAGAAATATGGTTTCTAAGTGAAGCTATTGTGTTGCAGCTTGTTGTTGTTTGTTGTAGCTATTGTTGTTATGGCTGTCATCTTATCGGCTTCGCATAAAAGTCATAAAAATAAAATTTATTTTGTTGGCTCTGAGCAGCAGCAACTGCAACAACAAATTAACTTGACTTGCCAGTGGTGGCAGCTGTTTTTTTTTTTGTTTTTATTTTTTTGTTGTTTTTTTTGTTGTATATCTGCCACATGCAACGCAAACACTTTCGCAACAATTTTATTTGGCCAGTTAGCTAGTTTATTGTTTTTTTTTTTAGTTTTTATTGTTGTTCTTGTTTTTTTTTAAATAATATCATGTTGTTTTTGTTGTTGTTATGCAGGAAACTATTAGCGCGGAACCACAACACACACACACACACAATGTTGCAGGGAAATCAAATCCGAAAACAACAACATTGTTTCAATTCGAATATTTAAGAAATTAATTTGCATTTCGTTAGTGTTTTGAGGAGTAATTATTTCAAGCACTTTTTTATTATTTTTTCATTTTTTTACAGTTTCTAAATGCGGAAATAGTGCCCCATTAACTTGAACACTTGAAAAAAAATGTTTAAAAAACAAAAATGCAAAAAAAATGAAAGCAATGAAGCGGGGCGACAGGAAACGCGCGTGAAGCGCGAGCCAAACGCACCAAAAGGATTGCTTACGCGATTCGGGGGCGATTGCGAACGGGGTGGCGGGGGGAGCTAGGTGGTGGCAAGGTAGTGCCTGATAGCACTCAGTAGTCGTTGTTGTTTTAATTGTTTATTTTAAACTAACGGTGGCGGTTTAAATCGCGCTTGCGGCAAAAATCGCGACGTAGACCAAGCGCTCGCTTCAAGCGCCGTCAACCAAATGAGCGGCGCGCAGGCGCTGTGTAAACTTTTAAGCCATTTAAAGCTGGGCCAACACACACACTCACCAACACTTAGACACTGCGCTAGCGAGAGAGCCAAGTGGCCAAAAGAGAGCGCCACTTTTCATGAATGGAGATCGCGCGCGATCCATCAGCTGCTTTTGTTGCCTCGCCAGCCGCGGCCGCAGCCGCAGTGCGTGCCCCACAAAACCGGTAACTGTTGTACAACTAACTGTTTCGCCTGCTACCGATACTCGCTGCCTGCTACCGCTCCGCTGGGGTCAGCACGTGACGCGCCAAACAAAAACAACAACCATGAAGCATAATAAACAACATTTCCCAGGAACACTGGTTTGCTTCCCGAAGAAAAAGGATATTAACTAGGCATTTTATATATTAAATTTATTAAAGTAGATATATTCAAGAAATTTCAATACATATTCGAACGAAAAGGTAATAATATATATAAAAAATGGCAACATTTTTATAAAAACTTCCTACTGGTGCGATTTCCGAATATCCCTCTTTCCCCCAGTTCCAATAGTCATAACTCGGCCAATTTATGTCCGATCGGAAAATACTGAGCTCAGTGCATCGAGTACCTTCTTTCCTAATTCAAATCGAAGCCTAAAAGTCATTTTAAAATTTTTCGAATTTTTTCCAGGGGTACCCCCATGAAATTGTGCGATTTCCGAATATCCCCCTTTCCTCCATTTACAATAGTCATAACTCGGCCAATTTATGTCCGATCGGAAAATAGTATACCGTTCTGAGCTCAGTGCATCGAGTACCTTCTTTCCTAATTCAAATCAAAGCCTAAAAGTCATTTTAAAATTTTTCCAATTTTTTCCAGGGGTACCCCCATGAAATTGTGCGATTTCCGAATATCCCCCTTTCCTCCATTTACAATAGTCATAACTCGGCCAATTTATGTCCGATCGGAAAATAGTATACCGTTCTGAGCTCAGTGCATCGAGTACCTTCTTTCCTAATTCAAATCGAAGCCTAAAAGTCATTTTAAAATTTTTCCAATTTTTTCCAGGGGTACCCCCATGAAATTGTGCGATTTCCGAATATCCCCCTTTCCTCCATTTACAATAGTCATAACTCGGCCAATTTATGTCCGATCGGAAAATAGTGTACCGTTCTGAGCTCAGTGCATCGAGTACCTTCTTTCCTGATTCAAATCGTAGCTTAAAAGTAATTTTAAAATTTTTCCAATTTTTTCCAGGGGTACCCCCATGAAATTGTGCGATTTCCGAATATCCCTCTTTCCCCCAGTTCCAATAGTCATAACTCGGCCAATTTATGTCCGATCGGAAAATAGTGTACCGTTCTGAGCTCAGTTCATCGAGTACCTTCTTTCCTAATTCAAATCGAAGCCTAAAAGTCATTTTAAAATTTTTCCAATTTTTTCCAGGGGTACCCCCATGAAATTGTGGGATTTCCGGATATCCCCCTTTCCTCCAGTTCCAATAGTCATAACTCGGCCAATTTATGTCCGATCGGAAAATAGTGTACCGTTCTGAGCTCAGTGCATCGAGTACCTTCTTCCCTTATTCAAATCGTAGCTTAAAAGTAATTTTAAAATTTTTCGAATTTTTTACAGGGGTAGCCCCATAAAATTGTGCGATTTCCGAATATCCCCCTTTCCACCATTTACAATAGTCATAACTCGGCCAATTTATGTCCGATCGGAAAATAGTGTACCGTTCTGAGCTCAGTGCATCGAGTACCTTCTTTCCTAATTCAAATCGTAGCT
This sequence comes from Drosophila parabipectinata, assembly GCA_018153455.1. Lineage (NCBI taxonomy): Eukaryota > Metazoa > Arthropoda > Insecta > Diptera > Drosophilidae > Drosophila > Drosophila parabipectinata. The sequence continues at coordinate 5,499,508 of JAECYA010000055.1, forward strand.
TAAAAGTAATTTTAAAATTTTTCCAATTTTTTCCAGGGGTACCCCCATGAAATTGTGCGATTTCCGAATATCCCCCTTTCCTCCAGTTCCAATAGTCATAACTCGGCCAATTTATGTCCGATCGGAAAATAGTGTACCGTTCTGAGCTCAGTGCATCGAGTACCTTCTTCCCTTATTCAAATCGTAGCTTAAAAGTAATTTTAAAATTTTTCGAATTTTTTACAGGGGTAGCCCCATAAAATTGTGCGATTTCCGAATATCCCCCTTTCCACCATTTACAATAGTCATAACTCGGCCAATTTATGTCCGATCGGAAAATAGTGTACCGTTCTGAGCTCAGTGTATCGAGTACCTTCTTTCCTGATTCAAATCGTAGCTTAAAAGTAATTTTAAAATTTTTCCAATTTTTTCCAGGGGTACCCCCATGAAATTGTGCGATTTCCGGATATCCCCCTTTCCTCCAGTTCCAATAGTCATAACTCGGCCAATTTATGTCCGATCGGAAAATAGTGTACCGTTCTGAGCTCAGTGCATCGAGTACCTTCTTTCCTGATTCAAATCGTAGCTTAAAAGTAATTTTAAAATTTTTCCAATTTTTTCCAGGGGTACCCCCATGAAATTGTGCGATTTCCGAATATCCCTCTTTCCTCCAGTTCCAATAGTCATAACTCGGCCAATTTATGTCCGATCGGAAAATAGTGTACCGTTCTGAGCTCAGTGCATCGAGTACCTTCTTTCCTAATTCAAATCGAAGCCTAAAAGTCATTTTAAAATTTTTCCAATTTTTTCCAGGGGTACCCTGGTGCGATTTCCGGATATCCCCCTTTCCTCCAGTTCCAATAGTCATAACTCGGCCAATTTATGTCCGATCGGAAAATAGTATACCGTTCTGAGCTCAGTGCATCGAGTACCTTCTTTCCTAATTCAAATCGAAGCCTAAAAGTCATTTTAAAATTTTTCCAATTTTTTCCAGGGGTACCCCCATGAAATTGTGCGATTTCCGAATATCCCCCTTTCCTCCATTTACAATAGTCATAACTCGGCCAATTTATGTCCGATCGGAAAATAGTGTACCGTTCTGAGCTCAGTGCATCGAGTACCTTCTTTCCTGATTCAAATCGTAGCTTAAAAGTAATTTTAAAATTTTTCCAATTTTTTCCAGGGGTACCCCCATGAAATTGTGCGATTTCCGGATATCCCCCTTTCCTCCAGTTCCAATAGTCATAACTCGGCCAATTTATGTCCGATCGGAAAATAGTGTACCGTTCTGAGCTCAGTGCATCGAGTACCTTCTTTCCTGATTCAAATCGTAGCTTAAAAGTAATTTTAAAATTTTTCCAATTTTTTCCAGGGGTACCCCCATGAAATTGTGCGATTTCCGAATATCCCTCTTTCCTCCAGTTCCAATAGTCATAACTCGGCCAATTTATGTCCGATCGGAAAATAGTGTACCGTTCTGAGCTCAGTGCATCGAGTACCTTCTTTCCTAATTCAAATCGAAGCCTAAAAGTCATTTTAAAATTTTTCCAATTTTTTCCAGGGGTACCCTGGTGCGATTTCCGGATATCCCCCTTTCCTCCAGTTCCAATAGTCATAACTCGGCCAATTTATGTCCGATCGGAAAATAGTATACCGTTCTGAGCTCAGTGCATCGAGTACCTTCTTTCCTAATTCAAATCGAAGCCTAAAAGTCATTTTAAAATTTTTCCAATTTTTCCAGGGGTACCCCCATGAAATTGTGCGATTTCCGGATATCCCCCTTTCCTCCAGTTCCAATAGTCATAACTCGGCCAATTTATGTCCGATCGGAAAATAGTATACCGTTCTGAGCTCAGTGCATCGAGTACCTTCTTTCCTGATTCAAATCGTAGCTTAAAAGTAATTTTAAAATTTTTCCAATTTTTTCCAGGGGTACCCCCATGAAATTGTGCGATTTCCGAATATCCCTCTTTCCCCCAGTTCCAATAGTCATAACTCGGCCAATTTATGTCCGATCGGAAAATAGTGTACCGTTCTGAGCTAAGTGCATCGAGTACCTTCTTCTCTGATTCAAATCTTAGATTAAAAGTTATTTTAAAATTTTTCGAATTTTTTCCAGGGGTACCCATGAATCTTTGGTTACCCCATGTAATTGCAAGGTTTATAACTTCAGTTATGCCCATAGCTTGTTTAGAGCTTAAAATATTATAACCATAAACAAACATAATAAGCAATATTTAACCTTAAACACCTATTAGGCTTTATAGTTAGTCATTTCAAAAAACTTTTGAAACCAAATTGCTTACATTATATTGTTTATTTACATTCACAATTTTGTTTACATTTTCCGTGGCCCATTATGCGTTGGCCAGAGAAACATAGCCTTAGGGATGCTTTAATTGGCCAATCGAAAAAACCTCTTTCGCCATTTAGACCCAGAGGCTCCGCCACCTTTTAGGCCGCATTTCTCCACCTGATCAATCTTGGCCCTAACCCTAAGCAGTATTGGTTTTGACAGCTGCTGTTGGCCAAGAAACGCACGCCGATAGGGACAAGTTAACAGGGCTGCGAAACTTTTGCATAAGATCATGATCATGTCCGAACTCCGGGCAGCAAACATGGCCAAAATCGATGGCCTTAACGAGCCGGAGAGGGTTAATTAATCGACACGGCCAGATGCGCCATCAATTGCGGTGTCTTGCCTTATCTAATCGGTCTCGGACTTGACCGTTCAGGCCATAAAAATTTTTGGGCCTTTGAGCCTTCAGTTTTTTTAGACTCGATTAGAGTCGATTACACACTCCAGATGATGGATCTGAACTTGGACTAGTCGGTTAGGCTTTAATGTTATCAGAAATAATAATCTATAGTGTTCAGATTATTCTGCCAAAACAAGAATAACTAAAATGGAAAGAAATAATAACTTTTAAGAGGTTTACTTCCTCAAAGTCTGTGTTTTTCCTCAAAAAGTGCTCTTAAAGATTAATAGTTTCTTATAAATTTTCGAATGACACTTTTTATTTTCCAGACTTTGGTGACACTTTCCATTTCTGTTAGAAAACACTCGATTTCCCTTTGATTTTTTTCCCAAATCATAGCTTTTCTGTGGGCGGTCGTTGGGTTTTTTTTATTTCTGGGGAAAATGTATGTCTTTGGCATATTTACTTGGTCGACAACACGGCGACATCTCTTCCGCCAAGGCGCCTCTATCTAATAGTTTTTAGCCCGGCTTTTAACGTTAATAGCGAGTATTTCCAAAGGGGAGAGACAGGGGCTGAAGACGGGGGTATATTACCAGGAGAAAAGCAGCCAGGGCGTGCCCCAAATCAGGCTTAAAAAGCAATTACGCACTCTTCGCAGTTGTCGCCGATGTCGATGTCTGGATTGGAGTCTGGATTTCTGCAGCCATATACTTCCTGCTCCGGGGCCTCACAAATCTACGTATTTCCCCTCCCGGCTCCATAATTTTTTTAAGGCTGTCATTAAAAAGATAGTTTTCTTTTCTGCCATGGTTTTCCTCAAAGCCTAGTTTGTTTTTTTTTTTGGTTGTTGCCTTCCTCGGGGGCCATGTATTTGGGACTTGCCAGATACATTTGTATCTTGTCAGCCCTACGGATACGAGCGTTAAGACCTGAGATTTATGGCACAGTCCTGGTTATAATTTAAAAGGCTTAGAAAACCCACGGAAAGAAATTCAGGGAGGCTATTAAAGATACAGGATATAGGTTTAAATAAATGGTCTTTAAGGATTATGACTTTATTCTTTTTGAGGTTTTTATTGGCTCTTATAATTATAATTATTATAATTATTTTCTGTGTATTTTTTTTGGCGAGAAAAAGTGCGAAAATCAGCTTGATGAGAAAGAGTCCACAATCAAAGTAGGAAATCCATCGAATGCAAATCGAACGCAAATTGAAAATCAAACTGGAAATGGAAATCCAACTGGTCTGTATCCTGAGTCTCTGTGTGGCATAATCATTACACACACACACAGGTCCAGCATCCTTTTCGCAATCGAGTGCGAAACAGTGCGAAATATTAATAAATAATTGTGGCAATATTAATGAACCAACGATGGCGAGTTGAAAACGATTAGAGACTCCAAGTGGATCGAAATTTATGAAAGCTGACTCAATATTATTAATTATTTCTGGTTGGTTAGATAAAATCTTATAATTGATAACATGCAATTAAACAAATACGAGATTACCAAAGAGTTATTACAGACAGGTGGGGTTTTGATTTTAAAGATTGCAATATTAATTAATCTGCGGGTATTAATTTATAAAATCATAATGTTCAAAATAAATAAACTTTAAACAATTTTTTGAAATTTTGCGCCTTTTAAATAAGTATTGATTAAGTATTTATTTAAAAATTTAAACGTTTTCCAATACATTTAAAATTAGCTTTTAAGATGTTAGCCAATAACTGAACCTCTAGCTGGCTTGAAAAACAAGCTTGGCTTAAGTGGCGCCATCTGTTTGTGGTGAAAGCTTTTAGTACCAAGTTTCGTGTGTTGGATTTTAGTTTTTAAAATTATTAGCGGTTGTTGTAAAGTTAAAAAAAACATTATCAAATTTTATTATAATGTATAACTACTCCTTTTTTTTTTAACAAAAAAACAAGTCGCACAATTGAGGAAGTTTTTTTCACTTACCACTCGGATATGCAAAACTTGCCACAAAACCTGCTCCGAACTATTTTGTCAGCATGTTGCAACTTTTTGTGACTTTCTGCCAGTCAACGACAGTTTTTGTGGCGTTGACAAGTCCATTAACATTGCCATAGACATTGACGAGCGCGGCTCACCCGATCGATCTATCTAGTCATGACTCATGCCGCCCCCTGCCCCGCCCCACTGGCAACTGGCCAAGCAACTTAGCCAAATCAAATAAAACCGATTTCTGCATACTCTATTAGAAAAAAAAGCACCCACCCAGGGGAAGGGGTGGTGACCAAATACGAGATCCGCATTCGAAATCGGGTAATAAAATCCCAAGTAACGGCAACTGCACACACACACTGACAACTAGCAACATGCAACATACATGCGACAGTTGCCAACAGTTGCAACAATTACAACATCAGCCATTCTGGTCGCGACTCTCTGGCAACAGTTGCCACTTTTTTGGTTTTTGGTTTTCAGTTTTTTTTTTTTTTTCTTGTAATCCCCTGTGCTGTTGCATGCCACTCGGTGGCACCCACACATAGACACTGTTACACCCAAAATAAAAAAGGGGGGGTGTAGTGGAGGTGGGAGTCGAATAAAGACAGCGACTCCCCCATTCTCCATTCTCCATTTTTCCATTCCAGCTGCAACTCTGCCCCATACCATTCCAGTGGAGCCCCTTCTCCCGCCCTCCTGCCACGCCTGCGTCAAGCAGTTTTCCGTTTTCTGGTAATACCCTAGAAAATAGAGATTTTAAAAATATTTATTAGTATTTTTTAAACGTTTTTTAAAAAAATAATTGCAATTTATTGCGAAATTTGTATTCATATCCTAGGTTTTTGACAAACTTTCTCTTTAAAAAGTGGATTTAATTCCCCTTAAAATTAAAAATCATAACATAACACAATTTTAATTAAATGGTACGTTTTTTTTATCGACATTTTTTAAGTGTAATTTTTATCTTTTTATATATAACAAAAACTTAGCACCTTTTTTCTAAAAATTTCGAAAGAAATGCTATGTATACATCTAATTTCAAATCTATTTTTATATAATTAATAAATTTTTTTAAGGGTACCTTATCTATCGGCTTTAAAAAAAAACCGCAGAGCCTTTTCTTTCTTGTTTTTCTTTTGTTGTTTGTTTTTTTGTTTTTGGCTTTTCTGCCGTGAGTTTTTCGAAATTCGAAACATTAACGGAAAGTCTGTGGAGGTAATTGGACGCGTTTAAGGCGGTGCGTGGCGAGTTCATGGGGCAAGGGTGGCAAGGGGCTCCAGAAGGGGGTGGCAGGATCTGAAAAAGTGTAAACGAAATAATCCTTAAAATCTGAAGTAGGCTTATATGAAAATGTGTTTCTTAAGACTAAAGGAAAAACTTGAAATACATTTTTGTTTAGGTTTTCATTTTACAAATTAATTTCATTGTTTTAAATTTATTTTTTACTTATTTTTTTTTTTTAAAGAAAAGTGTATTAAATGTGAAAAATAATGTGTTTTGTGCTTGTGTCTAAAATGCCTTTCAATGACTTAGAGGTAAAAAGTTAAAATTCATATAATAAATTCCCCTTAAAATCTAGTTTGGAATATTTAATTCCAAATCTACGTCAGAACTTTATAAATATTTTAGCAAATCAAAATGTGAAATAATTTAACGCGATCTATGTCTGGAAACGAGTTTTTGGATTTGATTTGTGAAATTGGTTGATATTTCCGAAAATATGCGTTGAGTTCTTAGCCGGAAATAGAATCCCCTTGCATTTCTTGTATTTCAACCAGTGATTCAGGTTTTCTTAAGTTATATACATATAATTATTATAATTTCCTTTAAAAGTTTTTTGGTCGATTGGCACAAAAAAAAGAAAACATTCGCGTGAAGAAATAAAACTTAAAACCTTTGTTCAATCGGCAGACGAATAATGAAAGTCGGTTGTAGTTTCAGTTTTCTGTTCGATGTTTGTTTGATGTTTCTCTGTTTGTTGATTTTTGATTACAAGCGACAAGCAACAACTGCAACAAGTTTTCTAAAATAACACATAAACAAGAGCCAGGCTAATTGGTATCGGAAGGTAAATAAAAATCAAGTCGATAGACCGAAGATGAGCTGTTTTGGCCGGCTTTTTGTCGGCGCTTTTGGCCTGGCTTGGCCTGGTCCACTATTTAATCGATTCCGGCAATTCCGGCGATGGCATTTCGATTGGCCAAGCTATGATTTCTTCGGGGAACTGAACTGAACAAAATCCAAATCAAGCCATAAATGTTAGCGGGGATATTGGGAAATCTAAGTGATCGTAAATCGTAAATCGCTCTATGTTTTGTGTTCAGTTATCTTTTCACTTGTTATGCTGACTTTCGGGTTATCCCTAATCGATGTCAATTTCAATTTTCATTTCATTTTTTTTTGTCTTTTAGTTATGGCCATCCGCCACTCACCTATTACCGCTTTCATCGCAATTAGATGTGCCCGAAGACGAGCACTTTCTTTCCTCCAATCACTCTCTGCTGTTTTTTTTCCCCGATCCATACCTCCGAAATAGTGCCCTTCATTTTGGGGCCTTACGTCAGAGCGATCGCATAATTAGTTATCAGTGTGCCCCGCATGCCAAATGCATGCATAACTGGATCCACCGATCCGATCCGAACCGTACCGATACACCGATCCCCTGATCTTTGATCACTTAAGCCCCCACACGCAGAGAAATCGGTGGTTAATGGGATAATTGCCAGATATGGTATCATAGCTAAAGTTGTATCTCGTTTTTAATTAAGTAATTATTTTATTATATTGGTTATGAGGTAAAGATCTTATGCACTATTATTATAAATCTTTTAAAACAAGTTTTGATAAGAAAAATGTATCAAAACTATTTAAGCTTAAATATAAAAAGGATCTCTTATAACTTCTTTTATAAGAAATGTAATTTTTGAAGGTTTATACCGTATAGAATAGTCTAAAAATATCTTTCTTATATATAATATATCTGTCTATAAAATAGTTTCACAGAAATATTATATCTTTAAAAACAAACACCTTCTTAAACCTTCTATGTTGCTACGAATATAACATAATCTTTTTCAAAATATCTTACATATCATTAATGTTATATGTTTCATATTCATATATTTTTTGAATAGAAATCTTAAAAAAATACTCCATTTTTTTCAAGTGTACCTTAACAAAACGAAACTGAAACCAAACCGGAACCACTCGAGACTCTAAAATACTCTGATGGCATGTGTAGGTGTTGACAAGTAGATCACGAACGCGAATTGGATTGTGAGTTTGATTTCGAGTTTGTTCAGATTTTGAATTCGCATCGTTTCGATGACTCTTACTCACCATCCAATCATTCTGTAGTACGAAAAATCGAACTAATTCTCCAGCAAAAGGTGAAAAAAATAAATAAAAACCACTAAAGAAATACCGGATTCGATCTAGTTCAACTAGTTAGTTAGCATATATTGGGCTTTTAACTTAACCTTGACGGCTGTGGCTGTGGCGTTGGTCCGGCCATTAAGCTTGGCCATAAAAAATAGACCAACAGCGTTGTTGGCCATCTAGCTTTTCGGCCACTTGCCAAAAAAGAAAAATATACAAAAAAAACTAAAAATTATTTAATGAAGTTGTCCGACAGAGGCTGAGGCGTCGTCACATTTGCCGGCCCATGATCGATAATCAATAATCAGAAATCAATGATCAATGATCTTCGTTTCTGTGGCAATAATGTCAGAGTGTTAAAATGCCAGCCAGCGTTTCGAGAAAGGTGAGCCATCAAAAATGCAGAAAAATAGTAATAAATAAATAAATAAGGTGGGGAAAATGGCCAAGCAGAGAGATGGGCGGGAGGGCGAGGAATACTCCAATGGGGGCCGGTAGGGAGCTGAAAAAATGTTGTTCACCTTTCAGTCGGGGTCTGTCTGTCACTTGCAGCTCATGTCGTTTATTCGTTTATTTTGTTGCTCTTTTATGTTCACCTGATGGCAGTCGACAAGGTACACATAAGCACAGAAAAATAGATACTATGAAATTGGTTAAAAAAAGTATATAGAAATTTTAAATTTAAGAATTTCATGAAGAAAAAAAATCCCTTTAATCTCAGAACACTTTTTTATATTTGGTTGAAGACTTTTTGAATATTTGATATTTTTTAATACGGACCAGTGGACATATTTTTGATATTTCCCACTACGTTTTAAACTATACATTTTTTTGTTTGTTCACTTATTCTTAAGAGAGAGTTAAGAATGTAAATTTTTGTAACTAGTTATATATTTTACTTAAATCTAATTTTAAGGTTTTAATTTCCATATAATTTGTATATTTTTCCTACAAACTCTGAAATTTTCTCTCCCATTCCTAAAACCCCCTATATTATGTTGATATTTTCCTTGCAAACTTGACCTTTCCATCACACTCTCCCCTTAATCCTTGAAATTTTTCTATTTGTGTGCCCGGAGGTGTGCCGGGACAGCTATGCACACACACTTGTATGCAAATGCCAAATGGTTGTTCGTCTCGGTTGCTTCAGGTTTTGAGGCTTTGGCTGACCTCCCGCCCGCCCCCCACGCCGCACCTCATCCTTCCATTTTGGCCGCCCCTTTCGCCGTTCGATCTTTGAATCGTTTTAATGCCAATTTATGTAACTTTCGGGTAGCGCAGTCTCCGACCCCCCCCTTTTTTTTTTTGATCTTCGATTCGAGTTGATTTGGTTTTTTACTCGCTTTTTACATTTTTTTTTCTCCTTCAATGTCTGCGTCGACGTCGTGACTCAATTTCAAGTTAAACAGTTTAAAATTAAACAAATTTTCGTAATAAAATAAAAGCCGCAGCCACAACACCCCGCCGGAGCCAAAAAGTACACCAAAGTGGGTCAAAAATGATTACAAAAATAAAAATTAAGACTTAAGACAACTGCATACGAAAACATGATCATAATTTAGGCATTAATATGTGATTGTGATTTTTGTGTTTTTTTCGATATTCTGGTGATTTTTGATGCATAATTTCAATGGCAGGCTGATTGATTAATGGACGGATGGGCGTACTCTCGGATGGAATGATTGAAGGTTGACACTTTAGTCAAGTTTCAGATTAATTAACATAAACAAGCCTCTAATAATTACACATGTTTCTTATATCTTTAAGTAAGGAAATCCCAAAAAACCCACTGATTTTTCAAACCCACTCTTTAGTGGTGATGATGATGATGTTGCACTCGAGTCATCATCATTATTATGCATGTGAAAAACCAAACCGATACTTAAAACAAAAAGCCATTTATTTCAACCGGAAATCGTTGGAAGGTCAAATGCAAATAAAATAAAAACTTAACGAAGAAACCGTTCAAAGTTCTCGAAATTCATTTAATTGCAGCCTACGTGGAAGCCATTCGTAATACTCATCATAATAATAACCATCTTGATCGGCGGGGCAACATCTTTATTGAAATGTCTCTGCGTGATCATGATTGAAGAAGGCGTTCTTCAAAAGGCCAACACTTGTTTGATTTTTGTTGTTTTTTTGTTTTTGTCTGAGGGGTCCATTGAACCTGGCCGGGACACTCCTCAGAACATGGCCAAGAAACCAAAGTCGCCAAAAAGGCATTAAAAATATTTTCATTATCCGCAGCATAAAAGTTATTGTTGTGGTAAATGGAAAATAAAAAACAAAACGTAAAAATGGGTAATTTTCGTAGTGCCACTAAAGTACGTGTTCCGATTATGCGAGTGCCCCCCAAAGGGGGGCGACTGGAGATCGGTGGCAGAAGAAGGTGTTTATGGCTCCATGGGTATGGAGCTCTACGGGTATTTCCTGATTGCTGTGCGAGAGGAGTCGCCTCTCCCCTTACCCCGCCCTGCCACTGCTTGTGTCTTAAGTGCCCCTCCCCTGTGGCACACACAGCTCTTGCATAATAATTGACAGTTATAAATTTTACTTGGCTCAAACATGCGCGCCCAGTCTGAAAAAAGACAGCACTGACAAAATGGAGAAAAAAACGTCACTTGTTATACACTGAGAGAAATTATTTTGGGAGAGCTAAAAAAAGACTAAAAAAGGATTTTGAGGCTATGGTTCTATGCCTAGTATATGGTTTCTAGTTTAGAGTTCTTATTATTAACCTTTAGACTTTAATTTCTTCAAGAAATAAAAGAAAGCTTTTCTCCTTATATGTAGTATGAAGGCTATTTATACCCGGTACTTTTCAAAAGTAATCTTTATTTTTACATTGCTAATAAAACGCTTAGGAATCTGTATTCATAATGGATCAGCTTTATAGCAGAATTACCAAGAATATAGAAGTTTTATTGGGAATTATGAATTTAATCCATAGATTAATTCAAAATAAATATATTAAAAGCTAGTAAAAAATCTACAAAATCTACAGCGTTTAAAAATGTATCCTACTTTAAAACAAACCCTTTTCATAAAAATAAAAATTCCTTTTTTTCCTGAGTGTAGCGACCGTGGAGGATGAGGAGGTGGAGTACTTAATTCTTTTGGCTCTCGTCCAGCTGCTGGACAGTTATCGCCCTCCGTCGAAGTTCACGTAACTCTGCCCGGAGAAAGAGACAGCCCCAAAGCCAAAGAAAGAGAAAAAGATAGAGAAAGAGGGAGAAAGGCCAAGAAAGAGACGGGTGTATAGCCGGGCCTACATGGAAGTCTGTTGTCTTCTGTATTTTTTTCGGAGTGGCTGATCGGGGACTTTTTTTTTTTGATTTTTTTGAATTTAAAGATCTCGGTAACGCCAACGACTGCAGGCCGCATTAACATTCCAAGTTGGCCACTCCTGTTTGGCTTACATCTGTATGCAGATATGGCTCACACACACACACACACACATGAAACACTTGAAATGTTGAATAACAGTTGTTGTTTCTGTTTTTTTTTTGTCTTTGTTTTTATTACAATTTTATGAGTATTTTTTTTTTGTAAAATACATAAAAGTATCGGGTACCCGAAAAGTGTTTTTTTTTAACCATCTGAAGACTGAGTCCCTGTGTTGTTTTTTTGGATTCCTTTGAAATGCGTCTCTTTATTTTTGGGCCAAAATTGAATTGGCAAAAAGGCCGAAAGGCTTGAGGTTTTAACGCCCGGAGCGGTATTGTGATGTCATCGTATTTGGCTCGAACATCCGGCGATGGCGACAAAAAGCTCCGGTTAATGCTCTTAAAGACTGTGATCTTGGGATAACAACATTAAATTCCATAATCAACGTCTCTTTTATTTTTTTCACTTGAAATCTTGCAGTTTTCTCGAAAGTTGAAAGGCGATTATAGTTAGGTTATAGTTTTATTTTTTTATAGGATATTAGTTTTAAGATTTTAATACTCAAGGAAATTCCAGAGGAATTAAAAGACTACATTTTAAGGTAAAGCTTTAGGCTTCAGGAAGTATCAGGTATTACATAGTCTTGCCTTATAGGCCTCAATCTCAAAGGCCATATATCTCAAAGGAAGTACTGGGCTTGTTTTGTTATTGGTACTTCTGATGACTTTTAATAAGAGTCTTCCTTATGAAACCCTCACCTTAAGTTTTCTCTAAAGAAAGGTCTTTAAACTTATGTATTTTTGAGAAGAAAAAGTACCGGGTATCTTATAGCCTTGAACCCAACATATATCTGTTAGTTTGTGGCTTATGCAATTACCAAATTGCCCACTCCCTGGCCTTAATCACGACCATTGTAATTACCAACTGCAGTCCAATCATTATATCCCCATCCCCAGTTCCTGTTACTGGCGTCCTTGGGCCACGCCCCTCATCAGCCCATTAGCACTCACCATACCCTGATATTTTTTAACGCACTGACCTCGGGGCACTCCCCACATTGATGCATCCTGTTTCCCCGCAGTAGTTTTAAAAACTTCTTTTTCTTCTTGTCTCTGATTACGAATTTTTTTCATTTTTGCTTTATATTTTTGTATTTTTTTGTAGTGGGGAATTTTTTTTATGTCCGCCTCGTCGAATCGCGGCATCCATAGCAATGTGATGGGTAACTTGATCAACGTGACCTCGGACATAGCTTGACTCATTTTATTCTCCTTGTTTCTGTTTTTTTTTTTTTGGATTTTTTCTTCTAAAGACGATCACTTGGAAATTCAATCAGTTTATGCAGCTGCGTACCAAGGCCAACACAAAATTAAGTGCACAAGTGCGAAAAAAAGGAGTCGAGAAGCCTTAATGATATACAGGATCGCTTCCTGGTTCGCTGGCCTTCTCCGGGTCTCTGTTTGCATATTTGCTTGTCCCTGTTTTGCTTTGCAATTGCCAAATATTTGTCACATAATCCACTAAAAAGATAAATATACATATAAAAGGGAAGTCGTTCCAGTTTACCGATCAATGCTAATTAGAAAATCGATTGATCAATCATTGGCAAAATAAATAAAAACTGAAACCGAAAACCGGGAAAGAAAGAAAGATTTATTAAGGCCATTCATTTCACAATTAAATTCCTTGGCTAATAGCTAATAATAATTAGTTAATGTCTTGTAAAATAATCGTCATTTTTCATAAATTGCCCAGATAGGTTGCCGGCAATGCGTGGAATTTGTAAAATGCCTTTTGCGATTATAACTTGGCAAAAAAAAAAAAAAAATCAAGCTAAAAGCCAAAAAAAGGTGTCAGTTGGACAGACGCAGGTGTGTGTGTGCAATGTCCCACCTTTTGCCCAACTCTCCCCTCGCCCTCCTCCCCCAATATCTATTCCGACCTGTCTCTCAGCTGGAATTGCATAAATATAAATAAGCAAATGAGCAGCACCAACGGTTAATCAATAAGCCCAAAAGATTGGATAATATTTGCCGGGCAGGGACGGGAGGCTGAGTCTTTGGTCGGATGGATGTTACCACTGAGATAAAAAAAAAAACAGAAAAAAAGACACCATGAGGTATCAGCCAAGACTTGTCTTGCATATGTTGCGTGCCCTGCTAATTGCAGTCGAAGCGGTTAAAACGGCCAAGACGGCCAAAGCGGTTGAAGCGGCCAACGCGGCGTATGTGTAATGCGGTTAATCAACGATGAACGAACGGCCTTGAGACCAGCTGCCAACCAGTTTCAGCTTATGAAATCAACAGCACTAACTTGGCCCAAACGGGGCGGCGAAGGGGCTGCTGCCAGGGGGTCTGCTGCCGAGGGGGACGGACTTACAGCGAGCGAAAGAGAAAGGTAGAGAGCTAAGCATCCCAAAAAAATGCAAGTGAATGTTGCTGCACAAGAAAAATTCAATAAATAGTTTTGTGAATGCATTTAATCAATTTTTTTCTAATTTTGATCAAAAATATATAAAGATATCAAATGTAATTTTATATAAATATAAATATTAACTAATTTAAGCGAATTTAACTAAGAAGAACAGGATAGATTTCAGTTATATGATGCTTGGTCTTTAAAACATGAAGCCGCCTTTTAGTGGCTTAATTAAACACTATCGGTTGAAATTAAAATACATCACTTAAAATTATACAATTTTTCAATAGTTAAATTAAAGAATTCCATCCACAACTTAGAAAACCTGTATTAATTTCATATCCAGTACCATTGCTTAAATTTTTATATTCCCAACTAATCTCTTTTTAAAAGGCTTTTGGGCTAAAATTTAAATCTTCCATTTAATTATTTAAGCTGTTTATACATATTTTTAAAAAGCTAATTTTTTTATTTTGTCATACGTAATTTATAAATTTTGAACATTTTCAGACAATTTTTAAAACCCATTTTTAAGACATAAGTTTTATAACACCCTTTTCAATTTGTAAGATTTTTTTGTTTAATATTTAGGCATAGTATTTTTTTTTTTGTCTGTGATTTTAGCCTTTCATCTCCTTGGCCAAAACTAGTGCAGTTTGGTTTTGGTTACAGTTTAGGCCTGAACTTCCTAGTGGCCGACGCCATTGAAACAACTACAACAAAACCAAAAGAGGCAACAACAACATAGCCAGAAGCAGGTGTGAATGATTTAGTGTTAACATGGCCGTAACCAAGCCAAAGCTTAACGGCGGCGCTCCTGTCGATCGGGCCAAGACGTCTATGGTTCTCCGCCAGCTACTACCTCTCTCTTTCCCGCCACCGAATAAAAGCCTGGCCTAAAGCCGAAGCTGTGGTCTGCCTGCAGTCGCTGCCTCTGTCTCTATCTCTGCCTCAGTTACTGGCTCTGTCGCTGCCGCTGCCTCGGTCAACGTCGGCAGAGTGGCAACGGCAACGGTTTTCGATGGTTGGAGCGTTCATCATTTTGCCATTTCACGTTCAGCTGGCAGCGAAATCGAAAGTGACTGCTCCCCACACACAAGAAGCCAAGTTAGCAAGTCACCAAGGAGGGCCCCCTTGCATTGTATTTAAAAAAAAATATATATATATTATTCGAGTTTTCGAACAAAACTGAATCTGCCACAGATCCTGGGCTGTCTCTGTCTCTGTGTGTGTGTGTGTGCCTGTTTGTGTGTGTGTATGTGTTGGCCAGCTGATGTATAAAAAGAGAGCCACCAGCCCGAAAAGAAGTTAAAAGCCAGATTCAAGCTCAGGCCTAAAAAAGCCGCAAAGCGGTTGCCGAAAAAGTGCATTATTTTTTTCAATTTTTTTTTTTATTTTTTAGCCACATGGCCACAGACACACACACATGGCCCAGACACAATAGTCACCCAGTCTCTCTCTCTAAAGAAAATAAATTTAAATATTGAATTTTTTTTGCCACCCCCTCCTCCGCCACCAATAAAAAAAGTGTCCAACTCGTAAAATAAAAGTGAAAAGTGAAAGTGCAACTCAAAAATGACCAAAGTGAACACAATAACAAACAAAAGCAACAAACAAACAACAAACAAATGTGGCTAATAATAAAAAATATAAAAAAAACTTCAAAGTGCATAACAATTAAACAATTTAGTTGAAAATCAATTTCTGTCATTCAATATATATTTATTTTTATATCAAGATTTGTACAATTTTTTTAATGTTTTTGTTTTGTTTTCTCGTTGAAGCTGATGCAGGCAAGTTGACTTTCAAAAAGTGTCAATAAAATTTATGTAAAAAAGCAAATAAACGAAAAGTTGATAAAACCGACCAAAGCAACAACAACCATAAGCACACACACCACATAACAACAACAAGGAGAGCAACTTTAATAAAAAAAGCCGCCAAAGGAGTCACAAAAAAAAATTAAACACAAATAACATAAAAACAAAATGCTGCTCAAAATGTAAGTAAAAACATAGGAAAACTATGAAAAAAATTAAAATATATTTATGTTTTCAAGTGGGGGAAAAAACTAAAAAATAAACAATGGCTCAAGGTCAAGATTAAAGATTTTGGCAAATTATGCAAAAATTAAAGTCTTTTTTCATGAAAGAGTTTATTAAAATTTATGACAATAGACCTTGGCAATTGTTTCTTGTCTTGAAAAGCCCCATCAAATTTTTATCCTTTTTTTGTAATGAATTTTTCTCCCTCCCAAAAAAAAAAAGATTATATAACAAGTATATTACGTATACGCCGAGTGATCTCGTTTTTGGCCTGCAGCTGTTAACCTTGGTCTTTGGCTTTTCAATCGCATTTCAAGACAGTTTCAGTCAATCAGTGGGCCAATATCCATGAAATATGTCCATTCGAGGCGTGCCAATGAGCCACCTTTTGCATTTTTTTTTGGCCCAAAAGGTCAGGCCGAATGCGATCTCTCTTTTTGGAAAGGTCAACCGGTGTGCCGGAGGAAACGGCGGAAACGAGAGGTGGTGGCAGAAAGAAGAAGTCAACAAACCTTTTGGCAACACACGACGCATCCACTTAACAATGCAAAACTTACTTTACATTTACATGGCTGCTAATATTGTTGTTGTTGGTATTGTTATTGTTGTTGCTACAGCTTGATGCTTCACTGCCTCTCGAATACGTCAATGGCCGCCCGAACTCCCCAACATCGAAGTCGAAATTGAAGTTAGAGCCTCAAAAAGCCACTCCACAAAAAAAATACTTTTTTCTCTCCCTTTTTGTTGTTTTTTTTGTTTTTTTGGCCAAAATGAATTGCCAAATTATAATACAAATTGCATGCCACACCCGCTAACTGAAAGCAAAAAGAAACAAATTAACGGCAGCGCTTTGCCAAACTTAGCACTCCCTTGCCATGGGCCTGGAATTGCAAAAAGTGCATCCACAAGATACAACCTGATCTGACCAAGACAATGGGCCCCCCTATGGGGGCTGAGGATATGGTATGGCTATGGGTATGGGTATATTATTCAGTCAGTCAGTCAAACATGTCTAGAGTTACACACATGGGAGTAGCAATCAAAAAATAATGCACTGAGAGAAAAAAAGAGATAGGTAGGGAATAATTTAAAGCACAAGGTGGCTAAAGGCTTGAATTAATATTTTAATAAGATCAGACACAATACCTTAAAACAAGGCCTTAAAACCTTAATTTAGTTTCTTCATAATAGTAATAGCCAGTACTTATATAGTAAGGATCATACACATATCTATGTAAAGCAGTACTTTTATAGTAAATTCCTTAAACAAATAATTAAAAAGTACCGGGTATCATATAGCCTTGACAGTTATTTATTGTTTT
This sequence comes from Drosophila parabipectinata, assembly GCA_018153455.1. Lineage (NCBI taxonomy): Eukaryota > Metazoa > Arthropoda > Insecta > Diptera > Drosophilidae > Drosophila > Drosophila parabipectinata. The sequence goes on from JAECYA010000055.1 coordinate 5,516,710, forward strand.
ACTCCAAAAAGTCTCTATACATTATTAAATTTTAGTAGAGCCCATAAAACATACAACCCTCTCCCGGTCTCCTCGTACCCGGTATAATATAGTCCCCAAGTCTGCATCAGCTTCCCCCTCTCAACGCCAACAATTAGAGTAACAAAATCATCAGTTTGTTAACTCAGTTAGAGTCATTTGGCTGTAGAGTCATGAAAGCCAACCGTTAAATGCCTATTATTGGCAATGAATGTTCAAAATGTGCAGAAGGTGTTTAATGGGTTTCCGAGTCAAGGCGATCGTGGTATCAGTTCGATTCTTGGAATTCAATTCACATGTTCTATGAGTCAGCTTCCACCGATAATTATCTATGAAATGTGTTGAGTAATCAATTAATATTGCTCCAAATTAACCTAATCAAAGTCCCATCTGACATTCAGCATTCAAGCCAAGACATATATAAAAGCCCGACACCAGTTTGTGAGCCAAAAATTGTGAATGGAAATTGTGCTGAGGTGTGCGCTTTGTCACCTCAAGCATGACTTGGCCCAAAGCCCTTGCAATTGCAACTCCAAGCTGCAACATGTGAGGGGCATATACATAGCATTATAGCCACATTGCTATGGCAATTTGCACGACGACGATGTGGCCATAATTATAACTTTTCTTGAAGGCAAGACTCGCCGAGAGTCGCAGACTTATGGCCATTGTTGAGCGGTTGCCCGTTTTGGGTCTGTTGCAATTAAAATAAGTTGAAGTTGTCTACCTTTACAGCAGCAACACCAGCCACAACAACAAGGTGTTGCCTGGTTGTTGGTTGTTCGTTCGTTCGTTGTTGGTTGTTTTGTGGCAGTCCCCGAAACTTGTTCGACCGAACCGAGAAGAGAAGTGAACGCAACGCTACTCCAAGCGACTTGCACATAATTCAAAATGTTAAAAGTTATCGTCAAGAGCGCTCTGTCCCCAATATGCACTGCAAAAAATCTAAATGGGAAAATATTTTTTGTAGAATGAAAACAAGTTGAAACAGTAATAGTAACAAGATTAGACCTTTATTTGGGGCTTAAGAATACACATATTTTCGAATCCATTTTCGCAGGTCAGTTGTTCAATTAAAAATAAATTGAATTTTTATGCAAATAGAATATTAAATCATTGAAAGTTCTGTGCCACTTTCTCTTTCATAAATAATTACATGATCCTTGGTTTTAAATTTAAAAAAAATAGTTAGCTATTGTAGAATTACCGTAGAATAAAAAGTAATGCCTATTAGAAAATATTAACCCTTTAAAGCTTTTAATCTTTACATTTATTTTAAAGACCTACTAAAAACTTCACCAATATTGCCCAAAATAGAACTGCTTCTCCAGAAAGTAATCATAAATAAGCCCCCAATTGTTCACTCTGTATTAGGCCAAGTCTGGAAGGCAAGAAAAAAAATTAAGCCGGAGACTATTGACGGTAACCGGGACCTCCGATCTGGTTTGATCTGGTCTGGAATCGAAATGGGTTAACACCTTTTGTTCGGATAAACCGGTTGGTCGGTCAGTAAATTTGCGATTCCTGGGCTCTAGTTTCCCGATCGATCGTATGGCACTGTATTATATTTTTTTTCTTTCATATTTTGTATTTTTTCATATACTTTTGCTTTTGTAGCACTTTTGCTTTTGCGGTTTGCCTTGAGCATCGCTTTCATTGCATTGCAATGCGGATTCGCAGAGCCCAATGAACTATTGGTGTTTAGCTATTTATTTTTTTTTCATTTTTGTGTTGTTTTGTTGCCATTTTGCGAATTTTTGCCGTTACCGGCGGAGTTGCACGATCCAAACGGAACGATCCATTCAGCAGTGGCTATACCCACTACTATACCATATAGACATGACCAAATCGCATGCGCAATCGACTTTGCGGAGCTAATGAAATTGTGAAAGGTTTTTCATGCCAGATTAGAGACGCCGCATCGACGGAGATGAGGCGGCTGAAAAGTAAGCAGCCATCGAAGCCGAAAGTCACTGGAATCGGCTAAATATATATATATGTATGTATATAGATGTGGTGGAAACACTGGAACCGGCTAGCCGTGATGGCTGATTAAGAGCACGCGCCGATCACGCCGCCGGCTGGTCTTTCCATCAAAGTCACACAAATAAATACTCTTTCGGGTTTTTGTCAGCAATTTATTTTAGTTAATGGCTTAAAGTATTAATACGAATGGTTTAAAAGATTGGTATTTTCCATTAAGGTCTAATAGTTTAAGGTATAAATAAATGGTGCCCCATAGAAAGGATTCAGAAAGGAGAAGGAAAGATTCATTCATCTAAACATAAATCAGAATTTATTTTATTAATAAATATTGAAATAATTGGATATACGTACTCAGTACATCTTACTTGAGAGAAATAGTCTTTATTGGTATTATTGTTTTCAAAGTAAATATTCAACAATAATTTAAAATAAATATTTGTAAACACTAATTAATTAAAGCCTTAACAAACTATTTAAAAGCCATGATACCCCATGAGAGCCATGAAAGTATGAAATGAAAACTCCAAGCCCGATCTGATTATTAAGTTTTTGGGGGGCTGGGGACTAATTGGGTTAGACTTGGCTGAATGCACTGAGATGGGGCTCTGGATAAAGTCGGGCTTCCAAGCTGCCAAGCCTATTAAAGCCGGGCTAAGACACAAATGGGCTTAAAAGAGAGATGTTGTTAATCACAATCACTTTCTTATCAAATGGCAGACTAAATAAGCTTTTACAAAATTAAATTAAAAAGAAATTAAGTTGTGGGGAGTTAGGTTTAAAATAATTGAGATAAATAATTCCTTTAACTTTAAATATATTCTAACAAAAATATTGTTTTATTGTTGCAGTTGCCTTTTGGCCTTTTTGGCCACACAAGCGACAGCAGAATCAGCGGATCCTCTGGCCACTTCCGCCAGCGAGAGCCAGGTGAAGCTGGTCGAGGAAAGCCCCGGCGCTCCAGCCATTCCCTTCGAGACCTCCCACAAGAATCCGGATGCGGCGGACGACCGCGAGGAGGGCTTCCACACGGCCCACCGGATCAGCATACGGGCCACGGACCCGGCCGACTACTCGATGAATCTCCTGCCCACCAAGGAGCGCCCCGAGCTGAATCCGGTGCTCAGCGCCCTGATCAACGAGGACGTGATGAAGAGCATCGAGGCCAAGCGTGCCATCGAGGAGGAGGAGCTGGCGGAGGTGCGTCGCGAAGTGGAGGCGGCCGCCCAGGCTGAGCTGGCCCAGAAGCGTGCCGTCACCGATTCTCCCATCTCCCCACTGACGACCCTGCCGACGGCTTCCAAGAAGATCGACAGCCTGGACGACGACGTGGTGGTGGATCCGCATGAGGAGTTTGTCAACCAGAACTTTGCCCTGGAGGGAGCCGGCAGTGAGAACAACAAGAAGTCCCGCATTGAAATCAAGAAAGGACCCAACGGCCAGGACTACGAATACGAGTACGTCTACTACTACGAGGAGGATGATGAGCCGGCCAAGGCCGAGGCAGCTCCTGCCGAGCCCGAGCCAGAGACCCGCGGCAAGACCCGATACACGAACATCGATCGCAGCACTACGGCCACACCCAGCGAGAACAGCCTCCAGAGCGGCAAGGCCAAGGGTCGCTCCTCGGAGACCCCGGAGGACATCGAGGCCGAGCGCCTGCCCATGATCACCCGCTTCCCCAGCCGCGGCAAGAACGTGGACGTGCCCCCCACTCCGGCCCTGGACTCCCTGGAGAACGCCGCCGAGCGCAAGAAGATCAGCGTGAAGCGCCCCAGCCTGGAGCTGGTCGACAGCGAGACTTTCAATACGGACGAGAAGCAGCCCAAGGGAACCCGGAACGCCGACAACGAACTGAAGCCAGTGATTGCCATCGAGAAGGAGCAGGCGGCGGCGGCCGAGGCGGCCCGCAAGAAGCAGGACCAGGAGAAGTCGGCTGAAAGCCCTGCCGCACCCGAGGAGGAGGCCGAGCAGACCACGCCCTCCATGGAGAAGGCCGCCCTCGACTTGTATGCCATCCTCACCAACGAGAACCTCAACAACGAGGAGACCACCGCCATCGCCGACGTGGAGGGAATCACCACTCTGTCTCCCGACACCGCCAGCACCGACGAGGACGAGAACCTCACCACCCTGATTGACGAGATCTCCTCCAGCAGCTCTACCACCACCACGACCACAACCACCACCACCACAACCACTACAGAGGCGCCGACCACCACCACCACGACCACAACCACAGCAGCGCCCTCTCTGTTCGGCGGACGAAGGGCCGGAATCAACGGTCTGGCGGGACGCAACCGCTTCAAGCTGAGGGAAGGAGGAGCCGCCAGCACCACCACCAGCACCACCGAGGCACCAGCCAGTGAGCCCACCAAAACAGGACGCAGTAAGATTATTTATAATTTAAGATTAAAAGTAGAAAATATTTAATGTGATTATCTTTGCAGACCGCTTCTCCCGTCCTTCCATCGGAGGGCGCTCTCGTCTGGGCGCTCGTACCACCGCCAGTCCTGAAGCCGCTCCCGCTGCCGCCGAGGAGGAGGTGGTGGCCCCCAAGGAAGTGAAGCCAGTCAGCTCAGGATTTGCGCGTGGCAGACGTATGTATTTTGAAGATCTTTCTCTCTTGAGGAATTTTACAAGAAAAGTCTAAAATATTAAAACTAGTTCAAAGTCAAGTAATATTTCCCAACTAAGACCTTCAAACTAAAAATTTAAATTCCCTTAAAATCATAATTTAAAAGCATTCACTTCCAAGCCTGAAACAATATTGGGAAACTTTAAAAACAAGCCTTTTGAATAATTAATACAATTTTGATAAGCTGTCCATCTGTTTTATTGAAAATTAATCTCAAAGATTGTGTCTCAGTTTTGAGCTACTCAGTGGGTCAAGGTTAAAGTATTTAGCATTTAAATCTCTTACTTTAGTTGCTAATTTTAGTTTTTTTGTCTTTTGAAAGTGAAAAGTCAAAGATAAGCCGCCTAGTGGCTACAAATTATAATAAATTTTAATTTAAATATTTATATCCAGCACGTAACCGCTTCAACCTGCGCGGCTCCACCACCAGCACCACCGAGCGCCCCAGCGAGGAGGGAGCCCCCGCCGCCGAGGGTGAGGACTCCGCCGCCGGCGCCACACCATCCACCACCGCCCGCAGCACCCTGCGCAACCGTCCTGGACTGGCCCTGCGCGGTCGCAGCCGCACCACCACCACCAAGGCGCCCGCCAGCGAAGTAGCCGAGGAGGGAAGCCCGGTCGCCGCCGGCAACTCCGACGAGGGCAAGGCCGCCCCTGCTGCCGCCGAGCCCGTGCGCCCCTCCCGCTTCAACCTGCACCGTGCCGGTGGCAACAGGCTGCTGCCACGCGGCAAGCTGGGACGCGCCGGAGTGAGCACTGAGGCACCCAAGGAGGCAGCCACCCCAGAGGACTCCGCCGCCGACAGCACCAGCCACCACAACGATGTCAAGGAGGAGGAGGGTGGTGAGTCTGGCGACAAGGCCGCCGCCGAGGGTGCGGAGGCAGCTGCCGCCCCGTCCGGCCCCGTCTCCGGCCTGAACCGCCTGAAGACCCGGCCACGCCTCAACGCCCTGCACAAGACTGATGCGGCCAAGCCGAAGGCAGCCGCAGCCCCCGCCCCCGCCCCGGCGCCTAGGAAGATCAATCCTCTGCTGGCCAAGCGACGCCTGCATTTGGCCGGCGCTACCTCGACGACAGGTAAGGATGAGCAGGATGCAGTGGCCCCAAGTTAGTCTTCATATAATCTTTTTTTCAAAAAACAGAAGCTCCCGCCGAGGAGGAGCATTCCGGAAGCGACAACTCCGGAGAGCAGCCCGCCAAGGAGGAGGCGGCCGCCAGCGACGAGTCCGCCGCCGGAGAGGCAGCTGGAAAGCAGGAGCAGGACACCACGGAGGCGGCGGAAAGCACCACCAAGCAGCAGGCCCGCGGTCTGGGGCTTCTTGGACAGCGTCGTCGCCTGCCGCTCCGCAAGCCCGGCACAATCCTGTAAAGCGGTCACAGGACGCGCACACACACACACTCAAACACACTCACCGCCATCCGCCCCAACTGAATCCTGAATAGAATACTCCTCACGATTCGCTGCGGCAGCAAAACTCCTAATATATAATTTCTTTCCGGATGGCCCCACAAGCGATAATGTTTTGATATAAATTACGTATGTCCTTAAGTTTTCTCCTTCCTCCTGAATGAATACTTCTTCTCCGCCGCCCGCCGTCCGCCGACCGACACAGCCGTTAGCTTTTTAACACATAACACTAATTAAAGTAACTGTTAGTGCGGATATACTATATACTAAAAAATATATATGTAAGCTATCCCCCCATCAGCCAGGAGATAATAAGAAAGTCACCAAAATAGGAAACTCAAACTGAAACTGAAACGGAAACGGAAGCGGAAATGGAGCGGAGGAGATCCAAGCCACTCGTAGATCACTAAGCACTTAAGACCCAGCTATATATATATATACATATATACTCTATATAAATATGTATATTCAGAGATTCACATCTCCTGGTATATACATATGTGTATCCTTGCCTCTATATACCTTTTCCCCAATTTCAAAATGGCGCTTTGAAGCGCTGCCTTGTATAGCAGATACATTTATTATTATATTTTTTTTCTGAGATACAATTATAAACAACAAACACAAAAACGACAAAAAAAGATAAAACAAAAAACGACTTTTAATTATATATTGAATAAAAACGAAAAGATAAAATTAAAAAATGTCTTGTGAGTTAATTTCTTTTGAAGATCGCCAAAAAGTAGGCTATTAAAAATGTGAGTAAAATCTTTAAGAGATATCTTTTAGGTTAAAATTATAAAACCTTATATATAACACCAATTTTTATCAAAAAACTCTTAAGATTCTCGTAACCCCAACCTTGAATCCAATTATTTGTTTGTTTTCTTTCAACTATCTATGTAACTTTCCCAAACTGGCCAAACATTGACTCAACGCGAGTCGAGTTCTGTGTTCGAGTTATTCAAACAGATGCTAGAACGGTGTCAAGACATTGAACCGATTATCCGATAAAGCAATTGCACTATAAACATGTCTATGTATTCCACCCACTTCTGATATAAAAACGAGGGAACTATCTCATGTAGAGTTTAGATCGAAAGCAGGCAGCATTATGTCGAGTCGTTGGATTATTTTCACAGCCATTTCCTGGGCGATTTTTGTGTACTCCCAGGCGGAGGGTAAAAACCAAACCGGAGGGTATGTTCTCTTAGAGGAAGGCAACAAGCAATTGAATCTCATCCTGGAAGCCATCAATGAATTGGAGCAACAGAAATGGATTCAAAAAGCGGAAAGCTCACAGAACTCAAATCAGAATCCGAATCCAAAACAGAGACCCAATAGCAAGCGATTGAGGTGGAATCGGAAGCCAATCCAGCCAGATCCGGAGGAGTACGATGAGGTGGAGAGTCGTGGAATTGGGGGTTACTCTTCCTCATACTCGGATCAAGGCAATCCCACTTATCTTGATGTTGGAAACTTTTCTCCAACCCCACCTCCTTGGTGGTTTAATTAGTTTGTATAAGCGGATTACAGTGTATATAATATTTAATTTTTTTTTTTTTTAAAGAATAATACATCTCTTTAAGGCCTAGATTTAATAAAAAAATAGATTTATTTCTTTGTACCCATGGCGTATACGTAATATGCAGAAAAATCACCTACATGGCTTCTAAAATATTCACTTATATGCCTGGTAAAACTTTTAAAAAATTTTTCTTTAAAGAATAACTGAAATAAAAACTCAATTCATTAATTTTAAATGTAAATAAAACCAACATAAATTTTTTTTTAAATATTTACATACTTCTCTTGACAAAAAGTTGTAAGTTTCAAAACCAATTTTCACACCTTATCTTGGCCATCCTGAGCTTTGACTTTAAGCCCCAAGACAGCTACCAAGTGGATTAGCTTTTATATAACTTTTGGGCCATAATTCGAGCAAGTTAGAGCCCCAACCCCCTTTTGTGGGCCTGGCTTTTGTGGCTCAATTTGTTTGCTTTGATTCAACGCGATCGAATTGGATCGTAAAGTGAAATGTTAGCATTGATTGATTGATAGATGCATTGGGTATCGGTTGGGGGCTTTGAGGGTCACTGTGAAAAAAAGGGCGTGTGCTGGGTCACTCAGTCATTCGGACAGTTGCCTACTTTTTATTGCCAAATTGGCAAATTTTTAAGCAATTTTTGATACCTCTTAGAAAGGGGATATTGGAAAGAAAGTAATATATGATAGTTTTTCTTAAAAATGTTAGATACACTTTTAATGAGTTTCATTTGATGAGTTGCTTTTGAGATTGTTTTATTTTTCTTATAAATAAATAACTACTATTACAGGTAATCAACTAGTTCATCCGTTTTAAAGACCCTTTCCTTCCTGCTCACTATCCAATTGAATTTGGTAATTCGAGCACATTCATTGCGAGTCTATCTATACTTTTGGAGCAAAATCATTGTTAGCCTTGACACCAGGGCGTATGCGTAATCGAATAGCCAAAGCGGAACTCTTGGCTTACGGTTTCGAATTTCATTCCTACACTTATTTCCGATTAGCAGTTGGCCAACTATATAATGCCAATTGCTGCCAACCGAGTGCACTTTTCGACTGTCGTCAAATGGAAGGAAGGAAGCAGAGCGTGGCCGTTGCAAGGCCGATCGTTTAGTTAGTTGGCTTAAAACAACACAGAGAAACAGCCAAAGCCAAGAAGCCCAAAAGCAAATATCCAAATAAGTAGTGGTTTGAAAAAAAAAATAAAAAAAATAGTAATAAGAACTACCCATCCAACACCGCACCCCACTTAGAACCACGATTAGTAGCAGTTGTTTAAACAGAAATTTACTGGCTGACTGGTTCAGCTTCAGTTGATAATTAAATATGTTTTGGCCGGTGCTGTGGTCTTTTCTTTTATGGCCAACATTTTTAATTGGTCAAGACAAAGGCACAGTTTTTATGCATAATTAGAGGCTTGAAATTTTGGCTTTCAGCACAGTCCCTCACATTGCCGAAATGGCTAATTACGATTAGTAATAAAAATTAGTAAAGAAAGCTAGATCGAATGGGAGTGGAAGTTCAGATACACTTTTGCTTTAAAATTATACACTTTATAAGTTCTTTGGGTGTAAACTAGGTATACCCTTTGAAAGTATATCCAAGCCACACGTGGGTATACAAATATTTTTAGAACTGGCATAACTTTTCAGCACGATGAGCAATCGAAGCTTAACCTTGAAAGAGTTCAGCTACCAATACCATATTTCAGGCCCTTCTAATTTTAATTATAGTATCACCTATTAGGTCCATGAAAAATCCCCTTTAATAAGGCCTTACTGTACAAAGTCATCCAGCTTCCTAGAAGAGCTGTTTCCAAAAACGAAACCCCAGTAACCGGATCGGAGGCGGACTTGGAGGAAGCTAGATGTAGTAGCTTGCCCACTGAGATTTAAGTAGTATTTAATTGATAACTAATTGCAGCGAGTCGAGTGCCAAATCTCGACAGTGAACGAAACGGCTGTGACGTTTTCAATGTTGCAACTTTTTAGCCAGTTAATTGGCATACCACATCGATACCCCATGGTGCCAAGAGTAACCAGAAAAAAGAGCAAACTTTTCACCAGGAAATCAATAGAAAATTGAATAAACGCACCAAACACGCATCGCCGCCACGCACATCTCAATCAAGTAAATGATCGATAAAATTTTCAATTTTCATTTAAATTATTTTAACGATTAACGTTTCGAGTCGTGGTCGTGCCAGAAAACTAAGAAAAACTCTGTTAAAAAATACTTAGCACTGTTTCACTTTAGTTACTAATTTTACTAACAAATGTGGGAAAAACAGTGACCCACTTGATGGCTACGACAAAAACCAGGCCACCATTCTAGCCTATAAAATGTGCGACATTGGCTTTCGATTCTTCAGATCACTTTCTCTACTCGTTCAGTGTTCAAGTCGGAAAAAATATGAAACTTCAGGGGCATCTTCTTTTTCTGATGCTTTTTTTCGCAGTCCTTGCATCCGTTGTAAGTGCAAAGTCCTTAGAGGAGGATATCGCGGCGGAGAATACTTCGGGCGACAATACCACGAACGAGAATACCTCCGAGAGGAATAGCTGGGAAGAGAATACTACGACTCAGTATAGCGGGGAAGGGAATACTTTGGAAGATAAAACTACGAACAGGAATACCACGAAATGGAGTGCCAGGAACGTGACTACTTCGCAAGGTAATACCAGAAACGAGACAAATACGCAAGGGTATACCACAGAAGGGTATACTACCGAAGGGTATACTACGGAAGGGATTACTACGAACAAGAATATCACGAAAATTAATACCAGAAACGAGGATACCAGCAAAGAGGACACTTCAGACGAGGATAGCAAGGAAGACGTTCCGCTCGATGACTACTGGTCCCAAGAAGAGGCTGTGATCGACCCAGCTGCAGTACAAACTCCAGTAGATTACCTAGATGTGGCAGACTTTACCCCAGCGGCTTCTCCATGGTGGTGGAATTGAGAGCACTTTTTTTCCTAAATTATTTATTAATAATTTTATTTATTTTCAACTTTTTTTAATATTTTTAAGGCCAGTTTCATAAAATTCCAAGAATACAATATTTAAAGTCCCAATTTAATTCCCAACCCACTCTTACCATTTCATTAATTTACACATCAAAGAAAATAAGTGATAAAATCAAGTCTATAATTATTAGCCACTTTTTTTGTTTACCTTTCATAATTGAAACAGAAAACTTGGTTGTTGTGACTTCTGGTTTTATTTATTACACGTTTCACCCGCGGATACACTGAGCGGAACTGGAGCTGTCAAGCGGTGAACACGGGTTGTCTGGCTAATTTACTAATCTTTAAATCAGTTCAATCGTCTTTGGCCGCTCACCGCTAATGGAAGTGTTCGCCATGCGACGATCTGGCGATTATTAATCGATTATAGTCCGATTATCACATTGGGCATCTTAAAGAGTCATACGAAATATAGCTTACGCTGTCTTAAGATAAAACGATGTCTTTCATAAATTTTGAGCGCAACCAGCTGATTTATCCACTCGGCTAAGCGATCTCTAATCCCCCCTCAGACCCGATCACATTGTAACATTTTTGAATACTGACTTTTCCTCTTGCGTGACAAGAGCACTGAATTTGTAGGAAAATTATGCTCCAGGCAGTGCAATAGACAAGGCACTGGGAGAAATGCTCTATTTTTTATTTAAATGGTGGAATAAAATTAAGTAAGGAAGTAGTACCGGATATCATACAGTCTTACAAGAGATACTATTTTTCTGAAGAAAATATTTGAAGAAGTAAGTAACCAATTCTGTTAAAAGAATAAATCAGAGATGTTCTGGGTATCATACTTTAAAAATTCTATATGTTGTCTCTGTCAAAGTTAAAAGTAATCAAAAAATTTTGTAAAATAAAAGCATACTCGTATCTCTCTAAAACCCTCGAGGGCTTGAAATATTCCTCCAATCTATTTTACAATTAATACCCCCAGTAAAATTTTCCAAAGTGCATCTGTTAAGTGCAATTGGGGACAGTTGTGATGGGTGCATGCGAGCAGGAAATCCATATAGCTTGTCTGATTTTGACCAAAACAAATAAATCCAGCTGGTAGACGGGGCGGCTCGACGGTCAGGGCCATGGACATTGAACTTGAAAACGCAGACAACAAACAAAATCGAACGGAAAATGTTTTCGGCTAAGGTTATGGGGGATATTGGATAGAAAAGTAGTTGGGCGACTGGTTTGCCATTGGCCGGGCCAAAACAAAAAGGCCCGGCCCGATCGAATCGTCTACCTCCCGAATGGATGATGAAAATCAAAAAGAGTTGGCGGCCACTTGCCATAAATGAAAAATAAAATGATTAAAAACAAAAAACAAAAATAAAATAAAAAATAAAACAAAAAGTGTAAACACGAGCTGGCAATGTCATTAGAGTTTGTTTCATTTTCCGCCCAAAGATTCAAGTTGTTGCTGCTGTTGATGTTGCTACGGCTGCTGCTAATGTTGCAAGTTGCATAAGTGGCATAAGTTGGCAACGTTCGGCAATTATGTCAAAGAGTGCGGATCCGTTTCGTTTCGTTTCGTGGCAACTTTTGGCCACTTAGCTAGCCATTTGATAATGTTGTTTTGTATCGTGTCGCGACGGTGGTGGTGGTGGTGGTGTTGGTTGAAAACCGAAAAAATAAAACCGGATTCAATTATTGGGAAAAGCGTTCCGTTGAACGTCGCATTTTTAATGCAACCATGCCACATGCATTGTGATGCGTATAAATCATCCGCGGCCGCTCTAGGCTCGCGACAACAAAACAAATAAACAAGACACGGCATCCCACAACAAAACCGAAAACAAGTCAATTCGATTTAAATGATAGGTTCAACGGCTGGCGATTGGCGATCGCATCATTAATTGCCTCTGAGTAGTGAGTTATGCAACTAGCAACATCAACATCAACACCAACAGGCTGCAACCTGCAACAGCAGCCACATACGCAGCTTGCAACGCACAATTAATTAATAAAACGCACTGGTTATTTTTTTTAAGTATTTCTCCTTATGGTCCGACCAACTGTGCGTAATAAATTAGGCATTAGTCGTATGTAATTATGTAGAGCATATTGCGAATTGTGCGTGTTTGTCAAGCTATTTATTTTGCTTTTGATTTATTTTATTAATTTTTGGCTGGCTTTCAGTAGGCGGGGTTTCAGAATGCGGTCAAGGGTTTCGATTTCTTACTCTTAAGTGGTCTAAATATTATAAAATATATTTTTATTTTCTTGAAATATGTGAAAGCTTAAGTTTTTTTATTTAATCATATTTACAATCTAATTACAATCTATTTACAATCCCCTTAGCAAAAAAAAGTCTTACACAGCTACATCTTAATTGTCACATATTTCATTTCTTAAAATGATTTTTTATAAAACCACCTAATAAAAAATGCTTCTTAATTTGCAATATTATTTTTTGCTTTACTTAGTGAGTGGGTCTAGCCATTTGAGATTAATGCAAACCACTCTATCAGCGGAGGTCGTAGAACACATAAAAACTAAATGAAAACTTTGAGCCCCTTGGCGCAAAAACAAAACCTCTCCTCCCCCTTCTTGGTGGGTTTTTTTATTATGCGTGGTTAGTTTTTTAAGCCACCTGCATTGGGCCAAGAGTTATGCGAATGCATTTGAATTTCTGCAGTTTTCAGCTTGCGGCGATGGCCATTAGAGCATTACCAGAAAAAAAACCCATTTAGGGCGCCCTAAAAGACGAAACGACTGCGAGGACCACAAGTGCCGGCAGTGGCATGAGTGCTTCCTGATTTTCAAACATGTGTTTCTCTACTAACTGATGTAATTTCTGGCTTTTGAAAGGGAATCCGGCCAACACGTACCTCTAAATCTTGGATTTGTAATTAAGCCGCAAAAAAAATCATATGCCTGACCCTGAGATTGTGAATCATCGATGACGCCCTCTCCAGCCCCAAAAAACCTAAGCAATTCAATAAAAAAATAGATAGTATAAATATAGTATGAAAATAAGTATTTTACTTGATGCACTATACAGTAAAGTTTATTTATTTAAGTTGATATTTTATTAAAATGATGAACTTATTTTTGAAAAGCTTATTAGTTAATTAGTTGTCTATCTAAAGGGTGGCATTCCATGGTTTGGCTCTGGACTTTATTTACATTTCTTATTGTATATTATTTTAATAAAATTAATCTCTAAAATAATGTAATATATTATAGTCTTTAGCTATTTTTTTAAGCCTAACCCTTAGCTTTTCAAAACTTGCCTCTCCCTTAATAATTTCTTTGAAAAAATTACAATTTGTTTAAACTCATTGCAATTATTAAATAAACTTTAATTTTTCCTACTGACAAGACACTATTTTAAGATTATTTAAAGCGAAAAAAACCCCATACCCTTTCCAAAAATCTAAAAAAAAAAATTGGCAACCCAATCAAAGTGGCAACAGCGAAAGGTTCAGTGGTTCAGTGGTTGAGGGTTGCGAGCTCAACCTGTGTGCTTTAAACGGAATTAAAAAGACCGCTAAACATGCGTGAAAATCAATCATGGAACACTCAAAATCCCCAGCCAACCACGCACAATCGCACCAAATTATAATGATCGCTGGAAAAAAATAGAAACCACCCGAAAACCACCCGATATCCACCCGAAGTGCTGGTGGCTATGCTATTATTTTTGTGGTGGTTTTAAAACCCGAAGAGGCTGGGACCACGCGTTGGCGCCTTCGGTTTTGGTTTCGGTTTCGGTTTCTTTTCGCTTGGCCCCCGCCTTCGGAGCAGACAAACCTCATATAAAACCTGGCCAACTTATTATGGCCAACAGTCGTTAGCGCGCCACGGTTCATACCAGAGGATTAAAACCAAAATACAAACATTGTCTTAATTTAAATTCAAAATTAAAAAAAAAATAAAATAAATTTAAAACAGAATTTCTAAATCTCAAGGAACTCAAGGAGTTCTCAACAAATTTTTTTTTTTATTGAATTGGCCAAGTGCTTAGTTTTTTGTGTGTTTTGTGCCATGAGCCAGGACAAAGTTGGAATCCTGCAGCTCCTGCTGCTGGGGCTCCTGGTGGCGCCCAGTTGGGCGGCCTACAAGCTCCAGGAGCGATATAGCTGGAACCAGCTGGATTTCGCCTTCCCCAACAACCGTCTTAAGGAGCAGGCCATGGCCAGCGGCGACTACATCCCCCAGAACGCCCTGCCCGTCGGGGTCGAGCACTATGGAAATCGGCTTTTCGTCACAGTGCCCCGATGGCGCGATGGTGAGTCTACAGCCTATTGGCAACTATTTCATCCGGAATTTCCTTATCCGGTGGCATGCAGATTGCGCTCAGACCTGGAGCACATTTGGGCATCATTAGCACTTACAAATTGGGAGCGGAATCGTGTGATCGAGGAATTGCTGTCAGTCTTTAAAGTAAATTGGTGTCTCTGATTGCCTAATTTATTGCTTTTGGGTTGTAAACTAATTTTTAGTAAAGGAATGGAAGTGGTTTTTTGCGACAACTGGTTTGTTATAATAAGGATATTGGTTTGTTTTAGGAGGAGCATTTTTATTCCTTTTCCGTATTACGATATATTTATTTTTTAATTGTGAATAATTTTAAACATACTCCTTTCTTGATCGTTTGATTTTAAAGAATATTTAAACCAGGATTTGTTAATGGGATTTTAGATAGATTTTTGCTAATGTATATGTCAATTTTTTTTTTTTTTGAGAAAAAAGTGCCAGCTTTGGGATCTTTTATTCTTAATGCCTTCGTTCTTAATAGTGCCTTCGTCCTATTATTTCTCCTTCCTAAAAATTTCTTATAAATACAACTTCTTATGATACATTTCATAATCTTAAAAAAAATCCCCATTAATATAATAAAACCCTTGGTTAGCCACTTCCGGTTTCCAAAGAACTCTGTCTGAAAATAAGTTCCAGAAAAGTGACAAACTCTTGTCATTGTCTTGCGATCGACTATTGGCATTATTTGTTGGGCTTTTGTGATGCGTTTTGTGACCTCTCGTAAATCCGGTTGATACCTCATGGGGCGCATTCATGTGTTGCATTTACATTTTTAACAATTAACCGTTGTAAAGTGGAATCGGTGGCAATAGCGCGGCATTGGCATTATATGACCATCGGCGGCATTATATCTTGGCAATTGTGAAGGCTTCTCCAGGGTCGCCACAAATGAAATAAATAAAAGACTGAGCCGTTACACACTCCACTGGAAATGGAAATGGAAATCCAATCACAAACAATAACACATTATGGAATTATGGCATTATGCCATTAACCCACGATTAGCTTTCAGTTGAATCAAAGTGAGAGTTGCACAAAGCCAATAGATAGACAATGATATTTTGCCAAAAATTATTGGTAAATTTTTAATCGGTTTAGTTTGCCAAATATATTAGCTAACATTTAGTTATACAAGTGGCTCGGAATTCTGGCTCAGCCTTGGGCTCTCTTACCTTTCCATCTCGAGAATGTCTCAACAAAAGACTGCGATTGTTTGACCAAAATATTATTTTGGGAAACAAAAAGTCAGAAGGCCGAATTGCCGCAAAAATAAAGACACCAAGTATGTGAAAGTACTACCCTTTTTTTTGTGGCAAGCTTCAATGGCCATCAAAGCAAATCAATTAGCCAAAGCCACCTGTAGTTGACAGTTTCTTGAGTTATGAATTAGCCATGCAAAGCCATTTACACCACACACTCCAAACATTTAAGCCAAACGACGAAGGGCGAACCGCCGAGTGATCGAAAGATCAAAACAAATCTGACATTCATTGCAACATTTATTAGTGCGTTACATTAACAATTTATTGCCACAATTCTCACATAAATAATGGCCTCTCAATGCGACAGGATTACAAATTGAAATCGACTTTGAAATCGAAAATGAAAATGAAATTGAAATTGAAACAGAAACCGAGACCGAGACCAGAATGCGAATGTGAAACTGAGAATTGGCAACGTTAATTGGCCGGATAACGACTCAACTGCCAGACAGGCTCGTATTTCATATTAAATTCATTAAATCCGGATTGCCAGGCCATTGAGCAAACCGTCCAGCCAGTGAGCCACTTGATCCATTGAGCCACCGTGTGGCTCACAAAAATTAGCCACTGGATGTGTGTGGCCCATTCCCAGTCTTGCTTTTTAATTTCAAAAACATGGGTTTACCTTGCATTTCGATGTACAGATTCATTAAACATGGTTGTTCTGATTTTTTGTCGGCGCTTTGAGCTTTAAGTTGTCTTTAGTTTTATTTGTTTTTTTTTTAAAGAAATAACTTAAATTCCTGTATTTTTAAACGGCTTTTGACAAAATTTTTGTAAAGATTTTCCGCACTTTTTTCTGCAAATACTTGGTCTAATCACGGATCATGGATAGCTTTTTGCTAACTATTTTTCTCTGAAATATATTTCACCATAAACTTTAAATTTCCATCATAAATTGTTTTTTAGTTTTTGATGCTTTAAATAATAATATATTTTTATAAAAATGCATATTCCATAACAAGTTTAAAAAAAGTCGATGGTGTTTTCATATGTTTTCCTCATAACTTCTTTTTCATCTTACAATAAATTCCAATAGTGTCTTGTATATTTTCGAAGAGTAATATTTAACAAGTAGTTCCACAAAGAAGAAGTCTCGAAAAGTCTCTGATTTTCTCCCATAATTTTTTTCATAATTTTTCAAGGAATTATAATAAAGAAATTAAATTTATAATTCAATAAAAAACTTGTATTTGCGATTCCCAATTCAGACAAAAAACTTGAAAACACAATCATATTAGTTTCATTGCAAAAAACTGGTGGCAAACGAAACCAAAACACTCAATTGCATTTTCGCAGCTATTTTGTTTGTCTAATCTGCTAAAATAGCTTGCCTATTTTAACCAATTTTCCTCACTTAATTACATTTTTTGCCCCAATCGGGCCGATCTGGCCAATCTGCCATCTGAAATCCAAAGTCCGGCAATTTGTAAATATAGACACGAGCCAAGAGGCGTTGATCGGGCGGAAAAATCGCTGTCAACAGTATCGCATAATCGCTGATGAATGAGACTTGGCTAAAGACAGGTGGCAGGGGGGCGGCACAGCGGTAGTGTCAATAAGGGGGCGTGGCAATGTCGATGGTACGCTATTGAAAAATGTGGAGAAAATTGGCTGGGGAGTTGGCCAAGAGAGACAAGTCGGAGGAGCAGGTTCCACGGCGCTCGAAGCAATTGGAGCGGAAATCGCCCAAGACGATGTCGGCGACGACGATGATATTGATGGCGATGATGTCAGAGCGTCTAGAGTGTGTTGCTTCAGTTGGCTAATGACATCGGAAATTGCACGCAACTTTTGGCAGTGCACCATTGGGACACTGTGGGACTAAGGCTTCAAAAGTGCAACAGCGAGTGACTCAACCCCTGACTCGAATAGTATGAAATTCCAGAAGTGCACACATCCGTTTGGCATTCTTATTTAATTGTGGTTCTTATGAATTATTTTCTGGCTGAAATTCACTTAATTTATGGCCAGGCATACTGACTTTTTATGGTCATATTTAAAACACTTGAGCAGAGTAATTGTTTATAATTTTTTATTTGAAGTGAAGCTTCCAACTTTGTATTTAAATTTTAATCTATTCTCAGGCATTCCGGCCACTCTAACCTACATTAACATGGACCACAGCCTGACTGGTTCCCCAGAACTGATCCCCTATCCGGACTGGCGGGCCAATACGGCCGGAGACTGCGCCAACAGCATTACCACGGCCTATCGCATCAAGGTGGACGAGTGCGGGCGCCTGTGGGTCCTCGACACCGGTACCGTGGGCATTGGCAACACCACCACCAATCCCTGCCCCTACGCGATCAACATCTTCGACCTGGCCACCGACACCCGTATCCGGCGCTACGAGCTGCCCAGCGCGGACACTAATCCGAACACCTTCATCGCCAACATTGCCGTGGATATTGGCAAGAACTGTGACGATGCCTATGCCTATTTTGCGGACGAACTGGGCTACGGACTGATTTCCTACTCCTGGGAGCTGGACAAGTCATGGCGCTTCTCGGCGCACTCCTACTTCTTCCCGGATCCGCTGAGGGGCGACTTCAACGTGGCCGGAATCAACTTCCAGTGGGGCGAGGAGGGAATCTTCGGCATGTCCCTGTCCCCGATCCGCTCCGACGGTTATCGCACTCTGTACTTCAGTCCCCTGGCCAGTCACCGGCAGTTCGCGGTGTCCACGAGGATCCTGCGGGACGAGACCAGGACGGAGGACAGCTACCACGACTTCATTGCCTTGGACGAGCGTGGCCCGAACGCCCACACCACGGCCCGTGTCATGAGCGACGACGGCATCGAGCTCTTCAACCTGATCGACCAGAACGCCGTGGGCTGCTGGCACTCCTCCATGCCGTACTCGCCCCAGTTCCACGGCATCGTGGATCGCGATGATGTGGGTCTGGTCTTTCCGGCCGACGTCAAAATCGACGAAATGAAGAACGTGTGGGTCTTGTCCGACAGGATGCCGGTGTTCCTGCTCTCTGACCTGGACTACGCCGATACTAATTTCCGTATTTACACCGCCCCCCTGGCCACGCTGATCGAGAACACGGTCTGCGATCTGAGGAACAATGCCTACGGACCCTCCAATTCGGTTTCCATACCCAAGCAGGCCGCGCTGCCGGTGGGACCACCACTGTACACCAAACAGTATCGTCCGGTGCTGCCACAGAAACCGCAGACCAGCTGGACCTCCTCGCCCCCAGCACCACTGCTGCCGCCCAGTCGCACCTATTTGCCGGCCAGCCCGGGTCCGGTGGTGTCCAGTGTCAGTGTCTCCACCAACACGGTAGGTCCGGCCGGTGTGGAGGTGCCCAAGGCGTACATATTCAACCAGCACAACGGCCTTAACTACGAGACCAGTGGCCCACACCTCTTCCCCACCCACCAGCCCTCGCCGCCCGGCGGCCAGGACGGTCTCAAGACGTACGTGAATGCCCGCCAGTCCGGCTGGTGGCACCACCAGCACCAGGGCTAAGGCAACTAGGGCCCAGAGACAGACGTCACACAACCCGGATGAGAGCCGCTTTGGGAATAGGGTATCAATCGCTTGCTGTTAGGATATTCAAAGTCCAATCTCACAAACACCAGCCTCAAACGGAGCAAGCCAGGACATCCGGAAATTCCACTAGGTCTTTTAATTTAAGCCATCAAATAAAACTATCTTTTTTTTTTAATAAACATACACTTGTTTTGAAGGAGAACCCAAAAATGAAGAAGAAATGATTGCCAAATTAATGCTCGAAAAATGAAATGTAAATAAATAAGTTTCAGTGGAGTTTCCTTTATATTAAAAATTTAACATATATATTTACTTTAAATGATTTTTTTACGGCTATAATTTGCTGTTAAAGTATTCATTTTCATAACATACTTTTACGAGGCGAGTTGGTTTTGGTTGGCGAGTTGGTTTTGAAAATCGTTGCAAGTCAAACCTTCATCATTGTTTGTAGCATGCTTTTGAGCGCGAACTAACCCAGGCTTAAACCTTTTATAGCTTTATTTGGACAGTGGCTTACTTTAAATGTAAGTTACTTTCCTCATTTAAAATATGGCATAAATATGCTCCACAATTTTGCTCCATAAAATTGTGCGTTTTCGCATTTGCTCCTTCCGATGGCCACAGCTCTGGCAATTTTTATCCGATCAGGATATAAAGTACCATTTAGTAATCAGCGAACCCAGAAGCGACTTTCCTCAATCAAAACATTGCTGAAATGTCGTTTTCTAATTTTTCATTAGAAGGAGCAAAAGTGCGAAAATTAGGAAAATCGACCATTTTGCAGGGGATCCCCTTGGAAAAAATCGAAAAATTAGAAAACGACATTTTAAATCGGGTTTTCCTAATTTTCGCACTTTTGCTCCTTCTGATGGCCATAGCTCTGCCAATTTGCATTTGATCGGAAAACAAAGTACCATTTAGTAATCAGCGAACCCAAAAGCGACTTCCCTCATTCAAAACATTGCTGAAATGTCGTTTTCTAATTTTTCGATTTTTTTCCAAGGGGATCCCCTGCAAAATGGTGGGTTTTCCTAATGTTCGCACTTTTGCTCCTTCTGATGGCCATAGCTCTGCCAATTTGCATTTGATCGGAAAACAAAGTACCATTTAGTAATCAGCGAACCCAAAAGCGACTTCCCTCATTCAAAACATTGCTGAAATGTCGTTTTCTAATTTTTCGATTTTTTTCCAAGGGGATCCCCTTCAAAATGGTGGTTTTTCCTAATTTTCGCACTTTTGCTCCTTCTGATGGCCATAGCTCTGCCAATTTGCATCTGATCGGAAAATAAAGTACCATTTAGTAATCAGCGAACCCAAAAGCGACTTTCCTCATTCAAAAAATTGCTGAAATGTCGTTTTCTAATTTTTCGATTTTTTCCAAGGGGATCCCCTGCAAAATGGTGGGTTTTCCTTATTTTCGCACTTTTGCTCCTTCTGATGGCCATAGCTCTGCCAATTTGCATTTGATCGGAAAATAAAGTATCATTTAATAATCAGCGAACCCAAAAGCGACTTTCCTTATTCAAAACATTGCTGAAATGTCGTTTTCTAATTTTTCGATTTTTTTCCAAGGGGATCCCCTGCAAAATGGTGGGTTTTCCTAATGTTCGCACTTTTGCTCCTTCTGATGGCCATAGCTCTGCCAATTTGCATTTGATCGGAAAACAAAGTACCATTTAGTAATCAGCGAACCCAACAGCGACTTTCTTCATTCAAAACATTGCTGAAATGTCGTTTTCTAATTTTTCGATTTTTTCCAAGGGGATCCCCTGCAAAATGGTGGGTTTTCGTAATTTTCGCACTTTTGCTCCTTCTGATGGCCGTAGCTCTGCCAATTTGCATTTGATCGGAAAACAAAGTACCATTTAGTAATCAGCGAACCCAACAGCGACTTTCCTCATTCAAAACATTGCTGAAATGTCGTTTTCTAATTTTTCGATTTTTTTCCAAGGGGATCCCCTGCAAAATGGTGGGTTTTCCTAATTTTCGCACTTTTCCTCCTTCTGATGGCCATAGCTCTGCCAATTTGCATCTGATCGGAAAATAAAGTAACCTTTAGTAATCAGCGAACCCAAAAGCGACTTTCCTTATTCAAAACATTGCTGAAATGTCGTTTTCTAATTTTTCGATTTTTTCCCTGCAAAATGGTGGTTTTTCCTAATTTTCGCACTTTTACTCCTTCTGATGGCCATAGCTCTGCCAATTTGCATTTGATCGGAAAATAAAGTAACCTTTAGTAATCAGCGAACCCAAAAGCGACTTTCCTCTTTCAAAACATTGCTGAAATGTCGTTTTCTAATTTTTCGATTTTTTTCCAAGGGGATCCCCTTCAAAATGGTGGTTTTTCCTAATTTTCGCACTTTTGCTCCTTCTGATGGCCATAGCTCTGCCAATTTGCATCTGATCGGAAAATAAAGTACCCTTTAGTAATCAGCGAACCCAAAAGCGACTTTCCTCATTCAAAACATTGCTAAAATGTCGTTTTCAAATTTTTCGATTTTTTTCCAAGGGGATCCCCTGCAAAATGGTGGGTTTTCCTAATTTTCGCACTTTTGCTCCTTCTGATGGCCATAGCTCTGCCAATTTGCATTTGATCGGAAAATAAAGTACCATTTAGTAATCAGCGAACCCAAAAGCGACTTTCCTTATTCAAAACATTGCTGAAATGTCGTTTTCTAATTTTTCGATTTTTTTCCAAGGGGATCCCCTGCAAAATGGTGGGTTTTCGTAATTTTCGCACTTTTGCTCCTTCTGATGGCCGTAGCTCTGCCAATTTGCATTTGATCGGAAAACAAAGTACCATTTAGTAATCAGCGAACCCAAAAGCGACTTTCCTCATTCAAAACATTGCTGAAATGTCGTTTTCTAATTTTTCGATTTTTTTCCAAGGGGATCCCCTGCAAAATGGTGGGTTTTCCTAATGTTCGCACTTTTGCTCCTTCTGATGGCCATAGCTCTGCCAATTTGCATCTGATCGGAAAATAAAGTACCATTTAGTAATCAGCGAACCCAAAAGCGACTTTCCTCATTCAAAACATTGCTGAAATGTCGTTTTCAAATTTTTCGATTTTATCCAAGGGGATCCCTGCAAAATGGTGGTTTTTCCTAATTTTCGCACTTTTGCTCCTTCTGATGGCCATAGCTCTGCCAATTTGCATCTGATCGGAAAACAAAGTACCATTTAGTAATCAGCGAACCCAAAAGCGACTTCCCTCATTCAAAACATTGCTGAAATGTCGTTTTCTAATTTTTCGATTTTTTTCCAAGGGGATCCCCTGCAAAATGGTGGGTTTTCGTAATTTTCTCACTTTTGCTCCTTCTGATGGCCATAGCTCTGCCAATTTGCATCTGATCGGAAAATAAAGTAACCTTTAGTAATCAGCGAACCCAAAAGCGACTTCCCTCATTCAAAACATTGCTGAAATGTCGTTTTCTAATTTTTCGATTTTTTTCCAAGAGGAGCCCCTGCAAAATGGTGGTTTTTCCTAATTTTCGCACTTTTGCTCCTTCTGATGGCCATAGCTCTGCCAATTTACACCTGATCGGAAAACAAAGTACCATTTAGTAATCAGCGAACCCAAAAGCGACTTCCCTCATTCAAAACATTGCTGAAATGTCGTTTTCTAATTTTTCGATTTTTTCCCTGCAAAATGGTGGGTTTTCGTAATTTTCGCACTTTTGCTCCTTCTGATGGCCATAGCTCTGCCAATTTGCATTTGATCGGAAAACAAAGTACCATTTAGTAATCAGCGAACCCAAAAGCGACTTTCCTTATTGAAAACATTGCTGAAATGTCGTTTTCTAATTTTTCGATTTTTTCCCTGCAAAATGGTGGGTTTTCGTAATTTTCGCACTATTGCTCCTTCTGATGGCCATAGCTCTGCCAATTTGCATTTGATCGGAAAACAAAGTACCATTTAGTAATCAGCGAACCCAAAAGCGACTTCCCTCATTCAAAACATTGCTGAAATGTCGTTTTCTAATTTTTCGATTTTTTTCCAAGGGGATCCCCTGCAAAATGGTGGTTTTTCCTAATTTTTGCACTTTTGCTCCTTCTGATGGCCATAGCCCTGCCAATTTACATCTGGTCGGAAAATAAAGTACCATTTAGTAATCAGCGAACCCAAAAGCGACTTCCATCATTCAAAACATTGCTGAAATGTCGTTTTCAAATTTTTTGATATTTTTTTCAAGGGGATCCCCTGCAAAATGGTGGGTTTTCGTAATTTTCGCACTTTTGCTCCTTCTGATGGCCATAGCTCTCCCAATTTGCATCTGATCGGAAAACAAAGTACCATTTAGTAATCAGCGAACCCAAAAGCGACTTTCCTTATTCAAAACATTGCTGAAATGTCGTTTTCTAATTTTTCGATTTTTTCCCTGCAAAATGGTGGGTTTTCGTAATTTTCGCACTTTTGCTCCTTCTGATGGCCATAGCTCTGCCAATTTGCGTTTGATCGGAAAACAAAGTACCATTTAGAAATCAGCGAACCCAAAAGCGACTGCCATCATTCAAAACATTGCTGAAATGTCGTTTTCAAATTTTTCGATTTTTTTCCAAGGGGATCCCCTGCAAAATGGTGGGTTTTCCTAATTTTCGCACTTTTGCTCCTTCTGATGGCCATAGCTCTGCCAATTTGCATTTGATCGGAAAACAAAGTACCATTTAGTAATCAGCGAACCCAAAAGCGACTTTCCTTATTGAAAACATTGCTGAAATGTCGTTTTCTAATTTTTCGATTTTTTCCCTGCAAAATGGTGGGTTTTCGTAATTTTCGCACTTTTGCTCCTTCTGATGGCCATAGCTCTGCCAATTTGCGTTTGATCGGAAAACAAAGTACCATTTAGTAATCAGCGAACCCAAAAGCGACTGCCATCATTCAAAACATTGCTGAAATGTCGTTTTCAAATTTTTCGATTTTTTTCCAAGGGGATCCCCTGCAAAATGGTGGGTTTTCCTAATTTTCGCACTTTTGCTCCTTCTGATGGCCATAGCTCTGCCAATTTGCATCTGATCGGAAAACAAAGTACCATTTAGTAATCAGCGAACCCAAAAGCGACTTCCCTCATTCAAAACATTGCTGAAATGTCGTTTTCTAATTTTTCGATTTTGTTCCAAGGGGATCCCCTGCAAAATGGTGGGTTTTCCTAATTTTCGCACTTTTGCTCCTTCTGATGGCCATAGCTCTGCCAATTTGCATCTGATCGGAAAACAAAGTACCATTTAGTAATCAGCGAACCCAAAAGCGACTTCCCTCATTCAAAACATTGCTGAAATGTCGTTTTCTAATTTTTCGATTTTGTTCCAAGGGGATCCCCTGCAAAATGGTGGGTTTTCCTAATTTTCGCACTTTTGCTCCTTCTGATGGCCATAGCTCTGCCAATTTGCATTTGATCGGAAAACAAAGTACCATTCAGTAATCAGCGAACCCAAAAGCGACTTCCATCATTCAAAACATTGCTGAAATGTCGCTTTAAAATTTTTCGATTTTTTTCCAAGGGGATCCCCTGCAAAATGGTGGGTTTTCGTAATTTTCGCACTTTTGCTCCTTCTGATGGCCATAGCTCTGCCAATTTGCATTTGATTGGAAAATAAAGTACCATTTAGTAATCAGCGAACCCAAAAGCGACTTCCATCATTCAAAACATTGCTGAAATGTCGTTTTCTAATTTTTCGATTTTTTTCCAAGGGGATCCCCTGCAAAATGGTGGTATTTGCTGAAATGTCGTTGCTGAAACATTGCTGAAATGTCGTTTTCAAATTTTTCGATTTTTTTCCAAGGGGATCCCCTGCAAAATGGTGGGTTTTCCTAATTTTCGCACTTTTGCTCCTTCTGATGGCCATAGCTCTGCCAATTTGCATTTGATTGGAAAATAAAGTACCATTTAGTAATCAGCGAACCCAAAAGCGACTTCCATCATTCAAAACATTGCTGAAATGTCGCTTTAAAATTTTTCGATTTTTTTCCAAGGGGATCCCCTGCAAAATGGTGGGTTTTCGTAATTTTCGCACTTTTGCTCCTTCTGATGGCCATAGCTCTGCCAATTTGCGTTTGATCGGAAAACAAAGTACCATTCAGTAATCAGCGAACCCAAAAGCGACTTCCATCATTCAAAACATTGCTGAAATGTCGCTTTAAAATTTTTCGATTTTTTTCCAAGGGGATCCCCTGCAAAATGGTGGGTTTTCCTAATTTTCGCACTTTTGCTCCTTCTGATGGCCATAGCTCTGCCAATTTGCATCTGATCGGAAAACAAAGTACCATTTAGTAATCAGCGAACCCAAAAGCGACTTCCATCATTCAAAACATTGCTGAAATGTCGCTTTAAAATTTTTCGATTTTTTTCCAAGGGGATCCCCTGCAAAATGGTGGGTTTTCGTAATTTTCGCACTTTTGCTCCTTCTGATGGCCATAGCTCTGCCAATTTGCATTTGATTGGAAAATAAAGTACCATTTAGTAATCAGCGAACCCAAAAGCGACTTCCATCATTCAAAACATTGCTGAAATGTCGTTTTCTAATTTTTCGATTTTTTTCCAAGGGGATCCCCTGCAAAATGGTGGTATTTGCTGAAATGTCGTTGCTGAAACATTGCTGAAATGTCGTTTTCAAATTTTTCGATTTTTTTCCAAGGGGATCCCCTGCAAAATGGTGGGTTTTCCTAATTTTCGCACTTTTGCTCCTTCTGATGGCCATAGCTCTGCCAATTTGCATTTGATTGGAAAATAAAGTACCATTTAGTAATCAGCGAACCCAAAAGCGACTTCCATCATTCAAAACATTGCTGAAATGTCGCTTTAAAATTTTTCGATTTTTTTCCAAGGGGATCCCCTGCAAAATGGTGGGTTTTCCTAATTTTCGCACTTTTGCTCCTTCTGATGGCCATAGCTCTGCCAATTTGCATTTGATTGGAAAATAAAGTACCATTTAGTAATCAGCGAACCCAAAAGCGACTTCCATCATTCAAAACATTGCTGAAATGTCGCTTTAAAATTTTTCGATTTTTTTCCAAGGGGATCCCCTGCAAAATGGTGGGTTTTCGTAATTTTCGCACTTTTGCTCCTTCTGATGGCCATAGCTCTGCCAATTTGCGTTTGATCGGAAAACAAAGTACCATTCAGTAATCAGCGAACCCAAAAGCGACTTCCATCATTCAAAACATTGCTGAAATGTCGCTTTAAAATTTTTCGATTTTTTTCCAAGGGGATCCCCTGCAAAATGGTGGGTTTTCCTAATTTTCGCACTTTTGCTCCTTCTGATGGCCATAGCTCTGCCAATTTGCATCTGATCGGAAAACAAAGTACCATTTAGTAATCAGCGAACCCAAAAGCGACTTTCCTCATTCAAAACATTGCTGAAATGTCGTTTTCTAAATTTTTTATTTTTTTTTCAAGGGGATTCCCTGCAAAATGGTGGGTTTTCGTAATTTTCGCACTTTTGCTCCTTCTGATGGCCATAGCTCTGCCAATTTGCATTTGATCGGAAAACAAAGTACCATTTAGTAATCAGCGAACCCAAAAGCGACTTTCCTTATTGAAAACATTGCTGAAATGTCGTTTTCTAATTTTTCGATTTTTTCCCTGCAAAATGGTGGGTTTTCGTAATTTTCGCACTTTTGCTCCTTCTTATGGCCATAGCTCTGCCAATTTGCATTTGATCGGAAAACAAAGTACCATTTAGTAATCAGCGAACCCAAAAGCGACTGCCATCATTCAAAACATTGCTGAAATGTCGTTTTCAAATTTTTCGATTTTTTTCCAAGGGGATCCCCTGCAAAATGGTGGGTTTTCCTAATTTTCGCACTTTTGCTCCTTCTGATGGCCATAGCTCTGCCAATTTGCATCTGATCGGAAAACAAAGTACCATTTAGTAATCAGCGAACCCAAAAGCGACTTCCCTCATTCAAAACATTGCTGAAATGTCGTTTTCTAATTTTTCGATTTTTTTCCAAGGGATCCTCTGCAAAATGGTGGTTTTTCCTAATTTTCGCACTTTTGCTCCTTCTGATGGCCATAGCTCTGCCAATTTGCATTTGATTGGAAAACAAAGTACCATTTAGTAATCAGCGAACCCAAAAGCGACTTCCCTCATTCAAAACATTGCTGAAATGTCGTTTTCTAATTTTTCGATTTTGTTCCAAGGGGATCCCCTGCAAAATGGTGGTTTTTCCTAATTTTCGCACTTTTGCTCCTTCTGATGGCCATAGCTCTGCCAATTTACATCTGGTCGGAAAATAAAGTACCATTTAGTAATCAGCGAACCCAAAAGCGACTTCCATCATTCAAAACATTGCTGAAATGTCGTTTTCAAATTTTTTGATTTTTTTTTCAAGGGGATCCCCTGTAAAATGGTGGGTTTTCGTAATTTTCGCACTTTTGCTCCTTCTGATGGCCATAGCTCTCCCAATTTGCATCTGATCGGAAAACAAAGTACCATTTAGTAATCAGCGAACCCAAAAGCGACTTTCCTTATTGAAAACATTGCTGAAATGTCGTTTTCTAATTTTTCGATTTTTTCCCTGCAAAATGGTGGGTTTTCGTAATTTTCGCACTTTTGCTCCTTCTGATGGCCATAGCTCTGCCAATTTGCGTTTGATCGGAAAACAAAGTACCATTTAGTAATCAGCGAACCCAAAAGCGACTGCCATCATTCAAAACATTGCTGAAATGTCGTTTTCAAATTTTTCGATTTTTTTCCAAGGGGATCCCCTGCAAAATGGTGGGTTTTCCTAATTTTCGCACTTTTGCTCCTTCTGATGGCCATAGCTCTGCCAATTTGCATCTGATCGGAAAACAAAGTACCATTTAGTAATCAGCGAACCCAAAAGCGACTTTCCTCATTCAAAACATTGCTGAAATGTCGTTTTCTAATTTTTTGATTTTTTTCCAAGGGGATCCCCTGCAAAATGGTGGGTTTTCGTAATTTTCGCACTTTTGCTCCTTCTGATGGCCGTAGCTATGCCAATTTGCATCTGATCGGAAAACAAAGTACCATTTAGTAATCAGCGAAACCAAAAGCGACTTCCCTCAATCAAAACATTGCTGAAATGTCGTTTTCTATTTTTTCGATTTTTTTCCAAGGGGTTCCCCTTCAAAATGGTGGGTTTTCCTAATTTTCGCACTTTTGCTCCTTCTGATGGCCATAGCTCTGCCAATTTGCATCTGATCGGAAAACAAAGTACCATTTAGTAATCAGCGAACCCAAAAGCGACTTCCCTCATTCAAAACATTGCTGAAATGTCGTTTTCTAATTTTTCGATTTTTTTCCAAGGGATCCCCCTGCAAAATGGTGGTTTTTCCTAATTTTCGCACTTTTGCTCCTTCTGATGGCCATAGCTCTGCCAATTTGCATTTGATCGGAAAACAAAGTACCATTTAGTAATCAGCGAACCCAAAAGCGACTTTCCTTATTCAAAACATTGCTGAAATGTCGTTTTCAAATTTTTCGATTTTGTTCCAAGGGGATCCCCTGCAAAATGGTGGGTTTTCGTAATTTTCGCACTTTTGCTCCTTCTGATGGCCATAGCTCTCCCAATTTGCATCTGATCGGAAAACAAAGTACCATTTAGTAATCAGCGAACCCAAAAGCGACTTTCCTTATTGAAAACATTGCTGAAATGTCGTTTTCTAATTTTTCGATTTTTTTCCCTGCAAAATGGTGGGTTTTCGTAATTTTCGCACTTTTGCTCCTTCTGATGGCCATAGCTCTGCCAATTTGCGTTTGATCGGAAAACAAAGTACCATTTAGTAATCAGCGAACCCAAAAGCGACTGCCATCATTCAAAACATTGCTGAAATGTCGTTTTCAAATTTTTCGATTTTTTTCCAAGGGGATCCCCTGCAAAATGGTGGGTTTTCCTAATTTTCGCACTTTTGCTCCTTCTGATGGCCATAGCTCTGCCAATTTGCATCTGATCGGAAAACAAAGTACCATTTAGTAATCAGCGAACCCAAAAGCGACTTTCCTCATTCAAAACATTGCTGAAATGTCGTTTTCTAATTTTTTGATTTTTTTCCAAGGGGATCCCCTGCAAAATGGTGGGTTTTCGTAATTTTCGCACTTTTGCTCCTTCTGATGGCCGTAGCTATGCCAATTTGCATCTGATCGGAAAACAAAGTACCATTTAGTAATCAGCGAAACCAAAAGCGACTTCCCTCAATCAAAACATTGCTGAAATGTCGTTTTCTATTTTTTCGATTTTTTTCCAAGGGGTTCCCCTGCAAAATGGTGGGTTTTCCTAATTTTCGCACTTTTGCTCCTTCTGATGGCCATAGCTCTGCCAATTTGCATCTGATCGGAAAACAAAGTACCATTTAGTAATCAGCGAACCCAAAAGCGACTTCCCTCATTCAAAACATTGCTGAAATGTCGTTTTCTAATTTTTCGATTTTTTTCCAAGGGATCCCCCTGCAAAATGGTGGTTTTTCCTAATTTTCGCACTTTTGCTCCTTCTGATGGCCATAGCTCTGCCAATTTGCATTTGATCGGAAAACAAAGTACCATTTAGTAATCAGCGAACCCAAAAGCGACTTTCCTTATTCAAAACATTGCTGAAATGTCGTTTTCAAATTTTTCGATTTTGTTCCAAGGGGATCCCCTGCAAAATGGTGGGTTTTCCTAATTTTCGCACTTTTGCTCCTTCTGATGGCCATAGCTCTGCCAATTTGCATTTGATCGGAAAACAAAGTACCATTCAGTAATCAGCGAACCCAAAAGCGACTTCCATCATTCAAAACATTGCTGAAATGTCGCTTTAAAATTTTTCGATTTTTTTCCAAGGGGATCCCCTGCAAAATGGTGGGTTTTCGTAATTTTCGCACTTTTGCTCCTTCTGATGGCCGTAGCTATGCCAATTTGCATCTGATCGGAAAACAAAGTACCATTTAGTAATCAGCGAACCCAAAAGCGACTTCCCTCATTCAAAACCATGCTGAAATGTCGTTTTTTAATTTTTCGATTTTTTTCCAAGGGGTTCCCCTGCAAAATGGTGGGTTTTCCTAATTTTCGCACTTTTGCTCCTTCTGATGGCCATAGCTCTGCCAATTTGCATCTGATTGGAAACTAAAGTACCATTTAGTAATCAGAGAACCCAAAAGCGACTTTCCTCATTCAAAACATTGCTAAAATGTCGTTTTCCAATTTTTCGATTTTTTTCCAAGGTGGAAAAAAAAAAAGGTTTTTTCCTGCAAAATGGTGGGTTTTCGTAATTTTCGCACTTTTGCTCCATCTGATGGCCGTAGCTCTGCCAATTTGCATCTGATCGGAAAATAAAGAACCATTTAGTAATCAGCGAACCCAAAAGCGACTTTCCTCATTCAAAACATTGCTAAAATGTCGTTTTCTAATTTTTCGATTTTTTTCCAAGGGGATCCCCTGCAAAATGGTGGGTTTTCGTAATTTTCGCACTTTTGCTCCTTCTGATGGCCGTAGCTATGCCAATTTGCATCTGATCGGAAAACAAAGTACCATTTAGTAATCAGCGAACCCAAAAGCGACTTCCCTCAATCAAAACATTGCTGAAATGTCGTTTTCTATTTTTTCGATTTTTTTCCAAGGGGTTCCCCTGCAAAATGGTGGGTTTTCCTAATTTTCGCACTTTTGCTCCTTCTGATGGCCATAGCTCTGCCAATTTGCATCTGATCGGAAAACAAAGTACCATTTAGTAATCAGCGAACCCAAAAGCGACTTCCCTCATTCAAAACATTGCTGAAATGTCGTTTTCTAATTTTTCGATTTTTTCCAAGGGATCCCCTGCAAAATGGTGGTTTTTCCTAATTTTCGCACTTTTGCTCCTTCTGATGGCCATAGCTCTGCCAATTTGCATTTGATCGGAAAACAAAGTACCATTTAGTAATCAGCGAACCCAAAAGCGACTTTCCTTATTCAAAACATTGCTGAAATGTCGTTTTCAAATTTTTCGATTTTGTTCCAAGGGGATCCCCTGCAAAATGGTGGGTTTTCCTAATTTTCGCACTTTTGCTCCTTCTGATGGCCATAGCTCTGCCAATTTGCATTTGATCGGAAAACAAAGTACCATTCAGTAATCAGCGAACCCAAAAGCGACTTCCATCATTCAAAACATTGCTGAAATGTCGCTTTAAAATTTTTCGATTTTTTTCCAAGGGGATCCCCTGCAAAATGGTGGGTTTTCGTAATTTTCGCACTTTTGCTCCTTCTGATGGCCATAGCTCTGCCAATTTGCATCTGATCGGAAAATAAAGTACCATTTAGTAATCAGCGAACCCAAAAGCGACTTCCCTCATTCAAAACATTGCTGAAATGTCGTTTTCTAATTTTTCGATTTTTTTCCAAGGGGTTCCCCTGCAAAATGGTGGGTTTTCCTAATTTTCGCACTTTTGCTCCTTCTGATGGCCATAGCTCTGCCAATTTGCATCTGATCGGAAAATAAAGAACCATTTAGTAATCAGCGAACCCAAAAGCGACTTTCCTCATTCAAAACATTGCTAAAATGTCGTTTTCAAATTTTTCGATTTTTTTCCAAGGGGATCCCCTGCAAAATGGTGGTTTTTCCTAATTTTCGCACTTTTGCTCCTTCTGATGGCCATAGCTCTGCCAATTTGCATCTGATCGGAAAATAAAGTACCCTTTAGTAATCAGCGAACCCAAAAGCGACTTTCCTCATTCAAAACATTGCTAAAATGTCGTTTTCAAATTTTTCGATTTTTTTCCAAGGGGATCCCCTGCAAAATGGTGGTTTTTCCTAATTTTCGCACTTTTGCTCCTTCTGATGGCCATAGCTCTGCCAATTTGCATCTGATCGGAAAATAAAGTACCCTTTAGTAATCAGCGAACCCAAAAGCGACTTTCCTCATTCAAAACATTGCTAAAATGTCGTTTTCTAATTTTTCGATTTTTTTCCAAGGGGATCCCCTGCAAAATGGTGGGTTTTCCTAATTTTCGCGTTTTTGCTCCTTCTGATGGCCATAGCTCTGCCAATTTGCATCTGATCGGAAAATAAAGTACCATTTTGTAATCAGCGAACCCAAAAGCGACTTTCCTCATTCAAAACATTGCTGAAATATCGTTTTCTAATTTTTCGATTTTTTCCGAGGGGATCCCCTGCAAAATGGTGGGTTTTCCTAATTTTCGCACTTTTGCTCTTTCTGATGGCCGTAGCTCTGCCAATTTGCATCTGATCGGAAAACAAAGTACCATTTAGTAATCAGCGAAACCAAAAGCGACTTCCCTCATTCAAAACATTGCTGAAATGTCGTTTTCTAATTTTTCGATTTTTTTCCAAGGGGATCCCCTGCAAAATGGTGGGTTTTCCTAATTTTCGCACTTTTGCTCCTTCTGATGGCCAATTTGCATCTGATCGGAAAACAAAGTACCATTTAGTAATCAGCAAACCCAAAAGCGACTTCCCTCAATCAAAACATTGCTGAAATGTCGTTTTCTAATTTTTCGATTTTTTTCCAAGGGGATCCCCTGCAAAATGGTGGGTTTTCCTAATTTTCGCACTTTTGCTCCTTCTGATGGCCAATTTGCATCTGATCGGAAAATAAAGAACCATTTAGTAATCAGCGAACCCAAAAGCGACTTTTCTCATTCAAAACATTGCTAAAATGTCGTTTTCTAATTTTTTGATTTTTTTCCAAGGGGATCCCCTGCAAAATGGTGGGTTTTCGTAATTTTCGCACTTTTGCTCCTTCTGATGGCCGTAGCTATGCCAATTTGCATCTGATCGGAAAACAAAGTACCATTTAGTAATCAGCGAACCCAAAAGCGACTTCCCTCAATCAAAACATTGCTGAAATGTCGTTTTCTAATTTTTCGATTTTTTTCCAAGGGGTTCCCCTGCAAAATGGTGGGTTTTCCTAATTTTCGCACTTTTGCTCCTTCTGATGGCCATAGCTCTGCCAATTTGCATCTGATCGGAAAATAAAGAACCATTTAGTAATCAGCGAACCCAAAAGCGACTTTCCTCATTCAAAACATTGCTAAAATGTCGTTTTCAAATTTTTCGATTTTTTTCCAAGAGGATCCCCTGCAAAATGGTGGTTTTTCCTAATTTTCGCACTTTTGCTCCTTCTGATGGCCATAGCTCTGCCAATTTGCATTTGATCGGAAAATAAAGTACCATTTAGTAATCAGCGAACCCAAAAGCGACTTTCCTCATTCAAAACATTGCTGAAATGTCGTTTTCTAATTTTTCGATTTTTTTCCAAGGGGATCCCCTGCAAAATGGTGGTTTTTCCTAATTTTCGCACTTTTGCTCCTTCTGATGGCCATAGCTCTGCCAATTTGCATTTGATCGGAAAATAAAATACCATTTAGTAATCAGCGAACCCAAAAGCGACTTTCCTCATTCAATACATTGCTGAAATGTCGTTTTCTAATTTTTCGATTTTTTTCCAAGGGGATCCCCTGCAAAATGGTGGTTTTTCCTAATTTTCGCACTTTTGCTCCTTCTGATGGCCATAGCTCTGCCAATTTGCATCTGATCGGAAAATAAAGTACCCTTTAGTAATCAGCGAACCCAAAAGCGACTTTCCTCATTCAAAACATTGCTGAAATGTCGTTTTCTAATTTTTCGATTTTTTTCCAAGGGGATCCCCTGCAAAATGGTGGGTTTTCCTAATTTTCGCACTTTTGCTCCTTCTGATGGCCATAGCTCTGCCAATTTGCATCTGATCGGAAAATAAAGTACCATTTAGTAATCAGCGAACCCAAAAGCGACTTTCCTCATTCAAAACATTGCTGAAATATCGTTTTCTAATTTTTCGATTTTTTCCGAGGGGATCCCCTGCAAAATGGTGGGTTTTCCTAATTTTCGCACTTTTGCTCTTTCTGATGGCCGTAGCTCTGCCAATTTGCATCTGATCGGAAAATAAAGTACCATTTAGTAATCAGCGAACCCAAAAGCGACTTTCCTCATTCAAAACATTGCTAAAATGTCGTTTTCAAATTTTTCGATTTTTTCCAAGAGGATCCCCTGCAAAATGGTGGTTTTTCCTAATTTTCGCACTTTTGCTCCTTCTGATGGCCATAGCTCTGCCAATTTGCATTTGATCGGAAAATAAAGTACCATTTAGTAATCAGCGAACCCAAAAGCGACTTTCCTTATTCAAAACATTGCTGAAATGTCGTTTTCTAATTTTTCGATTTTTTCCAAGGGGATCCCCTGCAAAATGGTGGTTTTTCCTAATTTTCGCACTTTTGCTCCTTCTGATGGCCATAGCTCTGCCAATTTGCATCTGATCGGAAAATAAAGTACTATTTAGTAATCAGCGAACCCAAAAGCGACTTTCCTCATTCAAAACATTGCTAAAATGTCGTTTTCAAATTTTTCGATTTTTTTCCAAGGGGATCCCCTGCAAAATGGTGGGTTTTCCTAATTTTCGCACTTTTGCTCCTTCTGATGGCCATAGCTCTGCCAATTTGCATCTGATCGGAAAATAAAGTACCATTTAGTAATCAGCGAACCCAAAAGCGACTTTCCTCATTTAAAACATTGCTGAAATGTCGTTTTCTAATTTTTCGATTTTTTTCTAAGGGGATCCCCTGCAAAATGGTGGGTTTTCCTAATTTTCGCACTTTTGCTCCTTCTGATGGCCATAGCTCTGCCAATTTGCATCTGATCGGAAAACAAAGTACCATTTAGTAATCAGCGAACCCAAAAGCGACTTTCCTCATTTAAAACATTGCTGAAATGTCGTTTTCTAATTTTTCGATTTTTTTCCAAGGGGATCCCCTGCAAAATGGTGGTTTTTCCTAATTTTCGCACTTTTGCTCCTTCTGATGGCCATAGCTCTGCCAATTTGCATTTGATCGGAAAATAAAGTACCATTTAGTAATCAGCGAACCCAAAATCGACTTTCCTCATTGAAAACATTGCTGAAATGTCGTTTTCTAATTTTTCGATTTTTTTCCAAGGGGATCCCCTGCAAAATGGTGGTTTTTCCTAATTTTCGCACTTTTGCTCCTTCTGATGGCCATAGCTCTGCCAATTTGCATCTGATCGGAAAATAAAGTACCCTTTAGTAATCAGCGAACCCAAAAGCGACTTCCCTCAATCAAAACATTGCTGAAATGTCGTTTTCTAATTTTTCGATTTTTTTCCAAGGGGATCCCCTGCAAAATGGTGGGTTTTCGTAATTTTCGCACTTTTGCTCCTTCTGATGGCCGTAGCTCTGCCAATTTGCATCTGATCGGAAAATAAAGAACCATTTAGTAATCAGCGAACCCAAAAGCGACTTTCCTCATTCAAAACATTGCTGAAATGTCGTTTTCTAATTTTTCGATTTTTTTCCAAGGGGATCCCCTGCAAAATGGTGGGTTTTCGTAATTTTCGCACTTTTGCTCCTTCTGATGGCCATAGCTCTGCCAATTTGCATCTGATCGGAAAATAAAGTACCATTTAGTAATCAGCGAACCCAAAAGCGACTTCCCTCATTCAAAACATTGCTGAAATGTCGTTTTCAAATTTTTCGATTTTTTTCCAAGGGGATCCCCTGCAAAATGGTGGTTTTTCCTAATTTTCGCACTTTTGCTCCTTCTGATGGCCATAGCTCTGCCAATTTGCATCTGATCGGAAAATAAAGTACCCTTTAGTAATCAGCGAACCCAAAAGCGACTTTCCTCATTCAAAACATTGCTAAAATGTCGTTTTCTAATTTTTCGATTTTTTTCCAAGGGGATCCCCTGCAAAATGGTGGGTTTTCCTAATTTTCGCACTTTTGCTCCTTCTGATGGCCATAGCTCTGCCAATTTGCATCTGATCGGAAAATAAAGTACCATTTAGTAATCAGCGAACCCAAAAGCGACTTTCCTCATTCAAAACATTGCTGAAATATCGTTTTCTGATTTTTCGATTTTTTCCGAGGGGATCCCCTGCAAAATGGTGGGTTTTCCTAATTTTCGCACTTTTGCTCTTTCTGATGGCCGTAGCTCTGCCAATTTGCATCTGATCGGAAAATAAAGTACCATTTAGTAATCAGCGAACCCAAAAGCGACTTTCCTCATTCAAAACATTGCTAAAATGTCGTTTTCTACTTTTTTGATTTTTTTCCAAGGGGATCCCCTGCAAAATGGTGGTTTTTCCTAATTTTCGCACTTTTGCTCCTTCTGATGGCCATAGCTCTGCCAATTTGCATTTGATCGGAAAATAAAGTACCATTTAGTAATCAGCGAACCCAAAAGCGACTTTCCTTATTCAAAACATTGCTGAAATGTCGTTTTCTAATTTTTCGATTTTTTTCCAAGGGGATCCCCTGCAAAATGGTGGGTTTTCCTAATTTTCGCACTTTTGCTCCTTCTGATGGCCATAGCTCTGCCAATTTGCATCTGATCGGAAAATAAAGTACCATTTAGTAATCAGCGAACCCAAAAGCGACTTTCCTCATTTAAAACATTGCTGAAATGTCGTTTTCTAATTTTTCGATTTTTTTCTAAGGGGATCCCCTGCAAAATGGTGGGTTTTCCTAATTTTCGCACTTTTGCTCCTTCTGATGGCCATAGCTCTGCCAATTTGCATCTGATCGGAAAACAAAGTACCATTTAGTAATCAGCGAACCCAAAAGCGACTTTCCTCATTTAAAACATTGCTGAAATGTCGTTTTCTAATTTTTCGATTTTTTTCCAAGGGGATCCCCTGCAAAATGGTGGTTTTTCCTAATTTTCGCACTTTTGCTCCTTCTGATGGCCATAGCTCTGCCAATTTGCATTTGATCGGAAAATAAAGTACCATTTAGTAATCAGCGAACCCAAAATCGACTTTCCTCATTGAAAACATTGCTGAAATGTCGTTTTCTAATTTTTCGATTTTTTTCCAAGGGGATCCCCTGCAAAATGGTGGTTTTTCCTAATTTTCGCACTTTTGCTCCTTCTGATGGCCATAGCTCTGCCAATTTGCATCTGATCGGAAAATAAAGTACCCTTTAGTAATCAGCGAACCCAAAAGCGACTTCCCTCAATCAAAACATTGCTGAAATGTCGTTTTCTAATTTTTCGATTTTTTTCCAAGGGGATCCCCTGCAAAATGGTGGGTTTTCGTAATTTTCGCACTTTTGCTCCTTCTGATGGCCGTAGCTCTGCCAATTTGCATCTGATCGGAAAATAAAGAACCATTTAGTAATCAGCGAACCCAAAAGCGACTTTCCTCATTCAAAACATTGCTGAAATGTCGTTTTCTAATTTTTCGATTTTTTTCCAAGGGGATCCCCTGCAAAATGGTGGGTTTTCGTAATTTTCGCACTTTTGCTCCTTCTGATGGCCGTAGCTCTGCCAATTTGCATCTGATCGGAAAATAAAGAACCATTTAGTAATCAGCGAACCCAAAAGCGACTTTCCTCATTCAAAACATTGCTGAAATGTCGTTTTCAAATTTTTCGATTTTTTTCCAAGGGGATCCCCTGCAAAATGGTGGGTTTTCCTAATTTTCGCACTTTTGCTCCTTCTGATGGCCATAGCTCTGCAAATTTGCATCTGATCGGAAAATAAAGTACCATTTAGTAATCAGCGAACCCAAAAGCGACTTTCCTCATTCAAAACATTGCTAAAATGTCGTTTTCTAATTTTTTGATTTTTTTCCAAGGGGATCCCCTGCAAAATGGTGGGTTTTCGTAATTTTCGCACTTTTGCTCCTTCTGATGGCCATAGCTCTGCCAATTTGCATCTGATCGAAAAATAAAGTAACCTTTAGTAATCAGCGAACCCAAAAGCGACTTCCCTCATTCAAAACATTGCTGAAATGTCGTTTTCTAATTTTTCGATTTTTTTCCAAGGGGATCCCCTGCAAAATGGTGGGTTTTCCTAATTTTCGCACTTTTGCTCCTTCTGATGGCCATAGCTCTGCCAATTTGCATTTGATCGGAAAACAAAGTACCATTTAGTAATCAGCGAACCCAAAAGCGACTTTCCTTATTCAAAACATTGCTGAAATGTCGTTTTCTAATTTTTCGATTTTTTTCCAAGGGGATCCCCTGCAAAATGGTGGTTTTTCCTAATTTTCGCACTTTTGCTCCTTCTGATGGCCATAGCTCTGCCAATTTGCATTTGATCGGAAAATAAAGTACCATTTAGTAATCAGCGAACCCAAAAGCGACTTTCCTTATTCAAAACATTGCTGAAATGTCGTTTTCTAATTTTTCGATTTTTTTCCAAGGGGATCCCCTGCAAAATGGTGGGTTTTCCTAATTTTCGCACTTTTGCTCCTTCTGATGGCCATAGCTCTGCCAATTTGCATCTGATCGGAAAATAAAGTACCATTTAGTAATCAGCGAACCCAAAAGCGACTTTCCTCATTTAAAACATTGCTGAAATGTCGTTTTCTAATTTTTCGATTTTTTTCTAAGGGGATCCCCTGCAAAATGGTGGGTTTTCCTAATTTTCGCACTTTTGCTCCTTCTGATGGCCATAGCTCTGCCAATTTGCATCTGATCGGAAAACAAAGTACCATTTAGTAATCAGCGAACCCAAAAGCGACTTTCCTTATTCAAAACATTGCTGAAATGTCGTTTTCTAATTTTTCGATTTTTTTCCAAGGGGATCCCCTGCAAAATGGTGGGTTTTCCTAATTTTCGCACTTTTGCTCCTTCTGATGGCCATAGCTCTGCCAATTTGCATCTGATCGGAAAATAAAGTACCATTTAGTAATCAGCGAACCCAAAAGCGACTTTCCTCATTTAAAACATTGCTGAAATGTCGTTTTCTAATTTTTCGATTTTTTTCCAAGGGGATCCCCTGCAAAATGGTGGTTTTTCCTAATTTTCGCACTTTTGCTCCTTCTGATGGCCATAGCTCTGCCAATTTGCATTTGATCGGAAAATAAAGTACCATTTAGTAATCAGCGAACCCAAAATCGACTTTCCTCATTGAAAACATTGCTGAAATGTCGTTTTCTAATTTTTCGATTTTTTTCCAAGGGGATCCCCTGCAAAATGGTGGTTTTTCCTAATTTTCGCACTTTTGCTCCTTCTGATGGCCATAGCTCTGCCAATTTGCATCTGATCGGAAAATAAAGTACCCTTTAGTAATCAGCGAACCCAAAAGCGACTTCCCTCAATCAAAACATTGCTGAAATGTCGTTTTCTAATTTTTCGATTTTTTTCCAAGGGGATCCCCTGCAAAATGGTGGGTTTTCGTAATTTTCGCACTTTTGCTCCTTCTGATGGCCGTAGCTCTGCCAATTTGCATCTGATCGGAAAATAAAGAACCATTTAGTAATCAGCGAACCCAAAAGCGACTTTCCTCATTCAAAACATTGCTGAAATGTCGTTTTCTAATTTTTCGATTTTTTTCCAAGGGGATCCCCTGCAAAATGGTGGGTTTTCGTAATTTTCGCACTTTTGCTCCTTCTGATGGCCGTAGCTCTGCCAATTTGCATCTGATCGGAAAATAAAGAACCATTTAGTAATCAGCGAACCCAAAAGCGACTTTCCTCATTCAAAACATTGCTGAAATGTCGTTTTCAAATTTTTCGATTTTTTTCCAAGGGGATCCCCTGCAAAATGGTGGGTTTTCCTAATTTTCGCACTTTTGCTCCTTCTGATGGCCATAGCTCTGCAAATTTGCATCTGATCGGAAAATAAAGTACCATTTAGTAATCAGCGAACCCAAAAGCGACTTCCCTCATTCAAAACATTGCTGAAATGTCGTTTTCAAATTTTTCGATTTTTTTCCAAGGGGATCCCCTGCAAAATGGTGGGTTTTCCTAATTTTCGCACTTTTGCTCCTTCTGATGGCCATAGCTCTGCCAATTTGCATCTGATCGGAAAACAAAGTACCATTTAGTAATCAGCGAACCCAAAAGCGACTTTCCTCATTTAAAACATTGCTGAAATGTCGTTTTCTAATTTTTCGATTTTTTTCCAAGGGGTTCCCCTGCAAAATGGTGGGTTTTCCTAATTTTCGCACTTTTGCTCCTTCTGATGGCCATAGCTCTGCCAATTTGCATCTGATCGGAAAATAAAGTATCATTTAGTAATCAGCGAACCCAAAAGCGACTTCCCTCAATCAAAACATTGCTGAAATGTCGTTTTCTAATTTTTCGATTTTTTTCCAAGGGGATCCCCTGCAAAATTGTGCGTTTTCCCAATTTTTCCACTTTTGCTCCTTCGGATGGCCATAGCTCTGCCAATTTGTATCCGATCAGGATATAATGTACCATTTGGTAATCAGCGAACCCAGAAGCTACTTTCCTGATTCAAAAGACTGCCCAAATATCGTTTTTTAATTTTTCGAATTCTTTCCTAGGGGTACCCCTGCAAAATTGTGCGTTTTCCCAATTTTCCAACTTTTGCTCCTTCGGATGGCCATAGCTCTGCGAATTTGTATCCGATCAGGATATAATGTACCATTTGGTAATCAGCGAACCCAGAAGCTACTTTCCTGATTCAAAAGACTGCCTAAATATCGTTTTTTAATTTTTCGAATTTTTTCATAGGGGTACCCCTGCAAAATTGTGCGTTTTCCCAATTTTCCAACTTTTGCTCCTTCGGATGGCCATAGCTCTGCCAATTTGTATCCGATCAGGATATAATGTACCATTTAGTAATCAGCGAACCCAGAAGCTACTTTCCTGATTCAAAAGACTGCCTAAATATCGTTTTTTAATTTTTCGAATTTTTTCATAGGGGTACCCCTGCAAAATTGTGCGTTTTCCCAATTTTCCCATTTTTGCTCCTTCGGATGGCCATAGCTCTGCCAATTTGTACCCGATCAGGATATAATGTACCATTTAGTGATCAGCGAACCCAGAAGCTGGGTAATTTTTCATTTTTTTTTTTTTAATTTTTTTAAATTGTTTGAATAATACGGGTTTTTTTGAATGGGTTTGTTTATATCTCGGTCATTTTCCAACCAATCAGGAAGCAAAGTACCATTTCTGAATCAGGACCTTATTTTCCTTCGAACTTCATTATAGAATCCTCGTAAAATCCTGATCCACATCGTAAATGGCAATGCAGATCCTTTTTTAAAATATGATAGCCGGTCGAATTGTTGTTTTCGGATTTCGAAAATCCTTTGATGCAGATGGAAGGATGTTTATGTCCTGATTCCCAAATTGTATTCCATTCTAAAATCGGTTTAAAAAAGACCGAGATATAAGCAAACCAATATATGGAAATTAGTTTCCAAGCCAAATTTCTTTACCATTCGATCTTAACTTGGCCAATACCAGATTTTTCTAGCCAAATGAACGGGCCGTATTTTTCTGCATTTAATGACATCCCACAATCCTGGCTTAGATTCCAAATGGCCGAGTTATTCACAAAAAACAGTCACGGATTGAACTTGAAACTTTTCAAAAAGCTTTGGCGGGCGGGAACTTTTTTGAATTTGAATTTAAATAAAACGGATCGTATGTTGGCGCGGGCGGGAAACTTATTTTTTGAATTTGAATTTGAATTTAACGGATTTCGATCAACTTACAATCCACATAAGTCCCACATAGGATCCACACAGGTCCCACACAGATCCCACATAGGATCCACACCGGTCCCACATAAGTTCCACATAGGATCCACACACCACCAAAGACACGAACCGGTTCAGCCAAGACACCAACCAGTGGATCAAAGCTCAACCCGTGACGTCACGGACTTTCGGGGCTGAAAATTTTTAAGTTTCCGGCCGCTACCAGGCGCGGAGTACCAGGCGAACAGAAACAGGTAGTAGGTGGATTCTATTTTTTGAAACAGTTTTTTGTGAATAACTCGGCCATTTAGCATCTAAGCCCGGATTGTGGGATGTCATAAAATGCAGAAAAACACGGCCCATCTAACTGGCCAACAACATCTGGTATTGGCCAAGTTAACACGGAGTGGTAAAGAAATTTAGCTTATAAATATATTTCTATAAATGGATTTGCTTATATCTCGGGACTTTTCCAACCGATCTTAAAATGGAATATTATTTTGGAATCAGGACATGAACATCCTTCGATCTGCATCGAAGGATTTTCGAAATCCAACAACAATATGTCGAGCGGAAATCATATTTAAGAAAAGGATCAGTATCGCCATTTCAAGACTTCATGAGGGTCCTTTGATGCAGTTCGAAGGACATTAAGGTCCTGATTCAGGAATGCTACTTTGCTTCCCGATCGGTTGGAAAATGACCGAGTTATAAACAAACGAACTTTTAAAAATAAATATCTAAAACAAATTTGTTAGCCACTTCCTGTTAACTTGGCTAATGCCAGACATTGTTAGCCACGTAGATGGCCCGTATTTTTCCACTGTTTTTGAGCTATCACAATCCACGATTGGATGCCAAATGGCCGAGTTATTCACAAAAAACAGTTTCAAAAAACAGAATCCACCTACTATCTGTTTCTGTTCGCCTGGTACTCCGCGCCTGGTAGCGGGCCGAAATCCACTTTTTCGGATAACACTTGTTGTTTTTGTTGTTGTTGTAATTTTGTTGTTGTTGTTGTAATTTTTGTTGTTGTTGTTGTTGTAATTTTGTTGTTGTTGTTGTAATTTTGTTGTTGTTGTTGTAATTTTGATGTTGTTGTTGTTGTAATTTTGTTGTTGTTGTTGTAATTTTTGTTGTTGTTGTTGTAATTTTGATGTTGTTGTTGTTGTAATTTTA
This sequence comes from Drosophila parabipectinata, assembly GCA_018153455.1. Lineage (NCBI taxonomy): Eukaryota > Metazoa > Arthropoda > Insecta > Diptera > Drosophilidae > Drosophila > Drosophila parabipectinata. The sequence goes on from JAECYA010000055.1 coordinate 5,559,924, forward strand.
GTTGTTGTTGTAAAATTTTTCAGTTTCCGGCCGCTACCAGGCGCGGAGTACCAGGCGAACAGAAACAGGTAGTAGGTGGATTCTATTTTTTGAAACAGTCTTTTGTGAATAACTCGGCCATTTAGCATCTAAGCCCGGATTGTGGGATGTCATAAAATGCAGAAAAATACGGCCCATCTAAATGGCCAACAACATCTGGTATTGGCCAAGTTAACACGGATTGGTAAAGAAATTTGGCTTAGAAATATATTTCTATAAATGGATTTGCTTATATCTCGGGACTTTTCCAACCGATCTTAAAATGGAATATTATTTTGGAATCAGGACATGAACATCCTTCGATCTGCATCGAAGGATTTTCGAAATCCAACAACAATATGTCGAGCGGAAATCATATTTAAGAAAAGGATCAGTATCGCCATTTCAGGACTTAATGAGGGTCCTTTGATGCAGTTCGAAGGACATTAAGGTCCTGATTCAGGAATGGTACTTTGCTTCCCGATCGGTTGGAAAATGACCGAGTTATAAACAAACGAAATTTTAAAAATAAATATCTAAAACAAATTTGTTAGCCACTCCGTGTTAACTTGGCTAATGCCAGACATTGTTAGCCAGGTAGATGGTCCGTATTTTTCTGCATTTTATGACATCCCACAATCCGGGCTTAGATGCCAAATGTCCGAGTTATTCACAAAAAACAATTTGAAAAAGAAGAATCCACCTACTATGCGTTTCTGTTCGCCTGGTACTCCGAGCCTGGTAGCGGGCCGAAATCCACTTTTTCGAAGCCGCAAAAAAAGTGCAAGTCATTCTGAAAAATTAAAAAATTCAGAAAAATTCTGGAAAATGCTGGAAAACTCAAGAAAATTTTGGAAAATCGGAAAACCGTGAAAAAAATTCGGAAGATGTATAAAAATACAGAAAAACTCAAGAAAATTCGGAAAAAATAGGGAAAAAAGTCCGAGATTCTAGAGGATTCCATATCTCGGACGTTTGTTGTCCGATCTGGCAACCCTGCACATTTTCGGAATCAGCGCTCGAATGTCCATCGAACTGCATACCACGATTTTCGACATCAAACAACTCATTTTCGAGCGATTTTTAGCAAAAATGGAAAGGCGCACTATCGATACTAAGTTACAACAGAGGCGCTTACAGCACTGTAAGCGCACTATCGATATTAAGTTACAACAGAGGCGCTTACAGCACTGTAAGCGCACTATCGATACTAAGTTACAACAGAGGCGTTTACAGCACATAAACGTGCGCTGTAAGCGCACTATCGATACTAAGTTACAACAGAGGCGCTTACAGCACATAAACGTGCGCTTACAGCACATAAACGTGCGATAGTGCACTTTACAGCACATCAAGTGGGCGATAGTGCGCTTTGGAGCACATCAGCTGTGCTATAGTGCGCAAAATGGAATCGGATTGACTATCGATATTGCGTTGTAATAATATCGAGTCGAAAAACGATCGAAAATGAGTTGTTCGATATCGAAAAACGTGGTATGCAGTTCGGTGGACATTCGAGCGCTGATTCCGAAAATGTGCAGGGTTGCCAGATCGGACAACAAACGTCCGAGATATGGAATCCTCTAGAATCTCGGACTTTTTCCCTATTTTTTCCGAATTTTCTTGAGTTTTTCTGTATTTTTATACATCTTCCGAATTTTTTTTCACGGTTTTCCGATTTTCCAAAATTTTCTTGAGTTTTCCAGCATTTTCCAGATTTTTTCTGAATTTTTTAATTTTTCAGAATGACTTGCACTTTTTTTGCGGCTTCGAAAAAGTGGATTTCGGCCCGCTACCAGGCTCGGAGTACCAGGCGAACAGAAACGCATAGTAGGTGGATTCTTCTTTTTCAAATTGTTTTTTGTGAATAACTCGGACATTTGGCATCTAAGCCCGGATTGTGGGATGTCATAAAATGCAGAAAAATACGGACCATCTACCTGGCTAACAATGTCTGGCATTAGCCAAGTTAACACGGAGTGGCTAACAAATTTGTTTTAGATATTTATTTTTAAAATTTCGTTTGTTTATAACTCGGTCATTTTCCAACCGATCGGGAAGCAAAGTACCATTCCTGAATCAGGACCTTAATGTCCTTCGAACTGCATCAAAGGACCCTCATGAAGTCCTGAAATGGCGATACTGATCCTTTCCTTAAATATGATTTCCGCTCGACATATTGTTGTTGGATTTCGAAAATCCTTCGATGCAGATCGAAGGATGTTCATGTCCTGATTCCAAAATAATATTCCATTTAAGATCGGTTGGAAAAGTCCCGAGATATAAGCAAATCCATTTATAGAAATATATTTCTAAGCCAAATTTCTTTACCAATCCGTGTTAACTTGGCCAATACCAGATGTTGTTGGCCATTTAGATGGGCCGTATTTTTCTGCATTTTACGACATCCCACAATCCGGGCTTAGATGCTAAATGGCCGAGTTATTCACAAAAAACTGTTTCAAAAAATAGAATCCACCTACTACCTGTTTCTGTTCGCCTGGTACTCCGCGCCTGGTAGCGGCCGGAAACTGAAAAATTTTACAACAACTAAAATTACAACAACAACAACATCAAAATTACAACAACAACAACAAAATTACAACAACAACAACATCAAAATTACAACAACAACAACAAAATTACAGCAACAACAACATCAAAATTACAACAACAACAACAACAAAATTACAAAAACAACAACAAAAATTACAACAACAACAAAATTACAACAACAACAAAAATTACAACAACAACAACAAAATTACAACAACAACAACAACAAAATTACAACAACAACAACAACAAAATTACAACAACAACAACAACAAAAATTACAACAACAACAACAAAATTACAACAACAACAAAAACAACAAGTGTTATCCGAAAAAAGTGGATTTCGGGCCGCTACCAGGCGCGGAGTACCAGGCGAACAGAAACAGGTAGTAGGTGGATTCTGTTTTTTGAAACTGTTTTTTGTGAATAACTCGGCCATTTGGCATCCAATCGTGGATTGTGATAGCTCAAAAACAGTGGAAAAATACGGGCCATCTACGTGGCTAACAATGTCTGGCATTAGCCAAGTTAACAGGAAGTGGCTAACAAATTTGTTTTAGATATTTATTTTTAAAAGTTCGTTTGTTTATAACTCGGTCATTTTCCAACCGATCGGGAAGCAAAGTACCATTCCTGAATCAGGACCTTAATGTCCTTCGAACTGCATCAAAGGACCCTCATGAAATCCTAAAATGGCGATACTGATCCTTTCCTTAAATATGATTTCCGCTCGACATATTGTTGTTGGATTTCGAAATTCCTTCGATGCAGATCGAAGGATGTTCATGTCCTGATTCCAAAATAATATTTCTTTTTAAAATCGGTTGCAAAATATTTATTGCATTTATAGAAATATATTTCTAAGCCAAATTTCTTTACCAATTCGTGTTAACTTGGCCAATACCAGATGTTGTTGGCCGGTTAGATGGGCCGTATTTTTCTGCATTTTATGACATCCCACAATCCGGGCTTAGATGCTAAATGGCCGAGTTATTCACAAAAAACTGTTTCAAAAAATATAATCCACCTACTACGTGTTTCTGTTCGCCTGGTACTCCGCGCCTGGTAGCGGCCGGAAACTGCAAAATTTTCAGCCTCGAAAGCCCGTGATCAACTGGGTGGTGTCTTGGCTGAACCGGTTTGTGTCTTTGGCGGTATGTCGAACTCATGTGGGACCTGTGTGGATTCCATGTGAGACAGGTGTGGAACTTATGTGGGTCCTGTGTGGATCCTATGTGGGACATATGTGCATTGTAAGTTGATCCAAATCCGTTTAAATTTAAATTCAAATTCAAAAAATAGGTTTCCGTCTGTGGATCCAAAATACGATCCGTTTTATTTAAATTTAAATTCAAGATATTTTAGAAAAGGATCAGCATCGCAATTTAGGATGTGGATCAGGATTTTACGAGGATTCTATAATGAAGTTCGAAAGACAATAATGTCCTGATTCAGTATTCGTACTGAATCGTACTTGCTTCCCGATTGGTTGGAAAATGACCGAGATATAAACAAACCCATTAAAACAACCCCGAATAATTCAAACAATAATTCGAAAAATTAAAAAACGATATTTAGGCAATGTTTTGAATGAGAAAAGTCACTGCTGGGTTCGCTGATTACTAAATGGTACTTTATTTTCCGATCAGATGCAAATTGGCAGAGCTATGGCCATCAGAAGGAGCAAAAGTGCGAAAATTAGGAAAACCCACCATTTTGCAGGGGATCCCCTTGGAAAAAAATCGAAAAATTAGAAAACGACATTTCAGCAATGTTTTGAATGAGGTAAGTCGCTTTTGGGTTCGCTGATTACTAAATGGTACTTTGTTTTCCGATCAGATGCAAATGGCGGGCTACGGCCATCAGAAGGAGCAAAAGTGCGAAAATTAGGAAAACCCACCATTTTGCAGGGGATCCCCTTGGAAAAAAATCGAAAAATTTGAAAACGACATTTCAGCAATGCTTTGAATGAGGGAAGTCGCTTTTGGGTTCGCTGATTACTAAATGGTACTGAGTTTTCCGATCAGATGCAATTGGCAGAGCTACGGCCATCAGAAGGAGCAAAAGTGCGAAAATTAGTAAAACCCACCATTTTGCAGGGGATCCCCTTGGAAAAAAATCGAAAAACTAGAAAACGATATTTCAGCAATGTTTTGAATGAGGAAAGTCGCTTTTGGGTTCGCTGATTACTAAATGGTACTTTATTTTCCGATCAGATGCAAATTGGCAGAGCTATGGCCATCAGAAGGAGCAAAAGTGCGAAAATTAGTAAAACCCACCATTTTGCAGGGGATCCCCTTGGAAAAAAATCGAAAAATTAGAAAACGACATTTCAGCAATGTTTTGAATGAGGGAAGTCGCTTTTGGGTTCGCCGATTACTAAATGGTACTTTATTTTTCGATCAGATGCAAATTGGCAGAGCTATGGCCATCAGAAGGAGCAAAAGTGCGAAAATTAGGAAAACCCACCATTTTGCAGGGGATCCCCTTGGAAAAAAATCGAAAAATTAGAAAACGACATTTCAGCAATGTTTTGAATGAGGGAAGTCGCTTTTGGGTTCGCCGATTACTAAATGGTACTTTATTTTTCGATCAGATGCAAATTGGCAGAGCTATGTCCATCAGAAGGAGCAAAAGTGCGAAAATTAGGAAAACCCACCATTTTGCAGGGGAGCCCCTTGGAAAAAAATCGAAAAATTAGAAAACGACATTTCAGCAATGTTTTGAATGAGGAAAGTCGCTTTTGGGTTCGCCGATTACTAAATGGTACTTTATTTTTCGATCAGATGCAAATTGGCAGAGCTATGGCCATCAGAAGGAGCAAAAGTGCGAAAATTAGGAAAACCCACCATTTTGCAGGGGATCCCCTTGGAAAAAAATCGAAAAATTAGAAAACGACATTTCAGCAATGTTTTGAATGAGGAAAGTCGCTTTTGGGTTCGCCGATTACTAAATGTTACTTTATTTTCCGATGAGATACAAATTGGCAGAGCTATGGCCATCAGAAGGAGCAAAAGTGCGAAAATTAGGAAAACCCACCATTTTGCAGGGGATCCCCTTGGAAAAAAATCGAAAAACTAGAAAACGACATTTCAGCAATGTTTTGATTGAGAAAAGTCGCTTTTGGGTTCGCTGATTACTAAATGGTACTTTATTTTCCGATGAGATACAAATTGGCACAGCTATGGCCATCAGAAGGAGAAAAAGTGCGAAAATTAGGAAAACCGACCATTTTGCAGGGGATCCCCTTGGAAAAAAATCGAAAAATTAGAAAACGACATTTCAGCAATGTTTTGAATGAGGGAAGTCCCTTTTGGGTTCGCTGATTACTAAATGGTACTTTGTTTTCCGATCAGATGCAAATTGGCACAGCTATGGCCATCAGAAGGAGAACAAGTGCGAAAATTAGGAAAACCGACCATTTTGCAGGGGATCCCCTTGGAAAAAAATCGAAAAATTAGAAAACGGCATTTCAGCAATGTTTTGAATGAGGGAAGTCGCTTTTGGGTTCGCTGATTACTAAATGGTACTTTATTTTCCGATCAGATGCAAATTGGCAGAGCTATGGCCATCAGAAGGAGCAAAAGTGCGAAAATTAGGAAAACCCACCATTTTGCAGGGGATCCCCTTGGAAAAAAATCGAAAAATTAGAAAACGACATTTCAGCAATGTTTTGAATGAGGAAAGTTGCTTTTGGGTTCGCTGATTACTAAATGGTACTTTGTTTTTCGATCACATGCAAATTGGCAGAGCTATGGCCATCAGAAGGAGAAAAAGTGCGAAAATAAGGAAAACCCACCATTTTGCAGGGGATCCCCTTGGAAAAAAATCGAAAAATTAGAAAACGACATTTCAGCAATGTTTTGAATGAGGAAAGTTGCTTTTGGGTTCGCTGATTACTAAATGGTACTTTATTTTTCGATCAGATGCAAATTGGCAGAGCTATGGCCATCAGAAGGAGCAAAAGTGCGAAAATTAGGAAAACCCACCATTTTGCAGGGGATCCCCTTGGAAAAAAATCGAAAAATTAGAAAACGACATTTCAGCAATGTTTTGAATGAGGAAAGTTGCTTTTGGGTTCGCTGATTACTAAATGGTACTTTGTTTTTCGATCACATGCAAATTGGCAGAGCTATGGCCATCAGAAGGAGAAAAAGTGCGAAAATAAGGAAAACCCACCATTTTGCAGGGGATCCCCTTGGAAAAAAATCGAAAAATTAGAAAACGACATTTCAGCAATGTTTTGAATGAGGAAAGTCGCTTTTGGGTTCGCCGATTACTAAATGGTACTTTATTTTTCGATCAGATGCAAATTGGCAGAGCTATGGCCATCAGAAGGAGCAAAAGTGCGAAAATTAGGAAAACCCACCATTTTGCAGGGGATCCCCTTGGAAAAAATCGAAAAATTAGAAAACGACATTTCAGCAATGTTTTGAATGAGGGAAGTCGCTTTTGGGTTCGCTGATTACTAAATGATACTTTATTTTCCGATGAGATGCAAATTGGCAGAGCTATGGCCATCAGAAGGAGCAAAAGTGCGAAAATTAGGAAAACCGACCATTTTGCAGGGGATCCCCTTGGAAAAAAATCGAAAAATTAGAAAACGACATTTCAGCAATGTTTTGAATGAGGGAAGTCCCTTTTGGGTTCGCTGATTACTAAATGGTACTTTGTTTTCCGATCAGATGCAAATTGGCACAGCTATGGCCATCAGAAGGAGAACAAGTGCGAAAATTAGGAAAACCGACCATTTTGCAGGGGATCCCCTTGGAAAAAAATCGAAAAATTAGAAAACGGCATTTCAGCAATGTTTTGAATGAGGGAAGTCGCTTTTGGGTTCGCTGATTACTAAATGGTACTTTGTTTTTCGATCACATGCAAATTGGCAGAGCTATGGCCATCAGAAGGAGAAAAAGTGCGAAAATAAGGAAAACCCACCATTTTGCAGGGGATCCCCTTGGAAAAAAATCGAAAAATTAGAAAACGACATTTCAGCAATGTTTTGAATGAGGAAAGTTGCTTTTGGGTTCGCTGATTACTAAATGGTACTTTATTTTTCGATCAGATGCAAATTGGCAGAGCTATGGCCATCAGAAGGAGCAAAAGTGCGAAAATTAGGAAAACCCACCATTTTGCAGGGGATCCCCTTGGAAAAAAATCGAAAAATTAGAAAACGGCATTTCAGCAATGTTTTGAATGAGGGAAGTCGCTTTTGGGTTCGCTGATTACTAAATGGTACTTTGTTTTTCGATCACATGCAAATTGGCAGAGCTATGGCCATCAGAAGGAGCAAAAGTGCGAAAATTAGGAAAACCCACCATTTTGCAGGGGATCCCCTTGGAAAAAAATCGAAAAATTTGAAAACGACATATCAGCAATGTTTTGAATGAGGGAAGTCGCTTTTGGGTTCGCTGATTACTAAATGGTACTTTCTTTTCCGATCAGATGCAAATTGGCAGAGCTATGGCCATCAGAAGGAGCAAAAGTGCGAAAATTAGGAAAACCCACCATTTTGCAGGGGATCCCCTTGGAAAAAAATCGAAAAATTAGAAAACGGCATTTCAGCAATGTTTTGAATGAGGGAAGTCGCTTTTGGGTTCGCTGATTACTAAATGGTACTTTGTTTTTCGATCACATGCAAATTGGCAGAGCTATGGCCATCAGAAGGAGCAAAAGTGCGAAAATTAGGAAAACCCACCATTTTGCAGGGGATCCCCTTGGAAAAAAATCGAAAAATTTGAAAACGACATATCAGCAATGTTTTGAATGAGGGAAGTCGCTTTTGGGTTCGCTGATTACTAAATGGTACTTTCTTTTCCGATCAGATGCAAATTGGCAGAGCTATGGCCATCAGAAGGAGCAAAAGTGCGAAAATTAGGAAAACCCACCGTTTTGCAGGGGATCCCCTTGGAAAAAAATCGAAAAATTAGAAAACGACATATCAGCAATGTTTTGATTGAGGGAAGTCGCTTTTGGGTTCGCTGATTACTAAATGGTACTTTCTTTTCCGATCAGATGCAAATTGGCAGAGCTATGGCCATCAGAAGGAGCAAAAGTGCGAAAATTAGGAAAACCCACCGTTTTGCAGGGGATCCCCTTGGAAAAAAATCGAAAAATTAGAAAACGACATTTCAGCAATGTTTTGAATGAGGGAAGTCCCTTTTGGGTTCGCTGATTACTAAATGGTACTTTGTTTTCCGATCAGATGCAAATTGGCACAGCTATGGCCATCAGAAGGAGCAAAAGTGCGAAAATTAGGAAAACCCACCATTTTGCAGGGGATCCCCTTGGAAAAAAATCGAAAAATTAGAAAACGACATTTCAGCAATGTTTTGAATGAGGGAAGTCCCTTTTGGGTTCGCTGATTACTAAATGGTACTTTGTTTTCCGATCAGATGCAAATTGGCAGAGCTATGGCCATCAGAAGGAGAAAAAGTGCGAAAATAAGGAAAACCCACCATTTTGCAGGGGATCCCCTTGGAAAAAAATCGAAAAATTAGAAAACGACATTTCAGCAATGTTTTGAATGAGGGAAGTCGCTTTTGGGTTCGCTGATTACTAAATGGTACTTTGTTTTCCGATCAGATGCAAATTGGCAGAGCTATGGCCATCAGAAGGAGCAAAAGTGCGAAAATTAGGAAAACCCACCATTTTGCAGGGGATCCCCTTGGAAAAAAATCGAAAAATTAGAAAACGACATTTCAGCAATGTTTTGAATGAGGAAAGTTGCTTTTGGGTTCGCTGATTACTAAATGGTACTTTATTTTTCGATCAGATGCAAATTGGCAGAGCTATGGCCATCAGAAGGAGCAAAAGTGCGAAAATTAGGAAAACCCACCATTTTGCAGGGGATCCCCTTGGAAAAAAATCGAAAAATTAGAAAACGACATTTCAGCAATGTTTTGAATGAGGGAAGTCGCTTTTGGGTTCGCTGATTACTAAATGGTACTTTCTTTTCCGATCAGATGCAAATTGGCAGAGCTATGTCCATCAGAAGGAGCAAAAGTGCGAAAATTAGGAAAACCCACCATTTTGCAGGGGATCCCCTTGGAAAAAAATCGAAAAATTAGAAAACGACATTTCAGCAATGTTTTGAATGAGGAAAGTCGCTTTTGGGTTCGCCGATTACTAAATGGTACTTTATTTTCCGATGAGATACAAATTGGCAGAGCTATGGCCATCAGAAGGAGCAAAAGTGCGAAAATTAGGAAAACCCACCATTTTGCAGGGGAGTCCCTTGGAAAAAAATCGAAAAACTAGAAAACGACATTTCAGCAATGTTTTGAATGAGGAAAGTCGCTTTTGGGTTCGCTGATTACTAAATGGTACTTTGTTTTCCGATCAGATGCAAATTGGCAGAGCTATGGCCATCAGAAGAAGCAAAAGTGCGAAAATTAGGAAAACCCACCATTTTGCAGGGGATCCCCTTGGAAAAAAATCGAAAAACTAGAAAACGACATTTCAGCAATGTTTTGAATGAGGAAAGTCGCTTTTGGGTTCGCTGATTACTAAATGGTACTTAATTTTCGATCAGATGCAAATTGGCAGAGCTATGGCCATCAGAAGGAGCAAAAGTGCGAAAATTAGGAAAACCCACCGTTTTGCAGGGGATCCCCTTGGAAAAAAATCGAAAAACTAGAAAACGACATTTCAGCAATGTTTTGAATGAGGAAAGTCGCTTTTGGGTTCGCCGATTACTAAATGGTACTTTATTTTCCGATGAGATACAAATTGGCAGAGCTACATATGGCCATCAGAAGGAGCAAAAGTGCGAAAATTAGGAAAACCCACCATTTTGCAGGGGATCCCCTTGGAAAAAAATCGAAAAACTAGAAAACGACATTTCAGCAATGTTTTGAATGAGGAAAGTCGCTTTTGGGTTCGCTGATTACTAAATGGTACTTTGTTTTCCGATCAGATGCAAATTGGCAGAGCTATGGCCATCAGAAGAAGCAAAAGTGCGAAAATTAGGAAAACCCACCATTTTGCAGGGGATCCCCTTGGAAAAAAATCGAAAAATTAGAAAATGACATTTCAGCAATGTTTTGAATGAGGGAAGTCCCTTTTGGGTTCGCTGATTACTAAATGGTACTTTGTTTTCCGATCAGATGCAAATTGGCACAGCTATGGCCATCAGAAGGAGAACAAGTGCGAAAATTAGGAAAACCCACCATTTTGCAGGGGATCCCCTTGGAAAAAAATCGAAAAATTAGAAAACGACATTTCAGCAATGTTTTGAATGAGGAAAGTCGCTTTTGGGTTCGCCGATTACTAAATGGTACTTTATTTTCCGATGAGATACAAATTGGCAGAGCTACATATGGCCATCAGAAGGAGCAAAAGTGCGAAAATTAGGAAAACCCACCATTTTGCAGGGGATCCCCTTGGAAAAAAATCGAAAAACTAGAAAACGACATTTCAGCAATGTTTTGAATGAGGAAAGTCGCTTTTGGGTTCGCTGATTACTAAATGGTACTTTGTTTTCCGATCAGATGCAAATTGGCAGAGCTATGGCCATCAGAAGAAGCAAAAGTGCGAAAATTAGGAAAACCCACCATTTTGCAGGGGATCCCCTTGGAAAAAAATCGAAAAACTAGAAAACGACATTTCAGCAATGTTTTGAATGAGGAAAGTCGCTTTTGGGTTCGCTGATTACTAAATGGTACTTTATTTTCCGATGAGATACAAATTGGCAGAGCTATGGCCATCAGAAGGAGAAAAAGTGCGAAAATTAGGAAAACTGACCATTTTGCAGGGGATTCCTTTGGAAAAAAATCGAAAAATTAGAAAACGACATTTCAGCAATGTTTTGAATGAGGGAAGTCGCTTTTGGGTTCGCTGATTACTAAATGGTACTTTATTTTCCGATCAGATGCAAATTGGCAGAGCTATGGCCATCAGAAGGAGAAAAAGTGCGAAAATAAGGAAAACCCACCATTTTGCAGGGGATCCCCTTGGAAAAAAATCGAAAAATTAGAAAACGACATTTCAGCAATGTTTTGAATGAGGAAAGTCGCTTTTGGGTTCGCTGATTACTAAATTACTGATTACTGGCAGAGCTATGGCCATCAGAAGGAGCAAAAGTGCGAAAATTAGGAAAACCCACCATTTTGCAGGGGATCCCCTTGGAAAAAAATCGAAAAGTTAGAAAACGACATTTCAGCAATGTTTTGAATGAGGAAAGTTGCTTTTGGGTTCGCTGATTACTAAATGGTACTTTCTTTTCCGATCAGATGCAAATTGGCAGAGCTATGGCCATCAGAAGGAGAAAAAGTGCGAAAATAAGGAAAACCCACCATTTTGCAGGGGATCCCCTTGGAAAAAAATCGAAAAATTAGAAAACGACATTTCAGCAATGTTTTGAATGAGGAAAGTCGCTTTTGGGTTCGCCGATTACTAAATGGTACTTTATTTTCCGATGAGATACAAATTGGCAGAGCTATGGCCATCAGAAGGAGCAAAAGTGCGAAAATTAGGAAAACCCACCATTTTGCAGGGGATCCCCTTGGAAAAAAATCGAAAAACTAGAAAACGACATTTCAGCAATGTTTTGAATGAGGAAAGTCGCTTTTGGGTTCGCTGATTACTAAATGGTACTTTGTTTTCCGATCAGATGCAAATTGGCAGAGCTATGGCCATAAGAAGGAGCAAAAGTGCGAAAATTAGGAAAACCCACCATTTTGCAGGGGATCCCCTTGGAAAAAATCGAAAAACTAGAAAACGACATTTCAGCAATGTTTTGAATGAGGAAAGTCGCTTTTGGGTTCGCTGATTACTAAATGGTACTTTATTTTCCGATGAGATACAAATTGGCAGAGCTATGGCCATCAGAAGGAGAAAAAGTGCGAAAATTAGGAAAACTGACCATTTTGCAGGGGATTCCTTTGGAAAAAAATCGAAAAATTAGAAAACGACATTTCAGCAATGTTTTGAATGAGGGAAGTCGCTTTTGGGTTCGCTGATTATTAAATGGTACTTAATTTTCGATCAGATGCAAATTGGCAGAGCTATGGCCATCAGAAGGAGAAAAAGTGCGAAAATTAGGAAAACTGACCATTTTGCAGGGGATCCCCTTGGAAAAAAATCGAAAAATTAGAAAACGACATTTCAGCAATGTTTTGAATGAGGGAAGTCGCTTTTGGGTTCGCCGATTACTAAATGGTACTTTCTTTTCCGATCAGATACAAATTGGCAGAGCTATGGCCATCAGAAGGAGCAAAAGTGCGAAAATTAGGAAAACCCACCATTTTGCAGGGGATCCCCTTGGAAAAAAATCGAAAAACTAGAAAACGACATTTCAGCAATGTTTTGAATGAGGAAAGTCGCTTTTGGGTTCGCTGATTACTAAATGGTACTTTATTTTCCGATGAGATACAAATTGGCAGAGCTATGGCCATCAGAAGGAGAAAAAGTGCGAAAATTAGGAAAACTGACCATTTTGCAGGGGATTCCTTTGGAAAAACAATCGAAAAACTAGAAAACGACATTTCAGCAATGTTTTGAATGAGGGAAGTCGCTTTTGGGTTCGCTGATTACTAAATGGTACTTTCTTTTCCGATCAGATGCAAATTGGCAGAGCTATGGCCATCAGAAGGAGAAAAAGTGCGAAAATAAGGAAAACCCACCATTTTGCAGGGGATCCCCTTGGAAAAAAATCGAAAAATTAGAAAACGACATTTCAGCAATGTTTTGAATGAGGAAAGTCGCTTTTGGGTTCGCCGATTACTAAATGGTACTTTATTTTCCGATGAGATACAAATTGGCAGAGCTATGGCCATCAGAAGGAGCAAAAGTGCGAAAATTAGGAAAACCCACCATTTTGCAGGGGATCCCCTTGGAAAAAAATCGAAAAACTAGAAAACGACATTTCAGCAATGTTTTGAATGAGGAAAGTCGCTTTTGGGTTCGCTGATTACTAAATGGTACTTTGTTTTCCGATCAGATGCAAATTGGCAGAGCTATGGCCATAAGAAGGAGCAAAAGTGCGAAAATTAGGAAAACCCACCATTTTGCAGGGGATCCCCTTGGAAAAAAATCGAAAAACTAGAAAACGACATTTCAGCAATGTTTTGAATGAGGAAAGTCGCTTTTGGGTTCGCTGATTACTAAATGGTACTTTATTTTCCGATGAGATACAAATTGGCAGAGCTATGGCCATCAGAAGGAGAAAAAGTGCGAAAATTAGGAAAACTGACCATTTTGCAGGGGATTCCTTTGGAAAAAAATCGAAAAATTAGAAAACGACATTTCAGCAATGTTTTGAATGAGGGAAGTCGCTTTTGGGTTCGCTGATTATTAAATGGTACTTAATTTTCGATCAGATGCAAATTGGCAGAGCTATGGCCATCAGAAGGAGAAAAAGTGCGAAAATTAGGAAAACTGACCATTTTGCAGGGGATCCCCTTGGAAAAAAATCGAAAAATTAGAAAACGACATTTCAGCAATGTTTTGAATGAGGGAAGTCGCTTTTGGGTTCGCCGATTACTAAATGGTACTTTCTTTTCCGATCAGATACAAATTGGCAGAGCTATGGCCATCAGAAGGAGCAAAAGTGCGAAAATTAGGAAAACCCACCATTTTGCAGGGGATCCCCTTGGAAAAAAATCGAAAAACTAGAAAACGACATTTCAGCAATGTTTTGAATGAGGAAAGTCGCTTTTGGGTTCGCTGATTACTAAATGGTACTTTATTTTCCGATGAGATACAAATTGGCAGAGCTATGGCCATCAGAAGGAGAAAAAGTGCGAAAATTAGGAAAACTGACCATTTTGCAGGGGATCCCCTTGGAAAAAAATCGAAAAATTAGAAAACGACATTTCAGCAATGTTTTGAATGAGGGAAGTCGCTTTTGGGTTCGCCGATTACTAAATGGTACTTTCTTTTCCGATCAGATACAAATTGGCAGAGCTATGGCCATCAGAAGGAGCAAAAGTGCGAAAATTAGGAAAACCCACCATTTTGCAGGGGATCCCCTTGGAAAAAAATCGAAAAACTAGAAAACGACATTTCAGCAATGTTTTGAATGAGGAAAGTCGCTTTTGGGTTCGCTGATTACTAAATGGTACTTTATTTTCCGATGAGATACAAATTGGCAGAGCTATGGCCATCAGAAGGAGAAAAAGTGCGAAAATTAGGAAAACTGACCATTTTGCAGGGGATTCCTTTGGAAAAAAATCGAAAAATTAGAAAACGACATTTCAGCAATGTTTTGAATGAGGGAAGTCGCTTTTGGGTTCGCTGATTATTAAATGGTACTTAATTTTCGATCAGATGCAAATTGGCAGAGCTATGGCCATCAGAAGGAGCAAAATTGCGAAAATTAGGAAAACCCACCATTTTGCAGGGGATCCCCTTGGAAAAAAATCGAAAAATTAGAAAACGACATTTCAGCAATGTTTTGAATGAGGGAAGTCGCTTTTGGGTTCGCCGATTACTAAATGGTACTTTATTTTCCGATGAGATACAAATTGGCAGAGCTATGGCCATCAGAAGGAGAAAAAGTGCGAAAATTAGGAAAACTGACCATTTTGCAGGGGATTCCTTTGGAAAAAAATCGAAAAACTAGAAAACGACATTTCAGCAATGTTTTGAATGAGGAAAGTCGCTTTTGGGTTCGCTGATTACTAAATGGTACTTTATTTTCCGATGAGATACAAATTGGCAGAGCTATGGCCATCAGAAGGAGAAAAAGTGCGAAAATTAGGAAAACTGACCATTTTGCAGGGGATCCCCTTGGAAAAAAATCGAAAAATTAGAAAACGACATTTCAGCAATGTTTTGAATGAGGGAAGTCGCTTTTGGGTTCGCTGATTACTAAATGGTACTTTATTTTCCGATCAGATGCAAATTGGCAGAGCTATGGCCATCAGAAGGAGCAAAGTTGCGAAAATTAGGAAAACCCACCATTTTGCAGGGGATCCCCTTGGAAAAAAATCGAAAAATTAGAAAACGACATTTCAGCAATGTTTTGAATGAGGAAAGTCGCTTTTGGGTTCGCTGATTACTAAATGGTACTTTTTTTCCGATCAGATGCAAATTGGCAGAGCTATGTCCATCAGAAGGAGAAAAAGTGCGAAAATTAGGAAAACCCACCATTTTGCAGGGGATCCCCTTGGAAAAAAATCGAAAAACTAGAAAACGACATTTCAGCAATGTTTTGAATGAGGAAAGTCGCTTTTGGGTTCGCTGATTACTAAATGGTACTTTATTTTCCGATGAGATACAAATTGGCAGAGCTATGGCCATCAGAAGGAGAAAAAGTGCGAAAATTAGGAAAACTGACCATTTTGCAGGGGATTCCTTTGGAAAAAAATCGAAAAATTAGAAAACGACATTTCAGCAATGTTTTGAATGAGGGAAGTCGCTTTTGGGTTCGCTGATTACTAAATGGTACTTTATTTTCCGATCAGATGCAAATTGGCAGAGCTATGGCCATCAGAAGGAGAAAAAGTGCGAAAATAAGGAAAACCCACCATTTTGCAGGGGATCCCCTTGGAAAAAAATCGAAAAATTAGAAAACGACATTTCAGCAATGTTTTGAATGAGGAAAGTCGCTTTTGGGTTCGCCGATTACTAAATGGTACTTTATTTTCCGATGAGATACAAATTGGCAGAGCTATGGCCATCAGAAGGAGAAAAAGTGCGAAAATTAGGAAAACTGACCATTTTGCAGGGGATTCCTTTGGAAAAAAATCGAAAAACTAGAAAACGACATTTCAGCAATGTTTTGAATGAGGAAAGTCGCTTTTGGGTTCGCTGATTACTAAATGGTACTTTATTTTCCGATGAGATACAAATTGGCAGAGCTATGGCCATCAGAAGGAGCAAAAGTGCGAAAATTAGGAAAACCCACCATTTTGCAGGGGATCCCCTTGGAAAAAAATCGAAAAGTTAGAAAACGACATTTCAGCAATGTTTTGAATGAGGAAAGTTGCTTTTGGGTTCGCTGATTACTAAATGGTACTTTCTTTTCCGATCAGATGCAAATTGGCAGAGCTATGGCCATCAGAAGGAGAAAAAGTGCGAAAATAAGGAAAACCCACCATTTTGCAGGGGATCCCCTTGGAAAAAATCGAAAAATTAGAAAACGACATTTCAGCAATGTTTTGAATGAGGAAAGTCGCTTTTGGGTTCGCCGATTACTAAATGGTACTTTATTTTCCGATGAGATACAAATTGGCAGAGCTATGGCCATCAGAAGGAGCAAAAGTGCGAAAATTAGGAAAACCCACCATTTTGCAGGGGATCCCCTTGGAAAAAAATCGAAAAACTAGAAAACGACATTTCAGCAATGTTTTGAATGAGGGAAGTCGCTTTTGGGTTCGCTGATTACTAAATGGTACTTTCTTTTCCGATGAGATACAAATTGGCAGAGCTATGGCCATCAGAAGGAGAAAAAGTGCGAAAATTAGGAAAACTGACCATTTTGCAGGGGATTCCTTTGGAAAAAAATCGAAAAATTAGAAAACGACATTTCAGCAATGTTTTGAATGAGGGAAGTCGCTTTTGGGTTCGCCGATTACTAAATGGTACTTTATTTTCCGATGAGATACAAATTGGCAGAGCTATGGCCATCAGAAGGAGAAAAAGTGCGAAAATTAGGAAAACTGACCATTTTGCAGGGGATTCCTTTGGAAAAACAATCGAAAAACTAGAAAACGACATTTCAGCAATGTTTTGAATGAGGAAAGTCGCTTTTGGGTTCGCTGATTACTAAATGGTACTTTATTTTCCGATGAGATACAAATTGGCAGAGCTATGGCCATCAGAAGGAGAAAAAGTGCGAAAATTAGGAAAACTGACCATTTTGCAGGGGATCCCCTTGGAAAAAAATCGAAAAATTAGAAAACGACATTTCAGCAATGTTTTGAATAAGGGAAGTCGCTTTTGGGTTCGCCGATTACTAAATGGTACTTTCTTTTCCGATCAGATACAAATTGGCAGAGCTATGGCCATCAGAAGGAGCAAAAGTGCGAAAATTAGGAAAACCCACCATTTTGCAGGGGATCCCCTTGGAAAAAAATCGAAAAACTAGAAAACGACATTTCAGCAATGTTTTGAATGAGGAAAGTCGCTTTTGGGTTCGCTGATTACTAAATGGTACTTTATTTTCCGATGAGATACAAATTGGCAGAGCTATGGCCATCAGAAGGAGAAAAAGTGCGAAAATTAGGAAAACTGACCATTTTGCAGGGGATTCCTTTGGAAAAAAATCGAAAAATTAGAAAACGACATTTCAGCAATGTTTTGAATGAGGGAAGTCGCTTTTGGGTTCGCTGATTATTAAATGGTACTTAATTTTCGATCAGATGCAAATTGGCAGAGCTATGGCCATCAGAAGGAGCAAAATTGCGAAAATTAGGAAAACCCACCATTTTGCAGGGGATCCCCTTGGAAAAAAATCGAAAAATTAGAAAACGACATTTCAGCAATGTTTTGAATGAGGGAAGTCGCTTTTGGGTTCGCTGATTACTAAATGGTACTTTCTTTTCCGATCAGATGCAAATTGGCAGAGTTATGTCCATCAGAAGGAGCAAAAGTGCGAAAATTAGGAAAACCCACCATTTTGCAGGGGATCCCCTTGGAAAAAAATCGAAAAATTAGAAAACGACATTTCAGCAATGTTTTGAATGAGGGAAGTCGCTTTTGGGTTCGCTGATTACTAAATGGTACTTTATTTTCCGATGAGATACAAATTGGCACAGCTATGGCCATCAGAAGGAGAAAAAGTGCGAAAATTAGGAAAACCGACCATTTTGCAGGGGATCCCCTTGGAAAAAAATCGAAAAATTAGAAAACGACATTTCAGCAATGTTTTGAATGAGGGAAGTCGCTTTTGGGTTCGCTGATTACTAAATGGTACTTTGTTTTCCGATCAGATGCAAATTGGCACAGCTATGGCCATCAGAAGGAGAAAAAGTGCGAAAATTAGGAAAACCGACCATTTTGCAGGTGATCCCCTTGGAAAAAAATCGAAAAATTAGAAAACGGCATTTCAGCAATGTTTTGAATGAGGGAAGTCGCTTTTGGGTTCGCTGATTACTAAATGGTACTTTATTTTCCGATCAGATGCAAATTGGCTGAGCTATGGCCATCAGAAGAAGCAAAAGTGCGAAAATTAGGAAAACCTACCATTTTGCAGGGGATCCCCTTGGAAAAAAATCGAAAAATTAGAAAACGAGATTTCAGCAATGTTTTCAATGAGGAAAGTTGCTTTTGGGTTCGCTGATTACTAAATGGTACTTTGTTTTTCGATCACATGCAAATTGGCAGAGCTATGGCCATCAGAAGGAGAAAAAGTGCGAAAATAAGGAAAACCCACCATTTTGCAGGGGATCCCCTTGGAAAAAAATCGAAAAATTAGAAAACGACATTTCAGCAATGTTTTGAATGAGGGAAGTCGCTTTTGGGTTCGCTGATTACTAAATGGTACTTTATTTTCCGATCAGATGCAAATTGGCTGAGCTATGGCCATCAGAAGAAGCAAAAGTGCGAAAATTAGGAAAACCCACCATTTTGCAGGGGATCCCCTTGGAAAAAAATCGAAAAATTAGAAAACGACATTAAGCAATGTTTTGAATGAGGGAAGTCGCTTCTGGGTTCGCTGATTACTAAATGGTACTTTATTTTCCGATGAGATACAAATTGGCACAGCTATGGCCATCAAAAGGAGAAAAAGTGCGGAAATTAGGAAAACCGACCATTTTGTAGGGGATTCCCTTGGAAAAAAATCGAAAAATTAGAAAACGACATTTCAGCAATGTTTTGAATGAGGGAAGTCGCTTTTGGGTTCGCTGATTACTAAATGGTACTTTATTTTCCGATCAGATGCAAATTGGCAGAGCTATGGCCATCAGAAGGAGCAAAAGTGCGAAAATTACGAAAACCCACCATTTTGCAGGGGATCCCCTTGGAAAAAAAATCGAAAAATTAGAAAACGACATTTCAGCAATGTTTTGAATGAGGGAAGTCGCTTTTGGGTTCGCCGATTACTAAATGGTTCTTTTTTTCCGATCAGATGCAAATTGGCAGAGCTATGGCCATCAGAAGGAGCAAAAGTGCGAAAATTAGGAAAACCCACCATTTTGCAGGGGATCCCCTTGGAAAAAAATCGAAAAATTAGAAAACGACATTTCAGCAATGTTTTGAATGAGGAAAGTCGCTTTTGGGTTCGCCGATTACTAAATGGTACTTTATTTTCCGATCAGATGCAAATTGGCAGAGCTATGGCCATCAGAAGGAGCAAAAGTGCGAAAATTAGGAAAACCCACCATTTTGCAGGGGATCCCCTTGGAAAAAAATCGAAAAATTAGAAAACGACATTTTAGCAATGTTTTGAATGAGGGAAGTCGCTTTTGCGTTCGCTGATTACTAAATGGTACTTTATTTTCCGATCAGATTCAAAGTGGCAGAGCTATGGCCATCAGAAGGAGCAAAAATTCGAAAATTAGGAAAACCCACCGTTTTGCAGGGGATCCCCTTGGAAAAAAATCGAAAAATTAGAAAACGACATTTCAGCAATGTTTTGAATGAGGAAAGTCGCTTTTGGGTTCGCTGATTACTAAATGGTACTTTGTTTTTCGATCACATGCAAATTGGCAGAGCTATGGCCATCAGAAGGAGAAAAAGTGCGAAAATAAGGAAAACCCACCATTTTGCAGGGGATCCCCTTGGAAAAAAAATCGAAAAATTAGAAAACGACATTTCAGCAATGTTTTGAATGAGGGAAGTCGCTTTTGGGTTCGCTGATTACTAAATGATACTTTATTTTCCGATCAGATGCAAATTGGCAGAGCTATGGCCATCAGAAGGAGCAAAAGTGCGAAAATTAGGAAAACCCACCATTTTGCAGGGGATTCCTTTGGAAAAAAATCGAAAAATTAGAAAACGACATTTCAGCAATGTTTTGAATGAAGGAAGTCGCTTTTGGGTTCGCTGATTACTAAATAGTACTTTATTTTCCGATCAGATGCAAATTGGCAGAGCTATGGCCATCAGAAGGAGAAAAAGTGCGAAAATTAGGAAAACCCACCATTTTGCAGGGGATCCCCTTGGAAAAAAATCGAAAAATTAGAAAACGACATTTCAGCAATGTTTTGAATGAGGAAAGTCGCTTTTGGGTTCGCCGATTACTAAATGGTACTTTATTTTCCGATCAGATGCAAATTGGCAGAGCTATGGCCATCAGAAGGAGCAAAAGTGCGAAAATTAGGAAAACCCACCATTTTGCAGGGGATCCCCTTGGAAAAAAATCGAAAAATTAGAAAACGACATTTCAGCAATGTTTTGAATGAGGAAAGTTGCTTTTGGGTTCGCTGATTACTAAATGGTACTTTGTTTTTCGATCACATGCAAATTGGCAGAGCTATGGCCATCAGAAGGAGAAAAAGTGCGAAAATAAGGAAAACCCACCATTTTGCAGGGGATCCCCTTGGAAAAAAATCGAAAAATTAGAAAACGACATTTCAGCACTGTTTTGAATGAAGAAAGTCGCTTTTGGGTTCGCTGATTACTAAATGGTACTTTATTTTCCGATCAGATGCAAATTGGCAGAGCTATGGCCATCAGAAGGAGCAAAAGTGCGAAAATTAGGAAAACCCACCATTTTGCAGGGGATGCCCTTGGAAAAAAATCGAAAAATTAGAAAACGACATTTCAGCAATGTTTTGAATGAGGAAAGTTGCTTTTGGGTTCGCTGATTACTAAATGGTACTTTGTTTTTCGATCACATGCAAATTGGCAGAGCTATGGCCATCAGAAGGAGAAAAAGTGCGAAAATTAGGAAGACCCATCGTTTGGCAGGGGATCTCCTTGGAAAAAAATCGAAAAATTAGAAAACGACATTTCAGCAATGTTTTGAATGAGGGAAGTCGCTTTTGGGTTCGCTGATTACTAAATGGTACTTTATTTTCCGATCAGATGCAAATTGGCAGAGCTATGGCCATCAGAAGGAGAAAAAGTGCGAAAATTAGGAAAACCCACCGTTTTGCAGGGGATCCCCTTGGAAAAAAATCGAAAAATTAGAAAACGACATTTCAGCAATGTTTTGAATGAGGAAAGTCGCTTTTGGGTTCGCTGATTACTAAATGGTACTTTATTTTCCGATCAGATGCAAATTGGCAGAGCTATGGCCATTAGAAGGAGCAAAAGTGCGAAAATTACGAAAACCCACCATTTTGCAGGGGATCCCCTTGGAAAAAAAATCGAAAAATTAGAAAACGACATTTCAGCAATGTTTTGAATGAGGGAAGTCGCTTTTGGGTTCGCCGATTACTAAATGGTACTTTTTTTCCGATCAGATGCAAATTGGCAGAGCTATGGCCATCAGAAGAAGCAAAAGTGCGAAAATTACGAAAACCCACCATTTTGCAGGGGATCCCCTTGGAAAAAAATCGAAAAATTAGAAAACGACATTTCAGCAATGTTTTGAATGAGGGAAGTCGCTTTTGGGTTCGCCGATTACTAAATGGTACTTTATTTTCCGATCAGATGCAAATTGGCAGAGCTATGGCCATCAGAAGGAGAAAAAGTGCGAAAATTAGGAAAACCCACCATTTTGCAGGGGATCCCCTTGGAAAAAAATCGAAAAATTAGAAAACGACATTTTAGCAATGTTTTGAATGAGGAAAGTCGCTTTTGGGTTCGCTGATTACTAAATGGTACTTTGTTTTTCGATCAGATGCAAATTGGCAGAGCTATGGCCATCAGAAGAAGCAAAAGTGCGAAAATTACGAAAACCCACCATTTTGCAGGGGATCCCCTTGGAAAAAAATCGAAAAATTAGAAAACGACATTTCAGCAATGTTTTGAATGAGGGAAGTCGCTTTTGGGTTCGCTGATTACTAAATGGTACTTTATTTTCCGATCAGATGCAAATTGGCAGAGCTATGGCCATCAGAAGGAGAAAAAGTGCGAAAATTAGGAAAACCCACCATTTTGCAGGGGATCCCCTTGGAAAAAAATCGAAAAATTAGAAAACGACATTTCAGCAATGTTTTGAATGAGGGAAGTCGCTTTTGGGTTCGCTGATTACTAAATGGTACTTTGTTTTTCGATCACATGCAAATTGGCAGAGCTATGGCCATCAGAAGGAGAAAAAGTGCGAAAATTAGGAAAACCCACCATTTTGCAGGGGATCCCCTTGGAAAAAAATCGAAAAATTAGAAAACGACATTTTAGCAATGTTTTGAATGAGGGTAGTCGCTTTTGGGTTCGCTGATTACTAAATGGTACTTTATTTTCCGATGAGATACAAATTGGCACAGCTATGGCCATCAGAAGGAGAAAAAGTGCGAAAATTAGGAAAACCCACCATTTTGCAGGGGATCCCCTTGGAAAAAATTAAAAAAATTAAAAACAATATTTGAGCAATGTTACTTTAAATGGTTTCTATATCCCGATCGAAAAATTATATAAATCGAAATATACCGAAAACTCAACACTGCGATTTGATTTTGAAAAATCAAAATTCCCGTCGTTCATAGCATAATTTTAGGCCAAATCAAAATATATTCTAGAAGAATATAATACATAATTTTGTGCTCTTGAACCTCTTAATAAATTGATGTTACTATATCGGGTCGTTCAAGGTTTTTCCCACCTAAAAAATTAGGAATTAGGATTAGGAAGACAAAATACTAACCCTTTTCTATTTTCATATTTGAATTTTATTTTGAAGAAGTTTCTTGTTTCAGCTCCTTCTCAAAGCCTCACCATCAGATTGCGCTTGTTTTGGCTTCCGCTTGGCATATTTTTGGGGTTACAGGAAAAAGGTCTTCCGAAAATTGAAAACCCGTTTCTTTGCATGCAAAACTCTCCTGATACATTTTTTGCCGACCGCCCCCTTAAGAGTAAAAATTTCACACATAATTACAAGTGTGGCTGGGGCCGGAGCTGGAGATCTGGGCCTTTTAAAACCAACAACGATTATTCACAATTCTGATGCTCAGAGTCGTAGTAGTACCCACCCAGGCGATGATTTATGCATCGGTTTGGGGGCGTGGCATATATGTATCCATTGGTGGTGGGCTGAGGGCAAAAACTTTCGAAAAACAAACAGAAGGGCTGCCCTTCTGTAGGCAAAAAATACAAATCAACGGCAGCAGGCAACATTTATTTACTTTGTGATTATGGAACGGAACAGACTCCCATCCCGAGATCCAGATTCAGATTCAGAGTGAGATCCCTCCTTCTGTGCGAAACACTTAACGCCAAAAGTGAGCAAAACAACACTTGCTCTATTAACACGCCAGACTCTCGAAAGGGGGAGAATCGCGAGGAAACCACGAGGATCAGGGGGAAAAAAAAATCGCGAGTCGTGAATGGAGTCGCGTCCTCCGACTGTCTGAAATTTATTGAGAAGCATTAAGGCGGCTTAACGAGAAACGAAACGAAACTAAAGGCATCGGAACGAGCCTGGTCCCGGGCCGAAACGGGGTAGCATCTTGGCCCGAACGTGTGGCTAATTTGCGGTTAAGACCATGATGATTTACATAGCCAAAAAGTAAGATAACCGCAACTGGGTCTGCGGTATTCATCCGCCATGCAAATTATAGAAATTTTCACTTTTCGTCTCGAAAAACAAATATTGAGATAACTCTCTTTTTTTTGGTAGCCTATAATTAGGCCAATTTCGGTTTTTTATACCCTTGCAGAGGGTATTATAATTTTGTCCAAAAGTGTGCAACGCAGTGAAGGAGACATCTCCGACCCTATAAAGTATATATATTCTTGATCAGGATCACCTCCTGAGTTGATATGAGCATGTCCGTCTGTCCGTCTGTCCGTCTGTCCGTCTGTCCGTCTGTCCGTCTGTCCGTCTGTCTGTTTCTACGCAAACTAGTCTCTCAGTTTTAAAGCTATCGACTTGAAACTTTGCACACACCCTTCTTTCCTTTGCACGCAGTATATAAGTCGGAACGGCCCGGATCGGCCGACTATATCCTATAGCTGCCATATAACTGATTGATCGGGAATGGTATAACTTTGGTGTTTTTAGAGTTAGAGAGTTCAAATTTGACATGAGAGCTATTTTTGGCAAAATAATATGACATGCCAAATTTCATAAGGATCGGCCGACTATATCCTATAGCTGCCATATAACTGAACGATCGGAAATGACCCAACTTTCGTGTTTTTGAAGATAGAAAGCTGGAACTTGGTACAGATTATATTTTTGGTCAGTTAATCCGACCTACAAAATTTCATTAGGATCGGCCGACTATATCCTATAGCTGCCATATAACTGAACGATCGGAAATGACCCAACTTTCGTGTTTTTGATGATAGAAAGCTGGCGCTTGGTACACATTCTATTTTTGGTCAGTTAATCCGATCTACCAAATTTCATAACGATCGGTTGACTATATCTTATAGCTGACATATAACTGAACGATCGGAAATGCTAATTGGTAGAAATATCAACTTTCGTATTTTTGAAGATAGAAGCTTGGGACTTTTTTTTAGATTTTTTATTGTAATTAATTGGTTTTATTATGATGTAATCATAAGGATCGGCCAACTATATCCGATGTTTGCGATATATATCCGGTTTTAACTGCAAGGGTATATCAACTTCGGCTCCGCCCGAAGTTAGCTTTCCTTTCTTGTTTTTTTTTTTTTTATTCAAATGCCATAAATCGCACTGAAGCCAACGAGCTGATAATTTCATGTTAGATTCCCTTAATTTTACGCTGCCATTTGTGGCTTCCGTTTCGCATGAGTTTTTGGCGGTTTAGGATTTGCATTTTTCATTCAGCAACTCCGCGGCATCCTGCGGTTTTTTTCAACAAACATCCAGCTGATTAATAATTACCGACACAAAATGAGAAAAAAAAAAGACAGAAAGAGCTTGCAGCTTCATCAGTGGCGGCTGACTTTAATTGAAGGCGCCAAGCCAGCCTAGTTGCAACTGCACCACCGCTGTGCCACAAGCTGTTTCACCAGTCAAGTTCGTCGCTTGAGTCTTTCGTTTCAGGCACTAGCTACTACTGCCCGGCCCCTCGTGTTTTCAATTATAAGCATAGCAAATCAAAAGTTTTATGCTTATTAATCAAAGGCTTAATTGATTCCAGAAGGTCACGGAAAGGCGTGAAATGCGAACTCGCCCACGGAGGGGGGCACTCATACATACTGATTTAGATGTTGCACAAAAAGGGGGTCTTTTTTTTGTATTTTTTATTAATAATGTGCTTGTGATGAAAAAGGGAATGAATTTTTGAGTGGGAAATTAATTAAAAAATACATTGAAGCCTCATATTTTCTGTTTCTTATCCTATCTGGACCTATTTTTTTGTCCAATTCTATTGTTGACGCTTTAATTATCCCTCCTTATAGGTATTTTTTAAACACTTTTCTCTGAAAAAAATAAAATGTTAAAATAAGAAATCCCTATCCACTGGGAGCAGTAGGGAAAGTCCAGGTTAATCGCTCAATTCGCGCTTGTCCGGCCCCTTGGGATGCGATGATTATGCCCAGCCACGAGGACGACGACGATGATGATGATGATTCGGCAGCAGCAATTGAAATTTCATTTTAATGGGCACAGTTTATGACATCAGAGCGAGTTGCACGCGAAATTGCATTGAACTGGACTTTTCCGGCGGCTCTTGGTTGGTGGCAAGCTCATAAAAATATAAAAACAGAACCGTATCAAAAAAAAAAACTGCCCATGAAGAGGAACCAGAAACTGAGAACCCGAAAGATAGCGATATCGAGCGTGTAGCGTGTAGCCGCACAAAAAGATACAATTTTGTATCTGTTGCAGGTAAAAAAATAAAAACTGAGCCACAGGCTGCAGCTGGAGAGAAACTAATGCACTTGCAATCTAATCGTTTGCCAAATGTCAAACGAGTTTCATTCATGAGCGGTCGTAGTGTCCGGATAAGGTGATGTATTTTTTATTTTCTTGACTTTTTTTCCCATATTAAGAGTTCATTCATCGGACTGCGTGTGTGTGCTCTGATAAGTCCGGTTCTTCGGAGATTAGTTTCCTTTTCTTCCCCCGGACTGTCTCTTTTTTTTTGAGGTTCAGTTCCGATATGACAAACACGCGTGAAGAGCGTCAAACGTTTCTTATCGCCATTTGCGAGGCCATGGTTTAATTAAAAGGTTATTCTTGTATGTCGCCGGTTGGGCAGGATAACGGCAGGACCACGTCAGCAGGCCAAAGGATAGTGGCCCGAAAGGATGCGATTGAGTTGTATTTACTTTGCTTTATCTTAAAGACTTGCCGGGTTCGATTTTCAGACCGACCTTGTCTCTCAAACGAAAAAAAACTGAAAGTCAAGACCGCAAGACAAGAGCAGTGTCTCGATTTCGATTTCGATTTCTTGACTTGGATCTGGATCTCGAAACTCACAAGACCACAAAAATACACGGCAGCGAAGCACAGGTGCCAGGTGAGAATTGACAAATTTCCATTTCGTCAATTCAATCAATAAAGCTAAAGCAACACCTCTGGACTGGATTCAAAATACAAAAAAAAAACAGAGCCAGAAATGGCAGGGGCTGGGGCAAGCAAGGGTGGGGCGTGGCAGACCTGGGAGACGCCAAGGCCGCTCGGAAACCGCTTTCAATTAAATTGGGGCACACTTTTGCCTGCGGTCGCCTGGCTGCCTCATCATCATCCACATCATCATCATAATAATCGTCGCCCTCGGCCTTTCCGATGCGCCTCGGGAGTGAAAATGAAATTGTTGCCCCAGGCAGTGTGTCCAGTATCAGTCTCAGTTTTAGTTTCAGCACAGCAGCAAAAATTCAAAATAAAAAAAAGAGAGGAGATACCGTGACGGGCTTCATACTCTTTTTCTTTAAAAAATTTAAGTTTTTTAATACAAGTTAATGTAAGTCTATGAAAGTCTCTAGTAAAAAGATTCTTAAGAATCTTAAGCCCTAAGTTTTCATAACTTCAAAATACCCTTTTTAGAGTAACAAAAAAAAAAAAAAAGATTCATCAAAAAAAATGAAACTAAATGAAATCAAAAGCCAGGAAAAACTGGTAGTTAGCTACTTTTACCAGCAGACCGTTGACAGTGGCCAGGGGATAGTATATGGCTGCCTGTAGCTTCGATGGATGGATGGTAGAAGCTGGGAAGCTCTGGGGGGACTCTCGGTATTGAAATCGAAACTGTTGATGGAAAGTTATGGCAGCCATGGGCAGCATAATGATGACGAGCCCCGATCACTCCGATGGCAGAAGATTATGGGGCGGCACCGTCTATTCAATCGATCACATCTACCAGGATTCCACATTCCCCGGGCGAATGGCAGCCCAAGGAGCCATTAAATAGGAGCCAGGACAGGAAACACGAGAACGTGTGAATGAGAACTAAGAGTCTAGCCATCACAGAATGATTTTCATTAAATTTAAAATTATGTTTTTTATATAATAATATTTTAGATAAGATGGCTTTATCAGAGCGAGGACTAGAGAGAAACTTGGCAGTTTGTATGTTTGGATAGTGGAGTGCAATTTAAAAGAAATCAATCAAAATGTTGTTAGTCACATCCTCTACTTGAACATTTAATATTCAATTTGTGTTCCCAGGACTCCTGCTTTTGTGTTGCCTGGAATGCGGTCCCATCGACTTTGTTGCTCTCGTTTTAATGACGGGATCCTCTATGGGTTGGGTCTAATAAACTTGACAATGCCGACTTTGCCGGCTACTGTGCCAAAAAGATTGCTCTGCGTGACCCTGTAAGAAAATGCCTTGTAATGGATTTTCTCAGTTACGCGAGGATTGCGTGCAACACCCCAAAAAAAAAGCAAGAAAAGGGTTACGAAAGGGGGAGATGTATACTCCGATACTGAGACCTTGCGTGCCTTATGGCTGCATCGGGGCCCTCTTCTTCCCTTTCGGCCACAACAATTTGTTAACAATTAGCGCCCGTTTGGCCCGGCCAACTCTATGCCAAAAAGTCAGAGCCACTTGCCCCAAAAGGCAAGTACATTAAGAGCTCCACATTCCACATGTCCGAGGTGAAACCACGCCGGTGGTCCACCATCCATATATGAGAAAAAAATATATATATCCTTGTATGTGAGGTATGTACTTGGCCATATCCATATCCATATCAATCATGCCGTCGTTGCCGTATGCTAATGATGGCAATTAATCAATGGGAATCAGTTAAGACCAGCAACCTGCAGCACACGAGGCGCACGCAATCGGCCCATTCGGGCAACAGAAACTGAGCCAAATGGCAAACTGAATGGCAGAAATAAAAATAAAATATTACAAAAATAAAATTAAAACCAAAAAGGAAAATAAGAAAAATTAAACAAGATCTGCACATCACTCTAATGATGTGCTGAAATTGCCGATCTCTGAGCTCTGGAAAATTAATAACCTGGCAAATGGAAAAAACATTTGTAATTGCCTCAAGTGCCTCGGGAGTGACCCACATTTAATTGGCCAAGACGGGACAGAGACAGGACCAGGCCAGGTCAATGGAGGCGGGTCAGGAGGTTGGTTTGGTAGAACAAGGTGCAAATTTTGTGTGAGGATGCAGTTTTCTTTTAAGGGAGTTTTTAGAGGCTTTAGTAAGGTTTTTGATGAAATAAAATATTTTAAAAATTATATAGTAAATGGAATAAATAAATTTTAGTTGAAAAATATTTTACTCCTAATAAAATATTAATTTAAGTAACTTTCCTTTAGGCAACAGTACCTAGAAATTGTATAGAAAGGTAGTACAACAATTTAAATCTATAGGAAGTATAAACAAACAAAAATAAAGTTTTAAGAGTATTTAAATATTAATCGAATATTTAGTATATTTTCTTAAAAATATTTAATTTTTAATTTAAAGACAGTTTATTACATTTTTTAGCACAAAAAATGGCAAAAACTCAGCTAATAGAACAAGAAACAGTTTGTAATTGCCCCATTGAGACTAACCCAAATTAAATTGGCCGACATGGGTTAACGCCTTCTTGCAACCACTCCCACTTTTCTGGGCGCATGGCCAGCTAATCCCTGGTCCCTCACAGCGTGTCACTTTGGCTAACGAGCTCCTCGACTCTGTAACTCGGACTGACCCCTAAACTCGCCCTAATTGTCCACGCCCACAAGGGCTGCAAAAAAAAATGTAATTCCTCCTAGACTATAAAACCTAGATTATTTATTATTATTGTGTTTTTTTTTTTTTGTAGTTTTCTTGCACGTGGCTCGCTTTGACGACGATTTTCGTGTGCCTGGAGGGGGGAAACCAGTTCGACGCATGCAAATAATATAAGTTACTGTGTCAGCGGCCATGCAACAGGTGAAATTGTCGCCCCAAGTCCACTGGCAGTGGAGCTTAAGCCCAGATACCCGGGGAAGTCAATGTCAAGTGTTGCCTGACTTACTACAAAAGTTAATTGCACTGCACGCGCACGCCAAAAGGCCAGAAGACCTCAGACTTTGGGCCGTGTCTGGGACTGAGACTCGGTCTGAGTCTGTGGCCAAGACGACGACAGGCTGCAGTACCTGTAGTATCCGAATAAAAATCCCATCCCCATTCCCATACCATTCGCAAACCTCAAGACCTCAAAGACCTCAATCCCAGAGGCTCGGGCCAAGAGGCGCGTGTGTGCAATATCAGGTTTCCATGTCAACTGGCACAGTGGTATGAGGGGATTTTTATAAAAATTTAATATTTTAGGGCGTTTTTTTTTAAATTTTAAAGATATATTAACTATATCAAACTTTATTTTTAGGCTTTATATGTTTAGATTAATAATTTCTTTTCTCAAATTTTACTAACGTTTATGATAAGGTTCCTTTACCCTGCCTTTGTTTTTGGCTTCTCTTTTTAATCCTGTCTTGGCTAAAAACTCTCTTAATCTTAAAGATACTATTTTTTTAAAAACCTTAAATTTAAGCCACTGTTCCGGGCCAACTGCCATCGTGGTTGTCATTAGTCCGCTGCACTTGCTGTTGTAATTGTGACAGGAGCAACGAGCATGGATCGCTAAAGGGTCGATCGCCAGATCGCCGGATCGCCGATGCAGTTGCAAGTGCAGTTGCAGTTGCAGGTTGAAGGTGCATACCTGGTCACCAATCCCCACCCCTCCTCCACCCTTCTACAGGACAGGGCGGGGCAGCTAAGGAGGCCCAAAGTCGCCTGTCGACTTGTCTGGGACTTTCTGTGCCGGATTGGCGCGTCGTGATCGTGAGTGCCAGAAGCTGATTTCAGCGCGGCTACCGATAACCGAGAAACCCAGTCCACTGCCGCATCCAGTTGCCTTTTTTTCGCTTTGACAGACGCGTTGATTGGTTTTGTTTGTTGGCCCCAGAGACGGGTAGGGACACCCAAAAGGCCGACTTGATTCCAAGACATGTAAATTGTTGAGAGAGCTTTTGCCGGAAAATATACAAAAAAAAAAACAAAAACTGGTACAATTTTTTGGGCAATTTTTTGTGTTATAGCTTGCCCCTGTCTCTTTTATTTTTTATTTTTGTTATTGTTGATTATATTTTGTTGATAGTCATGCTGGGCCACGCCCCATGCCTCCCGTATTTGACAACTTTTTGCATAATTGCAATTGCCAGCGGATGAAAGACCAAGATGCGCATTGCCACTGAAAAAAATATAATAATATTGTGTAATAATTGGTTGAAATTGTTTTTTTTTCTTGACATTTTTTTGTAAAATTTCTAGATCATATATACAATATTTCCTTTTCTTTTCTAACCTTGGAATCTCTTTAAAAAATAAGAACTGACATGTTCTTTATAATTTCACATACATAATTTAGTCAAATCTCTAAAAATAGCAAAATAATACAATTTGTACAATTTGTTATTTTTTAGAATTTTTTCCAGGGCTCCAGTTTTGTAAAAATTTTATTTTAAGTGAAATTTTAAAACTTCTTGAATACGCAAGTCATCAGATCCTCTTTATAAATTTTTTGATAAGTTCCCAAAAATAATTTTGTCCTTTAAATCACTTGTGAAATTCTTTATAGAATATTTCTTTCTAAAAACTACAAGCAATATTTTTTTGTAGTGTTATTTTTTTTTTTGGCAACGAAAGACCCGCCGCCGCCACTGATGGTCGAGGCCAAAGCCTCGTCGGTCATTCATAAATTTCTTACCAACTCATAAATACGGCAGCAAAGGCTTTCGAGGTGTTGGCCTTACAATCTCACGCCGTGCTGGTATCTACCTACACCCCTACAGTCCCCCTAAGCCCCATTTTGGCCACAATCTGTTGGCTGATTTAATGCAATGCCAAAACAAATTGTTATGTTGGGGCCGCTTGCTGCCCGCAATTAATCAAAGTTCTCGCATTACAATTAATCAAAAATCGCCATTGAGCTTGGGTCGGCTTGGCTTGGCTTGACTTGGCTTGGCTTGGCCCGCTCCTCGGCCAGCTCCTGATGGCCGTTTTCAGCTTCTGGCCATAAATATCACTGCCAGTGGCAATGGAATTGGCCGAAATAGAATTGGCGGCGTCAAAACGCGCACCTTAGATGTCGCTTTGACAATCGACGGGCCATCCATAAATCACATATATATCTTATATATATATATTTGAGGCTCTAGAGTGGGAGTTGCGGCATTTGGCCTTTCATCACACTTGGCCAGGTCTGTTCAGGCGGCAATTTGATGGCCATGAAAAGTTGACAGTTGACTTTTGATTTGATTCGGAATCGGAATCAATAACAATTTTCAATGATCTCTAGTACGGCAGAAGCTCACAGAACATGAGGATCGAATCTGAAGAGATCAATAAACTTTGGAGACGATATAGGGATAATATTTTAAAAATAAGGGAATACATTTTTTAAAATTTATAAGAACTTAAACTGTTTCTTTGCCATTCAAATATTTTTTAAGGTTTTGTACGACAATTTTTGTCCTTTTCTTCACTTTCAATTACAAAAAAATAAATATTTAAACAATTTGCTTAAAAAAATCCACAGATTTTCCAAAATCCTATGATTTATTAAGAAGTCGTCTTAAATTGCTTTTAAAATGCCACCACTCTTTAATAAAAACAAAATAAAAATAATACAAGTAAAAAGGATCATGAGGCAGAGGCAGACACAAGTGGCAAGTAGCAAGTGGCAGGAGTTGCAAGACGCAGAAATGCAAAGTGCAGTCTGCTAAGAAGAGTAATGACTATACCCACAATGACCTTGGACTGGGATGCATCAGGAAACAAAAAAAATTGGTTCTCTGCTTAAATCGAGGCTCCACTGTGGCAAGCCACCAAAAAAAAACATTACAAAAAAAGACAGAAAAAATAAGAGTTGCCGCTTTAAAGAAGTGTGGAAAAAATGATGGGACGTCAAGTTATTGACAGGCCGAGTCGATATTAATGACGACTTCATCTTCATTCGAGGGATATGCCTCCGTCCTGGTGTCCTCTGCCTCCCTCCAGCTTGCTTTTTATTCGTTTTGCTGTCGCCGTGTCGTAGTAGCAATTATTGAACTAGTTAGTCGGCCCCAAGACAGAAAACAGAAAAGCAGACGATCGCCACTGCCTCACAGCCTTACAGCCTCACTGCTTCAATTATGTTCATAAGCAAAGCAGCAGGCCAAAAGCAACGGGCCAAAAGCAAAGGCAAAAGCCAAAAAGCCATACATATTTAAGCCAACATGTCAACATAATTTATATTAAATTTTTGTGTCAGATAATGATAGCGCCTTCTGCTTCTGCTGCCGACGATCGCACAAAATTTAAGCATCTCTGGCCCCAAGCTTCACGTTGAAATTTATATGAA
Organism: Drosophila parabipectinata; assembly: GCA_018153455.1. NCBI lineage: Eukaryota > Metazoa > Arthropoda > Insecta > Diptera > Drosophilidae > Drosophila > Drosophila parabipectinata. The sequence continues at coordinate 5,593,215 of JAECYA010000055.1, forward strand.
ATGGATGAAATAAAAAAAATACTGGGAGTTATTATGGAAATTTATGGAAATTTAGATACCCTTATGGCTTAGATTTGAATTAAAAAATAGAGTTATAAAAGGATTTATCTAAGGGTTTTATTTCAACGGAAAGAAATGATAGAGATATGATTTGTGTTTCTAAATATTATCTTAAAATTCAAGAAGCTTTTTAATAAAATGCCCATAAGCTTTAACAAAATTTCAAATATGTGTATAGGTCTTCTACATTTTTAATATAGTCTTCTTATAGAAAAATAATTATTTTTAATACATATAAACCAAGCATTTTACTTTTACTTTTCTATTTTTCAGACAAGCTATTGAATATCCCCTTCCTATAATAAGTGTATTTCTTTATTCGTATTTTTCTAAATAAAAACCCATAACCTTAAGCGTGCCGAACCAGATCAGAGAGTTCCGAGATCGGAGGGAATGTGCCAACCTAGAAACCCTAAATAATTCACAATTCATAATGGAAACGCACGCAACTCTTGGGCAAGATTGGAGGGATTCTCCCCTTCCTTGCCGTATTATTTAGAATTCTTCTGGGCCAAAGCGAATTCGTATTGCATCAACAGTGAATTTTGCATGACGGACCGGATATGTGGACATCTGGTGACCGTCGGAACCTGTGACCTCTGGCCGCTGCTGCTCAGATGTCCTTAGAGGTCCTTTTTGTGGCATGCAGCGATGAGGCAATGCAAAAATCTCCCGCGGCTGCCGAAACGAAGTGTTAAATGAGGCCCAGCGTGTGCCGTGTTGTGGGCTGAAAAAGGTCAATAGGTCAAATGGGTCGCAGAATATTATAATGGGCCCTACCTTCTGAATCGCTTTCGGCACGGTTGCCTAGCGTGCAACCAGCAAGGATCAAGGAGCGCATAGCAAGGATAGCAGTGACCAACCAGGAACCAGGATCCAACGGTGTTCCTTTCAATGCTAAATGCTTTCAAAATGCTTTCGACTTGTCCAGGATCTCCACGTTCGTCCACGTCCTTGACGCGACGGGTGCTGGAAATGCATTGCCAGAAACGTTGCCCAGAAAGGACCCCGGGGCATTAGGAGTGTTAATAGAAAAGTGCCTCCGGCTGATTAGGGATTCTATTGGATTCTACAGATTCCACTGGATCACCGTTTGAGGTGTTGACGAGTCCTTGGAGTCCTAGGAGTCTGGTGAGTTCTTGATGGATCATAAAACTTTGCCAAGGTCTAGGATTTTCGTGACTTTAAGGTCGTTTGGGAAATAAAAAAACGAGTTTCAAATGGACATGAGTTCGTTTTTAAAACGAATACCCACACCTCCCATAAAATTATAGATTCAACTTCTAATTATACAACCTCGGCAACACTTGGCCTTTCAGATTTGATTTGTTTAGAGGGAAGTGTTGACGAAGTGCTGGTCCTGGGAGCAGCCCCCTCTGATTTATTGTGGCTCCACTATTACGGCCATAAACGATGGCTGGCTGGCTGGCCACTTTCATTAGGGCCCGAACTGGCCGAAAGGGGATCTGGGATTTGGAGTCGCAAGCCGCCAAGACTCAAGACTCCGAAGGCTGGAGGAAACTGGAAACCGGTTGGCAGCCGGCACGCGACCTCAGTCGTTCGACTCCAGACACCAGACGGAGCAGCTGGAAACCCAAGATCCCCAGAAAACTCTTCCCACTCGATGACAGGGAACACTCACCGCCGAGGCAGCTGCATTTTGAGTTACACTCTCAGTTTCTCTCTCTGGAGTGATTTTTAAGATTCACTCGCAACAAACAAGAGGCTCTCTGAGCTGGATCCTTGAGTGATGCTGTTGCACCTTTTATTTTCGTTTGTTTTTGTTGGAGGGCCCGAAAGGCCGACAGGCCAAAAGGCAGGTAGGTAGATTAAATGCAGGTGAGATCCCAGAGGGCCCGGGATCGGGTCCGGGCCCCTATAAATAGCCCGAACGGCACGGGGAAGGGCATCAGAACAGAGCCAGCGCTCGAGAAGAAATCATCTCTAGAATTTCTCCAAAAAAGAAAAATCTAATTCTCTAAATATCGTAACCATGGCTCTGGGAAGCGAGAATCAAACGTCTCTGTTCTACAACGATGACTCCCTGTCGCCGGTGAGTGGTGGCGCCTCCGTTGTCCGGCGGAACGCCCGGGAACGCAACCGCGTCAAGCAGGTCAACAACGGCTTCAGCCAACTCCGGCAGCACATACCGGTGGCCGTGATAGCCGACCTGAGCAACGGTCGTCGCGGCATCGGACCCGGTGCCAACAAGAAACTCAGCAAAGTCAGCACTCTGAAAATGGCAGTCGAATACATCCGCCGACTCCAAAAGCTGATCGACGAGAACGACCAGCAGCAGCAGCAACATCAGCAGCAGCAACTGCAACAGCAACACATGCACTTCCAGCAACAGCAGCAGCAGCAGCAACATTTCTACGCGTGGCAGCAACAATTGCAACTCAGCTCACCCACTGGCAGTGTCAGTTCGTGCAACAGCAACACCAGCAGCAGCAGCATCAGCTCGTCGTACTACACTCCCTCTGCAACATCTACAACATCGCCTGTTGCCATTTCCACTAAATTGGAAAACAGCTACGAAGATTATCGCAACAACTCCTGCAGTTCCGGCGCCGAAGATGACGACATCCTTGACTACATTTCCCTCTGGCAGGACGATCTTTGAGCAAATCCCAAAGGACCCACCATCCTTTGCTAGTCGCAAGCCACACCCATACACACACTGCAAACCATTGATTGGCCAACACGAAGTATTACCTCAGCCGCAAAGTATTTATTATCCAAAACTAAAAACATACAACATTTTTTTTTCAACCTGTACAAAGTATTATGTAAGAGAGCGCTGTATGTGCCTGGTTTTTATATAGTTTATAAGACTGTTTAGCCCTAGGACCTAGTTCGTAATGGAAGACAATGTAGTTTTAAGAACTTTTTTTTTACAAACATGGAGGACATTAAACTGATAATTATAAACGAAATTTTTATGTGATTTTTTGATTTTGAAAGATGGTTGGGAAAATTGATTTTGGGAAGCTGACTCTTATGTTACAGGAAATTCAAGAGATTTGGATTTGATATTCCACAGGATCCACAGGATCTAAACATTTTAGAGTCTAGAAAAATCTAGAGTTGCGGGAAATCTAAAGGCGCTTAAAAAATACCTACACAGTATTCCTATAGCGACACTCGTACACCGAAAATTTAATGAGGGTACTTGGAAAATATTCAATAGCGATATATTGAAGCAAAATTTTTATAAGAGAAAAGGTGGTACTTGAAGAGCTGATCACAAAATGGTACTTCAATATCCTTTATGATGCAAATAGGCTCAAAAAACTTACAATTTCTACTGAAATCTGAGACAATTTTTGGCGAAAATTCAACCCTTTTTGTTTTCGTGGGTAAATGTATTATTCGAAATAAATTATTCAAAAGAATAAATAAGTATCTGATTAAACAAACCGTTAAGTATTTACAAAAACCCAAGTAAGCTGGGAAAGCCGCGGAATTACCCTAACAATTTGTCAAGAAGTTTTGCATAAAAACAATCCAATCCAAGGCTTGAGTTGGGTTAACTAAAGTAATTTACTTGCTGCATTTCTGCATATTTGCATATTGGCCAAGACCGAGTTATGGGCCAAGTTAATCAGAGGCCAAATGCCGACAATTCCCAGCGATCGATCGATCGATTTGTGTGTTACTTCGCCGCCAATTGTCCTCTATAGGTTGTCCTAAGGGTTGTCCTCCAAGCTGTCCTGCAGGCTGTCTCACAGACTTGTCCTCCAGTTGTTGAACTAATTTTGAGTTATTCCAGAAATGCTGGCAAAACAGGCAAACCATGGATACTCCTGCATCTCAGATCGCCCCCGACAAAAGTTGAAGGAATCCGATGGGGCTTCACGGCCACATTGCAACGGAAGCTGCTGCGATGAATTTGTGCAAGATAATTTATTTAAATAAATATATATATATACGATTTAATTTGTATATAAAGATATAGTATAGAAGTTTTTTTTTAGCCACTTCCTCTTGATCTAGGTATTTTTATTTCTTTGCAATTTTATTGGACATCCGTTGAAATAGCAACTCCCACGCGCATTTCCTGTTTCGGCAACTGAACCTCATTAATAGATAAACGTGTTGGGGTCTACGCACTTCCGTTAATCGGTGGAAGAAGATATATGGCCCTGGCTATAACCGATCCCTGGCTCTTCGGGCCAAAGTTTCCACCTCAATCGATTCGATATGGAGTGAAAATAAAGAAGCGATTCTGCAAAAAAGGTTATACAGCGAGAGAAAATACGGGTTTTAAAATTAATCACAATTTTATCATCGGTTTTGATATAAAAAAGATATTATATAGAGAATAAAATAGCACCATAATGTAAAATAAATACTTGTAATATCAATATTCTTTTAAAGAAAATAATTTCAAGAAAGGCTTCTAGAACCAAACACTTTAAATAACTTTTAATATTTCCTTATTCAAAATTGTAGTTAAAAAATATCCCTAAAACCCTCAAACCTATTCTCCAAGTGTTGTATTTTATTTTTAAGACAAAGATCTGTAGCTCTACAAAAATCGAACGGTTCTGAGGACTTCGGGGCACTTCATGGCGCATTTATCGAATTATTATTTCCGGCTTTTTCCTGTTTTTGCATTGCATATGAAGTGGAGTTGGTTCAGGATTGAGGGAGACACCAGGAGGAGGCACAACAAAGGATGGAGATGGGGATGAGTATGGATAAGGGAAAAGGGGCATGTGGCAAGTCTCCTCCATTGGCGGTCGATATATGCGACATACGACAATGTCCCGGCGACAGCAAACGGTGCAAAATCGAACGCTTTTTGTGTGAAGTTAATAATACGTTTGACATGGCCCCTAAAAAGGGCCAAAAACGTGGCTAAAACGGGGCTACAACGGCCCAAAACCCGGGGCCATCGAAACGCCATCGAAAATATATGCAGAAATATGTGTATCAGATCCAGTGAGGAGCGAACGACTTGCCAGTTCCCTGGGGCTGTTCCAAAAAAGCCCTCCAGCTTCAGTCAGGCTTCTTTACATGCAAGTTGCTGAGTTGCAAGTGGCTGTGTTGCAAGTGTGTGTGTTGTTGCTTTTTCTGGGCGAATAAATTTATGATTTATTAAGGATGCTCTGATTACAACACAACCGCCTCACGGCCCTCATTGCCCTCACAGCCCTCAGCCTTTCAGACACCACCGTCTGATGCTGACTGATGTCTCGTAAATAACTTTTGCCACAAAAGGGGGGAAGGCGTGCGAGTGCAAGTTGCAACAAGTGAGTTATTTGTTTAACATGAACGCGTTTTTGACTCACAAATGTTGACAAAGAATAATGTAATTTATGTTCATCCCTGACATCTTTCCAAGATTTCTCTGCCCCGAAAGAGATGGCATCACAAGTATCAGAAAGAGTACGAGCTAAGGGCGTGAGAGTGCTAGAAAAGAGACCGCATTGCAATTAGAGATATTCGCACCGATATCCATAGGATAGATTTGTATCTCAAGAAGTGGGCGTATCTGAGAGATGATGCGCCTCTCGGAGACCATCGCGTGCACAATTGTCCACATAATTGTGATGTTATGCAACTTCATGCGAAATACAAGTGCAACATTGTTGAAATAATAAAAAGGTATCCGCCCCCATAAAGGTGCACTTGTCCCGATGCCGCACTTGTCTCGTAAAATGCTGCCCTTCTTGTTCTCATTGTTATAGATTTTTCCTTTTTGGTTTTCCTTTTTTTTCATTTCTAGTTTTTGTTCCCCATCCTGGCAATTAAAAACGCCTACCACAGGATACTCACGAACAAGGACAATTGCGTGAGCATCCTGAAGTTTTCTTTAGTTAAGCTGATTATTTTTTTGACAATGCAGCTGAAATGATAATGATACCTTTTTTTTCTTATAGGGGATTACTTTTTTTCTATCGCTGTAGGTTCCAGGCTATTAAATAATTATTAACAAAAATTATATATATATAACGGATTACTTTTTCTTTCACTTTCTTTATCCTTCATGTGTATTTTTTTCTTCATTGACAAAAGAAATAAATAAATTCCCGAAAAAAAACTTTGGAAATGTCTTAATTACCACTTGAAAATGTCTCAATTCCACCGCAAGGCTTTCACTTTGCCAAATTATTTAAATGAATTACCCGAGCGGCAGCGGCAAAAGTCAAAAGGGTTCTGGCTTCTGTTAATTATAGAGAAGTGGCTTTCTTTAATTGCCAAATGTAAACAATTGGGGCCACTTTCCAGTCACTCACCAGAACTCATCCACGATCCAGACCAAGAAATAAACAGAAATTAAGGTTAATAGGCTAGAAGCCATCAAAAGTGTTTCATATTTTTTTTTTGCATATTTTTTTTTTTTATAGTAATGCTTTTAAGTCTCCCTCCCTCGAGGTTTTTGATAATCAAATTTATGACATTTAATTGGATCAGAAAAAGAGCTGAGAACAACCAAAGGCCCAGGGGGGGACTAGAAGAAGACGCGTGGCAGCAAAAATATAAAATTTTCAAAAATAAATGCATTCCGTCAGAGGGCACTGGGAAGCCCATTCACTGCGTGACTGGACTAATTAGTCGTCATGCATTTTATATATATATTTTTATACATATATGTATATATATTTTTATATATCTCATCCCCTCTCGAAATTCACTTTTGATTTCATATGCATTTCATCAAATTGCCGCTGCGCACGCGCATGCCACAAGGTACAAGAAGAGCTACAAAAAAAAAACGACTGCCAGATAAGACCGACGAGACCTTGGTTTGATTTGAAAATTACTCAAAAATAAAAAATTTATAAAAAGCAAAAAACTCTAAAAAAAATATAAAGAAAAAAAACTAAATAAAGCTTCAGCGAAAAAACAACAAAACTGCAGAAAACAGCAAAAACGGGTTGCAACGTAGCCAATTAAATGTGGTCCAGTCTGTGTCCCCTCCAGCCCCGTAACCCCCCAACTGGTAGACCGATATGAAGCACCGAAATCCCCCTCGGAGTCCCCATAGCCCAGCAAAACCCAGTCTGCGGGTTTCGTTGTCATTGCCGCCGCGGTTTACTTCAAATGGGAGACGCGCGCGTCCAGCGCCAAAATGGCAATCTTTTTGAAATTTATGATGAAAAAATGAACACTGTCGCTTTTTTGAACATTTTAATTATACACATACAGAAGCACACGACTTGCCACGATATATCGTATCGTATATACATATATATATACATATATATATTATTTTTTGGAAGTGGAAAAGATTTTTTGAAAGATACCAATATGTTACACGGCGCCCTCACTTGACTGGTGAGGCACTGTAATAAAATGTTAGTTTTGGTTTCATAGATTTTAAATATTATATGATATTTAAAACAGTTTTAGATAATATTCACATCAAAAAATTTTAAAGTTGTATTAAACCTAGAATCATTTATAAAAATTATGAAAACATTGTACTACATCTTTGTATTTTTAAAAATCCTTGCCTTCAAAAAAATACCTATAACTGAAATTATATCTCTAAAATATTCATAACCACCTGTGATTTGTTCAAGTGTTGCTTTTTGGTGGAAATTCGAGTATAGAAATTACCGATTCCGGGCAAGTTAAGTGAAGTGAGCTTGGCTCGGCTGTCCGGGCGTTTGGCGAGTAATTAATAAATTCGCAACGCTGCCACAGGATATTTGCATAAGAAATTATGGCAATGAAATGTTATGACCGCGCCCGTGACAGACGACTTGGAAGACCAGTGCACAAGTAGTCCAATATTTTTGGGGGCACTACTTCTGGACGAGGCATCAAGGTCAGCCGAATTGCGGCCACTTTGAAGCTCCTTCCATTGAAGATGCCATAATGGCAATGAAAATTGCATAAGCCAGTTGGGTTTTCTTTGGTTTTATATATATTTTTTTTTGTTTTTAAAGGATATATAGCCTCCAGCTGAGTGCTGATGAACCGAGAGAGAGAGAGAGAGAGAGACAGTTAGTCTCCGGTCGACAGTTATGCATATAATTTTTCAGATGGACAATTGTCCTGGCACACAGGATAGCCCACAGGACACTCAGCGTGTGGCGAATGTCCGAGAAACCGATTGGCACAAACAAACGCATCCTTTTGCACGTGTCTCCAGGATCAAGAAAGGCCAAGAAGAAGTGGTGGGAGTTTTGCAATTCCTGTCACCCATTGTCCTGCCAACAATTGATAATGAAAAGTAGTCAACGCAAATTACATAAGGCTCTCTAAGGATCTGACAGGACACAGGCCAAAAGTAGGAAAGGAATTCTTGTGTTTGGGCGTTTGTGTAAGCCTCTTCAGAGGTTGCGCCCTCCCGAAAATGTGATTCTAATTGACCCCGGACTCCGGAGCCCAGACCCCGAGTCATATGTCCTGTATTCTATTCTTTCCTTCCAGGGGCCTTTCTTCCTTTCCGGCCAGGACACGCGGCAGGAGCAGAAGCCACAGCCGTCATCAAGCCGGCACTTTCAAGTTACCAATGCCTTCGATGGAAAGTCAGTGGGTAGCCACTCCATTGAATATCTATTAAGGAGCAAAAATGAATCCAAAGTTTCTCCAGAAAAACTACCAACTAAATGGCCCAAAAAAAATCAAAGGCGGATTCCGCAAGCGCCGCTTGGTTTTGAAATCTATTTAAAATTTATTTTAATATTTAAGAGAGTGTTCTTTGAAAACTAGTGCAACTGTTGCCTTTACTCACCCCTAAAGGTATTTTAAATATTTTTGCTAATCTGGGCATACACTGCCCTATACATGCCCATATACTTTTATATCCTTTATAGCACCTACAGTAGAACCTCCCCCAAAATAAATCCCAAACGACCTGAGCGACGTGCGTGTGAATCTATTAAGCCAGCAGCCGTCAGAGTCCAGAGCAGAGATCCTCCACCTGGTATACGAAAATTCAATTAAGTAAATCGAACGCATTCGGAATCGATTTCGATGCAGAGTAGTAGAACGTTTCTACGAAAAAGTCCTTCCTTAATGGGCACAGGTGATTCGAAAGAGTGGTGTGAAAAATTCCACAACAAACTCGGAGATCGGGGAGCGGGATGTGGCGAAAAAAGGGTTTTTATTTTTCGAGGGTCTGATTGTTATGCTGATGAGCTGTTGATCGTTTTTGAAAAAAAAAATAAAACAGTAAGAGCGGAAAAATATTATATCCTGGAGGCGTAGAAATCAATTTCGAGTCAGTGGGATCGATCGAAAATCTGTTGCTTGTCTGGGATCGGGATTTTGATTTTTTGATGTGGGTGCGATCTGAGGCACTTCCTCTATTCCAGTTATTTTCTGACGTTTTGTGTTGGTTTAGCTGTGAAAACCGCTAGCTGTCTTCCCATTCGATTCGATTTCCGGTTTCCGCAAAGGCTTATGCAAATATTTGGCCAACGGACTGGATAGAACAAAAAAAAAATCCGCTAGTTCGGATAAACATCCTGAATCCTTGGAGCACAATATCCAAAAAGAATCACCCTTAGCCGTGGGAATCGATTTTCATCGGTGTCATTAGCGGCTAAAAAAAGGAGGGGGCGTGCAAGCGTTCAAGGACAATGAGTCCTGTATGACCTAACAAGCATCCTTGCGGCTAGGATCAAACATCAAAGGCAACCGCCTGCACCTGATCCGCCACAAAAAGGTGCTAAATGGGGCGTACTAATGAGATCAATTCGACAACAATCAAAAAGAGAAAGAATTGTATAAAAAAAGGAGAAATGTATCGAGGAATGGAGAAATCTATATGAAACCCATGAAATCGAACACAAAGCCGCTAGGATAACAGCCAGGATCATTCAGAGCCAGTCAATTGGATAATCGTGAATAATGACTTTATCCTTGCCGCCATGAAAAGCCTTTGACTTGTGCAACAAGTTATCCAACAATTAAGGCTCAAAAACCATTGTCAGAGGACTAATTTTATTGGGACTAGAATAATATGTAGAAAATTAATGGAAATTTATGGCTTTTCCTTATTATTAATTGCATTAATAATCTTATATTTTTTTAAAGGCAATCCGCTCACTTGTCACCCGACCACTCAACAGCTTCTTAGTTCGATCGGAGACGACTGGGACCTGTCAGTAAGCGGCTCGGCCGCGGATTAGTGTCGATCACTCGCGGTGGCGATCTTGTAAGCTTGCGGCTTTTGGGGGCAGTCAACAAGCATCTGGACACGAAAGCCACCCAGCGAGGAATCAGCGGGCTATCATCGGCTTGGGAAACTAAATAGTTGGCGATTTTAGCGTGTATTTGTGTGGCGGGGCACACTGGAAGATGTTTTTATACACGGTGCTTGGAAAAGTAAAGAATCTAAAGCTTATACATAAGATAGCTAAGAAATCTTGTAAATTAAACTAAATATTGCTTATTTAAGTATTTATCTTGGATAACTAAAAATATAGTCTGCATATATTGGACATAATTACTTATACCCGGTACTAGGGAAAGAACAATTTTGATAAAAAACCAAGCTCTATGTAAGGCCTTAAAAAAAACCCCCAAAAAGAACTTGTAATTTTTGTTGAAACAAAAAAATAAAATTCCATTTAAAATTATCATATCATTAAAGGCGAAAAAAACTACAACTTGAGGACTGACCGCATGATCAGGAAGGAGAGCTCAAGAACCGGCACGGATCACTTGATTTCTTTTGATTTTTTGCCAAGTCAGCGAGGTGCGAGATCGTTTAACGCCTCACCCCGACTCCGGCACTCCACGGCAATCCTCCTGCAATCCAAATAGGAATTTCCAGGACGAGTTTTCGCGTTAATTGGAGGAGGGCGGTAGAGTGCGGGTCGCGTCGGCGGCAGGATTCGTTAGCACATTTGCGGTTGTTGCCGGGATAACATGGATATGCCACTGGACTTCCAAAAAAGGCGGCTGCCTACAAAGGCAAAAACTGAAAGAAAACGAAAAAAAAAGTCGCGCCACTTGTTAGCTCAGGCTCTTGGCCTCTTGGAATTTGAAAATGCAACATAATTGCGCTGATTATGAGGCCGGTGCACCATAAATGCCATTAACAAGCCATCTCGGCCTTCCGAGAACGCCGTATCCCCCACTCCCTATGACTTCGCTTCAACTCTCCACCACTTGCCCCTTAAAAGATATACCCTTTCGCGATCGGGAGAAAAGAAAGTGAAACGTGAGGAATCCTTGAGGGGCGAACGCAGCGGGCGTGCCACATTCGAAATTGTTTACAAAACGTTTGTGCCGCTGCCTCAAAACCCTAAAACAAAAAATTGAACAAAATTATAAAAATTCTACAACCGCAACTAGGACTCGAATTAGGGACTATCTCTGGCTTAGATCTATGATTTTTTGTGGGCGTGTGACTATTTTTATTATTTTGATTAGATCGGGATGAGAACTTTCACCATTTCACCAAATAAAGCAATAAATTCCCAAGTGTTGACATTGATTTAGTCCTGGGCTTGGCGAGGACTAAAGGAGGTGCGACTGGAAAATTTATGATTTAATTATTGTTTTGGTCCTTGGGACCGAGTTGGCGGCGCTCCTGCTGTGCACTAAACGCTCTCTAATGGCCAAATGACCAAATGGCCAGAACATCAAAGGCCCAAAGGCATCAGAGTGGCATTGGAGGCCTGAGGCCAAGATCCTGAGTGGTCAGCGGATGCATAAATCGATATGAAAATCACCAATTATCTTATGCAATACTGCGACAGTTCTTGGAGCCAGGCAAGAGCTGGAGGAGGAGGAGGCGTGTGTGGAGCTTTGTAGACTCTATAGAGTCTCTGGGTTCTTATAAACATTGACAACTTGTCGCGAATCGGGCATCGCGAAGAGATGGCCGAGAATCTTGAACGACCGAGAGCCTGGCATGATGATATACAATAATCGGGCAGCGGCAGCGATCAGAACATTGCGCTAAACGAGCAACTAACCAGAAGAGGAACGAGTTTAAATCCAAGAATGCATTGGGCTTTTGGGTGGAGAAAAAATACTTGGAATTGGTGACAATCTGATGCTCTACAAAAGAAAATTTTTATATAAGAGTTATCCAAGAAAATATTTATTTAAAAAATAAGAATTATACCAGAAAAGCGGTATCTTTGTATCTATTTTTAAAGCTACACTATTTTCCTACTTAGACCTAAAAAAACATAGTAATACCATGACCTTAGACCTTGTATTTAATAGCTATATATTATTTTCAAAAAAGCCAACTTTTTTTAAAAATTAAGGCCCTACTCTCAATACTCTAACCGAAAATCAGAGCATCTTCGATCCGCTTTCAATGGTCAATGATGCAAATGGCAGCTCGGCAGAACGATAACCAGCCATGTCGCATGTCCAATGGCCAATGTCCAATCTTCGGAGCCACAAAGATGAGATGAGGCTGCCACAAAAGCCCGTTAGTGCGGAGGAGAACGATGATGATGAGCTGGTCAGTGGCCCTTTGCTGGAGACGGAAGACTGAAAGACATGGCGAGCTTGGCCAGCTTGGCAGACTGGTAGATTGGAGGAGATTCCGCGATGCGTTCATTTCCCTCTCAACGCAATTCGACTCGGCTCAAATATACAATGATATAATAAATTGAATGACATTCATAAATAAACAATATATAGCAGAAGACTGAGGCCTGCCTCTGGGGTATCTGGCTTTCTTCTGTGTCGAAGCCTGTGGCCTGTGTAGCCTGTAGCCTGTAGACTGGGGTCTGCTTACAGCTTCTCGGGTAGCGTAATGAAGACATTAAAAACTTTTGCTGTTGCTGCTGTTCTGCTGATGATTTCCAGTTGCAAGATTTTTTTTCTCACAGTTTCGCCAGTTGTGGGAGCCCCAAAGTGGATTCTTTCCCCTTTTTGCAGGTATTACATGCAAAAACAACAAAAACATCCCAGTATCGGAAAGGGAAAAAGCCTACAGAGTACAGCAACTTGAACATCATTATCAACAATAACAAGAAGCAAGTGCGCGCCCACCCAAATGACTTAAAATCCTCAAGAATACGTATATAGTACGTATATATTTTGGGGTACACACCGGTAGCCATGAGGTAATCCAGTTTGCCGCCAGGATGATGGGGTAAAATCCAATGCCGGACTAAACCAAACTGATGTCTCATTTAACTAAGCAGCGGGACACCAATAACAACACAGCCAGCTATCCAGCCAGATAGCCACATAGCCAGCCAGCCGGGCCAACAACAACATTTTTTGGCCAAAATGCAATCATAATAAATGCGCTCGCTGCCTGGGTGGCTGATACATCCATATCCCGCATACCCATCCCCCCAACCATACATCCCATGTCTGTAGACTGCAGACTGCTGACTGTTGAAGACTGCAAAGACCCAAGACCGAACTCGATTCAGAAGACTGCTCCATTTGACTGCATTAACATATGTATATAGGATCTGGGATCGGAACGATTGGAACGATCGGGTTTTCGGTTTCGGCTTGATGAACTTAATTGACAAGTTTTTGTCAGCGCTCAGTGTGTGCGGATTATGATTGCTTTTATGCTAAAACAGGAAAAGATATTGCATTCACAAGAACCAGAAGTTGAAAGGGAATTTTGGGGAAAAGGCTTAATGGTACTCAGTAGTTAAAAAAATATATATGATTATGAGATATCAGAGACTTCTAAAGAGTTTTTAATCAAGAGAATCTATCTTCTAGTCTGTAAGAATATTGCTTTAATGCATATTTTTATGTTTTATATTTTTTTATAAATTATATCCAACACATATACCTTTCACAATCAAATAGTACTCCCCTCTGCTGGACTCTACTTTGTTAGTTTAAATATGCTACCATCGAAGCGCATCAATTTGATTGATTTGATGCAGACGACGACTCAAAGTCGAGACAGTATTTTTATTTATTTTAGTCATGGATTTATTTTTTGTTCTCCTCCGGGCAAGCCATTGATGAATGCAAAGGAAATGCAGAAATACCTTTTCAGATCCTACTAGAACTAGATCCTGCGACTTTGGACGACTTTCGGCTTGGCTAATCCGCGAATGCCACGCCCCAGAATGACACGAACTAAACCAGAAAATCGGATATAGATCAGGACAGCCTGGTGGCCTGGTGGTGAGAAAGTCAAAAACCGAAAACCCTCGGCATGTTGACAAACCAACGTGGGCCGGACAATTCGTAACCCAATTTGGATCAATTGCGATCGCTAACTAGATCACCAAAGGTATTTGTAGATCAACCAAAGGATCCTGCCAGAGAGAATGGCCAGGAATAATGTCCAGTTTTTCGCCCTAAACCGCTTTGCACGCCTTCGGTTAAAAGAATCCTAATTGCCTTTGACAAAAACCGAAGAAGAAATAGTCCCGAACCGGGAGTAGTTGGTCCTGAAGAAATCCGCCCACGAATCCGATTTCGAGTGCCAGGACAATGAATATTTTTCCTTTTGGACAATGGACACAAAGCCGTTTGGCAATTGTCACAAATGCAAACAGATACTATGTATCTGTTTGTGTGAGTGCAAATGTATCTCTGAGGAGATGCCACTCACGCCCGGAGGCTGACCAGCTGGGATATATGGATATACGTGTATAGGGATGGTGGACAGCTCCTGGAATTTGCCTCAGCGTCGGCCACTGCCAAAAATGTAAAACAAAAGTGTAATTATGCGACTGCCTTCGTCCGCCAAGAAAGTGGGCGTGGAACAGTAGTCGCCGGCTGCCAACGCCAGTGAAAGCCAATGCCTTTAGCATTAGCACGCCACACGTCACAGTGGTGTTTGGGTTTTCCAAGATCTTGATTGCTTAAAAATTATTAAAATAATTTTAAATTGTAAATTTAAAACAATTTTATTTAAGTGTCAGACATTTTTAGTTTTTGATTTTTTTTTTTTTTTTTTTTTAATTATTTTTGGAGTTTTAATAATTTTAATTAGTTAAAAAATAAAAACATAAATTAAAAACTTAATGTTAAAAATTCTAGATAGCTGTCCATAATCTTAATACATTCCAAATAAAAATATAAATGCAATTATTAACATTTAAAATTAATTTTTTACTCAATTATGTTTTCCAGCAAACAAAAGACTTAGGAAACGAACTTGAAAATGTAACATTGATTTTTGAAACTTTCCGTGAAATATTTTTATTTTAACACTAAAATAAAACTATATCTTCAATTATTATAATTTAAAATTAATTTTTTAGTCAAAAATTACTTCCGCCAAGCAAAAGACTTGAAAAGACTAAAGACCTAACATGTTTTCAATTTTGCTTATTTTTCTTAAAAACCTTTATTTTTATTTAAAGACCAGACTAAAAATCTTACAACAAATAGGCCAACCTTTTATAAATTTTTTCAGCCACTGTGCTTGGTGCCTGGTGCCATGATGAATGTCCCTTGGGCAGGACCCAGGGCACCCAAAACGAAATCACATTACAGAAATTATGCATTTTTCTCACGCTGCGCCTTTTTGGTATCTCCTCGTATGTTAAACTGTCGCTCGCAGCCAAAACGCAATTAAACAAATTTCGTGAACATCTTAAAGACTCCGAAAAAAAATAAGAAAAATATAAAGACAGAAAATAAAATAATAAAAATAAAAGCAGATGAACCGACAAAAAAACAGAGCCAAGAAGGTTCTGGCAAACGATTTGCAGAATTATTTAATTGTTGGTGGAAACGACTTAATTATTTTGGCAGCCAGCCCCAGAACGTCATTGCCCGATGTGTCCCAATGGCCCGAGGGAGTTCTCTGTTGGCCAAAAAAAAAGAATAATTCCACTGGGGAAGCCAGGGGGAAAGAGCCACTGACTCTTGTGGTCAGTTTGTTGGCTCGGTTTCAGGTTACACGCACATAAACATACAGAACTGTTTTGCATGCAAATACCATAACACACACAAAAATAATACAGAAAACCGAATCTTAGGCGACGCACATATCCTGGCAGCCGTCAAAGGACCTGCCAGGCGATGAGAGAGAGAAAAAAAAACAAAAACCTTCGATCATTGTGTTTCTTAGGGCCTCCGTTTTCCCGGGAAAAGCGGGTTTTGAAATTTCGCCGACAGTAAGCACACACTCACGCACACACACACACATACAGTGGGCACTGGCAAACAGCAGAACAGGGCCGAAAGGAAACAACCAGATCGTAATGAAAATCTCACGCCTAAGAACATTGTTTAAGCCGCATTTAGTTGCGGCTAAGCCGCCAGGATCGCTGTTATCCGTCCTATGCCCTCTATGGATCTCTCAGCCTGGGTCCCTGAGCTCGTAATCTTGGCGGCAATCTGTAAGGAAATTTGCATCATTTGCGGCTGCGCGTAATGCAAATCCCAGGCAGAGATATCAGACCACCGAGGCAACACCACAAGATCCATAAAATCATCTCATCTCGGATGCAAGGCCCCCTCCTCACTTGTGGCAATTATGACAAATGCTTCTAGACGGAGCGAAGGCATCGTGCAACTAAGACTTTTCTGCGTTTTTTGTGATCCATAAAAACCAAACACAAACTTGGAGGGATATAGGGCTTTTTCAAATACTCTATAATATAATTATTCACAATTTTTAGAGTGTAGTTAAATATTTTTTAAATAAATAAGAAATGAAAGAATAGTTAAAAGTCTATTAAATATTTTAAGAAGTCTTAGCTCCAACTCATAGAGTTGGAGACTATAGAGTATGGATTTTACTCACTTCTAGTCTTTATCACCCGCCGTTGCAAGATGCTTGTTGCAACATAGTTGTGCCAACAGCATATGGCTACCGAAACCCCTTTCTTCCTTTCTGTCCTTCCTGTCAAGATTCCGCATCAGAATCAGATTCCTAATCGTTGCAAGCTGCAAATAAAATAGAATTTGTGTGTTGCACATGTCGGGGGCGTTATCGCCGTGTTGCAGTTGCAAATACCTTGATTTCAAATATATTTCCCCCCGTTCGGAGGCCGATTTAGATTTCTCGACTCTTATGTCACAGGACAAGGTGTCTTTTTTTATTGAAGGGGTTAGCAGTTGTTTCTCATATTTGTTCTTTTTTTTTGTGCGTGCGTGCCAGGACTGCAGATGCCTTGATTCCGTTTTCTGTGATTCGTGGCACCCACTCCACTCCCTGCCACGCCACGCCACTCCTTGCCATGGCACTCCACTCCTTGCCATGGCACTCTACTTTACTGCTCCTCGCCAGGTTTATTTTTCTACCCTTTTTCCGAAGACTGGAGGCAGCTGATACTCTGGCTCTAGTGTAAATTAATATTTTCTTCGTGTCCTTTGGCTGGGCTCCTTTGTGTGTGTATGTTTGAGAACGCCTTATCGCCCCAGCCAGGCGCACGCGTTGCACATTGGCACGTTGCACGTTACACGTTGCCAGTGCCCGTTGCCCGTCTTCCTGTATCCTGTATCTTCCATGACAGTTGCAGCTTGTCTAGGAAGCACGCGTGTGTGTGTATGTGCGCGTTTGTTGGTCTTTCCTTGTCCCTGGCTACCTCACAGATAGACTCTTCCTAGCAGTCTGTTTGCATATCCTTGCCCCGGTCCTGTTTGCTCAGCTTTTGGTTTTGACAGGCGACGATATATCTGCATATGTGTAACTATCTGAAGTGACAAGGAGTCTAAATATTCCAGAAATCAATAAAAACTAGAATACTTAAGATGTCAGATTGAAGTATAGAGTTTGAAGACAAAGAAAACTTTAATATCTTAAATACTTTAATAAAAGTTAATTTAATAATTTAACTTAATAATTGACTCGTTCTATTATAATATTATATATTTATAAAAAATATCTCAAGTCCAGACAAGAAACACAAAGTGGTTTTCCCAGATCTTCGATCCGAGATCGGCAGCTTCCAGCCTGTCATTATGGCCCATGTCTGGCGACCTTGATCGTGCCACACACTTGATTAATATTTTGTTGAAATACTTTGTTGTTGTCCCCAATCCCCCTCTCTCTGGCCAGCTCATTTTTCACAAGGCAAATTGATAATGTTCATTAAAATCAATAAATTCATAATTAAGTATTTACGTTGACTCTCTGGGCTGAGGACTGGGTTGCGATGCGATCGATCTTGGTGACTTGGTAGAACCCAAAAACCCGATCCCCAGGCTCCAGCTCTGTCTCAGGACCCAGACCAGGACCAATTACAGACTAATCAAACATGCCTGACAACAATTGCCATTGAATGGAGGAGCGGCGGGCGCCTAATTGCCGACAGCAATGTGTCCTTGCGCTTGACAAATTCCATTGCCTTCGAGGCGGAATAGCAAAATAGCAGTTAACAAAACTGCCAGATCACTAAACTTGGCCAATACCCAACGAGTAGCTAAATAGCAAAAGCCAGAGACCCATGACTTGGGCCAAGATCCAAGATCCAAGACCGACAAAAGCAATAAAATGCTTTTGTTCTCAACCGCAGCTGGGTGGGACCGACAAGTGTTTAATCGTTGCTAATTATACCAACTAGAAGGGCACTCGCAGATGGAGTTGCGGTCTTGAATAGGTTCGGGCCTAGAAGACACTGTTATAAAAAAATGACGTTTAATGTGGGAAATTATAGATTTTTAATACAAGATACCCCGTACTTGTACTGTTTCTAGTTGAATCTCTTTCAAGTCTAAAGATACTTTTCTGAGAAAAAATTTTATATTATATGGAACTCTATGGTTCTTAACTATAATATGCCCGAAATTCTTCCAGTTTCCCCAAAAGAGATTCTAAAATATATGTATAATATATATGTATATATGTATAAAATAAAAAATAAATAAAAGAACATTACATATTTTTCTAAATTTCAACCCTTTTACTATGAATTTCTCTCAGTGCAGAGGCTGCGCGTGTCAATGTCAGCCGCGGAGGAGAGCTAGAGTCAGCCTGGCTGGAATGCGAAGCGTCAATTTAATTATGCGAACAATACAAATTGCAGTGCATCGGGGAAATGATTATGTCGCCGGTCGGCAGTCTGGCAGGCGGTCAACAAATTGCCCTATACTCATAGTCCGTACTGTCTCTCCCTTGTAGTGCCCACATTGCTAATGGTCGCAATGCTCTGATAAGAGCAGCGGTAATAATAATCACAAAAACGACGAACGAAAAAAAAAAACAACCCAGAAAGCAGCCAAGTTGGCTAAGTGTAGTAGAATCTGGCCAAGACTGAGGCCGGGAGAGCTAGGAAATAAATCAACAGTTGGCGGCGAGACAAATTAACACATAAATTCTAGCCAAGATCGCAACTATGGCTATCCAATTAATAATATGCGAGTAACTGGCGCGATGACAACGCCAGATATACGTAATGCATGGCGCATACTCCTATATATATAATATTATTATTTTTATATATTTTTTTTTTTTTTTTTTATTTTTGCTGTAACCAGAAATCCGACAGGAAAGGATGCCGATCGAGATCTTGGGAGAAGACGCGTCTACAGCGTCTCTACAGCGGCTCAGCGATCATTGATCATCGTCAGTGGCAGTTGTTGCAAGTGGTTTTGCTTTTGGATTTTGGTTTTGAACCGGACACTGGAACACTGGCGACTGGCGATGGGCGGAATTAGTTGTAAACTCTTTGGCGGCAACTCTCTTACCAGTAATCACGATCAGCCTGCTGCCAAGATCAGTTATTCCCATGCCACATTCGAAAATTTCATTTTAATTAAATTGTTGAATGTGCAACTTGCCGCGCCATTTAGTTGGACTATACCTCGTACCACGTACCTTGTACCACGTACCTTTTACCAGATCTTCACTTCAAGAAGAATCCGGTTCAACCTGGCGATAAAATCGATGCAACGGTTTGTTCCCAACGAAACGCGAAACATTTCGCTCTTCAAATTACATTTTAATGAGCTGTGAAAAAAATATTTGCGCCTCGTGGAGGCCAAAATGGATATCAAGCAACGATGGAAGTGGAGATTTTTTCATTTAGATGATTTTTTACTAACAAATTATACAAAGGTATTGGTTTAAGTTTTTAGAAAAAATTACTTTAAATAAAGATTAATCTTAAGAACGAATAAATCTAGAATCCATTGGAAATCCCACACAAAAGATCCCTCGCAGAAACAAGTGAAGTGTTCTCATGCAAATGAATGAAGGATCATCGAGGGCTCATCAAAGGATATCAGGACAATGGATCGAACAAAGGGAAAGCCCATCAAAGTCTCGTTTGCTTTATGTTGCCACAGCCACAAAACAAAACAATGCCACGCGTAATCAGAAAAACAACAAATGCAACATCGGCAACAGCAGCAGCCAACAGCAACACTCGAATGTGGCACTTGGCATGATTGACTTATCAAAGGAAGGAGTCAGAGTCAGAGTCAGAGTCGGTGTCGGAGTTGGAGTTGGAGGCAACAGGACCTGGCAAAAGCCAGGCCAAAAGAGGAGTAGTTGCTGAAATGAAGTGTTGACAAGTGGCAAGCCAAAAGAATGTGTGCCGTGCTCGAATCAATGAGCCACAAGTGATGACAGGTGTAGCAAGGGGGGCATCGGGAGGGCGGTCAGTGCTGTTGCATGAATGAGTGAGTGAGCTTGCATGGTCGTGGCTGCTACTACGTGTTGCATGCAACGGCAGCAACAGCCCCATATGGAGACGCAAAGCCCAGACTCTGAATTATGCGCACGCATTGTGCGCACGTCATGACAGAAGCAACAACACCAACAACAACAGCATCATCTACCTTGCAACAACAAAAGCAAAGAGCTACCAAGTTGCACATTCAGATTCAGATACAGCAGCGACTTGTGCAGATACTTGTGCAACACCGCTGCTTCACAGTTTCGGAGATCAGAGTTCGGTGGAAATTTACAACAAGTGCACCAGCCTCAAAACCAAAATCAAAATCCAAGCCCAAACCCCAGCTCAGACCAGAAAAGCAGAAGCAGACACCAATGCTAAGGAGACACGAGCATGGACACGGACATCGACATGGAGATGGAGTTGGAGTTGGACGTGGAGTTGGAGTTGCAGTTTCTCAAGTTGGAGCTACCAGGCTGGAGAGCCGGAAAAACTGCACAGAAGAAAAAAGACATTAATCAGCAGACTACATTTTAAAGATTCTTATAATTAAGCTTTTCTGATGGCTTTTCTTTGGAGTTTCTTTAAAAAAGCACGCTTTTTGTCCTTTTAAATGATATCAAGCATGCTTTTAGAACCATCCTTATTGTTTGGTTCTAAAATAAGCATGCTTTTTACACTTCTTTTAAAATATTGATTGGTCAAACAGAGAGTATTCTCTAAAATAAAGCATGATTTTTACACTTTTTTAATAGTTTTTATTTAAAAAATCTCTCAAAAGCATGCGTTGTATCGTTCTTAGAAGATCGTATTCAGAAAAATATTTCTTTTTTATAGAGTGCTTTTTGAGTATATTTAAAATGAAGTCTGACCTAAACGGCACATGTAGTTTACTTGAAGAAAGAAGATTATGTATTTACTTTAAAAGAAGTATAACCCACAACTTTAAAAGGAAATCATGATTTTTTGGTCTTTAAGAAAAGCATGCTTTTTTATGTTTTCTATTTTATATCCAAAACCACAGTTTTTGGAATGTATAACATATCTGTGCTATTAAAAGGAATTAGACCATTTTTTTTACGAAGAAAGGTTTTCTCCTAGACCTTTTGAAATACATAGGTATTGATTTGTTCCAGAAAGCATGCTTTTTCAGATCACTTTTTCAGTGTAAAAATCGGGAGTTGGAAACGTTGTCGCTTGGGTGATTTATGATGTGCTTCACACAGATCCCAAGCCGGGGAAACGGCAGCCCGGGAACGGCATCATCCACTTCGACATCAAGTGAAATGGCATTGATCGACCCAAAGCGCTGTTGTGACAGGAGGCCCAAGGAGGAAAGCCCCCATGAATGCCTCCCCCCTGACTTTTCCTTAACATTTTTCTGTTTTTTTTTTTTTTTTAGTAATTCCTTTGCTTGTCCTGCCGTATTCTTTAATTAAAATGTAAAGCTCAGTCATGTAAAGCGCAGTGAGCTGAGCTCCAAGCAACGGAGCTGGATTGCAATTACATAACTCAATCAATTTGTAAGTCTGAAGCGGCGGCAACAGTGCGTTTAATAAATATAAGGAGGTTTGATTTTTTTTTTTTGAAAGTTTGAGTGAACGATTTACACACCAATAGACTTACAGGAAGAGCTCAAGTTCCGTTGATTCAGTCATTGCTTTTTTCTTGGGAGACCTACAATAGCTAAACGCACTGTCTCCAAGGGGGGGGACTACAATTTTTCGGCAATCACTTAATCTGAACCGTAGCAAAAACAAGCTTAAAGTGATCGCTTTTAAATGATTTTGGCTGCCGCTGAGGACCAGGCTGAGCTCGAGGACGACGACGACGACGGCGATAAACGAATTTATTGCAACAACGCACACAATAATTGGATCGGTCAGAGATCGGATCTGTGTCCCGGGATAGGGATCTTCAGTATTTTTGGGGATCTTCAGATCGCATCCTTAAATTTTATTATTGCTGCTTCGTTGGTGTGCCAATGCTCCAATACTCTCCAGCTTCTCCAGCTCCAGGAACTCCTGTTTTTCGTTGGGATATGGCTCCCGTTGCTGTTTTGATCCCATTGTTTCGCTACAACACCGACAACAGAGCCATAACAATAACCGAATCGATTGAAATTAAGTTGCTCCGAATGACCACCGGAGATCTGGCTGGAGACTCCCGGCGACTTTACGTGTAATATATCACGTTCTTTATTAGCAACCAAAAAATAAAACACAAAAAGACAAAAGCATACAGGTCGGTTTTAATCGATTAAATCGAGGATTTCGTAAATTAGTGGCTCACCGAAGAGACAGAGGAAATCCCTTTCAGTTCTGCTAGTTTTGATCGTAAAAAGTTGCAACAACATAATCACTGATCGGGACTATTAAGGGTCTGACTGGCTTACACGACAAGTGCCAAGATTGAAGATGCATGATCGTATTTTTGGTTCGGGAGGCAAACATTTAATGAAACCCATAAACTGACACCCTCCCCGTCGAACCATATTCACCATATGAGGGATCAGCAATCGCCAAGTCCAGTGTCCCAGGGATCTTGGAGCGATGATGCGATGGCTGGCTGGCTCGATCAATCAATGGGATCGATCGCCAAAAGCCATGATCAAAGCCATCGTGATCGGCGACGACAAGCGGTGCATATAAAATTCATCAAAACGTTATTAAAACGTTGGCAAAAGGCAAAAAGTTGTAAATTTTAAATACAAATACAGGCCGAGGAGCAGGCCGCGATGTCCGCGATAATCTCAGATCTTGTCCCTGGCATACTTTTGCTAACGCTAATTTAAACAACCAACGATGTTGAGTATTTTATGTTGTTACTTTTATTTTTTGTTGCATTCGCAGGAATAAGCCCCGACGCATAATTTGCATATCAGCTTAATGTAAGCCCAGGATCTGAAGGACCGGAGGTTTATCGCATCGACGATCATGTCATGACGACAAAACTGCATAAATGCAGACTGCCTTGGAACACAAGCCCAATATCAGGCCCATACCACACATATACATATATTTACAATATAAAGAAGATTGTGGGCCTGGCCAGGTTTGTCCCTGGACGCCACAGGCTGACACTTTAATTTTCAATTACAACAAATTGCCTATAATGTCTATGCTTATCGCCCCGGAGTCGGCTCTGAAAAATGCTGCCTAATTGCGATCTCGGATCGGTGGCAAGATCTTCTCTAATGACAGCTTCCTACCATCGCTGTGAGAAAAAAAAAATCATAAAAATTAAGAAAACAAAAACAGTGTAGTCTCTGTCCCCCTTATCGAAATCGATGCAATCTGAAATCAATTCATCAAAATCAAAACTTACAATTGATTTTTGCTTCCTTCTCGGTGATGGGGTTTTTCGGTTTTGGATTTTGTAATGTCCAAAGTGGCAGGATAGCAGTATCCCAAGCATCCCAGGATCCATAAATAAATGTAGATCACTCTGCTGCGTGTGCAGCATATCCGGTCGAATGCTGCAGCCTCATCAAAATGTGCAAAAAACGAGGAGGAGGCGATCAAGTCGGAGGTGCAGAAACAAAACCTAAACCAAACCGAAGAAAAACCCAGGCAGACGATCGCCGATCGACCATCGAGCGTGCCCTGTAATAATGAAATGGCACAGGAATACACTTGGAAAAATTATTGCCAGAGAGGTCTAGATGAGTTTTCTATATATTGGTAGTATTTCAATGCAAATCCCGACTAACCAACGGAGGAGAACTACGTCTATTGCCTAGATAGATATTCGTATGTATTTTAATCTTTTAAAATGTTAAAAATAATACTATTAACTTAATTCTTTTCTCAGTGTCCTCTACACTTTCCAGTTCGCAGTTCTCTCCACCGATCGTGTGTCTCTGCCCCAGTGATCGATGTGGCAATAATTTTTAAATAAATGATCGTGCCCTGTAAATGATCGCCTCGGTCCTCGTTCCTGGTCCAGCTTTCTGGTTTAGGTTTTCCTTACCTTTTCTTATTCGATTTTTTTTTGCTACCTAGCCGACTGTGAAAAGGGGGAACTGTGTTTTGTAGGTGTTGTCATTAGGTTGCCGGTTAAGTAATTTGCCATGTACAGACACAGAAACCATTAAGCCTCCATCCACCATCCAGTATCCACCTTCCTCCAGCCAGGACGGCTGGACCCCAAACAAATAAGTAATAAAGAGAAAAGTTTTCAACTTTTTTTTTTTCTTCACACCTTGCTGTTTTTGGATGCCCCGGGGCGCTACCGATCCGTAGATGAAATCCGACTCCAGACTCCCAAGTCCGGGGCTTACAAACTTTTGCTGAAAAAAAGAACTCAACACCTCAACGCCTCCGCATGCGTGACCCGACGACTTAATCCAATTTAGGCATATAAATTATGGCCACGAATACACAAATAACAAATCGCTTTATTAACCAACGCAAACATTTATCGCAAAAAGTATAAATATTTGTTATTGCATTAGGCAATCCAGGGTTTCAGGTTTTTTTCTCCTTTTTTCCGCCAAAGTTGGTAGAAGGAGAAAAGTTCCAATTCGCAGACTGGTGATGACAATCTGGTGGGCAAAAAAAAAAATATAAATAAATCCTTTAGACCCTGGAAGTTTACTGCAAACCCAGTAGAAAATTTAGGTGGTACTTTTCAAAAATGTTTTAAAAATTATACTAGAGAAAAAAATTAGGATTAGTCCACTGAAAACGTATACTTTGTTTAATAAAAATGTTATAAAGTTTTAAAAACTTTCCTACCTACCTCAAACCCCAAAAAGATCACCTTAATTATATATGCATGAACCGCAATGGCAGATATATCACCAGAACCATCCGCACACGCAACTTGCAATTCTCAATTCTTCGGAGATTCTTTGGGCATTTTGGTATTCTTTTTTTTTCGTATATCCCTAATCAAAAATGATTTTGAAGGCAGTCTCTTGGGCTGGCGAACAGGCCCCCATAAACATTGCGAAGGTGTTGAAAGTTTCCCCCGGACCCGGAGGCATCAGTTCTTCTTTTTCCATTTTTTTTCTTTCTTACAGCTCCTGCCCTCAGACCCAGTCGATGTTTGCATATATTTTATACAATTTAATTAGTGAAAATTGCAAGAAATGCAGTCAGTCGATATGTGTCCCTGTGGGTGATTTCGTTTGATTGATGGGCCTCCAAGATCTTGTCCAGAAATTCGCGGATAGTGGATGGAGCAGGAGGATGGATGGAGGACGACCTGGCAGGGGGCATCACATTAAAACCTAAAACCCATCGCCATGTCAACTTCGTTTTGGGCATTGCGTCAACGAGCGTAACGTTTTAATTTCCCGGCAATCAAACGGACCAGACACCCATTCAAAGAGTTTCAATTTCGAAGGTTACACTAACAAAAATATTTTAAAATGGTTAAACAAAGTAAACTATTAAATCATATAACAATTTATTTAAGAATACTGGTTTTTGATGATGAAAGTGCTTCAGGAACTTGAGGAATAAATGTTTATAATAATATAAACTATATTTAAAATAAATTTAATTTGATGTTTTTAGGTTCTTAGGTATTTTCTCTAGTTTTAAAATCGAAATATCCTTTTACCTTTTTGGTTAAAAAATTCCCCTCAGTGCCTAAACCAGACAGTGGCCAAAGTTTTTGCTGGCTGATTCCGGTAGACACCGGAGTAAATCACCCGAGCTTTGACATCTTGTGACAAAAGTTGGTTCGCTTTCGTTTCGTCTGGCTTTCTGGCCGTTTTTATGGGTCTGAGCGATTTAAAATTTATAATGTGTGGTCGTTGAATAATTTGAAGGCACCTAAATTGGTGCATGTCTAGATTTAATGGTTTAATTGGGCTGCTGAATATTGAGTTTCCAGCTCATAAAATTCCTAGCACAGCAGTGACTACGGTAGTATGGTAGAGTATCCTGGCTAGAAAGGAGCATAAGTCAGAAGTATAAAGTCCAAGGTCAGTGGAATACTGAGATCCATTAACTTGGCGCCAGGATCGAAGCAGAAAATGCAGCTTGACCAGATCCTTCGACGATCCTCGAGGGTAATTTCCATTCTGGTAGGCGTGAAATTCATAGAAATTAACTTTTGGGCTTGGCCCGGGTTCTGCCCTCAACTTCCCCATATCCTATATGGCCTCTCCGTATACAGTCCTTTTTTTTTTTGGTTTTTTTTTTTTGCCACGTCTGAGGTGCAAATTGGTTCGCACCTTTTTTGCGCCAGGCCGGGCAATATTTGGAAATCGATCTGGGGACCGTAGTTAGGAGGGTGATTAATGAGTTTTTAAGAGGCTCAGGCGAGAACTTTAATTGGAACATGCTGCTGCGTAAATCAGCTTAAAATTGCCACTAATAGGCTTCGTTCACTTGGCCATTGAGAACTGGAGACGAAGGAGTCCTGCCATGAATCGCAAATCGCACCTTTTTCGTCGCCTTTTCTCACCTGGATTTGTCCTGCGCCTGCCTGACCGTTCGTTCACACCTTCGTCTTCTAAAAGGGATTAACACAAATTAGATGCCCTCTTGGTGTCGAATTTAGTGCTAATACCTTGCCTGATTGATGATTTGTTGGCAAATCTATTGGCTAGACGAGTTCCATCATCCTTACTTCCAACTGGCAACTTTGACGATCGCATGCCACGCAGTTGCTTCATTAAAAATCAATAAACGGCTGCCATGCTCTACAGGTTTCACAAAAAACTACAAAAAACTGTATAAAAAAATGCGAAAAAATGTTGAAACAAAGAAATGTTATACTCTATTCTTAAGGTTGGTTTATGACAAATTTTGAACGAGTTTGGAAAATATTTCTATAAGATTATAATTTTTGGAATTCAAGTTTTGGAATATGTTGGCATATTTCCTCACTATTTTATTTTTCGGTGTTGCTACTTGTTTATATTTATAAAAATGATTATTAAATTTATTAAAAAGTGAATTTAAGTCTTTTATACTTAATCTTTAATTATCCTTCTCTTAACCTGCACTATAAATGTTTCAAAAAAGCATAATTATTGGGCTTTAAAATGCATTTGACAATATTATTCCATAAAATAGCAATATCTACAATTTGTCCCTAAATCTTAAATATATTACTTCTAAAATCCAAATATTTTTAGCAAAGCTAACTCAATATTGAGCAGTCCCTTAATCAAAATAGAGTATAAATAACAGATAAACGAGTTCGAAATTCGCCTCCAAGTCGCATCCAATAAAAGGCGCAACATGTTGAGGCATCCACAGATCTTTGGCTAAACTGGGAATTAAAATGGCAATGATACGAAATGAGGTGGATCGAGTGATGGAATGAGAAGGACTAGCAACAGACGCGACATTGTTACAAAATTTTATGCGTTTTTAAATTAAACGTTATATGCCCTAATCCCGAACTAAACTGCGATTTACGGTCTACTCCGTGGAAGCGGAGCACGAAAAATTGATTAAAATTTAATGAGCCGCAACTGTGTAAGCCATAAATATGTTTGCCAAATGGCTTCATTTGCATGGATACCAATCGGATTGGCTTGGATAGAGGACTCTGGATTAAGGATTGGGGATTGGGAATTGTAGGGACTGGACTGGACAGTCTTGTGTGGACAGGGAATCCAATTCCTCCGATCTTTGGTGTCTTTTTTGAAGTAGAAACACTTTTCATTTCGAAAATGGCGCACGCCACTATATCCCTCTCTCTATCTTTTACTCAGTTTCCATCTCTATCTATCCTTCATTATTATATATAGATGGGTTTTTTGTTCTTGACCCCAAAAAGAATACACAGAAGAGCAGATGTTTTCGTGTTGACCGCATCTAATGGTGCGTGCTACTGCCGTTTGCTTAGCCAGTTCTACCCTTCTCTTTCCCCAGCCCTGCTGCCTGTCTCTTTCTATTCTGATCGTCATTATCCTGAAGGCAATAATGACGATCGGGAGGTCTGGAGAATGAGACAGGCCAGCGAAATATATTCGAATTTGTATGGACAAAACACACTCCGCGCCGTTTAATGATAGTTATCAGTTTTGTCCGTCTGTCCGCCTGTCCGTCTATCGAGCTTGTCTGGATCTGGATGAGTATCTGGATCGGAATCGGGTTCGGTTTTAGCCTGGCTTGCAGTTCAGTGGCAGGAGCTTACTTTTTTCTTCTGCTTTTGGCCCGCGACTACTCATCAAACAATTTTCAGTAAAAGTGAAAGAAAAGATGTTTGAAGTTCGAACTGGAAATGCTCTATTTTTGGTACTTTTAAAAACAAATTTGATTTATTTATAAATAAATGGAAGCAAAACGTATTTATATATTATACAAATTTAAAGAAAAAGAAACGCAAGCCTTGAAGGTTTTTGTTTCTGGAAGTTTCAAGAAGTTTCTGATATATAAAACCTTTATAAATTATACATTAAACTTTCGGCTTTAGACAACAGCTTTTCATATCTAAATAAAATATTTAAATGAATTTTGACTGCTAGACATATTAATTTTTCCATTAAAATAAAAGACTTTCCAAAAAAGTTTAAAAGTTTAGAAGTTTACTTTCAAGATATTTTAAAGAAGACTTCCTTTAAAATCCTAAGTCTTCATAATTTTATTTACTATAGTTTAAAAACTACACTTCCGTGTAAAAAAAAGATATATCCCTATGGAAGAGCAAAACCGAAATCAAAAAGACATCCCCTTTGTTTGATTTGGAATGACGAGCTTAACTTTTGGGTTCACTTTTCTGGGCAAAGTTCAATGCGCCGTTGGCAGGTATCTGGTGGATGTATCTTTATCCCCCCGGCCAGTATCTTTACGTATCTTAGTATCTTTGACTTTGACTTTGGGTCTTGGCTCCCCTATTTTGTGTCGAGTGGTGGATACTAAAGTGCATCTCTCGGGGCAAATGAAGAAAAAAAATACATATGCGGAGATATAAAGAAAAAACAGCAGGAATTGAAGTAGCAACCCCTAGCAAATGAGCGTGTGTTTTCATTTTATTTGTGTGTGCCGTCGTTTTTATTTTTCAGCTGGCAGATCAGGGAAAGGTAGAAGAATATATATGTATTACCAAAATATATACATATGTGTGTATGACTGAGTAGGGCAATGGCTGTCTAAGCCCGTGCCCCGTGTTTTTCCCTTGGCGATCCCAATACGGTCGCTTAAATACACCTGCCACGCGTCGCCATGGCTTTGTGGCACGATCGGTGGGGGGACGAGTCCTGGCTCCGGGGCACGGCAGGGCAGGTCTGAGGGGTGGGGTGTCGAGCGAGTCCTGCGCCTGATCCTGCATTTAATTAAAATATTAAACTACGAATGTGAGGAAGTCCAGAAATAGGGCGAAAGCAACAACTAGCAACTGCACTTTGGGAAAAACAAGGAGATATTTGACTAATTTTAATAGAATTTTATTAAATATATTTTAAGAAAATTATTTTTAAGGAAAAGAAGGTTTAAAGAAATACCTAATTATGATTTAAACGAAGTATTTTTTCCAGTGCCCTGGCACGTGTAATATATATACATATATCCCATCCACTGCCTCCCACCCCTTACCATTTCCCCCGTCGATCCTTGGCAGGTCCTGGCCACGGAAACTCGTTTCAATTAACATTAAAAAACATTCATTTTTGCATTTCAAGTTTCGTTGGAAAAACGACGCACGCGTCTCTTTGCTTCTCTGATCAGGATATATATATGTATGTGGACATATCCTGTTCCTGTCGCTGGAAACGGCCATCTCACTTGCACGCAATTAACGCACGCGCTGCTCCTTCATGTTGGTCGCCCCCTTTTTGGTCCTGTTTGATTGCTCCTGTTGACCGTTTTTCCCGTTCGCGGCCGGAACTATGCTTCATATCAAAGTAATTACGCATTTAAATCTTCCAAGCGTTGCAGGACCAGCGAAATAAAAAATAAAATAACAAAAACAAACCAAAAAAAGGATATAAGTAAAAAGGATATTAAAAGTTGTTTACCGGTTGCCGAAGTTACAGGTTACAACGCTTACGGGGATGATTTCTTTTTTCGGTTTTTTTGGGGAAACAAAAGTTACATAAAAAAAGGAAATTATTACAGAGATCTTTTTGGGTTTTTGAAAAACATAAAAAATATTTTATCAATATACACTAATATTTGTTATTTTAAAAGAAACCCTCTAAGTACCGGATATATGTAACTACTATATATTCCCAATCAAAAGATCTTCTTGAAAGTTTTTTAAACCTTTTCTAAAACTTTTCTAAAGCCCTTTATGATTTTCTCAAGCTTTTAAATCCTTTTCACCCGCACATCCCACAGATCCTTTCAACCAAAAATAATCTCCAGCTACCGGTGATCATCATTATCATGATCATCTACATATATGATCCCGAAGGTCCTGCAGCATAAGATTACACATCCGGATCAGGTAGAATCCGATACGATCGTAAGGATAATGATCGAGACTAAAGATCTCACCGGTCTTACAAGGACACGAGGCAACTCATATGAGCCCCGAAGATTTGCATGTAAGATCCATGTTGGCCCTAAAATCCTGACCAGGATTTGACTTTTGGCTTTTTGGCGAAAACCAAGAGATAAGAAAAGATGTTAGGAAAACAATAATTACATGCTCGTATCGATCGAATCTATCAATCATTGCGCAAATGGATTCCACTTCAAAGGGACAGTGTCCTTTGGCCACAATAGATCATCCACAAGGATCCTTCAACCCCATTCTCAGCATTTCACCAGCATTTCAACCCGGACATTTATCACCAGATAGTCACAATGCCCGTGAAACCAAATCGGAAAAATGCAAAAAAAAAAAAAAGGGAAAATTTGAATAGAAAGTCGGAAAAGGATGGCTGAAAATTTCGGCGACATTTTCGCCGAACAATGAACGTGTTAATGATGCCAAAATAATGGAACTCTATCCTGGAGCATTACAATGCACAAAATTTTGATAGATGCAGCATGCAAAAAAAAATTGAAAGAAAAAGGATAAAGGATGGCAAATGGAAATTGTCAAAGGATACAAGGTACACAGAGAAGCGCCGTCATGGTTTTGAAAAGGTTTTTGGGTTTTTCGGGGTTTTTGGTTTCGGTTTCGGGTTTTGATTTTGCATTTTTCCGATCGATTTTGTGGGTTTTTGTGGGGGTCTTGGGATTTTTGGCAAATGTTAATGTGCTACCGAATGATTTTTGTGGCCGATGATGGAAAATGCTGGCTGACTGACTGGCAGACTGACTGACTGACTGGCTGGCTGGCAAAACAAAGGGAACGAGTTGAATTTTTGCAAAACAATAAAAATCCAACGCCGCCGACTTACACCTGGCCGCCAAATCGCTCTTACTCTTACCTTTACTTGCGGCTCTCTCTCTTTCTTTCACTCGATTAATGATCGTGACAAAATGAAGAAAAAGAGACGGTTGCCTGGCGGTAGAGAGAGTGCGATAGCTTGACTTTTGTGCAAAAGACCAAGCGGAAGTTGCAACTCCCAGCCAACAGCACGATCATCGTCGAATGGTTGATCGAATGCATCGATCGTCGATATTTTACAAATACAGTAATCACTCGGAAGTGGGAAGGGGTATACGCATTTTGGACTTGGGGTTTTCATATAGAGTTTTGATGGAAATAGATTTTATTTTATAGATTTATAGGTCTAATATATTTAAGGTCTTTGATGAAAGTTTATAAATATTCTGAAATTTGTCTACTTTTTGAATATGATTGAAAAATCTTTATTAGGGTAATTATGAATATCTTTTTCTTTTCTAATAATAGAACTTATATATAATAGATATAAGTACTTTAGTTTTGAGGTTTTTGGTAGTATTACATGGAATCTTGATGGAGAAAGATTTTATTTTATGGACTGTCTTGTTAAGATATTTGATAGAAGATAATAGTAAGTCTGAAACTTTTCTTAATATTATATTTTAAGCTTGTTTTTCAATTTAAATGTTATATTTAGTAATATATATAATATGTATGTAAGAAATAGCGTAATAACACATAGATATGGGTTATAATAGAACCCCAAAGGAAATAAAATTATAGTATTAATAAATCATAACAAATTCTTGAAATTTAGTAAAAGGTATTCCTTATCCTTCCTTATTCATTAATATCCTTCATAAAAGGGTAACCCTATATTTACTCATCGTCTTATAACCTATATCCACTGTACTTGATCGACTTTTCTATATATATTTGTGTTGTCACATGTGGCGTGTTTTGGGTGAAAAAGTTGTGATCCTTTGATCATTTAATTAGAGGAATATGTGAAATTGTTCGAACACCTTCCAGGGCCAGACTCTGAATGGCTAATAAGTTGAGTGGCTAGCTGGTGGGGCGACTTTAGCAACTAAAGTCCAAGAGTCCTTAAAGGCAACGGCGGCGCTAATGAATAAAGGGGCGTGCGTGAGCTGCACATGAAATTGGCGGCCCTCAGATCGCGACTTTTGCTAAGTTAATTAACACGGAAATCAAATTTCTGGCATGCCAGCCCCCAGAAAGGAGCCACTCAGAACGAGTGCCGGCTATGAGTGGTGATCGTTGAGTGAGTTTTGTGCCTGAGCCCTGAGCGATAGCCTGAGTGGGAACAGTTTACGGCGAGTGAGAGAAAGAGAGCAGCAACAGGGTAGCGGTTGCAACTACCTGTGGCCTAAGGCATTCCTTACCTGCACAGGTTACCTGTGCGCTCTAACCGGCAGACACTCTCTCTGCCGGTGCTCGCTCTCTTGAGCCACTCTCTGGCTCTGGCCAAGAAAAGGGTACAAAACATGAGGGTTTAGGACGAAGGGACTCATTCTTGTGCAAGGTGTCTTGTGATCAAGTTCAGAAACCCTCAGCTCTGCTTTCTACAAACTATATTTTTTTCTGTTTCGCCGTACGATCGACGACGACGTGCTTGTGTTTTTATCACAAAAGATTAAAAACAAAACAAAAAAAAATTAAAAGAATTATTTAAGAAAAGTTCATAAACCATGTCATCGAGTGTGATCGATCTATTCCCCACCACAATCAACACGGCCAGCAAGGCCTTCCGCTACCAACACATCATGCCGGCGCCATCGCCCACTTCCAATCAGAACCAGAACCAAAACAGTCCGGCTCAGATCAAGACCCGGAAGTACACGCCACGCGGCATGGCTCTGGCATCGGCCGGATCCTCGCCGGCGCCCTACAACGTCGACCAGTCACAGTCCGTTCAGCGGCGGAATGCCCGGGAAAGGAATCGCGTCAAGCAGGTGAACAACAGCTTCGCCCGGCTGAGGCAGCACATCCCCCAGTCCATCATCGCCGACCTGACCAAGGGCGGTGGCCGGGGTCCGCACAAGAAGATCTCCAAGGTGGACACTCTGAGGATCGCCGTGGAGTACATACGCCGGCTGCAGGACCTGGTGGACGATCTGAACGGTGGCCCGAGCGTCAGCCAGACGGTGACCCAGCTGCAGCTCTGCCTGGACGAGTCGAGCAGTCACAGCTCCGGCAGCAGCTCCTGCAGCTCTTCCGGTCACAACCTCTACTATCCAGCGAATCCTGCGGTCAATCCCCTCCAGCAACAGCAGCAGTTGCAGCGCCAGCAGTTCCCCCACCAGCCGCTCACAGCCATCTCCCTGAACAGCAATGTGGCGGCCAGCAATAATGCGACAACGACTCCTGTCGGCGTCACCGCCACATCCTGCCACTCGCCCACCTCCTCATTCAACTCCAGCATGTCCTTCGACTCGGGCACCTACGAGGCAGCCCCCCAGCAGTTGGGCTCTCAGCTGGACATTGATCTGGACACGGAATCCCACTCGCACACGCACTCCCATTCCCAGCTGCAAATGAAATTCGAGCCGTACGAACACTTTCAACTGGACGAGGAGGACTGCACCCCGGATGACGAGGAGATCCTCGACTACATCTCCCTGTGGCAGGAGCAGTGATCCTCCTGCCCATGTCCTGTTCTCTTCTAGTCAATGTTGAGTTGAACCAAGTGCCTCAAATTGTAAATAATCACTCTCAGCCTTACACGATCATCCTAGAAAATATTCCATTTTTTTTTTGTCGTCAACTTTATTTTAAGAGAATTTTTTTGTATAGTTTAAGACCACGAGACCAGTATAAATTAAAATTATTTATAAAATAATCAAATACATATTTTTTTTCGAAACATCATAACTAAGTTGTTGCCAAGAAAATAAAGCAAAAAAAAATCATAAACTTAAAAACACGTTTTTGTTTTGTGGAAAATATGGGGGTTATTTGGCCCAGGCCCGCTTGTTATTTTAGCCAGGTTTATGCGGGTAGCACTTGGAGCCACTACCAAATGGCCATTAATTGCCTGGCTGATGGCTGGTTGGCTGGTGGCTTTTGGCCAGGATGTGCGGGCTGTAATGCAGATTGCACTGCCTGTGCATAATTTAGATCGTAACTGGTCGTCGAGTTATCCTCGTAAACCGTTAATACTAATCCCAAACAGCCAGATCAGCGTTAACCCTTCTACGGTCTCCGACTTGGCCATATAAATAATGTACCTTGGCTAACCCCAGGTATCCGGCCCGAAAGCCCCATTCAGGTAGCAAAGCCATAGCCCTTGAGTGCAGAGACACGTGCTACAATCTACAAGAATCTAGAATCTACAGAGAAGTGATTGTCAGAGACGGGGGTGCTATTTTCTCAGCTTTATCTTATCTAAAATAATTGTATTTGCTGTGCTAATTCTATTGAAATGCAAATTCTCAAGGAGATACGTCATTTTGGAGTAAAAATATAAAAAGAACTTAGTTTAGATGGGGGATTTCCCCGGGTTATACGATAATATATATAGATCTAATAAATTATTTAAAAAAAAAAATCATTGAAAAGGAGCCTGTCTTTACTACCATTACTAGAATTTTTTCTTATAAAAACAATTTATGTTATAATACTTTACTTTATCTAATAACCAAAGAGAATTCTTCATAGATCTTTCCATGAACATTTTCAAACATTTATCTTCATTGTGTCACTTATATGTATATCTACTCTTCACTTATTAAATATATATCAGTAAATCGAACTTTTGCAAATAAACTACATAATTTTGAAACATATTTTAATGTTGAAAATGTATTATTTAAAATTCATTCTAAAATACTTATAGATCTTATAGATTTGTATAGAACAATAATAGATATATAGAAATAGAAAACCCAAATAGAAATCTTTCATTTTAAACTATTTCTTTATAATTTATGTATAGCCTTAATATTAAAACCTCGAACAACTTTTTAAAGATCCAAATTTAAATATTTTATTATAATATTCCTCCAAAAAAGGAATCCCCTTTCCTTTTCCCAGACTTTCCCTGCATTGAAGATGTGTGTGTTTATGTGTTTATTCTACAAATTAATGTCTTTATAATATAGTCTCCGATGAGCACTACTTGGCACTTTCCATTTCCTAGACTTGACACAAAAAGAAAGCCTTTCTCCGTGGAACAAATCCTTTGCTCTCACGCACCCATATCCCAGATATAAGATCGTTGGAACAATAACCCCAAGACAGACAATAAATCACTTTGCATTAGAAAAACAAACGCCGAATAGAATACGGATCAGACTATATTTTGACACATTAAAGGGCAGCCCAGGACAAAAGGAGCCTCAATTGTCCTTGGGAACTGCAGCTCCTCCAGAGCCCTCTAGCCTTTTTTATTTTCTTCCCAGTGTCAACGCTGACACTTGACAACTCAATGCAATTGTTGTCGGGGATCTCATGGAAATGGAAATGGGTTTTCCAAGGGATACACAAGGAATGTTCATATATGTATGTCGGGGAAGGCTTAGCCGGAAGAACTTTCACCTTTCACCTTTCGAAGACACTACTGATATCCCCCACTGGGAATCTGACAAATGGCCATTTGATTTGGTTTGTTGCCCCCTTTTTTTGTCATTTTCCAGCTGCTTTTTGGCTTGAAATAAAAAGGATATATGTTCTTTAATAGATTTCTTGGCGCGCCACTCCAGCAACATTGTGGCATTGAAAGAAGAAAACAGAAAAAAAATATATAAAAACAAACCGCCCGGCATCAATCAGGACCGAAAAATTTGACCAAATTATAGGCTCGACCAGAGGATTGATGGCCAGACGCAGTCCCAGTCCTGGCTCATAATTCAGCTCTTTAAGAAGTTGTTACTTGAAACATTTATTTTTACACCTAAGGCGCGATGCAAACGCCCCGATAGCCAATAAAAAAAAAAATGATAATAAAAAAGTAAAATAAAGTAACATAAAGCGTCGAACAACCAACAGGAAAAACCAAAACCCAACAAAATTAAAGGAAATTTATGAGAAAGGTTATGGAGAAACTAGAGATACTCTTTCGAACAGGATTGGAAATACTTTTAGCTAATTTAACAAAACTAAAATTTAATAAATAAGACCTAAGAACGCTGATTTCAGTTTTTATTATTAACTATTATAAATATTAAATATTATGGTTTTATATATAAAAATAGTCAGCGACTTCACACTTAACCCTCTTCTTTAAGAATCAAAAGTGCTGTACCTTCTATTGTACATTTTTTTATATATTAAATTGAATATAATATATCCCTATCCTTATTTTTATAAAAATTTCACAACACCCTTTGAAAGAATATTAAACAGAACAAGGCAATCAAAAGAGGCCAAAAGTTGCAGGCGTCGTTCAGCCAGCGTTACCGATTTATTTGAATTTCAATAAGGTTTTTGGGGATGAGCTGGGGTTTAAGCCAAACTTTTAGTTTCTGGCTTATATGTGTTTTTTTTTTTTTTTTTTTTTTGGCGGGGGTTCATTATCCTGTTATGCGGCGGCAGTGTCGGCTTTTTGGCCTTTCATCTCAAGGCGCACGCAAGGCATTTGAACTGGGGCGTTATTAATTAGCGTTATGAATTATTGATGCCTCCAGAGCCTCGGGTGGGGTCGCCCACACACTACCTATATACATATTTATCCTTTCGTTCTTTAAAAAATAAATGCAAAAAAAACGTTCTTAGCTCAAAGTTTTGGGAACTATTTGTAGCAGTGAGTTGATATCTTTATATTTTTATGTTGAGGGGCCAGAGAGGATGCATAAATCGCATCCAGCACTGCACGTACATCATCCAAAAGAGCTAAGAGCTCTCGAAGGGGCCTAAAGAGGGGAAAAATATATGTTCCAATTAGTGTTGGCCAAATGTGACAAGCCGGCCCAGCCAGGCGGAGAACAAGTCCTGCCTGAAACCCTGCCAGGCAAAAGTTATTTGAGTTGTCATATTAAGTTGTGATAAATGTAGTTACATACCAAATGTGATAACTCTGTCTCCGATTTCGATTCCGGACCTGGACCTGTGCGGACTTCTTGACTTTAGGTAGGCGCCATTACCTCTGCTTGGGTCTCTCTGTTTGGCTTGTCCTTCCATGATGATGATCCGCGATCTTTTTCCCTCGTTTTTCCCTTATTCGGCGATCATTCAAAACGCTTTGTATTTTGGCCGGGGAATTCCTAGAGCCGGGCCTGTAGGTTTCAGTTTTTCGGGTTCGCGTTTTATGACCCACTACTCGGTGACCCTGACTTTGTTGACCTGGCCAAGGTTGACCTAGCTTAAGATTCCACCTGCCCGGAAAAGGGTTTACCTGAGGCCCAAAAACGGCCTAATAAGTAAAAACGGCGCCTGGACAATTGGTAAATCGCGGAAAATTCAGCCTCCTGCAAAAAAAATCCAGAACCAGGACTTCTCCGCCTAATCATAAGTAAGTGTAATAATTTTTATGATATACCACCCAGTAGGGTTTTTCCTTCTTCCTGATCTTGTTAAGAAAAATAAACTCAAGGTGCCAAGTCTGAGGTCTGAATTACATTAGTAATCCCATAATAGGTGTGACCTCCTCAGAAGCACTTTAGTATTTATTTTGCCAGACCACCGTCACAGTCAAGTTCTGGGCTTTAACAACTATCTGATAATCCCATTAGAGCGTGCAACGAAAATAGAAAACACCAGCCTCTAATTGCCAGCCACTTGAGGCATAGTTTTTGGCCAAAATTCTCACAAAATTCGACCATGACAACGATGACAAACCACTTCTGGTTAACACTCGTGGCCTTCTCACTTGTTTCTACTGCAACGAAAATCAAATTAAAATAAGAAAGAAATAAAATAATACGAAATACTATTAAATTGGACTACAGATCTCACATTGAAATTCCGAAACACGTAACACGAAGCGTCTGAGATGTTCTTTGATGGATTATATGGATTTTGCCCATAAAGTGACTGGGACGCGCAAACAATTAGTTTAAGGCACTGAAAGAAAATATTTTGTGTATTAATATGGGTAATAAAAAAATATTTTTAAAGGTTATAGCGTTGCAAAGAAATAATCAATTTATATTCTTGGTTTTTAGGAACTAGGCTTAGTTTTTATTAATACTTCGGTTTTCAGAGTTTAGATTTTTATAATCAGGGCTTTAAATTCTGGTAAAATTTAAGGATGTACTATAAATGACCATATTAATCATCCGAATTTAAAGAGGAGAGGTTTAAAAATAGGTATAAATAGTTTCTCAAATATTATATACGTATATAGTATTATACCTCTAGCATATTTCAGAGAAATGCGTTTTTAGAGTCCTCAACAGAGAAATAAAGGACTGAGGTTTTATTTTTAAGATTGTTTAAATATTTTTATTCTCGATAAACTTGGCTTTAAATAAAAAAAAGAATGTCTTAAAAATTATTTATAAATACTAAAACCTCAGAGACATATATTTCTTTCATCTTTAAAGAACAGACAAACGCAC
This sequence comes from Drosophila parabipectinata, assembly GCA_018153455.1. NCBI lineage: Eukaryota > Metazoa > Arthropoda > Insecta > Diptera > Drosophilidae > Drosophila > Drosophila parabipectinata. Next base: position 5,632,456 of record JAECYA010000055.1, read on the forward strand.
CAATAGAAGATATAACTTTTATTTTCTGGCTGTATAGCATCTTGTTCTAGAATCTAGATTAACTGGCTTTAAAGTAAGTAACATAAAGTCTATAAAAATTATATATTTTTCAAAGAATATTCCCTCGTTTCTTTCTGTGCATAAAAGACTGTGCGGCGAATAGTTTTGATGTCCTCTGGTCTCTGGTCTTCATCAATCTCTGCGGTGGCGTTGCTCGAGATTCCCGACTTTTGTCAAACACTCGCCCTGCAGTTTCTGCTACATGGATGTTGGATGTTGGTTGTGGGATGTGTGTTGTTGCTTTTGCTTTAGTGATCTTTTTATTTATTTGCATAAAATGCGAAAAACGCAAAACAAAGACAGAGCGACGCATCTGCAGTTGAGATTCTTTTATTTTTCTTCTTTATGTTTTTTTTTTTTGTAGTTGCCCCAAAGGGGCCAAAATGGGCGGACAGAGCTGAACTGATCGATCGATGGTTGGTGTTGCTTTTGTTTTTGGCTGATTTTGTTGTTGGGGCCGGGTCAGCTGGCCATAAATCATGATCTGTAATTACCCGTTGGCGCAGGATGCGGCATCTCCACATAAGCCACGCGTACAAAGAAAACCCGAGCCAAATGCCGAAAAAAACCAAACTGATATCCCAAAAAAAAAATACGCAGCGTTCTAGAGTTCCATTTCCAAGCAAAGAGTTCAAGAGTTTATCGGGCATGACCAAACATTATTCCTTTACTCCTTTTTTTTGTTCATGAAAAGAATCCTGCCACTTTTGAATGTCGTTATGCCATTTAAGAATATTTGTTTTGACAGCCATGCCCGAGGATACTTTTGATCCTTTTGACTTTTCTGATGCAACTTAAGAGAGAGACAGATCCTTTCACTCCTTTGTGCGCCGACCGCAAATATTTAGATACAAAGATACTGCAGACACAAAGATACACATGTATCTATGGGATGCTTTGCTGTGAACAAACAAATGTGCGCCACTTCCACGAACTCTTCATCGATCTGTCTATATATTTTCGTTTTTTTTTCTGTTTTATGGGCAACCGCAGTGTCTAAACCTCAATTTTAAATCATTCCCACAAATGAAATGCAGGCGGCGCTTACTCTTGAACATCTCTTGGATACTCTCTGAATACTCTGTAATTGAGTTGTTTGGATTATGAAAGGGATTTTTTTGTTTTTTATAAGTATGAAAAGTATTTTATATAATTTAAAGAAGTTATTGAATTTTACAAAAATAAAGCTCTTTTTTTAGTTTTCAGAGTATTTCCTCTTCTTATTAAAAGCCCACAATATTGCTTCCTTTCCTGTTTTTTTGCACTGCTTTTGCTTTTGCTGTATTGGCCAACTTCCCATTCCCCAAAAGCCAAAAGCAAAAGGCGCTCGAAACTGGCAGGTTTTGTCAATTATCAGTTGCAACCTCAGAGCTCGCGTGTGTCTTGCCCCTTATTGTTGTTTTTAAATATTTTTTCTGTTGCACTTGCTTTTTATTTTTTTAAGCGTGCGAACTTTTCATTCATAAATGCATTCAGCTTTTCTGAATGTTTTAAGCTGCTCCATCGCAGTCGTACATCTATTAAGAATCGGATAAGAATTGGCTGAGATATGGCTATGATTCTGAGCTACATCTGAAAAACCCCATTTCACAAGGGGTCTCCACACAAAATTTGGAAAAAAAATCAGAAAAATATTTTGTTGCAGGGTTTTGATGCAGATTTGTTGGAAATCGATCCAGAAATCGTTTAAGGTATGCCGTTCGAGAATCGGATGAAAATTGGCTAACATATGGCTATGACTCAGAGCTACATCTGAAAAACCCCATTTCACAAGGGGTCTCCCCACAAAATTTGGAAAAAAATTAAAAAAATATTTTTTTGCAGGGGTTTAATGCAGATTTGTTGGAAATCGTTCCAGAAATCGTTTCAGGTATGTGTTCGAGAATCGGATGAAAATTGGCTGAGATATGGCTATGACTCTGAGCTACATCTGAAAAACCCCATTTCACAAGGGGTCTCCCCACCAAATTTGGAAAAAAATCAGAAAAATATTTTGTTGCAAGGTTTTGATGCAGATTTGTTGGAAATCGATCCAGAAATCGTTTAAGGTATGCCGTTCGAGAATCGGATGAAAATTGGCTGAGATATGGCTATGACTCTGAGCTACATCTGAAAAGCCCCATTTCACAAGGGGTCTCCCCACCAAATTTGGAAAAAAATCTGAAAAATATTTTGTTGCAAGGTTTTGATGCAGATTTGTTGGAAATCGATCCAGAAATCGTTTAAGGTATGCCGTTCGAGAATCGGATGAAAATTGGCTAACATATGGCTATGACTCTGAGCTACATCTGAAAAACCCCATTTCACAAGGGGTCTCCCCACAAAATTTGGAAAAAAATCTGAAAAATATTTTGTTGCAAGATTTTGATGCAGATTTGTTGGAAATCGATCCTGAAATCGTTTAAGGTATGCCGTTCGAGAATCGGATGAAAATTGGCTGAGATATGGCTATGACTCTGAGCTACATCTGAAAAACCCCATTTCACAAGGGGTCTCCCCACCAAATTTGGAAAAAAATCAGAAAAATATTTTGTTGCAAGGTTTTGATGCAGATTTGTTGGAAATCGATCCAGAAATCGTTTAAGGTATGCCGTTCGAGAATCGGATGAAAATTGGCTGAGATATGGCTATGACTCTGAGCTACATCTGAAAAGCCCCATTTCACAAGGGGTCTCCCCACCAAATTTGGAAAAAAATCTGAAAAATATTTTGTTGCAAGGTTTTGATGCAGATTTGTTGGAAATCGATCCAGAAATCGTTTAAGGTATGCCGTTCGAGAATCGGATGAAAATTGGCTAACATATGGCTATGACTCTGAGCTACATCTGAAAAACCCCATTTCACAAGGGGTCTCCCCACAAAATTTGGAAAAAAATCTGAAAAATATTTTGTTGCAAGATTTTGATGCAGATTTGTTGGAAATCGATCCTGAAATCGTTTAAGGTATGCCGTTCGAGAATCGGATGAAAATTGACTGAGATATGGCTATGACTCTGAGCTACATCTGAAAAACTCCACTTCACAAGGGGTCTCCCCACAAAATTTGGAAAAAAATCTGAAAAATATTTTGTTGCAAGGTTTTGATGCAGATTTGTTGGAAATCGATCCAGAAATCGTTTAAGGTATGGCGTTCGAGAATCGGATGAAAATTGGCTGAGATATGGCTATGACTCTGAGCTACATCTGAAAAACCCCACTTCACAAGGGGTCTCCCCACAAAATTTGGAAAAAAATCTGAAAAATATTTTGTTGCAAGGTTTTGATGCAGATTTGTTGGAAATCGATCCAGAAATCGTTTAAGGTATGCCGTTCGAGAATCGGATGAAAATTGGCTGAGATATGGCTATGACTCTGAGCTACATCTGAAAAACCCCATATCACAAGGGGTCTCCCCACCAAATTTGGAAAAAAATCAGAAAAATATTTTGTTGCAAGGTTTTGATGCAGATTTGTTGGAAATCGATCCAGAAATCGTTTAAGGTATTCCGTTCGAGAATCGGATGAAAATTAGCTGAGATATGGCTATGACTCTGAGCTACATCTGAAAAACCCCACTTCACAAGGGGTCTCCCCACCAAATTTGGAAAAAAATCAGAAAAATATTTTGTTGCAAGGTTTTGATGCAGATTGGTGGGAAATTGATCCAGAAATTGTTAAAGGCATTCCGTTTGAGAATCGGATGAGAATTGGCTGAGATATGGCTATGACTCTGAACCATGTCTGAAAAACCCCATTTTGAAAGGGGTCTCCCCACGAAACTTGGAAAAAAATCTAAAAAATATTTTGTTGCAAGATTTTGATGCAGATTGGTGGGAAATTGATCCAGAAATCGTTAAAGGCATTCCGTTTGAGAATCGGATGAGAATTGGCTGAGATATGGCTATGACTCTGAACCATACCTGAAAAACTCCATTTTACAAGGGGTCTCCCCACGAAACTTGGAAACAAATCTAAAAAATATTTTGTTGCTGGGTTTTGATGCAGACTTGTTGGAAATCGATCCAGAAATCGTTTAAGGTATGCCGTTCGAGAATCGGATAATAATTGGCTGAGGTTTGGCTATGGACTCGTTCCTTATATAGGCGAAAATGAAAATCGGCCATTATATGACAAGGCCATAAAATGTTTAAATAAATAGAAACAAAATATTACCTCTCAAATTTTAATGAAGATTGGTGAGGAAAATATAATTAAATCGTTAAAAGTTCACTAATCAAGAATGGGATGAGATTTGGCAATGATAAAGACACAGTAGAAAGATAAAACTAAATATCCCGGATCTTGTAAAACAAATCAGAACTTGCCAATTTTTAAAGGAAAATTTCAAGCCTGTAGAGATTCCAAAACAAACTCGAAGCTGTATCGAATGAGTTTCGAATGAGTGTTGGGAAAACTTCCCACTGAGCAGAGCTGATTCGAGTGAAATTAATTTCACATTTGCATTGGAAGGCGGTGTCAATATTTGGACTGGCCATGAAATTCATGGCCAACAGTTTAGTTCTGGTTGCAAGGTCAAGACGAGTTGCAGCAACCAGATGGCTAGTATAAGTACATTTTTTGGCCAGCTGTTGCAGGGATTCGTTGCACAGTAGCAGGGACTACTGTTTGTGTATTTTTGCTATTTTTTTCACGGCCGTGGCTAATTTTTTCAGGGCTTCCACCGACGGACACTGTAGAAAAATAGAATTTTCCAGCTTGGCATGTGCCCGTTCGGACACTCGGGCTCTCAGGTTACCGAAACCAGATTTGGCTTCTTTATTTTATTTTATATATAATTTTTGGTGTAATCTGGTGGAGTTTTTTTTTTCATTTTATTATTCTTGACTAATGGCCATGATCAAAAGGTAATTGAAATCGCCTCAATTCGCTGGCCACCCAAAAACGTAATTGCACCATAATTTTGATCCCATTTTAATGACTTTATTTATCCAAAGTTGCTGGCCAGCTGCAGGATGGATTGGATGGATGAATCTCCACTCGGTTGCTTGCCAGGGTCTTCAGTCTCGAGTCTTCCGTCCTCAGATTTCAAGACAATTGAAATGCCCCTTTCAGTTCGCAAATTGCATTTTAATCAGCTCTATTGTGTATAATTAAAATGTGTTTAGCGCATTTCCTGTGGGGTCCCTCTTAACTTTTTTTGCAGCTTTCAACTAGCTTGAAATGAAGTTATCAACACTTTGACCACGAATTTCCATTCATCTTGTATTGTTTTGGACGGGAGGGCCTTTCAGCTCCGACGACTAATTGGCCTGGGATCGCATGACAGCCACGCGTGTCCCTTGAAAGGAGATCGGGGATGGCATTTAAATAGCCGGCGAGCACGCAAATAGCTCGAGCTCGAGCTGAAGTCCATGGATCGGGGATCGATGCCCGGAACAGAGATCTCTCTCAAGTCCCGGAGAAAGCATCCAAGCACAAAATTAAACCAATTAAGCTGGAACCAAAAAAAAAACTTTCAAGCTTAAGCTTTAGTTAAGAAAAAACTTCCTCAGCAGAGTTTTTATAAAAAATATCTAAAGATTTTTATCTAAAGAGTATTATTTTCAATTTATCTACCCTGCAGTACCTCCCACAAAAACCATGTAGTTTATACAGACGCCTACGTATCTATTCCCTTGATCCTCGAGTCTTTCATATTTTTTTTTGCCATTATGAAGGTTGATCATTAGGCCGCATAAATGGCAATTAAAGACGGCGACACGTTCCAGCACTTTGGGCCACGAAGTGAGAGATCGAAAATAAAACAATATGTTTCCCCTCGATAGAGGCGGGGGGACTCAATATCCACTGGCCTTTAAAACACAAAAAATAAGAAGGAAAGAAAAGATTCTAGGGTAACGATACGTGGACGGTGTAAGTTTCCACAAACTGCGATGACCAAACACAAAAAAAAATATGAAATTATTAAAACTACAAGGTACGAGGGCCTCTTATCCTTCGTCCTTTTTGTGTGTGCGTCTGGCTAGATGCGCTGGCAGATAAACCAAATGGAGAAATAATATTGTATATGAGGAAAAAAAATGTAAGGGCTATTAACGACCGCAGGATCGGGCCAGGATCGCTGCAGGAGCGTAGAAATAAAAACGTCAAGTCACGGGGGAGAATATCTTTCTTTTTTTTCGTTGTTGTATTTGTGAAGGTGTTAGAGAACTGGCCGCGTTAAATAAGTCATAAATTTCATTGACTTTATCCTGGAAGTCTATCAATTTTTCATATTTACCGCCATTGTCCTTTATAATCCTTTTGGGGGCCAGTTCACTTATGCGGGATCCTCGGTATCGGTTGCCTTGTAATTGTCAGATTCAATGGAATCAAGTCGCATAAATCGTAGGTCTTAGAGCACCCAAAATTAAGATACTTATCGCCTTCAATACGAGTGCTGCTCGATTTCAAGGCTGTGTGGTCTGTTCTGATTCTGAACTTTTTAATATAATATTGTATCTTCCTCGTCTGATGGGGATAAGTACGAGTACCACTAAGTACTCTGTAAGATTTCTGTCTTCCAAAAAAAAGGTCCAAATCGGCTTAGTTTTTTTTTTTTTTTTTTTTGAGGACAACAGCTCAGCTGGGACTTAGTTGGGTATATTTTTGGACTCTCAGGTGGGTCTTAGCTGGGCAGATGTATTTTTTAAGTTTTTATTTTTTACTCTATCAAGTTTAAAAGGGTTTATGGTCAAAATAATCAGAATAAATTTACCTTGTCCTTAATAATAAAAGAAGTTTACTTTCCTAACAATGTCTACTTATTTTACAAAAGTTTTCAAAGGTTAATAGTAGTTTTAATGGACCTTCTCCGTCCGTTCGCTTAGCTGTCCGCCAATTACCTTTATTTTCTCGCCTCTAGAAGGTAAAACCCCTCTTTTATGGCCAAATAATAGGATCCCTAAAGAGTGGATCAAATAAAATGAAATAAACTGGCCAATAAACATTTCTACTTATTTTTTTCTTCGCATAACCCTTCACCCCTGGGCCCAGTCAGGGGGTAATATGGTTCAACACCAATTTAAACACTTCATGCATCTTGTTAGCTGCAGCAGACCTCGTCTGCAAACTTTATCCCCAAGTCGATTTCTGGTGGAAGTGTAATACGATATGCTGGCTTTTTTTTTTTACTCGAATCTCGGCGATATATTCCCTCGGGGGGCCAGAAACCAAGAGGAAGTGATACGCTCCGCCAGCAGAGGGGAGATCCATCCTCGCCAACAAAAGACTGCTAAATGTATTGATTTCAATACTAAAATCTCCCTTTGCCTCCGATATATGAATCCCCAGATACAGATACAGATTCGGATACACACGGAATACACTTCGGTTAATGGCCCTTGGCCTGACCCGCTTTGTCTTATAATTGGATTTAGATTAATTGCATCTTGACCGCCGAGAATCGAAAGAAAAAAACTGCACATGAAAAATTACATCAGAAGGGTGGAAAAAAATAAAAACAATCATAATTCCGTTTGTATTTTTTTTGTTTCCAAAGAAATGAAAATTGTAACAGGAGAGCGCCAGTCGGCATTAGAATGATTCTATCCGAAAGAAAAAGTATCTCGTGGATTTCTGCGAATTGCCGGCGTGTGCTACTTGTATTCTGGATATATATTTGTATCTTTTTTTATTTTCACCCGCTGCGATCACTCCATAAATATTCGAACCGCAAACTCATTCGAACCTCATTCGTTGTGTTTTTGTTTGTTTTGGGTTATAGGGACCTACCTTTTGCATAATTTTTCGACCAAACAACGGGAGTCCCGAATGGCCGGCTCTTAATCATTAATTAGCGTTAGATCAATCTCTGTACATCTGGAATTTATATACATACATCCATGTCCCTGGAGAGCTACGGATAGGGAGTAACTGGAGACAACACAGTCGGGACAGTACAGTAGAGTGGAGGACAAGACGTTGACGGCAGTCATGTTACTTTTAATGATAATTGCCGCCTCACAACTCATTTTTCACATTGATAAATGCGATTCGCACGATCGAGCCGTGTTGCCAACTTTTAAGCCACTTCTTTTAGCCACTTTTACCGGAGACAGGTTCTTTGGTAAATGATTGTAAGTATCTGGTTTAAGACCTTTCGATTTTCTTGTTTGAAATGTCAACACGTTGGGTTTTTGGTTTCTGTTCAGGGGAGTAGTAGACTTTTGGTGACCCTAACAGCAAAAAGACTGGCAGCACTAGGAATACCTTAGATGATATTTTGAGGTTAAAGCTGGTTTTTAAAAAAGTATGCTCTAGCGGTCAAGAAATTTTCTAATTCCCTAAAATTAATATACTTTTATTAGACTTCATAGAGAAGGAACCAATACCTTCTAAAAGATACCAAGTTACCAAGATCCTCATCCCTGTCAGGATGACAGTTCCATGCCACCCAAAAAATAAAAAAAAGAACCAAGAACCAGAACATCAAGTTAACAGCATCGATGACCAGAAGAATCCCAAAAGCAGCCGAACAACAAAAGCCATCACAATTTGTCTTGATGTTCTCAACTCCAAAACGGCCCAAAGCGCTACCACCAAGGATGCCCAACTTGTCTTACTTTTTTCTGTTTTTTCCCCCCCATTTTTTTGCACCCGAACCTGGTGCCCATAAACCATTGAAACATTTTCAACTTGTTAGCAATTAATTAAATAGATCGGCCCCTGGCTAACAGCTTCGACTGTCATTTTTCTTGGTCCCAGCCCCCCCAACCACCTCTTGGAACTTTTTTGAGCCTTAATTACGGCGACAGCATTCAATTTTTATGGAGGACACACGCCCCATTTGCATGCTCTTCTGGCTCTGAACTTTTATGCCCATATAACTCGTATATAACTTAACCGACCGACCGACCGATCTACCTACCTCCCGGACAAGCGGACCACGGTCTGGCAACGCTGCGGCACGCTTCAAAAGTTACCGCCAAAGGTGCGGCCTACCTCCCTTTCAGGCCCTCACGTCTCGGCCTTCTCGCTCACTCGCTCGGTTGCAAAATTTATTTCGCTGTTTTTGCAATTTAAGGTAATTATTATGTACCTTTGGGGTAATTTTAACACCTCGACACCATCGACAAATATCATCTGGGGGCCGCTCTCGCTCTTCACGTATTCATATATATATATATATACATACATATATATATATATAAGATCTGAAGAAGTTGGAGAAGTAGCAGCTTCGGCTATCAAGCCACCGAAATCGCAACAACAACAACGACAAACGTTTCTTAGAAGCGCAAATCTTTCAACACCTTCGATGCGTGCCCCGGCCCCGACACCGATGGCAAAGGAGCCAGGAGATCCTCCTCATCATCATCCTCAGATACACCACTGGTGAGCTCCTCCTTCGATCTCCATCCACAGCTACCCTCCGCCCGCGATGCTCAATGAGCACTCCAACTCTGGCCAGTTATTTTTCACACCTCGACAACATTTTTTCGCACTTGGTGCGTATTCGGTTACCACAACAATCAAGCATTGCCGCCACCGCCAGGACACTGGAAACAAAAATCCCTAAAATATATGGTCTATATGGGTCTTGATTTAATTCTAAAACTCTCATAAGAGGTGGGGTTTTTTCAAGGCGTTATCTTGAGAAGAATTGCCTAATTTTGGGAGGAAACTATTTAAGATTAAATAAAGCCCAAGATTTTATAATATGTTTTAGTATGTGGTTAGTTTATGATACTATATTGTATATAGGAAAATAATAGTAAAAAGGTAAATAAATAATATATCATATTATAAGTTTATACTACATATTAAAATGGTGCATCTTGATATGAGCTATGAGTTCTTTCAAAAGAGATACACATAATACCTACATATATGAGATGTAACTAAAGGATATATTTTTAAAATCTCTACAGCTTATATTTAAAAATAGCTATATAAAAACACCAATAATATTAGATACATTCTCTAGACTCTATAATTGTTCGACGTATATACAATTTTCTTCAAAGTGGTTAGTCTTATTTTCTCCAGGTGTATAGATCCCGCTCCAACCGTTTCCCACTGCCGTTTTTTAATAACCGAAGCCCTGCCGCTGATTTAGCCGGGAAGTGTTATCTCACTCAGTTCATCGGGAAGCGCGGTTCGACTTTGACTTTAACTTTTGGTTTTGGTTTCGGTTTCGGTTCTGGCTTTTGGCCTTTTGCCAGGTTGCCAGGCTTTGGGGCAATGAGAGGCAGTAGACAGAAGGCAGGAGCAGGTTGCAAGAGGCACAATCGTATCCTGTGCCTGTCAGCACATTTGCTGTTGCAATTATTGCAAGTAGCGTGCGTGCAAATTACCGTTATTAGGTGCGATCGTGCAAAAATATCATCAAGAAAATACATCCGAAAGATACCTCAGTTTTCAACTTTATCCAAAAAATCCCCAAAAAGGTTTCACTTCGCTTTCATTTCATTTAATTTCCTTTCATTTCATTCATCCTTTTACCGAAAGTGACAATTTCCGCTTTGCGATCCATTCGAAAGATACTTCTCCACCAAAAAACCAGAGGAACACCCATAAAAAGTCAAATTAATGTGATGTGACAAATAGATATAGATCTCTCTCAAGATCGTGCCAGTTCGGAGCTGACAGATTTCACGCTTACGATATCGCATCCTTAAAAAAAATAAACCAACAATATCGGACTTAACTGTAACTGTAGCTTGCCAACCGATCCCGTCCATCACGTTTTACACTTGTCCGGATCGTACGTGATCGGATTTATTATTTCTTATTCCGATCGAGGAGGGTTCAGAGGTCAGAAGTGTGTTCCAGTAGCTGATGCCGTCCTCCAGTAGCTGGTGTTTTGAATTCCAATTAGTGTTAATGAACAGTAAGCACATAAAATATATAATTAATTGTGTTTACGACAGATAAGATTTTGACAAAAAAAAATCCCAAAGGAACAAGGATGCAAGGTGCTTTCTTTGGAAAGAGTTCTAGGAAACTAGAAGAGTTTCCTAGAGATTTGATTCATATTAATAAATATGTACACAAAATTTAATATTTGTCTTTATTTATTTCCCTTTGGACAACATTCAGTACTATGGATTGAGATTGGAGGATTGGCAATTGGAGATACTTTTTGGGCTAAGAGATTTGAAAACCCCTCAATTTTATGTTTTGTTTTACTATTAATAAAACAATATTTAAGGGGTACTTATCTGTAACTAGGAAAGTATGTAAGTACTTGATGTACTGCTCTCAGAATGATACACTATAACCTGTAATGTATAAACTGTAGTCTTATTGGAATCATGAAATACTTTATCTACGAAAAATAGAGGTCGCTCACAAAAATAGGTTTATTTTAAAAATCAATCCTTAAAACCAATATAAAAGTTTTGTTTTTAAGAAAGTTTTTAAAGATAAATGTTTTAAGAAACGGAAAAAGACCGGCTTAAAACAAAGCCATGGTACTTGCTATTTTTTTATAACTTTTCTTCTTTAGGAACTAATTTTGTTTAAGATTAATAAGAACTTTCCCGCTTTTATAACTATTAAGTTTGTTTATTTTTTATGTATCTATATATTATGTATTCCTTTTTATTTATTTTTAAATTATTTAAGATTAATTACTCAACCGACAACTTGTTTATAATGCACATGTTACATTATCCGCATGTGCCTATAAAATATACAACAAATAGGCTACTGGACTCCAACATTTTCATCCCCTATATCCTCTCTATCTTTCGATCCTTACAAGAATCCTGTAATAAAGAACTCTGACCTGCAGATGTCGCTAGAATGCCCCGGCCAATTGGAAAAATTCCAAAACACATTTTTATGCTCATCGGCAGAGGGCGCTAAGCTGCCACCCTCCGATTGGCCCTCAGCACGGCACCTGACAACCCTGCAGGTCCTTTTGAAAAGGATTATCAGGATTACCTGCCAGACCAGCACATTCCTCGTCTCATGCACTTTAATTAATCATTCGAATTCCGCGGCTAATTAAAATGCTACCAAAACATTTTTTCCCTTAATTTTTTTTTGTTTCTGTGGGGGTGTGATTGAAGCAAATTGAACAGAGGCTCCCAGAAAAAGGGTTCGTCCTTGTTTTCTAAAGAGAGGAGGCGTGCAGGTGATGACGCAAACGATTTTCATTCAGAATATTAGAAATGCATTAAGGATTTCCACAGCTTTTAAAAACCAATTAAAATGGAAAATGGTTTTGTGTTTTTTTTTTGTTTCGATTTTTCTGGGGCTCCTCCTATAAATTCTGATCTTGTTCTGACAGCTGCTTTCGGCTGACTCCTTCTTTTGGGTTAATCAAGGTTTTATGCATTTATTGGCCCAATCTCGTTACGCTGCCCCTCACTAACGGTACTCCCCTGGCCTGCAACAAAGTTTCCCTTTTTTTTTTTGCAAAAAATATGCGTCAGTTTCTGTTTCGTTTACAGAACAATTTTTTTTACACATTTATGAATGCTTTAAAAAAAGGAGGGGGAACCCGCATAAAAAATTCAGAGTCACAAGTTAATGAGGAATGATTCTTACACTAAGAAAAAAAAGCTGTTAATTCTGGTTCTTCTTAGGATTTGTTAGAAGCTCGATACTATTTAAGAAGGAAATATATTTGAAGAAAATTCTATAGAAATGATAATATTAAAAAGAAAATAAAATGAATGGACTAATGGACTGAATGGAATATATACATATTTTTTTAACATTTTGTTTCAATTTATATTTATTTGTATAAAAACAAAATTATGTGCTTTATTAATCTTGAGAAGTTCATGCTTTTTTTTATTGATAGCTACCCTGTATTCACAATTTTTCAAGCCCATTTATTGTTGTGATTTTTATATCCACATTTTTCTAAATATTTTCTTTTAGTGTAGCGCCTTATTCTAAATTTTTTTTTTGTGCAAAAAAAAAAAGACTTCGTCTGGATATATGGAGACTACAACTTTGATTCCGACGAATACTGTCAATATCAATGTCAAGGCGGCGTCGCCAGTTTCGTGACGAAGCCCATGCAAATTATTTTCTTTTTTTTTTGTTTACTTCTTAATGATTCTTTATTTATGATATTTTGTGTTCTTTTTTAGTTGTGGGTCCCCCCTTTTGGTAAAGTATTCATGATGCAGCACACACTTGTGGGATTTGTCTGTCGCGGGCCTGTCGATATTATTATTGTTCTGGAGCTTATGGTAATATCGGCGGCACTGATCGGAAGCACGTGTCAAATGTGGCTGAATAATAACAACAACAGAATGTATGTAAAGTTCCCTCAAGGACACCCGACAGTCTGGGAAATATATCAAAAAAAAAAAAACTAAATGAATAAATTAAAGTGAAAAGTGCTTAGTGTCGTCTTTGGATTTCGTTTTCTTTCACATGATGGATTGCATTTTATATCAAGTTCCATAATGAATTTCATTTCCCCCCCAACTCTGTTCTTTATAAAATTTTTTTTTTTTGCTTTCAATGCAAACGACATCTACAAAAGTGGAAGTGCATTCAAGTCCTTGGTCCTTCGTCCTCCGTCTCTTTTTTTTTTTTGCCCATGACAAGGATCTTGGAGATCTGAGATTTAAGACTCGATTTTCCCAAAACGCAAACGCAGAAAGGAAAAATATTGTAGTAAAAGTAAAAGACGAGACAGCCAAAGGACAAAAGGACTTTGTGTAGGGGTGGAAAGAGACGGCCTTATTGGGGTGTGAAAGAGAGGAACACATTGGTAGAGTAGGTATGAGGAGTAGGAGTAGGAGAAGGAGGCACCCACAGGCATACAAAACGAAAGGGAGGATCGTTTCAGGATCACTTGTAAAAAGGGCACAAGGACTCCGGGGGTCAGGTAGAAAACAGGGGTTGCTGTTGCTGCCTCTGTTGCTGTTGCTGCCGCTGCTGGCACTGCCTCTGCCGGCGCAGAGCTCACTTCGGGGGTATTTAAGGCCCCTAGCCAGGACGAGAATTATCATTACGGAATCTGATTCCAAACAGTCAACAAGCAACAGTCCAGCTAGCAAGCAAAAACATCTCGCAAGGATTACCATGACGAGCATTTGCAACAGCAACACCAACTACCAGCAGCAGCAGCAACACTTCATGATGCTGCAACAGCAACAGCAGCAGCTCTTCAGCCAGCAGCAACATCAGCTGATCGCCCCCAAAATGCCGCTGGGCAACAGTCAACTGCAGAACATGCAGACCCCCTCCAACGTCGGCCCGATGATGGCCAAGAAGAAGTACAACTACAACACGATGCCGTACGGCGAGCAACTGCCATCGGTGGCCAGGCGGAATGCCCGGGAGCGCAATCGCGTCAAACAGGTCAACAACGGATTCGTTAATCTGCGCCAGCATCTGCCCCAGAGTGTGATCAATGCCCTCTCGAACGGTGGACGCGGTGCCAGCAAGAAGCTCTCCAAGGTGGACACTCTACGGATCGCCGTCGAGTACATCCGTGGCCTGCAGGACATGCTGGATGATGGCACTGGCTCAGCCCCCGTCCGTTCCATCTACAACTCGGCCGATGAGAGCAGCAACGATGGCAGCTACCACGATCAGGACTATAGCGACAGCCTGGAGAGCGGCAGCCCCCAGCACCATCAGTTCGTGGCCCATCATTCCTACCACTCTGCCTCGCCCACTCCGTCCTACTCCGGCTCGGACATTTCCGGTTCCGGTTATGTCAAGCAGGAACTGCCTGATCATCGCAATCTGAAGTTCGAGTCCTTCGACAGCTTCAGCGACGAGCAGCCCGACGACGAGGAGCTCCTCGACTACATCTCGTCCTGGCAGGAACAGTGAAAACCCTAAACCCCCCCCTAAAAAAAAACACCAAAAACTTGTACAAATTGTAAATAACAAAAAATTGTTGCCTTAGTGAGTGAGTGAGACAGAAAGACAGTGAGAGAAAGAGAGATAGATCCTCTAATAATTTTTTTTTCAAAACCCTAATTTAAGAAATGGAAGACAATGATATAAAACAAATTTTTTTCATAGTTCTAAGTTTGTTGTAAGCATGGAAGACACTAAACTAACTATTTTTAAGGACCCATTATTGATATGCAATAATAAAAAAACAAATATCAAAACATAATTTACTACATTTGGTTTTTATTGAATTTTTAAATTTCAGGAAAATTTTTTTACAGGAAAAAAACAAAAAAGTTTAAAAGGATTCTTATAAAAAGCAATATAGCTTTGAAAATAGTTATTCCTTAAATTTTACAAAGGAATCTTTCAAAAGAAAATTCTAAAAAAAGGGCTACAAATAATAAACTAAAATTGATCTTTACATGAAGTCCTTATAAATCTTAAAATTCTATAAAGATCTGTAAAGATTCTAGAATGTATCTTGGACTTAAAACTACCCAACTATTGGAGAATTTAAAACAAAGTATCGATTGGAATACGAACTTTTTCATGTAAAAACTGGTATTCAAAAATGGCTACAAAAAATATTTCAAAATCTATCCATAATTACTAAAAGGTAAATATCAAATCTCAAATATCAAAGCACAACTGAATAGAACAGAGGATTTATTCCTATGTTTATGTGGTTCCCAGAAACTAACAAGCTCATAACCAAAATATATTAATATTTATAATTTGTATATCTTTCTTATAAATTTTTCTATTTATATTTCATCTAAAATTCCATACCCTAGAAGCTCTAAAACTTGGCTAAGAACTGTCCTCTAAAACCCCAAACAACCGATCGCGTTGGCGGCTTTTTTCAAAAGTCCTATCTTATCATAAAATCTACAAAAAAATTAGACCAAAACTACTTAACAATTCAAGTGCATTTAACCCTCGAGATCATAAACCGGAGACCTAGACCCTAGAAGTGTTGCCTAGCAATTAGAGGAAAGCTGCAGGAATGACTCAGACTTGCAACAGGAGGCAGGAATAATAACCATGACAACCCACAAAGAGCGGAACTTAACACCCGACCGGAAACAACAAGGAATTTGAAAAAATATTCGTATGTAGTTATATATTCGTATTCCCCGGCGAGACTTAATTTCGAAATGCATTGTTAATGGCGCGTAAATTGGCCGTGAGCCTTAAAAAGCGGAAATAGGCAGTCACGGCTGAGAGGACGAAGTGGACTGGATGGCAGGACTGGTCGCAGGCAGGATCGATCCACGTGTCTGGGGTGCGCCAGCGCTTTTTATTATTTTGTTTTTATTTTCTGGCCCAAGACCAAGACCAAGCCCAAGCCCAAGCCCAATACCAAGACCAAGACCCATGAAATGCACTTCCGCTACCCCCTTGTTAAAAAATAAAAATAATTTAAATTTAAGGAAAACTAACAACTAGCAACCCCCAATTGGTGGACGAAGTTTTTCAGGCGTGTGCCGCTGCCGGCAGGATGATGATATGCAGGAATGTTGTCTAGTAGCTGGGAGGCGGGCAGGGAGGGGACACGCCCTCGATATGCAAATTGTGCTGGACACGTGCAAAAGGATCTCGATCGAGAAAGGAAATTAAGCGCACAAGGATCGCTGACCCCGCCCCGTCAGGACAAAGATCTTAGACGAACAGGAAGCATATCGTCTTGCCAAAAAAAAAAAAAATACCAATATTTTTCCTCAAAAATTATAAAGAGAAGAAGAACAAGAATGAGAAGATGAGAAAGAAGAAGAAAAAGAAAAAGGAAGTTGGGAAGAGTAGGAAGGATATGTGGCAGTTGTAGGTAGTCTGAGCCAGAAGGACAATGCGAAATGTGATTGTATGTCAGCTTAAGATAAAACCAGGAAACGAACGTCTCGTCTTTTTGGCATTGTTACCGGATATCAAGAGAAGCTTAAGGATGCCCAGGACCTGAGATGCCGGACCTGTCCGGTGCCTTAGGTGTCAAAATACGGGGCTAAGCCAATGTCCTTTAATAGGCTAGCACTGGAATTTTATGCAATCTTAGCTCAGACCTGAATAATATATCCCATAGCTATTATATATATATGGATCATGGCTTTCGTCTCTACTGATCCTTGAGTCCTGATCCCGTATCTCAAATGTCATTGGAGCAATTGCAATAAATTCAGTGAGGCAGCCAGCCAGGAAGTAACTTCTTTTGTGCGCCACTTTAGTCCTTGTCGCAGGAAGTGCGTATTTGTTTTGCATCTCCTTTTTAGACGAAGGATATGCTAAAGTATCCTCTGGTGATTCGGTCTCGTTTATTTATTTTCGTAGATGTGCGCCCCTTGAGGAAATACGAGCTGCGATGTTATTCTATCATGTCGCAATTCAAAGGAAAAGACAACACAGCCCAGAGCCCATAGCCCAGAGACTAGAGGCCCAAGGACATGGGCCAGAGGGCACTTGTCCTGTCAGATGTCCCACTGCATGTACTTGTACTTGTAAATCCTTAATGGTAGAATGGTAAAATGTATTTTGTAGTTTGAGTTATGTGACTTTATGACGGCGTCGCCGTCGCGACTCGCGATCGCTTCGCTGCCCAAGATTTATGACCCATGTGTCAAAATAGGAGAGCGCATGTTTCTGCCAAGGATAGTCGCTGTATAGAGTCCTTAAAGTGCTCTATTGGTAAACTCTTAAAACCTCTTGTCAAATTTCGCACTTAACCAGGCGTCAAGTGGCCAGTGGACTCTACTACTTACTCTTCCTGGTAGCTTCTTAACGAGGCGACACCGAGTGGTAGCCGTCGGTCGGAAGGACCTCCAATCCTCCAATTGAGTTGTCCACGAGTTATACGAGAAGCGATTAAGTGTTTTGGATACCAGGAAGGGTATAATATCCTCATAGGAACTGCTGGCAAAATATTTGTAGCCCTAAAATAACAAGGAAGTGTTTCTTTTCAAAAGAATTTATTTTATGAGAAAGTGTCTTTAAAAGTCTAGAGTCTAAACTCTGGGCCTTGAAAAATCCCCCCAAAAAAATCTCTGCATGATCTGCTATCCTTAATATCCACCTGAAGATCTCTTAAACAAACCAATCCAACTGATATGCCTCTAAGAAGACAACTCATTTGGCCTGTCATCTCCACAGGACTCCTCTCTCTGCCTGTCTGATTAGCTAACAGCAGGACATGTATTCCCTGGTGGATCATCAGAGTCTGAATATCCTACCCCTTATCTTATCCTTGAAAAACCCCCCCGGAAAATTCCAAATCTGATCTAGTTCTGTATTGATTTCTACGCTACATTTAGCACAGTGTGAACTGACGGTAGTTAAATGACTTTACAGTGCAGTTTCTTTTCCAACTTCCAACCCAAAGGATAAAAGGATACGTGATCGGGAGTTTGACTTGATTGTTGACATGATGGGAATGATTGGAGAGAGAAACTAACCGCAATATCAACAATACAATACAAGGCACACGTGTCCGTTTTCGATTCCCTCATGTATCTACAATTTTTTCTGAAAGAGACTGAGTTTTTTTTTTTTTGAAAGAAACTATGCAGGTCCTTGGGCTCCATAAACTATCAGAGGCAATCAATGTCAGTGAGTTTTTAGAGCGAGCAAAAGCCAGATTCAGATCCAGCCAGTATCCTATCTCTATAGGGACAATGCCGCGATTCGGATGAAAAGACTTCGCTGGAATATCCTGTGGCCCATTGTCCTCACATGAAAAGTGATTTCTATGATTTCACGACATTGCGTTTCACTTTACACTCGCCGATCGATAGAAATTGTTGTTCATTGATGCGTTTCTCGAATCACAACTTTGTATAAAAGGGATCCCTTTTTGATGGATCTCCCCCGCATTTTCTACATAGATCCCCAAAAAAAAATAATAATAAATAAGAGAGTGAAGAAATACATAAAAGTATGCGGGATACTCGCTAATTCCAGCAGGACATTCTACGCAGGACATTAGCATTGAGCGTGTCCGATGCGTAGGTGTTTGTACACCGCTGGGCGTGGCAAATCCTCTACCTGTTTTCCCTTTTTTTTCGACTGTGATTTTTGGGAAACTTTCGGGTTTAAAGTCTGGTGGAAATTTGCGAAAACGAAACAAGTGAAAAGTGCGTGAAAACCCCCGGAAATCGAACACGTGTTTGCCGTTAAAGGCGCGACAATGTCATGGATATTTACTTTTCAAATTTGTACATACACATATATATCTCGAAAAAGAGGTATATTGTGGGTGGATATGTTTCAGCCTTTAAGCCCAGTTAAGTCGGCTTTAAGAGACTTGGACTTAATGTACATAAACATGATTATCATTGAGCATTGAGGGCAGGATCTGTCTCCGAGGTCTATCTTCCAAGGTAACTGATGCTGCAAACTAAGGTAATCCATTGAAAACTATGGGTTTTAATAGGGAAATATTTTATATTGGGTAAGGGACTTTATAGAGACTGTAAGAAGAGGACAAGTGGACAAACGAACCAGTTAGTTTTTGTGCTAAGAGTTCAAGATTTCAGAAAGACAAACAAACGAACGAGGGTTCTATTACTTTAATATACATAGGAGTACTTTAATATATAATGCCATTCTATATACTTCCTCCCCATACTCCCCCTTCAAAATCAAAAATCATATACCTTTCTGGTCATTTAGTTTTCTTCCGCCTGACTGACCTTACCCCTGGGAACTGGCTCGATAAATCTCTAAAGACAATCGCTGCAAAAAAGATACACCGACTAACCCAAAAGATTTACTAAAAAATCGCATAGAGAAAATCATAAAAATCAGATCAGATCTGGAAAGGAAAAGACAAAGGGCAGGCAGGCGAAGAAACCACAGAAATTGCGACGAACGCGCGGGGTCAACCATGGAGTTCAAGTCTCGGCGAGGTTTGAGGCTAACAATTATTTTGTTTTTTTTTAGATCTTCAAAGCAAAGTCACCGACCGCATAAACCAAAGGCCAAAAGGAAAAAATGTCAACCACAAGACTGTGGTTCTGGATCGATCGAACCGATCTAGGTGGATACTCGCCATTCATCGGCAGGATAATGATCCTGATGATGACATTGGCCATTCTAGTCGAACCTTTGAAGTTGAACCGATTTTTTTGGTTTTTAGTTTTTGTGTTTGTTTGTCTATTTTTTTTTGCGTACTGCCTCCTACGATGCGATAATCGATTTATCAAAAAACACACAAAAAAAACCTCCCAAAGAAATGCGCTTTGCAAAAGCAAAAGTATTGTATGAGAAATCCAGAAAGCCGGCGG
The DNA here is from genome assembly GCA_018153455.1 of Drosophila parabipectinata. NCBI lineage: Eukaryota > Metazoa > Arthropoda > Insecta > Diptera > Drosophilidae > Drosophila > Drosophila parabipectinata. Next base: position 5,652,594 of record JAECYA010000055.1, read on the forward strand.
CCAAGAAAGGCGGCAATTTTTAATGCACATTGAGGTGCATTAAGACGTGAAATTGTCACCATTGTTTGGGCCATTGTCCAGCCGGCAAAGGCCCACAATCCGTACAAAATTCAACAGCAACAGCAAAGAGAGCATCGGAAGGTATGCGGATCGAAGCGAATCGGCCAGTACTATCCAACCAGGACCAGTATCGGTACCAGTCGGAGGTCCTATTCTTTCTTTTTTTTTTGGAGCGGCGTTGACAGTATCGAAAGCCATAAGAATGGCCAGGATTCCCGCTCTGGTTCTGAATTCTACGGGCTCGCATTTTATGCAACCGAATTTTCTGTGGACCGCATGCCACACCCACAAGTTTCAGCAATGAAAAGGATCCAGGAGGAAAGGAAAAAAAAGGGAAAAAGACTCGGAAAACTGGGCGTCTACACTTTAACACCCAAAAAGGAAAAAAGAGCAAATTCCCAGGCAGAATGCACGTGTACAGATACATCTATGAATGCAAAAAGATACATTTTGTTCAAGAATATTAGAAAACAGAGGGAGAGGTATTTAAAAAGCCTACAGAATTGTATATAAAAAGACAAACCTTTAAAACTAATTTTAAAAAACTAAAAATATTACTTCCAAACTAACCAAAAAATAATTATTTCTAATTAAGACCCAAAACCGTAGACACGTGTTTTCCTAAAATGCGGGACTATCTTATCACTAACATGCAATTGACAAACCCCTCTCTCTCTCAAAACTAATCGCCAAAAATCTTGTTTTTTTCTGGGAATTTGTTACCTTTGCAATTGATATCTAGAAGATATCCCGTATCTTGTAGATGCAATTACCTTAAACAGCAGGCGTTCTAGAAACCCTCAGCACAGCATGTATTTTAAGGCCCAGACTGGAATCGATTGCAAAATAAGAATTCAAGCACACGCTCCAATATCTAAGAGGAGTTTGCTTTAGTTTTAAAAAGGAATATAAATTTTATTTTTTGTTTTAGTTTTTAGGTAGGTAGTGGTTAGAAAATTAATGACTACCGATGCCGGATCTAAGTCGCCGAGGATCAAAGCGTTCTTCATTAAACGGCCAAGGCGTGAACAATTATTGGACCAAACATTTGGGTCAAACACCGGTAACACCCCAGATTCTACTATTTTGTTTTTCAACTATTCCGATCCGTATAACCTGCTTCCGCCAATTTAGAAAATTCAATTCAGAGCAAAATATATATAGCCCAGCAGGCTGTCGTTTTAATTGAGGTCCGAGTTCGAGGAGTTCGTGGAAAAACAAGTGCACCTTCGCGGCATTTTCATTGAGTATCTCCTATTAGGATTCAAGGCTACCTTTTCTCTATTTTTTTCTTATTTTATTTAATTCTTTTTCTATTCGATTCGATACAGTTTGGCCGGCAGGAGGAGGCGTGACAGGGAAAGTCAGTGAGACGGCGCTAAGAGCAAAAACACTTTGCATAGCCTCCGGACCAGAACCGATCGAAAATGGGGAAAGCTAACAAAGCATATCGAATTATTTATACGCTTCTTGAAGGAAGGATATATTTTTAATCATTAATATAATTAAAGAGGATAATACAGGGTGATCAGATCGCCAGAGCTAGAACTGCTTTGGATCTAAAAAAATTTTAAGCAAAAAGAGGAAGTCTTTCTTGAGAAAAACAGAGCTGCTAGCATTTCTTAGGAATTGTTAAGATTCAAAGGTATAATAATATATTTTATAATAATATTTAAACTAATATAAAATAGAGAATCTAAAAGCCGTCTACCCCCAAAAACATAAAGTCAAAGGTTAATGCCAGTAGTCAGTAATCAGTAATCAGTGAGTACTCTCGAAAACCCCTTCTACCACAACTTAAAAACCAATTGAAAAAAAAAAATCGAAAAATCAACACCGAATCGGACAACTTGTTAACTCCTCCTCGTCGCTTAGCTATCTGACAGATTGACGGCTCGACGAAAGTATCTACCAGATACACACTTTCAAGCAATAAGACGAAGACGGAGTTGTAAAAGAGTTTCGAAGTTCGAACCTTCGCGGCTATCGTGACGTGTAATTGACAATTGACAGGCAACACGTGCTCTCAGACCTGTCATCGCCAACAAATTTAGATATTCCAATAGACCCAAGACACTACCTATGGAACTAGTCCGTCAAGTGGTTTTCTAGACATTGGAAATGTCTGAAAAATTAAAAATATACATTTTAGAAAACAACCACCTTTTTGGGGAAAAAAAACCTAAAACCTGTAACTAGAGGCCAGGAAACGGAAGTAAATTGGAAAAAATAATTATCAGGTTATAATAATTCCCAACGAAATGGTGTTAAAACTCGAAGGAAAACCACAAAAAAAATTATCGAAATAAAGGATCGTGAGGGCGGGTGTGAAAGGAGCTCGCGCACAGGATATGCGCTTTCGGGCCTCAAATTGAGTTGTTTCCTGCCATTTAAATTGCACACTCACGGATCCTGGCCTCACGGATCCTGGCGTGGCAAATATGATTACTAACACTGATAATTTTTGTGTCAAATTGTAAAAGTCCTGGCTTAAGGGTACCACAACCAAAAAGGACTCCCTCGCTAGCACACTCTCTCGCATTTCACACATCGTCTAAAATTTCTGTCGAAAAAATACTCGTAATTGGAGATTTCCAACACCTTTTTTTCCAAAATAATTAATTTTCTTTTTGGGGAGATTTTAAAGGCGACATGCGCATCGAATGGGCTTAACAGCTTTCTCCAGATATACATATATATATATATTTTTTCACTTCATTTTATTTAATTTTAGGAGATGGACATGGCCCTGACGTAATGGGCTTATATCCACCGATCACCGATCAGCACGCGCGCCGCCTATTTTTCCAATTTTTTTTTTTGTTGGCCAGGAGGAGCGTGAGTTTTCACAAATCCAACTGGCTAATTATTGCATCTACTAGAAACTCTTCGAAAACGTAGAATGATGCGCAATTTTGGGATAATCCTGGGCAAGGAGTTCTCCAGACACTATCTGTCGGTAATCAGTTGGCGTTGGAAGGATATCATTCATAGGGTTCTTCAAAATTCAAAATTTATAGACAATAGATTATGAAAAACACATAGAGATAAAATGAATAATAGAGAATAATCCTGGGATTATTATATATAAAATTATGATCAGAAAGATAGAGATATTATGCAGATATTAGGGTTTTATTTGAAAATTTGAAAGGAAATGTTTTATAAAGTATAAAGTATAAAAATTTTCAACTTTATTTAACTTTGAAAAAATATATATAAAATAAAATAAATACTATTTAACAGCCTTTTCTAGAAACAGTTTATTCTTTTCTACTCTAATGACCTATTCTAAAGATATTCTCGATAAATCCCTATCTCTTTAATTTTTTTTTTAAGAAATACGATTTATTTCAGTAGCCAAAAATCTTCTCAGAAACAAAGAATTGATCTCCTCACCCCTTCCTAAAATTATTTGCGGTTCTTAAGGGGAATTCTTAAACGTTTTCTTTTTTTGTTTTTTTGGCACCGCACACGGCGTTTTTGGCAGTCGCCACCGCAATCACGCCTCAATTGTCCGAACAGATCCCCAAGGACTAATATATATATACCCATCCTGGCAGATGCACGGCGCAAGGACAATAAAAGTGCCACTGCCAACGGATCCTTAACTCGAATCGCCGGCCCGGACAATGAGAACTCAATAACAATTGACGAACGCCCAACGAAATCGTGGCAAATGAATTGAATGGCCATCGAATTGAGTTGCATTGAATTGAGAATCGAATGATGTTTGCTGGAAAAGCCCAAGGAACACCAAGAAGACCTTCTTGGTCTTCTATGTCCAATAATAGAGATACAAAATTGTCAAGCAAACAAATAAGATGTCACGCATCGGAAAAACGCGACCAGCCGAGATCTACAGAATAGACCACCAATGAGGAGGAGTGAGAGCTCGAATCCAGTATTGCCTTTTTATATTTTTGTAGATTTTTTTTTTTGCTAGCTATCCTGGCTATCCTTTTGTTTGAAATGTGTACGCGCGGGGGTCTTCAACTCTATATAGAGGTTTGTATATGGATATTTTGGTTTGGCAATGCGGTCAAAACATTGTCCATGAAAACAATGCCGGTCGATGGTCGGATGGGTATTCTCGGGACCGCCCAGGCTGACAAATACCTTGAAATGAGCAAGGAATATGCCAAAGCGAGTCCTTAACTGTTATTAGCATGCTGGGCCAGGGGATGAGCCCCTAACTGTGAGCCTAGAACAAAACTAAACAGTCTTTAATTGTCGCAAACAAATCGAACTGTGTGTGTGTGTCTCTCTCTCCTTTTTATTTTCTGGCCAAAATATTTATACACAATTAGCGAAACTGGCACGAGTTTGAATGCAAAAACATCTGCAGACGTTTCGAGACCCACACCTGGTGCAGTTACCCCTAGAATTCTGACTCATCGGGGACTTGTTGCGGTCAGTCACGGGTATCTCCCGGGAGGCCCGCCAGGGTCCCGTCCTTCAACTCGTACCAGCATCTCCAAAGTCATCAGAAATTCTGCTGCAGAAACACGAGCCAGTCGCATGCCAAACAAAACTGATCAAAAAATCTAAAAATATATATTTTTATGCTGGTACTGTTTAAATAAAAAATTCCAGGTAATGTCAAACGATCTTCTTCCTGTTTGAAAACCCTTCATCTACTGGGAATCGGAACTACTGGGTTTTAAATCTCAACTCTTCCGATTTTCTAGTGAAATATTTTGACATTTCTTTCCTCCCATTTACTTGATTTTGTGGTCAAGAGAATACAAAACAAATAAACTCAATCCTTTCCTTTAAGTTTTCTTTGGAATTCTCGTATCGTATTTGTTCAGGGGGCTGTGCCCACTTAAGTGGTTTATGTATTGTTCTGGGGATAAAGGATTCCGATTCTCAGTCTGATTTCGATTCCCAACTGTCGCCAATAAAAATTCGCAACTAATTTTCCTTTTCTGGCTGCCTTTTTTCAGACTCTCAGCTTCCGCGCATGCGCAGACAAAAAAGCTCGTTAGTTGGTGATTTTATTTTTGATTTGTGGCGGCATATTTTGCATACATCAGTTTATATTGGAATGAGAACAGCAAGTGGCCTTAAAACGAGAGGAGATTGGTGGGTTTTTATAAAAAAAAAATATTTAAGAAAATAATAAGAAAGTGACTATTAAGAAGCTCCTGAAATAAACTCATTTACTGTCTATAGCTATAGTCGTTAGGCTCTTTAATATCCCCTAATATATCTTCCTCCAAACATTTCTTTTTAAGATCAAAGACCATACTTGCCCCTGCCTGAAACCAAAAAAAATTACCTTACCAAACCCCTCGACAGGACCTCGCAATCAAACCAACCTGAGGACCAATCAACACCGCAAGCCCGGCACTCGAAAATTATTTCACAATCAATTTAGTTCGGCGGCATTTTGCCATCTAATTATAATCGGAATGAAAAAAAAAAGAAATCGAAATGGATCTAAGAAGCCGACTAACTAAAGGGACTAAAAAATTAAAATAGAAATGCAGATCATCGGGGAGATGGTGATGCTCTAATTAAAATTGAAATGAAGTGCCCGGGATGCAGGGAAGCGCATAAGAAGGTCCTTTCACAGGTATAAGAGATCTAGGGATATAGGGATCTCGGGAATCTCGACCTCTAAAGTAAGGCAATAAATTCTCAGTCCCTGACCTTTAAGGGTGGTCCTCACTTGGCACGTTCGTTTGCTCCGGCTTATGGAATGGAAGAAAAGTATATTCCTAAGCTATTACAATAAAAAACGTATTTCCATTATTATTCTCTTTTTTTTTTCTAAACTATATTTTCTTGATGGCGAAAATTCTCGAGATCACAGGCCACACACGTTTCTGGGAAGAATATAGGACTGGGGAAAAGGATTAGCATGATTCTGGCAGAGTAACTCGTATTATGATTTCTACTTTTTATTACTATTGTTATTATTATTGTTATGACCAGAACGAATGGCCAGGACAATGGCCAAAAGTGTGAGGTCTCAGGTATGTGGCTTAAAAAACAATGGCATATGCGCCACTTTCCCCATTGAAGTGCAATTGCGCGTATTAATCGATTCGTAAGCGAATCGAAAAACTATATAATATCACCAGACCAGAAAAATAAAACTCAAAAGACCTCTATAGAGAGAGGTCCGAGGAACGCCCTGTGTTATTGTTATTACAGCTGCGATTAATTAAGCAAACAAATCGAGACTATATCGCGAGAGGGCTATATACGGTAGCTGTAAAAACAAATAACCCCAGGCCAGGCAACACGATCAGTTCGGGCTTCGATTCGATTCCATTTCATTACGATTCGATCTTTCAGCCATTCGTGCCAGTGCGTTTTGGCCTAATTAATTGCCAATCATAAAGGCGGTGGCAATACGAATGCGAAATGCGAAATGTGTTGCAACGCGAGTGCAACGAGCTCGTAAACTGAATCAGCTTTAAATGCCACATTGCCCCAAGTAGTGGCCTGGCCGCAAGTTCCAATTATTCAAGTTTGCGCCTCGAAGGGAAGGTCGTCGCTTTTATGGGAAATGTGTGTGTTTGGCAATTAATTAAATTAAGTTTTCAGCGAAAAGGCCAAAGGCGTGAAGCAACAAGCATAGCTCTTTTCTTTTTCATCAACAATTTTTTTAACGAATATATAATACTCTCGGTAGGTTAATATTACTTAACAATAGACTAGAAACACAGATCTCAAATATTTATACCAAAAAAACCTATTAAAGCTAACAAACCTAGAAATCTTGATAATTCTAGTAAGAATGACCCTAAAAATCTATTACAAATTGGTTAATTAGTCTATTAGTTATAAAAATATAATTATTTATTATATTTCCTTTGGTTAGTAACTCGATACCCTTTTAAAATTAATTCCCAGACAGTATCATTTCCAAGTAAAAACCCACAAAACTCTTAAAATACACAAAAGCCTCAGCCAAACTTCACAGGAAGTGTTCGAACGAACACTCGCTCTCTATCGACTCGGACTCGGGTCTCGTCAACATTAACAACAAACAGCGATAACATTTTAATTGCACTGATCGGTTTGATCTGTTGATCTTTCTGATCTTACTGATCCCAGATCTGGTCATCTTGTGATCTTCTTCTGGCCAGTTTGTTAATGTCTTTTGGCAGCCGGAGCAGGAGCAGGAGCAGGAGCTCGGCAGTATCGAAATCTCATCGAATCGTATTGGATTGGATTGGATTGGCAAACGGCTATCAACTGGCATCGTGTTAAGAGGCTCTAATAAAGTTGCTCGTTGAATCGTTTTCCCTTTATCCCGCCCCACCGGACTTACACACCGAACTCCACTCCATCGGATCGAGCCCATCGATCTGTTGCAATTATTTATCGGCCAGAATATCTTACATCATCTTATGGCCACTCACCCCACCACAAACGGCACGATGATGATGATAATGAAATCAACAGCCAGTGCAAACACTTGGCTAATCTTACATTTCGCCTCTTTACGGCATGACTTCATCGTTATATATTTTCTTTTTTTGTTTTTTTTTTTAAATTCAAGTGCGGCAACATGAGAAATCGATTTAAAGCCGCCTCTTCTAGAGCCCGGGACATTCGTTCATTCATATCTTTGACGTCTACAAGCAAGTTTATCTGCCGGCAATGAGCTTGGGGATAAGTCATTCAGATAGTAGATTCTGGTCCAGATTGTGCTGGTTAGTGCCAACAGAGCCACAAAAAAAAAGGCGGTTGACTATCGCATCTCCAGAGTGTCCATCAGATAGGGGACAAGTTCGATGAGATTGCGGCCAAGAAGCTCGATCGGATTATCAAAAAACTAAATCAAAGAGTCACAAAACCATAAAAATGGACACTCGAACAAGTCTATTACAAATCTAATTAATAATTTATCATTTAAGGATGGACAAGTCGATATCATTTCAAGTTATATATGTTTTAATATATTTTTTAATATTACAAATAGTTTCAAAGTCATAAAGTATGGTATATACCTGTAGGACAAACGGGCAACTACTTCTATTTCTTTACAAAGAAAGCTGCCCAGATCCGAACCCCCTAGATCCGTAGATCTCATCTCAGATCCAACCCCTAGATACAGACCAGTAATCATTTAATGCGAAAAGCTTCTCAACTAATCCCCAGAAAAAGTATATCTCTACAAGACCTCTGTGACATCGGAAAATCTTCCATAATTATGTTCCCTATTCCTTATCGCGATGGTAGCCCAGGCATACCTGTAGAAATACTCTAGAGAGTCCCTAGAGGACTGACAGCACGTGTAATTTGCAACTCCCTAGGGCACTATGATCTCTGGCAATGACGATCCGGACACATATGAGTGAACCGAGTTTTGCATAAACATTAAGGCACATTAGTGACGGCACTTCATTAAAACATATTTTTGGCTACCTGGCAAGCTGTTTGCGAACAAAGGCTCTTACATGATCGATGGTGCTGCAGAGATATAGAGGATATATGTGCTGGATGACTCAATCATTGGGCAATGATCTCTGGGCCGGACATGTCTAGTTCTTTAGGGATACACGTGTGTGCTAATTACCAGTCAGATCCACGACCGTATAGAGCAGATGATCAAGATGCCAAAAATGCAAATGTATGCAGGCTGGATGGATGGCCAGAAAGGTATTAACGGAACTCTGTACCAGTCCATATCCCATACCCCATATCCCACATCCATATCAATCTCATATGCATATGCGATTCGGAATTCAGGATTCAGGAGAGAGAGACTGCAATCAAAAATCAATTCATAACCATTTGCAAGGTGCAGACATCAACAGGCGACAGAGAAAGAGAAAAAAAGAAAGACCATACTACTGGCCATACTACTGACCACAACTGGCACTGGGGGATTCAATCAAATTTGTTATAAAACTGTGAAAGTCTGCGACAGCGATCGGAAACAGGACTCAAAGTCAAAAGACAGGGTCTCTTATGGGTATCCACATAAGATATCGATTTGCATGCGATCGGGGGCTAACATTATGCAAAAGATTGAAGCGCTCATTGCTTTGCATACAAACCCACAAAGTACCGCCGCAATCTTGCAAGTCTTTAGAGTCTCCAGAGTCTCAACCACCAATTTCCCATTCTGAAAATCCAAAAAAAAAAAAACCAAAATCTGAATCTGCAACTGAATCTGAATCAGAGTCCCCAAGACCAAGACCAAGACTAAGACGGCCGGTATCATTGGCCGGCGATCTGGCTGAACGATCGACTCACGCACTGATCGACAGCGGGACACAATTCAATCATTTCGAAAGACGAGGTCGCTTGATCTTTAGCGCTAGATTAAACGATCAGCGGAGACAGCCACCGAGAGACACTGGACATTCGGCTCCATCCTACGATCGGCGGCTTGGAACCGGACTTTTGTACTTGTTTTTGCTTCCTCAGCAGCTCATAAGATCGGCACTGTCTTTGGCTTTTTCCTTTTTACCCTTTTTTTTCAAAGGGTCTTGTGTGATTTTTAATAGGTTTGTTACGATCTGGTAAGTCTTTAATGTCTGTTTGTTTAATGATTTTTAAGAGGTCTATATCTAAGTAATATTGGTATTGGATTTTTTTGAAATTGTTCTAAAATAAACAGGAAAGGTAAATGATAATATTCTAATGCAATATAGCTTTAGTACTTTGTGTGGTTTATTTTACATAAAATTATTTCATCAACTATTCACTATTAGAAAATTGAGATCTTATTTTAATAATCTCTCTTTTAAGTTATAGAACCATTCCCTGAATTAATATCATCCCTACCCGTCTGTATCTTAATTAATAAACTATTGACTTACTTTAAAAGCTCTTAAGATAAAACTTTATCCAAAACTTAAATATCTAAAAGCCCCCTTCTATAAGACCTTTAAAAGAGGGTATTTAATATTCAACTTTTGCCCAAAACATAATAGCCTTCCTCTCATTTTTTGTGGTAACGTGTGTAGGTTGATCTCGACTGGATGTTTGCTTGGCTCCTCCAATGGATGGATCGATCGTGGCCCCAGCAAATTATTTCACTTGCGCCAAGTTGTATCGATCTGCTGGTGGTCTGAAAGTACAACTTGATTTCTGTTTCCTCTACCGTACTGGCAGTTTGATTTGTTTAAATTTAATTATGCGTCGATCCTGTGATCCTGCGATTGCTGCGTAGGTAGATGTCTTTCTGGAAAAAGGCCCCCAAGAAAAAAAAAAAGAGAGAAACAGAAAGGATGTCAGCGAATACAGGTGAAATTATGATGGTTGTATGGCGATCTCTGTGTGTCCGATTTGGTTCCTTTGATTTGATTATCATTCGTCGACGTGCCGATCGACAAACCACCAAATGATGATCGATGCCAATGGGTTCTTTATCCTTTTTTTTTGGTTGTCTTTGTATTTTTGTTAACAATTTCCCGTGGCCTGTTTTGGGGGCAGAGGCATTTACATTTTGTAGTCTCGTTTGCTTTGTATGAGAACGTATGAAGCGATCAATCAAAAATGCAAACCTCAGAACGAAAACGATCGATGGATGGTATGAGGTCGATGAGAGGATCGCACGATCGCACTGCCTACATATTGTGGCAATTTCAAAGAACTTCCCCACACACGCACACACATGTGACAGAAGACAAAATAGTTTATGAGCATTTGATGTGAGCAATGTGATAAACTACAACCTCATTTCATTGTATGCATACAGGATATATGTATATAGTATAGTATATGTATGCGATATGCATGCATTCATGATCCATAATCCAAGATCCAGAGCCAAGATCCCCACGAATGATGTACAGTTTGTTAGAATTTGAATTGTGCGGAGCGCATCATAAATTGTCGCTGAAGATCACTGAAGCTGGACGATGGGTTCAATGCATCATATATATATACATATACTATATATGAATGTAGGCTTCCCAATTTCAATATTAAAATCCCAATAGATCACATATTGATGACACAAATTTCAATCATTTATTTGTCATTTCCGTTTGGACTTAAATCCAAATGCAATGTAAACCACTTGGTTATGCAAATAGATGACTAGATAGATAGTGTCAACGTGGGTATATCTCAATTCTTAGAGGTATACCAGGTCAACTACAAGAGAAGATTATCACACCCGCACTTTGGGTTATGGCAACAAAAATTCACTTGAACATAGACAGTATGTTTGAAGAAGATTTGGCGCGAGGTTTACGATGAGTTTTATGATCCCAATCTTTCAATCAGCGGGGGTGGGCCCAATATACTATGTATACTATATATATATATATATATATATATGTATATATCTGTTTTCTGAGATCCACTGATATCGTGATGACCCGTCGGGACGGTGGGTTACTTCGGCGGAACTGTTTGCACTCCGCCGTCTCTTTTATTATGTAAATATGTGGATTCGGGAATGGTATCGGGAGTCGGGAATCGGTTAAGTGACTGCGTGGGTGTTGTGAACTTGCATAACTGTGTCAGCGATCCGGCTTCGGCCGGTGTGTCAACATTAACTCTATATGGTCCCAAGTCCGGCCCGAGAATGTCAACATTTGCCGAGTGTGTCAAACGAGCGCCCGTCGATCAATACCGGGCAAATTTAAATCAATAATTCCACATGCCTGGCACGCGATAAGGTACTACAAAATGAAAAAAAAAACATTAAAAAAAAAAGGAACCACATGCCACATCCCACATGCCCCATGCCACAGGCGGCAGGCTACACTTCACTCTCCTCCACACAAGATTCTAGACTTGACACATCATTATCATTAGCCTGCTGCCATATATCAAAATTCTGGGCAGAAGTTCCACTCGCCCTCACCTTAAAAATCTGCTCCAAAGTCCAGTCCAGTACAAATATCCTTGGGGCTATAGACAATTGCTCTCTGTGGCAGGGACGTAAGGATCCCGCAACCCGTGAACCTGGAGCCTTAGAAAATTTCCGAGAAGGTGTGCTCCTTGCAACGCTTCCAGTCTTCCAGTTTTTTGGTCCAAAAACGATTGAGCGATTATTATTTATGAATAATAATACTGCCACATCTAATGCAGCTGGCGATCGTAATTGAAATGATGATCTACAAGGAATATTTTTAATTTTGGGAGGATACAGTGGTTGGTGGATTATTTTTATGGGCTTTAAGAGGTTTTAGGTTTTATTATAATAATATATTTGGAATATCCTATAGCTTTAATATTATCTAGTATCTTCTTCTATCTCCGAAATCCCTCCGAAATAATATCTCTTCTCTGAATATCATTGACAAAATCGTTGAAATTCCCCCCCAAAAACATAGAACCTCAGGTTGTGGATTTTTATAGACCCCTTCACGCCCACTGTGCCGCCTTTTTCAGCCATACATACATATATAATATATCTTAGTATCCCAGCCAACACAGCATGTAGTCGCCTGAAGCTAGTTGGAGTACATCATCCAGATCAAGCCATTGTGGTTTCTTTCGGCTGCAAAAGATCAGTCTATCATCATCACTGTGCCTGGGATTGTTGGTGGCGGCGTCTTGTGGCTACAAAAACAAAAAATAATAATAAAAACAACAAAACAGCGGCGACATCAACCGCCGAACCACTGAACCACCCGAACCACGGAACCACCGAACAGCAGTGAAAACTCTGTCAGACAGTTTGTAAACAGTTTTCAAACCGCATCGCGATAAAGTGGCCCCAGGATCCCCCAAACCCATCCTTCTGTCTCATACCTGCCAGCCTTTTGTTGTTGGCCAGAAAGTGAACTGGCTTTAAGCCTAAGACGACGCGTCGACTTAGATGATGATGATGGGTCGGAACTGAGACCGAGACCGAGACCGATACTGAGGCTGCTGTCTGGCCATTTCAGAAACTGTGTCCGACATTTGCACCATTATAACTTTATCGCTTTTGGACAGATTGTTGGCATGACGGGGGCTGTTGCTGTCCAGGTTAAGATCCGGAGCTGTAGCTGAAGCTAGAGAGGATGTACATCTTAAGGATAGGCATTCAGAGTGAGTGATGTACCTGTTGCTGCTGCTGCTGTTGCTGATGCTGCCACGACGTTGATGATCATGAAGGCTTAATAGCATTAGGCTGCTGATCTTCTTCAGAGTAGTGTGTAGTAGATCTTGAGGGCTGGGGGATGTCAATAAAAATTACCCACTGTGCTGGATCCACCTCCTCCACCTCTAGCTCCATCGCTCTTTCGGTCTTGAGTCTTTTATCTGCTGCTGTGACTATATCGATCTACAATTTCCAATCTTCAAAGCTACTTGTAATTGCTGCTGTGCAGGATTATTAACTTTGGTATATGGTATGGTATGGTATGGCATGGTATGGGAATGGGCTTTTGCATTTTGGCCCTGATCTGCTCTGCGGCAGCTCTTTAAAAAGCCATTTAAACTTACAAGCTTGTTAAGCTTGCCCCAAATCCTGAAGTGGCTTCTGCTTTTGCTTTTGCTTTTGCTTTTGCAGCACTGTGCTTTGGTGCATTTTGACTTCATTTCACCATTGGGGGCATGCCGTTTAATGCAATTTCACGTCGCTTTTTATCGCCGCCTAAGTAGCCACTAAACGGCAGCTCTTTAATCTCAACGACTTGGCGCGTAAGCCAAAAACCACAAGCAGGCAAGTACAATACAACAAAAAAATTGAACTTTCTTTGGGGATCGAACTTGGGCTTTAACTCCATCTCCGGCAGACGCGCCCACCTTGTTAAGCGTTAAGGACACAAAGGAGAGAGAACTGGTCAGAAACGATCTGGAACCTTTAACGAGGCGCTCCGATCTCCGATCTGAGATGGTTTTATTTTTAGTTAACGCTAAATTGAACCGTGCGATTCAGGTCTGGGTACGAGCTTGGGTACGGGTTCGGTTAGTAATTGCGGATTAAATGCATCGGCGAGCTCATCAGATCGCTAACCGTGGCGGGATCTGATTAAGAATATTTCAATTAGCTCGGTTATGAGCCAGGTTGCCACCTTCATATCCATCAATGTTCGGATCGATCCACCAGCCCGAAAACTTTCCTTCCAAGCGTAAAATAAAGAAAGTTTTCATGTACTTTGTTATGCATTTTTTTCTTACTGGTTTTTATGTTTTTGTTTTTTTAGTCTTTTGATTGATTCCATTGGAATACCTTTCGGCATGCTAATTAAGTCACTTGGATGGGAGATGCAAAAAAAAAGTGAAGAAGGAGAAATATTCGGTTAACAAGGAGCGATTAAGTGGGCGGGATCTTGGCCGGATTTAGGTCTGGCTTTGATCACAGTAAGCGATTTTAATTGATTAACTTTCCATTTAATCTAGAGAGGTAACCGGCAACAGGATGTGGCATGTTGCATGTCCTTCAGCCTCAGGCCAGGCTACTGTTGATGATGATTGCTCTCCGATGTTACGTATATATAAGTATTTTTAGTTATATACAAACGTATGTCTGTCGTTGATGAGACAAAATTATGCCATAAATGCCAAGGTAAAAACTGAATCCCAAATAAGTATTTTAAGCTTTAAGGTAAGATCATCTCGTAATATTTACACAAAAAGAAAATATATAAAAAAAATAAATATAACTAACTAACTATCCAAACATAAATATAACTAAATAGTTATCTATTTAAAAAAAGGATAGTATTTTGTTTCTTTAAAAAATATTTATTTTCATATTAAAAGCTACCCCTTTTTTCCTTGTGCATTTATAGCTTTAATGTCTCCTCTATATCATAATCCCAACAGAGGCAATCAAGCCATCAAAATATCGCTGCAACCGAAAAACACTTTCATTAAACTAAATTTTTATTGTGGCACCACCACCAGCACCACTACCAGAAAAATATTTATAAAAGTAGTAAGGGAATGATGGGTATATGGATCGGGATCTTGGAATCGGGATCGGCGTCATTTTCATTTATGGCCGATTTCTGTCTGGCCAGATACGATTCACTATAAAAGTTTGACCCAGTTTCCCGCGCTTGTTGTTATCATCATCATATTATTTCCCTTTTGCATCGTTCCAGTGTGTTGTGGCTTTCAAGCCAAAATTGCTACAAATTACACAGTTTTCGGGGCGCAAAAGTGTGCCGCATGCGTGACATGGACTGTTGCAGTCGCAGTGGCAGTAGCAGTGGCAGCTTCAACTTTTTCCCCCATGTTTTGCAATTAAGTTGGCCCGATGCAGCAGATTAAAGTAAATAATATCTGATGGTAGTGCCATGCGTCCGCTGCCCCACAATAACTCATAAACTGTAATCACTTAGGTCGCTCGCCAGGCACCCGGCCGCGAAACTAGTTATCCTTATCGCACCCAAGTTTCCCCCACTGCCTAAACACCTGAAGAAAAATTTTGGTCAAAAAAATCCAGAAATCTTTACAATATTTAGTTTACTAAATACTATATACTTTTTATATTTACTATGATACTATCCTATTCTATCTATCTATAGACCTATTCTGCCCATCTATTTTTTTTTTAAATGTTTCTTTTTGATTTTATTCTTTTTAAAGGTTATAATTTTCAACTAAATATTTTAGGCTATTGATTTTATAGTTTTTGTATGATTTTTCCTTACAAAATAGCATGATTATAGTGCAGAAAATATAAAAATCACAGCCCCCAATAATACATAGATTTTATTATATTTTTGTAAAAAGAATCTATAAAATGTAAGCCCAAATTGTGGGTCTTTTAAAAAATCTTATAGAAAAAAGAAGACATCTGTAAGATTTCTAATTAACAAAAAACTATACTGTACTATACTAATTGACGTTTTTAATCATAAATAGTTTCTTCATCGATTTTATAATTTTTTAAGGTTATTGATCTAACAATTGTTGTCTATTAACTTTATAGCTTTTTGTTACTTTATCTGTTAAAAAAACATGGTTAAAATTAAAAAGTATAGAAAACACATATCTAAATAATAGTATTCCAGAGTTTTCAGTATATATTTCTAAAAAAAATCTATCAAATGTATTTATTTTTATTATAAGCCTTTAAACCAAAATTTCCATATACAATCTGATTAAATTTTATTATTTATTTTGATGAAAATTTCATCATGAAATTATTATAAGCTCATCCTCTTTTTTTCAGTGCCGATTCACATCGAATCGAATTGTAACGAAGCGAAACGAAGACGCTGTCTGAATCCCCAGCGAAAATGCTCTTTATCGCCGTTATCCCCTTGATTTATCTCTCACTTATAAGGGCCACACTTTTTCCGCTCATAATAAACAATTTTATAATTGCATCGGGGATTACAAAAGCCCACCAATCGATGGCGATTTACTTGGGCTTTGGCTTTCTATTTTTTTTTTATTTAAAATCAATCAATGAACTTATCTCAATTGGAATTGATAGATCCTGAGTGGTTTTTAATGTTTTCATTAATTTTTAGGCCAACCAAGAAGGTGTTTGTTGGGTTGTTAATAAAAAAGTATCTAAAGGAAATTATATTAATTTTTGGATACAAAAAAAAATCGAGACAAGAACATTTACGATAAAATATATTTTCTTAAAGATCTAAAGATATTTTCTTAGGATTTCTTCAAAGATCTTATAAGGACTAAACGGAAAGCTTTGGCGAATAGTTGCCAAACTTATTTACATTTAATTTGCATATTTTAGGGGAATGCATCCTGTGGATGTTTGTGGACGCACTGAAAAAAAAGAAAGCTTAGATTCTTTGAGATTCTTATTGGTTTATTATTCATAAAAATTTCGATTTATTTTTATAGAATCAATGTATTATAATTTTTAATTAGTCTTAAATTAATTTTCGAACTAACATTTTTTTGCTTGGTTTTTTTAGAATTGAAAGAAAGGAAGCCCTGAAGACACAGAGACAGGAAGAAAAGCTAAGAGCCGCACAACAACAATTTGCAGATGTGCAAAGCGACAAAGCCGTTATCAAAGATTATTTTGTCTCGCAGGCGATCATGTCGTATGAGTGAAAAAGCAAGGGCGTAGGAAGGATAATATAAAAGGGGTTTTCTTAAGAAATATACTAATAATTTATTTTCTTAAAAATAAAATTATGATCAGAAAAACCCCCTTAGAATGGTATTAATTGGCTACCCCCTTTTGTACACCCCTGTCTAAGTTAGTGTCTCCTTGGCGGCTTTCAACTCTTGTTCTTTGGTTTTTGTCTGTGAGCTTATCGATAAACGATATGCAAAGTCGTTGCCTGTTTAAATGCGTATTGATAATCATTAGTTAAGTTGTTAACTGATTCCGTTTAGAGATTTGTCAACGGACAACTTGTTAAGGGATTCCGCTGGTGAAATATTTTAATGTGATTTATCTGCCCGACTAACAGCTAACAGATACACGAAAAGTTTATATGTATGTACACGTAACAATCGAACGAGCCATAAATCAGGCGAAGCTTTTGCAGCTAATGAGACAGATTGCCATCTTGCCTCTCGTTCTCTCGGGACTCTTGGATACCCTATGGGTTCAAATGCCGGTGGTCCATACTTCTTGGGATCCTGCCATACTTCATTCGGGATGGGGCCATCCTCCCAAAAGCAATTCCTGCAAATGATATTTTATTGGTATTTGATGAGCTTGATGGTGGCTTGAGGTTGATGCAATTGCTGGTCCAATAAATCTAAAGCCCGATATCAGGAAAACGCACTCATTAGAGAACGATCTTGCAGAAGGCACTGAAACAAACCGGGCTATAGATTAATCTTTTCAAATTTCAGTCCTTTACTAAATGTAAAATCAAGTAAAAAACTATTAAATTTAAAACTATATTGAGGGAAATCATTGGCATTTCTCACCGGAACATAGTCTTTTAAAGATGTACCTATTTTATTTCATAAATTTTTCTATTTACATTAAAGCCAGGGCCGTAGCTAGCATGGGGCAGGTGGGGCGGTGCCCCAGGGCCCCCGAAGGGAAGGGGCCCCGCCGGGGCAAAAGACTTCCGTATAGGGGGCCCCAAATTTACTTGTTGCCCCAGGGCCCCCGAGGCTCTAGCTACGGCCCTGATTAAAGCCCTTAAAAAATATATATAATTACAAATTGTATAAAATTCCTAATTAAAATATTTTCCAGACTTTAAAAACCTTAAATGCTTAAGCTTTGAAATTGACAAAAAAAAAAAAACATATTTTTTTCGACGCAATTATTTCTCTTCATAAATTTGTGGGAATTAGAGGCTTTCGTCACCGGAACTTAGCGCCGAACAATTGTCTTGTTTTATTTCATAAATGTTGTCTACTGTTGGACTTATTTTAATACCTTTCATGGACTTTTTTTAACCTTCTAGAACTACTAATAAACCCTTTAAAGAACTAAAAAAATATTTTTCCAAGTACATTGGGTCGTGATCTGGATCAGTTACGACCACCGGGCGAGATCCGTGTGGGAGAGCCAAGGCCTAATCCTGGCCAAAGCACAAAAAATAACATCACATAAATAATGCGCTCATTGAGTTCCACTTCATTTCACTCTTCAGTTTGAGTTCCAATTTCTTTGCTGCCAGTTGTTTTTTCTGGCCCCAGACTCGGTTCTTGTGTGTGTTTTTGTAATTTTTTTTTCACAATAAATCACGCGACAGGCCAATTAGGTTCGCCCAATTTGCGATCACTGATCCCCCGGAGGAGCTGCAAAAACAAAACCCCAATGCTATGGTTCTCCCCTAAAACACGGAACAAAAAAATAAAGACAAGCCTTTGGCCAACTCAATCAGGTCAGATGGCTCGGGCCTGATCCTCTGTTTACTTTTGGCTAAATAGACATAGTGCCGGGTACGAAATAGAGCCAAGTATTTATCTAGAATTTACGTTATCGGTGTGATCGATGGGCTAGCGGTGGCGGTTTAAATGATATGCCTCCCCCACATACCAAAGTTTAAAAGGGAATTATTTATTAAATAAAACGGTTTACGGTTTTACATTTCAGGGAAAAAAAAAATAAAAAAAAAATTGGTAGCTATTATATAGATGGAGGTATAGTAAGGTTAGTGGAAGAATATCTTATATACGGCAAGGACCATCAGTAAGCCCAGTACACCCGACTGGCTAAGGGTATTGGCGGCATTCACGGGAGCGAAGCCCAATCGCTGGTTGCCCACATCGAACTCCGTGTAGTAGCGTCCCAGAAAGACATCGCCCATGATCCAGAAGTCCTGATCGGCAGGCTGGATGGCCAGGGCGCAGTAGTATCCCTCCTGGATGAGGTAGTACTCGGGCGTGATCTGGAAGGACACACCGCTGATCTTGATCCACATCGTGGGCCACTTGTTGATCTTGCCGCAGGGAAAGACTCCCTCGGAATCAGCGCTGAATATCTTGGCGATCTGGGTGTACTCCGCCTGGGGTGCCACCAGGAGGGAGGTGCCCGTGTCCGCGATGGCGGCATCTCCCATGCTGATCAGAGTGTTGCCCATCTGGATGGAGTCCGTGTAGAACTGCCAGTAGGCGGGATAGCTGACCGGAACGTAGGTCAGTGCGCCACGATACAGTTTTGGGTCCGAGCCGCCCAGGATCAGCTCACCACCATAGTTCAGGGTTGTGCCATTATTCCTCAAGTAGAATGAGAACACCGGCTGCTTTACCACATTCTGGCTAATCAGATTCTGGAAAAATGGAGTCACCAGGTTGACCGCCAGCATGGGGAAGGCCAAGCCCAGGATTCCATCGAAACTGGCATTCAAGAAGTTGGTACCCGACTCGGAAGTCACCTCGCCGAAGGTCTGGTTGCGGATCACCAGTCCCGCCACGGATACCACGTCCTGGGACATGAAGCCGGAGACACTGCCCGTTCCGTAGGTGATATTGAAAATGGAGCCGTTGCTCTTGTAGGTGCTGGACTGGTAGCTGGAGTACCGGGTGTGGACCATGCAGGAGGAGCTCGTGCACTGAGAGCTGGGGATCCACAGGTTCGAGGAGCCCGTGTCGAACTGTACCTGGAAGTTCTGGCCGGGAGTGCCGATGCTGATGCTTCCGTAGTACTGGAAATTGTCGTAATTGGAGAGCTTCTCCACAGCGGAGCTATTGGTGGCGACATTCAGGTTGTACTTCCTGGCAATGTAGAACATTTCCGCCTTGGCCGCCGCCCGGGTGCGCTTGAAATTCGGGGATCTCTGAATAGGGATGCGGCGGAGGGATCCATTAACCGACACCACCACCGACAGGAGCAAGGCCAGCAGGGCCAACAGGATCTGGGGATGAGCCATGTTCACGGCGGTAGGTAACTAAAACAACTGACTGGCCGCTTCCCACTCCGTTCAGTTCTTATAAGTAAAAAGTACAACTCGGAGTTAAGCCTCCCCCCTTATCAAGGCAGATAACGGGCAGTCTGGGTGAGAGTTACTTAATATTCGAAATTAAGCTAGTGTTACACTCGTTCTATTTATCGCTCACGCATTCAACTTGTTTCCTTTCCAAAATATTTCACAAGCCCTCTTACTCACCCCCGATAAGTGGCCTTAACTTTCCTATCTATTTATGATTTCATTATCGAACATTCAGAATAAACAAAATAATGTGTACTCCATGATTCAGTTCCCGAAACTTTCGTTAATCCTTTCAAGGAAATGACGAAAGTCAATGCAAACTTCTTTTTGTATCACCTTGGATACAAAAGTTCTATTTCCATTACCTGGTATCGTATAATTTCTATACGTCATGAGCCCTTCCAATCAATCAATCAATAGACAATGTAATCAAAGGCGGTGACATGTTCTCTGATGAGTCTTCCTGATGGATAATGTTGTGGAAAGTCGGTTCTTATTCATATGATTTATGGAAAGTAAGTTAGATCCGTTTAGTTCTCAAGACCTCTAAAACTATGGGAGGAAGTACGGGTAGTAAAGGGTTCCCAGAGCTCAAACCAACACAGATTTGCATTTCACATTAAACATTTTATTTATTTTTATAACATATACCAAAAAAAAAACAATAATTAACTAGCTGATTAGACTCGCACTCATTTAAATTTTGGAAAGACTAAATGTTCCTTTTAATCAAAAACCCAAGAGATTAGAGGTTAGAGAGGCAATGAAAACAAACAACACCAATGCCCCCATCTGGCCTAGAGAACTGGCAGAATTCACCGGAGCAAAGCCCAGTCTTTGGTTGCCCACATCAAACTCCGTGTAGTAGCGTCCCAGGAAGACATCACCCAGGATCCAGAACTCCTGATTGGAGCTCTGAATGGCCAGCGAGCAGTAAAAGTCGTCCTGGATGATGTAGTACTCCGGCGACACCTCGAAGAAGACCCCGTTGATTTTGAAGTACAGCTTGGGCCACATGTTGATCGTACCGCAGGCGAAGAGTCCCTCGGAATCGACACCAAACAAACTGGAAATCGAATCGTATTCGGACTGAGGAGCCACCAGAAGCGAAGTGCCGGTGTCCGCTATGGCCACATCTCCCATGCTGATCAGAGTGTTGCCCAGGAGGATCGCGTCTGTGTAGAACTGCCAGTAGGCGGGATAGCTGACCGGAACATAGGTGAGCTCTCCTCTATAGAGGGTGGGATCCGAACCGCCCAGGATAAGCTCTCCGCCGTAGCTTATAGTGCTGCCGTTGTCCCGCAAATAGAAGGAGAACACGGGCTGTTGGACCTCGCCGTTGTTGATGAGGTTCTGGAAGAACGGAGTCACCAAGTTGGCCGCCAGGGAGGGAAAGGCCATGCCTAGGATGCCATCGAAGTTGGCGCTCTGGAAGTTGCTGCCCCTCTCCGTAGTCACCTCGCCGAAGATCTGATTGGAGGAAGAGAGTCCGGCCACTGTCACCACGTCCTGGGACATGAATCCGGAGACACTGCCCGTTCCATAGGTAATGTTGAAGGCTGTTCCATTGGCCTGGTAGGTGCTTGACAGACTACTGATGTACTGGGTGTGCAAAAGACAGGCCAAGTCATTACACTGAGAGCTGGGCACCCACAAATTAGAGGAGCCCGTGTCGAACTGGACATTAAAGAACTGAGCCGGAGTACCGATACTTATGTTCCCGTAGTACTGGTAGTTGTCGTAGTTCGACAATGGCTCCATTGGATATCCATTGGCCACAGCGTCCATGTTGTACTTGTTCCGGATATACGACATTTCAGACCGGACTGCTGCCCGGGTTCTGTTGAAGTTCGGAGATCTCTGGATGGGAATCCGCCGCAGGGATCCCGTGGCCAGGACAGCCACCACATAGATTGACAAAATCACTGCCAGAAAATGAAAGTTAGCCATGTTAACGGCAAAGAGTTTCAAAAACAACTGACTGGCCTTCCGCCTCCGGGCTCCCATATAAAAATGATATAGACATTGGCAAGAAATAAGCCCCCAATCTTATCGATAACGATAACGAGCGAGTCGCGTGTGTGCTTCCCGCGAATTTACAAAATCAATCAAACCTCATTTTTGGGTAATTAATGAAATTAGAATATAAATGAGTTAAGGGTATTATAATCTTGTAACCTTGTCCGTTCTAAGTAGACTTGTTTCTTGCCCACAATACCCCCAAAACAAGCTTTGGCTTTTAAACGAAAATCATTTTATCAATAACACTCTTACTTTATTTATTTAATATATAACAAACAAAAAAATAATAACAATCGTGATTCAGACTCGAACTCAATGGACCCACTCAATGGAGCTTCAATACGATAAAGCCTAGTAACATAGTGAACACCCCCATCTGTCCTAGGGTAGATCCAGTATTATTTACATTCGCGAAACCCAACCTCTGGTTGCCCACATCAAATATCGTGTAGTAGAGTCCCAGGAAGACGTCGCCCAGGATCCAGAACTCCTGATTGGAGCTCACGATGGCCAGAGTGCAGTAGGCGCCTTCCTGCAGGATATAGTTCTGCGGCGGCACCTTAAAGGATACTCCACTAATCCTGAAGTTCAGCGTCGGCCACGAACTAATTTTGCGGCACCGGAAATATCCCTGCGAGTTCACCTTAAATATTCCGGCGATCTGGGTGTACTGAGCGAGAGGAGCCAGCAGGAGGGAAGTGCCGGTGTCCGCGATCGCCGCCGATCCCCGACTGATAACCGTGTTTCCCATCTGGATGGAATCCGTGACGAACTGCCAGTACTCGGGATTGCTGACCGTCACGTAGGTGAGCTGGCCACGATAGAGCGCCGGATCCGAGCCGCCCAAAATGAGCTCTCCGCCGTAGCTGGCGGTGGTGCCGTTGTTCCGCAGCAGGAACGAGAACACCGGCTGCTGCACCAGCTTGTGATGGTACAGATTCTGAAAGAACGGAGTCACCAAATTGACGGCCAGCGGGGGAAAGGCCATGCCCAGGATTCCATCAAAGCTGGAGCTTAGGAAGTTGGCACCCGTCTCCGTGGTCACCTCGCCGAAGGTCTGAAGCACGCCCCGAATTCCTGCTACGGACACCAAGTCCTGCGACATGAATCCCGCCACAGTGCCCTCCACGTAGGTGATGTCGAAGACCGACCCGTTGCTCTGGAAGGTGCTGGACATGTTGCTGTAGTACAGCTTGTGCTGAACGCAGGCGGGACTCGAGCACTGGGCGCTGGGCACCCACAGGTTAGCGGAGCCCGTGTCGAATTGGACACTAAAGACCTGCCCCGGAGTTCCGATGCTTATATTTCCGTAGTATTGGAGGTTATTGAAGTTCGATAACTGCTCCATGGGGAAGCCGTTGGCCGTGGTGCTGAGGTTATACTTGTGATCCACGTAGAGCTGCTCCGCCAGAATGGCTTCGCGGGTTCTCTTAAAGCTTGGAGATCTGTGGAGGGGTATCCTGTGAAGAGATCCATCGGCCAGGGCCGACAGGAGAATGAGAATCCCGACCAGAAACTGAAAGTGAGCCATGTTCGCGTCGGCGCGTTTGAAATTCAACTGACTGGCATTCTCCGGTCCTCCCGTGTTCTTATAGAGAGGTGCTACACCCCCCGAAAACAATAACAAATAAGCCTCCAATCTTATCGATAACACGATAACGTGTGACTGGCGTTATGATTTCTGTGATTTTACAAAAATCAATCAAAGCTCGCCGTTAGCCTCGATAAGAGTTAAAGCCCAATCCCGGAAGGAAGCAATAATGTAACCCAGTTTTTAGAATCATTTCTTTATTTAAGAAATATGTTTTTTATTTTCAAAATCTCCCATTTATAAGTTCTTTAGTTTTAACATTAAAATGATTATAAAATTTGGAAAAAACCATTCAAGCTTTACGTTTGAAACCCGCAAGTCATCAAAGCTGTTTTAATTCTTTTTAGAAATTCAAAGAACATTACCATCTCCCGGATAGTGACATTTTATTTTTCGTATAAAGCCTCCATTATCACAATTTTTTATATGTGTCATACATATCACTCTGTCAATCAATCAAATTATTTAAATTATTTTATCAAAGTCTTAGGGCTTCTTTTTCAATGAATTTTAACCCTTTTTTATGAAGACGTGTGATTGTGAAAGAATGCTATGTTTGTTATTTTTTAATCAATAACCAAACTAAAATAATAAATAAGATTAAAATATATCTAAAAATAATTGTGGAATGGAAAGCAAAATCTATACATACATATATTTTCTTTATTAAAATGCAAATAACTTCCTGGCTGTCAAAATTCGTTTTGGAAACCTTCTGGTTTTAAAATATAAAGCAGACCCCTGGAATGACCAATGTCCTGTATCTGACTAATGGAGTTGTCAATTCTAGAAGTGTGGGAATATTTATGGATCGTATCTAAAATAACTAAAGCCCGAGACCCACCAAGATGCCCACAGAAAAATGAATGAAGGCAACAAAGAGTTATTGTTTTTAATATATGCACAGGACTAGCCGAAAAGGACGAGGGTCAGAGGTCCTCAGTAGGTGGCTCAGTAGTGCACACACGTGGGTATGGTATCCTTCTCTCCTAGGTGTTGGCCACTTGATTAGCCGTGACCTAATGTTGCACTACACACAATGGGCCATGATGAGGTCGCTTTGTCGCCCGTGCGGCAGTGTCAATACGGATTGGTTCCGCTACCATATATAGATTCCTTTTTTTTTCACTCTCTATATGGTATATAGTGTATGGTAGCTCTGATCGATCCTTTGCGTGGGCGCTCAAGTCAAGCTAATTGAAAATTTATCACCCGCAACGAATGCCGGATGCCGACTCTGATGATGACTTTGTATGCCACGGAGAATGCATTTTTTACACTTCTGGACGAGCACTGAACCATTTGCAAATTGATTTCGTTTTGCCCAAAAATGTCAACCTTACAATGATCACCTCTCCCTTCTTTTGGCTTTATTTCAGTTTTTAGTATTATATATATTTTTTTTTTTTGTCCATCCTTAAAGGTACCTTGCCGGGTCTATCCAATTTCAAAGGAGTTTCACACGCAAATGCCGCCCGAAGAAGCTCCAGAAAGTCATTGGCCCGCTGTGAACTGCAGGCTACACTTACCGAAACGAATGATATTTTGTGGTTTTTAAATGGTTATAATTTATATTTTTTTTAGTTTTTGGAAAAATTATTTTTAGAATTTGGTGGAATTTTGTGGAAACATAAAAAGGGGTTTTGAAGGAGAACAAGAAGGGAAGCTAAAAGGAAGACTTATGTATATTTATATTTTTTGAAAATACTTATTAAAACTAGTATTATAAAAGTATTAAGCCACTAAATTACTTAAAATTTTAATATACCAATTATATTTCATAAATTATATATTCTTTCATATTTTTTTTCTATTTTCTAAATATTATGAAAGATGATTATCCCAAGACCTTAAAGAACCCTTTTATAACCCTAAAGAAAAAATAGGATATCTTTTAAATCTTTATTTAAAAGCTAAAAAAAATGATTTAAAATTAAAATAAAATTATTTTCAACAGTGCTTTATAATCCTGGAGTGGGTGCAGACTGTTCCTGGAGTCAAAGATATATATCTTGGCCATGCTATATGGCCCTTTGGCCCCGGGGCGCTGCGTTTTAACTTCAATTTCATTTCGAGCTGATCGATTTTTGCACGCAAAGTGTGAGGGAGCCTCCCAACCCCTAAAGCCTCCAAACTCGAGACCCACTGAAGACCCACTAAAGCCCCACACACCGCCCCCACACACACACATACACATAGGAATAAGGACTCTGTACTTAGGCATCGAATTTATTGTTCACTCCGATCAATATTTTATTGTTTTTCTCGCAAAACTTCTGCACCTCCTTTGGTGGTTATGGTGGTGCTGGCTGGTGTGGTTTTCTGGAGGTGCGTTATCAGTTCTCGTCTGTAGATCGAAGGTGTACACTGAACACTGTAGAGCTTCAAAGCGCCGTCGGGGTAGAACTTTCCCCCTCCCCGCTCTTACCAATATCGGTTTTCGGTTTCTGATTTTTTTTTATTTTAAGGCCACATGCAAAACAATAATCGATGTTGGGCAATTGGAGACTCAGACTCGGCCGCATTTCATTCCATTTAAAAACGTGTTAAAGAGTGGCATTTCCTTGGCATTAAAGGGTATGGGGGGAGGGAGCTGGGATGGTGGGGCAATGAGGTCTTCAGACCATGGCCAAGATCACGCCCACACTGCACCGCCCTGGCTTATTTGATTTTGGATGCGTTCATTCCGCGCCCCGCGGCACCACTTTATCCTCTTGCTTTTCTTTTAGTGTATGGATTTATGATGTGATTTCGATCATTTGACATAATCTATTTAGCGTCTTCTGCTCGTGCTGCTCTTTTCCTCCTTCCAGAAGAATTCTACTCCACCTTCGTTCTGGCATTGGGGGCATAATTTGTAATGAGATAATTTTATTTGCTTTGCCCAATGACTTGTGTTTGGATACTGGACACTGGATACTGGATTTGGGATTCGGAATTGAGGATTCTGGAAAAATAAGGTTTCTTCAGATAATGGAGGTGGAATATTCTGGCTGATATTAAAGTTGGTTGCCCTGTTGGGGCTTATTTATTGGGGGCTTTTTCTTCAGTTGATCACTTCCTCGATCGAAGAGGTCAATTGGTTAATTATATGCTGGTTTTTTTGGCTTAATAATATTGTAAGTTCTTTAAAAATTCTTCAAGAAATTACATCTTATTCCCAACCCATCCTTATGACTCATTCCTAGCAATTAGTAAACTCTCTCTTTCGTATCTACAAATAAATTTGTTCTTCACCTTTTGATAAGGAACACCCGGAAAGGACCCCAACAAAAAGGATACTCTTCGAGTCGTAACTTTCGCTCCTTGTGATCCTATCTGTAGCTACTTTAATGTCACTGGCAAGAAAGTTGCTACCACATTTTCCCAACCAAGGATGCTGGATCTGGAGGATATTTTTACGAGCATAACGAATTTGGTTTTTTTTTTTTTTTTACGACTTTCACCTACCGCAGCCGTGACAAGTCTTAACCCGTTGCGGTATCAGAAATTAACCCCTGACTAGTTTTTTTTTTATCCGTCTACTAATTGATTCAGAAGTCAGGAAGAACAAAAAAAAAAGGGACACGCGCTTCGCTCGAGCGATCTGTATCGAGAGGGATCTACTAATTAAGGACCCACCGCATACAGGACTCCCGATCTCTGGCACTTTCTTTAAAAAATTTTTATTTTTTCTTTTCGCTGCCAACAATGTTTCAGTTATGCCAGAGAGACTAATGAAACGTTTTGGGCCAACTTGACCCACAAAATCCACAAGAATCCAGAAATCCAAAGAGCCGGTCACCGTTAATACCAGTACTGATAGTTACTAATTGTTTGTTATTAGTCTGTAACTGTTTTGGGTTCTCATCTGGGTCTTTTTTCACTGCTTTTTCCTTGGGATTATGCTACATGGTGCTCCGGCGATTGGTAATCAAGAAGCCATGGCCAAAATCAGAGACTGACTCTTGGCCAGAACCGCACTGATCGATAGCCATCACCGGCGGAGTTGTGGCGCAATCTTGATGGCCAACTTGTTGTATTTTTTTCAATATTTTTTTTTCATACTCTTTACAGAAAGGATGCTTGTATTTTCACATAAAAAGTATTATTAAAATAATGCATATGTTTTATAGAGAATATGATAGTTTCTTTGTATAATTGCCTTTAATATATTTTTTCATATTACTTCTCTATGCTCCTAAACAAAAAATAATGTTTATATATTTTTTAATATTATTTAGATACACAGTCTTTTCTTGGAATTAAAACCAAGTCCTTATTAATATAAGCCCCTAGAGTATTAAAATCTTCTGCTTTTTATATTTGCTTACTTTCTTGATTTTTTTACATTTTGGTTTTGCTTTTTTTTATACCCTTTTTATTTTTCTTATTTTTTTGCATAAAACGCGCCTCATTTGCTTTACATCCCAGAGAATTGAGTTGATTTAAAAAAAAGTTTAAAAAAAAATGAAAAGGAAACGTTCGACGCACTTCACTTGGGCTGATGGAGTGTCTGCTTTTCTGCTTTTGCTTTTGCTGGCTGCTGCTTTTGTGGCTGCTGCCCGGGGACCACCCAGGCAGTCGATATTTGCCACCAAGGTTGGGGCCCCCTCAACCCCCCTCTGGTTTTGGGGCCGTAATATTGACGTAAGTTGGGTCTTTAGGCATCTTTGTGGGAAGCCAGGAGGGGGGCTGCCGTGTTGCAAATTAGAAAAATGTTGCACGAAAATCAATAAAAGCTAATGGATGACCAAATTGAAAATGCGAACACAAAGCGAAAAATCCACCTCTGGGCCAAAGTAATGGCAACAATGTGCGGATAATTGTTAGTGGAAATGATTGGGGGCAAGCCATTCGGTTAAGTGATCGTTTAGCGATCATTTCTGGTCCTGTTTCTGGCCGCCTTTTGAGGCCCAAATGGCCAGAATGGCCACAATGTCTTGGTAAATGAATGCAAAAATGCCCTGACAGAATTTCATTTGCAGTGCCATTAAGTAATAAAATGGGAGGGCATGTGGAAATGAGGAGGAAACATTCTTTGGCCCGATAAAAGATCGATTTTGATCGATTTGTGGTGGTGACTGTCTATAATTTTCTTAAAACGCATTTGAATTTCAATTTTCTTTTAAGGATTACTCATTAAAATCAATAGTCTTTAATTTGCATAAATAAATTAAGTAGAATTAAGGTCTAATATCTATAATCTTTCTTCAAATTGATTTTCATTCAAACTCATAAGCATTATAGACGAAAAAATTTGCATTTATATTAAGAAAAAATAGAAAAATCGACTTTAATCAATTAATGTTAACTATCTCCCTTTCATATTAAGTTATTTCCCTCAAAACTCACTACATCTTACATAAATATTGTCTGCATTTTTTGCTGGCAATGTGACATTGTAAAATTCCCATTTCAATCATGATAAAAATTCTAAAGTTCATCAAGCAATGAATACAATGACAAAAACGGCAATTAACGTAAGAGACAAAAATTCTAAAAATTGTAAGTTAAATTGAATTGACAAATTTTTATGATGAAGTGACTGACAGGGGAGCTACTACTACTCCGCTCAATGGACATAAATCAGAAAATCATAAAAGTTCAGACAAGTTAAGGGAACCGAGAGTAAACCGGACTGTTGGCGATTAAAAATACGTATTAATTTTTATGTCCAAAACGAGCAACAAAAAACGCAATACAGCTTAAAGATCAGAAAAAACAAGACTTACAAGGGAGAGGAAGAAAAGGAGTTTGCTTTAAACATATTTTAAAGCTGTTTTAAATTTTCTTAAAAATTTTAAATCTCTACATTTCTCAGAGCAAGATCTTTAGTATTTTATATTCCGTAAAAAAATTGATTTGATTTGCAACAGAAATTCTATTGTTTGAATTTCAAACAATGAGTGGACAATCGTAAATTACTAATTGAAAACGTATTTCGGACCATTGTCCACTTTTCACACATCAAGGACAATGGACCTTTGAGACCAAGTGTTTTTGTATTTATAGAGATTTTTTTTGGCATTGTTTTCCGTTTCAAGGATTTTCCCGGGAAGAGAAGCCACGCGTGTCAGTCATCAGGAATTAATGATCTATGAACTATAAATTTATCGAAGACCTTTATAAGAATATATATATATTTATAAACTTTTGATTTAAAAATTTAATACTGGTTAGTGACCTTTTAAGGCCGGACATCCGTTGATTCAAGTTCACAGAGGCTGCCCCTCTGGCTGCGACTCTGTGTGTGGGTTAACCTTTTCAGAAAAAAAAAATAAAATAAAATAAAAACCAAAAACTCCAGATCCTTATGGCTGACAATTCAATTATTTTTATATTTTGTGTCGGGGCCGGAAATTCAGACAGCGGACTTCCTTGGGTCACTGCCTACTTATGCATCTTTTTTTTTCTTCTTGGGTTCTTGGTCAGTTAATTGAGTTGTCCTGGCTTTTTATGCAATTCATGGTCCTGCATTGTCCTGGGCCGCATATCCTGCTGCTGCTACTGCTGTTCCTGGTGATCCTGCAGGACCACACACCCGACCACCATCCTCGTAACCTCCTAACCTCCACTTCTAGACTGCATTCAGAGTCGCTCCTGCTGCGAAGAGTCTGTTATGGAGGTGGAAGGAAATGCTGTATGGTCTGAAAAGAATCCTTCAAGGCTTCTTTCAGACAAAAACCAAAAATTTTTCTCATCCTAAAGTATCTAGTTTATTTTTTTTAATTTGGAAAATAGGTTACTTTTAAAATTAATTATTAATAAGTATAAAAGCTATCTAAAAACTCATGCTATCTTAATGAACCAATAATAGTTTCTTCCCTTTAATAGTTTATTTTTAATAGTTTATTTCCCTTGTTTAGATAATTAATCGATTAACGATAGTCTCTGGGTTGTAGCACAAATTGTCAACAACGATCGATAAGGTATCGATTGCCGCAGCCAATCAGAAAGTCACCAGGAGGAGGTCCTTTTGCCGTCGAGTGTCGTGCTGGGATCGCATCAATTAAAGCCGCACCAATGTTTTCGCACCCGGTACGCAAATCGATTAATTCCGCGCCTAAATGCGATAACGTCCTCCCCCCCTTTTCGGCCACTGCACTGCACCCCTCTTTTTCGATTTCCATGGGACCCCTGACTGGGCAGTCAATATTTAACTTTGAACTAATTATTTCAATGGAAAGGCAAATAAGTTGATTTTTCTGTTTGGAGCCGGGAGACTCTCCTCCCCTTTCCGGATAAACCGCCCTCTTTGTCTTTTTTTTTTGGGAGCTCCTTGGGCATGTTTTTTTTAATTATAAGCAACACGCAGGCGGCCACCAGATTTTGGCCAAGTCGCGTTTGAGCCAAGTTGAGCCTCAGAGTTGCACTTCATTCACTGGGCTTGCGCGTGGCCACGTCCGCACAATGCCCATGATTGTGGAAAAAAACACTAAAAGAAATTCGCGTTACAAATTGGTATTTATTTAGCCAAGGGTTCTGTCTATTTTCCTGGAATTTGCTTAGTTTTTTTCTGTGTATAACCATGGCCAATCCCAAAACCCAAGCCCATCTTCAAGCTTGTCTCGCAGTCTTGATGTGCGCGCGATTTTTGCCACTTAATAGCGCTTAAACACGAACATTTTGAATTGTGTGGCCAGGACGAGGGGATCTTGGGGGCTCTTTGGAGGCTTTGGGGGCTGGGAATCAAAGTGCAGCGCGTAATTGCAGCAGCAGGAGCTTCTGGCCGGGATATACATATACACATAGGATCTGCGACCAGATCCAGATATCCAGATCCCAAGTCCCTGGTCCCTGGTCCCTGGTCCATGGCTAGTTGCAATCCCGAATCGGGAGCAGAAACAAACAAACAAACAAACAGAAGGCACACAGACGCGAAGTGCCGGCACAAATTGCGGTGTGAACCAGCCAAGAATGCCATAATGAAGCTAAGCGAGTTACAGACCCAAAGGATACCGTCTAACGCCAGCGACACCTAGTGTTGGGTAGAGGAAAGTTAAAGAGGTTTAGTGAGAGGTTCGAGTTTGCCAAAATTGTAAGAGTATTTTAATAAGAAAATAATATATAAAATGCATATTAAGAAGTATTTATCTTAAAAATTCGAGAAGCTTAAATAGATTCAATCTACTTATAGTTGCATATTTTTTTTTAAACAAAAATCCTAAGGTATTAAGAACCAGAAACCAAAACGGCTACCATCCTCCAGCCATTTAGACTCGTGCAGTTTCCCTGGCAGCACTGCACATAAATTAATTTGTGTGCATAATGCCAGATAGAATCCTGGCCAGAACCCTTTGCGTGGCTTTGGAGCATTCATCACGGGACTTTCGCATTTGTTTGCTGACAATGAATTGCACACTTGAGGGACTTTCGAGGCTCGACTCCAAATTAAAATTCCGCCATGGACCCAAAGCATAATTAAAAGATTCGAATGCCTAATGAAGTAAGCCTGGCATTAGATGAAGCTACCAAAAAAAAAAACAAGAACAAGAAAATAAATAAAGGGTCTCAGAAGCCCATATATCAATGTGCAGTGACAACTGAAGCCACGCGACTTCTGACGCAAAAAAATAAAAATAAGAAATCCAAGATGAAAAAACAGCTCAGAAATCCTGTGAAAGGTGCGCTCTATATAATTGCCCATCATTATCGCTGATGATCGTGGGGCAGGAACGGAGGAGCCACTTGCTTGGGTAACACGTGCAACGCCATCAAATCGCCAGCCAAATCAAACACCCAAGATCCCAAGACCTCAAGACCCCAGACCCCAGACCAGAGTTCCCGTCAAAATTGTGTTTAATGAGTGAGTTGCTGGCAACTTGAAAAAAAAAAATATGAGAAAGATCCTCATCCCAGATTCGGAAAGAGCTACCTCAGCAGCTTAGCCCATTATTCAGGCTTTATTTATTTTTCGGTCCACTCCATGGAAGTCCACATCCATGGATGTCCAACGGGCCAAGTCGGAGATTCGCAGTCCGGAGCCAAATTAAAAGTTTGGTGCTTCCAAGTCAAAAGTGCAAATTTTCGCAGCCGCATCAGACGTCATATTAGCGAATCAACTGACAAAGCATATGAATATCAACAGCGTTTGAACAAGTGGATTAAGGACCGATCCCATCCGATCCGGCTTGCTTTCCAAACTGTGACAGAGATGGAAACACACCCAACGAAAGAGATAGATCCATAATGGGGGAACGGGAAAGGGTGAGACAGACTCCAGAGCCGGGACTTTGGCTCCGTTCTTTATAATTAAAACAGTAAGGGGCAGGGTTTTGTGTTTTTAGGTAAAGCTCGGAATACCCTTAAATAAAATATAATAAAAATTAGAATATACAAATTTTTAAATAAGATTTTCTTGTGTCTTTAGCTTTAACCCCTAGAACCAATAAAGAATTTTAAGAACAAACGAGATCTTTAAAAGGGCAAGCTTAGCCTAGGACTAGTTTCTTGCTGGTTCATGTAAAAATCTGATGCCATCAAAAATATTTTAATATAATATACTTTATGATGAAACAACAAAATGGTATTTAATTTTAAAAAGAGCTTAAAATTTATAAATTTAAAATTATACCTAATAACATCTACTTTAGCTAACTCTTTACAAGAAGTACAAACTCCAAACATCATAATAATTGTAAATAAATTTTGAATAATATTTGTAAATATTATAGCTACAATTTTAAATATTATATATCATATATATCATAATCCAAACTGTACCAGTTAGCTAATAATCCCCATGTGCTGAGTCGCAATACTGAGCTGCAATTCCGGTTCCCATTCGTAATCGGGCTTCGATACGTTTCATTCATGGACTTCTCAAGCCTAAGCCGCTTAAGTTCTTCCAAGCCAGTCTTTATATTTCTTGTTTATTTTTTTTCCCTGGCTCATTTTTATCGTGTGTGCTTTTTGAATTTGTTGGACTTATATATATATATATATATTTTTCTTTCTCCCTGACTAATGTCCAGCTTACACTTGACTGGCGCACAATCAACACCATCAACGGGAGCGGTAGATTCCTCAAACTCAACAGCCCGCGATTTTTCGTTTGGGTTTATTTTTAGGGGTTTCGGGTACTCATCATCATCAGAAGGCACATAAAAATATGTTTCTGGGTAAATTATTAAAGAATTTAATTCAACAACCAATTTTAAAGAGAGTTCTTACTCCTATAGGCGCCTATTTGTGGAGTACCTTTATAAGAAAACCCATATCTTCTTTTTAAAACATTCTAGGACTATCTTTAAAAATTTTTCTCTGTGTAATATCCATCACTTTTGAGAGGAAAAGATGCCGATTACTCGTATTAAGGCAACGCGTGTTTCTGTAGCGTAAAAATTCACAAATTTACTGATCCAGAGGTTCGATAGCCAATCTTGAGAGTCTGGGGGCTTCTGCTTCTGGCTTTTGGCCAAGAATATACCGTTTGTTTTATTTGACTTTGACTACGCCCACCCCGAGGAAAACCGGGCCCCAGAGCCCCACCTGAGGCCAATAAAACGACATCCGAGGAGCCTGATGTCTGAAGGCATCATCTCAGATGAGGCCTAACGGGCGCTCATCCCAGTCCCAGGAAAAGCATTAACTTGAGGAACCCAAATCTAAATTGGAGCTACCGTTCCTTAATTTAATTTTTTTTTTCTTTAGATTCCGATAGGGGAAACTGTAAAACTGGATTGTAGATTTATTGTTTACTTTTCTGGAAAACCAACAGAGCAAGACATCCGAATCAGAATCGGAATCGGAATCGAAATCATTATGGTAATGATATAATCAAACAGTCGCCTCTGGTTAAACATTTCCAGAGAAGTTCCCTTTTTTTCGGCCAATTTAAAAGCCATTAGCCAAATGACACTAAATTCACCCCATGGGGTGTATTCGGGTAACAAAAAAGGTCCTTTGCAGATCATAAATTAAAACATTAAAGGATGGCCCAGAAACAGGAAACAAAAACACACAACTTTAAACGAAATGCAAATTGAAAAATGTTTTTTTGGTTTTTTTTATTTTTTTTTATGAAGTTTTTATATGTACATATGTATGTCTTGTTCTCCAAAAAAGAATTCCAACGAAAGCACTTAGTGTGCCCGCAGTAACTATTTAAATTATGCCAAGATCCTGGAACTCGTGGATCTCCATCTCCACGTACTCCTGGCAATTACGGGCACCAGCATAAATGCGCAGCGGGGTTTCCTGGAGGATACTCTGAGTCAGGTAAGGTACTGGGGTCGGGGGGATAAAAAGTCGAGTGCCAATATACCTAGTCAGTTATTAAACAAAAGGGTGGATAGGTGTCTTCAGGGCTTATATTTCGGAAAGGCTTTATAAATAATGATATATATTTGGTATGAAATATTTGACTTATGATGTTATGATGTTTCTTATTGTTTTGTATACTTTTCCTTATAACTCGCAGTGGTTTAAGAACTCCTTATATTTTAGTAAATAATTTATTAACTTTTCTCATATCACTCAGTATCCCCGCTTCGAGTTTTATTTTCAAACTTTCCATATTTTTTTCATACCCCTTATTTTTTTATATTTCTTTCTTTTTTTTTTTAATTTTGAGCCGGCAGTCGAGCAAATACGACAGCGTTGATGATCATGTTAATGAGGGGCAGGTCCCAGAAAAATCAGAAAAATCAGAAGGCGCAAGCGCAGTCGCAGATCTCAGCTCACAGCTCTCAGCCCCGAGAACCCGTTGATGTTGCACACACCAGTGATGTTGCAGCATGTGGCAGGATGGAGACGAGTGGAAGAGGGGAAGCTGCTGGTGTTTGCCAGTTCTCTCGTATGCAAAACGTCAGCGTTGACGCAAAATCAAAAGATCACACAGGATCAATTACAACTAATGATATGGAGACGAGGCTGAAAGACGTTGAGAAGACGGAAAGACTGAAGAACAACTGACTGGGTAGACTGGGAAGACTGGGAAGACTGAGAGGGATGAAGACGGAAGACTACAGGATGGATGGTGGATGGGAGAGGCATCTTCACTTGGCTGACAGCTGAGATGACGTCGCCGCATGCGGGAACCCGGTGTGCTAACAAGTTGCACCCCAAGTCTCAAAATTGGCCAATTGACTGATGTTGGCTAACATGCTGTTGCCGGTAGTACATACATGCTGCCACCGAACACAGTACCGGCTAAAATAATAGCACTCCATTACCCATTAATCACAAAGAACCCATTACAACGGGTGGGTGGCGGTTCCTTCTAATAGTTACAAATCGTTCAAAAAAAGATGAAAGGAAATGCCTTTCTCTGAAGATTACATAGATTTACTAAATTCTTTCTAAAGATATTATTAAAATATTTTTTAAATTTATTCTATTCTTAACAAACTTTAGCCATTAAAAAATAACTTCCAATTACCAAACCATTACTTGTCTTTCTGTTAAACATTTTTATTAAAAATCTCCTAACAACATTAAGTTTAATTAAGTTCTTGTTTAACAATAACATAATTTGTCCTGCTATTAATTTAACCCAAACTGTTACAAAAAAAAAATAAACAAATAAAAAGAGAAACAAAAACCCAAAAGCCAGACAGCTGGGACATGAGGAGTTCTGGGGTTTGGAGCTCTTCATCATGTCGCATCGTTGTCACCTCATGACCAAAAATTATCCTTGTTCTTCTCTTGATATACCCCAGACCTCAAGTCCCCTTAGAAACCCCCCAAAGAAAAAAATCGGAGCATAATTAAACTAATTGTTTCCATAGCCGTGGGTCGCCATTCGTTTGATGTTTCAGTTTTTTTTTGAGCTTGATGCGGTCAATGATCTTGAACTTTGTTCGGCTTTTAGATGGCATCCAATCCAATTCCGATTCCAATTCCCGATGGTCCAATTCAAGTTCAGCACTTGCACTTTAAAATGTAAAAATTATTGACGTCCGTGCCGCGCTCTGTAGCAGTTATGTCATCAATGTGGCATTCAACAATCAGCGATCGGCAATCAGGGGGCAAAGTTAAGTAATCAAAAGGCCTCAGATGGATGCTCAGAAATGCTTCATTTTGCTTGGGGCATGTTGGTTTTTTAACGAAACATAGTATATTAAATAAAAATATAAGTAATGGCTTAAGAATAATATAATTTTTAAGAATTTTAGGCTCTTACCATAATTATTATACTTCATTCTTGCTTGGATTTTTTATTAAAACAAAAGAGCCTTTGGCTTGTATTTATTTGTTTAAGGCCTTTTAAATTCTATCTAATAATTTTAACATAAAATCTTAAGCTAGATTGTACAACATAATATTAATTTCAAGGCAATATATTAACATTTTCAATATGTTCAATATTTTTCTGTATTTTCTTCAATCATAAAGATACTCAAGATAGAGTATCTTTGAAGCATTTTATTGTGTTCCTTGTAATTTCTTTGAATTTCATTTTTGTTTGTCACGGTTGTGGCGATATCTCATATAAACTATGTTGAAGGAACAGAAAAAAAAAGAAATAAAGGGCCAAAGAATCGGATGGCGGAGAGCTGGTTTTGTAGCAAAAATAATAATAAATAAATATGCCGAAACACTAATAACACGCTTAAAAGATTGGCGCAAGTTGGCGCTTCCTGTGCCCCATTCAACCTCAACTTCAATTTCAACTTCAACTTCAACTTCGGCTTCGTTTCTCTTTCTAACTCAGTGCATGTGCCGGTATTGGCCATCTCTTTCTACTCCTTGGATCGGTCAGTTAACCCGACTTGGCCATATCCCGTCTACTTCTGTTTCTCTGCTTTTGCTTTTCTGCTTTTGCTTTTTTTTTACTTTTTGCTTTTTGCATTTGTCGGATGCGATTTAATACAATAAAATATCACAATAGTCCTCGGGTCATTTAGTTAGACTTTCAGCTTATCATACATGAGTATCTGTGTGTGCCTGAGTATCTGAGTGTGTGTCTGTATCTGTATCTGTGTGAGGGAGGCTGCCCCTCTTCTTCCTGGCATTGGCCCTGCCTCTGTCTGATCCGCAAGATTGATGTTAACGGAAAGCATCGTTTCTTTTGGCCCGTTGTCTGTCGCTGTATCTCATGGATGCAATCTCTGGGATGCACTTTATGCACTAGTCAGCAAGGTTTAATTTGGGAAAAATACTTTTATGTAAAATTTTTTTAATCTTGTTACATACTTTTCTTTAATTTTAAATATTTCCCATTAAAAGAAGTGTATTTGGTGACTAGTGTATAATGTGGCAGTCTGGATATGATCGGAAAGTTGCCGTTTCTGCTAGTTACTGTTGTTGTTGCTATTGTTGTTGTTGTTATTTGTGCAACATTCAAGTGCAACAGCGTAATTGCTGTTATGGTTGTTGTTATTGTTATGACTGCTTTTGCTTTTTTTTTTGTTTTTTTTTTAGCTGGCAGTGTAAATTTTATTGCATTTCAATTTGGCAGCCCAAGTGATTTTCCCCTTTCTTCAGATCTCACCGGAAAGCGAGCTCATTTCTGTGATTTCCGCTGCGGCAGGAAATTTCATAATAAGAAAACAATAATTCAGTTAAAAAACAGAAAACACCATCATGACGTCACGGGAAATGGCTTTCAAAAAAAAAAAAAAAGGGGGGGATTTTTCGTATAAAATATTTATGGATTTATTTTCGAAGGGGGATCTTTATACATAACATAATCCCAATGGATTATGCAAATTAGATAGAGCGTGATAAGCGATGGGCACACGCTCACTTGCTTTCTCCCTCTCTCGGTCTGTATTCTTGTCTCTATCATTTCGACTATAGCTCTCCCTGTTTTCTGGTGGCACACGCGCACCTGTAGAAGGAGCAGGTGCCACCAAATCGTCGTAAGATCGAGAGGATGCAGCCCAGGATCCCCGATTCACGATCCACGATCCCCGGGTGGCAGGTGCAACATTTACCGTTTGGCTTCGAAAGGCCGCAAGCCAAGAGTCCTCGATAGGGGATATCTCTAAAGAAAAGAAATAGGGGAGACAGGACATCAGCCAGAGCAGCCAGGGCATCCAGCCAGGACATCCCTTGGGGGAATATTTAGTTTGCTTTTAGGTAATTAAGGGCACTGAATGGGGTTTTAAATATAAAAGCAAGCTAAAACGTTTTAGTTAAATATTTTTGGTTTAGTTAAGAGGGGATAGTTTCTTTGTTATTTAATTTTAATTATAAAAATGTCTTAAAACCAATATTAGTAGGTAAATTTATAATAGTTTCATTGTGTTTTATATACCTTTCTTTTGCTAAAAAAAATATTAAGTTATTTAAAGACTCCGACATTTAAATAATTAAAATAATAATATATGCTTATATTGACGTTATATATTTTTTTAAAATATTTAACAACCTCGAAGACTAAAATTCAATGATTTTATGAATTCTTTTAAAAGAAAACCCCTTTCTATTCAAATATCAAGTTCATTCTTTATTATTTCCAGCACTAAACAGCGCCCTAACACCTGATCCTATTGAATAAACGAAGTTTCCACTTCAACAGCCAACAAAAAAGACATTTTTAATAGATGTCACAGAAATATTTTCATTAAGATTACAGAAGCTGAAGGATAAAGAAAGGATAGCCAAGAACATCAATTCCCGCTGCGTTGATGACAATAATAACATCAACAGCAAATAAATTTATGACCAAAAAAACACAAAAAACTAGAGACATGGATACCCCCCTCTAATTAACCCTAGAATGCAGATAACCCTCGAGATTCTAATAGATAGAGATAGAGTGGAAAAATGGGTCCAGGTAGCAGCAATGCAGGTGTGTGTATGGGAAACGGTGGGCTTCCCCATCGCCTCCTACAACTTGTGATTTATAAGAGCATGTCCTTCGATATAATAAAGTTTTTTTTTATTATTTCGGAGGCGTTTTATTGTGCAATCAGTAGCCAAAATAGATAGAAATCATCTAGGATGTCACTTTCGCTACCAACGATCGTCTTCCAATGAAACTGATACCTTGACATTGATATCCTGAACATTCCAGGAATGGTATACGACTCTCAAATATTCCCATATAACCCCTGCACCTGTATGGTATATCCTTTCGATTACAAGCTGATTAATTGAGTTGAAATGATTGTTGCTAAAAAAAAAAAGAAGAATCTTAAAGGAATTAAAGAAGGAACGATACAAGGTGGTCCCTTTTTGGCAGCCACAGCCAGCAAATCAATTAGCCTAACAAGACAGTCGAAATGGTTTTGGGAATCCGTTGGTATTCGCCAGGAATCTCCTTCTAACCAGCTACCAAAAAAAAATAAGATATATGCTTCAAAGGATGATCGGATGAAAAATCGGAAGCATCCAGCAGCTTCCTTTTTTTTTTGGTGTCTGTGTGTGTGTCGGTTTCTCCCTTTTTGGCTAAATGTGTGGTCTATGCCAATCATGCACTTTACGCGCTGCCTTCATTAGCCGCCAGTAACAATCTTGGCCAGTTTATCGCACTCCTTAACCCTCCACTCACTCCACACTCAGCCACCACTCTGTTAACCCCTGAAAAGGTATCCCGATAGCGCCGAGGCGACCACATCAAAGCATCCCACCGATGATCCGAGTACGGGACGGGGGGACTCCATGGCCATTATTAAACTGATTTGCGAACGCGACGGACCTGGCCTGTATTTGAATGCGCTATTTATGCGGTTAGCTGATCCTAGAGCATTTCTCAGCAGCGCCCCCAAAAGGCTAATGCACTCTGAGAAAAATTTTAAACTAGAAATAGTAATTTTATGATGAAAACATGTTGTACTCCATTAGCATAACAGACTCTCTTCTTAATCTTTCCTCTCTAAAATATCTTTGCCATTATTTTTCCAAACTAACTTTTAATCGCAGTGTGTTACCATTTCGTCCCATTTTTTTTTTTTGCATTTTTTCTGCCCATGTAGCGAGCTGGCAAAATGACTTAATTAGTGGCCCGGGACCCGGTTAACGATTCAATCGGCTCCAGACAGTACCAACATCTCCATCGACCCTGGACATTAACATTTAAGTCGAGGCGGATTTGAGAAGATCAGCAGCAGCAGCAGCAGCTCTAGACGGCGGCCTGCTGGGCCAAGTGGATCGAGGACGAAGGACCTTATCTAAATAGGCGCGTCCCAAAGTAGTACAAATGGTCAAGTGGATAGATATTGGTCCACGGGGCTGGCTTCGCAGGGAGTCTAATTTGTGAACAGTTAAATAAACAAACATGCCGGCTGATGCGGATTGGGATTCCAATTGCTACTCCCGAAAAGGACACTTGTCGGCGTCGTCCTCTGAAGCCAGATATCTGCTCAGCTCTCAGGCTGGCCTTTGTGGAACAAGCCGACACGTTTTGATAAGACTGACTCCCGGCTGGCAAGGACTCTCAAGTGGCGACGCACGCGACATGCCTTGGAAAGGAAAATAAAATAAAATATATTACATTCAGAAGGCACATCGGAAGTGCTGTAATAATTCAAGCGATTCGGAAACGGAGTTCGGTTCAAAAGGAAAGAATCACAAAAATATATTTACATAAATATTCTTCAATTACAACTTGTAAAACAATACAAAGGGGAGCGTTCAAGCGAAGTTCGGGCCAATAAATAAACGAACTAACACGAATGGTCTACCAATCAAGAATCGAATGAGAATTGGCTGAGATGTGGCTATGACTCTGAACCATATCTGAAAAACCCCATTTTACAAGGGATCTCCCCACAAAATTTGGAAAGAAATCTAAAAAATATTTTGTTGCAAGATTTTGATGCAGATTGGTGGGAAATTGATCCAGAAATCGTTTAAGGTATTCTGTTTGAGAATCGGATGAGATTTGGCTGAGATATGGCTATGACTCTGAACCATATATGAAAAACCCCATTTTACAAGGGGTCTCCCCACAAAATTTAGAAAAAAATCTAAAAAATATTTTGTTATAGGGTTTTGATGCAGATTGGTGGGAAATTGATCCAGAATTCGTTTAAGGTATTCCGTTTGAGAATCAGATGAGAATTGGCTGAGATATGGCTATGACTCTGAACCATATCTGAAAAACCCCATTTCGCAAGGGGTCTCCCCACGAAATTTGGAAAAAAATCTAAAAAATATTTTGTTGCAGGGTTTTATTGCAGATTGGTGGGGAATCGATCCAGAATTCGTTTAAGGTATTCCGTTTGAGAATCGGATGAGAATTGGCTGAGATATGGCTATGACTCTGAACCATGTCTGAAAAACCCCATTTCGCAAGGGGTCTCCCCACAAAATTTGGAAAAAAATCTAAAAAATATTTTGTTGCTGGGTTTTGATGCAGATTGGTGGGAAATTGATCCAGAAATCGTTAAAGGTATTCCGTTTGAGAATCGTATGAAATTTGGCTGAGATATGGCTATGACTCTGAACCATATATGAAAAACCCCATTTTACAAGGGATCTCCCCACAAAATTTGGAAAAAAATCTAAAAAATATTTTGTTGCAGGCTTTTAATGCAGATTGGTGGGAAATTGATCCAGAAATCGTTTAAGGTATTCCGTTTGAGAATCGGATGAGATTTGGCTGAGATATGGCTATGACTCTGAACCATATATGAAAAACCCCATTTTACAAGGGATCTCCCCACAAAATTTGGAAAGAAATCTAAAAAATATTTTGTTGCAAGATTTTGATGCAGATTGGTGGGAAATTGATCCAGAAATCGTTTAAGGTATTCTGTTTGAGAATCGGATGAGATTTGGCTGAGATATGGCTATGACTCTGAACCATATATGAAAAACCCCATTTTACAAGGGGTCTCCCCACCAAATTTGGAAAAAAATCTAAAAAATATTTTGTTGCTGGGTTTTGATGCAGATTGGTGGGAAATTGATCCAGAAATCGTTAAAGGTATTCTGTTTGAGAATCGGATGAGATTTGGCTGAGATATGGCTATGACTCTGAACCATATATGAAAAACCCCATTTTACAAGGGGTCTCCCCACAAAATTTGGAAAAAATCTAAAAAATATTTTGTTGCAGGCTTTTAATGCAGATTGGTGGGAAATTGATCCAGAAATCGTTTAAGGTATTCCGTTTGAGAATCGGATGAGATTTGGCTGAGATATGGCTATGACTCTGAACCATGTCTGAAAAACCCAATTTTACAAGGGGTCTCCCCACCAAATTTGGAAAAAAATCTAAAAAATATTTTGTTGCTGGGCTTTGATGCAGATTGGTGGGAAATTGTTCCAGAAATCGTTAAAGGTATTCTGTTTGAGAATCGGATGAGATTTGGCTGAGATATGGCTATGACTCTGAACCATATATGAAAAACCCCATTTTACAAGGGGTCTCCCCACCAAATTTGGAAAAAAATCTAAAAAATATTTTGTTGCTGGGTTTTGATGCAGATTGGTGGGAAATTGATCCAGAAATCGTTTAAGGTATTCTGTTTGAGAATCGGATGAGATTTGGCTGAGATATGGCTATGACTCTGAACCATATACGAAAAACCCCATTTTACAAGGGGTCTCCCCACGAAATTTGGAAAAAAATCTGAAAAATATTTTGTTTCCGGATTTTGATGCAGATTTGTGGGAAATTGATCCAGAAATCGTTTAAGGTATTCCGTTTGAGAATCGGATGAGAACTGGCTGACATAGAGCTATAGATCTGGACATATATGAAAATATTCAATTTTTAAGGGGTTATATACAGTTGTACCGCGCAAAAATATGGATTTTTATCGATTTTTTTTTGAAACCATAGAAAATATTTATGAAAAATGTTTTACCGACGTTGTTTAGTGCATGTTTCTGGGTACTTAATTAAATTTTTTCATAAAAAAATATTACATAACAAAACTGTTATAGCCGAATCCCCGGATCGTCTTTTTTCGATGGTGTCTTGCGGTGGACAAGATTTCTCGAAAACGGTTCATCCGAAATCCAAAATTCAAAAAAGTTTAGTTAGTACATTGTATTGTCTAGTCCGTGAACGAGGGATTTTTAAAAATTTTGATTAAAAAAAAAATGGCG
The DNA here is from genome assembly GCA_018153455.1 of Drosophila parabipectinata. Classification (NCBI taxonomy): domain Eukaryota; kingdom Metazoa; phylum Arthropoda; class Insecta; order Diptera; family Drosophilidae; genus Drosophila; species Drosophila parabipectinata. The sequence goes on from JAECYA010000055.1 coordinate 5,696,406, forward strand.
ACGTTTTTAACAAAAAATGTACTTTTTCAACGTATAAGATTTTCGTTTTTTGTGCTTTAAAAAGGAGTTTTCAAAAAAATTGAAAATCCCTCGTTCACGGACTAGCTAATATCATAATAAATAAGTGGTCAAAATTTGGTGTTGATCGGATTAGTAGTTTTTTAGTAATCGTGTCCACCGCAAAGGTAATTTCCCAAAAAAAAGATTCTGAGATAATCGCGTTTAAAGTTTCAAGGTTGTTCAAGTTTTATATGCAGATAGTGCGCTTTAAATAGCTACAGCTTCAGTTCTAATGCTCCGATCGTTATGAATTTTTGTGAGAGCATTCCCAATAAAATATACTTAAAGAATATGCAATAAAAAAAAAATCGATTTTTTCATATATCACAACTGTATATAACCCCTTAAGGGGGGTATCCCCCCAAATTTGTTGCAAGATTTTGATGCAGACTGGTGGAGAATCCGCTCAAAAACCTTTTAAGACTTAAATATTGAATTGGAATAAAGATGTGTGAGAAATATCTATGGATCAGGAGGACTATGTCTAAAAGTCCCGTATTTTATATTTTTTTTTTTTGTATTTTTCCATCTTTAAGAAGCAGAGCAAAACAAACGAAAAATCCAAAATCTGTCATCTGAAGTAAATTTTTTATAGAACCCAACCATAGTGTCCTTCGTAAAGGGTTGACAGCCTTTCAGTTAATCCTTTGGCAATCCGGCAATTCCCAGAAGGCAGAAGGACATAATCCTGCAAAGAAATTGCATAAGAAACGAGCGTTGCAACAAAATCGCAACATTCGATCAAACATCACGAACTCCGGCTCCAAAAAAAACGGGGCCCGAAATCCTTTTCCCAGGATAAACGTGAGAGAATCAACAGTCCTTGATTTCTATCAGACTGGAGAAGGAGATGCCGAGGGAGGACAAGAAATGGATTCTCAGAAGCCAGGACTACGGCTTGGAACAAGGATTGTTCCATTTTTGTGGCTTGGCCCACAAAAAAAAACACAGAAATAGAAAAATGAAAAGGACGATTTATTTGAATGGTTGCCTATATTTGCGCAATATTCCTGAGCTGCCAGCTAAGAAAATGTTTTGGCTGTAAACTCAAAAAGGATTAGACAGGGCCAGAAACAGCTGAATAAAACAGAAGTCCTGCTACCTTGAATGAACGTAAATATTTTGTTTGCTGGCACAATTGCAAATAGGACATTGGAGAAATAAAATTGCAAGGAAATGGGTAGGTTATAAGGACTTCTCGATACCCTTTTAAGGTTTTTTCAGTTACCGAGTTTATGTTAATTTATATGATTTTTTAAAGGGATGTTTTGATAAGTAACAGTACCAAAGGATAATAGATATAGATAATAATATGAAATCTATGTATTTGGTTTCTGGATCTCTTATTATGTACATCTTAATCAAGATTCTATCCGATTCATCAGTATGTTATAAAACATTTTAAACAAAAATAATGTAGAGTATCCCTAAATGTCGACCAAAACCTACCAAAATAAAACACACTACCAATAATAAGAATCTAGAAGAAAAACCTTAAGAAATCCAGTGCCAATCAAGAACTGCGCAATCTCTCGTTATTTTTGCTACGAAATTTTCCGTGAAAATCGTAGAAGAATGCCGTAGAGCCGAGGAAATTGTACAACAATGGACAATTTTTCACAATTTTCCACAGTGATCGGAATGCAACAAGGATATATGTACAAACACGCAGCATGTGGGCACATTCAGGATACGTCCAGCCCGGACCAAAGTCAACAAAAATTCACCAAGAGAAAGACACTGAGTTGGGAAAAAGCAAATATCACGAACTACTGTGAATAAGCAATGATGGAAAGGACAATAGATGCAGGGGATATATTTAATTGATCTGAAATACAAGCAAGTGCAAAAAATACAAAAAAATAGAAGGAAATTTTTGTAAAGGATACAGGACATGAATGAAGGTAATTGTTTGGCGTGGGGCGTTTGTCCTGTTTTTTTTTGTCTTTTCTTCTGTATTTGGTCATGTTTTGTGTAAACACAGATCCCTCGATCAGGGGAGTGACTTTGATAGGATCGAGGACCCTATGGCCTATGGCCCATAAAAAAAATCACTGATATTGACTTGAAATTCCTTGAAATATTTTTTGTCTCTTAAAGAATAGGACATTTCTGATCAATCATTCTGGGGCAAGGACAAGTAAATGTTTTTTGGGAAAAAAGAAACCTAACAAAATAAACAGAAGCTATCTTCCTCAAAAATTGTATCATTTTCTTTACAAAAATTCATACAATTTGTCATTTATTTAAAAGGAAATCAGGATGTTTGTTTTTTAAAAAGGAAATTTATAGAGTCTTTACAAAAATATTAATTTCAAACTTAAACTCTCCCTAACATTAAAAATTACATAAATATACGAGTGCCAGGATCAAGGATCATGTAGCAGCTGCTGGGAAAGTCATGTGCCCCTGGGCTAATCTAATCAAGAGAGTCATAATTTGTCCTCAGGCTTCTAGGGGGAACTGAAAAATAAAGAAACTAAAAAAACGAAAAGTGTATCTTATCAGCGGGAAGCCTGCTGCAGATACAGATACATAAGTAGTTCAGTATCGCAAAGGACATGGCCGCATGCCAAAAGTGCTACAACACCAATTAATGGTTAAATGTCCTCCAGAATTTGAATTTCGAATCTGGAAACTAAATACTATTTTTGTCTAGCCAGTCGGCAGACTTCACTCGCCGTCTAATCCTTGAGCTGCAATTCACTTTTGACGCATAAAAATACATCTACATATATCCTTGTATACCTTGGGCTACTTAAAGGATCATTCAAGTGCATTTAAATCCTCATCGGAGCCGAAAGGATCATTTGTCGAATCGACAACCGCAGCTTGCAAAAGGAGGAACAATAAAAAGGAAAATTCAACGGTGCGTAAATTTTCCATTTTGCAAAAAAACAATTTGTTTGAATACCAAAATCGTGGAAAAAAGGCAGGATATCAACGCTTGACACAGAAAAATCAGGGAATCAAATAAATTCTATAAACCATTGAGGGGGTGTCTTGTAAAAAAAAGTAATATGAAAGAAATTAGAAAGGGTTGCTTTCTAAAGAAAGACTTTAAAAAAAAGTGCTTAAGTTCAAAGGCATTTCTAAAGGTTGCCTTTAAAAAAGAAAGACTTTAATTGCCTGTGAACAATTTTTACAAAAAATCGTTCCTTTTATATCCTTTGGATATCCCTATATATCCTTATACTATACATATATCCAAGTCTCAGTTTCTGTATTAAAAAATGATATAAAGAGTGCCGTCCCAACCAGTTCAATCGACACCTGCAAGCATACATAGTCTTAAAAAATTACAATAAAAATAAATGTAAAATAAAAAAAGAAAAAATTAACAGCGCGTGCGATCACTGGTATATTTCTAGGGTTGTTTTATGGAAGGGGGAAGAGAAGTGAAGGGGTTAATATTCAGAGGACATGTCCAGGGACTAGGGACACGCGCACCGGGCAGCTCATTAATATGCCGACTGGGCAAGGTCATGCCGTTCTACAAATTAGGGATACCCTTTCCAAAAAAGGGAGTTTTTTGACTTTTTACACATACTACGTGGTTTCTTTAATATTATAATAATTATTACAGTTTTTAAATATTATTTTACACAATACTTACAAAAAATTGTTTAAGAAAAAATTAAACTAATTTTTAAGGCTTGTTGAGGAATATTTCTTTCACAGATTCTTTCTAGAGTCTTGACGAGGGTCTATTGTTCCCTAAGAATAAGACTATTTTTTTATTAAATTTATTTAAAAGTTTTAGTACTTAATTTTCATTTTATCTTAATATATAATAATTGTTTTTATACAACCACTGATTGTGGCTTTATCATTTCCATTCCATTTAATTAAAATAGTATAAGTGTATTTATTTATTCGTATACTTTTTACATTGAAAACATACATATTTCTTAGTTTACAAAAAAAAATTTAAAAAATAAATTTGAAAGCCTTTTGATTTTTTTGTTTAGTTTAATTATGAAGCCACCGAAGCAGGATCAACTTTTTGGCAAAAGAGGAAAATTTGCATAATTTGCATAGCCGCCGGGTGAGTCCTTTATCAAGGACCTTCGCGCGTGCGCACAATGCACCCTTCCATCCCTCCCTCCTGTCGCGGCAACAAGTTTTTCAAAGCTTTTTGTTGTTTTTTTTTTGTCGCCTACCCTTGCCCACCCTCCCCGGCCATGTAATCAGTTATTCAAATAGATTTTTTTCAACCCATTCCCCTCCAAATAGTTTGCACATTAATTCCGCCCATTGTGCACTCTATTGTTGTGCTATTTTTTAGGTCCTCCTCCTCGGCTCGATTGGAAATTCCGATTGCGAATCCTGTTGCTCCTGCGCACTCACCCTCGTTATACGATTGTCCTGAAAGTACAAAAAGAATATAATTTTTTTTAAAAAATTACCTAAACTAAGAGCCACCCATGGCATTTTGATATATTTGCAAGGATCTGCGGAGAGATTGTTGATTATAAAATAAAGAAACAGTTGGTGATACTATTTGAAGTTCTAAGGACATTCAGAAATTAAATTTATTGTACTTAGTATCGAAACTAAAATTATATCTATATGTATTAAAACAAGGACTATGTATTAAGGGCTCCTGTCAGTTTTTTAAGGCCCTAAAATATCCTTACGATCCCATAAACTATTCATAACCAGAGAAACCAAGGAAAATAAACAAAACCCAACAAAAAAACCTATAAACCTTATGAAATATATCCCATAAAACAAACATTAAAGCCTAAAATCATAAAAAAGGGAACCATGTTTAAGGACTCTCACTCCCACTCCAAAAAAAAGAAAGAAAAAAACAGCTTTTTGGCTGCTTTTTTGGTCAAAAAGCTACCACCGATCCTTGCTCACAGATCCTTAGAGCAAATACACGGGGAGTATGGGCTAATCCTGTGGAATCCTGTGCTGCCAGGACCTTTGTGGACAATACTATTGACAAAATGCCAGAGGCTACAGAATACAGGAGTGGCTGGCACAGGGGTTGCTGGATGGTTTTTCTCTGGCGAGTATGGGGAGGAGGGTAACGGGGGTGGGGTAGGTCCTGCCAACAGGAGACGGGGGAGGCACACTGGGCGAAAGAGAGGGCGGGGAGGGGTGGAGAACTGGCTGCAGCAGGAGCAGATGTTTTTCGCGGCAGGATGACGATGACGTTGGCGATCAGCGACCCCAGCACGGGACACGATACAGGACTCTGGATATATAAGGATATACATATATGTATACAGTTATATGAGTGTGTAGTGTATAGGGAAAATGGACAACAAAGAGTGAGGAAGATATAGAGACTATGCGAGGGAGATCCTGCGCCCCTTTTTTTCGAACAAAACCGGTCGCTATCCTCTTACACTTTGAAAATTATTAAAAGAAAGTGTTTTATATTAAAACTTAATATTTTTTGTAAAAATTAAAGCTTAAATGTGTCTAAATTGATTAATTATTTTGCTCACTAAGTCTTCTTAAATCATAACACAAGTAACTAAAAGCTTTAGAGCTATCTGATACCCGGTACTTCTTTGTGATTTTTAATCTATTTTCGTACATAAGCAAGCTTTCATTTGAAAATCTTTATTTTTAAAGAAATAATTATATAAAATATGATTAACAAACCATTTATTAAAATATCTATAGTCCTTATCTTATATTTAAGATACAAATCTCAAAACTCTATACTCTTTTAATTATTTTTCCCCCTGTGTAATATCGCCTTTGGCGATATATGTCCGGATTGGATCATAATCAGAATCGGCTATAGTCATGGCACATGGCCCAAAAAAGCGGCCTGAGGGAGAGGGTGAGACATTAAGAGTGAGACGGCAAGAGGGCGAGGGTGAAAGGTAATTTATTGTTGGTTGTCAACCCCCGAAAGAGCGACCGAAAAGCGCGGGACAACGATCAGATCCGTATAGTCATGGTAGTCCCAGGTAGGGCACGATCCCTTCCAATTTCAATTCCTTTGCATACACACACACACACGCACACACACTGACACGCACACGCATACTTGTACAGAAGTAAGGACATGGGCACGTGCGCAGGATATCGCACCCCAAAAAAAAAATAATAAAAATAAAACCGAAAATTCCACTCAGCTGCGCGTTCGACTTTTTGTAGGGAAATTCGCCGGGACTTTAATGGCGAAATGTGTCGAGAAACTGGACGGGATCGCCGATTCAGGATTTTAGATCCCAGATTGCAGATCGGCGCACTTTTGGCGCAAGCCTAGGGGCGGAAATTTCGGGAAAATGTTCACAAAAGGAGGATACAAGGGCCAAACACCTAAAAGTATGCCAAGAAGTTTATAGGAATAGGAATATTAAAGTCTATAGAGGATATATCTATGGGAAACTTAAAAAAAAACTAAACTAATGAAGAGTATTTAAATTTTATTCTAAAATACATTAGAAAGAAAATCTACCTCTAAGTTCTAAGGGTTTTAAATTAAAAGAAACTAAACTTCTCTTAAAAAATATTTTATAAGAAGCCCAAATTAAACCATTATATCCCCCGCAGAGTGATTCCTAAGTTTCTTGAAAATTTTAAAATCCTGCAAGTTCGAGAACTTCCACAGCAAGACTTCCGTTTCTTCAAGTTTCCGCTTCACTCACAAACATAAAAATGCCAAAAAAAAAAAAAAAACAGAAAACCTAAGAAAAAAATATGAAATTTATGAAGGTACAACTGTGCACAGATGCTGTCAAGGAGCAAGGATGGAGGATCAAGGCACTTGAGCTGACGACAAGTACACAGGACATAAGGGCCGCCGAAAGGACTCTCATTCACTCGGCGCCTTCCAAGCTAATTTCCAGTCGAAGTCAAAGTCCTTTGAATGCTTTGCCTGATTGATTTACAGCCTCCTTCCTACCGAAGGAAGGACGACTGCCGCCGAGTGTGTGGAGTGTGAATGGAGAGAAAGGATGTGTCCCAGGATCCTTATTGTTTTGGCCTCGACTGCCTCTGTTTGCTCACCGCTTTCACTCCCATTTCAAATTTCACTCATCATCTATATTCATATTTCTTTTCAACGGCGATCCCTTTTCCCATTCAGGATGGGCAGGATACAGGATTCGAGATTCAGAATTCGTATTTTCCCATTGAAATCGATGCGTTTTATTATTTTTTGCTTTACTTTGGGAATGCAAATAAGCCAGAAACCTGATGAAAGATCGAAATTAGTTTTTTGTTTGCACAAATTGTTGTATTTTCTCAAGCCGCCATAGTTGAAAGTCACAAAAATTGAAATGGAAAACATAATACGAGATTTTTGTAGAACAGGATGTTGGAAGTTGATCCTTTTTGTTTTTATTTTGCCAAAAAAATGATGATGAGATACCATCAACCCTCGTAGATTTTTGCTTTTTCAGCTGAAAGCTTTTCAATTAAAATTTCATCATCAAAGCGCCTAAAAAAAGTTTTAAAACTTTTGATTTTTTTTTATACTTATGTATATGGTTATATATTTCTTCTATATCTCTGTATGCTACTGTATGTGTGTGATTATAAGTGAGAGAATATGAGAATTATAGAGAGGAACCGAATTGCATTAATGAGAATAATGAGAAATTCAACCCTGTTGGGAATCAGACAATTATAATTCCACCAGGGGTGGCATTATTTTTTTATGATATTATTTATGATTATAATAATTTTTATTACCAGGTTGGGTTTTGCTTAATTTTTGAATGAAATTATTTTGAAGGAAGACAAACTATTGAGACCTAAAGCCCTATGTCGGCTTGGCCTTCTGTCCGAGAAACTCTAAAAAAATCATATATATTACATAAATCTATAAAATAATATTTGTAAACTCTATAATCGTTTATCTTAAATAGTACCAAGTACCATCTAGTTGAAAAAAAAATTCTTGGATCCTTTTCTCAAAAGATCCTTGCCTTCCAGAGGGTGGCCTTTCTAGGCGTGTCGTGTCGTTTTGTCAAAGTGGGACGCAACCGAGTCAAAGCCTGAAGGATAACAAAGGACCCTGCAGCAGCAGCAGCTCTCACAACTGTTGACTCCTTTTTTTTTTTGAAGAAACATTTTTTGAAAAGTAAATGCTTTTGGTAAGAGAGGAGGAGGTATTGCGGAGAAGACGAATATAAAAAAAAAAAACAAACCGGTAGTCAAGTCGTTTCCTTGAACCTTTCAAGTGAACTCAAGTTTATAAATTGTGCAGCAAGTACACAGTACTCGGTACACACACATATCCTTGCTCTCCCAGCAAGGAAACTGACTGACAGGACTCAGGTCTCCGTAGGACTACCTGAGAACCCGAAAAAGTTTATTGTAGCACACCGAAACTAGTTTCACAAAAAAAAAAACAGACAATATCTTAAGCTTCCCGAAAACGAAACGAACGAAAAAAAAAGCTAAAGGACCTGGTTAGCAGGAAGATATTTTCCCACCAAACTAATTGCTTAAAGGATCTGAGAAAATTGGCCAGAGAAAGGATGCCACTGCCACTGGTATTGGCATTGGCATTCACCCCTATAAAGATTCTGTCAATTTTAATTAGGATTTATGGCCGAACAAATTCACCAAGATTCCAGATCCTTTCTTCCCAGGTCCTTTAATTTTCCTTAATTAGCTTGACAATTGGCAAATGATTTTGCACAATACCAGGATATTGATTAGTTGCCTCTATTTTTCTATTTTTTAGGGGAAAGTTTCAAAATTTTGAGAATGGAATTTTCTTCTTTTTGTGCGAAAGTCTGGTGATTAAGTGGAATTTTTAAAACAAAGTGACAGGGCGGGGATTTGGTGATTAATGGGGCTTGCTTTTATTATATTTTCTGTTTTTTAAATATATATAATATATTTAATAGTTAAGTTATTAATACTTATACTTATACCTTTTATATTTCTAAGTAAAGCTTAAGACTCAAGTTCGACTCCCTTGGGATCTCTAAAGTGATCTATTATTTGGTAGTGCCAAAGTGTGTGTGGGAATCTTTCCCACCTCACTCTCTATTTTTTGTACCCTTCTGGTAATAAAGCTCCTCTTCTTCTATGTAGGAATATACATATATATATATATATATTTTCCATTTCATGGATATATATAACGCTTATTATTATATGCATAACCGAGGGGCGGTATATAAACATTCTTGCTTTTGGTAAATAAAATGCTGAGAGCCGGCTAGAGCCAGTCGGGGCGAAATCCACCCTTATCCTTGTGGTATCCTTGTATCCAGGTGGAGTGGCTCGAGTCGATCAGATGTTAGTTTTCCCAAAAAAAAAAAAAATAAAAATAATACAGAGGTGTGCGCCAGTGTGTTGCGATCGCAAAAAGGGAATAAGGACACCCCAGTCTAGGGGATGAAAAGTCATACATGTGTGTGTGTGTGTGTGTATGTGAGTGGTGCTTTACATAAGGGATACACGCAGGATATGCTGCTCCTGCTCCTTGCTCCTTGCTGTATTATGTTGTGGCATTCAGTCAGTCAACGAAGTCACTTCCGCCGCTCGGTTTTATTTCAGTTGATTTCAGTTCGAGCTCGGAGTTCGGGGCACGCGACACGAAATTCTTTCCAAACCTTGCCAACCAACGTGGATAATTACGTTTTTTTTTTTTACATTACCAAACTACAACTAAAACCAAATCCTAAATGGCTGCCTTGAGTTTTAGTCCATCGCCGCCACCTCCTGCCGTCAGCGCCACCTCCAAGGACTCCACCAAGGAGAATGCAACGGGCTTGAAGGCGACTCTAAAGCCCTTCGGCAAGATCACCGTCCACAATGTCCTGTCGGAGAGTGGCGCCAATGCGTTGCAACAGCATATCGCCAATCAGAATACGATTATTCGAAAGATCCGGGACTTTGGAATGCTGGGAGCCGTACAGAGTGCCGCCAACAGTACCAACAGTAGTGCCAATATCACGACTCAGCGGAAGCGACCGCTGGGCGAGTCCAACAAGCAGAATCTTCAAAACCAGCAGCAGAATCTACAAAATGTTCAGAATCTACAGAACATACAAAATCTACAGCCCAGCAAGGCCAAACGCGGTAAGAACTCAAAGAAATCCAACCAAGAAAAGCCACCAAAGGCTGCAGTTTCCATTAAAACGGTTCCGGTTCCCACGCCCAAGCCAAATCCTGGCGAGGATCTAACCATCAAGGCGGCTGGAACCCCAGGACGCAAGGGCCTGCCCCTACCCCAAGCGGTGGCCAGAAGGAATGCCCGGGAAAGGAATCGGGTGAAGCAAGTCAACAATGGCTTTGCCCTGCTGCGACAGAAGATCCCCGAAGAGGTGTCCGAGGCTTTCGAGGCCCAGGGAGCCGGACGCGGGGCCAGCAAGAAGCTGTCCAAGGTAGAGACTCTTCGAATGGCGGTGGAGTACATCAGATCCCTGGAGAAGCTGCTGGGCTTTGATTTTCCACCGCTGGGAAATCAAGCCAATAGTTCCGGTTCCGGGGATGATAGTTTCATGTTCATCAAGGACGAATTCGAGGGCTTGGATGAGCACTTTGACGACTCCCTGAGCAACTACGAAATGGAGGAGCCACAAGCCGGGCTCAGTTCGGTGCCAGAACCCTCGCAGGACATGCTGCCAAACCTAACTACCATTAATGGGATGCAGTATATAAGGATACCGGGGACGAACACCTATCAGTTGCTAACGGCCGATATACTGAGCGAGTTGCCAGGTGCAACATCTGCAGCAGCAACACCAACAGCAACTGGCAACTTATCGCGATCGCCCGTGCCACACGATAGCAGCAACATAAGTAACAACAGCCCCTGCTCGTCGCCTTTGGTGGAGAGCCATGTCTCACCTGCCACAAATGAGCTGCTGTTGCAGGCGTGTGCCGCTCAGCTGCAACAGCAACTGATCAAGCAGGAATACAACAACAGCACCAGCAACGTCACCAACAACACTCTTAATAGCAATAATATCAACAGCAACACCATTAATTCTAATACCAATTCCAATACCAGTTCCCCCAACTTTCCACAACAATCTCCCCAACAACAAATCCTATTGCCCGCCTTCTACGACCAGGAGCCTGTTAGTTTCTACGATAATGTTGTACTGCCAGGATTTAAGAAGGAATTCAGCGATATCCTGCAGCAGGATCAGGGCTCAGGATCTGCCGCAGGCGGTGGCTGTCTCTCCGACGAGTCCATGATCGATGCCATCGACTGGTGGGATCAGCACACGCCGAAATCGGAAGCCACAGGAGCCACCATTTAGCCTCAAATCTTAATTATTTTTTTTTAATTAACAAATTAAAAATATACTTGACTAAGTCATTGTGTAAATAGTTAAAGAAACTTAAGTAAAAAATGGAAATAAGGAGTCATCTAGTGATATAAACCAAAACAACTAACCAAAATCTTCCCCCTTCCTCATAAAAACTAAAATCCCTCAACAAAAACAATTATAAAACCAAAAAAAAATATATTACTAATTTTTAAACATAAGTCATATTTAAGCATAAGTTTATTAAAGTAAATGACATTTTTTTCTCTCTTTAAAATCAATTTTTTTTTTCATAGATTTTATTTATTAAGTTAAGCATGTTGAGAGTTGAAATATATACACACAAAAAACACTATAAAGAATCCTTTTTTGATTAAAAATAAACCCCTAAATAAAAGCACCAACTAATGGACGTTAAACATGCACATGAGATCCTGTGATCCTGCGAATCGACATATCATGTTAATTTTCCAACGCGTCCAAGCATAGCAAAGGACATGGAAATGAAAGGCTACAACTGTCAGAGATCCGGGGATCTATTTGCATATCGAGGGTATGCTGCGCTTGAGTGCTTCACCCCAAAGTCCCTAGGATATTCAAATGAGTCGCACCACTTCCATCCGTATGTCCTTTCGCATCGTCCTGATAAATGACAGTGCCAAAATAAAAAACCAAAAACCAAAAAAGTCCTGTGCCGTAACGTGGGAATTGTTTTCGGAAATTTGGGAATTTGCATGGCAAGTGCTGGAAAAATTCCTTCGTAACGGTTGCTTTTTCTTTTTCAAAAACATGTGTGTGTCCTGGCCAGGATAAGGGCGGAAAATGTTTCGATGGAAAGTGCATATTAATTAGGGCAACCGCGAGATCAAACGATTTAAATCCTAAATGTCATTTATTTCGGGAATTCGTTTTTTTTTTTAACCCAAACTTAGGATCGATTAGATCAGCTTATTATCCTTTCTTTTTAAGGATTAAATAAATATTTTATAATGGCAGTTCTTTTTAGGAATTTGCATAATTTTTTGGGTATTTTTGGAGTATGAGAATAGGGTTTTCTTAAAAGATGTTTTTTTGAAGGATAACCCCTTAGGTTTTAAAATTATTAAGAAGATTTAAGGACATTTTTTACATAATCTTTATTAAGAGCTATCCTTTTTTGGATTATTACTTGGTTTTATATTTTTTTAAGCTTAAGTTCCTAAAAGGAAACTTCAAGGCTCATTTTCTTCCTCTATTTTCCTTTCAAACATTTCATAATCTTCAAAAACAATGAACAAAAAAAAAAGCATAAATCTCCATATACTTTTCACATTAAAAGTAGCAAAATATCTTGACTGCAAGACCCCCGACTCCTTGAAGGATATTTCGCACCCTCTCAGGCTGACTTGGCGCTAGACTCTGCCAGCGCCTGGCTAATTGTATGCAGGACCTCATTGTCCTGTGCCTACGTGTCTTGTGTGCTGTGTGTCCTGTGGCAGGCTCCTTCTTCAGGCAGCTGGCGCACAAGGACAATAATAAGAAAATAAGAACGGTAGAAAAAAAACGCGCCAATGCCGAAGGATAAATGATGCAAAATTATCCAAGATATCCAGGAGAACAATAAGGAGGAATCAATTGAAAATCGTTTGGCCATTAAAGAAGGACGATGTATGGATGGGTATGGATGGCCTGTGCCATCCAAGAAAGGATCTGGCCGTACAAATTTCTGCATCTGCGGATCGTATCCGATTCGATCAGACTGTGTCCTTTTTCCTCACCTATGTACCTACACTGGGTGCCATAGTGTGGGTAGAGAGTTTCCAGTTTCCCAACATTTTCTCCATCCAGGTGCAAGTAGGGGATTTTCTACTCTTCGATTATTATTTTTTTTTGGAGGTAACTGTTCATCGTTTCAACCGTTAGCAGTGAAAATCCTTATGAGGCATTAGGATCCGTTATAATTATTATTAAATATTGGTAATGCGACACGCCCCACCTTATGCACCTTTCGATTTTTCCACCTTCGATCATATTTCAAGTCCCGTTTTCGAAAAGAAAAAGGCTTGAAGTCCTTTTCTAACTCCCTTCGCTCGTGTCCTTTCGTCATCGGCAGGATTCGGTTTCACACAGAAGTCCTTGAAGTCCTTTGGGTGCCGCGATTTGCTTTCCCGTTAGGCGAGATCAGAGAGCACATGTCACCATTGAATATTCATAAATCATTTCGTGTAATAACTCATTATTATCCTGGATCCCTGGGTATTTTCAGTAACCTCCTCCGCAATGTGTTTTCCTTTAAGAGGGGTAGAGGCTTTGGATGTCGGATAGTTGGGGGAATATTACATTACCATTACCATCCTGGACCAGGTGGCTGATCTCAACTAAACACGAGCCAGATTATAATAATTGTACCACAAATTACAGATGTTCTGGAATATTTATGGGGTTTTGAAGAAATCTACAATATAGAAATAGAAGTTTTAGATGTTTCCACGATTTAAAAAACTTAAAAACCTTCAGAATTTTATAGAAAAATTTCAATATCTAAAATCGAATTTTATTGAGTTTAAATTAAGTTTGGAATATTTAAAAAACCTATCTTGTTAACAAATATTTTCAATAACAAATTTTTAGACTGATGTTAGTATAATTTAATATTCTTTAAAAATTCCCGCCTAACCATGTCCTATTTTTAACTAAGATTAGAAGTGTTTTATTTTTCAACGATTATCAAGATTTAAGGATTTGGAAAAGATCTTAGAAAAGCAAGAAATATTCATTCACAAAACCATTTCATTCAGAAAGCGATTTCTGCAAGGGTTCTTTGGTTCTTAAAGGATTTGACAACTTTGTCGAGTGCCTGATCGGCTGATCCTTGGAATTCATTCAGTTCCTTAGCCCGTTCCCTGTGGTCCTTGCACCAATTACGAAATTAACCGCAGCCTAAGCCAAGCTCCTTAGATCTAAGCAGCTTTCCAGGACATCTATGTATATATTATGCAGATTTTCAAGATTTTCAGTTTTTGAGGATTTTTTTTCTACTTTTATCCTTTGAGTGGCTGCACTTCAGACCACAATAAGGCACTTAAGTGTGTGCTTTGTTCGTGAGTCCGGCCAAGTCCTTAATCCTGGCTTAGAAACAAAAAAAAAGCAGGTTAACACTTCACAGCACCTCCTGCGGTTCACCTAAGCCCCCCGCCCGCAATTCTTTCCATTACTTTCCCATTGTTTTTCCCGATTTTTCGATTTCCCGATCTCCCCGATTTCCACTTCAGATCGGAGATGATCCGGCGTATGGATACATCTGACAGATCCGAGTTAATTTCATTCACAAGTCGCGTTCTGCTACCATATTGCGGGCAATAGTGCACTCGAAAAAAATGGGGTATACGGTTATTCGTCTAGGAATAAGATATTGAGAGAGGAGGTTTCATTGTTGACACTTTATTTTTTTGTTCGTATAATTATTACTATAATTTTGTTTAATTTCCTAATTCCCTAAACTTATTAGAGTTCAAACTTTTCAAAAACTTCAAAAACATTTTCGAAGAAGCGTGTTTTTTAATATTTTGTTCTATAAGGATCCATAAACACTTCTCTTTAAATCCTTAGTTAATCCTTCATTACTTTTAAAAATCATTTTATAGAAACCTCTCTATTTCCCCAAGTGTAAAATAAATGAAAGTCATAAGGACAGCATGTGTTTCCCCCAGAGTTCTAATTTAATATTTTAGTTTCTGTTCCAGTTTTGTTTTATTCCTTTGTGTCCTGAATTCCAGAACTGAGCTCCCCAGGACTGGCAGCACATGTTGTTCGGTTCAGTTTCCAGAAGACAGTTCCAGGACATTTTCATTTGGGACCGTGTGTCCCCACGTGTGTCTTCTTGTATTTTGACTAATGCGCCCAGGGTGGCCACACAGGACTCACTATTCAATAATGCACTATTCAGGATATACTATTCAGGACATAGTATTCATTAAAAGAGAAACTGTATTGAGTCATCAGGTTGAAGTCGATCGATTATTGTATGACAACACACAAATTTTGACAGTCGAAGGACCTCGACACTCCAGGAAGCATTTTGCATTGATTGAGATGTCCTTTTTGGTTCTATTTGGTCCTTGTTCTCTGCTGGCCGCTAATTCCCCGAGCTCTCGTTTCCTCTGAAGCTGGCCAAGTGTAAGGTCTTGGCCAGAAAGAAAGGACTCTCTCTTGAAAAATCAGGCCACACGAAGACAACCCGGAAATAGTTGAATCATTGCAAGGACTTTATTGTAAGGATTTCCCAAGGATAATAATTAAACAGACTATTTTTTAAGAGCTTCTAGAGCCAGTTAGCAGCTAACCTTTTTCTAATCCCATATCCTTTTCCCTTAAAAGCATATCGTTATTTAACAAGGACTTCCTTCCTTCCAGCACATGCCAAAATAAAGGGACAAAAACCACTAAAAACATCAATTTTATGGAGGATTAGTGGGAGATGCGGTTGTAATTAGAAATTAGTTGTCCGGCGACGGACAACACGGCGAACGGCGGTCATCAAAGGACCTCGAATGTCACGCTGCCAGGACACAGACAGACCGAAAGGATTCCGCCATAAAAAAGCGGAATGAATGTACACAAACATCCGGAATCGAATGTCCAGGATTGGATTACAGATCCTCGATTTTCGATTAGATCAGGTAGGATTGTTAAAAAAAAAACGCCGCTATTTGCCAAACGCAAAAAAGGACAATGACCAAACAGAATCGATGTGCATCGGTTGGGTGCCTGTGTGAGCTGCAAGGACCTGCTGCATGTCCTTTTTGCTTCGCCGAAGGGGTTCATACCATTAATCGTGTTTGGCAACTGTGAAAAACCCGGCGAAAATACAAAAAGAACGGGGGAAAAGGGAAAAGGAAAAGCGGAAGAAACCGAAAGGATTTCCGTTTTGAGTTTCGTAATCCGATGCTCGTTAATCGAACGAAAATCAAACGGAAAATTGCTTAAAAAATGTAAAATGAACCAAAAAGTGAAAGCCGACTCATAAAAAAAGGGAAATAAAAAACTATGTAACCCCCGGTTACGTACTATGTACTTTGTCATAAAATAACAAGTAATAAACTTTTTCAATAAATTGGCTACACACCTATATTCTTGTATATATATGTTTTAAGATTTGAAGGATTGAACTAATCAATATAAATAAACTATACTACAGATAACCAATATAGTTTATAAACTGTATTGCATATAGCTGTATATTCTACAAGAAGGCGGGAATACAAGCCTTTTGAGTCTTTTTTTTCGAAAATTGAATTTTTAATATTTTTTTTACGTATCTCAGCGATAAACTGCTATCGATTTGATGACAATAGCATTTGCATTTGTCAGCATCTCGGATGCGATTAATGCGAGCATTACAAATCGCTGCACCGAAATGAGGTGTCGACTTAAAGGCGACTTAAGGCGAAAGGCAAGGATCATAATAATGCTAACAAATTTATTGCCAAAAGGCAATCGAATAAAAAATAATCAACAACCAAGGACAAGAACAGGGCCTTTCTGAAATAAATATTTTGACATTTCTGAGCCAGAGTTTGTGGACCAACTTTCTGCAAATAATAATTTTTCAAATAATATTAAAACGAAAGACTTGTGGTATAATTTTTGCAGCTCAATTGTCTGCTTGCTCGATCGTACGCATATATTTTTCATATTTTTTGGGTTTCATTCAAACCATGAGACTTAATAAATACTAGAAAAAAAATCACACTACATGTCTAGGCAAAAAAAAAAAATAAGAAGATAGTATAGAGCACAAACAGTTGCATAGATTAGGGATATAATAGGGGTCACCACCCGCTAAAGACCAACAATAAAGTGGGAAAAGGAAAAAATTAATAGAGGTTAGCATAGATGGTTAGAAGAAAATAATAAAATGACATTCAGTTGACTCTCTGTGGCTGGGTTTTTGAAGGATTTTTCACAAATTGATTGATTCTTTGTATTTTTTTTTTTGTGGAGGAGGTCGTCATCGGATCAGTGTCGAGGGGGATCATCTATATACAGGGCATCCGTGGGCATCCTTTGGGCATCCGTTGGGCATCCTTGGACATATATATCCTTCTTTTCTTCGTTTAAGCAGTAGCAGTGGCAGGATACTGACGCTTCTCCAGTGAGATATTGAAACCGTTCTCCAGCTTCAGGATGATGTCAGCCTGGAGCTTGAAGTCAGCCTCGGTATCGGTGGAATGGACAATATAGTTCCTGACAATGGTGGACAGCAGGACCTTGAGCTTCAGCATGGCGTACTTGCGTCCGACACAGCTCCTGGGACCGGCACTGAACGGAATGAAGGCGTAGTAGTGCCTGTTGGCCATCCTCTCGGGCAGGAAGTTGTCCGGGTCGAACTTGGTGGGATTGGGATAGATGTCGGGACGACGATGAACGCAGTACTGCAGGACGATGACCGTGGTGCCTTTGGGTACGGTATACGGACCACTGGCCAGCTTCAGATCGTAGTCCACGCGGCGGGCAATCAAGGGTACTGGTGGATACAAACGGAGAGTCTCGAGAATGACGCGCTCCAGGTACTTCATCTCCATGGTGTCGGCGAAGGTGCAGTCCCGCAGCATGTTGTCACCAAAGATGGCCTTCTGCTCGGCGAATACCTTCTCTTGGATGTCCTTGTGGATGCCCATCATGCAGAGGGCGAAGCTGGAGCCAGCGGAGGTGGTGTCGTGACCCTCGAACATAATGGTGTTGACCTCGTCGATGATGTCCTTCTCGTTCCACTCGATGTCCGGGTTCTTGGCCATTTCCACCATGGCGTCGAGGAGCGCCAGACGTCTCTTGGCACCCACATCGTTCTCATCGATGTCGTCCAGATCGTCGCGCAGGCCCTCCTTCTTGGCCGCCGGAGTGGCCGGGGTGGGGGTGGTGATCTCCTCAACGATGGCCCGGTTCTCCTCCTGGTAGTTCTCCTTGCGATCCTTCACCACCTTGCTGGTCATGCCCAGGATGATGTTCATCATGCGGTCGCCCTTCTCGCGCAGCTTGGTGAACTTGTAGATGGAGTCCAGACGGTACAGCAGCTTGATCTGACGCTTGTGGATGATGTCGCACATGTCGACCACAGCCTGGGCGTACTCGAAGCTCTTGTTGCCCTCCGGCAGCTTCTTCACACCCATCGCGGTGGACAGCAGGATGTCGACGGTGGTCTGGGACATGTAGTCGTGGACGTCAAAGGACTTGCCGGCCTCCAGACCCATGCGATCCACCACAGCCTTGGAATGGTTGACGAAAGTGGGCACGAAGCTCTTGAGGATGCTCTGATGGAAGGTCGGGGCGATCATCTTGCGATGATGACGCCAGTGGTGGCCATTACTGATCAGGAGACCATCGCCGAACCAGGGCTTGAAGTACCGGTACTCTTCGGCCTTGGTCAGGTGCTGGTGTCCGCTGAGGATCAGTTCGATGTCGTTGGGATTCGTGATGAAGACCAGCAGTACGCTGCCCAGCCAAGCCTTCAGAGTCTCTCCGTACTTGCTCAGGTAGCCCAATCCGACGTTCATGATCTCTGCGTTGCTCAGTCCGGCGGCCAAATGGGCCTGTCCGAGAAGCGGTAGTTCCGGCGGGGATGGAATGTTGGCCACCATCCGGTATTCTCGGGTATTCCGGCGCCAGTACTCGTACAATCCCAAAGCCACCAATGTGGCCACCAGAGTGGTCAACGTGGGACTGTATCCCAACAGGGATGTTGATGTCGCCGCAGCCTCCACAGTCATCTTGATAATTATCTCGGTTCTACCTCCTTCGTTTCCTCTGCTAATCCTGTCCAGCTACCAGCTATAATCCTCGGCTTTAGATGGCACTGTCGCTACTAACCGTCAGCGCTCAACTGTGGCTTCCACTCTGCCAACGGCACTATTATATAGCGTGCCAGGGTCCAAGTCTCTGGGATCAGCGCCCAAAGTCAAGTGTATTCCTATGCTCCATACTGTGTCCATTTCCCATTTCCATTCCCGCTCTCCTCAGACCAGAATTTGCAAACCAAATCGAAATCCAAATCCAAGTCACGTACCCACCTGCCCTTTGGATTCATTTGCTGCACTGCGTCATTTCGGTTCTTTTTATTAAAAAACTGGGTTGTATAAATCCTTTTCCTAAAAAAAAAAAAAAAACAACAAATTAATTGTTCAAGTGCAAAAAGAAAAAAATGTATTCATGGACAGTTTTTAGTTTATTTTTAAATGGAATTTTTATTTATTTTGTTTCTTGTTTTTGATTTTATTTCTGTTAACAACTAAAGACTGCTTATTAAAAGTTTCTAAATTAAAAAAACAAAAGTCATGATAACAGATAATACTTAAACATTTTTTATATATACTCAAACATTATTTATTTCAATTTTTTACATTAAACCCCTATAACAAAGAAGCCTCTAGAGCAGAGGTCGGCACGGCCCTATCTCGGGGGCATAGGAAATTTCTCTGCCCGAGCTCTGCCACACACACACAGTATAAATGTGTGAAACGTCATGCTCAAAGCCTACTTTCTACTATACGTTACTAACACTAATGCGGTAAAATTATATCAATGTATTGGGGTGCCGACCTCTGCTCTAGAGCTAGAGCTAAGTACCTTGTAAGTTAATAAATATATAAATTATATTTTAAAGTAAAATTACATAAACATACACAAATTTATATTTTTTGTTTTTACTTAGGATTAGGATCCTTATTAAAATAGTAAAATACATAACTGAAGAACTTTAACCATTCCCATCACGTGACACTGCTTTGAAAAAGAAATGGCCCTTAAAAGTTTTGTTTTTATTTTCCACATACTATATTATATTTTTAAATAAATGTATGTATAATTTAAAGTTAAAAAATTTAAAGCTAAATATTATAAGACCTATAAAATACATAAATCCTTTACCCAAAAACTAAATCTCGAGACACACGCGATTTAAAATGAAAAGTGAATTCGCTCCCCTCTACCATTGTCTACCTCGTCCTTTCGCTTCCTGCGGAAGTGCACAGGATGCCAAAGGATCTGTGTAAAGGATCTCAGAGAGCGGAGAGTGGAGGGTTGGAGGGGTATGCAAAACAGTCAACTACCTGTGCAGGTATATTTTATATGTACCTGACCCGCAAAACGGAAGTGGGTGATCTCCTCCATATATCGTATGTACTTCTGCTTTCGCTTTTCATTAAATTCAATTTCGGTTTTCGGCTTTTGTCCTTTTGTGTCCTTTTGTGAGACACCTGAGAGAACTTGGCTAAAAATGCAAATTTCATTAAAAAGGGAAAATAAATTTTGCAAAAAAAATTGAATAAAAATGTAGACAATAGAAAGGAAGCTGTCGCTTTTATGATCCTTGGCATGCCTCTATCCTTGATTGTTGTTTAAAGTGATCCTTTTCGGGGCCTTATTATCCTTGTTGTTATATTTTTTCTTGGTAAGCGCGTGCAGAGCGTGTTCCTATGGACATACCATATATTTATTTCTTCATTGATTAAAAAAAAGGAATAAAATCATTGATAAAATAAAGGACTGGACGATGAGTTTGAAACTTTCTTTCAAAAAATACTTTAAGATTATTTAAAAGTGCTTTCGAAACTTTTAAAACTTTACCTTAAAGACTGCTAGATATTTGCGATAATTTTTACTTTTATTTATAACCATTTCAAAACTTTACCATTCACCTTCCTTAGAATCAGATGGATATATGTATCTATATTATTAATCATGATATAAAAAACCCTAAAGGATTTAAAAGTTTTAAAAATGCAATACCAAATTAAATCCATTTGAAGGATTTAAAAAAAAGCGTTCAAAAATATTTTAAAAACCTTTAAAACATTACCTTAATAGGTAATTTTTTTAATATTGATTATCTATCTTTATTGCTATTTTTTATTTTATAAAAACAAAGAAAATTGAAGCATTTAAAAAACGGCTTTATAACTTTCTAAAATATTTCGAAAAAATCCATTACTATGCTTTGAAAAATTTTCAAAAATCTTCCATTAACCCCTCAATGAAAATAATTACTAATTAAAATGGTAAAAATAGTTTTTATTGAATTTTTGATTGAAAGGTCGGACTTACAAAACGAAAATCATTAGAAAATCAAATTACAATCGGTTGGGGTGTGTGTGTGTGTTGGGTGTTTTTGTTGTTTTTTGTTTTTTTTTTTTAGAATAAATTACATGAATGTGTTGCTGGACTCCCGGCTTATGACGTAATTGATTTACATATTGATATATGCTAATTAATTAATTAATTTATGTATATATGCTACTAAGATACAAGTATGACTTTTCATCGATTTGCGGCGACGGACAGCACAAAAATATAAAGTATGCGTGATAAACGTAAAAATAATAATGTTTATAGATATATATATTTTTTTTAATTACACAATAAATGTGTCACATGCATTTTTGTTTTTTTCTTTAAAATTAATCTTGTTTTTTTGAATTTTTTTCTTAATCTAACAATGTCTTTTATAAATTGAATGAATTCTGTTTGGACACAGGCACGCAAATGACTCGAAATTTTTTTGGGAAAAAAGAACAAAACGCTTGGATTTGGATTTTTTAAAAACGAATAAAAAAACATAAAATATTAAAAGGCAGTGGGGGACGTGAGCAATAATGACACTCGAAAATATGGCATACAAGTAGAAGCACAAATACAATTACAATTAGGAGCACAAAACAAACAAAAAAAAATAAAAATTAAAAAAGCAAACAAAAAATAATATAGTTTAGGGGATACTGGGAGGATTAATGGGGTGGTTATGTATGAGGCGGTATATATCGCCTACGACGTCTCATTAAGATGCACACAGTGGGCGTCCTGCATGAGCTGTGTAAGTTTCTGCGTAAACGTTGGAATGTCCTGCAAAAAAATTTTAAAAATAAATTAAAAATTATACAAAATAGAGAAATAAAAAAAAACTAACACTTGTCTGGCAGATCTCCTCCAGCGCCGTCTGTGCCACTGGCAGCGAGGCCTGAGCAAAGCTCTCCAGCAGCTGTCGCCTATCCACCTGACCCATGGCGTACAGGGACTGGGCGATCATGTCGAAATGGAGGGCGCCCTCGCCACTGAGCAGGAGATTGAGCAAAGCCCGCTGGAAGGAGGCCAGCAACTGCTCCTTGAACAGAGCGCGCTGGTACAGACGACTCCGTTCGTTCACGTTCTGCATGGAGAAGAGGACGCTGCGCACATTGCTGGGATCTGTGCCGCTCACCAGCATCTGGCCGTATGCATTCAGGATGGCCATGAAGTGGGCCGGATGCAGGTTGTCGCTACAGTTGAAATTGCCACTGCCAGAGCCAGAGCCGCCTGTGTGCCCGTTGGAAAGTTGATTCTTGTAGAAGAACTGCCACTTGCAGGTCAGGACACTAAAAATCAAAAGAAAATTATAAATAAGAAGCTCTGGCCATTGGAAGTAATCACCCACCTATCGAACAAAGCATACAACAGACTCGTTATCTCGCTACTGTCCGTGGCAGCGTTTTGTTGTTGCAACAACGGCAGTATCTGCTGGGTGCTAAAGTCCAGAATGGAGGGCAGCAGACCCAGAGAAGCACTGCCCGGCTGCTCTACAATCAGCTTAAACATCTGCAGGATTTTCTCCATTACAGCCAGGCGGCTGAGTGTCAATTGTTCCCTGAAACGGAAAGCGATGAAGTTACCGAACAGTCCACCAATTAGAAAGAGAGGGGAAGAACACCAAGTCGTACCTGCTGCTGACATTGATGAACAAAGTCACCATCTCCTTGATGAACTGGCCACCTAAATGGGTGGGCAGGGTCCGGAGCATGCTCAGACTGAACTCGGCCACCGTAATGGCCATGGCAATGCTGCTCAGGCCGAAGCTATTGAAGATCATCAAGGCCTTGGTCAGGATGGGCTTGAATGTGCTGGCCAGCATGTCCTTGGCATTGCCGCCGGTGGCCTTGAAGTACTCTATTAAAGCCGTAAAGGTGCCAAGAAGGCTAAGTGTTGTGGCCGCCACCTTGCTCTCGTTGGCCTGGCCGAGATCGAGATCGAGGAAATTCTGGGCCAATCCTTGGATATACTCGCGCAGCATCCACTGCCGGCGCTGGTAGTCCTGCTGCTGTTCGGGCACGCACTTCCAGGGCAGGACCATGTAGCTAACCAGGCTGATATGGACGTTGATGCACACCTGTCGGGGCAGTTGGGCGCCCAGGCGAGAGCCGGCCTGCAGGAGGCTCTGGATCTGGGGGATCTCCAGCAGGCACTTGGGCCGTATCACAGTCGAGATGAAGAGCAGCAGCTCGCTGGCCGCCTGCTGGACGATGGGCGAGGCCGCCGACAGGGAGCCGTTGCAGGCAAAGATGCTGCCCAAAATGGCAAACATCCGATGGAGCAGCTCGTCACTGCCCATGGCCTTGGACAGCGGAAAGATGCTGCGTATGGCCAGCAGGACTTGAGCGTAGCTGCAAAGGACTCCAATTAGCTTTACAATTCTTTAGAAAAACCAAATCCTTTACTTACAGGTTATCCATATCAGTCTGGAAGGAGGCCTTATCCATTTCGTTGGTGCCGTTGCCGAGGCGATTGCTGGCCAGGAGCTGCAGTGTCTGGAGCAGGCTCTCCGACAGCAACCTCAGCTGGGATTCCATCTCATCGGCCACAGCCGGCGTGGAGGCCGTGGAGGTGTCCATCAAAGGAGCCAGACGCACCACTGCCTGGCAGACGGTGGCAAAATCGCGCAGTATCTCTCCCACATTGGCGCCCTTGAGTTTCCGGGCTGCCTCGTAGGTGCGATTACTGCCATGCTCCAGGGCGTGCTCCAGGGACAGCAGATACATCTGTGGCCGCGACCAATGGGCGTAGACTTGTGCGAAGACGACGTGGGGGCCGCGAGTATTGGCCAGGAGAGCCAGAGTCTCGAAACATTGGTCCAGGAACTGCTGCCATTCGGTGGCGGAGGTCTGGAGGAGATTATAAATGGAAGGTTAGTCTTATTGGAAACTAATAAGTTAGAATCTCTTATCGGAATTGGAAAAATAATAAGCCCTGCACTCTTACAAGATATTCCTGACTAATTCTTATCAAGAAAAAAGGGCCATTATCTGAGCCCGTATGTATCCATAACAGAGACTCACATCGTCCTCCATGAGCTCGTTGTCGAGCACCTCCAGCTCCGGCTTGTTGGCCTCGAACTGTGTGCGTCGCATGATCTCGTCCACCAGCTGGGTGAGCACATGGTTGAAGCGCGTTATCTTGGCGGGGTGGTGTGCAATGTTCTTGATGATCGGTGTCCATATTTCCAGTTTCTCCGTAAAATCCAAGGCCCCATGTACTAACCAAGAGAAGCCATTAATAAAATAGTAATACGAATAAAGTAACATTCCTACATTCTGTGGTACAGGAATATAGAAGATTGAGAAAAGTCTCCAAGACATCGGGCTCCTGCATCAGTTTACCGGCATATTTCGTGGAATAGAGTCGCAACAATTCCCGGAACTTATCGCCATACATATCGCTCTGGCGACGATTGCTATTGTGCTGTTCCAGAAGGCTACTGACACCGCCCATGAGGGTGCCGGCATAGGGAAGCGGTTTCTGCAGATAAAGCAGCTCATTGAGGACCGATAGGGCGGCCAGGGAGATGGGTTCGTGGTTGGGACGCCACTGGGATAGGTCGAGTATGCTCATAAGGAAGTACTCCGAGATCAGTTCAGTGCGTATCCAGGAGACCAAGTGCTGCACACAGCCGAGCAGCTCCAAAATAGAGGAACTTGAAATGTAGAAGATGATGAGGTTAAGGTTAAGAGTTAATTAATGGACCTATGAAGCCTCCAATCGATCACCTACCTTAGTTGATTGTCATTTGGCAGCGCTGAGGTTAGACTAAAGTCCATGAGGGTGTTTGGTATGGTCGTTTGAATGTCTTTGCCATTAATATGGCACACAGCGATTAATAGATACGTGGTTACCAAATCCATGACATCGGGTATACACATGGAGATGCTATTTCGAGGCACAGAACACGAATAAGCCACATAAGAATACATATATGGATGTTATTCACAAACAAAAAGGATATCCCTACGGGATAGGGGAGTATAACGCACCAGGAGTAGAAATACTGCTTCCATTCGGTGGTCAAGTCTCCGCGATTGCTCACCACCTCCTCGGAGGTGACTTTCAATAGGTTTATGCCCAGCTGGAACCGTGTCTTTGTTAGCTCCATGCAGTGCTGCATGTAGTTGGGATCCTGTTCCGGGAACTCTCTCTTCCCCATTAGAGCTATCAGTTGTGCGAGTGTGTCCCTGTGCCGTTTGGCTGGGGTGGAACCCAATTGGGCGTATGTATTCCATAGGGCCTCCCTCAGCAGGGTCTTGTCTTCCGGCGTCAGCTGCGTCCATCGCCGTGTAATGGTGTGCTCCAGCGTTGAGGTGCTGAAGAACCATAGGAATTGATTCTCGGTACCCTCGGACGCTGTTGCCACCCGAAGGCACAATTGCCACGCCTCCGGCTGCGACTTGAAGGCCAGCAGGTTCGTTTCAATCTCACGCTTCCTGGCATTCGAGGTGCTCGGCTGGTAGAACTCCTGCAGCAGGACCTCCACCGTCGTCATGGATGCGGCGTGCTATCAGCCGACAGGGGGGGGCAAGGGGTGAAAGTGAACAAACCCGAGATTAGTAAAGAGAGCACCCCAACTCTGAATCAGCAGCAGCAGCGAACCCCAAAGTGGGCGGCGCACTTACCATTTTTCGCCTGGCTTTTCTCGCTTGCTGTGTGGTTTCTCTCGCATCAGCAGCTGGCCGCTGGCAGTTTCATGTTTTTTCTTTGTGTGTACACGGCCTCGAAGGTGTCCGAAAAACAAAAAAAAAACAAGTCAAGATTGCCCACAAAAAAATCCAACTCTGAAACTCTCAGCAATGTGCCTGGCAACCCTATCCTCACATACGTTGTCCAACACTCGGACTATCGATAACAACAGCTGAATGGGAATATAAGTGGATACCCCCCACAACACTAAGGAAAAATAAAAATTTTTTTTATTTTTCAAATGAAACATAATCTTACTTATTAATTATTGTAATGTACATAATGTAATTAAGTCATATTATAGTTTATAGTGTTGAAATGTTTATGTTTTAGTTCTGTGCGATAACAATCCAATATCGTTAACGGTCAAAGCTTTCGATCGAAAATGTCATTATCCATAAAGAAATGATTTTCATTCTAATCAAAATAAATTTTAAAAATTACTTACCCACTTGAGCTGTGTGTTTTCTTAATTTTAACATTATGGTTTTTTTTTTCCTTTCTTTGTGTCTTTGATGAGTGTAAAGCTGCGAAAGATAAATACATATTTGAATTATTTTTTTAGGAATAGTATCATTTAAACTAAAATAAACTTAATAAACTGCATAATCACCGTGTGATTTTTTAATACTACCATTATGTTTCATTTTTTCCTTTTTCTGAAGATTATTATGGTGTGAATGTTATAATGTTATTAATGATTTTCTCATTTAAGGAGTTATGGAAAATCCTAGAAAGATGTGGAATATTTTCATTTAAACTAAAAAAAACTTGGGAAACTGCATACTCACTGTGTGTCTTCTTAATCTATTTTTACCATATTAAAATTTTGTTTAACAACAAGAATAACGAACTTTTCGCGTTGATTTTAATTCCGATCTATATTTATTATTTTTGATATTCTTTCAGAGCTACGTTCCTTTTGGTCTTAAAGGTGCCTTAGTGACTGAAAGATCTTCAAAATCTCTTTTTTAGGCATTGGAGGCTTCAAAAAATATTTCATAATTTGAAAATAAGTAATGGTGTTTTTTTTTATTTTCTCTTTTCGTTTTTAAAGTCTTTCTTACCATTTTCTAAAGGTTTCAACTTCTTTCTTTTGAGTTATTTGGGACTTTGGGCCTTTTCTTAAGGTTTTATTAACTTAAATATTTATATACTTTTGGTTTAAAGACTTTATTAAAGACTGGCAGAACTGCCTTCTTGTGGCCCAAAAAAAGGAAATTATTTTCAAAATAAATCCCCAGCTCTTTTTCCAGCTCTCACATAACCTTTGACTCTTAAGTTAAATTTCATTTTATTCGAGGAGCTGTTGTATTCCAAAACAATCATTCAATTCTCAGTTGTTTGTCGACCTTAACAGTGTTCCAAACAAATTTTTTTTTTTTTCATCATTCGAAGCTCAAAATAAATAATTTTATTTTTTTGAGATTCATCTCAGCTATCAAGACCTAAGATCATGCCCCGTGGAAGATATGGTAACCGCAAGGGACGCAACCGCCAGTTCACTCCGACTGACGAATTGAAGGAGGAGCTCGAAAGCAGTGGATCCGACCGTAGCGTCCTCTTCAGTCTAATGGAGAGTTACCCGCCCAACGGGAAGAATACCTCGTCTTCGGAGCCCGACTCGGAGGACGAGTTTCCTCGCTCCAAGGGCGCCTGCGGCGTCCATAGCCTTTTTAAGATTTCCAATCCGAATCGCTTGTCCGAGACCGAGGATAAGGCCACTATTAATAGCCGCGTGAAGAAGCGCGAGCGTCTCCTTACCCATAAGTTGCTGAAAAGCAGCGAGGCCGAGGCGGACCTGGCCCGCCTGGCTGTCGTCCGCAAGGAGCGCGAGGCGGCCGCCGAACGCCGTCTGGCCGCCAAGGAAGCCGCCGCCGCCGCCTTGGCCGCCGGTTCCAAGACTTCTATGAAGCGCACCTCCCCGAATCCGTCAGCAGACGCCAACGTGGCCGCCAGTGTCGGGGGCTACCAAAGGAAGTCACGCAGCTCCCGCAAAAAGTAATCCCAGAAGTCCCAGGCATCATACCGAGATGTATTAGCAAAACGGAAATAAATACAATCATGTAAAATTTTAGTCTTTATATAGAAGGATATAGAAGTAGAAAAAGGGACTTTTTTTTCATATGTCTCCATATCACAGCCAATTCTTATCCGATTCTCAAACGGAATATCTTAAACGAATTCTGGATCGATTTCCCACCAATCTGCATCAAAACCCTACAACAAAATATTTTGTAGATTTTTTTCCAAATTTCGTGGGGAGACCCCTTGCGAAATGGGGTTTTTCAGATATGGTTCAGAGTCATAGCCATATCTCAGCCAATTCTCATCTGATTCTCAAACGGAATACCTTAAACGAATTCTGGATCAATTTCCCACCAATCTGCATCAAAACCCTATAACAAAATATTTTTTAGATTTTTTTCCAAATTTTGTGGGGAGACCCCTTGCGAAATGGGGTTTTTCAGATATAGTTCAGAGTCATAGCCATATCTCAGCCAATTCTCATCCGATTCTCAAACGGAATATCTTAAACGAATTCTGGATCGATTTCCCACCAATCTGCATCAAAACCCAACAACAAAATATTTTTTAGATTTTTTTCCAAATTTTGTGGGGAGACCCCTTGCGAAATGGGGTTTTTCAGATATGGTTCAGAGTCATAGCCATATCTCAGCCAATTCTCATCTGATTCTCAAACGGAATACCTTAAACGAATTCTGGATCAATTTCCCACCAATCTGCATCAAAACCCTATAACAAAATATTTTTTAGATTTTTTTCCAAATTTTGTGGGGAGACCCCTTGTGAAATGGGGTTTTTCAGATATGGTTCAGAGTCATAGCCATATCTCAGCCAATTCTCATCCGATTCTCAAACGGAATACCTTAAACGAATTCTGGATCGATTTCCCACCAATCTGCATCAAAACCCTATAACAAAATATTTTTTAGATTTTTTTCCAAATTTTGTGGGGAGACCCCTTGTGAAATGGGGTTTTTCAGATATGGTTCAGAGTCATAGCCATATCTCAGCCAATTCTCATCCGGTTCTCAAGTGGAATACCTTAAACGATTTCTAGATCGATTTCCTGATTTTCTGGATCTGCAGCCTTATCTAAATCAATTTATTTTATCAACAATTTTCAATATAATCAATATTAAATATGAGCACAAAAGTAAGCCTAGATTTTGTATTCTGTATTGTTAGCCTCTGGATTGTTCAACTTCAGTTTAGATCTCCTTTTGATTTCATAGAAAACAGACCAAAAATATATTTACCGGAATTGAATATTCAAAATTTTAGTTTTTATTTATTCGACTTTGGTAAGTGTTTCAAAAACAACATTTAAGATTAAACCCGAACAAAAAAAAATACATATATTAAAGTTATTATTTTATTTATTATTTACAAGAGATTAGTATGGTTAATTAAAATAAAAATAGAGTAAATAATATAAAGATAGAAAGATAGACAAATAGAAGATGAGTAAAATAAACTTTTTTAGATTTTTTAAAGATTAACCGTTTTTTTCTAGATTTAAAATTATATTTATAATAATAATCCGATTTTTTGTTGCCCAACACTGAACACTGCTGCTCCCATCCACCTTGCAGCACTGCACTAGCGGTAGAAAAGAAGAAGAAAGCGCGCGCTTCGCCACACTGCCACCGGCAACAGGTAAGAGAGAGAGAGAGAGAAGTGCTGCAAAAAGCTACATAGTTGCCGGCGAAACAATCAGATATTAGCTAGTTAGAATTTGCCAAATACACAGGTTTAATCCGATCAGAGGGCAGGCCATAGAATCAAATCCGAAAATGGAGCGTAAAGCAGGAAAACGTTCGCGTTCCCCGACCGATGACGATACCAACAACAATGTTACCCAAACCAAGGTCTGGGTAAGCCAGAAGATGAGCGATGCCCGCGACCCGGCGAAGATGAAGGAGGTCCACGGTGAGTCCATGGTAAACTTAATCGGGGGGTAATTTTCACTTATCTTGTATTTAATAAGTATTACCACTACTAAATGAGAGAAAAATGGTTGTCCGACTGGGTGGGGTTACACTTGCGCTGTCGTCCGGACACCAAAATGACAGATGTCATTGGATGTCAGGAGCTGGAACAAGCAAAAACAAGCGAAACACACATAAACAGAGATATCTCCTAAAAAACACATCAAATATCTGAATTCTTTTAAAGAAACTTGAAAAATTGAAAAGATTTAATTACTTATTGCTTATATTTCGAATTTTGGTAATAATTTCCATTAAAATAGTGAGTTTTTCTTTTGGAGCTTTTCACGTGTGTTCCATTCCCAAGTGTGTCTTGTGAAAATATTTACCATTTACATCTCCCTTGCAGAAAAAACTACTAAAATGCTATTCGACGCTGCCGCCAACATGGGAACCGGAAATGGTAGTACCCAGGCCCAGAGTCTAACCGTTATGGTAGCTGCAGGATCGGGACAGGGACAGCAGCAAGGTCAGGATCAGACTATAGCAGTGGCATCCGCATCCTCAACCGCCTCCGCCACTCTACACGAACAATATCAGTTGCTGGGGGATGGCACCATCATAGTGCGCGATATGCGTCCGGATATGGCTAATCCGCGCCTGGAGCGCAAAAAGTCACGCTGCTGCCAGCGCCAGACCCTCATCCATGGCATCTGTGTCAACTGTACAATGGACTTGTGCGAGGAGTGCGGCTATTCGTGCGGCGAATGCTACCAATTTATATGCCGCAGCTGTGTTACTCTATTGTAAGTGACTCCAACTAACTAATATTCATACTAGTTACTTAATATATATTTAATTTTCTTTAGTGGCAACCGTCCTGATGATTCCGATGATCCGCTCTGCGAACGCTGCCAGATGTTCTTCGCCTAAGAAGGAGCTATTCGCCTATTTTTTTCATAGTTTTATTTTTTTTTTTTTTGGAATCCTCCCCAGTGAGTCGAAGTCGAGTCATATCCATTGCCCCCCATCCGCTATGTTAAATTTTAAGTTCTGAATCAGTACAAATTCGGCCAATCTTTCTATATATATATATATCTGAAAAGAGCCAAAGCCAGAACCACCATCACCACCACTACTACTCTCACTTCTTAGACTTTACACGAATAAACTTAAAAAAGAAAACACACATAATTTATATATATAACACTGATATATATATATATGTATTTGGAAAAATAAAAGAAAAATTAATGTCTAAAATCGGGAAAGGCAAGGTATAAGAACCATTATCCTTAGTATCCTTAAACTTTTCCCCTAAACTTGTGATACTTTTCGTGATCCTTCACCAGGCTCTCGTACATCCGGGCGCCGGCCTCGCTGCTGGAGCGCAGGATAAAGTGCCCGGCACGATGGTCACAGATCCCAATCAGCTCGTGGCACACACGAACTATGTGAACTTTGACCTGCCAAACAAAGAAATATATGAATAAGTCCGTAGTTCTAAGTAATCTTAATAAAGAATATATATAATCTTGAATGACAGACCTTTTCAAACAACGTGGTGGGTCGTTCGGTGGCCACCATCTGGCGAATGGTAAAGATCAGGAGGAAGGGGGCCACTCGCTTCACGGCCAGCGACTGGGTGGTCGTCACTGTGGACATTACGGTGGCCAGTTTCAGGCCCAGATCGGCCAGACCATCCAGCTCCGTCTCACTCAGATCCTGGGCCTGCTTGCGCTCCGCCCGATAGCCCACAATGGCCTGGACCAGATCCTGGCACAGGGCACTCAGCTGGGCGGCCCTATCTGACATCAGGTTGGTGTGCTGTTTCAGCAACACCATCAGGTTCTCTGTTATGGCGCCATACAGATCCACAAAATCCGTCCAACTGCCACCGTTGCGGATCAAATGCTTGATGTCCACGTCCAGCAGGCTGCCCAACAGGCAATCCAAG
This sequence comes from Drosophila parabipectinata, assembly GCA_018153455.1. Taxonomy (NCBI): domain Eukaryota; kingdom Metazoa; phylum Arthropoda; class Insecta; order Diptera; family Drosophilidae; genus Drosophila; species Drosophila parabipectinata. The sequence continues at coordinate 5,728,385 of JAECYA010000055.1, forward strand.
GTTTCGCCCGTCAGGGGCACCGTCCTGTTGCCGGCCATGTGCCGCTGAGCCTCCAGCAGGCGCACAGCATGACCCCGGTATTCCGCATCCTTGGGCTCTGGCAGGCGCAGGGCAGCGCTCACACTGATGACCTCAAAGTGTTCATTGAGCATCTGGAATGGAGGACAATAGAGAGGTGTCTGATGATGATAATAGTTGCCAGCTTACCGCTCCCTTGACGCTGCTCAGCGAGCACTTGGCAAAGAGTCCCAGCAGAGTCAAGACATTCCTCAGGGCCGTATGCTGGGCGGGCGTTTCCGGACGCGGCATCTCCCCAATTTGGCTCGAGAGGCGACGCAGGAGCAGCAGAAAGTCCTCGTTGGTCTTGTAGCCGATGATCAGCTTGATGGCCGGCTCCACTGTGCTGGCGGAGATGTCGCCCGTTTCGATGTCCTCGTTCAGTTGCCGCCAATAGGAGCTCAGCACGAACTCGATCTCATCGGGATCCAAGTGGAGGCGCTGGCGGTGGGTGAGGGCCACGTTCAGCAGGCGAATGGCGTGCGGATTGCGGTAGTTAAGCTGGAGAGGATTTGCCACAAGGATTAGTACTGTAACATCAAGGATATCAACCAAAAAACTCACGGAGTATCCAATGTATATCTTGCAGATGCGCCGGAACTTGTCATCGATGGTCTCCGACAGATCTTGCTCCGGGGCTTGCTCCTCCTTGGCCTTTTTCTTGTTCTTCTTCTTCTTCTTTATTTCCGAGTCCTCCTCCTGGCCTTCGTTTTCCTTCTCCTCTGCCTTCTTGTTCTTCTCCAGCTGCTCCTTTTCGCGCTCCTGCTTGGCGACTCGACTGATGCAGCTGCTCAGGTAGGTGGCATAGCCCGCCCGGGTGTCGTCCACAAACTCCATGTAGACGGATGCCTCCTTCTTTTTCGAGCGGAACTTGTGAGCCACCATCTCCCCAAAGATCTCCACCAGCGGCTGAAGGTGACGCTGCAACCGCCGGCCCTGAGCACCACTGGCATTGGACAGCGTTTGGATGGCCAGGAGCAGGAGCCGTGTCTGCTCCCCACTAAGCTTACTGTTGGCCGTCAGCTGCTCCTTGAGGTGCTCCGAGCAGCTGACGAGGAAAGACTCGCTGCCAGCACCCTGTCGTCGAATGCAGCGCGCGAAGAGGGTCTCGTAGAAGTTCCAGCCCTCCGCGGTGGTGGTGGGAATCATCTCCAGCATCGTGGCCAGCTTTGGGATGAACTCGCAGACGGGCAGGGGTTGTCCAAAGTGCATCAGGTCTGTTGGGAGGGTAACTCTTCAATCCTGAATCCCACAAACTAAAAGCTAGTCACTCACCTATTAGCACTTCCAGGAGCTTCTTGGCTTCCTCCTCCTGCTGCTGGCTGCGACTGAGATCCCTGTAGAGGACGAAGGTGACCAGCCAGAGGCGGGAGCGTATGGAGCTGGACAGTTGCACCAGAGGTAGGCCCTGTAATCCCTGTATAGTCTCCAGAGCTGAAGGCAGATCCTCCACATCCTTGTCGGTGGCAGCCTTCTCCTTGAGGAAGCTCACCAGAGCAGCCTGGTCCAGTTGCTCCTCCAGCTTGAGCTTCGCCAGCAGGGAACCCTTCACCTTGGCCGCCTTCACAGAAGCCGCGTACTCCTGGAGGAGCTTCAAGGCCAACAGCTCCACGCAGTCCGCGTCCTCCAGATCCTGCAGCCCCTGTTGGGTGCGCAACTGTTTCTGGGGCCTGGTTAGCCGGAAGAGCTGCGACGCGGGCACGATCTCGGCCAGGGCGACGGGGCATCCCACGCCACGTTGATCGGCCTGCAGCAACCAGCCGCTCTCCGCCAGCTGCAGCTCCAGCCGCTGCAACCGCAGGCGGCACGAGCTCTTGCCAAAGTTGTGGACCCTCTGCTGGATCAGAGTCCACTCGGCGGGCGGCAGGAATCCGCGAAGCTGCACGGATCTCTGGCTGGCGGGATGACCGTCCGGCCAGTAGTGGGCCAGGAGCAGTTCAAAGCCACTGGCCAGCTCCGTGCACTCGAGGAAGGCGTTCATGAGCCGACGATTGTGCTCCTGGCTGAGCAACCGGCGTCCGAACTGCTCCAGCACCTGGGCAGTGTGCTGCAGCTGCTGTTCCACCTCACCCTGATGCAGATGCACTTGCTCTGCCAGCCGAGTGCCGCTCAAGTACTGACACAACAGCGCCGCATGAAAGTCCCGCGAAAAGTCCAGATTCTCGGGCAGCACAGCCTGAGGCTGTTCCTCCTCCAGCAGCTCGGCAAACGAGTGGAGCAGCGTCTTCCAGATGACCAGCGACGGCTTGGTCATCAAATGGCTGACCAGGCGGGTGAAGGCCATGCCCGCCGACTGACTCGGCCAGGTGTGGTTCAGCTGCTTGAAGGCATCGTTCGAGGACGAGGCCGGGGGAGCTGACGTGGGCGATGTCTCCGCCAGAATGAACTGCAGAAAGTGCTGCTCCGTTTCGGTCTCAGCTCCTTCGCTCACGGAGTCCTGCAGGCGACGCTTCTTGCTCTCCCCCGAGGCGACTGGCAACTGGTACTTGCCCAGCCACTCCTTCAGACTCTTCAGGAGATTCATGATGAACCTCTCGGCCCGACTCAGGCGCCGGAACATGTCCAGCAGCAGGATCAGATACTCGGAGTACAGCTGCTCCTCAACGGCACTCTGTTTCGGAGCGGTGAGCAGCCAAACGGTGATCTGGTAGACACTGTGCTCCAGGAGCATTGGGTTCAGGCGCAGGGCCGAGCACAGGAGTACCAGGACCTCCTTCAGGTGCGTCTGCTTGTGATCGCGAACCAGCTCGAGAAGTTTCTCAGAAATGTAGGTGAAGGCGGTTTTGACTTTGGCTTTGGACCCGGCGGCCTTCTCCCCCTCCTCCTCCTCCTCGCTGTCGGACTTCTCTCGGTTTCTCTTGCTCTTCTTCTTCTTGTCCATACCGAACTGCAAGGATATGTCGTATTTTCGCAGGGACGTCAGCAAGTGGGCGGCTAGCAGCAGAGGCTCACTCTCCCGGAAAACCGCCCTAATAGTCAGGACTAGATCATTGGGCTCGAAGCGATTGTTGAGGACTTCCGCCTCCAGGAGCAGTAGCTTCACATGTAGCGGCTGCTTGGCGATGCGCTCCTTCTTAAAGTGTGCCTTTAGCTGCTTCTCCAGCTCGGCCAGCTCCTCCACGCAGTGCGATTTCAGGGTGAGGAGCAACTCTACCAGAGGGCGGAGGGATTGGTTGTCGTGGCAGGTGACGAGGTCTTTCACCTTCTGGGATCTCCGTGCCATGTCCGACAGCTGCTTGATGATGGGAATCACAAACTCGGCATCGGTGTGCTCCAGCTCACGATCCTCACCAGCATTCCTACGTTTTTCGACGCATTTCTGATGACTTCTGAAGATGCAGGCGAAGATCTCGGTCAGAAGATTGTAATCCGAACGCAGGGCATCCTGGAGCAGCTCAAAGTTCAGACAACTGGACAGGAGACCGAGAATAGCTTCGTCTCCGGTCGAATCCGTTCCTGCCACCGCCACCAGAGCTCGGATAAACGCCGATTTGCACTCCTGACTCACCAAGCCCGGTTGGGCGCGCAGCTGGACGAGATCCTTTAGCTGCTGGATGGGTAGTTGTGTACAAGAGCCAAGGGATTCGCTCAGCCATCGAATGATGATCTCAAACTTGCTGGGATAGGGAAACTCCACAGACTGCCAGACGCGTAGAGCGAATTCAACACGTGCCGCATACGGTTTGGTCTCCTCCTGCAGCCAGGACTTCAGCTCTGTGGAAGATTCGGAGGAAGAAGACGTTTATTAGGGTTTACCCCCATTGATCAGTCACTAACCTTCGCCGGTGTCCATGTTAGTGCATTCGTTCAGGTGGTTTAAAAAAAAAAAACACGGCAATTTCGAATCTCGCACGTGTTATCGTTGGACAGTGTTGGAAAACACTGTTGACACCCCCCACCAAAATCAAGCCAGAAGGCATCAGCTGATGCTTTGTAGTTACTGTCAGTTTAAAATGGAATCAAAAACAAATTAACTTTCATATTTATAAATTTCTTTTCAAAAACAATGAAAAACTATTTTCTTTAAATACACAAAGAAACATAAGCTAAAATTATTTGTATATTTATATATTACTCGATTAATAAAAAAAAAAGCTACACAGCACTGCCGGAGAGTGGACCGCCACCGAACAGCTGATCGCGCATGAAGAACTAACCATCAGCAGCTGATTAAGGTTTATTTTTTGATTTTCGCCAATTCGAAAACATTTTTCTCAATTTTGGTTGATTTCTGTTTATGGTGCTGAATGAAAACGAGTCGCTCGTAGACAGAAATCACAATGTTGTTGAATTGCACGAGGCTAACACACGGCTGCACGACTCTCCGGGTCTCGCAAATCTGCCGAGCATCATATAACCACCAACATCACCTCCACCGACAGTATCCGCAGCTGGGCCGGTGCCTGCAGCGAGGATTGCGGACACCGCCAAGGCCACCAGCAACGGTGGCACCGTCCACCAGCTTGGGTGGCCACCACCAGCTGTTGTTCCTTGCGCTCCGTATGCCGACGCGGTGCCTGCGACGCGGTCTGGCCCAGACTGCCAAAAAGATTAGGTTGATAGGCAATGTTCCAAAGCAAGGAAAGGTACCTGTTACTTCACCATTAACCGCCCCACCAAAACCTAAAGTCGCCGTTCCTGCTACTATGGGCCGATCACAGTACGCACGCCTGCTAAGCCTTACCAAGTCGGAGAAATGGGTGCTGACAGGTGGGGGATTACTTGGTTATATGTTTACCTTTTAAAATCTAATGCTTTGATTTCTCCTTCCAGCGGGTATACTATGTCTGATTGTCTCATCGGCCATCACCATGTCGGTGCCCATGTTTCTCGGCAAGGTCATCGACGTGGTCTTCAACAAGGCGGGCATGGACAGTGCCGCCGTTGCTCGACTGGGCGAGTACTCCATGATGTTGTTCGCGATATTTGTTCTAGGAGGAATTGCGAACTTCTCCAGAGTCTACCTGTTTGGAAATGCAGGTAACTTGAGAGCCATATCTTTCCAGCATTATCCTCAAATTGGAATCTACTTGTAGCTCTCAGGATTGTAAAGAATCTTAGATCTCGGGTGTACAAATCGATGCTGATGCAGGAGGTGGGTTGGTTCGACACCAAGGGCACTGGTGAGCTAATCAACCGCCTCAGCAACGACACCTACATGGTGGGCATTTCCCTCAGCCAGAACGTCTCCGATGGACTTCGATCCTTGGCCATGATTGGCGTGGGAACGGGCATGATGGTGGGTTATCTTTGCCACTACTACTCTGTTTAATCTGGGAATTATTCTACAGATCTACACCTCGCCCCAATTGGCGGCAGTAAGCGCACTGGTGGTGCCCGCCATGGCTGGAATGGCCATCGTTTATGGACGCTATGTGCGTAAGATTACCCGCAAGGAGCTGGACAAGTATGCCCAAATCATGAAGTATGCGGAGGAGCGATTCGGCAACGTGAAGACCGTGAAGATCTTTTGCCGGGAACAGCAGGAGGTGAAGGCTTTCGACAAAAAGCTGGACGAGGCTCTCCAAATTGGCTACAAGGAAACCCGGGCCAGGTCCATATTCTTTGGACTGGTAAGATCTCTACTCTACTTCCACTGAGCTCCAATTATCTCAACTTCACTTTCAGACTGGCTTCTCGGGCAACTTTATAATCATATCGGTGCTGTACTATGGCGGCACCTTAGTTCTTCAGGATCAAATCAGCATCGGCGCTCTGACCGCATTCATGCTGTACGCCGGCTACGTGGCCATCTCGATGAACGGCCTCTCCAATTTCTACAGCCAACTGAACAAGGGCGTGGGTGCCTCGGAACGGATCTGGGAAATTCTGGACCGCGAATGCTCCATACCCATTGACAAGGGCATTGTACCGGACGGCAAACCGTTGGGTGATGTGGGCTTCCAGAATGTCTACTTCTCGTTTCCCACTCGTGCCGAATCCGCTGTGCTCTCGGACTTCTCGCTCAACCTACTGCCCGGCCAGACGACGGCGGTGGTGGGTCGATCGGGATCGGGAAAAACGACAATAGCTCTACTGCTGCTCCGACTCTACGATCCCCAGTCGGGTGCAGTGACTCTGGATGGCATCGATCTGCGGACGGTGAATCCCCAATGGCTAAGGGACAACATCGGAGCGGTTAGCCAGGAACCGGTTCTGTTTTCGGGCACCATTCGCGAGAATATTCTGTACGGCGTGAATCCCGGGGATGAGCCCAACGAAGAGCTGCTTCAACGGGTCGTGGAGGAGGCCAACATTAGCCAGTTCACGGATCAGTTGCCCGACGGCCTGGACACGATGGTGGGCCAACGGGGCATGATGCTAAGTGGCGGCCAGAAGCAGCGCGTCGCCATCGCCAGGGCACTAATTAAGGTGAGCATGGAAACGAAATCCACGTGATTATTTATCCTCCGATCTTCTTGTAGAACCCCACCATCCTTGTCCTGGATGAGGCGACCAGCGCCCTGGACGCCATGTCCGAACAACTGGTGCAGAACGCCCTGGATCGGCTAGTCCAAGGACGCACTGTCCTGACCATTGCCCACAGACTGAGCACCATCCGGAATGCGGACCAAATCGCCGTACTGAGCGACGGCAAGATCGTGGAGCAGGGCAACTACACGGAATTGATGAACATCCCGGAGGGTGTCTTCCGGGAACTGGTTGCCACTCAGGCCTTTGGCAACCAGGAATCGGCGCAGGAACCGGCCCAGGAACCGGCCCAGGAATAGCTCCAGGAATGGAACTAGGGTGTGGGTTTTTAGTTTAGATATCTTAGTATAATTGTGCGATCCGCCGCTGGATGGTGGTGGTTTCGCTGGTGCATCTCTGTTACCGGGCTATGTGTTCATATATATGTAGTATGTATCGAGGTATATATACTCTGATATATATATATCTTTTGTTTTTGATTCTTTGTACAATACATGGACGATGTTAAAGAAATGCTGGCGTTTTTCTTTCGCGAAGAAAGTGGGTAAGAGTTTCCTTGGAAAAGTAGGAAGTTTTGAAATAGGAATAAAACTAGAGGTTTTGAAAAAGATCTATCCCTTGTAGATTTATAATATTTTTTTTTATAATTAACTGCTATTAGTTAATTATAGTTTTTTAATCATGTCAGCTAACTAGTTCTATCTTATATCATAAACCTTCTTTTAAGAAAACGGGAACCTAGGAATTAGGATTTTGAAAGAGAGATATTATTTTGTAGAAGTACCGGGTATCATTTATAAATTTTAAATACTATTTAGTTAAATTAACTGCTATTTATTAATCACAAATTTTTTTATCAGAATTGTAAACTCTTTCTCAACGCTACTACTAGTTTTAAAATACATAGTTTTGGTTTAAAAAGTTTGAATTAGTAATAAATTCTTTTTCATACAACAATTTATATATATTTTATAATTTTCCTCATACTAAATTCTTTTTTTTTAATTTTTATACCATTTTTTTTAAATTATAAACATACTCGTAAAAAAACGAAATCTTGTTAAAAATTTTTGAAATAGTAATATTACGTTATAGGTGTACCATTCTAAAAAAAAAGTACCGGCTATCAGGAATCACATATACCTAATATTATAGATACCTAATAATAGATACCTAATATTATATTTTATGATTTCCACCTTCGTTGTGGAAAAAAATTCGTTTTTTTTAATAAGTCTTTTATAATTAAGTTTCCTTTTATTAAAGTAAGAAACCACTTTTTGAAAAAAGGGATCGTTTATGGGGTTTGAAAGAGTAATATTTTGTTTTAAGGAGAAGTTGGGGGTATCATTCATAAATTTTAAATAATTTAATAATCTTGTACAACGCACCTGAAAAACATAGTTATTAACCTAGATTTACTATCTCTTTCTTTTTAAAATTAAAGAAGCAATTATTAGAAACCAGGAACTTTTAAAACAGTTTTTGAATAGTAATAATATTTTGTAGAAGTACCGGGATATCATTTATCTAATATCGGTTATCAGATTTTCTTCTAAAATTAATTATATAGCCAAAGTTACTAACTTTTCCTTTTTAAAAGCCAAAAATTTAGAAGATGGGAACGTTGGGATAGAAATCTTAATTTCATAATAAGCTCTGTTTATGAAAAAAGTACCGGGTATCGTATATAGATTCCTTATATTATTCCACTTAACTCCCCATTTAAATAATTTTCAAACTTTTTTTATAAGAAAGTAATTCTTAAAATTCAGAAAACACTAACTGATGAAGTACAAATATTTTATTTTTAAAGGATTTCTGATACTATACCTTATAATTTCCTGTTTAAATTAATTATTTAGTTTCCCTTTTTTTTAAACCAAAAACCCCACTCATTCTTTACACTTTGAAACATTTTATTATTAATTTGTTTTCTTAATCTTAAATCTAATAAACAGGCACAAAAATAAATGCAATAATTTCATTGTATCTAACTTCTAAATACGTCCTGTGCAAAATATATCCAGAAATTCAATACGTGGAACAGGCTAAGGGATACTGCCGGGCAGTATCCCAATCCTGAGGGAGCCTTACTTCATGGTGGGCATGGCCACGGCCGCCTGGGTGTGGGTGACGTCAGTTTCGCGCCACAGCTGGGTGACCGTCTTCGTCTGGGTGTAGAACTTGATGCCCTGCTTGCCGTAGAAGTGGTGGTCACCGCGGAAGGAGCCGCGGGTGCCGGTGAACGAGAACATGGGCAGGGGCACGGGAATGGGGACATTCACGCCCACCTGGCCGGCATCGATCTCGTTGACGAACTTGCGGGCGGCAGCTCCGTTGGTGGTGAAGACAGCAGTGCCATTGCCGTAGGGATTGGCGTTCACAATATCGATGGCATCGTCCAGGGTATCGGCATTGAGGATCACCAGCACCGGTCCGAAGATCTCCTCGGTGTAGCACTTCATCTTGGGGGTGACATCGCTCAGGATGGTGGGACCAACGAAGTAGCCCTCCTCGTAGCCGGGCACTGTGATCTTGCGACCGTCCAGGACGAGCTTGGCACCCTCCTTGACACCGGACTCGATCAGATCGTTGATGCGCTGCCGGGAGGCGGCACTGATCACGGGACCCACATCAGTTCCGGGCACATGACCGGCATTAACCTTCAGCTTCTGGGCACGCTCCACCAGATCGGGGATCCAGGACTGGGCATCGCCCACGAACACGGCCGTGGAGAGGGCCATGCACCGTTGTCCGGCCGCACCGAAGGCGGCTCCGGCCAACTGGTTGAGGGTGTTCTCCTTGTTGGCATCGGCCAGGATGATACCGTGGTTCTTGGCGCCCATGTTCGACTGGACGCGCTTACCGTTCTTGCCGGCCCGCTCGTAGATGTACTTGCCGGCCTGGTCGGAGCCAACAAAGGACACAGCCTTGATCTCGGGGGCATCGCAGATGAAGTTGACGGCGTCGTGCTGGCCGTGGATCACGTTCACCACACCGGGTGGGCAGCCGGCCTCGTTGAGCAGCTCCATCAGCAGCATAGTGGCGCCGGGAACACGCTCCGAGGGCTTCAGCAGCATGGTGTTACCCGTGGTGATGGCCACCGGGAACATCCACAGCGGGATCATGGCCGGGAAGTTGAAGGGAGCCACTCCAGCGGTAACACCGAGAGGCAACACCAGCGAATAGGTGTCCATGTCGCGAGCCACATTGGCCACCGTCTCGCCCATCTGCAGGGAGGGAATGCTGCAGCAGTGCTCCACCACCTGGAGACCGCGGAGGACATCACCCTCGGCATCGGCCAGGGTCTTGCCCTGCTCCTTGGTAATGTTCTTGGCCAGCTCGCCCATGTTGGCCTTGATCAGGGCCTGGAGCTTGAACATCACCTGTTGGCGGGTGAGGATCGACTGGTTGCTCCACGAGCGGAACGCCTTCTTGTTCGACTCCAGGGCCGTCTGCATCTCTTCCTGGGTGGCCTTTGGCACACGGGTCACCACCTTGTTGGTGGCCGGATCGTGTACATCGATCCACTCCTTGGTCTTCGACTCCACGAACTTGCCGTCGATGAAGAGCTTGGTGGTGGGAGCGGCCGAGGAGTAGGAGCGCTTGGCCATCTGGCGAGCCTAGTGACGAAAGCAATGCATTGCGTAATTTTTAATGGTTTTCATTAAAAGTTGGAAACTAAGTTTTAAACATTTATACTTTAATTATTATAGTGATATCTTAATCTAAATGTTTTAAGCAACTAGTAAATGTAATTAGTAATGTAGTTAAGTAAATTAGGTAAAAAAATCAAAATCTGTTTCAAATTGTCTCAAATTTTCAAAATTCTATAATATTTAGTTAAATTTTTTGATAAAAATTTTTAACTAGGGTTTTTTTTCATTAGAGACTTTATATATGAATATAAATGGCTGATTATAGGGGAAGAAGGTACTTTTTTTTAATAAACTATTATTTAAAGTCAATAAAACTCGGAAGATACTTCAAAATCTACATTTTTTTATGTAAAAACTATATAAAAAACTTGAAAACATATTTTAATTTAATTTAAAATGCTAAAAAAACAATTTAAATAGACCTAAATTAAAATTATCTATATGCTTTGGAATATGATCAAAAAATATATATAAAGAACGAAGAACTTTCGTCACTGGTAAACTAATGCCTTAAATTTGTTGCACTTGACTTTAATTTGAAATGCAAAATAGTGGTTAGTGGCCGGGAATCCTAACCTCAATGGCCCCAAGAAACCATTCGGTGGGGTGAGGTTTTTTGTAGCTGGGTTGATAACCTGCCGGGGCGGGCATACAGGGGGCCGCCACGCCCACTCTTATCTGAATATATGGCCCAGAGACCATTTGAAGTGGCATGGAATTGTTTCGCTCGCGGCTTATCGCGTTTTATTGAATTTCAAACATATTTCCCTAAATCCCCCTCATAATTGTTTTTGTTTTTTTTTGAGATACTTTTTTTTTTTTTTTTTTTTTATTTTTGCCAACACCGCTTTATCTGTTTCTGCTAGCCGACTGCTTCTCATATAGTATAAAGTTGCGTAACATGTGTTGTCAATTGAAGATTTGGCCCAGGGGCATATCATAAAGGGATAAGATAATCATTTTTATGTTTACTTAGAGAAATAAATAAAAATTTATAAAAATAATATATAAAATATATATATTTTTAATTTATTTAAATAGATCCCTTCTTCCAACGCCCCTGACAGGCTCTTTCACGGCCACACTTACACCAGCGCACCTGCTCATTCTTATTTAATTGACTAAAGTGAGAGTGAGAGCGGTGTAATGGCACCTATATTACATGTGCCATTACACTCTCACTATACTCTCTCCCCTTTCTTCCCAGGGGGGTAATTCTAATTGGAAGTCATTAACTTACCTCAGCTCCAATTAAACGCACAAGGGACATCGTGGATATGTGGATTTTTGGCTCGGGAGGATCGGATCAGATCGGATCTCAGTTGGGGAGCAACGGGGGGATCGCGTGTTCGCCAAACGATGGTTCCACTAGAACTGAACGCAGCCGCCGATGTTTTGCCCACTTGGAGTATACATATGCATGTATGGAGGAGAATACTATATAGCGTGGTGTGATTGTTGATATACGAGTCGGGAACTTGACGGCGGTAGGTGGTGGGGCTGGGGCGGTGTGTGGGGGAGACAACGTCAAATAGCCCCCATACACCCAAGCACACACACACACACACACCTTTTCAATAAGAACCTGGCACAGCAGCTGTTGTTTTTGTTTTCTGCTCTTTTTCTTAAATGATTTGTTGTTGTTTTTGTTATTCGTTTGGGGGCTCGTGGCTTAATTGCGTGCGAGTGTGTGTGTGTGTTTGTTTTGCGATGTTTGTGTTTTTAAAAATTCTCTAAAAAGAAAGGGTATCTTGAGTATTTTAAAAAATGTTATGATTAATAATAAAAATATTACATAATTTTGTATTATTTCATTTTTTCTAATATTTAAATAAATTAAAAACTTTTTAAACATTTCTCCAACTTCTTAAAGTGCATTTAAAGTTCGGTATGAAAGTAGATATATTTTATTGGGTATTTATAAACACAGTTGAAATAGAGATACGAATGCTTAGGTATTCTCATATTTTTCCATCAACCACACTATCTTACATAGTAAATACATATACTAAGGCACGTGTCCACCAGTAAAAGTTAAATATATTAAAAAAAAGTTATGTTTAAAAAGCCGGTTGACTTTTTAGGAAAATGAAGAACATAAAGAAAAGGATAGGTCTCTTTCATGAGCTTTAGATAGCTTTTTGCAATGCTGGTCACACTTTTAAAGGACTTGGCGCTCCTTTAATTTAATTTTTAATATTTAATTGCTATATGCTACACCGGAGAATTGAGTTTTAATTAAGTTTTTTCCAAATTTGAAAAAATAATAGTGAATTTACGAGAACCAAATTTATGAAATACCAACAAAAATATAGAAAAGAAAAGAAATTGTTACCAAATAAAATACATTATGAAAAGATTTATTATTATTTATTTTATAGCAATTGTATTTTTTAATTTATTTTTCAGAATCTTCCAAAGCTCGTTTTTAAATTTGAAAATTTGAGCAATTGTCTATTAGGACTTTATTTGTTGATATGGTAACATTTTTGCAGTGTGACTGTAAAAATATGAAAATAGATATCTAAAATGTATATATTTTTGTTTGAAAAGACTCAAGAAAGCTTCTCTATGTTGTTATTTTTATAATTATTTATTTGAAGGTAATAAATAAGGGTTTATTTCCCTAAAAATTGTATTTAAACCAAGACTACCTTATGTCTTGCGATTATCTACGTTATGGTGTGGTCACACTTTAACCGATTTTAAGGGAAAATAAACATATAAATAAAAAATACAAATTTATTAGTGACTAGGAATAAAACTCTTGGATTAGTTAAAATAATTAAAAACGGGTTTTTAAATATAAAGCAAAAAGGAACAAAAGGAAAATTTTAGGAAATAAAAAGGGAAAGAAATCGATGGTTATCCTGTTTCAACCCAGCTGGGTATTTTATCTGCAAAAATTATACATTTTAACAACATTTTACATTTAAAATAAAAAATGTATTTCGATAGCAATTTCAATGTTTTTTTCCGCCCCTGAAAAGTATCGATTATTCGATAAATTTAAGAAAAAATGTAGTTTCGACATCCCTGACAAACGACGACCACAACAAGATTTCTGGTCCGAACGGTTGAACGCGGCGAACGGCGAAGTAATATTGTTTTGCGCACATCGGGTCGCTTAGTCGCTTTTATTTATTTATAATCCCGTAATCAAGTGATCACAGAACTGCATTTTATCCAAAAAAAAAGGTTATATATATACGATATTTCAGTTATAACCGCGAGTGTTTGTGTAATTTTTTTGTATTGTTTTAAAGTGTTAACACCTAGTGGCGGAATAGAAAATACGGCCAAGAGGCGAAAATTAGAGAAGCGAATCGAAGAGAGGACGACATCGGAAAACCCGGGGTGTCCCCCACACAGCCACCAATACCAACCCCCTGAGAAAAACATCAAAAAAAAAAAAAAAACAACAACAAAAATTAGGGGTTGCAAAAATTTCTGCAGTCGAAGAAACATAAAACAAAAAAAACATAAGAATTGATAGAAAACTAAGATCCAATTGGAACAGTTCAAAGGGCAATCCCGGCGAGAATCCTTTGAGTATCACCCCATTGAGCTCGCGTGCCATGCGTGACCTCGGCACCAAAATGGCCGAGCTAAAATTCGAGGCTCCATTAGCAAAGTTCGAGGAGACGGACGAGTGGGGCGGCTGCGATTACATTTCCAATCAGAACGCTCTGAACGACACCCTCAACCTGAATCTCAAGGATGCCGCAGCGGCAGCGGGCAAGTCTCAGGATGCCGCCGGTAAGCTACGGCTTCTGGAGGATGCCGTCCGTGATGCCCATGTGAGCAAGAATGGCGGTGTTGATGGCAACATTGGCGGCGGCAGCATCAGTCCCAATTGCAACACCATGCAGGGTGCCTTGGATTTGGGTCTGTCCGACGTGGGTCTCGTTCCTGGCGAGGATGCCGGCGCCATGGATAAGCGATGCGGCGTTGGGGATCATGTGGACAACTTTACAGAGACCTTTGGCGGCAGTCTGGAGGATCTGGTGAATACATTCGATGAAAAGATAACCAAATGCTTTGGCAACTACGAGGAGAATGTGGAGGAACTGGCTCCGGTGCAGGTTCGCAGCCAGGAGGAGATTATGAATGAATGCCAGTAAGTAGTGGTTTTTAGAGATTAAAGATCTGTAGAGATACGAGTATAGATAGAGATTTTAGGAAGAGGGTTTCATAAATCAGGGTTCTTAAGTGATATTTTTTAATATTTTTATTCCAATACTTCTTATACCATTAATAATATTAATATTAAATATTAAAACAGAACCCCTATATCATAAGATAGTTCTTTTTTTTTTCTCCGTATTCACCGGCAAGGAGTTCTCTATGAGGCCTTCTAACTCCCCAATCCTAGTTATGTAAAGTGCATTCCATGTTTTTGTATTTTCGTGTCTATTGCCACACTGCGGCGGTATAGTGCGCATGCCCCACAAAAGTTACGACCCCTGAACCCCCCATCCCCTGCAACCGCCATTTCAAGAACCCGGCGCCACATAACGACGTAATCCTGGTGGCTAGTGGTGGTGTATGGTGGTGTTTGGTATGCCATTTTTTCTCTCCGTGTATTGTTGGATCGATAAAAGTGTCAGGACAAGAAGCTGGAGGGCTATTGGGGCCGTAACTTTTTCCATATTTTTGTTGTTTTTTTGGCATTACGACTGTTGCTCCTTGTTGGAGCTTGGAATTGCATTCTGGAATATGTTTGTGTGTGTGTGTGTGTATGGGTGGTACTACTGATTATGGAGTGCTCCAGATCCAGATCCAGAACCACGCGAATGAGGGGAAGTTGCAATCACACAATGCAGTGGAGAGGCCCTCTAAGACTAGGGAGGGGGCAATAAATCATATTATATCCAGAGTGGCCTGATAAACACTTGACAGAGCATTGGCCACTTTTGCGAAAAGTGACTGAGGGATAGCCATGACTAGAGGGTCTAGGGAGAGGAATTTTGGGGTTATACTAGACTAAGGTTCTAGGAATTATGGAAATTTAATATTATTTTAGTTTTTAAAGAGCTTTCTGAATGGAAACTTGTATTATTTCAAGAAATACTCCGAAAAAGCTTGAGATTTCTTTATTGTTTGTGTTTTTTAATAATTCTCAACTAGTTATAGCCTTAAGGTCTTAAAAGCAAGGCTCTCTAAGGACTTTCTAATGAAATATTTAAACTATTTCTTAAAAATATTTTTAAAAAAGTTTAATTTTGTATTTTTTTATATAATAATTCATAATACCTGTTTGAAAATTAAAATTTCATCATTTAAGCCTAGAAATCTTTCATAAAAAAGCTTAAATTGTTAAAAAAAAAATAATAAATAAATAAAAACTATAAAAAATCGCACCTTTCCCTCTCACTTGCTCAGTCGACTGCCCTCTCGCTCCCTCTCGGCTGACATCAGCCATAAATTTGATAATCGCGTGCACACCCGTGGGTCCATTTGTGTTATTTTTTTTTTATTTTTTATTATTTGTGTGAGTGTGTGTATTGGTGTTTACGAGCACTCACACACATATACATATACTCACTCACTCACATCCTGTGCAAATAAACATACAGTGGAGATTGACAAATAAAGGATGCCTTGAATAAATAATAAAGTATAATTTATGATTCGTAAATATTAGAGTAAAAATAAATGTTTTTTTTAGATTTGAAGACTTAATTATGAAAGTAAAACTAACCTAAAGTTAGTACCTATAAGTCTACATAATATTTTATTGTTAAATATGGAATATACAATGTATATTATACATTAAAAGATTCTAAAATATTATCTTATAATTTGTAGATATTTTGAGCAATAATTTTGAACCTTTCCCAAAAGCCAAAAAGTATCTTATATTTTGAATTAAATGCCTCAAAAAACAACAATATTTATATAAAATTATGCAATAAAGTTAAAATAAAAATAAGAAGCCTTTAAGTCTATTGTTGTACACAAAAATCCAAAGAATCTCCAATAAATATAACCTTGTTAAATATTTTAGTGAGAGATATTTTAAAACCCAATCCAAGGAAGAAAAATATCAAATTTTGTTTATTAAAAATCCCCCATTTTCTTCCTCGATTATCCACTGTACTTGCTGGGACCCTCTTACAGATCGATGATTAAAATTCCGTCTAAAAATTGCTGCAACGGAATGAATAATCATTTATGGGGCTGCCACGTAAATCGCCAGCATTAATTGATTTATGCATTTTGCTTTCTTTTTCTCTCTTTCTCTGCATCTCTCCCCGTCTCTTTCTCCCTTTATGCACCTTTCTTTCTCACTCTCTCTCTCTTTATTTTAAACCTTTCTCCAGATGCAGCTTCCCTCTCAACAAAACATACCATTTCCTTGGCATTTAAATATGTAAATTTTGTTAAACTTTTATTTCTTATTGTGTGTTTTAGAGAGTATTTGTGTGTGTGATTGTATCTGTGTGTGTGGGAGTGCATCTGTAGTGGTATAATCGTAACATTGACAAAACTCTGCTGCTGCCACAGCAGCCCAGTCAACCAAAGTTGTTTGCTTTCCTGCAGTTTTTCTTAATTGCGTTTCATTTTTATTTTTTTTTTTCACTGCCACCACTCTTACTGGGGACTTGGCCCTCATCTGCATTTGTACCTACCTGCCTCAAAGTCCCTTCACATCCACCTCCACCTCCACCACCATCTCCATCTGAACCTGAACCCCTCTATTCACCTAGATGAGTGCATCTTGTGTGCCCAACTAACTGCCGCTGCTTTTGTTCTCATCGTTTTTCAGTTGCATGTGAAAATAGGGTAGCACTGGGTATTTATGACACATGGAGGTTCTTGAATATAGCTTAAGGCCAAGTTTCAGATTTATATTTCAACAAATATCCGAGTTATGGTTAATAGAGTTGATAGGGTTTGCTTTAGGACTTATTAGATTGAGGTTTTTAACAAAATTCTTATTTTAAATACGAAAATGGGTATATATCCTAAAATATTAGTAATTCTGTCTTAAAAATAAGTTTTTGTTTTAATTTATAAGATCTTTAATTACCTCTTGCTAATTATGTAACATTTATAAAGTAAATAGAGCTGAATCTCAGTTTCTTTCTATAAAAATACTACAAATATCTTACAACTTGTAGTATTTTCCAATATTATTTTTCATCAAAGACCCTCTAAGCCTTACAACTGAGACTCTAATCAGAGCTAAAACAAGAAAATTGTATGTCCCAGACACCAAAAAAGTAATCAAGATCAATAATATATTTCAAAAACCTCAATAAAATCCTAAAGAAAATGACTTTTTACCAAGAAAAAGGTATAATTTTTAAACTTAAGATTTAAAATCCTCCCCAGAGGGTATCACTTAGTCGAATTCCTCCATCGAATGCTAATGCGTTTGCCGCCTCCTTTCGGTTTTATTTGGTTTTTTGTTCTTGTCTGACAGCGCGTTAAAATGAACGCCAACGTCTCTTGTCAATATTTACCTTATATTTAATAATGGTTCAGTGGAAATTGTGCTGAGTACACACATCTATATATATATATATATATGTAGTATAGTAGTATGCCTGGCTCGAAGGTCGCCGCCCTATTGTTCTGGTTCTGGAACCTCCATTTGCTGATGGAGGTGCCCCCCTTTTTTGTGCCTCAACTGCTGCTGCAGATTAGTTGCAGCTGCGCTCCAAGGACAAAGTTTCTCGGCCAAGTTAGCACTGTACGTGCGAAAAAGTTGAGGCCAGTTGCCCTAAGACAGCTTTCCCCCTGATAACTTTGACTTTACAAAGATGACAGGCTTAATTAAAAGTGGAAAGGATGGAAAAGTTATGGCCTAGAAGTTATGAAGCCTATAGTATAACCTTTGACATTTGAGGAGGTGATAGATAATGGATGTACAATTGTTTTAAGGTTTGGAGGTAAAGGATTGGTAGAAAATTGTCAGAGGATATATCTGGAAATCCTGGATTTTTTAAAATGCTTTCCCTTGGAGAAAAAAAATCTGAAAGATATTTAAGCCATAGATTTTGATGTTAACTTAGAGCTTTACAAATCGTTTAAGGTGTTTCTCTAAAGAATCTGATAAGAGAGGCTAAGATACAGTCTTAAATGCAGGCCATATAAGAAAATCAAGCATTTTGAGAGGACTTCCTCCATAAAAATTGGCAAAAAAATCTTAAAAATATTAGTTGCTAAAATTTTGATGAAGAATGAATGCGAGTCGAACCACAAAGCTTTTAATATATTATTTTAAAGAATCGGCCAAGAATTTACTAAGATATAGATATAGACATGGGTCATATATGAAAATCAAGCATTTTTAGAGGGGGTTTCTTTCCCTTTTCAATAAAAATATGAAAAAAAAATAACAAAAATATTTAGGTCTCCAATTTTAATGCAGAATGAAGGAGAATTGAAATCACTAACCGTTTGAGGTCTTTTGCTAAAAGTCTTTCAACTATTCTTAAAGATATAGACCTCTTTGGAAGTGATATTACAAAATGCCTTTCCTATGGAATGTTTTGTTTCAAGACTTCAAAGTTCAGAAAAGATTTATAGAAAATATTTAAGAAATAGGTGTAAAAATAGGTACATCTGTGAATAGGTATAGGTAGTATCAGACTTCCAAAATATAGATTTCCCAATACTTTCCAACTCACAATACTGGGGGGCTACCAACAAAGCAATAAATATTCCAAGAGGCATGCACGTCTCGGACTATAATCGAACTGACCATATGCTGGATTTGGCTGGACTGTGGCCAATATACAATGCCCTCCATATGGTCAGGCTTCTTCCGGTTTGGCTCGAAAAACAGCAGAACAGCGAAAGAAAAGGTGCCAGTCATAATTGAATTGTTTCTGGCCAGCTATGGCAACCGACGACCTACTTTGGGCAGCCAGTTATGTGTGCAGTCAGCGGCGGCGGCGAGTCCCCAAATCGATTCCAGTTTCCCAGCTGGAGTTCAATGTCCTGCATCCTCCAGACATTCCAGAAACAAAATTCCATTTGCTGCCAGATCATGTAGCCAAATACCTTTAATTATTTTGTCATCGGATGATCTTAAGCAATAGTCTCTCTCGTTTAATAGAAACTTGTTCTTGCCCGCCATTTATGGCAAAATCTACTAAGACTTGGCTTACTTGTGGCTCTGAGAGTGCATCCGAGTGCTTAGAGCTAGAGCCTTCGATTATTAATTGGCCACACGCTATGTGGCTTGAAATGTCTTTCAATCGAGTTTATAGAGAGATCTTACATCAGCAGACTGCGAAATGCAACCAAACAAATGCCGAAGCGTTGATTGCTCTTAATTGGTATTTGGTTTGGGAATCGGTATCGGTAACCAGTTTGGGTGCTTCCGAATACGGGTTTTCAAGATGGGAATGTGTTTCACAGAGAGGATGGTTATTAAATGTCTGAGGCATGAAAAGTGGGGGGTCTGAGACTATCAAGAAGGTGTTATAAGTACTGGGTGTTGTTTATAATATCTATGCAATGTTTATTTTATTAGGGTTGAAAAATTCTGGTATATGTACCGATTATCATATAGTTTTTGGGTATTTCTTTTAAATACTATTGGTTCAATTACATTAAAGAAGAAGGTATAGGTTTTTATAGAAGGTATCTGTAGTATTTATTACATAATCATTATAAAGTTTTGAGGATTTGTTTTAAATACTAGTGGTTCTTCTCTAATAAAGTGTTTATAAAAGGTATAATATTCAATATTCATATTATTTATAATTTTATTATTCGATTGTTATAAGTACCGGGCATCATATAGTTTTCTGTTCTATTTTCTATACTGTTTTATCCTACTATTATACTGTTTTTAACATATTACCAACCTTATTTTTCAAAATATGATGGAACCAGTACTAGGTATCATATATTTTTGATATAATTGGGTTTCTACAACTCTAGAGGTTCTATATTAATTATATTATAAAATTTGGCATAGTACAATAGCTTAGAATAACAGTGACCATTTGACCCAAACATGCTATGACAAGTACCTGGTATATTATAGTTATCTACGTTTTGTTCGAATAATTCTACGACTTTATAACTATTTGTTCTAAAACTGGACCATGAAACCCCTTAGAAACCCACTACATACTCCCCCTACCCCCTTGAAATTAAAGCTTAAAAAATAATCCATTCATTGATCAGAAAAATGTAAATAATATCGCAAAAGCGGCATTAAATATCTTTCATTTTTGAAGACCGGCTGGAAATGTATTTAAAGTCACGACTCGAGCGCAGCCACTGAACTGCATGGGCATTCAATTAAAAAGGGGGCTTTTAGCGCTAAAAATAATCGGGATATCAACTGCCAGGGGGATGGTCCTGAACGAAAGGGGTGGGGATTAAAAAAAAACAGGGGCCTGTGGGGGTCTGTGGGGCGGAGGTCTCGGGTCTCTCGGATCTTATTTTCCGGTGGTTGTAGTTCCTTTTGTTGCCTGACATCGACATGGCCTGCCCTGGCCTGGCTTGGCGGGCAAAAACAACCGCCCTTTGACATGAGAGGCAAATAAAAACAATAATAGAATTATAGCAGAGAGAAAAATAATATTTAATTATACAAAAATGTTCATTCTTTATGTATAAATATTTATTGAGATCTCAAAGAAGAGAAAAGTTTAAAAACTGTGGTTTATGTGATATCCGGTACTTTTACTTTCTTCTACCTAATAGTTCTAGACAACTCAATCTTGCAAATACTACCATCCTGACTCTCTTGTAAATGTTATCCTACCTATCCTTTAATCTTTATTCATTACTTTTATTTTTACACAATTTCTCTCTCTGTAATAATAGTGGGGTAGTTCCTTGGTATTCATAGTCCTCCCTGGCGGATGAGTCATCCCGTCACCATGTCGTATGCGTGTTAACGGGGGCGACAAGGGGCGAACCAGCGAATACCAGAGAATACTTTATCAATTTGAAAGCATTAAGGTCCTTAGGCCGAACCTGCCGGCCAGCCAAGGGGGGTGGTTACTTGCAAACTACTTATAAAAACAGGACGAGTTCCTGTTCCTGGTGGCAGGAGAAACTTTTATATATTTTGCAGCCCCTGTTTCGCTGCATTTTAGAGACTTTGAGGGAAAAAGGACATTAACCTTTTAGGCGTTGTTGGGGGAGGTATAGGTCTCCCAGGATACTGGCCTGCACACACCCCTTGACATGCTAATTGCCCGACCTAACCTCACACAATTGTAGGGACGACTCCGCCTCGGATTCGATTGGCGCCATTCGAAATATTAGAGAACGACTAAAGTCTGACTGCCATCGAGGAGGAGATATATATATACATATATAGTATAATGCCAGTTGATGACTAATCCAGTCGGGAAGCAAACAAACACACCACTGTATGGCCTGCTGCGGATATATTACATCATCGACAAATAACAAGGCAAACAGAGACACACACCAAACAACACTTGGCATCTAGTCAAGGACACGGCGAAAGGGAGCTCTGCATATTTATTTTGAAAAGGATATAAAGGATATTGTATAATTGAGACAGCCCACGCTGACGCGTCAAGGAAACTGTATCTCAGAAAGAGTCCAACTCAACTCTATGGCTTGTATCTTTGTATCTCTGACTCTGGCATTGAATCCTGCGTGGTGGGGAGGGAGATGACTGGGGTGGCGCCCCAAGGATGTGCCAAGGATGCTTCTGAGGCTGCTACGCCAGGCTGAGGGCAGTCCTTGAAAAAAAGAAACGCAAAGACGTCTGTCTGAAGTTTAAATAACTCTTTTTTTTTTTAATTTTAATTAGAGCATTTTTTGAGGGAATAATTTAATAAGAATTTGTGTTTTTTTTAAGATAAATATTATAAATTAATCTTAAAATAAAAATTGGGAGCTTATTTTCATTTAGAGCATTTTATATTTCTTTTTCTAATATTTCCTAATTATTTCAAAAATATATTTTAGTGTCTACGATTTCTTAAAGATTCTGTAATATTTTTCCAACTAAAACCTAACTAGAAAGTAACTTTTAATAAAAATATTCTAAAATCTATAGATATTATTCGATTTGAAGCTTTAAACGTTAAAATCAAGTAACGAAAAGTAACTACAAGATAAACAACTAAAGTCTCTCTCAAAAAAGCCACTAATCTACCATTTCTGAAGCCAATTCGTTGACTAATTATAATTAAATTAGTCTAATGACTAATATTTAAAAATAAAATTAAAATAAAGTATTTGTTTAGGTTTCTTGAATGTTATTTTTTTGCAACATCATCGATTTAAATTACCTTACTAAGTGTGCCATTTCACCTCTATTTCCTCGACTTTTTCAAAAGCTTTACAGTTTACTATTTTATGTTTTTACGTTTTTTTTTTTGTATTTTTTTCTGTTATTTGTTTATGGGCCACATAACTGCCAACTGCCAACATTTTGTTGTGCGGTTTCGGACGCTGTTAGATGATTATGGCCATGTTATGGTGGAAGCCATAAATATTTCTCAATTCTTCTCCTCTATTTCTTGGCTATCTTTCTTTCTTTTATTTTGTGTGTGTTTCTTCGTCTCCCGCAGAGAGAGTTACTTGTGGGCTTCTTCGCCTTTCTTCTCCCAGTGCATTTTGTTAATGTTAATGGCCTATTTAAGCAAATTAATTATAAATTGATTTTCTTCAGACACGCAATGGTCCGGAGAGGCTTCAAAACAAGGCTTGAAATATATATTTTTTTTATTTATTTCCTCTTTGTGATTTTTTTTCTATGTGTAGCCTTGAAATGCAATCGAAACCCTGCAACTCTCCCCCTGCCATTCGATGTGTGTCCCCAATTTTCCAAAATAAAAACCCCCTCTCCCTATAGCCTCTATAGAGACCATTATATGGACTATATAGACGACTGACTTCGAAGTGCCAACGCAAAGTGTGAACGGCCTAAAATTAGAAACACTTTGAAGTCTAAAAGACATGATTTTTCCACCTCTCGGTTGGTTTTTTTTTTAGTTTTATTTTTTTTTTAGTTTTTACCTTTTTTTTGTTTTCTTGGTGAGCCTGGGTGTGCGGTGGCATTTTTCCACACTGGAAACAATAACTTTTATTTGGAATTTTGAATAAAATTGGAGAGTTGAGAAAATAATAGTGAGAGTTTCAAGAGTTTATAGTTGAAGGAAAATATTAAAAATATATATTTTTTTAACAATTATTTGGTGGCTCTGGATGGCCCTGTGCAGGTGGGGAGGTGAAAGGTAGGGAGATCCAATCGCAAAGCAAAAAACTTTCACACTTGAAGCCATAAACAAAGTAAAACTACAAAAAAGTAACAAAAACCTCCAAAAAAAACATAAGAAATTGTAGAAAAAAATCAAAGCAATTGAAGTTTGAACTTTTATCAATGAAAACTTTTGTTAAAAAAATTTATCTGCCAAGAGGCAGTATTTTTGATCAAAAAGTATACAAATAATGTATAATTTTCTGATTTTTTTAGTGAAGTTTTTAAGCCTTTTTATAGCCTTAACCTTAGACCTTAAAACTAGCCTCAATAGAGCATCAAATATTCGTATAAAGTTGAAAAACAACCGAAAATTAAATGTGTGAATATCTTGCCAGCTTTGCGGTTGAGTGAAAATACGTGTGAACGAACCCCCAAAATAAAGAAAACAATAGACAATCGAAAAATAGTTACAAAAATAAAGAAAAAACTAAAAAAAACTATAAAGAGAAACCTAAAAGAGAGTATCGAACCCCTAACTTAAAAAACTGAAATAAATATTTTAAACTCTATTAGTATTATTAAATCATAGTCTTAAGCTTTAATAATACTCCACAAAACTCTATTAGAAACTTTTTTTAGAAAATCTTTTCAAAAACTATAAATTTCTTAAAATTTCCTCAAAAATGTCATTAAATTTTTGTTGAAATTCGAAAGCAGAGAAAAAATGCCAAGCACAATTAACTTGAAAATAAAAATACCAAAAAAAACATTAACACAGCGTGGGCGAAATGAAGCCAATTGAGTCAAGAGAGGTATGTTGGGGTTTTGGGGAAATGTCAGTGGGTGTGTGGGTGGCTTGGTAGATGGAGACACTTGCTCAAGAGTTGACTTGAAGATCATCAGTCGTTGGTAATCAGTCGTTTCATGATTATTAATATTATTAACTGATGAATCATCAACCTCAAAGTGCAGGCAATTAAAATTCATTAAAAAAATGTTTATATTTATTATTTAAGAGGATTTCCATCATAAGTTTTCATTAAGAAAACTTGTGTGACAGTTTTTGAGACATTTTTAAGATACTCTTTGAAGGGCTATAGACTTTGGTTTAGGAAGTAGTTGTTTGGGATGCTAAACAGTTAATTTATAGAGTTGCGAATTTTAAATAAATAAAATTTAAATTAATTAATATAACATATATTATAGAGACTAGGGATTTTAATTGCTAACCTAATACTAGTCCTACTATACAGCTTTAGTCCTTTGTAGTCCTTTTTTTTAAGGTAAAAACAATTTTTTAAGCAAAATTAAAAATAATAAATAAACATGAATAAAAATGTATTTCAATAACAAGGCCTTTCTCCTCATTTCTCATAAGATGGAGCTAATAAACCCAAACAAGAAACTAAAAACCTTAAATAGAAAAAATAAAGAATTTAAAAGTTATTCAAAAAAAATGATTTAAGAAAAAAGTGCCCTCCTCCTCGATTCTCATAAGTAGCACTTAAGCAACCCAAGAAAATATTTTTTAATAATTTTTTTTTTTTTATAAAAAAAAAAAAGAGTATTTCTCTTCGCCTAGCCTTGTACTTTTAGTACCTCTTAATTGTTTGTTATTGTAACAAGTTATGTTTTTCTAAATGATGAGCTCATATTTCAAGGGGCGTTTGTTTTATTTTTTTTTTTTTGAGAATCTGCCAAGTAGAACTGCTAATTGTCGGACATGTGGCACCAGACCCTCTCGCATATCCACGCCCCAAAATTTTCATGTCAGGGTCAAAGAGTCTCGAACCCGAATCAGATAAGAACCGCACCCCAAAGTAAGAAAAAAAAACAAAAATACTCTAGACTCTAGAGTTCATGGTGATAACAAGTGTGTGTGGTCAGAAGCTATAATTTCGAGAATAAAAAGATGAAATGCCATTGATTGATGAGAGAGAAGTAGCATCCATTTAATTGCCCCAAGTCGATGATGGAATGGAATGCCAGAAAGAAAAATATTAAACTGATGATGGAGTTATCTCAATTGCTTGTCAGCGATAGGAGAGTACCAGGAAGTACTTCCCTAGGAGTAGAAGTAAGGGAGTTTCTCATTCAAAACTCTGTCAAATATAAGATTGTATTTTCAACACTCTTCTATCGTGACCCACATTCTACACATTTTTGATTATGATACTCGGTGATGTGTCAATTTTCAGTGCGTGCTTATATACATGTGCCACTTAATGTACCATTTCCTATTTAGATTAGCTAGCTCTGTATTAAAAAAAAAGAAACATAGTTTTTGTTTTTGGAGTGCTAGTGCTTTGTAATTAGTTGGCTTTGATGGCAATTTAAATATTCATTCGTTATGTGTCCGCCTCGTCGTCTGACAAAGCGTCCAAAAGTGTTGCCCACATCATATATATAGATCTGTACGTGTACGTGGTGTATTAATCATTGAAACAAGCAAATATATATGTATATATATATGCATTTATATATATATATAAATTATTTAGCGGCCTCGACACACACAGACACATACTAAATCGAGAGATACGTTTCGAACCCAATGCACTAGATGAGTGGCGAGATGAATTCTCTTGAATTTTTGGAATATTTTTGGGGTGCAACTAAGCGATTTAAAAGTGTTCAACAACTTTTATTTTAATACATTTTAGTATTACGATTTACTCTTCTCTAAAACCCCTCTAATATCTCCTCCACCTAAGCCTCTGTTTGCTTTTAAAGACCCCTCTTTTTCCCTTTTTTTTGTCACGAACAATTTATGCGCTCTGCTTGTTTCGCACATTTTTCATCTTTTTTTGCTATTTTATTTATTTTCCTGTTGGTTTTGTATTTATACTCTTTCTTAGGGTATTTTGGTTTCAATCTCACTTACTAAATTTTAGAGAAATTTAAAGGCTAAATATATAAAAGAAACGAAAGAAAAATATAGAAATTCATAAAAATAGAAATACCACCCTAATCCTCGCTTCTCATAGGGTGTACTTAAGACGCCTGGATATTTACGGAATGAAATAAAGTAATTGACTTTTTTTTAAACAATTAAATTAAACAAAATACAAAAAATAATAATTTAAGAAATAACGCCCTCCTCCTCGCTTCTCATAGGTTGCACTTAAGCTAGCCCAGAAATTAAAAAAAATTCTTATATTAAAATCGGTTTTATACAAAATCTAAAATCCGTCTAAATATTAAAACCATACACCATATACTCATCATATCAAAACAAAAGCAATTCTCCAGATGCATTTGCATTCTTTTTAAAATTCCTTTCTTATTTTCAATTAAACTTTTATGGGTTTTGGCACAAAAGTGAAACATTTTTATTTACATTTCCAGTGAATTTTTAGCAAGCCTCATCAAAAAGAAGCGGAATTTAAAAATAAAATTCCATGGTTGTCATAAAAAATTGTTGTTGTTTTCATGGTTTCATGGTTGGTGCAAAAGTTGGCCTCTTTCTTAGGATGTTTTTATAGCATTCCTTTATAGAAACCGATTTTCCTTAAAAGCCATTACTTTCCTTTATTTATTTAAAGAATTTTCTGTAAAATCTGCCAGTCAGATGGTCAGGTACTTGATTATTTATTTTTTCTATTTTCCACTTCCCCTCGGAATCAGAGAATCCCGTGATGAAGTGACTCATCTTGAAGTAATCAGCAAAGTGCAACCAATTGCTGGGAAATGTAGAGCATGAATAATTATGGGGAAGCTCTACGGAAAGGGGGCCAATTAAATGATTGGCAGTGATCATGAAATTTGATAGTAAATGTGCCAGCAAACCGACAAAACTGACAAACTCTTCTGAGGGGCAATAATGTGGGCCCATTGCCAGAGTCTAGGGGGAGACATAATGTACTACAGTGAAGATTGGTTAGTGGAAGATAATTAATAAAGGGATATGATTAAAGGGTTATTTTATAAAAAACAAATACAAGTTTCTAAAATAATATTTATTCAAATAATAGAGCTTTTCCCATAGCTTTTTATAAGCTGGACGTAAGAAATATAATAATTCAAAGAAAGAAATAAAGAATTTAAATAGAAGAAAGTGGTTTGAATAATTAATATAAAAAGCCTGGGCCTTTTTCCACGCTTCTCATGAGCTTAATAATGAGCTTAAATAAGAATTAAAAACATCAATTTCAAACAATTAAAAAAGAAATCTTAAAAAATATTTATTATTGGAAAATTGCGCCCTCCTCCTCGCTTCTCATATGTGGCACTTAAGAAATCTAGAATTTTCACAAATATTTATTTTTATTTTTTAAATTTTAAGAAAAATTCCTTCCACCTTCCTCCTTAAGCAAGCTTTACAGTACTTGTTTGGGAAAAACTTCAACTGCAACTTCCAATCCCCCCTCATTTGACATTTGCCGCTTTAATCCAAACGAGTGGCAGTGCCACATGCAACATGCAATCTGCCACCGCCACTGCATCCGCACATCATCTGCCTCTGAATCATTAACTTTTCGAATGATGTGCGTTGATTGCCTAATGAGGCAATTTGTCAGTAGCTTAGGCCGCGGCAAGGGCCTTTCCTTCTTTTCCCACTTGGCAGTTTATTGTGCCAGTTTTTCCAGCACTTTTCCAGCTTTTCCACTCTTTCACACACACACAGTTTTCCACAACGGCCTAGTGCAGCATATTGTTGGACTCATAAGTGCTTGAGGTTTTTCTTTCTGGGTGTCGACAAGTACATGAAACATTTGTTCAAATGGCCAGTTTTCTTTTCATATTTTATATATATATTTTGTGTTTTTTTAAGATGATTTAAAAGGTGAAAAAGAGGTGTTTTAAAGGGGGATTATATTTAAGATTTTTATTTTGGTTTTTAGTTACAAATTCTTCGTATAATATTTCATATTCAAAGATATATTTATGAGCTTATAAAGTCTATAGAAACCTTTAATATTTTGATTATTTTAATTTTAAAAATACCCTCTCCAATTGAGATAAATCTTAAGCTCCTGTAACTAACTGATAAACTATCATCTTATTTTGTAACAGAATGTGGTGGACCATTACTGGCAACTTTGGCAATATACTGCCCATTGACTGGTCCAAGTCGTACACCCGTCAGATGCACATGCCCACTCTGAATCTCGGCCAGAATCCCACAAAACAGCAACAGAACTCACGCAACCAACAGCAGCAGAATCAGTTGCATCACCAGAGCACACACAGCAGCAATGGCTTTGGACCGGGATCTGGATCGGGCTCGGAGGCACAGACACCGGGTGGCGATGACTTCAACGATCTGGCCAGCGAGGATGAGGCGGTGGCCAATGATCTGGACATGCATGCCCTAATACTGAACGGTTTGAATGGCGATCTGGATGATCAGCCCATCAAGACAGTGGAGGAGGTGATTAAGGAGATCGACGACATCATGGATGAGGCGGAGAGCCCGCTGGACGAGCCCGAGACCTGTGAGTCGGAGGTTATCGAAAAGGCGCGAGAGGTCCTGGGAGCGCCCCTTTATGCAGAGAGTATGTTTTCATTATTACTTTCTTAAAATCTAAACTATTTAGTAATGAAATCTACTCTATTTTTCCTATAGAACTGCAGTATTTAACCACGACACAGCTTAACGAGCTGTACATGGAGATGGAGGTGCTGATCCAGGAGCTCAGCGAGACACTCATCAACGAGCTGGCACTGCGGGACGAGCTGGAGTTTGAGAAGGAGCTGAAGAACTCATTTATTTCCCTGCTCCTGGCCGTCCAGAACAAGAGGCGGCAATACCATGTGGAGAAAAAGCGCGGAAAGTTTCAGGGTAAGTTTTATTTTTCAACTATATCCTTAGGAAATTGTTAATCTTGATCTATTTTATATACAGGTCCTGAGCCCAAGTACTTGACCACTGTTATTCCGTATCATTTGGAGAATGGAACACCCAACAATCAGTCCCTGCAGGTTCTGATCAAAAGTAAGTGCTGGCCTATCGAACCAGTGCCATCACTTATTGAGATGGGACTTTACCAAAATTATACTAATTCCTATATTATTTCATCTTTCAGTTCTTAAAGCCATTAATGAGGATAGTCCCACGGTGCCGGCTCTACTGACGGACTATATCCTGAAGGTGCTCTGCCCCACATAAGCGCTTCAATCTAGGCCAGCTGTCTCAGCTCTATCTCTCTGTCTGTGTTTATAAACGAAAGAAAAAAAAACATCTATATACAACTTGCATATATACACAATACACACACATTAATTTAATTAGTTTGTACTTTACAATTTTATAATTTAAATGCAATCCGTGTACTCCCCATCATTCTAAAATGAGCTAATGATTTCCACATATAGAACAAAATATGCGACAAAATATACATGTAATACATATATAGACACATATATCTAACAAAATATTAATGGAGAGCGCGCTATAATGGCAATAATACTCACTTCTCTGCCTCTCTATCTCTCCAAAACAGCAAAAGCAACATGAAAATGAAAAAAAAAACAAAATATATAAGAACCGATGGAAATATTTATACTAAAAATGTATTGTTATAGAGCTGATTCCAACTAAGCTTATTAAATGATATATAAACAGCTTGATCAGATCGATAAGACCGCTCTTTCTATATATGTATGTGTAATAACCGATAAAAACCGATCGAAAGAAAAAAATCGAAAATCGAATCGATATTCGTTTATCGCTTGTAATATGTTCGCGCTGCTTTCTGTAATCGGCAGCAAAATCCATAGTTTGTACAATATGTAACTTGTATGTATAGATTGTAAGACGTCAGAATGGCCTGTTCCCTACAAGAAATTATAGAAATGAAAAACCTACAACCAGAACAAAACTAAAATGAAAAAAAAATCAAACAAAAAACTAAGATAATCCGCCTGCCGCCGCCGCATTTCCAAATGTGTTCCGCGTTCGAATCCTCAAACTTAAGGCTGGACAGCGAATCAGGTTTATACAAAAAAAAATTGTTTCACTTTGCTTTAAGTTTTATTTAATGCTATTATCTACTATATATATTTTTTTAAATTGTTTTTTTTTCTTATTTGCTCGCGAGGCCATAAAATGCGTTCTGTTTTGTTTAAAACAATTGTTTAAATGTAAAAAAAAAACGAAAAACAACAAAAATATATACAAAACGAAAATGTAATTTTAATTTGCATAGAAATCGCTGTGTTATTTACTTTTACCAAACAAGCATAAATACATTTAATTAATAAAATAAATAAATAGTTAAAAACAACAAAAAAAAACGAAAAGAAAACAGTCAGGCGCACAGTGCTATTCTTTTTATTATAATAAACCAATATTTTTTCCCCCCTTACTTTTAAAGCTACAGTCACATTTAAAAATGATATAATACTAAGCTACGATCACCCTTAAGATATAATGGAAGATATATTATTAAATCGCATCCTCGTAAAGTCCAAACAAAGTACCACATTGATATCATGTTTCACATTTCACGACAAAGACGACAAAAGGGGAGCTAAAGAAAGGAATTCCGATCTATTTAAAGGATTTATTATAAATCACATCTAATGCAAATCTTAGGTACCTTTGTTAGTAAACAATATGCATACATACCTAAAACAAAACAAAAATTATATATGAAAACAAAAAACAAATGAAAACCAACAAAAAAAAAATACAAGAAATAATGCCTAAATGTTTACGACTTTATATACATTATATTTAAATGTATATCACATAAGGTCGCGCTTTATAAGAAATACAAAAAATAAAAGAAATGAAAACGTATTTACTAAAATGCATAATTCAAATGGAATATGACTTTTTTTAGGTCTCAGCTAAAGTAAAAAAAACAGAACAAAAATACAAAGGCTATATAAATCATACAATATGATAAAAATAAAAATAAAAATGGATTAAGAAATGGAATCCCCTAATTGTATGTGTATTTGTAAATTATTTAAAAAAGAGTCCATGTTAAAGTCGAACGAGAAACGGAATCGCAAAATGTCGTCTAGAATGGAAATTATATTTATTTGATAAATTAGTAAAAAAAAGGAAACAAAAAAAGGAATAAAGGAAAACGACAACACAAAAATACATACATAGTTCTATGTATACATGCAATGCAATGCTCTATATACAAAAACAACAAATGACAAACCAAACAACTTTTAAATTGCTTAAATAAAAACAAACAAAAAAAAACACTCGATAATGATATTTTAAATGGGAGGATATTAAAAAAATAACTGAAAGCTCAAAATTTAAAATTAAAACGGAAGCGGATATGGTATTTTTCCGGTATTTAAGTGTTGTAAGTTCTCTCAAATCAGTGTTGTGAAACAGGGAACGGGTAAACCTTTTTGTATCGCGGGGTCACACTGCCTTGTGGGTTCGTGGTATCTTTCGGCTGCCCCACTACGGTCACATCATAGTTTTTTTTTGTATCTAAAAACCAACCGTAAAAATAAGTTTAAGCAAAGCATCTACGTATAAGTTTCATTTTTTTCCGTTAAGTGTAACAATTATTTATTTTTTAAGTGCGCCTTCAATAAGAAAATGTCATCGCGAAGGTAAATCCAATAGGAAGTACGACAAAGTGCCCACACGCACACATACTCGCGCACGCTGCTCTGCTGCTCGACCGAGAGTGTATCTGTGTGTGTGTGTGTGTGCGAGTGTGAGCGAATGCCAGTGTGTGTGTATGCGAGGCACATATGTACACACATTACCCGCCCCACCGCCCCCCCTCCCACTTCGTCACACACCATACACTGGCACACACGCTCCCAACTGGGCTATTTACATATGTATAAGTAAAGGCAGAGCAAAAAAAAAAACAACAAAAAAAATTGAAAAAAAAAAAATAAAGAAAAACAGAAACAAAAATTTCTGAGATAAAAAGTGCAATAAGGTGCCGAACGTGAACCCACACCAGCACCGTCATCTGTAAGCTGTGCGGCCGTGGATGCAACAAACAGTGGCAGTTGCAATTGCGATTGCAGTTTACGGTTTACAGTTTACATTTTACGGTTACAGTCCGTTCTCTCCCTACACCACCCTACACCTCCCATTCCCACCCCCCTCTCCCCACGCTTTCCGACCCAAATACAAAAAAACTGCTACTCTACACCTCCAGCTGTTGAGCTGTTGCTGGGCAGCTGTGAGATACACCCAAGGAAATAGTACTCACGTATTTCTGTTTTTTTTTCATTTTCATTTCTTTTTTATTTAATTTTTTTTGTTGGTTTCACCTGGTTGAGGTGTACACTCTCTGCATGATGTGTGGGAAAGGTGAAGGGAGGGTGGGGTGTGTGGGGCAGGCCCTGTCCTTCCCCAGGCGGGGTACCTTTTCCCTGACCTAGGTACTCCAATACCTGTTACCTTAGCTACACCAAGAGAAAAAGAAACATGTGCGTGCGCTTAGAAGGCCCTAATTGGACAAAATTTTATTTCAATTCTTTTGGGGATTTAAAGTGTCTTTTTTTACGACTTGTTTATTCATTAAAAAAATAAAGTATTTAATCAACTAAAGTAATAAAGCTTATCTATAAAAGGGTCTTAAAAAATAGAATTACTTTTTCAGAAGAATTTTAGTTTATTATTTGGAATAGTTTTTCTAATAAAAATATTCAGTTGATTGTTATGTTTATGTTATTAAACGAATAATCATGAAATAGAATTTATTTTAAAAATACTAATACTATACTATTTTTTACTAAAAAATTAAAAAAACAAATTAAATAAAACCAGAATTTGTTATTTAATGGTTATACTTTGGTTATTATTTTTATTATAATAGGTTTCTTCATAATATGTTTATTATTATAAAGTATTATAGTATTTTTTAGTTGGTTCTAAAATATATAGAACTTAAAACGACTGCCCATAAAATAGAATCCAAATAAAACCAACATTTCTATGACCCTGATTCTTAATCCTTTAGAAACTTAAAATAAACCCAAAAATTTCTATTATCTTAAACTAATTACTAAATATTAACCCACCCACTTATTAGATGGTTCCACCCAACGATATCTGGCATCGAAGCTGAGAAACTGTTACAGGACGAGGGCTTCGATGGATCCTTCCTTGCTCGCCTGTCCTCCTCGAATCCGGGCGCCTTTACGCTCTCCGTGCGACGCGGCAATGAGGTGACCCACATCAAAATTCAAAACAATGGCGATTTCTTTGATCTCTACGGCGGTGAGTAGGATCATACTTAAATATAATATACAAATTTATTAATTAATTAAAATATTTCCAATATTTTAGGTGAAAAGTTCGCCACACTGCCGGAACTGGTACAATACTATATGGAAAATGGGGAGCTGAAGGAGAAGAATGGCCAGGCCATCGAGCTGAAGCAGCCGCTGATCTGTGCCGAACCCACCACGGAAAGGTAAGTGGGGATTATTTTATGATATTATAATAATACTTTTGTAATTGGATTATATGGTTTAAAGTTAAGATAATAAAATGCTGTTGTATATTATATACATTTTCACAAGTTAAAGGGCTTTATAGGGTTTATAAAGTTTCATTCTATAACTAGGGTACTTTTATAGAGGTTTGATCCATAAAATGAGGCTTTCATTTAGTAAGAGAAATGATTTTATCTATTTTATTTTGATATATATAGTATTAGTATTTTCTGAATAACGAGGTAGGATGCATATTTTAAATCCAAAAATTACAGAAACACGTTAAAAATAGTACCTCTAAGAGCAATTTTGGGATGAAGAAAACATATATATATGTACATTCTATGTTGGATATATTGGGTTGGGAACTCCACTTCTTATATATTTAGGAGGCATTTTCTACTTCTTATATAAGATATTTTAAAATGTAAAAGTTATATTAATAATAAAAACAAAAGTCACAATAAGATTGCCTAAAAACAATCAAAAACTATCATTATAATATCTCATTTCTGCCTCACATGGAAATATGTATAAGTGATTTGGTTTATATTTATCACCTTATAACCTTATATCAGTTATTAAAATATTAATAAATATTTATTATATAAAAGAAAGCCATTTGTCTTTCTTTTAAGGTTTTTTCCACTGAAACTTTTTATTCTTAGTTAATATGCTAAGGTTTATCAGGTTTTATGAAGACCTGGAACTATTATACATGCCTTTTAATGTATTCTACTTCCCAAAATACTACCCTAATATACAACATCCTCTAAATTAAAATAGTTCACCGCAAAACCAACCCAAACCCCAAATCAAATCAACCTCCATAGTGCCTATCTCTGCATTTTATAGCCCTTGACCCAATTTTTGATATCGCACTGCTCAAGGATGAATTATTCTCATTTTCCCCATTTTATTTCCTTACTTTGTATTCATTTATCTTGTTTATAAGCAATAATTAAGCGATTTACCCTAGTTTCCAAATACTTGATGAATAAGGATTTTACTTTAGGGGGGGGAAAAGGCGCCACTACAATCTTTTTTTTGGAGGGGAAGCATTCTCGTTTATTTAGAAAACAGCTGTTGGCAAATGCATTAAAATCAGAAAGCGTAAATAAACAGCAACAACAGCAGAAGCAGCACAAATTATGTTGTTTTGTTTATGAAGAGACACCATGGCGTATACGCAATCACACGCACATGTGTGTCATTGGTTGGGTGTGTGTGAGTGCGATTGCAGACGCGCTGTCTGCTGATGCGTGCGCTGTTAGCCAACCAACAGCTGTTAATGTCACTGTTAATGCTGCACTAGAGCTGTTAGATAGGCACTGAGAAAAAATAGTGATTCAGAAAAATTGGAAATAATATTTTTATAAATAAAATAAATCATATCCATAAGGATTTTAAATTAGGGATTTATCGTATATAGTTTTTGATTTAAATTAGACTTTAAACAATACCTATTACATTTTTAAAGTTTAGCTCTATTTTAATTCTATTGGAACCACCTTCTGAAACTTTTCAATTCGTAAACCAGATTTTTTTTCTTGTTCTTATTATGCAAAATAAATGCTTTTGGGATCGTCTTTTTTAATTTACGGCCAATTTTTTAATTTACCCACTTTTGTGCCCCAATGACGTGCTACCGGGCTTAAATTAAAACAGAACCCTCATCGAGAACCCAAAAATAAAATAATTATGATGCGAAAAACCTTGTTTACTGACGTCATCTCGTACTCGAATCAAAAATCAAATGATTTTTTTTCGGCACTCGCACTCGCAGATCGATTGGGTGAGCAATTAATGAATGCAACACCTTCTTAAATTTAAAAATAAAACAGAGCCCGTGATCGAGAGGTTTTAAAAATAAAATCAGGTAAAAACAAAAAAAACGGTAAACGTCAAAGGGTTTAGGGAGGAATTTTTAAAAGCTTTTGATTGAAAAGAATCTTAAATGTTCTTAAGATTACAATAGGATTTTTTTTTCATCAAAAATAACTATTTTTTATGTTTAATTAATAATACAAAATATGTAAAACTTTTAGAAGTAAAGCTCTTATTTTGGCCAAGTTAAGAAAAGTTGGGGTATTTTTAAAAAGAGCTTCTTAACCAAATATAGGCGGAGAACCAAGGGAGGCGTGGTCATCAGAGGTAGCTGACCTTTCCGTTAGGATGCGGAAAATGCACTTTACAAAGAAAGACAAAAAATAAATAAAGAAAGAAAGAAAGACTGAAAGAAAGAATTGAAAGAGAGATCTCGTAAAATATTTGACAACGGTCACAAAAAGACAAAAAAATTAATAACCAAGAAATACAATAAATAACAAAAATATTTTGCGCGTGTGGGTTGTAAAAAAAAAAAAAAACAAACAATGCATATGCTTGTATGGTTACCAATTTGTGGGTGTATATATACAGTGGTGGCCACAAGTTTAGCACACTATGCCTCACCAAACTTTAATTGTGTTTTATTTTGCTCCCCAAATGTTTTGCTCCCCTTTTCTTAGTTTGAGTTTTTGGTTATCATGTGAAGACTAAGTACAGTTATTTTCACGAAATTTGCTTCTTGCGTTTTTCTATAATTACCGTTTTCTTGCGAAGCCCGCCAAATTCGGCTGGTCACAAGTTTAGCACACCAAAACAGATCGCTATTGATATTCGTTCTCCGTAGAAAGTTTAACAATTTTGGATCAAAAGTAGAAAAAGCAGTATTAAACTATAAAAAAAAAACTAAAAAGCTACAATTTACAATGGCGAAGGGGTCCTGGTGCACTGAAGCCAAGCGCGAGCTTATTCATTTAATGAAGTCATCTGGAAAGACGATTTCTGAAATTTCCAAAGATTTGAACTGCTCCCGGAAAATGATATACAATGCTCTTAAGCATTACAAAAACAACAACACGTTTAAGGACGTAAAAAACAAGCCAAAACCACGAAAAACTACCGCCAAAGAGGATAGTCTTATCGGCCGAACGTCTATTGCTGATCCTTTTAAGACCTCCAGCATCATCCAAAGGGAAGTGTCTTCAAAATACGGAATTAACGTGTCCTCCAGAACTATTAGAAGACGATTGAATGAAAAAAATTTACGTGGGTGCATAGCACAACATAAGCCACACGTGTCAAAAAAAAATTTGAAGGCCAGATTAGCGTTTGCCAAGGAGCACCTCAAGAAACCGCTAATTTTTTGGAAAAATGTATTGTGGAGTGACGAATCGAAGTTTTCCCGGCTGGGATCCGATGGTAAGCAGTATGTTTGGCGACCCCCCAACTTGCAACACAACCCACGATATACTGTGAAGACCATCAAGCATGGCGGTGGAAATGTCATGGTATGGGCAGGCTTTTCTTGGCACGGCGTGGGTCCTATCCACAAAATTGACACTAGGATGGACCAGCATATCTATAAGGACATAATGACAAACATTATGATACCCTTTGCTGAAGAAAATTTACCGTTAAAATGGCGATTTATGCATGACAACGATCCTAAGCACACTTCACGTTTAGTGAAATGTTGCCTTCAGGATAACAAAATAGAGGTCCTAAAATGGCCAGCTCAATCCCCAGACCTAAATCCGATTGAGAATTTGTGGGGCGATGTCGAGCAGCACATTCGGGCTGTTAAACCCACGAATTTGAATGAATTATGGACTGAAATCCAAAAGGCCTGGTATGCTATTCCCCAACGTCGATGTGCCGTCTTGGTGGAAAGCCTTTCAAGAAGATGTGCAGCAGTTATTAAGAATAAAGGATATCCCACCAAATACTAATTATATTTTTAAAAAATTTTTTTCCCATTATGAAATAAAAATATTTGTTACTAAGTGTGCTAAA
Organism: Drosophila parabipectinata; assembly: GCA_018153455.1. Taxonomy (NCBI): domain Eukaryota; kingdom Metazoa; phylum Arthropoda; class Insecta; order Diptera; family Drosophilidae; genus Drosophila; species Drosophila parabipectinata. The sequence goes on from JAECYA010000055.1 coordinate 5,765,930, forward strand.
CTTGTGGCCAGCGTTTTTTTGGGGTTGCTGCACTTAAGGTCCTGTGGCAAGAAGACAGAAAAAGCTAGGACGACAAAAACAACCAGAGGTACTCTCAATATGATAACCTAGCCGCACGTAAAAGAATCAAGGATCTAGTCCTTGCAGAATCGAAAATATCTTTCAACAAAGTTTCGCGAAGCATAGTGTGCTAAACTTGTGGCCACTACTGTATATTATAAATGCCTATTTGTTTCAGTGTATGAGTGATCAACAGGTGAGTGAGTGAGTGAGTGAGCCAGTGAGTGGGTGGTGTGACTGAGTGGGTGGCTTGGCTGTGTTAAGTGGAATTAGAAATTATTCACCCACAAAATAATATAATTTCTCGGCTTTGGACTCAAAAGCTTTGTTAGCAAACTTAAAAAAAGAATGTAAAAAAAATGAAAATGTTTTGTAAAATATTTTGAATAACTCTTAAAAGTTTACAACTCTCATTAGTGAAATAGCTTTTTAAATATTTTCACGAGCTACTCTGTATATCTCAAGATTTCATCATAAATACTACTAGTTTATAGTAGTATGTATCTCGGAAAAAACTTTTTCCAGATATTTTTCAATTTGAAAATGTCAGTCTTGAACTTTAATCTTGTCGGAATTCTGTGATTGTCTCTGTCCAGGGGATTGTTGTGGAAAATCATTCACTTATTATTATTTATTTTTGTTTACCCACCTGAGTACCTACCTGCCCGCCACTTGCACTTAAACGTTGCAATTAAAAAAAAAATGATCATTTAATTAATTGCTTTAGTTTCGAGCACTTTCTTCAATCTTTGTTTTTAAATAAACAACAATCAGTTGCACAATTAACTTTTCAATTTCGAACTTGGATAGTGTGTGTGTTTTGTGTATTGTATAATACTATATAGCCCCGCCCACTGTCCACTGTTTAACGCCCAGTGCCCCCTAACTCTGCCTCGCAACCCTGCCAAGCTCATCAATCAGAATCTCAAGTGCCTGAAATGCTAAATGCTTTCAATTTTCGCCATTAAGACAAGCCTACAAATGCCTTATAAATGCCATGCACGTAGCACCAGACTGGTTATATCTTTGAAGCTAAATCTAAGGCATCCATAGTCTATAGGATGTATGTAGTCTCATCTCTATTTGAGTAGAACCAACAGACAATTTGATTATATAGCCCAGTTCGAAATAATGATACTGCATAATTTGTACTGCACAACTGTACCTGGGGCTCTATCAAAATAGATCTGGAATTGTGACTTATATAATTCAACGAGTTACATTAATTATCCGCCAACTAATCGAATATTAAGTACTTGAAACTTGAGGCTTTTGATAATTGTAATTACAAGATTAATTAAAATTCAGATGAGTAGATTTAAGAATTCAAATTTAAAGGTAATTTCTGGATAATTTGAAACTATTAGAACCCTGTGTGTTCTTTCCCTTTTCTGAACTGAATTACAAAACGCACGTATACCAAATACCTATATATATACTCTCAGATATATACGCAGATTGGAGATGATCGTTATATTTGGTATCCTATAAAGTGCCCTCCGAGAACGACAATTTAAAGCTCTCGGCACGAACCGCAAATGCGTCCGTTCCTTAATTATTTATTCAGGTAAACCCCTTTGGAACAAAAAAAAAACAACAGAAAAAAAACATCATCGAAAAAAAACAAAGAACCCACCGAACGTTGAGAGAGACAATAAATGGTATTGGCGGGGATATATGGATATGGTTATGGATCTGTCAGGGGGTTCGGAGGATGAAAATCGAAATTGGCTTACCCAGCAGGCCAATGAACTGTTTCATAACAACAAAACAAGAAAAAATAAAAAACTTCCTTTTCTTGAAAAAAAAAGAAAATCTTTTTCGCCTTTAAAGTTAAGTAAGTCCCCTGTGGACCTAATGAATTACTCACAAAAAAAAGTTATACGAGTACATGTCTAAACGCACGTAGCTCCATCTACTGATCCAGTAATTTCCCTCTAATTTATATAGCCGGTAATCGTAAATCTTGGCAGATATATAGTTTCGGCTAGGTAGGGCATGGAAAATGTTTTCGAGGCAATCTCATAAATCTCCATCCCAGGAATTGGGGAAACCCAAACACACACCCCAGTCATAACTATATGTAACTAGAAACTCTCATATGACACCCGCTAATTATTTAATATTTATCAATATCCAATAGATGATATTATCCAATAAGAGGAGTACCCCATCTTGAATCGTCCATCAAAAATACGAGAATTGTAATTTTGTCATATTCTTAACTGCTGCTTCCTTATGGCTGCAATGTGAGTGGGTGTGTTCGATTCCATTCGAGTCTTTCATAATCGGCATAGATTTCTCAGTCCTTGGTTATCAATTCCCTGACTGGCTAACCCATTTTTGGATTATACTTCCGACCGGCACGCTTTAGGCTTCGCATCGCAAACCAAAAAATTATAAAAAACTAAAAATATGTACCTTAAACCGAAAACGGCTTGACAGTCGCATAGTCACGTGTGTGGTTGGCATTTTAATAGCCTAAGCTTTAATTATTAACAATAAATTATGTTTATTTTGTGCTTTTGAAGCCCACTCCCTGATTTTTGTTTCGGGATGCCTAAAGGTTGCTAAGCTGGAAGATTAAAGATATAGTTTTATGAGTAATCCTTTATATATTGAATTATTCGATTATTCTTATGTATAGGAACCTCCTCGCAACCCTCGGAGACCTAGTTTTCAGTGTGGTTTTCCATCGGATCTGGTCACCATCCTGTTCGCATTGATGCATGCAAATGTTCTACTTACATTCATGGGGGTTTTCCCCCAACCTGATTTATGCTTCTCCAGCTGCAACTCGTGAATATGATCATGTGGCTTTAATATGCATTTTGTGTTCTTTCATTTAAATGAAAATGGTCATACGGCTTTTGATCTATGGCTATTAATAGAGTTTTTTTTTACTTGGAATTCCATATAGTTGTTTATTTGTTCTTTTATTCTTTTGTCATTGATTATTTTTGCATTTTTTCATACGGCTGGTTGTTCATTTTGAGTGATTATTCATTTGTTCGTCTATTTATGGGTCTTTTGGCTCATTTTTTAAATTCTTAAATGTGTTCATTTCTTTGTTTGTTCATTTTCCGTGTGTTAACTTGTCCGTCTGTTCATTTTCCCATCTTTTTGGTTGTTCATTTCTCTTTATTTTCATTTTTCCTTGATTTTTATAATTTCGAAAGTTTATTTGCTCATCTAATAAGTTTTCCATACATTTATTTGTGTTCATTTTACATTTGGTTCATTTTTTCATGTATTCATTGCTCCGAAAGTTCATTAGTTCGCTTATTTATAAGTCCGTCTGTTCCAAAGCTAGTTTTGTAGCTTGAAATCAATATATTTTCTAACCCTAACCATACCCTTTTTCTTTTTATAAGCAAATACTCTAAAAAAAAATCTTGAAAGTTCTCAAAATTTTCATATCCAAAGTCCCTTTATTCTGATTCCAAATAAAAACCAATGACGAAATATAGGAAAAATAAAAACTAAATAGTTTGTCATCATATTGGAGGTGTTGGGTTCTGTTTTTTGTACTTTAGTATTTTTTTGTGTTTTGGTCGCACGTCTGCCAACAGAATTGAGCTGTTGTTTTGGCCAAAAAGTATGCTGGGCACGTTCGCTCCTCTGACGTCTGCGCGCCTGCGCTGTAAGAGCGCTATAGATCGGGCTAGCTCAAGCTAAGTAGTATCTCCTCCCACCGCCCCCCCTCACCTTCTGAAAACACCTCTAGAAAAAAAAATACTCCTCGCCTAGATGACCGCCAGAATTGTAGTTGTTGCCGTGCGGTTTCAGTTTCATTTCCGGTGGCAGGCAAACGGACAGTCAGACGGCGCTTAAAACGCTTTTCGTATTTTATTTTTTTTTTCTTACAACCCAGCAGCAACAAAAACAGAAGCACAACACTCATATCACGAAATGACCATTTTCGGTTTGGAATTAATTTTCTGTGTTTTTGCCTTTTTTTTTTTTTTTGTTCTTTCTTATTTTTTTCTTATTTATTTTTATTATTGAAATGTATATGATTCGGATTCTGATTACGATGAATTCAAGCAGTGATTCATCCCTGCAGGCGGCATGTCGGCAAGGCAGGCGGCGGTACAGTCATCAAAAAAATACTGAAAAAGCCTAGAGCCGCCGCACTCTCACTTTATGAAAATTAAAGTAAAAGTGTTAGGAGGGAACAACTTTCAAAAGCAAAAAAAAAAAATAAAAAACCAAGTGGCGCCAAATGAAAATCAATGGATTTTTTGTATAAATTATATAGAATTCACTTTCAATTGATAAAAAACCCAAGATATCAAATCAGGAAGACATTTCTTTTTAATCTAGAAAGGAGATAAAAGTGAAAGCAGTATTCTTTGTGAAAAAAGGTACAGACAAGTCCTTAAAAGGTTTAAATATATGTTTTAAGAGAAATAATCTGTAAAGCAGTTTAAAGCTGTATCTTTATTAAGAGGATCTACAAAAATCAAGCAGCAGCACACACGCCCACTGCTTATCAATGTCGTTTGTTGTCGTCAGAAAATCCCCACCAATAAATGCATACTATATGTATGCCATGTCAAGATTAGCAGGAAGGGTTAACCAGAACACCAGAGCAGGTTAAAAACCGATTTAAAAACAAAAAGCGCCATCCAGAAACGTACAAGATTCATTCATACGCCAGAGCTTAGAACGGAGGCAAGCCAGTACACACCATCAACCCACAATCCAACCCACTGGAACAGATCTGAGATCGGAGAACCGAGCCGGAGCCCGGAGACCGGAGAATCGAAGAAACGAGAGAGCACTGAGACTGAGGAGGAAAAACAAGCTAAGAATCGAAGGCAAAAAGCTTCAGACCCGGCAGCTGGCGCTTCATTCTCGAGTTGCGGTCCAACGAGTTAACACGTCGCCTCTACCAAGCAGTTTTTTTTTTTATAAAAATCGCGTCAAGCAGTTTACGTATTTTGTTTGTTACTTAATTTTTTTTTATTTGAATATTACGCGAATTATGCCTTCATCTACATTTGTCCTGGAACATTTGGTGACGGCACAACTACGCCTGGAGGAACAGGAACAGGAACAGGCTCTGAAGGCTCTGAAAATCCAAAAGAATTCTCCAACAACCACTATTTGTAAAACCACAAATCCTTTGAAGAAGTCGTATGAAAAGAAGCTGTTGTCGGCTCTTAAGAAAATTGTGCAATAAAATAAATAAACAAAAACAATACTATAGAAACTATAGACATTTCACCTTAATCGAGCTGACTAAGATCAATAAAAAAAAAAAAACAAAACAAAAAACAAAAACAAACAAGCGGCGAAAATATAAAAAAAACAAGAATACTAGTTTTCTGAGTGAGTGTGTGGGCAAGTTGTTACATAAACAAAAAATAAAATAAAGTAATAGCTAATAAAAAATATATACATCTCTCAAAAACAAAACAAACAAAAAACAAAAACCCCGCTGCTGTGGAAGTTTTTCACATTTTTTTTTAAAAGTGCGTGTCAAGTGAAGAAATTAAAAAAATAAAAAAATCAAAATGCTATTCAACAAGTGCCTGGAAAAGTTGTCCAGTGTGGTTAACCACAAACTTCAAGAGAAACAAGTCTACAATAATAATAATAATAATAATAACAATAACAATAACATAAATAATAATAATCTAAGTCAAAATAATAATAATGCCTATAATAAGCAAAGAAACTTTGAATACGAAAGAGCTATTCAGGCTCATTATGGCAGTAAGGTGGAAAAGTCCAGGGAACGAACGAAAACAAAGTCCGGCAAACGGAAGTCAGTGCCACTTGAAAAGGACGATATATCGGAGGATATATCCACACCTTCCACTGGCAATTGCATGACGCACGACGAATTGGCCCAAATAATAAGGGGCGTGGCCAGAAATCAACCAAATTCCATTTCAAATCGAAACCAAAGTCAAAATAATCAACGCCGAACCCTATCCGCCCAGCCATCTGCCTGTCATTCGAATTCCTCATCCCAGGAATCCTTGCATCATCATCATCAGTCCGCCAGTCCTGCCCCGCCCGCATATGCCTCATATCCGGCCACGCCCACCTCCTGGTCAGCCACACCGCCCCAGTTTCCGGCCCCCTTCGGAGGAGCTGGCTCCGAGAGCACCCTATGCCTTTTGGCCAATATGCGTTTCCAACTGCACGGCTATAAGTAAGTCGGAGCTAACAATAAAAATTAATAAAAACCATAAAAAATATTTATAATATATATTTATGATCATAAAATAATAATAAAAAATCTAAAAGGCAAGCAAACAATGTCAACGAATCGCGATTAAATGATTTGGGGCGCGTGCGAAATTAAATGTTAATTGTTATCAGAGTGCGAGTTGTTAATTTGCTTTAAAAAAAAAATATATATAAATTAGGTGCTAAAAAATAAATCCAAAGCAAGGTCTATTAAAGGGTTTTTCTTTAACTAAAATATATAGACTCTTAAAATATATACAATATATACAAGTTTTCAAGCTTCTATTTTTGTAGTATATTTTGTTTTGAGCTTTACAATTTTTTTTTTAAATCATAAATTTATATTTTTTATTTAAAGTAATTTACTGAAGGTACATTTGGATAATTATATATATTTTTTTAAGACAAACCCCAAGACCTAGGGCCTCTCGCCCAATTACATGTCTATAGAGAAGTAAACACATTTTTGAAAGATTTCTGGAGGCTAGAGGGGAACCAAAATTTGGGTCCAATCTGCTGCCCATTAGCATTAACCCTAATAAGGGAAGCAATCACTGAGCAGAGAGCTGAAAAACGCACAAAAAAAAAACAACAGAAATTGTCATGTGTTCGAAATTGCCACGCAAAATGAGTAAATATTTACGCAAATCACAAAATGACAAAAACAAGCAATCCAATCTCCCTCCGAGAGTCGTAAATTGACATTCTAATATGAATGAAGGGGAATTGGAATTGGAATTGGAATGGGAATGGGAATGGATCTGTTTAGATCGCTTTTCATATATGGAATATAAACATATAACTCGAGACAAACCAATTCTCACCCCCTCACTCAATTAAGCCATTTGTTGACGCGTTGTCTTATTGATTTGAAAGGTATTCTGTAAAAAAATGTATATATAGGAGTATCTAAGAATTACGCACTCCAGTTTTCAGGGGAACTTGATCTCTGCAACTTGATATCTTTTTCTTTGGATTTATTATCTTTTCATACTGCCAGCGTATGTTTGTACTGTCTACATTCTTTAGGAGATTCCAATTCATTTACCTTCTCTGGGATCTGTGGATCTTTGGAATTTTTTACCTTTTTTGTCTTTATTATCATGGCTTTGTGTCTTGTGGGTCTTTATTTATTTGATTACTCTTATTAAGAGGTTACTGTAACTTGAAGAGAAATATATAGACTTAGCCATAACATTTAAGAGGGTTGATTATCCTGATCGGGGTCACCACTCGATATTCCTGTAGTTTGAAGGTCTTAAGTGTTTAAAGAAGTGTATTATATCCTTAAATATTTTAAATATTTTCTTTAAATATTTTTTTTAAACTGATAATCCTTCTAAAAAAAATGTATAAGATAGGAGGGTTTGTTATCCTGATCGGGGTCACCACTTTAATGTTTCTTTAATTCCCAATTGTCTTAAAAAGTGTATCACATCTTCGACTTTCTTTCCGTAACTGTCTCTTTTTATATTTTATTGTGTGGGCAGTCGCTTAAGTCGAAGAATTCTCAATTCGCACATTTCCCAAGAATTATATTTACATATGTATATGGAATATCTATGCATATGCTTATAAATTATCTTCGACTTTCGTTTGAGCCTGAATTGGAATTGTTATTTATGTTGATCTTTATCGCGAATTGATTCATTATACTCTGGCAAATATTTATCTTTTATTAAATAGTTAGCAACTTTACAATTTTGGATTTTTAAGTTAAATTGCACAATTTTTGATTATCTTTATTGGCCATTATAAATCATCTTTAACGATCGGCCAATGATTTGGCACTATAACTATAAAAGTTGTAGTCTGATGATTTCCGGTGTTGTCTCGTCACTTCACTAGGTCAACAATGGGGTTCTACAACGGGCCCCCATTAGTTTCCTTTTAAAAAAATACACCTTATTTTTGCCATATGTCTGATTAACAATTTATAAACTCACACATTTGTTGTAATGACTTCTGTTTTGCATATTTCCGTTTTTTTTTTCCATTGCACAACAAATTGCATTTACCTTTCGTATTTTTCTGTTTTTTCTTTATTTGCTGTGACTGATCAAATAAATTCGCTTTAATTTTTGCAAATTCATGCAAAAGATGCTCAGTTTCTCAGATGTTCTGGATGGAAAGACCCTTTTTGAAAATATCAAATTTTCCAAAATCTATGATCATATAACTGCTTGCTTTATGGAGTCCTTGAACTGCTTGGGGAGTGGGTGAAAATGGCGGAGCTTGTTATCAAGCTGTTAAGATTGATGACTTTCCCAGTAAAAAAAAAAAAAATTTAAGTTAATTAAACGAAGGCAAGCCGGCGGCGTCAGCTCCCTCTACAACCTGTTTCGCTGCCGCCTTTTTCCAGGTGCGTTGGCATACAAAAAGCACAAAAATACAAAAAAAAAAAAATAAGCATAAGTAAATAAAACGCTGACAAACGAACGAACGAACAAAATTGCGCACTTTTCATGTAAATCTGTTTGTTGACCTTAAAGGCTTTCATGAATGGCTCCCCAGCTTCCTTCGTATGCAAAAAAAAAGAAGTTTTATTTATAAATGCAAGTGTAACTGTAAATGATGCAAAAAGTTGTGAAATTTTCACTGACGTACTCCGTACTTCTGATAATAATTCAGTTGATATTATATTTTTGGCAGACAGTGGAGACGTTGTAAAAATTTCAAGTATTATCGTCACACTGCTAAAATTAAATATCAACATTGAAAACTGGGTGGAGAATGACACAAAGGATCTGATCTGATTGAATATTTGGGATTGGATGTCAGAGGGTATGAATATGAAATTTCGATCGCAAATAAACGATCGACTAAAAAGCAACACGGCGATATGTGCTAATAAGTAGACTTGGACCAAAAATAAATATTGAGAACCTTTCCATATAAAAAAAAATATAAAATATTCCATGTGTGTGTTTTTGTTTTGAATCATCTTGAAGAATGCGCAATTCCATAAGAACGGAAATTATTACTAATAGTAGACATTGTGTAGAGACTGCTTTAAACGCATTTCAAGCAGTTTTGTTGTAATGACAAGTAACCTGTCTTCTTCAACTGCTTGTCGTAGGTTTTCACTTCCGTTTTATTCATTTTACTAAAAATAAACCTTATAAACTGATTCTTATCATTACCAAATTCACCTTGAATCTGTAACAAGCTAAATTATATTAAAAAAAAACATATAAATGGAAAAAATGGAGAGAGAAAGAGACAAACGAAAAGCATTGAAATGCACGACTGTGTGTGGCACGCTCTAATGTGTAATGTTAATTGTTTCTACATGAATTTCTATTAATAGAAAAACTCGCATACGGAAGATGTATTGATTTTTTTTTTTATTTAATAGAACTTCAAATACATAAAACATGAGTATATAGAATACCAATCAATACCAAATCAAAAATCAAACTCCCAAATGTCTTGATGAAATATTTTATGATATCTACGACCTCTTAAGGACAACAAAGTATGTTTGTTAGTATGCTAGAATTTGCTCGAATTCCGTATTTTAGATATATTTACTTTGTATTTTATTTTATTTTATTTTTTTTGTTGTATATTTTTGCTGCCAACGAACTCAAAATCGGGGTAAACGAAGAAGCAAACAATAGCAAGCACATGGGTCGTTAATGGTATTCAAAGCAAGTTTTTTAAGTTAGTGTTATTTATGCAAAATAGTTGGTGGTAAGGTAAAGCAAAGCGTAACCAAAAAAAAAAACGCAGAAAATCAATGAACTTTTGTCCAAAATATTTCACAAAAAAATATATATGTCATTCAATAAGTTGATATCATTTTTCCCACAAGCAGTGCAACATTGAGTTTCTTTAAAGCAGACGACTTTTTCTAGACTTCTAGAGGTTTTTTATTTTTATATGTGTTTTTTTCTATGTCATCACCTTAAATTCAACTTTAATTCGAATTGCACAGAAACTAGCTAAATAACGAATTTATCGATGGCAATCTCAAGTCTGTCAAGTCAGACGAGTCGACATATAAGTCCAGGTCTCACTTTTGAGCTTCGACTTTAGTTTCAAGCAGCTTTCTGGCTTTGATTCAACTTGCACTTTTCCACACGGCGTATGCGTGTTTTTTTGCTCTACCCCTCTACCGTTTTGCCTTTTTTTTCCAATATTTGTTATTGGTATTGGTATTGCTAATGCTGTTGCTTTTGCTATTGTTATTGTCGCCTTGCATTTGACTGTTTTCTTCGTTTTTTTGTGCAAGTGAACCTATTTTTACAGGTCAACATCTATTACGTGCTTTTCTAAGAGTTTTTAACAACAAAAAAATCGATACTTATCGATAAGTTTTATAATTTATTTAAAAGGCAATCTAGTTTAACACAAAACATACATTTTAGAGAGCTATTATTTATATTAAGTCTTGGGCTTTTAAAAAATACCCATAAACCATTGACATACTTTTTGAAAAAGTACTGAAATACTATAAAATACTGAAATTATATATGAAAATCTTTTTTTTTAAGACTAACACAAAAGTATTATAATATAATCATGTAAGAACTATTATTAATGATTGGGATTGTTACTATGATGATCAAATTTTGGAATTATTTTATAAATACTGATAAAATACTGGAAAAAATACTACAAATCTTAAACTAAAGTTAAAAAATAAGGAAGCTCAAGTTTAGAATCAAAACTCTAAAAATATTATAATTTAAAAGCCTAAAACTTATTATAATTTCTATTAAAAAAATCCCCTTTAAATATTTAAAAACTTTTCAACCTTTTGATACTCTACTGTAGCTATAGATTCGATTTGTATTTGCACTGCCTGGTTCCTACTTATTTGTGTTGTTGTTTTTGTTGGTATTGTGGTTGATTTTGTTGTAATTCCTGTTGTTGTTGTTATTTGTGCTATAGCACTCGTATTTTGCGCTTTTGCGCGCTTCTCAAACATGCGCCCATATAGTTTCGTATAGTTTGTAATTGCATTTCAAGCGAGCACGTAGTCTCTCAGTCAGGCACTCTCGGGTTATTGAATTTTGTCAGTCAGTCAGTTAGACAGTTAGTCTTTTAATCATTTAATCAGTTAGTCACTTAGTCAGTTAATCCAATATAGGTATAAGCATTAAATTTCTCATAAAATTCTTGTATTAATCTATTTATTATTGCATCTATTTTTTTTTATAGATGGTTTCATGGAAATCTTTCCGGCAAGGAAGCAGAAAAATTGATACTGGAGCGTGGCAAGAATGGTTCGTTTCTCGTCCGTGAATCTCAAAGTAAACCCGGCGATTTCGTTTTATCCGTGCGTACGGACGACAAAGTAACCCATGTCATGATCCGATGGCAGGTAAGATTTGATTATTTTTATGGTTTTTTTTTTTTTTTTTTTGTCAAACACCTCATTTTTCTTGAAAATATTAGCATTATTGCAATATGCAATATGCTAATTACAAATTACGAATCGATGCCAGCCAACAAAGTTGTGTTGTGGGCATCTACTGGCCATAGCAAATCCATAAAGTAAAGTTCCTCATCGCCTGACCTTGGACTCTCTCGGTGTATGTGTGACGATATTTGTATGTAACTTACATCCACATCCGAGAGACTCGTGTGCATTTATTAGCAATACTGTATATGGCTAAAAATGTTGCAGTAAAAACTCTTTAAAAAAGACTCTCTTTTAAAAAAAAAATTAATTTTTACCCTTAACTTAAGTTTTGAACTACAACCACACTTGAAAAAAGCCAAAAGATTATAATTACCTTATAGTTCTTATAGTTCCATTTCTTGTATATTCACTGTACCATTATTTAACAGTTTTACGAAACCATAAACTATAAAAATAGGGGGAATTTTTCTTAAAAGGAAAATTTATATTTCAAACATGATGGAAATTCCAGGAGAGTTTTCTACGTTTTCTTCGTTTTTATTTAAAGTTTTAATTAAAACTAAATATAGACACTTGGAATAATGTCATAGACTTCTCAGCTACTTAACAATGATCTCTTTGGATCAAGTTTCAATGTAATTCCCCCATCCAAAAAAAAAATACTATTACTTTTGACCGTGTGCGGTTATTGCGGTTGTGGTTTTACGGGTTTATGGACTTACGGACCTACAGTTGCAATTTTGCCATTTACATGTCTCGTTGGCCTTTTTCCCACTTTTGACATTGCAGTCACGTTTTCGATTTTATTAGCTAATCCCTTGATTAAACGCTCCATCGAATTCCCACGTGCTTTGCCTTAATATTTATTATTTTTTAAATATAATGGGTTTTTTTTTGTTCTTTTGTGCTATCAAAAAATTCCAGGATAAGAAATACGATGTTGGAGGCGGTGAATCCTTTGCCACATTATCGAAACTGATCGAGCACTACAAACGTAATCCCATGGTGGAGACGTGCGGTTCAGTGGTGCATCTGCGCCAGCCCTTCAATGCCACAAGAATAACAGCAGCCGGAATCAATGCACGGGTGGAGCAGCTAGTTAAGGTAAGTTATCTAAGAACTACATATGTCTTAAATAATAAGAAAGTTTTGGGGATGACTAAAGAAATATCTGTCTCGAAGGACCAAAATGAACTATTTGGTCTAAATGTCTCGAAGGACCATATCTAGCTCTTTAGTCCAATTGTCTCGAAGGACCAAATCTTACTAATAATTTAATCTAGATCGAAGGACCATTTCCAATTAATACTTTAGTCTAATTGTCTCGAAGGACCAATTTTAATTGAAATTCTTCTATTTCAGGGCGGCTTTTGGGAAGAGTTCGAGTCACTGCAGCAGGACAGTCGGGATTCCTTTTCCCGAAATGAGGGCTACAAGACGGAAAATCGCATTAAGAATCGTTATCGCAACATATTGCCATGTAAGTACTTCATTTTTTCACAAAATCACACCCATAACTATAACTAATAATATTTTCCTTAAAAAAATAGATGACCACACTCGTGTCAAGCTGCTGGATGTGGAGCACAGCGTGGCCGGAGCGGAGTACATAAATGCCAACTACATACGATTGCCCACCGATGGGGATCTGTACAACATGAGCAGCTCTTCGGAGAGCTTGAATAGCTCTGTGCCCAGTTGTCCCGCCTGTACGGCGGCCCAGACCCAAAGGAACTGCCCCAACTGCCAGGTGCTGAACAAGACCTGTGTCCAGTGTGCCGTCAAAAGCGCCATCCTGCCGTACAGCAATTGTGCCACCTGCAGCCGCAAATCGGATTCATTGAGCAAGCACAAACGCAGCGAATCCTCGGCCAGCTCCTCGCCCTCGATAACGGGGTCCGTGAATGGTGTTAACAACGGACCCGGCACCCCCACCAATCTCACCAATCATCCGGCAGCCGGCTGTCTAACAGGATTGCTTAAAAAGCATTCCGGCGAATCGGCCTACGGAAGCGGTAACACTGTCTCCGGATCCGGTACGACGGCCGAAAGAGAAAGGGAGAGAGAGCGCGAACGGGAGCGGGAAATGTTTAAAACATATATCGCCACCCAGGGCTGTCTGCTCACCCATCAGGTGAACACGGTGACGGATTTCTGGAACATGATCTGGCAGGAGAACACACGGGTGATTGTGATGACCACCAAGGAGTATGAGCGCGGCAAGGAGAAGTGCGCTCGCTACTGGCCCGACGAGGGCAAGACGGAGCAGTTCGGTCCGGCGCGGATACAGTGCGTCTCCGAGAACTCGACTAGTGACTATACGTTACGTGAGTTTCTGGTCTCGTGGCGGGATCAGCCAACGCGTCGGATCTATCACTATCACTTCCAGGTGTGGCCGGATCACGGTGTCCCAGCCGATCCGGGTTGTGTTCTCAACTTCCTCCAGGATGTCAACACACGCCAGAGTCAGTTGGCTCAGGCGGGTGAGAAACCGGTAAGTCTACCTAGAGATTTCTTCTAATTATTTATCTTCTAACCTTTTATGGATTTTATCTTGGTGGTACTTTTTAGGGTCCCATTTGTGTACACTGTTCGGCGGGAATAGGTCGTACTGGCACGTTTATTGTGATTGATATGATTCTCGATCAGATTGTACGAAACGGTGAGTAGTTTAAACCTGGCCCTAAAGACTGGCCCTTTATTTAACAAAACCTGTCTCCCCCTCGCAGGCTTGGACACCGAAATCGATATCCAGCGTACCATTCAAATGGTTCGTTCGCAGCGTTCCGGCCTGGTCCAAACCGAGGCCCAGTACAAGTTTGTTTACTATGCGGTCCAGCATTACATCCAGACCCTGATAGCCAGGAAGCGAGCCGAAGAGCAGAGCCTCCAAGTGGGCCGCGAGTACACAAACATCAAGTGAGTCTCTAATGGACCTGAAAATCGTTTAAAGTTTAATACTAATTTTTGGTTGGAATTCTTTTGTTAAAAGGTACACGGGCGAAATTGGCAACGATTCACAAAGATCTCCATTACCACCAGCAATTTCTAGCATAAGTTTAGCCTCAAGTAAGACGCCATCGACGCCGTCGACCTGCTCCTCGACGGACTCGAGCATGGGTATGGGAATGGGTATGGGTTTTGGCAACCTATCGGCCGTATCGGGACCGGGAACGGGTTCGGGATCTGGCACTGGCACGGGATCTGGCAATAAGCATGCGGGAAAGCAGCAACCACCGTTACCGGCCAATTGCAATAATAACAATAATGGCATCAGCAGCAACAACAGCAGCTGCAACAACAAGGACAGCAGCAACACGAGCAGCAGCAGCAGTAGCAGCAACAACAGCAGCAGCAGCAATGGTATCGGTGGCAGCAATGGCAATATAAATGCTATACTCGGTGGCATTGGATTGCGAAAACATCACCAGAGAGAGGATCAACTGCAGCAACAGCAGCAACAGCATCTGGCTGGTGGAGCATCAGGAGCAGGTAAGCAACAACAACAGCAGCAGCAGCAACAACAACAACAACAGCCGGCACCGCCGATGCGACCGCGTGCCGGTATACTCAAGTTGCTGACCAGTCCCGTCATCTTTCAGCAAAATACAAAAACATTCCCAAAGACATGATGATGCAGCGGCCAATGCCGCCGGCAATTGTCGGCCAGCATCATCATCATCATGCTCCACCGAACGCCTCCCATGTGGATGCACAGGCATCCATTGTAGCACCAGCGCCGCCGCCGCGCAAAACATGACACATGAATTTCTAAGTCGGATGGTTCGAAAATCGAACATGAAACTGAAACTAGAAAGGAAACGGAAATGGAAATAGAAACACACACAGAAACCGGAAACAGAAAGAAAAAAACAAACAAATGCCAAGAGAAATGATGAGGAAGAAAGGAAAAGCAAGCCAAGCCCAAAAGAAAAGAAATACACTGACAGACAAAACGGGTTTCATTTTGTGACGCAACACCCACCCACCCGTACACCCAAAACCCAAACAAAAAAAAAACAAAACTATTAAACAACAACCCACTTCCCACAACCCTTGACTATGTTTTACTGTTGTACTATTATTATTATTATTATTACTTGATATAATTTTTTTTTTTTAATAATTGTAAATTATAGTTTTTTTTTTGTGTAATTGTGTGTAGCGATTAGATTGTATGTATTTTGTCTCGCTTTATGTTGTAAGTGTAACCCGCACAACCACGCCTCTCCGCACCGCACCAACACCTCCCCCTTCCCCCGCTCCAAAAAAAAAAAATCGATATTTATGTATTAGTTTTTTAAGCAAAAAAAAAATTTCAAAAATTATTTTAAAAACTTTTGAAAATACTTTAAGAGGCAGAGCAGCAGCCTGTTCCCAAATTCCATAATAATCAGATTTTGGTGGAAATTCAAATTTTTTTTAAAGATTTACACATTTAAAGATTTTAAAAATTTATTTTAAAAAAAAGTGCAATTTTAGTTTGAAAACATATATAATTTTTTTCCAAAAAAAGTGCAATTGTTTTTTATACTTAATAATTTTATTAAAAATATATAACGCGGATTCCACCAAAATTTTGTTTTGAGTTTCGAAAAAGGGAAATTATTTTTGATTTCAAAAAAATGCAACCTATGGTTTGAAAACTACAATATTAGGGCTTTAAATGTTGAGGAAAGTTATAGAATGTGGAGTTATAGAATACAAATATATGAAAAAAAAGAAAAAGCGCTGATTGTGATTCGAGTAACAGCGAGAAGAGTAAATAAAGCTATAAGATACCAGATACAGATGAGAACGGGATGGGACAGCCACCGCCAACCGAACAGAAATAAATCAGAAATATATATATAATATATATATATATATTTGAAACAGAGGAGCAGAGATCGGATCAAATCGGATCAGATTAGAGAGTAGGAAAGATCGTCCCTAGGATAGGAATTCTCAAAAAAAAAAGAAAACCCCAATTTGCAGGCAGGATGGCAGATGTATCTATTATATCCCTAATTTTTCCTCTACTTTCCACTCTTCTTCGTCCCCCCTTTAATTTTTTTAAACCTAACTATTTGTTTTTTATTTAAGAGCCTATTTTGAAAATTTATAAACGTTACCAATTGTGTTACATTTTCAATGAAAGTTTTTTTTAGTAATTTTTGTAAGTGTATGTATGTTTGTGTGTGTGCCTCTCTAGCCCCCTCTCTCTCTCTCACTCGCTCCATCTCTCTCTATCTGTCTCTCTCTCTCGCTCTTTCTGTGTATGTGTGTTTTATTTTTTAAGATTAACGATTAAAAAATATATATTTTATTTTTGCGAAATCAAACTCTATATGCAATATATAAGCACAGTACCTTGGACGCTGCATTGTTTCGTAATCTAAAAATTAAAATTAAAATTAAAATTATATACAGGAATAAATAACTCAATAATAAAACCCCCCCAAAAAAAAACACACACACTTTAGGCAGAAAAAAATATTTTAAACAATAAACAAGAATATTAATGGAGTAGACCAGCGGCAACAATCTAAGTAATATTGTATATTTAATATATATAAATATATATATTTTTTATTTTATCATATATTTTACCTTATATGCTTCTTTTGTAAGTGCTTTAAATTGTTATTCATCTTGATCTACAAACAAAAAAATAATATAAAAAAAAAAACAAAATATGAAAATGCAAAACAGAAAACCGAAAAAAGAATTCAAAACTAAACAAAAACAAAAACGAAATATAAAAAAACAAATTATATTTGTATTTATATATAAAAAAATAAACATTTTGTATGCGATAAATGGCAAACTTTTATTTTATTTCATTTTTTTAATCTTAATTATTTTCAGTTTTAATTTCCTCGCTGGTGCATGTTGTTTTTCCCCTCAATTGTGAATGCCTTTTCCGTTTTCGAAACACTTTTTTTTTAAGTTATACTGAATAAATACTAAAAATAAATACCAACAACACCAACATACCGAACTGATACAATAACCCAAGCCAAGTTAGGAAATCGTAACTATATACCCACAAGAGCCTTAAAGATATGCCTAAAGAAAACTTAAAAAAATAATAATAATACCAAAAGTTATTAAGATTCTCTTAAAAATAATACCAAAAACGAAAAAGATGATATTGAGAGATAGCACAAGTGGGAAGAGGGAGGAGCTGTCCCTTTACCTCAGATAGAGCAATAAGTACTCATGTGTTCATCCACCCAATCGAATCGAAGGACCCAAGGCGATAACCCCCATAGAAAGGACGAGAAGTCGGATCTGAAGCGGAAGAAGGATGTCGTGTGTGTGTGATCTAGTACTTTATTTAGTTAGTCTATGTACAATGATTCAAATACGGAAAAAGGATTCAAGGATATGCGGAAGCCTGGCTTCTGCTGCTTCTTCAAAAAAAATCTGGGCGGTGACTTAGTAACCCCCAGTAAAAAATGTAGGTACCAAAAAAATCTTTTTATAATGTTATACAAATATATATACTTTTTCCTTACAATAAGGTTTCTAAAAATATTAATGAAGTATTATCTTAAAAGATATAGTTATGTCATTTTGTCCGTATGTCCTACCTTTCAAATACCTACCTTGTTTCATAACCTCCATTACCATTATATTTAATATTTTTAAAATCCGGATTAGAAAACTCTAAAAACCTATCCATAACTATGGTATTTTTGAACTTATTATCCTGAAATATTTTGGGCATTAAGTGGCTTTACTGCCAAGTCTATAAGCTTCGGTTTCAATCGAATCTATCCTTCCATATATATAATAAAATAAGTAATTAATAATAATATTTAAAATCTTATAATTTATTTTTTTTGGAAAAAGCCATTTTCTTTTGTTGAATTTTTCTATATAGGATAAAACCTGAAGGATAAGATATTTTCAAAACTGGATATGAATACGGATATGGATAGGAAGGAAGAAATAAATGGGGATATATGCCAAAAAAAAAATAAAGAAGAAAACACCACAGTTCACCCATAGGCCTACAAAACTATAAAACCAACCAAGAAGAACAACACCAGCAACCAGAACACCAACTACAAAACAACGATATTAAAAATTCTTAATTATTTAAGAATAGAAAACCGAAATCAAAAGTAACCAAAAAGGGAATAAAAATAAACAGAAAATAACATCCCTCCCTTCGAAAAAAACCCAAAAAACAAGAGCAAAGAAACGCTTTAAAAACTTAATTAAAAAAATTAATATATATAGACACACACCAATTAAATTGTATCTAGGCGATTTATATATGAAATGGAACCTATACTTATTATCGAAACACCAATTATCCATAGAACGTCATATGGAAAGGGAATCTAGGCGATCTAATTGATACTTATGCATACATATATAATTCAATAGAAGAAACACCAAGAGTGAATCACTCTAGTGACTTGATTACTTTAAATAACGATTGTAACGATTGTATCGATATTTTCAGGGGGTAGGGCGGCTAATATAGATCATCGTTGCATGTGAGACCTCAAAATGCCCCTCCAAGACCTCAAAAATAAAACCCAGTCCTTCGCTCACCCCCCTTTCCTCAAATCTTTACATCTATAAGCATTACAAAACCTAGAAAAACCCCAAAAAGTTGTTCGATATTTTGTTTTTTGAAATGAAACCTCGGTGTGGTTTCGAACCGAACATTATTATTTTTTGTTTGTTTGTTCAAATGTTGCCAATTGCAAAAATACTCCAAGTGTTATAGTACCATATATGTACATATATATGGAAAATGGAATATATTTAATGAGAACGGAATTAGGATGCGAAATATCTAGGATTCTAAAGAATATATAATGTCTCTCTTTCTCTATATACGTATATAAACGCGAGTATATAGATGACAAAACTTATGAAAGAAATTTACTTTGCAAGTAGTAGTTCTCATCTTGAATTAAATGAAAATATTAATCGTCCTACGGGAATTAGAATATATATAAATATATATATATATATATATAGTATATGTATAGTATGCATCATACCTAACGAATATTGTTGAACGATGACCATTTAATTGGAAAAAAAAGAAAATAGAGGGAGATCGATCCGAAAAATATATATACATATATATATTATTAACAAAAAAAGGTAAACCAGCCCACGATGAAACGATAAACGTTTTTGTAGCTTTAGAATTTAAGACGAATAACAAAAACAAAAAAAATCGACAAAATCGAAAAACAAAAATCGTAAATCGAAAATCAATAGAACGAGCATTAAATGTCAACACCAAATAATTTCTAATTGAAAAAAAACCAACAAACTTGTTGTAAATGTTGAAGCAAATCTATGTGTATGTGAGTTAGGAAACAATTAGCAAAAAAAAAAAAAACACTTAAAAAATCGAAAACGATAACGAAAATGCGATTACGATAACGATAACGAACCAGAAACCGAAAACAAAATACCAAAGTGAAGCCATTTAAAACAAAAAAATAAAAGAGAAATGCAAAGAAAGCTGTTTGAAAACTAATATCGATAATATCGATAGTCGCGAAATATTGACGATATATTCAACATTTTTGAGTGTCTGCTATTTAAAAGAAAACAAATTATATTATTGAATAAACCGTATTACAAATAATCTTTCGAAAATTGTGTCCTTGTTTTAATGGGGAAATGGAGGGGAAAGAAGTTCTAACGTCAAACTTAAAAACTATCGATTATTCGATACCCATAAGACTTGAGTTTGAGCTTTGACCTATCGATTATCGATCAATTAAATTTGAACTTTATCTTATTGTTTTTAAATGTTTAACATTACAAAAATAATAAATTTAAATTTCCAGCCATTTTGGCTTTCATTTCGTCTCTGGAATTTGTCTGAAATTCGCCAACAGCTGAAAATGGAAAGTAACAGGCGGGCAGGAAAATCAACAAGTGGCCAGTCCTCTACCTAGTGAAGTATAGAAATTGGAAATCGTTACATCAATCGGAAGAGGGGGTGGGGGCGGGTGGCTAGCCAATGAGAGAGCGGCTTGATGTGTAAGCTTCGTAACTTTCATTCAGCTTAACCGTTACTTCAAAACAAAATAAAGTGAGATGGATGATGGGTGAAATGCAACGGCCCACGCTCACCAAGTGAGTGAGAGTAGTACCGTCCGAATTACCTGTTCCGGTGTTCTGTTCGCCTGGTATTTCCAGTACACTTCAAAGTAAATTTTCAACATTTTGGCATAAATTTAACAATATTTTTTTTATAATAAAAAAATTGTTTAAGTTTATTGCCAGTTGAAAGCTACCAAGCAGGCAGAAAAAATAAATGGCGAAACTTATTTTTTAGAATGAATTGCACGAGTGTGTGTGTGTGTGAGTGCCCCCGAAAGTATGCAATGCTTTATCATGCAGCTTCTATGCATTTTCCTCGAGTGTAATCCCCAAAAAGAAAACAAATATATATATTTTTTAATATTCACAATTAAACACTATTCAGTGACTTTTTTTTTATTTTGTTCAGCAGTTTAAAAAAAAAATTGGTTTTGTAAAAAAAATGTATAATTAAATATTACATTATAATAATAATTGAATTCATAGAACCGTCTGGACAAAGAATTTCTTTAAAATAATTGCAATTGAAGTATGTATAATCATATATATATATATATCAGATGGTGAGCTTAACGGTAAACCCTACTACCTAGTTAGACTCAAAGAATGAATAAATTAATGAATTATTCAAGGCTTTCGATCCCTAATCCTAGCCAGGATTGCTATGCCTATAAAAGATTGCGAAGTAAAGCGATATCTGTACAATTTTTTGTTGATGGTATATGATGTATGATGAGTGGTAACCCCCCTTTCAAGGTCACTCCCCTGTCCAAGATTGGGAATCAGATTTCCAATTAGACTGGATGAACTCGATCCACGGCTATTGCTCCTCCTCCAGCCTAAGGTCGTGGCAGAGGCGTGTGGTCAGGTCGAAGCACAGGTGGCTGCCACCGCTACTGTCCTCCGACTCGGGGGGTGGGGTGGCCGCAGGCGAGGGAGCTGCCAAACGGAGCAGGGCCACCGGCGAGTACGGTGGCGGTGTAATCGAATACGACGGCGATGGCATCAGCCGACACTATTGAGTCACTCCAGCCTCCTTGCCGCCCGCCTCGCCGGCTGGAGGAGGCGGCACCTCCTTCATGGACTCCACCTTGGCCACGATCTTGAGGGCGGGGCCCAGCTTCATGCCCATGGCGCTCACCAGATGGTTCTCCTTGAGCAGCAGCAGCGCTTGTCCGTCGATCTCCTGCTGGATGAAGTCGTCCACGTAGTCCTGGCAGCCGGTCAGCTCGCGGATGAAGTTGCTCACCTCGTCCACCGTCCAGCTACTAATCGGAGGTCGGTCGGGAGGCGCGCCATTCGTCATCGACGAGGATATGGCAGGAGTCGCCAGTGTTACCACGCCGGCGGGAGCTATCGGAGCCAGAGGAACAGATGCCGCTATGTCCATTGGCACGAAGGACTCCAGTCCCAGGGCAATGGGAGTGGGTGGCATCAGCACTGGGAGCGGCAGAACTGGCACCTCCACCGGCGCCGGTTGCAGGGCCTCGGCCTGCATTTTCGCCTCCGCCATGGCTTCGTCCAGTTTGTCCACCAGAGCCATGGCATCCACGGCGACTATGCCGCCGGTGCCAAGTCCATTGGTCTCCATGGCGCTGACGACTCCGTTCTTCGCCTGCCGGGCACATGCCGGCGAGCAGAAGCGCTTCTTCTTCAGCTTGGTCTTGTGCTCCAGCTTGCCGCACTGCTCGCAGGCCACGATGTCCGCCGGAGGGGGCGTGGCGCTGGCAATTCCGCTCGGCTTGATGTCCTCCTGCATGGCGGCCTTTTTCTCTGCGGGAATAGGAGGAGTAGCGGGTAAGTAAGTGGAAGATTAGGGGAAACAAGTAGCAGGAATACTCACTGGGAGGCTCGTCCTGGATGTCCTTGTCGGCGTAGCGCTGCCGGGTGACTGGGAAGGGCTCGTTGGCCTCCTGGATGATGAACCCGTCGATGACGTGGGTCAGCGTGTTCGGCTTAATCAACGCCTTGGGCAGATCCTTGCCTCCATTGAGGCTGCTGGTCGTGGTGGTGGTGGTGATGGCGCAGCTGGTGGTGGTAGTGGTGCTAGTGGTGGTAACAGTGCTGCTGCCCGTGCTCCGAGCCAGACCAATGCCGTTGGAGACGGTGGAGGTGGTGGGGGTGGACGTGGTGGTCGTTCCACTGGTGGCAGTGGACACCTTCACCTCCTCCTTGCCGCCGGGAGTGCTGCTCCTCTGCTTGCTGGTGGGTGTGAGGTTCGAGGTGGGCGTAGCGCACTTGGAGGGCGTGGACCCGACCTCGGGGGCTTCTCCGTTCGGCAGAGCTTCTCCCGTGGAACTGCTCGCCTCCGCGGAGGCACTTCCATTCGCAGGAGTGCCGGATTTGGAGTCCTGGCCAGCGACGGGCGTCATCGGAGAGTCAATGGGAACCAGCGTGGCCGTGGGAGTCTTGGAGGGGGTGTCCTTGGTGGGCGTGGCTGGGTGACTGCCCCCCACTCCTCCCGCTCCGCTGCTGGCACTGCTCAGGGCGACCAGCTGGCCAGTGGAGGGCGTCACCGCCGTACTCGTGACCGAAACCGTGACTGGAGGAGCTGTGGAAAGGTGCCCCACCGTGGCGTTCATCATGGAGGTCATGGCCAGGATGGGATTGGAGCTCTGGGTGAGTGTGCCTGCTCCCTGCGACTGCTGCTGCTGCTGTTGTTGCTGCTGCTGCTGCTGAGTCGCTGCCGCAATGCTGGCGGAGAGGAGCTGCTGTTGCTGCTGCTGGAGCTGTGCCTGAGCCTGCGCCTGGGCTTGGGCCTGAGCTTGCGCCTGGGCCTGGGCCTGTGCCTGCTGAAGAGTCGTCACCGTGCTGCTGGTGACCAGGGGAGTGGTGCTCTGGTTGGAAATGGTCACGACGCTGCTGGTGGGCAGCGAGGAGCTGGCTGTGGCCAACTTGCTGGTCTGGAAGAGGGTCCCGGACGCAGAGAAAGCCGCCTGCAGGGCACTGGAGGTGGCTATTCCCGAGGGCGTGGTCGTCGAGGACACCGAGAAGGGCACACTACTCAGCTGCAGCTGTCCGGACTGCCCCGACTGCTGGCCAGTGGCGCCTCCCGTTTGCTGCACCACGATCTGCTGTATGATGTTATGTTGCTGCTGCTGCTGCTCCCGTTGGTGTTGCTGCTGCTGCGCCTGCTGCTGGAGTTGCTGTTGCTGCTGTTGCAACTGCTGCTGCAACATCTGCTGCTGCTGCTGCGTGATGAACGCATTCGTTGACACCTGAAGGATCTGCTGGGCCTGCTGCTGCTGCGCCTGGACTTGCTGCTGTTGCTGCTGCTGCTGGTCCCGCTGCTGTTGCTGCGCCACCGCCACAGCCTGCTGCTGCTGAGCCGCCACCTGCTGCTGCTGCTGGGAGACTTGCTGCTGCTGCTGCTGTTGCATCTGTATGGCCGCCAGTTGCTGCTGCAGCATTTGCTGCTGGAGCAGTTGCTGCTTCTGGATGAGCTGCAGCTGCTGCTGCTGCTTCTCCACTCCGGCCGCAGTGGCGGCATGCAGGGTCTGGCCATTCTGGAGCGTAATCGGAGTGCCCGTCGTGCTCATGACCACCATTCTGGAAGAGATTAGAGGGTCAGATGATGCGGATGGGGTTTGGGATTCAGCTTCCACTTACTTGTTGCCCGCGGAGTTGACCACCTGCTGGAGATTGGCCGCCGCCACAGCCTGCTGCTGCTGCACTGTGGCCAGGTGACCCACCACCTTGTTCTGACCCGCCACCTGCCCGTTCTCCGTCTTCAGGGTCGGCAGGGCCGGGCGCACCGGCGTCTGCTTGGTCCGCATCTTGGCCTTCAGCAGGCTCTGGTTCTGGGCCGTCTGGGTGGAGACGGAGCTGGCCGGACGCACCTGGGTGCCGTTGTGGGGCATCACGGGAGCCCCTGCTCGGAGGGCCGTCAGCTGCTGCTGCTGCTGCTGCAACTGGGCAGTGGCCACCGCCAGCTGCTGCTGCTGCGCCTGGTTGCTGTTCCCCGCCTGCTGCTGCTTCGGAGCCAGTGCGTCCAGCTGGGTGCGCGCCTTGGTCGGAGTCTGGGTCACATTGCACTGGATGATCTCTGCAAGGGAAGGGGGGGTTAGTCACTCAGTAATCTCAAGAATTACAAGCCAATCTTACGGTTCTGCTGCGTCTGGAGCGTCTGCGTCGTCGGCTGCTGAATGAACATCCCCGACGTGCCGTCCGGCTGCCCCCTCAGGATGATGGGATTGGAACCGAAGGGCTGGAGTCCGGCGCCGTTCTGCCAGAACCAGGGTATCTGCATCTGCTGCGCTTGGCCTGGATTCAGGAGCTGGGCCGCCTGCACCGACTGGGCCACCCCCGGGAGGGTGGACTGCGAGACCTGGACGCACTGCTGCGTGGTCTGGGTGGTCTGCTGCTGTTGCTGCTGGACCTGCTGCACCTGTTGGGCCTGGGTGGCGCCCGCCTGTCCCACACCCACTCCTGCTCCGCCGGCTGTGGCCTGCACGGTGCTACTCGTGGTGGTCACCTTCTGGACCACCTTCTGGGCCAGCTTGCCCTGTGCGTCCACGCCCACCTTGGCGAGGGCGGCCGTCAGCTGCTGCTGTTGCTGCTGCTGCGTGAGTTGTTGCTGTTGTTGTTGTTGCTGTTGCTGCTGCTGCTGCTGCGAGAGCTGCTGCTGGGCGGCGGCCATCGACTGGAGGAGGTTCTGCTGCTGCTGGGGGAGTGGGAGATGACGTTCACGGGCGAGATGAGCAGCGTCTGGGGCGACTGGTTGTGGGTGGAGGTGGGATGGATGGAGGGGAGCGAGGGAATGCAGGAGGCGTAGGCTCCTCCCGCAAATCCCGCCTGTCCCGCCGCCTGGATCATCTGCTTGGCGTTCTGGGTGGTGGTGGCGATCATCTGGGGGGCATTGCCCTGAAATGGTTTCCCCGCCGTTATCACCTGGATGGGCTGCTGCCCGAGGCTGCCCGGATGAAGCAGGTTCCCGGATACGAACATCTGCGGGTAGAGGAACTGTGTGGAGGGCTGCATCAACTGGACAGCCCGACCCTGGGACCAGTCCCCGCCCACTCCGCCGGCGGTCAGCTGCATGGGCGACATGGTGCTGATGGCAGTGGACTGCTGCTGCTGCTGCTGGGCATTCTGGGCATTGGCCGGACTAGGTGCTCCACCGGCCGCTCCACCGCCTCCCGCTGCCGCGCCACCTGCTCCTCCAGCCGCCCCGCTGGCCGCATCGGAGAGCTGCTGCTGCAGTTGCATCTGCTGCTGGACGTCCAGGATGTTGGCGGCATGTTTCAGTTCTGCACCGGTGGCGCCACCGCCCGCGCTGGGAAACTCCTGCTTCACCTGAATGGCATACGGATTGTTGGCGTACAACTGCTGCAGCTGCTCCGGGGAGATCTGCAGCGGCACCGTGGCGGTGGTCGCCACCTGTTGTGCGGGACTCTGTGACTTCTCCAGTGTGTGGCTGCGTCGCGTCGAGTTGGGAGTACTTGGCGCACTCAGTATATTCCTCAGCAAGGGATGGCGTCGCTTCGAGGTCGGTGTTCCGGCGACGGAGGATGTCCGGCTGCTGGGACTCGAGTCCTCGTCGAAGTTGATGCCCGCTTTCTGGGCAAGGGTTTCCAAGCACTTGAGCGGTCTTCCTCCGGATGGTTCCTCCCGGATATTCGATGTGTCCTTTAGTGGGGATGCTGTTACGGCTGCCGATTCTGGTCCTGGTTCTGGTTCGGAGGCAGGTTCAGTCTCCGCGCCCGCTCTGGATACGAAAAAGAGAGCAAAGAGAAGAAACGAATAAGTAAGTAAGCGTGATAAGGGGAAGTAAACAGACGGACACACTTGGGGCGTCTCCGAGTACGTGAGGCATGCTTCATCTTGTTTTCTTTTTTTTTGTTTATTTTTTTTTTCTTTTAATATTTTATCACCGAAACCACGAACATAAAAAAAAGTACAAAAGCAAACAGGTTGGCAGCCCTCCGAAAATTTCTCTCCCCAACAGAGAGGGGGAAGAAGGCAGAAAAAATGCAATGCACTGAGAGAAAGTGATATGGCAGAGGTTTCTTTATTGCAATTATAAACAAAAATTAAAAACTTTCCACTAAGAATACTAAAATATTTATATTTTTTATAATTATATATTTATAAAAAGAAAGTTCTCTTTTTTTTCTCTCTCTGTAAAAGAAAAGTGAGAAAGAAAATGGCAAAGAGAGTGGGCAAGAGTGGGCTCCTGGGGAAAACGAGACAAACAAATCGAAAAGACACATACGAGATCATTGAGAATGACAAAGACAGAGGCGCGTAATGCGGAGAATGGCCAAGAAAGCGAAAACGAAAACAAACTTTGAAAATTAAAACGGTAGTAAGAGAGAGAGTGACATTACAGAACGGAATGTATCTCATTTCGCTGATCATTCACACAGTAAATAAAATATGAGAGAGTGACCTCTCATCTCTCAGTATACATTTTTCTGTTTATTTTATTTATCCATTTACCGAAATTGATAAAAATTTCGTTTTTCCATTTATTTATAAATAAAATATCAACACAATCATTTTTTATTTATATTGCATTTTTAATAGGGATGTCCCACATAACACTGACCCAATAAGTGGTCTCTTATTCTATGGGGGTCACCTCTCTTTTGGAGGGCGGCTCTCTTTTTTCGGACTCTTCCTCTTTGTAATTATCCTTCTCGGCACTTTAGAGTGGGAGTGACCTTTATTTATGGACAGCCGAATTGTAATCCCCCGCCCCTCCCCCTTTCCCTCCTTTTAGAGTGCTCCCATGGGGTTACGGTTCAGAAACCTTGGGGTCTGGTTCTTCCAAAAAAAAAAAAAAAAATACTAACAGTTGCTATTCCCATGTCCTGCAGGAGTAACAAATGGTTTCAGGTTCGATTTCACGCACAGAATCCCTTTCCAACAACCGGATAGGAGGGGGTGTGGAGGGGTAGGGGAGGGAAAGGCACAAAAGCTTGAGGGTAAGGTTCGGGTTTAAAGGCGGGTGGGCGGTCCGCCGGGGGTTGATTCCCAGCCGAGGGGTTGTTGCTGCTGTTGCTGCTAGTGGGTGTTGTTGTTGTTGTAGTGTATTGTACATGTTCCCATGTTGTAGTGGTGTTTGTTTGTACGAAGAGAGAGAGAGAGGGAGAGAGGGAGGACGGAATCAAGCTAGACGGCCTGCCAGACGCATCCTCCTCGACATCTCCGGCGGGCATGCAACTCCAAGACTGGTTTCTTGCCACCACTTTTTCAGAGTGTATGCGTGTGTGTGTGTATCTGTGTGAGCTCGGGTGTCGTGTGTCTGCAACTGAGGCTGAGGGCCTTCCAGAGGCTCTTTCTTGCAACAATGCCACAGCCATCATTAATTTGATTTTCCCTTCAACCGAATTGAGTTGCAAGCAGCATTGCCACGGGGGTGGGAGAACGGAAAAGGGAACAATAATAACAACAACAACAACAATGCGGGGAGCATGCGCCGGCGGAGCAGCAGCAGCAGCGGCAGCGTCAACGACAGCAGCGTCTCGAAAATGTGTTTTTACTTTTTGTTTTATAATTTTTTTTTTTTTTTTTGGGGTTTCGGGACTCATTAGTTTTCTTAACAGTACTCTACATGCTAAAGGCCGATAGAGGCACCTGTGCACGCGATCTTACATAAAAAAAACGCAGCTACGACAACTCTAGACGCCGAACAGCATTAATGTGTTTTTTTTTCTCTTGTCTTCTCTTCTTTCGCCTCCGCTTTGGCTTTGTTTTTACTTCAGCGAAACACTTTCCAGCGACATAGCGCTGCTTACGTCGGCAGCGAAGCGCCGAAGCCGCCGACGTTTCTACTTCTTCTCATGTTCACCGAAGAATTGCAGTTGCATTACACTAATCGAGTGCACATCTGGGCATTTGATTAAAAAAACATAAATAAATAAATAAATAGTCCGAATCCGAGGTGGACACTGGCCGCGGGTGTCGGTTTCTGGTGTTTGGTGCGTCGCGTCGGCGCGAGAGTTTTTCATTCACAGCACATGCACGGCACGGCACGGCGCGGATAGGCAGAAACGCTGACGCTGACGTTAACGCTGTCGTTGTCGTTGTAGTTGTCGCAGTCGCCGTCGGAGAGAACCGCACGCCGTCGAGTTGAGTTGCAGACTGAGGAGGTTCGGAGAGCGCCGTCGAGCACTCGCCTGTCGGCGGGGCGACAACTCTGCCGGACAACTCACACGGTCGCGGCGAAACAAAATGAAGCGCGCATGTGTTCGTGTTGGTGCTGCTCTAGCAGCTGGCCGCGGAAACCAGTTTCTCTCGCACCCGATAACTTTTCTCTATACCGAAATGCGCGGGAGCGAGTGCGACGGCACTAGGGGCAGCCGACCCCGGCCAACGTGTATGAGTGCGATGCCCTCTGCGCGGCTGGGGTTGGAATGAAACAGCAGCAGCAGCAGCAGCCAGCAGCGGCGGCAGTGGCAGGCAGCAAAAAAGATACAAAAATCGAGATACAGCTGGCGGGCATGTGTGTGTGCGGTTCCAACCACCCCGACTGCGTGCTCCCCTCCAACCCCGCCAGCCTCTACGACCGAATCCAGTTTTCTGCCTTCTGTGTCTACACTCGAATGTCTGCCGCCCGATTGTTGCTATACTTCATCTTCTTTTTTCATTCCACCACCACCACCATCGGCCACTCCACCCGGCCTACCTGGACGACCTTCCCCCTCCTCCTCCTCCGCTTCCATCGCCTTCCCTTGTGCTCTGCAGCCAGGGATCGGATCGGCTTTACGTTATTATTAGTTGTGCTTGTCGGAAACAGACGGGACGTGAAAAGGCCAGGGGGTGGGGTGGCGTATGCGCAGAGCCAGGGCGAACTGTTGTTTTGCTCGAACAGTGGCATGCGATCCATTATCATTGGATTGCATTTTCATTAATTTTTTCATCGTTTTTTTCTCCCTGCAGTGGCTCATATACAGAGTGCACAGTGGTTCCAACACAAAGTTTGATCGGAGTGATATGTAGGGTATTATGAGAAGTCCCGAATCTGGGTGGAGTACGTTCTTCAGATAGATCCTTTTAAAACTAAGACTGAAAAATTTATAAAATATTATATTAAAAACAAATTATAATAAATAATAGCTTACATATTTATATTTGGTATTATTTTATTCATCCAATTTTTAAATATTTTTCAACTCAGGTTTCAGACCACCCTCGTCCCACTGTGCCTTTCGCTGGCATTTCATTTTTCATTTTGTGCTTTGTCGAGTGCTCGGGGCTGTGTGTGTGAACGCATTTGTATGGGTTGCGCCGCTTTTGGGCTCTGTCGGTCTTCTTCTTCCGCCCCCCTCCCCCTCCAACACGTTGCAGCGCCCCACAGGCGTTCATCATTCAATCGCCGTTGTTGTTGTTGCTGTTGTGGTTCGACTGATGAAATCGTGGGGCTCGCTTCGTCTCATTTCTTTTTTCGCCGCGCTGCCGCCATATTATTTTCACGTACGCTGACTGCTCTGCCTGCCGCCCGCTCTCTTGCTCTAGCTCGCGCTCTCTTCTCTGCTCTCCTCGCCTCTCTTCTCCTCTGCCAGCGTTGTTTTTGTTTCTGCCTTTTTTAGTGCCACTGATTGTGTGCGCTGGTGTGTGTGTGGGGTTGGCGTTTCTTTTTGGTATTTTTGTGGGGTTTTGTGCTTAGCTTTTTTCTTATTAGTTGCGGCCGCGTTCTTTCCTCCTCTTCTTTCGCCCTGGCAACTCAACTGTACAATGTGTCGAGCATGCGCTCTTCCTCTTGCCGCCGATTCAATTAATTGCAAATGCCTCCAGCTTGGGGCTTCTTTGTTGTTGGGCGAGAGGGTCGCAGCGTGTGTGAGTGTCTATGGGGGGGCAGTAGGTGCGAGCAGGCGAGAAAATGGGCTCTGTCGTCCGTGAGGGTGTGCGTGCGGGGGCTATTTGCATTTTGAGGAATGAAATGACAAATGTTTAATGAGCGTAAATTGCTTTGCACTTTTTCCACACGCTCTGTCTCGCTCTCACTACTTACAAGTGCCTGTGCACCACCCTCTCTCGCTCGCTCGCTCCTGGGATCGCTGTAATGAGTCTCACTCTCACCCTCTCTCCAGTACCTGTTGTTCTTCCGAGACTTCTGCCAAGATTTCCTTCACCATTTTCCAAAACCCACAGCCTTGGAATTATCAACATCTGCATACCCTCCCATTACGGTACTGCCCGTGTAGTGGTGTGATAATCAAAAGTGGGCTGACTTCTATTGTGAATGTTGTTGTTTCTAGCGACGGCGACGTCGGCAGCGACGCAAGGCGTGGTCAAGATCGCAATAAAAAATGGATTTCTTGGGTGGATCATCTGTAAGATATCGTTGGGAGACGCTAGTAACATAAGAACCCTATGTTAAGGATCATTAATTACTGTCATATCATCCAAAAGCCCTCTTTTGCCAGAAACCATCCCATCTATTATAACATTTTCCAATAATCCCTTATCAATACACTTTCCAATTCTTTTATCGGAACCCCTCTTGCCAAATGGTACGTACTGTACCACAAAATCGACCAGACTTTGTTTGGAAAAAGGATAACGAGCGATCCTTGCAAAAATCAGGAGCTGGCCCGTAAAAGGGTTGAACTTGCCGCCCGTGACACTTGCCCTTTCGAAACCGAAACCGAATCGGACACCCGAAAACCCACCCCTTCCTCCATTTTCGGGGCAACTCGATGAAACCAATTTCTAAACAAACACGATACAATTACCCTCAAAAATGCGAAAACAATTGGGACCGGACCGAATACCGAATGGTGGGTACGAAGTGCAACCCCCGAACTCATAGGGGTGTGAATGGGAATTGCGATATGTTCCAGGGCAGGGTATTACGATTTCGTTTCGTAATCCCCCAGTGTCACCACCAGTTTAATTAAGATGTTTTTATATTTTTAAAATTTTATTATACACTTTTTTAATATTAAAAACATTTAGATTTTTAAAGAACTATAGAACTCTTTTAAAATCGAATCTGTATAGTCTTCTTATAATTCTTAGTATTAAAAATCTGTGTAGTTTATAAAAAGGAACTTTCTTTGGTTCTTGTTTATTTACAATTTTTTAAAACTCTTAACTTTTAATATTTTGTATAGTATAATAAATCATTTTATAAAACTTTAACTATCTTTTCTTATTTTATTATCAAATACCTCTATGAAGTTACAATATTTTTTAATTGGAGAAGGACTACATTTTTTAAAACTTGTATTATGAATCTTCTTTAACATTTTTCATCAGAAAATAAAAGAAATCTTAAGAAAGTAAGAAAAGTAGTATAATTAATTACATTTTTATAAATTAAAAATGTTAATTTTAAAAGATGACACTACTAATTACCACTTCATTGAGTTTTATAATATAAAAACCACTAAGAAAAACCTTAAAAAACGCTGAAAAATTTCTTTAAAAAAACATTTCAAACATTCTCCCATTTCCATAAAAGTCTTCTAACTTTTATATTCCAAATAATCAATTCAATAATATAATTTTTACTTTATAACCATCAATAAATCTTTAAAAGTTATAAATTAATGCAAAACATTAAAATTAATAAGAATTTTCCATTTTGTTTAATAATTAAACAAAATTTGAATAAACTGTTATACAAGCCATACAAGAAATTTCACCACACGCTATGCAGTGGTAAGCCACGCCTCTCATTCTCATACTTCTGCAGGAAAGAGAAGAAAAGACGGCTGTGTTCGGCTCTCTTTGTTGCACACACAGGTACTTGGGCCCACCCTCCGCTGAAGAGAAGAAAAGAGAAAGAGAAGAAAGGTACGTCGAGCGGGCCCATTTTTCGGGTAACCACCTTCCGTCGGCATTTTGTATTGGGCCGATTCGAGCCGCTGCCCGCAAATTGGCTGGCCAGCTGGAAAGCACCTATGAGATATTTTGTTGCCTTTCCTTTTGTTTCGGCCGTTCGCGAATCAAAATGGAGACTGTTTTTTAGCTTTGAAGTTTTTTTTTATTGAAAAGATTGCATTTCTTGTTGCTGTACCAGAAGCTTACATTTTTTAAATAAATTAACCAAGTAACATTAAAAAATAACTTATTACATAAAATTGGGGTATAATTGTAACCTTAAATATTCAAATATTTTTTTTAATATTTTGAACTTTTCCATATTATTTTGTTAATATTTATTCTAAACCTTTATTAGTTAGTTACATCATCTTTTTCCTTTAAAAATTATAGAAAGGGAATATATAGTTCTCCTCATAACATTTAAGGTAAACTAATTTACTAATCTATAAAAGATATCACTTATAAATATTTTGAATATTTAGTATCTGATCTTTCTTTGAGTATCTTATTTTGAGTATCTTATCTTTTTTTTTATATTTTTTACAATGTATCTTAGTCTTAGTCCACAATTAAGATATCCTGACATATAGAACACTTATGTATTTGTTACCGAGTATTTTGAATCCTTTGCATTATAGTTATGGATCAGGACTACATATCATCCTATCATATCATTTTAAAAATATTCTCCCAAAATATATGAAAAATAAAAAAAAAAAAATACTTTTTTTTTAGGTTTATGGTGCAGATTTATTTGGAATAGATTTACAAATGTTCTGAGCAGGGCCGTAGCTAGCATGGGGCAGGTGGGGCGGTGCCCCAGGGCCTCCGAAGGGAAGGGGCCCCGCCGGCGCAAAAGACTTCCGTATAGGGGGCCCCAAATTTACTTGTTGCCCCAGAGCCCCCGAGGAACTAGCTACGGCCCTACTTCCGCTTCGTAATCGGACCAGAATCTAAATATAGAGGACGAGATATAGCCATAGATCTGGGCGCCGATCTAGGATCTCCCTCAAAACCATCAAAAATTTTGAAAAAAAATTGTTGTAGCAGGATTTGGATCCAGATTACGTTGGAATAAGAATTTTAATACATTTTGCTTAGGAATCGGAAAAGAATCGGCTTAGATATAGCTGTTAATATCGGGCATACATATATGGAAATATCGCTTTTCACAAGGAGTCTGTAAAGAAATATAAGCAAAATTTTGAAAAAATATTTTTTTCTATATAAATACATATATATTTAAAAAAATATAAAAAAAAAGACTTTTAGGGTGTTTTCGTTAAGATTTGGATGATAATCGTCTGAGATTTAACTATAGATCTGGGCCATATATGTATGAAAATCATGGACTTCACAGGGGTCTACTAAATAAAATGAAAACTTTTGAAAAAATTTTTTTTTGCAAGATTAAGATGCAGATTACTTTTAAATCGATTCACTAACCCTTTGGGGTATTTCTCTTAAGAATCGAGGAAGAATCAACTGAGATATAGCCATGTTTCTGGGCCATATATGCAAATCCCACATCCCACAAGGGGTCTTTTAAAAAATATGTGAAAAATTTTGAAAAAATATTTTGTTACAAGATTTTGATTCAGATTATTAGGAAATTGATCCACAAATCTGTAAAGGTACTCCGCTTAGAAACCGGATAACAATCGGCTGAGATATAGCCATGAATCTTGGGCCATATATGCAAATCCTGATCTTTACATGGGGTCTACTAAAAAAAATATGAAAAATTATTTTAAAATATTTTGTTGCTGGATTTTGTTGCTGGATTATTTATAGAAAATACATAGATCTTTTTAGGTATTCCTCTTAAGAATCGGCAGATAATCAAGTGAGATATAACCATATATGCCCCAGGGGTGAATGGATCTGGTGCATATATGGAAACCTTTAGTTTCACAAGGGGAGTGCTAAAAAAATATCAAATATTTAAAAAAAATATTTTGTATAAGAATTTTGATGCAGATTATTAGGAAATCGGTCCACAAACCATTTTGGGTATTCCTCTTGAGACTCGAGGGAAAATCGGCTGAAATATAGACATGGATCTGATTCACGTATGAAAATAATGCAACAGAGGGGTATCTCTTAAATGTCAAAAAGTTAATGAGAAATCTATAAAAAAAAAAATAAATGCGAAAAAATACCATAAAGAACTGCTTCTAGGAGGCCAACAACTATCTTCGATATCGATTATAAATCGATAATTATCGAAAAAGTCCTGTTAAAAACTCAGCTATGATAGAAACCTCAGATAAATGAGGATAAAAAGTATCTGTACCTTATCTGATCAAAATCGGATGGCAAGGATTGTGAAGGACAATCCCTCGTTTACGCCCAATAGCGATCCCTCCTTGACCTCGTCCTCACACCCCCCTCCCCCTCGACAACGAGCTTAGGGGTGGAATTCTCTATAGATCGCTATCCCCGCTTATAATCCCCTATGATGTTTTTTTTTTTTGTTCGATTTTAGGGGTAAATGTAGCTTGTTTTGTTTAAAAATTAAAATCGCTTCCACTCGGCGCCCTAAAATGGTGGAAAAGGATATTCGAGAGGGGTGCTTGGGGTGGGGTCGCTGAGGTCGCGAACGGCTTGTGGAAAAGCCAAGTGTCAGAGGTCAACCCTTTTCCGCTTTCCGGTTCGATTTTTGTCAGGGGTTTCTACTTTTATTTGTTTCTCCGGATAAAGGATTTTCATTCCCTTGGGGGGAAAAATAAACAATCCGGAAAAAGGATAAGGGGAAAGGACAGATTTTGTGGAAAATATTTTTTTGAAGAGGATTTTTTTGGAAAATAGTTTAGGTTTTTTTGATAAATTTTTAACTAATTTTTGAAAATATTTTTTTGAAGAGGATTTTTTTGGAAAATAGTTTAGGTTTTTTTGATAAATTTTTGACTATACTTATATA
This sequence comes from Drosophila parabipectinata, assembly GCA_018153455.1. NCBI lineage: Eukaryota > Metazoa > Arthropoda > Insecta > Diptera > Drosophilidae > Drosophila > Drosophila parabipectinata. The sequence goes on from JAECYA010000055.1 coordinate 5,801,350, forward strand.
GTTTCTATGGATTTCATTATATTATGTTGGGAATTTAATATATGATATAATTGTAGGTTCAGAAAAGGATAATAATATTAATAGTTAGTAATATTAATACAATAACAATAGTGTAGCTAAAAAAAATTTTTTTTTTTTTGTAAAAATAAATTCTCTAGAATCGTTTTCAACCCTGATGGAATGACCCAACGAAAGTCCAAGGTGAACTCGAGTACTTCCTGTTTGAGTGGGAAGGTCAAGTGAAGGAGAAAACAAAAGAAAAGAATAAAAGAAGAGAAAAGGAAGAAAAAAGAAAATATTCAGAACTGCGAGAAGAAGCTTCTCTCTACAAAAAATGTCAACTAATTAGGGAAAATTTTAGTGACGAAGATCGCCGCAGAGATCCATTTTTATTGCGAGGTTGGCCACGCCTTGTGGCCATAAACGCCGACTCTCTGCGACGTCGCTGCTGTCAATTACGATACCAGCAGAAACAACAACAACAACATTGACGATAGAAGTCAGCCCACTTTTGATTATCACACCACTACACGGGCAGTACCGTAATGGGAGGGTATGCAGATGTTGATAATTCCAAGGCTGTGGGTTTTGGAAAATGGTGAAGGAAATCTTGGCAGAAGTCTCGGAAGAACAACAGGTACTGGAGAGAGGGTGAGAGTGGGACTCATTACAGCGATCCCAGGAGCGAGCGAGCGAGAGAGGGTGGCGCACAGGCACTTGTAAGTAGTGAGAGCGAGACGGAGCGTGTGGAAAAAGTGCAAAGCAATTTACGCTCATTAAACATTTGTCATTTCATTCCTCAAAATGCAAATAGCCCCCGCACGCACACCCTCACGGACGACAGAGCCCATTTGCTCGCCTGCTCGCACCCACTGCCCCCCCATAGACACTCACACACGCTGCGACCCTCTCGCCCAACAACAAAGAAGCCCCAAGCTGGAGGCATTTGCAATTAATTGAATCGGCGGCAAGAGGAAGAGCGCATGCTCGACACATTGTACAGTTGAGTTGCCAGGGCGAAAGAAGAGGAGGAAAGAACGCGGCCGCAACTAATAAGAAAAAAGCTAAGCACAAAACCCCACAAAAATACCAAAAAGAAACGCCAACCCCACACACACACCAGCGCACACAATCAGTGGCACTAAAAAAGGCAGAAACAAAAACAACGCTGGCAGAGGAGAAGAGAGGCGAGGAGAGCAGAGAAGAGAGCGCGAGCTAGAGCAAGAGAGCGGGCGGCAGGCAGAGCAGTCAGCGTACGTGAAAATAATATGGCGGCAGCGCGGCGAAAAAAGAAATGAGACGAAGCGAACCCCACGATTTCATCAGTCGAACCACAACAGCAACAACAACAACGGCGATTGAATGATGAACGCCTGTGGGGCGCTGCAACGTGTTGGAGGGGGAGGGGGGCGGATGAAGAAGACCGACAGAGCCCAAAAGCGGCGCAACCCATACAAATGCGTTCACACACACAGCCCCGAGCACTCGACAAAGCACAAAATGAAAAATGAAATGCCAGCGAAAGGCACAGTGGGACGAGGGTGGTCTGAAACCTGAGTTGAAAAATATTTAAAAAATTGGATGAATAAAATAATACCAAATATAAATATGTAAGCTATTATTTATTATAATTTGTTTTTAATATAATATTTTATAAATTTTTCAGTCTTAGTTTTAAAAGGATCTATCTGAAGAACGTACTCCACCCAGATTCGGGACTTCTCATAATACCCTACATATCACTCCGATCAAACTTTGTGTTGGAACCACTGTGCACTCTGTATATGAGCCACTGCAGGGAGAAAAAAACGATGAAAAAATTAATGAAAATGCAATCCAATGATAATGGATCGCATGCCACTGTTCGAGCAAAACAACAGTTCGCCCTGGCTCTGCGCATACGCCACCCCACCCCCTGGCCTTTTCACGTCCCGTCTGTTTCCGACAAGCACAACTAATAATAACGTAAAGCCGATCCGATCCCTGGCTGCAGAGCACAAGGGAAGGCGATGGAAGCGGAGGAGGAGGAGGGGGAAGGTCGTCCAGGTAGGCCGGGTGGAGTGGCCGATGGTGGTGGTGGTGGAATGAAAAAAGAAGATGAAGTATAGCAACAATCGGGCGGCAGACATTCGAGTGTAGACACAGAAGGCAGAAAACTGGATTCGGTCGTAGAGGCTGGCGGGGTTGGAGGGGAGCACGCAGTCGGGGTGGTTGGAACCGCACACACACATGCCCGCCAGCTGTATCTCGATTTTTGTATCTTTTTTTGCTGCCTGCCACTGCCGCCGCTGCTGGCTGCTGCTGCTGCTGCTGTTTCATTCCAACCCCAGCCGCGCAGAGGGCATCGCACTCATACACGTTGGCCGGGGTCGGCTGCCCCTAGTGCCGTCGCACTCGCTCCCGCGCATTTCGGTATAGAGAAAAGTTATCGGGTGCGAGAGAAACTGGTTTCCGCGGCCAGCTGCTAGAGCAGCACCAACACGAACACATGCGCGCTTCATTTTGTTTCGCCGCGACCGTGTGAGTTGTCCGGCAGAGTTGTCGCCCCGCCGACAGGCGAGTGCTCGACGGCGCTCTCCGAACCTCCTCAGTCTGCAACTCAACTCGACGGCGTGCGGTTCTCTCCGACGGCGACTGCGACAACTACAACGACAACGACAGCGTTAACGTCAGCGTCAGCGTTTCTGCCTATCCGCGCCGTGCCGTGCCGTGCATGTGCTGTGAATGAAAAACTCTCGCGCCGACGCGACGCACCAAACACCAGAAACCGACACCCGCGGCCAGTGTCCACCTCGGATTCGGACTATTTATTTATTTATTTATGTTTTTTTAATCAAATGCCCAGATGTGCACTCGATTAGTGTAATGCAACTGCAATTCTTCGGTGAACATGAGAAGAAGTAGAAACGTCGGCGGCTTCGGCGCTTCGTGGCGCGACTGGAAAGTGTAGCGGCGGCGTGGGTCGAGGGGAGGCCGAAGAAACGAAGCCGAAAAACAAGCATCTAGAGTTGTCGACGTGCGTTTTTTATGTAAGATCGCGTGCACAGGTGCTTCGGTGGCCCCGAGCATATTAATTACACTGAGAAAAAAAAAAACTGCAAGCGGAGCCAGTGTGAGTTAATTACAGCGACGACCGCCCCCCCCAACCATCACATTACACACACACATACACACAAATACATAGAGAAGCCGCTGGGTCGGCGGGGAAGAGGAGAGGAGAGACTGCACTTCGTCGGATATTATTCGTTTATTTTGTGTACATTTTTGTGTTGTCTTGCGTTTTGTGGCCTGTATATGTTATATGTTGTGTGTTGCCTGTATGTTTATACTATTTATTTATTGCCTGTATACGTACAATACATTCATGTGCCTGTGTTTGTGTTCGTTTTGTGTTTATTAATGTACCGAAAGCTAAAAAAAAAAAAAACTAAAAAGAGAGTCTAAAAACTAAAAAAGAAAGCAATAATGCCAAAAAGCACAACACCAGCAACACCACCATCACCACCAACAACAAAAACAACATTCTCGTCGAGTGTCGTCTTCGCAGCCGCCGCAAAAAACAGAAGAACAGTGAAGCCTGTGCCGCATGCATACCTTTAATTTATTACAAACATTGTTTTTATTTTAAATAATGGATCGTCGTGCATTGAAGTTTATGCAAAAAAGGTATTTTTTTTTTGTTATTTAATTTGTTTTTTATTTTGCTTTGCTTAGTTGTTAATTTATAAAAAAAATATATATATTTTATATTAATTAATTTATAAATAAAATTTGTTGTTTTTTTTTTAATGGCCTGGATCGTGGCATGTTAATCATCATTAAGCGGAGGGTTCCCAGCACTTTGCAAGAAATATGGTTCTGTCATAAAATACACTCCACTGGTGGTAGGCAGGCTCAAAAAAAAAAAAAAACCAAAAAAAAAAACTTCACAAGTCGCAAAACGAGTTTCCCCCCTCCCTTTCTCTCTCTGCACCATGCTGCCCTTTTTTTTTTTTATCCCCCCACCCCCTTCCATCTGCATTGTTGACAACGAAATTTCGCAATGCATGCAGTGTGTACAGTGAGTGTGTGTGTGTGTTTGGTGGTTGTTTCACCTCCCCCCACCACCATCACCTAGCCCCTTGAGTGTTCCATGGTCTCCCGCCAACAATCCAGCATTGAAAAGCAAAAGTTCTAAGCCAAAAGGTAGCCAATTTTTTTGTATTGTTGTTGGGCCCGAATACCCAAAACTGCATGCGGCAACCCTGCTGCTGCTGCTCTCGCCCCAGCAGTGTGTGCTTTGCTCTCTGCATGTTGCTGTTGCTCTTTGCCTCGCACTCTCCGCCTCTCTCGCGTGCAGCCGAAGTAAACAAAAATGTAATTCCAGGCAGGGTTACCAAGTCATGGGCTTTTATGTTACAGGATTGCAGCAATATAGTCTTGAAATAGGAAGAATTTATATAGATTTTATTAACCTCTCTTCACAACTTTTTTCAATTTTAAATTATTTTAATTATTCATAAAACTTGTTAATTTTGTATTTATTTTTTGTTTAAACCCTAAATATTTATACCCATGTGCATATGTTTTTTTTTATCAATAACTTTTTAGTTTGCCTGACAACCCTATGTATTAAACACCTACGCCACCACGGTTTGGGGATAAAAATGTGTACGAACTGCCCATCGTTTCATCTCGTTCACTCGAAGTTTGTTCTGTTTTTTCGTTTTCTTGTTGTTGTTCTTTGTTGTTTTTGGTTTTGTTGTTCCTTTATTGCAAAAACTCGTTTGTGTATCAATCAATATGCTGTCATGCTGTCACCCTCTCATTCTCACACTTGGTAGCACAGCTTTGATTTGAATTATCACTTTCCCTCCATCATTTATCCCCTCACTTACCATCCTCACCCCCACCCCATCTCCATCTCCATCTCCTACTTACCTTGCCTTGTTTTGGCAGCGCATGCTCTCGCATGTTGTATCTTGTACTCCTCCGGATGATGCTGTGTTGCTTCAAGTGCAACTTACCGATGATTTTTGCTCTCCACAGTCTCCATAAATACACGCATACACACATGAACATTCATGCACATATCAGAAAACCAGTCTTCTTCTTTTGTTTTTTCTTTGGAGCTTCTTTGGAGTTTTCTCAAGAGGTCTCTCCAACAACATATCTTGTTACCCTGCGGGTGGCTCTGATCATGGGTTCTTGAAATAAATATATACATATGTACATATATACATGTATGTATATATACATATGTATGTATTTATTAAAAAAAAAAAAAAAGCACCACCCTGAGCAAAAACCACCCTCTATATATAGAGGTCTTTTACCGCCCACCACCCTATTACTAATTTGGTTTTACCCTTCTTTTGCCGGTTTATTCTTTTTTTTTTTTTTTTTTTTTTTTTTTTTTTTTTATTATTGTACTACAAGGATCCAGCATTTTATGGGTCTCGAGGGCATTTGGTTTGGGAATCTTTATTCTCACACAAGAAGTTGGAAATTGGAATTATACTATAGCGGCGTATAGCATTTCCAGTCTTTTACAACAAGGTCCTTGAACTTGGTTGGCTCCTTTATTGGCGGCATTATTTGAACGTAGCAGCTGCGTGGCTAAATTTTCTTTCACATGGAAATGGAAAAAATATATACACACACACACACACACACTATGGTGTGGAAATTCGAAAACCCATAGATTAAGATCGATGGATGGAAACGATGGCAACCCCTCTCTCTCTCTGTACTTATAGCCTATAGCCTATATACTCTATGGTTGGTACTCGCCCTCTTCCGTTATTTCCTTTTTGTCCTTTCTTCTTTCATACTCGCATTTGTTCTCGGCCGGATTGCCAATAAAGGACACCTTTTTGCATTTTTGGCAAAAACGTGAAGGGCAACGGGGAGTGGGGGGAAAGGGAAATGGAAAGGGAAGGGAAACGAAATAAAAGAGAAATATTTTCGGTTTCTACCTAAAAGCGTATATGTTTTTTGAGGTTCACAAAATTATTTGTTTCAATAAATCTTAGGATTCGACATTTTTGAGAGACAAAAAAAAAGAGTGACTTAAGCCCTGATTTTGTCCTTTTTTTTTGGTTCCATTTGGAGAGTTTTTATTATGTTTTATTGGATGTTTTTTCTTTATAAAGATTATTCGCATATATTTTAGACTTTTTGCATTTTTTCATGATATTTTTTTTAAATTTATTAGAAGGCTTTTAGTAATTATACTTTTATGTATAGATACTATCTATAGGTTCTTTCTGTATCTATAGTTTTCATCTATAAAAAAAAATATTAAATATTCAAAAGATTATTATTATTATTATAAAGTTAGTCTTTAAAAATCTTGAAAAATTTAATATTAGTCTTTGGGGTGAACCTTATTTTTAAAATAGGAATGATAATATAGTTTATATTTATTTAAAAATGTTAAATACTTTAAAGCTTGTTCTTGAAACATTATTTTGCTTTAAAAATCATGCTTTTCTCAATGGGTTCTGTTGGGTTATATTATTTTAAGGATAATATTTCATATGAAACGCAAGATATTTTATATTATTTGAATTTTTGGAATGGTTTAAAGTATCTTATACTTATCTTCCACTCTTAAGGATCTCATAGTCCAAAAATGAACGAAATCATAGGCTCCGTTTTTAAGATAATCTTGAATATATAAAACCTAGTTCTTATAGATGTATTCTTTTTCGGGTTCTGTTTTGTGATATTATTTAGAAGGAAATATTTCATATATGGATATATGTTTATGTATAATTGAGGATATATTTTGGATATATATCATAATATATTATTTTATTCCATTTTTTATGATTTTGTTAACCATCCTGTACCTATCCTGTATACTCAATGATCTCATTCTCATAAAAGAATCGAATTCATAGGCCCTGTTTCTAAGAGAATCTTTAATTTTTAAAAACCTGTTTATTATATTATTTTATTTTTAAAATCATGTTTTGTTTGGGTTTTATTTTTTTTTTTTTTTTGTATTTTTGGGATTCTGTTTGCACTTGGCTTGTTAATATTTGTAGTCATGCTGGTGGAACAAGAGAAGACCATTAGGAACCCACATACCATAACCATACCATACCATACCATACCATACCATACAATAACCATCCTAACCATGTGTGCGGTCCACGATGATGGGCAAATATTTATTCTCAACTCTCCACTGACCCTTTCTCTTCTTCTTCTTTTTATTTTTTTATTTTGGAATCCAATCCCACAGAGCGGACACTGAAAGCGACAATCCAACAGCCCCGGGGAATCCGACTGGAAACTCAGGAAACACTCCAGTTGCCACTCAACCCCTTAAGGATAACTCCAATATCCGCGAGAAGCCGCTCCACAACAACAACAACAATAATAATAATAATAATAATAACAATAATAATAATAATAATAATAACAACAACAATAACAACAATAGTGGTAATCCTCACCAGCAACAACAACAAAGGCCACTCAAGTGCCTGGAAACTCTCGCCCAAAAGGCGGGCATCACCTTTGACGAAAAATACGATGTGGCCAGTCCCCCCCATCCCGGTATTGCCCAGGCACAGACACCAGGATCGGGAACCGGATCAGCACCAGCATCAGCGCCAACAACACCAACAACAGCAACACAATCACAAGCTACTGGAAAACTTACTCCAACCAATCATCGCCAGCGTCACAACCAAACGCCCAGCACCCCCAACACCAACTCCAACTCCAATTCGAACTCCAATTCCAACTCCCAACTGCCCACCCGTCACAGCCTCACGCTGGAGAAGTCCCAGAATCCGGGTCAGCAGGTGGCAACCACCGCCACGGTGCCGCTCCAGATACTCCCAGAGCAACTGCAGCAGTTCTATGCCAGTAATCCGTATGCCATTCAGGTGAAGCAGGAGTTTCCCAGCGCGGGCGGTGGCGCCACCGGTGCAGAACTGAAACATGCCGCCAACATCCTGGACGTCCAGCAGCAGATGCAACTGCAGCAGCAGCTCTCCGATGCGGCCAGCGGGGCGGCTGGAGGAGCAGGTGGCGCGGCAGCGGGAGGCGGTGGAGCGGCCGGTGGAGCACCTAGTCCGGCCAATGCCCAGAATGCCCAGCAGCAGCAGCAGCAGTCCACTGCCATCAGCACCATGTCGCCCATGCAGCTGACCGCCGGCGGAGTGGGCGGGGACTGGTCGCAGGGCCGGGCTGTCCAGTTGATGCAGCCCTCCACACAGTTCCTCTACCCGCAGATGTTCGTATCCGGGAACCTGCTGCATCCGAGTGGGCTGGGCCAGCAGCCCATCCAGGTGATAACGGCGGGGAAACCATTTCAGGGCAATGCCCCCCAGATGATCGCCACCACCACCCAGAACGCCAAGCAGATGATCCAGGCGGCGGGCCAGGCGGGCTTCGCAGGAGGAGCCTACGCCTCGTGCATCCCCTCGCTCCCCTCCATCCATCCCACCTCCACCCACAACCAGTCACCCCAGACGCTGCTCATCTCGCCCGTGAACGTCATCTCGCACTCCCCCCAGCAGCAGCAGAACCTCCTCCAGTCGATGGCCGCCGCCCAGCAGCAGCTCTCGCAGCAGCAGCAGCAGCAGCAACAGCAACAACAACAACAGCAACAACTCACACAGCAGCAGCAACAGCAGCAGCTGACGGCCGCCCTGGCCAAGGTGGGCGTGGACGCGCAGGGGAAGCTGGCCCAGAAGGTGGTCCAGAAGGTGACCACCACGAGTAGCACCGTGCAGGCCACAGCCGGCGGAGCAGGAGTGGGTGTGGGACAGGCGGGCGCCACCCAGGCCCAACAGGTGCAGCAGGTCCAGCAGCAGCAGCAGCAGACAACCCAGACCACGCAGCAGTGCGTCCAGGTCTCGCAGTCCACCCTCCCGGGGGTGGCCCAGTCGGTGCAGGCGGCCCAGCTCCTGAATCCCGGCCAGGCCCAGCAGATGCAGATTCCGTGGTTCTGGCAGAACGCAGCTGGCCTCCAGCCCTTCGGTTCCAATCCAATCATCCTGAGGGGGCAGCCGGACGGCACGTCGGGGATGTTCATTCAGCAGCCGACGACGCAGACGCTCCAGACGCAGCAGAACCGTAAGATTTGCTTGTAATTCTTGAGATTACTGAGTGACTAACCCCCCCTTCCCTTGCAGAGATCATCCAGTGCAATGTGACCCAGACTCCGACCAAGGCGCGCACCCAGCTGGACGCACTGGCTCCGAAGCAGCAGCAGGCGGGGAACAGCAACCAGGCGCAGCAGCAGCAGCTGGCGGTGGCCACTGCCCAGTTGCAGCAGCAGCAGCAGCAGCTGACGGCCCTCCGAGCAGGGGCTCCCGTGATGCCCCACAACGGCACCCAGGTGCGTCCGGCCAGCTCCGTCTCCACCCAGACGGCCCAGAACCAGAGCCTGCTGAAGGCCAAGATGCGGACCAAGCAGACGCCGGTGCGCCCGGCCCTGCCCACCCTGAAGACGGAGAACGGGCAGGTGGCGGGTCAGAACAAGGTGGTGGGTCACCTGGCCACAGTGCAGCAGCAGCAGGCTGTGGCGGCGGCCAATCTCCAGCAGGTGGTCAACTCCGCGGGCAACAAGTAAGTGGAAGCTGAATCCCAAACCCCATCCGCATCATCTGACCCTCTAATCTCTTCCAGAATGGTGGTCATGAGCACGACGGGCACTCCCATTACGCTCCAGAATGGCCAGACCCTGCATGCCGCCACTGCGGCCGGAGTGGAGAAGCAGCAGCAGCAGCTGCAGCTCATCCAGAAGCAGCAACTGTTGCAGCAGCAGATCTTCCAGCAACAGATAGCCGCCCTGCAGAACCAGCAGCAGGCGGCGGCCCAGGCGCAGCAGCAGCAGCAACAGCAAGTCTCCCAGCAGCAGCAGGTGGCAGCTGCCCAGCAGCAGCAACAACAGCAGCAGCAGCAACAGATCCTTCAGGTGCCGACCAGCACCTTCATTACCTCGCAGCAGCAGCAACTGTTGCAGCAACAACTCCAGCAACAGCAGCAGCAACTGCAGCAGCAGGCGCAGCAGCAGAGGGAGCAGCAGCAGCAACAGCAGCACAACCTAATCCAGCAGATTGTGATGCAGCAGGCGGCGGGAGCGGGTGGAGCCAACTCGCAGCAGCAGCAGGCCCAGGCGGGGCAGTTGCAGCTGAGCGGGGTGCCGTTCTCGGTCTCATCTCCGACGACTCCGGCCGGCATAGCCACCTCCAGTGCCCTGCATGCGGCGCTTTCCGCATCTGGGACGCTCTTCCAGACCAGCAAGTTGGCCACAGCCAGCTCCTCGCTGCCCACCAGCAGCATCGTGACCATTTCCAACCAGAGCACCACTCCCCTGGTCACCAGCAGCACGGTGACGACTCTTCAGCAGGCACAGGCCCAGGCCCAGGCGCAAGCTCAGGCCCAAGCCCAGGCGCAGGCTCAGGCACAGCTCCAGCAGCAGCAACAGCAGCTCCTCTCCGCCAGCATTGCGGCAGCGACTCATCAGCAGCAGCAACAACAACAACAACAACAGCAGCAGCAGTCGCAGGGAGCAGGAACGCTCACCCAGAGCACCAATCCCATCCTAGCCATGACCTCCATGATGAACGCCACGGTGGGTCACCTTTCCACAGCTCCTCCAGTCACGGTTTCGGTCACGAGTACGGCGGTGACGCCCTCCACTGGCCAGCTGGTCGCCCTGAGCAGTGCCAGCAGCGGAGCGGGAGGAGTGGGAGGCAGTCACCCAGCCACGCCCACCAAGGACACCCCCTCGAAGACTCCCACGGCCACGCTGGTTCCCATTGACTCTCCGATGACGCCCGTCGCTGGCCAGGACTCCAAATCCGGCACTCCTGCGAATGGAAGTGCCTCCGCAGAGGCGAGCAGTTCCACGGGAGAAGCTCTGCCGAACGGAGAAGCCCCCGAGGTCGGGTCCACGCCCTCCAAGTGCGCTACGCCCACCTCGAACCTCACACCCACCAGCAAGCAGAGGAGCAGCACCCCCGGCGGCAAGGAGGAGGTGAAGGTGTCCACTGCCACCAGTGGAACGACCACCACGTCCACCCCCACCACCTCCACCGTCTCCAACGGCATTGGTCTGGCTCGGAGCACGGGCAGCATCACGGTTACCACCACTAGCACCACTACCACCACCAGCTGCGCCATCACCACCACCACCACGACCAGCAGCCTCAATGGAGGCAAGGATCTGCCAAAAGCCATGATTAAGCCGAACGTTCTGACCCACGTCATCGACGGGTTCATCATCCAGGAGGCCAACGAGCCCTTCCCAGTCACCCGGCAGCGCTACGCCGACAAGGACATCCAGGACGAGCCTCCCAGTGAGTATTCCTGCTACTTGTTTCCCCTAATCTTCCACTTACTTACCCGCTACTCCTCCTATTCCCGCAGAGAAAAAGGCCGCCATGCAGGAGGACATCAAGCCGAGCGGAATTGCCAGCGCCACGCCCCCTCCGGCGGACATCGTGGCCTGCGAGCAGTGCGGCAAGCTGGAGCACAAGACCAAGCTGAAGAAGAAGCGCTTCTGCTCGCCGGCATGTGCCCGGCAGGCGAAGAACGGAGTCGTCAGCGCCATGGAGACCAATGGACTTGGCACCGGCGGCATAGTCGCCGTGGATGCCATGGCTCTGGTGGACAAACTGGACGAGGCCGTGGCCAAGGCGAAGATGCAGGCCGACGCCCTAAAGCCCTCTGTTCCGGCGGAGGTGCCGACGATCCTCCCGCCAGTGCTGGCTCCTGCCTCTCTTCCCCCGCCCCTGGGATCGCCCCTGCCAGTGGCCTTGCCAGCTCCCATACCACAACCTGCACCTCTACTGCCTCCAGCGCCCACTGGGGTGGTTACTCTGGCCAATACAGCCATATCCTCGTCCGGAGTTAATGGATCGGCGGCTCCCGAACGACCTCCGATTAGTAGCTGGACGGTGGACGAGGTGAGCAACTTCATCCGCGAGCTGACCGGCTGCCAGGACTACGTAGATGACTTCATCCAGCAGGAGATCGACGGGCAGGCGCTGCTGCTTCTCAAGGAGAAGCATCTGGTGAGCGCCATGGGCATGAAACTGGGTCCCGCCCTCAAGATCGTGGCCAAGGTGGAGTCCATGAAGGAGGTGCCGCCACCCCCGGCCGGAGAAGCCGGCGGCAAGGAGGCCGCAGCCATATCAGCGGAATAAAGGAGTCCCGATCAAGAATATATATACTTTAGAATGTATCCTTTGGAAGGATATCCTGCTGCCGACTCCCGGCTCCCCCAATCCCCGAAAGCCACATGTATGATAAGCCCACGTCTTGAAATTGTATATAATTGTTAGATTTATTGTGAAGTCTAGAGAGATAATGGATATATTTATTGGAAAAGTCAGGACCCCTACACTGGACAAAATGAAATACTTAAAATAAAATATTTTAAATTATATTTTAACTTAATTAATTAACTATAATTAACTAATAACAGAGTGTACTGCTAAATGAAATTTAATACTATATTAGGCTATAACTTGAACATTAATTTAAGTAGGTTTTTAACGAAAAACAACAACAACTCATCGTCATAATGAGTTTTTACAAAATATTTAATACATGATTGTAATTTTAAAACTCAAAATTATACATATATATTATAAATCATAGATTGTTCTTACAATTAAAACACATTTTCAGAATTTCGCGTTAGGAGAAGAGCCATCTCATTGTGACTTTGAATTTTTTTGCTAAACATTTTTTAAAAGCCTATAGTTAAGGATTTTTTTTTATTTTTTTGCTATTGCTGAACAAATGAACATTTTAATAAATGTGGAATTATACAAAATTTTAATGGTTTTCTTCTTGGAATTTGGGGGTTCTTTAAAGTCTTTACATGGGTCTTTATAAAAGTAAGTATTTTTGAGAACTATTCCTCAAAATCCTCGATTCTCAAGAAACCCCCTTTATAAAAATAATTTTAAATACAGAATCTTTCATAATTGTAGAATCTGTTTCATAACTTATCCATATCTTGGCTTATAGAGATCTCAATGGCTAATATTATATCTTTCTGACCTTAGCACTTCTTATACTATTATTCTCCATGAATAATGATCTATCCAGAATCCTACCCGACTTTTAAAAATTTTCTGAGTGGTTCCAGTAGGATATTTGACATAAAAAAAGGATTACCATACTACCTAATTTATAAATAAAGATATAACTTCTTAACCAATTTGTCTAAAGATACTTTAGAACCAATATGTCCTTTTATTCTAATTTCCACTCTTTAAACACTCCATATTTTGAATATCTTCAAACATTATGCATATATTTTCATTCTACATATATTATTTAATTTATCCGGCATTCTAATCTTTAGAACCTTAATATTTAATATTTAATGCTCCTCATTTTAAGGTAAGGTACATATCACCTTGGCTAAAAGTAAGTATCTTAGATACTTGGAATATTGAAATACATATATATAATATTACCAAATAAAATAATTTCAAAAATATAACTTTCTATTTAAAGCTTTAAATTCGAAATAGAAATTATAACCCTTAAAAATCTATATAGTTCTTCAAAAACTGGATTTTTAAATAAAAATATTCTAGAAATCTCTACAAATCTCTTCCATTTTGAAGAAAGTTCTAGAATCTAAGCATTTTTAAATGTTTACGGTATATGTTTTAAAATAATTGAAGGAAATGGAAATGATTATAATAATATTTGAATAAGTTGTTTTAGAACTGAATAATACCAAAATTTAAAATAACCTTATATATTATATCGAATTACAATAAAAGAATTCTTATAATAAACTTTACTATACAAAGAATATGAATTCTTAGATTCTTAACATAGTTACCTCTAGCTATATTCTTAGATAGAATTCATAGATTTTTTGATACCGCTATACTGTTTCTATTGAAAAACTCTACAAAGAGTGTCCTATGGAGACTTTCTCTGAAAATGTAACGCCATTTTGTTTTGCAAAGTTTGAAGTTTCTGGAAAAGCGGGATAAAAAAAATATAAAGATTCTGAATAATGGAAAACCCTATATAAAATAATTTTTTGTTGAAAATATATTAAAAATGGTTATTCAATCTAAACATGTTTGATTTCTCAATAAAAAGAAACAAAGAGTTTCAAATTAATAACAGGATTAATTTAAATTATTTGAGGTAATTATTAAAAACTAAATATATTATAAGTAAGCCCCTCAAATTAGTATATTTTTAAAACTGTTTAAAATTCTTCAAATCCTATGTATCTAAAAGAACTTTCATTAAACTCTCCTTCATATTTCTTATTATTTTCAGTCATATAGCAATATTTTAAGCATTTAACATTAAACGATTTTTAACCAAAGGATTACGTCATTATATTCTCCATTTTGATTTCTGGACAACAACAATAACGTCGTTAAATCTAAGAAGGCTAATTGGCAAAACAATACAATGCCGACGGAAAAACGAGGCGAATAAAAAATGGGTTCACCAGAAATTATAGAGTGGCGTGCGACTGAAATAGCATTATGCCATCTTGCCAAGGTGGGAAAGAGACAACGATAGGAACGATTTCTTAGGGTGAGTCAAAGCGGGTGTGGCCTACTGGTGTGGTGAGTTCCAGTGTCATACAGAATGGAGAGTATAACAGTTTTGGGTTAATATTTTCGAAAAATATCTTTGAAAATATAAAAAAATCAAGTTTATTATAAAAAAAAGAGTAATTAGCCATAAATAAACTTGCATTTTTGGTTTATAATTATTTATAGATACTTTTTAATTTAATTGCAATTAAAAGGTACATTTTAAATTGTCTAAAGTTTATAAAAAAACACAATGGGATGGAAGCCATTCTTCCCAATTTTATGAAACGATTAATATTTAAAGAATATTTTAGTTATATTAGCCATATCATGAATTCCAATTATGATAAATGAACTTAGTGATTTGTATTTATTTGTATCTAAGTGGTTTTTGTCCATATTTTTTAATAAATGTATATAGTTTTATAGTGAAATAACAATAATTTCCTATATTTTAAAAGAAATCTTTTAATTTTCTTGCTTTATTTTTCAGATAAGTCTTGAAAATATATATTCTATTATAGCTTTCACAAATTTTAATCTTAAATAATAAATTTAATTTAGGTTTTTAGACTTTATTGCATTTGTTTTATAGACAACTCCAAATAGATTTCATATCTAACTTAAAATGCTCAATTTTTAAAACTTGTTTATATAAAAAATAATAATTTATACAATTAAAAACTTCAAGCACATCTTAAAATTATTTCAAAAAAAAATTCATGTTTTGTGGTGTTTTGCTTTCTCGCTCTGACAAAGCTCTGCCAGCTGATGGAAAGCTTTCGGCTGTTGCCCCATCATATGGTGGCGCTCAGCTTTTGTCGCCCAACGCCCCCTTTTTTGTGCTCCCTTTTGCGTTTCGGCATTCAGTTGCCGTTTGTTGTGGTTCCCATTTGCACGCTCTTTCTCCCAATCCAAATCTGCTCAGGTGCGTAAAAGGAAAGCACTCATTCGAAGTACATTTATGGATAAGCTGGCTTAAAGAATCGAATAACTGCACAAAGGTGAGTGTGAATATGCAGCGAAAGCAACAACAAGTTGCTTTGAGTGAGTTTTTAGGTTAGATGGCGCGTGGGGCTCTCTCTGACGCTTATGAGAGGATAGTGGAGTCCAAATCATAAAAATATATCTATGGAAAGATGCTGCAATATAACTTGATTAAATTTCCGCTATAATATGCAGTTGCCCTTTCTTTTTATTGTCGCTTAATCAAGCAATAATAAAAATATTGTGTATCACTACTGATAACGCCTCTCGCTTATCAGCTACCTGTACATATATATTATTTTGTTTTTTTTTTTTCGCCAAACACGCGTTTACCAACACACTCACAACGAAAAAAAAACATCTTTCGACGTAAATCTTTGACCACACGCGTGTGTTAGAAAGAGATAAGAGGGCGTTTGGGGCGAAGAGGGAGAGTAGAAAAATAAACAACCAGGGCTGGACACTTTCAAAAAGCTGTTGAAAAGCTTAGGGTTTGGAAAAGTGTTATACAATGATTTTGTTTAAAGGTTTCTGAAAATAATATCTTTTCTAAACTATAAATATTTTTCATATTTGAAATTATTATTATTAATATGTAGTTACATAATAGATGACTTTGCTTTTTTTTCAAACTAATCATTCTGGTTAATTGTGAAAATTTCCCGTTGAAATCTCTTTTCCTTTAAATGCAACAGATTTTCCCATATAATCCCACCGTGGAATATTTTTGTATCTGTCAGATACACTACCTGACCTGACCCGGCCGAATTGTTGTATATCTTTTGTGTCGACCCTGGTGCAAATGGTTTTATGATGGTTTTCGGTTTCGGATCGGGATCTACCTGCCATCCAACCCAGATAAGCCTTGTGGCAACCTTGTGGTGGCCTCATAAAGATCTTGACTTTACGGATTGCACTTTTCCATACCCCAGACCCAGACCAGACTATTGTGTTTTTTTTGTGGTTGTATGCGTGGCTTAAAACAAATATGCTAATTTTTTTATGCACGCGCAAAGCCGGTTCGACTGATAACACCCATCTATATAACAGAAAATATAATACATAGAGTTGAGAGTTCTAGTGGAAAAGTTTGGTTTTGGGGTTTCGGTTTCCTGGGGGCTCAACAATCAACGCTATCAGTGCGATACTGCCAGCGGGCTGGAGAAGATTGTCCTCCTCCATAAGTCACCTCGAGTGTATCGTTTTTTTTTTTTTTGGTATTACTGGCTGATAAGCATCACTTTGATTCGGGGAAGTCCAATACATTTCCGTCTGGCACTACGTCTAGTCCAAGTGAGTTTAAAAATTAATCTTATAAATAAAAGAAATTTAAATGTTAGTAGTTTAGATCAAATCTTATATCTTTATTTATAAAGTTGTACAAAATAATACTTTTAGAAAACAAAAATTTAACTAAAATTAAGTCAAACAAAGTTTTATACATTTTGTTGTATATTTTGAGGTTATCACAAATAATTGTTACCATATAGCCATATAACCCTATAGTTTTAATAGCAGTATATAAAACTACTTATAAAATATCATATCTAAATATCGTATAAAGTAAATATATCGTTTTCAAACCTAAATGAAAATTAAATTTTAGATTTAAAAACGTTAACCTAAAACTCAACATTCCAACATTATGTCACATTTTTCTATGTTTTGATTTGGAAAATTATTTCTTTCTAAAATAAATTAAATAAAACTTTAATTCAAAACTTAACGTTATAGTTTATACATTGTTTTCCAAGAATATACAATATTATGTACGGTTTTTCTAGGTTTTTGTTTGGAAAACTAATTTTTTATGTATTCTTTAGCCTAAGTATTTTTTCTTGATAAGTTTGATAAGTTTAACTTTAGTAAACTTTAGTTTAAAACTTAAATTGGAAGTCTGAAATCTCATTTTTGATAATATATACATGTTGTGTAACATTATCCATTTTTTTTCAAATATTACTTCTGAAAGTATATTTTTTTAATTTTTTCCAATATTTTAATGATTTTTTTTTATAGGAAAACTTTCTTCTGTAGCCCTGGTTTCTTTATTTTTGAAAAACAAGCAAACCCGACTTTAAAATGTTCATATTTATTGAAAATATCTATAATTATAATAAATTAAAATAATTATGTATTTCACTCTGAATATTTAAATTATTTTATATATTTTTTATTATTTTTTTTAGAACCTTTTCCATCCAGGTCCAGCATCCTCTGCAGCCCCCCCACACCGTCCACAATGAGATTCCAGCAGTTGCTGCAAGTGCGCAGATTGGCCAGCGCCGGCGCCACCACTCTGATGCGGCCACGACCCACCACTAGCACCACCAGACCCACCACCGGCGCCACCACCAGCATGGGCATAACCACCACTGTGCGCACAATGGCGGGCAGCGGGGCACCGATTCCGGAACTCACCCAGGTAAATGACTTACGTAACGACAGTGGGCGTGGCCAAGACACTCCCCGCTAAGGCGGAACCCTCCCCCCAACCACCTAACCCCCTGGCCCATTTTCCAGATCACAGACAATGTGCAACGTGGTAACTATGCCACTCTAACCGACAAGGATGTGGCCTTCTTTGAGAATCTTCTGGGAAAGAACTTTGCTCTCACCGAGGACCTGGAGGGGTACAACATCTGCTTCCTTAAAAGGATTCGCGGTAAGTTGATGTCCGAATACTGCAAGTCATCTACCTCATTAGGGATATGACGCAGAAATGTCCTTTTTTCGATTCATCCATTAAGATTTCTTGGGGTTATCTTGATTTCTGACAGACATCCTGATTATACTTCTAATGGGGTTTGTGGTTTGGGTCTTTTGGACCTTTTCTAATGGTATTTCCCTGTCTGGTAGTTCTCTCTAAAGGGCAGATGTTTTTTTTTTGGAATAATTCTAAAACTGATTTATTGAAAAAATGGAAATATCAATTGAAATCAATCGAGTATTTTCATAAATCTCACCATACTAATATACATATGTATATATCTCTGCTAATTCTGATCCGATCCTTGAGCGGAATACCTTAAAACTTTTGGTAATCATTTGCCAGTCTTTCTAATCTAAAATCACATAAAAAAATATTTCTTAGATTTTGTTTAGTTTTTTGTGGGGAAACCCCTTAAAAAATACGTGATTTTCATTTATAGCACCTTACGATGTCTATATCTTGGCCAATTCTGATCCGATCATTAAGAGGAATACCTTAATACCTTTCTTGACGAATTCCCCGACAATCTGCGTTAAAATCTAGACACGAAATATTTTTTCATTTTTTTTCAATATTTCTAGGGATACTCCTTGCAAAATCCGTGATTTCTATGCATGGCCCCTATCGAAGTCTATATCTCGGCCAGTTCTAATCCGATTCTCGAGACGAGTACCTTAAACGATTTGGGGGCTGATTCCCAATGAATCTACATTAAAATTCTGTAACAGAATATTTCCGTATAAGATCCCTTCCGATGTCTATATCTCAGCCAATTTCAATTTCCCTTCTCCCCTGTGTATCTGATGGATCTCTGTTCCGATGGTTAAAGTTTGCCAATAATTTTCATATTTGGATTTTCAAATATGGACCCATCCGATATCTATATCTCTACCAATTCGCATCTTATTCTCAAGAGGAATACCTTCGAAGATTTGTGGATCAATTCTCCAGTACAGTGACTCTGGACCATAAAATTATTTTATTCAAATTCATAAAAAATTTAGACTTTTGACAAGAAATGTTCCAGAAATATACATTTTAAAATACTTGGAATTTATTTTGTATAACATATATGTAGGTGCCATGTAGGTGCCACTACGTCTATTTGTGGTACTTAATAGTATGGTGGCATCTGGTTGAGTGTAACACCAGCGTCTGGCCAGCAGCTCGATCCTCTGTATAATTCTAGAAGATAAAGAAGAACATTATACAAACTATAGATATAGATATATAGACATAGATCTAAAGATATAGTTACATATCCCTTGATCTTACCGATGGTGGCGCTGCCATTTCGCTGAAATTTACTTTCTAGGATTAACTTTAATTTCGCTTCACTTTTCCGGAAGATCTGAAGAAGTTCTTCCTTTTGTTGTTTCTTCAAGAATCTTTTATATGGTATTGCCCATGGTTTCTGCAATACGGTACCACGACTCTTATAGGGATTGGATACTCTACGGTGAAGGTTCTTCCGCTTTTGGCGGATCTTGTTTATAACCGATTTGTCTCTCCCCATTATAAAAATTCTAACTTAATTTTCAAAATATATCGGACTCTTAATTTTAAAATCGACCTCACAGTTCGGAGACGAAACGTTGAATGACTAGAAATGGGAAAGCAGTTTGGGGCTACAATTTGACATTTTAGTTAAAGGCCTACTTGGGAGAGAAATGTCTTTAAAAATTATAAAATTCAAAAATGTTTGTACAAATTATAAAATAAATAATAAATTATAACGTCTAAAGCTTAAAGCAATTTGTCATGCAGGATAATTTTCAAATGATGTGAATATGTGTCACTTAAGTTACCAATTTAATGGAAAAAATTAATTTATTTAAGTAACTAACTAACTAATGAGTAGAAAGATTAAAAGATGCTTGGTGAGTTGTATTGGCTTGGTAGTTGTTGTTTTAGTTATGAGATTCAAAATAAAAAAGCTTGAAAAGTTACATAGCAAACGTGTTTATTTTTATGAAAAAAAATAATAATAATTAAAAATAATTAATAAAAACAGCGCCCTCCTCCTCGATTCTCATAGGTGGCACCTAAGAAGGGCCAAAAAATTAATTTAAAAAAATGAAAAAAAAATTTTTAAATGAAAAATAATTAATAAATTAATTGAAAATAATTAATAAAAACAGCGCCCTCCTCCTCGATTCTCATAGGTGGCACCTAAGCAGCGCCCCAAAATTAAATAAAAAAATTTAATTCCATTTTTAAATGAAAAATAATTTATAAATTAATGAATAAATACAGCGCCCTCCTCCTCGATTCTCATAGGTGGCACCTAAGCAGCGCCAAAACATGAAAATAAATGTTTTTTTTTTTAGATTTATTTTTAATCAGTTGAAACAATGAAATTAATTAATGAAAATAGCGACCTTCTCCTCCATTCTCATAGGTATCACTTAAGCACTACCAAAAGAAACAAAAAAAATAGAGACCTTTTTTCTAGGAAGACCCATTATAAAATGGGGGGTGTTGAAATAGCACCCTTAACAATGTCTATATCTTTGGAAATATTTATGAAATCCTTGAGCGAAATATCTCAAACGATTTGTGGATTGATTCTTCAGAATTCTGCATCAAAATCCGACGAAATTTTTTTTTGGATTTTTTCCCGATTCTTGTGGGAAGACACCTAGAAAATGGGGGATTATCATAGAGTACCCCTTACGATGCCTATATCTTTGCCATTTTTCCCCCGATTCTGAAAAGGAATATCTCAAAGGATTTCTATATCAATTCTGCGTCGATTTGCATCACAATATGATTCCAACATATTCGATCCCTATTTTTCAAAATTTTCTGATGGACCCCCTTACTAAATTGGGGATATTCACTTTTGACTCAGAAAGATGTCTATATCTTCCCCAATTCTGATCCGATTATCAAGCGGAGTATCTTAAACGATTTATAATTCGATTTCCCACCATTCTGCGTCAAAATCCTGAGACAAAATATTTTTTAGATTTTTTATCCATTTTTCGTGATGCGATCCCCTGAAAGTGGGGTTTTCCCCTATAGCGTCCACAGTGATGGCTATATCTTCCCCAATTCTCAGCCGATTCTCAAGCGGAGTATCTTAAACAATTTGTGGATCGATTTCGCACTATTCTGCATCAAAATCCTGAGACAAAATATTTTTTAGATTTTTTGTCCATTTTTCGTGATGCGATCCCTTGAAAATGGGGTTTTCCCCTATAGGGTCCACGGTGATGGCTATATCTTCCCCAATTCTCATCCTATTCTCAAGCGGAGTATCTTAAACGATTTATAATTCGATTTCCCACCATTCTGCACCAAAATCCTGAGACAAAATATTTTTTAAATTTTTTGTCCATTTTTCGTGATGCGATCCCCTGAAAGTGGGGTTTTCCCCTATAGCGTCCACAGTGATGGCTATATCTTCCCCAATTCTCAGCCGATTCTCAAGCGGAGTATCTTAAACAATTTGTGGATCGATTTCGCACTATTCTGCATCAAAATCCTGAGACAAAATATTTTTTAGATTTTTTGTCCATTTTTCGTGATGCGATCCCTTGAAAATGGGGTTTTCCCCTATAGGGTCCACGGTGATGGCTATATCTTCCCCAATTCTCATCCTATTCTCAAGCGGAGTATCTTAAACAATTTATAATTCGATTTCCCACCATTCTGCATCAAAATCCTGAGACAAAATATTTTTTAAATTTTTTGTCCATTTTTCGTGATGCGATCCCCTGAAAGTGGGGTTTTCCCCTATAGGGTCCACGGTGATGGCTATATCTTCCCCAATTCTCATCCGATTCTCAAGCGGAGTATCTTAAACGATTTATAATTCGATTTCCCACCATTCTGCATCAAAATCCTGAGACAAAATATTTTTTAAATTTTTTGTCCTTTTTTCGTGATGCGATCCCCTGAAAGTGGGGTTTTCCCCTATAGGGTCCACGGTGATGGCTATATCTTCCCCAATTCTCATCCGATTCTCAAGCGGAGTATCTTAAACGATTTATAATTCGATTTCGCACCATTCTGCATCAAAATCCTGAGACAAAATATTTTTTAAATTTTTTGTCCTTTTTTCGTGATGCGATCCCCTGAAAATGGGGTTTTCCCCTATAGGGTCCACGGTGATGGCTATATCTTCCCCAATTCTCATCCTATTCTCAAGCGGAGTATCTTAAACAATTTTGGATCGATTTTGCACCATTCTGCATCAAAATCCTGAGACAAAATATTTTTTAAATTTTTTGTCCTTTTTTCGTGATGCGATCCCCTGAAAATGGGGTTTTCCCCTATAGGGTCCACGGTGATGGCTATATCTTCCCCAATTCTCATCCTATTCTCAAGCGGAGTATCTTAAACAATTTGTGGATCGATTTTGCACCATTCTGCATCAAAATCCTGAGACAAAATATTTTTTAAATTTTTTGTCCTTTTTTCGTGATGCGATCCCCTGAAAGTGGGGTTTTCCCCTATAGCGTCCACGGTGAGGGCTATATCTTCCTTAATTCTCATCCGATTCTCAAGCGGAGTATCTTAAACGATTTATAATTCGATTTCCCACCATTCTGCATCAAAATCCTGAGACAGAATATTTTTTAGATTTTTTGTCCATTTTTCGTGATGCGATCCCTTGAAAATGGGGTTTTCCCCTATAGGGTCCACGGTGATGGCTATATCTTCCCCAATTCTCATCCGATTCTCAAGCGGAGTATCTTAAACGATTTATAATTCGATTTCGCACCATTCTGCATCAAAATCCTGGGACAAAATATTTTTTAAATTTTTTTTTCCATTTTTCGTGATGCGATCCCTTGAAAGTGGGGTTTTCCCCTACGGGGTCCACAGTGATGGCTATATCTTCCCCAATTCTCAAGCGGAGTATCTTAAACGATTTGTGGAACGATTTCGCACCATTTTGCATCAAAATCCTGCAAGAAAATATTTTTTAGATTTTTTTCCAAATTTTGTGGGGATTTCGTATAATGCATCTTACGATGTCTATATCTTTGGCAATTCTTATCCGATTCTGAAATGGAATAACTTAAACGATTTCTAGACCGATTCCCCACAGTTTTGGCTAAAAATCCAAAAATCCAAAGTATATTTTACATATTTTTTTCATTTTTATGGGAAGACCCTTCGAAAATAGAAGACTATCATAGAGGGCCTCTTACGATGTCTATATCTTTGCCAATTTTGATCCGATCTTTAAGAGGAATACATTAAATGCTTTTCATTTCAATTCCCCATCTTTATCTATCTTTGTTATAACCCATTATCCTTATTTTTTTCCAGGAAACAGCAAACTGGTTCTGAAACCAGGAACCACCGCCGAGGTGTCCGCCATCCTGAAGTACTGCAACGAGAGGAAGCTGGCGGTGGTGCCGCAGGGTGGCAATACCGGATTGGTGGGAGGATCTGTGCCCATCTGTGACGAGATTGTCCTCTCCCTGGCCCGCTTGAACAAGGTGCTGTCCGTGGACGAGGTGACCGGCATTGCCGTGGTAGAGGCGGGCTGCATCCTGGAGAACTTCGACCAGAAGGCCCGGGATGTGGGCCTGACGGTGCCTTTGGACTTGGGTGCCAAGGCCAGTTGCCACATTGGTGGAAATGTCTCCACAAATGCCGGCGGCGTTCGTGTTGTGCGATATGGCAACCTCCATGGCTCCGTTTTGGGTGTGGAGGCGGTTCTGGCCAATGGACAGGTCCTGGATCTGATGTCCAACTTCAAGAAGGACAACACCGGCTATCACATGAAGCATCTGTTCATCGGCTCCGAGGGCACACTGGGCGTGGTCACCAAGCTATCGATGCTCTGTCCCCATTCCTCCAAGGCCGTCAATGTGGCCTTCATCGGCCTGAACTCCTTTGACGACGTCCTGAAGACCTTTGTCAGTGCCAAGAGGAATCTCGGAGAGATTCTCAGCTCCTGTGAACTGATTGACGAAAGGGCTCTCAACACAGCCCTAGAACAGTTCAAGTTTCTCAAGTGAGTAGTGTTTTTTTTATTAATTATTTTTTATTTAAGGACTTGATTTAAAATTAAAGAAATATAAAAGATATAATGGTTATTTGGGAAAACAAAAAATAGGTTTTAACTTTTGAGTTCGAAATTATTAAAGAAAATGAGAGTCTGCTTTGGTTTTTTTGATTTTTAGTTAAAGTAGGTGACGAATTCCAGCAATTAAAACAAGATTTTAGAGTTTAGTCTCAAGTATTAATAGAAATAATGATTGTTTTGGAAAACTAAAAAGATGTATTCACTTTTTATTTTAACAATTATTTAAGAAAGTGATTTTTTTCTCTTGTTTTTTAGTTTTTAGTTTAAGTAGGTGACGAATCCGAGCAAAAATAAGCACAATTTTAGAGTTAAATCTTAAGTAATAGTAGAAATTGTGATTGTTTATGAAAACAAAATATAGGTATTATATTTTTAGTTGAAACACTTTTTAAGAAAATAAGTATAAGTATTTGATTTTGTTTTTCAGTTTTTAGTACAATTAGGTAACGAAAACTGTCAATGAAAACAAGCTTTTGCTAAAAAGTTTTTAGCTTTTTATAGTATTATTTCATGGTATACTAGAAATCTTGATTATAGAATAATGAAAACTAAAAATGGGGATAAACTTTTTAGTAAAAATTTAAATTTTATAAAATAAGTGTTTGATTTTTGTTTTATTTTAGTTTCTAAGAAGGTTACGAAAGACAGAGATAAAATCAAGGTTTTAGGATAATATCTTAAACTTTAAGACTTAAGACATTTAAATACACATTAATCATTTTAAATTTATGAATTATAGATTATATATACATATGTATACATATTTTTTTAATTGAAAAAATAATTAAATTAAAATTAAGAATAGTTTCTTTAGGTCGCATATTCTTCTAAAATATAAAAATTCTCAATTATGAAAAACCCCTTAGTCTATGCAAATTTTTCCACCCCTATTAATGGTATTACTATTCCCACCCCCAAATTATACAGTTCCCCCATTTCGGGCTACCCCTTCTACATGCTGATCGAAACCTCCGGCAGCAATGGCGACCACGACGAGGACAAGATCAACCAGTTCATCGGCTCTGGAATGGAGCGTGGCGAGATCCAGGACGGCACTGTCACCGGGGATCCCGGCAAGGTGCAGGAGATCTGGAAGATCCGTGAAATGGTGCCCCTGGGCCTCATCGAGAAGAGTTTCTGCTTCAAGTACGACATCTCGTTGCCGCTGCGTGACTTCTACAATATCGTTGATGTGATGCGGGAGCGTTGCGGTAGCCTGGCTACAGTGGTCTGTGGATATGGTCACCTGGGTGACTCCAACCTGCATCTGAATGTGTCATGTGACGAGTTCAACGATGCCATCTACAAGAGAGTGGAGCCCTTCGTCTACGAGTACACCTCCAAGCTGAAGGGAAGTATCAGTGCCGAGCACGGTATCGGTTTCCTGAAAAAGGACTATCTGCATTACTCCAAGGACCCCGTGGCCATTGGCTGGATGCGTGACATGAAAAAGCTTTTGGATCCCAACGGTATCCTTAACCCTTACAAGGTTCTCAACTAAAACGGCAGCCATAAATAGATAAGTTCAATGTTTTTGTGAATATAAATTTATAATCTTTTTTTTTTAATAGTAAATAATAAAGTAATTGAAAAATTAAATGAAAATGCATAATTTTTGGTCAAGTAAGCTTTGAAAAAGGTGTTGTATTATAATATATATAGATTTCTTTGTTGTCTAATGAAACCAAAATCAAAAGTTCATTTTATAATTAGGCTTCTCACATGTTTTCGAAAAATGTAAGTAAAGTTTAACTTAAAAATACTTAAATAATTATTTTTAGATTATATATATAATAGTATTTATACTATTGCAGAGGGTATTAACAATTTTGATTGAAGGGGACATCTCCAATCCTATAAAATATATATACTTAGGATCGATATCACCTTCTGGGTCAATATAGTCAATATATGTAGTCCATATGTCCTTCTGTATGTTTCTTTCCAAAATAGTATCTTAGTTTTAAATATTTTCGAAAAATGTTGGGACTTTCTATGGAATTAGTCATAGGGATCTGCCGCCTATAATCCTATAGCTGCCTTATAACCTGAACGATTTGAAATGCTATACCTTTTATAATAACGCAGATGCAAGCTTGGGAATCGAAAAAAAAATATATTATACTTTAATAACTATATTAATATTATAACTTAATTCTTTTATATTTTCTAAAGAAAATAACATGGTTATTTAAAAATTACAAAATCTGAAACTGTAAGCTTTTATCTTTTCGTTGCCTACTTTTAAGGGCGCCTAGGAGTACAATAGCAATTGGGACTCAAATTTAACCGTAATTTTGCGCATGTAACATTCCAAAAAAGCTTTAATTTGGTAACTATTCCATAAAATTTTTAAAAATAAAATTCAATTTTTTTTTAAATATTTATAATATTAAAAATTTATAGATTAGTGTAAGTGTTAACCCTTATTGGGGTCTCACAAAATATGTCCATAGAAACTTGTAGAATAATCAAAGCTTCTTTTTTCAAGTGTCAAGGGTAAATAATGCTCACTCTCCTTAACCTCTCCCCCACCTCCAACAACAACAACAACAACACGTACAGTGAACACACATCAGCTGTGCGTGATCGAGAGAACGAGACACAAGCTAACGGCAACTGAAGACTAGAGGGCGGCTCAAGGTGGAGAGTGCTCACTGTGTTGATCCCCTCCCGCCACCCCAAAAACCAAAAAGCTCTTCCGATCAGCCCCAAAAGCTCTCTATTTCGCTGGCACTTTTTTTTTTGGCATTTATCGTTTCGCGTTAGCCGGCGAGCGTCAGTTTCACTCACGCCACGGGCCAGAGCACTCGCTCGATTAACAAACAAAACGACAAATCAAATAAGTAGACTTTTTACATTTACAACAAAATTATTTTGTGAAATAAAAAAACAACAATTTTACACAAAAAAATGAGCGGGTAAGTTAAAAAATAAAAGAAAACGCATGAAAAGATCATTCAACTTTGTATTTCCAAATTATTTGTATTGTCTTTGCAGAAAAGCTGATATTGCTCTTATTGGCCTGGCCGTAATGGGCCAGAATCTCATATTGAACATGGACGAGAAGGGTTTTGTGGTCTGCGCCTACAATCGCACCGTCTCCAAGGTCAAAGAGTTTCTCGAGAACGAGGCCAAAGGCACAAATGTGATTGGCGCCGAATCGCTGGAGGATATGGTTTCTAAGCTTCAGAGGCCACGCAAAGTCATGTTGCTGGTCAAGGGTGAGTTGTTGTTGTTGTTGTTGTTGTTATGACTTTCCAAAAAAACCTGATGTTGTAAGCTCACCTGTGCAATAGAGTGTGCGTGTGTGTGTGTGAGTGTGCCTCGTGTGAGTGGAAGTCAAAGCAAAGTCATCAAATGATTTTTTGCTGTTTTTGCGATTTCATTTTTTTTTTTTTTTTGTATTAGCTTTTATTTTTTTTGTTTTTGTATGACGTTTGAGTTCATTGCAATGTGCAGAAGAAAGAAGAAGAGCATGAGAGGTGATGTATTTATGAAAGTGGGTAAAAAGAGAGCGAGAGAGAGAGAGAGGAAGGTTGAGCGGAAACAGCATCTGCAATACTTTGCCTTGAACGCTATCGAAAGCTTAGTTTGTATTTTGTCGCGGCAAGCTTAGAAATGGTAGTTTATCTAGAGATGGGAGTAGAGCGTGATACGATATATTCAAAAATAACAATTATTTTGATTTAAAGATAAAAAATATATAAAAAATATACTATATGAAATGGAATTCTATTAATAAAAATTAATAATTAAAATATATTATTTTAAAAGCTATAATTTCCTCAAGTTTTTTTTAACTACTCTTTTTTTTTTTATAAAAATTCTATAAAAATTAAGTTTTCTTACCTTTTTTTTAATAATTATTATTCACGTACATCATAATCTTTTCTAAACACCCACCTCTAGCTCGTATGTTAATATAGGCATGCCGGCTTATCTCCACCTTCATTCCCTACCTAGATGTTTGTTTAAAAAAAAAAAAAAAAAACTAAAACAGCCGACATCGGCAGACCGACATTCATTATAGGTCATTCATAATAGATGACTGTTGCTAGAGGGGATTTCCTCGGGATTCAAAATAATCGAAAACCATTCTTTCAAAGATTTCGTTTGTCCCGAAAACGACCTTCCAAGTCGTATTTTTTTTGAAATCAATGATTCATAACGAACCCTTGTTCAGATACAGTGTAGGTCATACAGATAGAATCAGTTTTAAGTTCTTAAAGTTTTTTATATTTCTAGAATATTACTAAAAAAAAAACTTGAACCTTTGCTATTAAATGAAATAAAAACGACCGCTAGATAGATAGATCAATGTTATCGCCAGTTGGCCTTATCTGGTTCCATAGAGCTGGTGGAGAAGTGCTCACCCGACAAGGGACGCCTCGGGGTGACCTCCAAAGCAGAACAGTGACTTTCCAAAATCAACCAATTGACCTTCTCCGATATGAATGAAGTTTAGTCATATTCTCTTGAAAATTTATGAAAGTTTTTTTTTAAATTTTATATTTTTTTAAATTATTTTCCAGCTGGCAGCGCTGTGGACGACTTCATTAAGCAACTGGTGCCCCTGCTTACGCCCGGCGATGTGATCATTGATGGTGGCAACTCTGAATACCAGGACACTTCCAGGCGGTGCTTGGAACTGGAAAAATTGGGCCTGCTCTACGTCGGCTCCGGTGTGAGCGGAGGCGAGGAGGGTGCCCGTCATGGCCCCTCTCTCATGCCCGGTGGCCACGAGGCCGCCTGGCCCATCATCCAGCCCATCTTCCAGGCCATCTGCGCCAAGGCCGACGGTGAGCCCTGCTGCGAGTGGGTGGGCGACGGCGGTGCCGGACACTTTGTCAAGATGGTGCACAACGGCATCGAGTACGGTGACATGCAGCTGATCTGCGAGGCCTACCACATCATGACGGCTTTGGGTCTCTCGGCTGATCAGATGGCCGAGGAGTTTGGCAAATGGAATTCCGCTGAACTGGACTCCTTCCTCATTGAGATCACCAGGGACATTCTGAAGTACAAGGACAACAAGGGGTATCTTCTGGAGAGGATTCGCGACACCGCTGGACAGAAGGGAACTGGCAAGTGGACAGCTATTGCTGCCCTCCAGTACGGTGTTCCGGTGACGCTAATCGGCGAGGCGGTGTTCTCGCGCTGCTTATCGGCCCTGAAGGACGAGCGTGTCCGTGCCAGCACCGTCCTGAAGGGACCCACCGTCAAGCCCAAGGTGGACAATGTACCCAAGTTCCTGAACGACATCAAGCATGCCCTGTACTGCGCCAAGATCGTGTCCTATGCCCAGGGATTCATGCTGATGCGTGAGGCGGCCAGCGAGAACAACTGGCGTCTGAACTACGGCGGCATTGCTCTGATGTGGCGCGGCGGTTGCATCATTCGCAGCGTCTTCCTGGGCAACATCAAGGATGCCTACACGTCGCAGCCCCAGCTGACCAACCTGCTGCTGGATGAGTTCTTCAAGAACGCCATCGCCCAGGGTCAGGACTCGTGGCGTGAGGTTGTGGCCAATGCCTTCCGTTGGGGCATTCCCGTGCCGGCTCTGTCCACCGCGTTGAGCTTCTACGATGGCTACCGTACCTCCAAGCTGCCCGCCAACCTGCTGCAAGCTCAGCGCGACTACTTCGGTGCCCACACCTACGAGCTGCTTGGCCAGGAGGGAAAATTCCATCACACCAACTGGACGGGAACCGGCGGCAATGTGTCTGCCAGCACCTATCAAGCATAGGGCACCTCTGCTCTCCCCGCCTGCTTTAGTACTTCCCTGCACTCACATTCCATGTCATAAGCTGGTGTCTGTTTTTTTTTTTTTTTTTCTGAGTACTTTAGTACTTATTTATACCATTAATAATATAGTATATATATATGTATGTACATATAATTTCATTTTGTTGTTAAACATAAAATTAAATTGGTGTTTTTTTGCTAGCAAATGATCTCTGGGTTCCTTGGTTTGATTCCTACATAGTTCTCTTCATCTCGCTTATATAATTAGAATCAACAATGTGTGTGTGTGTGTGTGCAGTGTGTAGTGTAGTATGTTGTGGATAGAGTCTTTCGAGTTGTGTCTCCTGCTCCTGTTGCATCCTGCCCTTGGCCATCGCCGCCGCCACCTGTCCTGGCCATTGTACTCTCATCAACTAACGCTTCTCCAGCCATTGGGATATCTCCAGCTTCTCAATCATCCGATGGCTTCAGGGTTTTCTTATTCTCGATGACCAGCTTGTCGGTAGTATACAAGTGCCCAATGATGACCTGTTTTTTTTTTTAACGATTCAAAGGGGTTAATAAACTCAAAATACAGTGATAAGCAGTGGCGGGAAAAAGTATATGCTGCTCCCTTTTCGGGGGGGACTACGAATAATTGTTTATTCAAAGAAATATCATATGAATTTGTTCGAATCTGTTTACAAATTCTCAAGAAAGTACTTATAAGAAATCAGAGACCCAATTAAAAACCCTAGAAGCTCCATCAGAGGGGGAAGTTTCTTTAAAGATCCCTTTTATAAAATTTTTAATCATTCAATTAAATTATTAAGTACTATGATGGTGAGGGGCAGAGGAGATACTTTCCACATCACTGCTGACAGCTGATAAGCTCGGCCACATGCCACTCACTCACCTGGCGACGTATCAGCTCCAGATTCTGCTTTCCCGTGGCCATTTGCCGATCAATCTCCTCGAAATCCCGAATGGTTTTGTTGGCGCGAAACGTATCCCGTATCTTCCTGGCGGCGTACATTCTAGAATATCATAGTTATTAGTTATTCAAATAAGAAAATTGCTCTATTTCACCATAATTACCGAAAGTTATAGGAGGGCAGCTTCTCCGATTCGCGGAGCAGATTCCTATAGAGAGTGATTGCCTGGCGACGGGTGGACATCCTGGCGCGTTGTAAGGACTGTTTATTGGGTGGCAGGAATATCAACGACTGCCTTAAGGAAAATGTTTTTAATTGATAACACCGGTGTTTCTTTTATCACGGGGTTGGTTAGTTCCGCGCTTATTGGACTGGCCGCCTGATGACATAAAAAATTACATGCCGGAAAATACCCGCCACCTGGGGCACAAAAATACCATAAACAGCTGTTTCTTGAGCGCGGTATTTTTTTGCAAAGAGTAACTGGAGCTTGTATTAAAGAGAGTTAAATATATGTTTGTGTGGCGCGACTAAATTAATTAAAGTTAACAAAGTTTGCCAAGCTAACTAAATTTAGTTAGTAAACAAATCATACGATAGTTCGATAAGTATCGAAATCTCAAGCCGCAGCCCGGTATTCTTCAGATCGCCAGATACGGGCACACTGGCCGCACGGGCACCGATAGTTTTAACTATAAATTTCGGGTTGCGTTCTTTTTTTTCGTTCGTCACATCTAGCACGCTACCAAACAAATACCCAAAAGGTAAATAAAAGCAGCTGAATAGCAGGTGATAAGATAAAAAGTCAAGATCGGTGCAACGCGACGCGCAGGGGAGCTGGAAAAGCCGCTGGGGGAAAAGTTGAGAAAAACTGGACCACGGCCAGGCGATAACAAGATAAAACCTTTTCACTCTGGCCTCACTCCCCCCTCACCTCTTGTATTGTGATGGCCGAAAGACAGTGCACCTCAGCGATGAGAAAAAAATGAAAATAAAATAGGAAATACTAGTTACCAGTGAGAAAACATGACGCATTGTTTGCATTTGTATGGCCCGAGTATCGTCTCTGTGTGTGCGTTTGTGTGTGCCTGCAGGTGTATGAGTGTGTGTGTGTGTGTGGTGGTAAAATACGCGTTAATTAGTTAATTTTACAGGAGGCCCAAAAAACAAAAAAAAAACGGAAAAGGTGATGGTGGTTTTTTGGTTCAGCCCAAGCTGTGCAATGCGTAATGTGCTTGAAATAAACAATAACAATCCAGGGCCATCAATTTCATCAGATCGCTCTCTCTCTCTCTCTCACCCTACCTCTCTCCATCCGACTCGGTACAACCGACCTACCATCACCATTACCACCACCCACCCGCACCCGCACCTGCCCCACCATAGCCTATCGATATTAGGCGATACCGATTGCCTAACGCCCCGATAGCGTTCGTTCAACATATGCAATTATCAGGGGCGTGGTAGAGGGATATTTTGGGGAAAATGAAACCCTTTTTTAAAAATAAAAATCGTTGTTATCAATTAGAGTATATTACTATTATACTACGATTATAGTACTATAATATTTTTTTTAAAGATAAATCTAAATTATTAATTAATCATTTAATCTTTAATACCAAGCTAGTAGGATTTTTGAAAAAATTTCTTTGTTTTGTGATTCAATTTTTATTCATAATATCTTTTTTTCAATTATGACTTACAAAATTATTAACAAAAAACCCCGATTAAAAAAACCCACTTGTTGAATAATAATTAGATTTGCTATTAAATACCCCCCCTTTTCCTATTTTGTTTATCATTCCCGCCCCTGGGCGAGCTCCAACCGTTTTTTTCCCCGTAAATTGTGTAATATTCCGTTGGACGATTTCCCCGGAAAATAGCGGAAAGTCGAGCTGTGAAAATATGCAGCGAGTGGGGATTAATTAGTTCCCCCTTCACTCCCATCCCCTCCCCTTGCATACAATTTGAATCGAATCGGAGATCGAAGACCCAGTCTTGGGGTTTTAAAATCTGCATAGGCTGTAGATTCGCAAATCGTTGGATCGGTTTTTTGTTGTTTTTTTTTTTTTTGTTTTCTTTCTGGAAGTACATTTCGTGCTTATTTTTCGCTTTTTCTCGCCACGATTCTACGATTCCCCTGATGATATTATCGGTTGCTACGTTTTTGTTATCTGGGGGACCACTTTTCCCATTTATATTTTCTTTTATTTTTTTTATTTTACTCCCCCCATGGGGGTATAATGATTTACAAACCCGCTATATAGTTTACGGCCAATTGGGTTACTCTACAGAGCGTGGGTCCAAGCTCAAACCTGCGACTTACGTCATGGGGGTTTTTTGTTTCAAACAGCTTTAAAAAAACGGAAATATCTTTATTAAATATTTATTGAATCTTTCCATTGTATATTATTTTTTTTTTCTAAACATATTTCAAAGTTTTTTTTATACAATATCGAATTTTCTTCGATTTCTTTTTAAACATTTTTATATTTAGAAACCCTGTCAGTCCTGGCGCTGTCGGCTGCACTTCCTGTCGGCCCCAAATAAAGAGTGTATTAAATGATAATTAATGAATGTTTGTTTAGGCCGTTCCAGCTAACTAGTTGAATAAGTAAATGCCCCTCCTTCCCTCCTGTCTTCACCCTCAATCATCAGCTGCTGCTGCTGTGTCATTTTTAACGCACAAGATAAAAAGCGTGATGTTTTTTTTAGTTAGCACACATTTATTAATCGATTCTCCCTCAACACAGGTCTCTTGTAAAGTATTATTTTGGTTCATAAAAGGGCAACTACTATAGTAATTCATTTGGAATGAGTTCAATGTTTAATGAGACATTGTTTCGTAATTGACACATTTTTATAAATAAACCGTACAGGAAAAAGCTTTTCAAAATAAATACATAGTTCTTGTGGGGTGTTTTTGTTTTAAAACAGGAACTATCGATATAAATGCATAGTATTGGGTATTAATTGTTATTTAAATTTAAAGAAAAAGGTAAAAAAAAGGTATTTAAGAAATATATCTAGTTCATCTATATATCTAGATAATCTATAAAATCTCAAGAAGATTCCTATTTTATGAATAAATTTTAGGCTGTTTTTAAGTATAGAAACTATCTATAAAGTTGTACGACTATTTTTGGTATTATTAACAGATCCTAAATAAATAGCATTTTGTAGAAAAATATAAATATATACCATAAACCATAATATTTAAGACCATAAGATAGGAATTTTTTTAAAAATATTTTGATTTTTTTCTTTTTAACAAATATTATTGATAAATTATCGGGTATTTCTTGGTTTTTTGATACATTTTTAAAAAAGATAAAGGAATCTATGGAGGGAAAAACATTTTAAAATAAGAGCTCAAATTTCATAAAATTATAGAAACATTTTTTGTTGAAAAACATTTCTTGGTAATTTTTTGAAGCAAAATCTATCGATAAAGTATCGATAATTTATGGTTACTTTAATTTTTAAAAAAGTACGCAACATATTAATATATCTAAGTAGAGTTCTTATCCCAAAAACCACATAATCTGAATATAAATGCTATTATATAAATAGGCAAGTTTTTTTAAAGAAAAAAAACCTATCGATAAGTTACAGGGATTTTATTCTAATTTAAATCTTTAAAAAGATTAAGAGATATAATCCCATAAACCATAGCATCTTCTACTTTATAAAAGCATTTTGATTGGATTTTTTAGAAACAAAGACTATAAATAGAAAACATCGATAATTATCGATAAATTAAAATTCCTCCCTAAGAATAAGCCCTCTATGGTATATACAAACCCTTTATAATACTATGACCTTCTCCCACTTCCAGCTAGAGCCCCCGATCCATAAACCAAAATGCTATCGCTGCAGAACCAACGGCAACCGAAGACCAGTCCCCTGGTGGACGACTACGAGATCTCGGACACAGTGCTCGGCCTTGGAATCAACGGCAAGGTCGTCCAGTGCACCGATCGTCGCACCAAACAAAACTACGCCCTCAAGGTATTGCTGGACAACGAGAAGGCGCGCCGCGAAGTGGATCTCCATTGGCGGGTGAGCGGATGTCGGCACATTGTCAACATCATCGATGTCTACGAGAATACGTACAGCGGAAGGAAGTGCCTGCTGGTGGTGATGGAGTGCATGGAGGGCGGTGAACTGTTCCAACGAATTCAGGACAAAGCCGATGGAGCGTTCACGGAACGTGAAGCGGCACAAATTATGCACGAAATCTGTGCGGCGGTCGACTATCTGCACAGTCGGGATATCGCGCACCGAGATCTGAAGCCGGAGAACTTGCTGTACACCACCTCCCAGCCGAATGCCATTCTCAAGTTGACGGATTTCGGTTTCGCCAAGGAGACCTTCTCCAACGACACCTTGCAGACGCCCTGCTATACGCCCTACTATGTCGGTTAGTGCTCCATAGTTTTAAATATTTTCATCATTTTTTTATTAAAAATATTTCTATTTTAGCTCCCGAAGTACTCGGTCCGGAGAAGTACGATAAAAGCTGTGACATCTGGTCGCTGGGAGTCGTCATGTATATTATCATGTGCGGTTTCCCGCCGTTCTACAGCAACCATGGCCTGGCCATATCGCCCGGCATGAAGAAACGCATCCGTACCGGCCAATACGATTTTCCCGATCCGGAATGGACGAACGTTAGCCAGGCGGCCAAGGATCTGATCAAGGGCATGCTGAATGTTGATCCCAGCAAGCGATTGCGCATCCAGGATGTTATCCGTAACAATTGGATTGCCCAGTTCAATGCTGTGCCCCAGACGCCGCTCTGCACCGGCCGGATGCTGAAGGAGACCGAGGAGGCCTGGCCGGAGGTACAGGAAGAGATGACACGCTCACTGGCCACCATGCGTGTGGACTACGATCAGGTATGTCATTGGTTATTATTCTCGCAAAAAAGATTACTCTAATCCGTGCTCCATCCCAATCCCATTTAGATGCAAATTAAAGCTCTGGACAAGTCAAATAATCCTTTGCTAACGAAGCGTAGGAAAAAAATTGAGGAAATTGAGAAATTATATGCGGCCAATGCAACACGAAACTAAAAACTAAATCAACAAAAACAACAACCAGATAATAACAAAAGAAAAGAAAAGAAAAAAACAGCTAAAAAGTAATACCTATATGGCCAATCGGGAGATAAGGATAATGTCGGACGGGCCGTGTCTTAACACTTAAGCGGAAAACTACTACGACGACAGCAGAGAAATGCTGATACTACTACTATTATTACTATAACTATAACGACTATAACCTTTTGAAAGAAAAAAAAACTCCTCCATGTTTTTTTTTATTTTAAATTTGTTACGTTACGTTTTCCACTTTTTTTTTTTTTTGTATTGTCCATTATCTCTATGTATAATCCATTTCCAGTAAACGGTTCTTAGGGTATTTTGTAGTCTGAAAAGTGTTCTTTTTTTTAAAGGAAACTATTAAAAATATGAAAAAAAATGTATAACAAATCGAGAAACATCGAGATAAAAAGCCAAGAGCAAAGCTAAGCTTAGCCACAAGAATTTTTTCAAATGTCTCGTTGTTCTGGTTTCAGAAATTTTGAAGAAAAAAAATCAAAAAAATGTAATCTTTAACTTTGTAATTCATTATTTTTTTTTAATTATCCATTTATGTGAGTTTGATTATAATTATATATAATATATATATGTATATTCCGTGTGTGTATATGTATGTATGGTATATATGTGAGAAGAGAAAACAACAATAATACTAATTATTAAAAAAAAAATCAATTATAAATACAACAACCAGTTGATGTTCTGTGTTGGTTGTAAAACTTTATTTGCTGACTCTGCAAGCGATATACCATTTTACCGTATAGCGTATTTGTAGTCTACTATAAACAATAAATAAATAAATAATAATACAAGAAACAACAAACCAACAAAGCCCCATACATATATAAATAAAAACAACAAATCATGCTTATTTTACTATGATTAAAATCGAAATCAAGTCTACTTATTATTCATTAATGGAAGTTGGGGGATATATGATCTTGTTCATGATTTAGAAAGAGATGGTTGTCTTAGAAGAGTTCTCTTTCTGGTGATATGGGGTTTGAAAGTTAAGAGTCCTCAGTTGGGTTATTAAATATACATATATCTTAGATCTGGTTTCAGGAACTTTTCAGACTGATCTGGATCCTTTTTTGAAAATCTATATATCTCAAAAGTGATTATTTGTCTTATTTGAAGGGTATTATAGTTCAAGATCATCTTCTAACCTTAACAGAATATAATTTATTAATATATATTAATTAATATATATACTGAGATCTATTGTAATATCTTACAAGATCTTCAAATTTCAACAAAATAGCTCAATATAATACAAACATAAAGCTATGGGTCAGTACTCGATACTCTATCTTTTATAAACAAGATGGTTGGAAGAAGTCTTTTTATACCCTTTTATTGGGTATTATAATTTTGGTGGTTAATGTAATGTAAATATATCCATATTTCCTTGCATTCCTTCCTTAAATTACCTTAATTTTGTAAAGGAAAACATGTTTGTTTATAAATTAAAAAATCTAAAAATTTAAACAATTCTAGTTCTATTGCCTACCTTAAAGGGCGCCTAGAAGTCCAAGAGCATTAAATAGTTAGGGTTTATCTCCTCTTTGGATATGATTACCATCGAAAACATTCTTTAATTTAGTCACTATTTAATAAAATCTTAAAATATAATTAATAAAAAATAGCGCCCTCCTCCTCGATTCTCATAGGTGGCACCTAAGCAGGCCCGAAAAATGAAGAAATAATTTTGTATTTTTTCTAAATTTTTTTATTTAATAAAATAATTTAATTTTAATTAATAAAATATAGCGCCCTCCTCCTCGATTCTCATAGGTGGCACCTAAGCAGGCCCAAAAATTGAAAAAAATTATTTTTTTTTGTGAAATTTTGTTTATTTTTTTTGTTTGTCTTTGGTGCTTTTGATTGTGATTGTGTTTATGGTGTTATATGTTTTGGTTGTTATTGTAATTTTTGTTGCTTTAATGTTTTGTTGTATTATCATGAAGTTATATCCGAAAGTTATAAGATAACTGCCCTATAACATAAGTAACTGATTAATCTTAAATACCATAACTTTGGTGTTTTTGCAGATAGAAGCTATGGACTTTTATGGTTTAACTTCTATGGCCAACTATGTCCAATATTTGCAATATATATCCCATCCTATATTATCTTATAACATAAACTGCCACCTAACTGCAAGGGTATATAAACTTTGGCTATGCCCGAAGTAGTCTGTCTTGTTTATATAGCTGAAGTAGGAGTAGAGCTGATATAGGAGTAGAAAGTATAGAGTTTTAGGTTCTCATTGTATTTAGGATACATAAATATATAGTGTATAGTTTCAAGATAATTTTAGACTGATCTGAAACTATTTTTTAAAAAGCATAATATCTTTAAAGTGATTTATTTTAAAATGTTGATCAACAGTAACATTTGCTTAAGATATCCTAAAGGTACTATATACATAGGTACTCAAGATCATCTTCTAAACTATCAAAAAATATATAAAACAATAATAATAATAAATAAATATGGGTAATATAGACCGTCATTCCTTTAAAGATCTTAAGAGAAAAGAAACTTATATGAAAGAATAATAATACAAGAATATATATATATGGAGAATATATCCTTAAAAAGGCAAGAAAAACTTGTAACAGTTTCTCAATAACTTTGGTATATCAAATGTATAAAGATACCCCCTATAATTGTTTAAATTTAAATTGTTTACAAAACACCCTCTTCCCAGATTAAAAGTTTTGAATACTTTGTGGCTTTCAAGTGTCATTTTATTGCTCATATCCATATTCATGATCAACAGTGCTGCGAAATACATATTCATGTCCATACATCATTCATATACCATATCATATATCATTATTATACCATCTATATCATCTGTGTCATCAGTGGGGTTCGATCGAGTGAGTGGGTGTGCGGAATAACCAACAATATGTGAAGGGAATGGATATTGGAAGAGGTTCTCAAGGTACGGGGAATATATAGGGAATAATGGAAGAGGTTTTTTTGCAATTTTCCTTGCAAATAACAATTCATTAAGCTCAAATATCAAGATGAGATTCGAACCTGCAGCTAAACTAATGGTATCAGCTAAAATCTACGACTAAGACAATAGTTAACATTTTTTTTAAATTTTTTTTCACATACATTTCCATATTATATCATTCTGAAAAAAAGGTTTATTTATTTGTTGTTTTTTTATGTGTGGTGTGTGTGGCTTGATTTCTGGTTTTGATTTTGGTTTAGTTTACAATATCATTTCCATAATTCTTGATTAGTTTTTAGTTTTTTTCAGTTGTTGCCTTGTGTGTCGTATTAATTTACAATAAAAAAAAGAATATGTGACAGAAAATTGGCTTAGAAAAATACATTTGGTTCGCTATTATCCTGTCTACATTTTCAATATTTATTCATTTTGGTTTTTTTTTTGTCCATTTTCTTGTTAGCTAATTTGTATTTTTTTATTTTTGTTTCATATATATTTTCTGTTCTAGCCTTAATTTTAGTTTAATGGCAGATATCGAGATTCACCAGTAACTCCGGGCCTTTCCCGCTAATAGTTGAACTTTAAATTCCTGCATGCGTTTCCAATTCTTCCACCAGAGCTTAGACTTAATGTCCTTTCTTCCAACTCTCATTCTCTCTTCCTCTGATCTCTTCGTGCATCCTCATCTCTAATTATATTCCATAGGTTGCTTTTTTTGTTTTGTTTGTAGTTTTGTAAACTGAAGGTACATTTTCCATCATGATTCCTGATCCTGGATCTTGCTTTTTTGCGTTTCGATTTAATTTACAGGAAGCTGTCGCAGCTGTTCTCCGCCTCGCTATTGGAGCAATCCATCGCCGGCAGGGATCCACCTCGCCGATACACCCACTGGTGGTGGTGCCGCTGCTGATGATGATGATGCGAGGTGCCGGCACAGGGTTCGCAGCTTCCGCTGGAGTTGGTATTGGAACTGCTACTACTGCTACCGCTGCCGGTGACGCCGCCGCTCATCTGGCTGCCCCGCCGACGCAAGGATGTGGGCGTGTCCGGCGGTACGACGGCATTCAGGCGCGGGAAGTACTTGTACATCTCCAGCAGACTGCCCAGCTTCACGTGCGGCCGGTACTCCACATCCTCCAGGGACTGGGCGGCCGAACTGCTGCTGCTCAGCGGCGTCCAGAAAGTAAGTCCCAACTGTGCCAAGTGTCCACCCTAAAAATTACCAAAAATATTTCTTTAATTATTATCCAATTTTTATTTTTAAAGAAAACTTTTCACTTTTTCTGCCTGTCGATTGTTAAGAATTTTCGTTTGTTTTTTCTTTTTTTTATTTTTAGCCTTAACGAATAATTTATTCTATTTTTAGAAACTTATTTCCTGCCCGATGACGTTTAAACCTTGCATCGTTATTTGCGTTTTACTTTCTAAAAGTTCATAAAATGTTTAAAAATAAACTCTAAAGCTTCGCAAGCGATTATTTGTTTGTTTTATTTTGGAAGTTAATAACTGAAAATTGTTTAAAGTTTGCAAACTAGAAAGTGATTCATATTTTTTATCAGCTAATTGTTAAACTTTTTTAATGAGGGTGATTAACAGGGAAAACGATTTGTATAGAGTCTATACTATAGACTAAATGATACCCTGTACCCGATACTCTTCCTTAATTTTTTTCAGACACTTTGGGATTAAAGAAAATAATATATCATACTAAAACATGATGAAGTTAATATATATACTTGATATATTCATATAATTATAATAGTATTAGAATAATGATATTATCACAGGTCTAAATGTCTATATATAATATTTAAAAGCTTAGTTTTTTGCGGACCCTATGATACCAGGTAGTCATTTAAAGATTTAAAAAATAATAATTTAAAGAAATCATTTCATTCCAAAAAATCAATATATTATAAATACTTCTATAATATAAATATTCCTAAATTAAAGGGCATTTCATAATGAATTTAAATACATTTATAAAAAAAAAATAAGATTCTATACAGTTTTAGAAAAAACTATAATTTTTTACGCTTTATACATATGATACCCGGTACTTTTCCCGTCTTTCTTCCTATTAGTTTCATGATTAATGACAAAAATATACATTATAAAATCTTCTATATCTGAATAAAGAGTCTTAATCTTATTCTTACGATTAATCTTAATATAGGTTAATCCAAAAATAATTATCTTAATAATATTTTAACTGCTTATACTGCCCAAATAGTTGTCCAAATGTGGAAATAAAAAATAGTTCCATACTATGTGATACCTGATACCTTTCCCGCCTTTTTTTCAAACATATTTTAAGATAAAAGAATATAATACACCATAGAATCTTCTATCTCCATAAAATCCATAAAATCTAAATCTTTATGAATATATATAAATGATCAATAAATAAGAATCTATACAGTTCTGAAATGAGCAAAAAGTCTCATTATTTCCATACTATATGATACCTGGTACTTTTTGCGCTTCTTACTAGACATTTTAAGCTAAAACATATTATATAATGTTTCGATATCATAAATAGATATCTAAAATCTTTTAATCCATATCTTTCATTTAATAATCTATAGAAAAATACCTTATAAATACCACAGTAAAGAAAGAATAATAATACTATATCATATATACTTTAGTATATATCAAAGTGAATAAAAGCACATATCTATAAACTTAAATAATCGAATATAATAAAGAATATCTTATCTTATTAAATACCCCATATCACAACATTTCAATACCGCACCCCATATAATCTCAAGAGTCTAAAAGCCCCCTAAAAACCACCTGTCACGTAGCTTTCCTCAAAATAGATATACCCCTGGGAATCCCGAGTATATTTTCGCTGAAAACCCTTATTAAAGGCAATTTAGGTGGCGGGTGATTCATTACCTTGATGTCTGTTTCCAGCTTGTCGCCAATCATGGCGCACTCGTGCGGCTTGACATTGAGGAAATTGCAGGCCGCATAGAAGATCTCCGGATGCGGTTTCTCCCACGGCAGATCGGACGAGACGAGGACACAGTCAAAATAGCCCCGGACATGCAGCTTGGCCACCTTCTCCCACTGAGCATTCGAGGGACCGTTCGTGATCAGGGCCAGGGCATAGCCCGCCTGTCGCATACGGAGCAGTAACTGGACATAATCCGGTGGAACGGCCAGATAGCGATACCTCAGTCTCAGCCACTGGGGATAGATCTGTTCGGCGAGGTGTTTGTGGCGCGTGGGCAACGATTCCCGCCACAAGTGGGTGCGCCACGAATCCAGCGAGGTCTGCGAGTTGTCCGGGCAACGTCGGAAGGCCTTGAGAAAGTTTTGGGTGGCCTGGGCGGCGTCATCCTTATTGAATTGGTATTGCGACTCTAAAACATCTGCGAGCTAATAATAAATCACAAAAAAAAAAAGAAACATGTTATCAGCAATGGGTTTTGAAAAGGAAATATTACAATATATGTAATAGATTCTAAGGGAAATCATTTTTCAGTGTCTTTACCTAATCGAATGTTATGCCGCAATCAAGCTCGTATCAGTGCATTGATCAAACTGCCATTGACATATCATATAATACACAGAATACTTATAATACTTATTACAGCACACACTTTCCGCTTTAAAAAAATATAAGAAATATTGCTAAAAGTTTGAAAAAAATTCCACAACTTGGACTACTATGTGCTCACTTGATAAACAAATAAATAATGATATTCATTGTTTATTTTTAAGATTTGTACTAATGAGAATCGGTAAGATCATCATCCCCCCCTATCGTGTGGAAAGAAATGCTACGCCCCATGAATTTCAATAATTGAAACGGGGTGTGGCTCGATTTTTTGGTGGAATGATAAAATCAACAATAAATTCTGAACAGGCTGGGTAAACTTTAGAGCTATGTGGGTCAAAAGGTCACTAGATATGGTAGCCAAAATCAGACAAAGAGGTCTTTATATTTATCTATATTTAGGGTTCTTAAATAAGCACTCATTTTAAGGTTTTTGTTTTTAAGAGATTTTCAAGAAGTTTCTTATAAGATTATAAGATCTTCTATATAAGATATATATTTTAAAGATTCAAGAACCTTTAAAGAACCTTTATTGAAAGTTATATGAAAGATTTTAGGGATTTTAAAGACCCTTCCTATAAGATCTATATTTTAAAATGCTTCAATAACCTTTCTATAACTTGTAAGATATGATTTTAAAAGCATCTTTGTATAAAATATATATTTTAAAGATTTTAAAGACCTTTAATGAAAGATATATACAAGATCTTACGATTTAATAAACCTTTCCCATAAGATCTATATTTTAAAAAGTTTAAAAACCTTTGTATAAGGTATACAATATGATTTTAAAACCCTCTTTATAAAAGATATGGCTTCAAAAGATTTTAAAGACCTTTTATGAAAGATATATAAAAGTTTTAAAGATTTTAAAGACCTTTCCTATAGGATATACATTTTAAAAAGTTTAAAAACCTTTCTTTAACTTATAAAATATGATTTTAAAAGCCTCTTTATATAAGATATATATTTTTAAGATTTTAAACCCCTTTCATATAAGATATATTTCAAGTTCTTGCCAAAAATATTTCTATTGTAATTTTAAAATTGCACTTCCTAGTTCCTACAGAGACCTTTATAAATATTTCAAGAGATATACACACTATATCTCTTTCTCTAGACATGGTCTATAAAAAGGCATTAAAGATAAGATAGAAAGAAAGCTTGATTTTCAAGTTCTTAGTGATAGGATAGAATCGGTAGAAGACCATAATGGAAAGCCCAGAATTTACCATTTTAGAGGTCATTTTGCAGACATGGTGATAAAAAAAAACTGCAAGACCAACAGAATGCGTTTCTTTTACTTTAAATATATGTACATATATTCTCTCTTTTATATACATACAGTTGCATTTACTATCGAATCTTTTTTTGGACATGACATTTCGGCCAAAGGCCTTCACGTGTTATTTACAAAAAAAAAACCCCAAAAAAAAGATAAGAAGTGCATTTCTCCACCCCTCTTTAAAAGGGGGGCATTGAATCCCAAATAA
This sequence comes from Drosophila parabipectinata, assembly GCA_018153455.1. NCBI lineage: Eukaryota > Metazoa > Arthropoda > Insecta > Diptera > Drosophilidae > Drosophila > Drosophila parabipectinata. The sequence goes on from JAECYA010000055.1 coordinate 5,845,459, forward strand.
TTCCATGGCCACAAAAGTAAACAAACCGAATTTCTTTTTATTTTTATTTTTATTATTTTGTATTTTTTTTTGAAGCATGGTGTGCTATCGCGGGATTTTTCGTATACGTAACCATTGCGGGCGGGCGAGTGGAAAATTTTCTATCGGAGCTGCGCACTTTCACCCCACCCCAATGGGGGGTTAGCTTTCTGAGGGGTAGTGGATAATAATGGAATTTCTTATTCAGAAATAACTCACCTTTCTGATGGCTTTGGAATCGCCGGCTCTTGTGGGTATTAATGTATTGTCCAGGTCAAAATAAAAGGCCGAGATCTTCGCACATGTCGCTTCGAAGTGAGTGGCGGCTGTTTTTGAACTGGAGGGGAATTTGCTTGCTGCCATCAGAGTCTCACGAGCACAAGGGGGTCGGTCGGTCGGTCGGTCGGGTTTTACCAGCGGAAGGGGTTAGCGGGTCAACGGATCAGCGAAACGTTTTTTTTTTTTTATTTAATTCGTTTATTTTGTTTTTGGGTTTTTTTCGAAAGTTTTCATAGATTTGTTTTTTTTTTGTAGAGGATATCAACTCTATAGGCAGTTTTTGAAATTGGCGCCAATTGTATCAAGTCACAATAAAACAGCAACTAAAGCTAACCAAAATAAAAAACGGTCGTGAACGTAATTAAGTTGGAAAGAAGGGGAGCGGAACGGAACGGAACAGGTGAATGTGAATGTAGTCAGAGTGAGAGCGGGCCAGTGACTGAAAGTAGGGTTGTTGATAACATATCATATATAACACATTTATCGATATTCCTTCAATAAAATGATTCATTCACGATAATACGATATAATCGGTTAGTGAAAGCCCGAGAGCAGAGGGATGGAACAAAAGAAAGTGCCCCGCGCTCCACACTGACAATGGAAAGTCTGTGCACGCTGCCACTAGTGTTGTCATGTGTTTTCAAAAAAAATTAATTAGCTTTTTTTGGCAATTATCAAAAAAATTCCAAAAATTATGAAGCTTTAATAAATTTAAAGCCTTTGTTGATTAAACTGTTTTTTTTAAGTATAATATTTTATTTATACAAAGCTTTAACGAGCTTGATTAGTTTTGGCGGGCACATGGTATGACACTTTTCGATGGCACTGTTTCTATTTACCCATGAGAGCAACAGAGACCGCGATGTCCATTGAGCTCCTTTCTAACTTAATACCACCAACCTGCACTCTTTAAAACAACTTAAATTTTACATTTGCAATGCATGCTAAATTTAATTTTCAAAACTAAAAAAAAATAAATGAGACTAATAATTTTATTTATTTGCCAATAATAAAAAATGAATGGCAAGACGAACTTTTTTTTGGCATACTGGAATCGATAGACGATTACGCGTGGCACTCTGGTAACGGGTGGGCAGCACTGCATTTACTTCAACCAGGTGGCAGCCTTGGCATTGCATCGCCTTTTTAATTATTTTATTTACCCAAACAAATAGCAAGTTTTTCAAAGATGCACAAACTCACACCCAACATAGAGGTCTACTCGGCAGGTAAGTTGATAATTAAGGCACAAAAAAATAAAACTTACTAACTTTTTTTCGTCGGCATACCCCCAGAAGCCCTTCTGAAAAAGGAACAAGATATCCAAATTAATGCGGAGATGTCAGCGATGAGAAAGGCACGATTGTCCGGCGTGGAGCCGCACCAGGACATCAAGGACCAGGAGGAGGACTCCCCGGAGGATGAGCTGATTTCCATGGAGACGCTGCGCGAATCTCCAGTCCAGTGGCCCGAACGATGTGAGTACCAAAAAACGTGCCTCAGTTGGCGCCATTTTTTAACGTATTTTTTCCACCTCTGCAGTTCCCGGCATGGATGAGTTCCTTACCATGAGCGATACGCCCATGTATACGCCCAGTGTGGATTTCGGTAACAATCTGACCCCCGAGGACATGGCCAAGATACACAGTAAGTACCAAAATAAACGGAAAGACATTGCTTATTTCTCATCCCAAATTCTTGATAACTTTTAGAGCTGAGCCAACTCACACCGGAACAGCTGGTGGAGAAGATTAAGTCAATGCACGATGAGATCTACCAGCTGGGCTTGCGCGAGGCCAAGGAGATGACCCGCGGCAAGCTGTTGGGCATCTTTGATCGCGAGCGTATGCACAAAAGGCAAACGTGATGCCCTGGTAACGTCCCTAAACTCTTAATTGTTTAAAATTAATTCTAAATAGGTTAATATATACATCGAGTCGGTGTTGAAATAATGAAAATTCGAGTCATTTTGCAACAACAATAACTAACGTTTATTTCCAATTAAAGCAGTTTTGGGTCCTACGTTAACACGATTACACGATATTGCCATGGATGATGGGTAACCAGAAGGGGGGAGATGGCTGGTGGCCAGGATTTGGGAGGTCAAGAAGGCACAGTATAGTTTTTAAAATTCCACTATGCATGCATTTTTTAATTCAACATTCAACACCTATAATGATTTGTAAGGTGGGTCGCCTTTTTGCAAAAAGAGAAATAAGATTTAGTTTATATACTAAGATTAGATAGTTATTTTAAAGTATCTTGCTAATAAATGTCAAGTTTTTCTTTCACTTTTTCGTTGGCCAAAGAACGTATTCTGTTTAAATTACAAAAATTACAAAAAATAAACTTAAATTAAAGATATCCTTGAATTACCGACCTACCCTACAGTTCTGGGACGTGTGTGTGTGTTTTTGTGCCTAATACTTTTTAGTTGGCTCTGGGCCGTGCTCGAGTAACCTATAGTTGGTATCCTGTATCAATCCCATGGCTCAGTGACCCTCATTCCTGCCACTGCATTCCAAAACGCTGCTCGAAGGTGATGCGATTAAAGACCCCGGCATCGGCCAACTGCAACGGATCGGTGTAGTAGGCGAACCGGCGGATGTCCAGCATGGCCAGGTCGAACATCTGCTTCCAGCTGGTCAGATCGGTGACGCTCATGTGGATCGGCAGCTGCGGATCGGGTATATCGATGGCGGCCTGCAGACGATCGAATGCCTCGGCAATCGGTCCGACGGATAGATTCACCCAGTACTCGGCCGGGAAGCGCTTGTTCTCGCAAAACGGCGCCCCCTTCCGCATGATGAAGACCAGCATGAGGATCTCGTACCGCTCGGAGCTCTCGTAGAAGCGCTTGGTGCGAGTCTTCTCCACAAAATCGATCAGCAGTATCAGGGGAGTATAGTTCTGCAAGTGCATCAGTAGCTCCCGATCGGTCCATAAATAGCGACCCCCCTTCACGGTCAGCATGCTCATGTTGCTGGTGAGTTGTTGGTGTTGTTTCTGGTGATGTTGCTGCTGTTGTTGCTGCTGTTGTTGCTGGTGGAGTTGCTGCTGCTGGTGGAGATGTTGCTGCTGATGAGCCTGAAGTTGCTGATGTGGCTGCGATTGCTGTGGTGTTGCTTGATGTTGCTGTTGCAGGGCCTGATGTTGCTGCTGTTGCTGTTGCTTTTGTTGGAGAAGTTGCTGCTGTTGTTGCTTATGTTGTTGTGATTGCTGTTGTTGTTGTGGGTGGTGCTGTTGTTGTTGTGGGTGGTGCTGCTGCTGCTCTTGCTGCTGCTGCTGTTGCTGTTGCTGCTGTGGCTGTTGCTGTTGCTGTTGTTGCTGGATCGGTGATACTGGATTTCCGGTGCTGGTTGCAACCTGGCTGGGCATGGCGACCACAATGCCCGTTTGTTTCAAACAACCCACCTCCTCGACCATGTGCTGACGGCAAATGCAATTAAGGTTGCAACTAGGCCAAGGTCACCTCGCTGGAAACAGCCACCTTAACTTGTTGCAAGTGCAAAATCAACTTACTGCGTGCCCCAGTGCGACAAACCAAATTAAATGGATGGCCTGCCTCCTCCTGACAGGCTCCTAGCTCCTGTCGCTCCTTTATGCTCCTCACAACCTATACCTATTACCCTATTATACGATTATATCCTTCCCCTATATAGAGAGATGTTTATTATTTATATAGGATGTAGTAGTGTCCTTTCCGAGAGCTCCGAACTGGACGATTGTTGCCACGCGAGTGCGTCCCAATGGATGGACTTGCCATCAGTTGTCGTACCGTTCGGGTCTTTCGTGGGGGAAGGTAGCTCGTATTCGGGCTCGTATTCCGATTTGGGACACGGATACGGCATGTGGCTGTGTGTGGGATGTGGCCGTTTGGCAATGAACTTATTGGATGCGGCGCCCTGGCTGCACTTTGCAGATGTATTTCACGATGCAGCCTGCCAACTTGTCCATCTTTTGAATTTCATCCCTTGGATGCTTTTTTTATTTTCGAGAATTATTTTTTATTTTTTAGAAACCCCAGGACTCCCTACCCACAAAAAAAAAATAACTAGATCTTCTCCAGCTTGGCTAATCTTAAATCGAATTCCGTCCTGTGTTCCGCCTTTAAATACTTTCGCATTCCCACCAGAAGGTAACGACATCGCGGACCAACCAACACCTCGAAGAGCACCTTCATCAGGGCCTCAAACTTGTCTTCACTGCCGTCTTTGTACTCCAGCAAGGCCCGGCCATAGGCACGGAACTGATCCTGACTAACCAGACTGCGCAACTGATGGGGGAGACAGGGATATATTATTATAGAATCGATATAATCTCTAGCATGTATATAGGTCACCTCTCGCAGGAAATCAGATCGAGCTTCGGGCGCCACCTTTTCCACCTCCGGCGGCTCCACCTTGATGCTGCTTATGTTATCCACTAGCTTGTAGCGCTTCTTGGCCGTCTGGCTGGAGGATTGGGATGAACTAGGAGGAGAGCTGCGCTCCCGCTTGTGAATCTTCACCAGACCGGAGGAGCTACTCCGGCTATCCATGCAATTAAAATCAATGCTCTGGAAAGGGATACAAAATCAAGGATTAGGAGAAGTGTATCCCATTTCTTTGGAGGACCTCCGCTTACAGAGACATTCGAGTCCAAGCGACTCATAAAATCCATGGCATTGGGCGCCGACGAGCCGCCAAGCGTACGTCCAGCGGCGCAGGCATAGTCGGCCGGTGACCATGACTTTATGGAATTGGCCATCTCCACTTTGCTGGAAATGATTTATTGAAAAGTTTTCCACCTCAAGGACATGGCCAGACTTACATGGCTGTTTCATTGGCCGCCTTGAAGGTGGCATTGGAGCCTGGCTCCCTTTTAATCTGTGTGATGGGGGCCAGCGGTTCCTCCTCCTTTTTGATGACCGTCTCCAGAGGAGCCCCCGATTCTCGCTCGTCCGGCTGCTTCATCTAAAGGAGATTACTTTTGTTAGAGACATCCCCTCATCCTCTAAAGACACCTTCCAACTCACAGTGGTTTCGGCATTTTTGAAAAACTGCCGAAGCTCCCGGACAATCGGGCCGAAGGGTGAGCACTGCGGCCTGTCGCCGAGGTGTCCGCGTATCCACTTGGACAACTGCTGCACCTGAGCGGCATCCTTGAACCTCGAATCGCACAGCAGAATGGCACCGTAATCGTTACGATGACGGATCACACGACCAATGGCCTGGTTAACGGCTCGGGTAGCCTCCAGGTTGTACCACTCGTTGCCGCTGAGGAGCTGGTTCTCCCGGGTGCGATTCGATTCCAGATAGCGACGCTTCAGTATCACCTTGGGATCCTTGAGCGGCGGAAACGGTAGACCCGTGATGATCACCGCCCGACCGTTGCGATCGGCAAAGTCCAGACCTTCCGATACCTTTCCGCGACACACGGCCATGAAGCAGGCACCCTTGGAGTCGCGTATGGCCTGGTAGAACTCCTCCATGGTGCTGGTGAACTGATCCTTGCCACGCGGCTCCAGGAATATGGGCTTTTTGCTGGCTATGTCCGCCCAAAGGCCGCTGGCCTGCCAGGCGTCCACGCACTTGTTCAGCATCGGATACGAGGGGAAGAAGACCAGCAGGCCATCGGGGACGAGGCGGGAGACATTCAGAATGGTCTGTCCCAATGAGCTGATGTATTTGGGATTATCACTGAAAGAACAGGAGAGATTACTTCAAGATAGAGTCCAGGGTAATGCCAGATAACCCACCGATTGGTGTAGTTGGATATCAGAGGCTGGCGATCGGGTCCTGTGCCAATGATCTTCACATACACCTGCGACTGGTCCACAATGTGCGGGTTCTCCAGGTGCTGGGCCACCGGGATGGCCAGTTCCGCGATCAGAGGCTTCAACGGCGCCAGGGTACCGCTCGTGAGGATTACACTGCGCACCTGGGTGTTGAGTAACTGTTCCATGCCGAAACCCGGATTAAAACACCAGAAGTTTATGATTTTGGCCACCTTGCCAGTGGAACCATTCGTTAAGGCTGCCTTGCTCAGCCAGCCACCTTGCTGCTTGGCAGGTGCCTGCTTTCCCGCAGCCTGTTTGGACTCCTCCACCTGGACATGAACCTTAAAGCTGGCGTGCACCTTGCTCATAACACTCTCCTTGTTGGCAAAGACAATGGTGAGCAGATCGCTCAGTATAGTGAAGCTGCCGCCCTTGCGCAGGCTCATCTGCTGCTGGGAGGCCACCATTAGATACTGCACCAGCTTGTCCAGCAGGGACACTATAGTGGCAACGTTTCCATAAGTGAACTACAAAGGAAGACATTAAATATTTATCCAGAAAGGGGACCCCCAATCTTACATTGGCTTTTCCCAGAAGATCGTAGATCATGGAGGCCGGATAGGTGGCGCCATCAATGGGATTGTCCACCACCACCGCATCAATGGCCTTCTCCAGCTCCAGAAGCATCTCCTTGAGCAGCATGAGATCATCCACGGTAAAGTCCTTTGGCTCATCTCCGGCCATGTCCTGGGGGGAGTCGCTGGCGAATGCCTTCATGATGTGCGTGACATCCTCAATGGCTATGGCCACGTCCGAGGATTTGATCTGCACCGAGGCAGACTCCTCGCAAATCTTCTCGATGTTGTGGGCCTCGTCGAGGATCACAATCGTGTTGCCCAGTTCGATCTTGTTGGCCTTGCGCGCCTTTGGATCCAGCAGGTAATTGTACGGCATGAAGGTAATATCCGCCTGGGGCACCAGTTCCTTTGACGCATAGTACGGGCACATCTTGAGCCGCTGGCCCACCTTAATCAGATCCTCGATGTCCATGATGCTGGGCCCCCGAAAGTCCGGATGATCCTTTTTCGACTCCACCCGCAGCTGGAAGGAGCAGGTCTTGGAGTGGACACGCAGCTTGCACATATTGACCTTGTTGGAGTTGCCCACTTCTCGGGAAACCTCCGGATGGATGCAGAGCTGGTCCCTGGATCCGAGGACCACGGATCGCATGTTGGAGTAGGCAGTGCGCTTCAATTCCCGCATGGCCTGTGTTAGCTGCGAGTGCGTACGTGAAGCGTAGATCACCTTCGGCACTCCCCAATTGTTGGCCTTGCCCATGGTCTTGGCCAAATCCGAGAGTTCCGGGCCTCCTCCGCCACCTCCACCCATCAGATCGGCACCTTTATCCAGCTTAATCATCTGCTGCTGGTGCTCCGATTGACGAGTCCTGATCCAGGCCAGCGACGAGCACAGCAGACTCAGCGTTTTTCCCGTACCAGTTGGAGATTCCAGCACTCCGTTGGTTCCATCCTTCAGGCACTGGATAACCTTCTCCATGTACGCCCGCTGCACCGGGTACGGTTCGAAGGGAAAGTGCACCGGTATACCGGCGATCAGACTTTCCGGCATCTTGTTGGCAAATAATAAATAATATTTATTATTTTTGGGCGCTAAAGCCGGCCGAACATGTGTTGCGGCAAAAGTCGATAACAGTTATCGGCAAGGTATTTAAAAGTCTTATTTTATTTATATAAAATATTTTATTTATTTAAATCAATAGAGATTCTTTATTTATATTTTTAAAATAACAAATTATTATCTTTTCTAATTTTACAGTCAAATTTTGTAGAGCAAACCTTCGGTACGATAATTTATCAATCGAATTTGTTATCGAATTTTAAAACTTCCATTTGGCGCCCTCAACAGCTGTTTCTTAGCGGACTGCAAATTGTTATTTTTTGTATGTTAATGTTATATGTTATTAAAAATTTTATTATTTTGAAGATGAAAAAGCTACTCTATATAGCTTAGCAATATTGGGTTCAGATTTAAAGAGATATTTTTAAATTTATTTTGAATAAATTTTTTTAAATAATTTTTTTTATGAAATGAAGTGGAAAATGCATCCTCAATAATATTATTGATGCATAGATATATCGATTCTTTACAACTCTACACTGAAACAAACTATTTTCGGTCCAAACTCTACAGAAGATTCTTCAAATCCCCCCTCGATGGAGCTGGAAAGTAAATCGGTAACTTCTGAAAAAGAAAACCACCAACCCTTGAACCTATTTCTCGATTGAAAAAAATGAATTCTTGTGCATAAAATAATTGTAAAAAATGTAAATTACAAAACTATAACTAAAATAGGACATTAAATTTAAAAAAAATTATTAATACAAAATATTGCCACAAGGCTGTTCACCCTAGTTATCAGTGTTGTAAAGCGGATGATTTTCCGGCTAAACAACACTGATAACTACCCTGAACACAACACTGAAAATTCACACTGAAAACAACACTCCCCCGGTCCATTTTTGTCCGAAATTTTGAACCGAGAGGTTGGCTCGGGACCAACACACCGCGGAAAAGAACAAGAAGAAGCAGGCAGCGAACGGCGGACATCGGCCACGGCGACGACGCAACAACAGTGACGACGGCGACGACGACCTGTACGTGTGTGTGTGTGTGTGTGTTTGTATGTGAGTGTGAGTGCAATGCAGTGTGCGTGAGTGGAGCAAGCGGGAAGCAGTATACGAAGGCCGTGAGTGCGAGCGAGCGAGGTTGCTGTTCGTGCCGAGCCACATACACGTCCCCGCTCTCCCTCTCTGCCTGTGTCTCTCTCTAGTAGAGCGCCCCCCCACCCCCCTCCCTCCCCGCCTCTACCGCGCGAGTGCTGAGCTGCGTATGTGTGCCTGTGTGTGTGTGTTCGCGGTGGTGATAAATTTTTGTTGGCACAAAGTAAAAATATAACAGAATAAAAATCGTGGCGCGGGTTAGAAGATAATCGAAATTATTGCAAGTATTGGAGCTGGCAGTTTGCATTTTTTCAAAATTTTAATTTTATTTCAAAAAACATTTTTTTTTTTTGTGATTTTAGCCGTACGTAGAGCGTTTGTTGTTTGGTTAATTGAGTGCTTTTTGAAACTCTCGCTCGAAGTACTTGTGCCAGTTCTGCTGCTGCTGCTGCTACTGCCGCTGCTGCTGCTGCTGCTGCTGGCGATGATGGTGATGCTGTGTGTGTGTGAGTGAGTGCGGCGACTGTTTTTGGTCGCGGTGGGAGCTTATCCTAGCGATAATCCTCAAAATTCCGACCGGAAATCCTTTGAGGTCAATCCGCATTGGTGTGGCGATCTCCGTGTCAGCCGGCCATCCGCTCATTTCTGGCACGATTTCCATCGCACCGTCAAATTCAAATTCGGAAAAGTTTGGCGCCTACGCGAGCGGTGAATCGAAAGTGCGCTCCGATAACGATAACCGGATTATCACATGCAAATCACGAAATTCAATCTTAAAACAATAAAAATGTGTTGTCAGAATGTGTTTATCAATAAACCGACAATCCGATACCCTCCTCACTGCCCCACATTGAGTGCATTACCTTCCGAAGACGAGTGTTTATCGTCCAGTTTTTTTTTTTTTTTGCTGCTTTGGCAACTCTGCTGCTGCTGCTGCTGCGGCTGCATAAGTGAATTCCGACGTATCATTATAGCCCAGCAATATAGCCCAACCACGACCCACCCCCTGCACTGACAAGATTAATTAGCCACAAAAACTCGATTACTTGAAGTGGTCTCCCCTACATTTCTTTTTTTTTCTGCTTTTTTTTTTTTTTTTTGTTTTTTACCGTGTGTGTGAGCTTTTAACACAATAGGCCAATCACCCTCCCCCTTGCATGCCCGCTTCGATGCCTCCCACTTTGGGGCCAGGGTTGCCAGACACTTTAACCTCGAGCCCCAATTTAAAAGTGTTATTTCAAAAATTAAATTTTTTATTTATTAAAAAAATATTTAATGTGTTACAATTTACACTTTGTAAGTGTTACCACCTGTTTATGGTATGGTGGATTATCATTAGACCTCTTGGCAACCCTATTATTGTACTTGTGTATGCGTGCATATCCATGTGTGCTGGTATGCGTGTGTGTGTGTGTGTCTGTTTGCGCTCTTATTCAAATAGAAATTGAATGTTTTGCACTCGAATTCAGAGTCAATTAGTCGTAGCAGTGATAACACGCTCTTACTGGAAATTTATACAACTCAGGGCCAGAGTCAACTGCAATAGGCCCGGCTCCAATCTAGCGAAGGGGGAGGGAGGTCGGAGGTGGGGTGATATCGTAAAGTAGGTTAGCCGTTGGCGATGATCGTTATCCCGGCATCGGTTTTTCTATCGCAAGCTATCGCATTCCTTTTTGGCATCCCCAAATCCCTCTTTCTCCGGCTCTCTGGGCGCTCTAGGCTCTCTTCTTCCTCGCCCACTTACCTGCCTCCTCTAGCTTCCTCTCGCTTTTTTTTTTTTTTTTTTTTGTCGTTTTTGGAGAGCAAACAGAGATGCGCACCTTTGATCGTGAGTGTGGAGAGAGGGGATATTGTGTAACAAGACACAACAAGACGTTATAGACAAGAAATGTCTTTAAATGTTAAAACACTATTTTAAAATAATATTAAATGTATACATATTTTTAAATTAAGAATTCTAAATTTTGTAGAATTTTTTCCACTCACGAGCCACGTGAACCCCACCTGGGTCACGGGATCATCTCTAGGCAACGCCAACGAAGCGTAGTGGGGCATCAAGCCGAGCAGACCAGGGGTGGTGGAGTGGTAGGAGGCGGAGGAATAGATAAAGGAGGACGCCGAGGGCAGGAGACAGCGACCGAATAGCAGCGACTGGTGGAGTCAAGAGAGTGGATTCAGATTTGTGTCAAAGCATTTTTCTCATAAATATGCACCAACAAACATCTTGAGGAGCGACCCCATGGGACTTAATGCCATAAGCCAGTTGATTCCATACCTAATTAGCACATATTTTATATGTATGTATGTTATAGTGTGTGTGTGTGTGATGACAGTGATTACGCAGTTTCAGAAAAAAAAATCGCAATCAGTAGTTGATATCTTTTATAAAAATCGATCTATCTATATGATCGATTGCATACAGTGCGTATGCGCAACCTCAATATACAACCAGTTGCATATGCTTGTTGTTTCATTACCGTTCCGTTTCGATTCCATTTCGTTGCAGTTAGTTGTTGTTGCTGCTGCTGCTACTGCTTATCCAGTCCAAATGTCAGCTGTTTCACGCAACAACAACATGTACCATAAAAGCGGCACAGCCACAGCCAAACGCAGAAAAAGAGCTTATCGATCAAGCCCCGCAGGACAAGAGAAAAGAGAGCAAGCGCCAGAGGCATCCGCAACCGAGCGCTGCTAACAACGTAAACAAATAACTAAAAAAAAAAAAAAAAAATATACACAAATCAACAAAAACAAATCAACAAAAACAAAAACAAATACAAAAAAGCAACAACAAACAACAAATAAAACAAAAAGAAAAGCAAACAAAACGCAGCCTGAAAACACAAATTACAAAGAAAAAAAGATAGCAAGCATAGCTGCGAAAAGTAAAAGAGCGAGAAAGAGAAGGAGAAAGTGCAATTAAGTGCATAGAAAGAGAAAGAGAAGGAGACAAAGAGAAAGATAACGGTAAGCAAAGCTTAAGATCAGCTGGCAGTTGGAAATAGTTGGGAGTTGGGAAATAGTTCTTTTTATTTCAAAATATAAGGAAATATTAGTTATTTCAAAATATTTTGAAAATAGAAAATTAATTTAATAATTTTAAATACTTTTCTTATACATTTATGTTTTATTTTCATTAAAATTTAAAGTGTTTCTAGTTCATACCTCGTAATTTGGGAATTTGAGAAACTAATTTGGGAAAAATTCAAAGTTTTTATATTGTTTTTACTTTTAAAATATAAAAATATGATATTTTGAATTGTGATTTTTTAGTTTTAAATATTTTTGAAGTACAGAATGTCTTATTTTATTTACAATATTTTTTAAAGATTCAAAACTGTTTTTTTTATAAAGTTATATACTTTTTATTATACTTATACGTTATATACTTTGTATGAATACTTTAATTATTTCAAAATTAACAAAAATTATAACATTTTAAATAGTAAATATTTTTAAAAATTATTTTTTTAAATCTCTAATATATTTGTTCATACACTAATGCTTAATTTTCTTTAAAATATACTTTTTTATAAGGTTTTTGTAGTTCATATATGTATAGCTAAAAAGTAATAATCGGTTTAATTCTTAAATTCATTATTCAAAAAAAGGCTATACATTTTTTTTAAACCCCCACACATTCCATTGTGTGGGATTGGGGGATTCATAATGATCTTCCTTATGAGTACGCTGACGTCATGGTTCCAATATTTGAATCATCGATGTTATCGAGAAACCATTACATAATATTTATTCCTAAACTTTAATGAAGTCATGTACATATTTTTTAAATCTTACAATTAAATAAATAATATATATTTTTATTATTTAATTTCAGAGAATTAAGAGAAGAGTGGAGGTTCCATCACCGTCATGACAATCATACTCTTCCTGGTGGACACCTCGTCGTCCATGTGCCAGAAGGCGTATGTGAACGGGGTGCAGAAGACGTATCTGGACATTGCCAAGGGCGCCGTGGAGACCTTCCTCAAGTACCGACAACGCACCCAGGACTGCCTGGGCGATCGCTATATGCTGCTGACCTTCGAGGAGCCGCCGGCCAATGTGAAGGCCGGCTGGAAGGAGAACCATGCCACGTTCATGAACGAACTGAAGAACCTGCAGAGCCACGGTCTGACCTCCATGGGCGAGTCGCTGCGGAATGCCTTCGATCTGCTCAATCTCAACCGGATGCAGTCGGGCATCGATACTTACGGACAGGGACGGTGTCCCTTCTACCTCGAGCCCTCGGTCATTATTGTGATCACCGATGGCGGGCGGTATTCGTATCGGAATGGTGTCCACCAGGAGATCATACTGCCGCTGAGTAACCAAATACCCGGCACCAAGTTCACCAAGGAGCCCTTCCGCTGGGATCAGCGCCTGTTTTCATTAGTCCTCCGGATGCCGGGCAACAAGATCGATGAACGGGTGGAGGGCAAGGTGCCGCACGACGATTCACCCATCGAGAGGATGTGCGAGGTGACGGGTGGGCGGTCGTATCGCGTCCGGAGTCACTACGTCCTCAACCAGTGCATCGAAAGCCTGGTGCAGAAGGTGCAACCGGGTGTGGTGCTCCAATTCGAACCCCTACTGCCGAAGGACTCCTCCAATCCCAGTTCCGTCAACTCTGGTGCGGGTTCCGGTTCAGGATCTGGCCCCGGCGGTGGCGGTGGCGGCGGTGACCCAGCACCGGACATTGTCTTTCAGCCGGTGAAGAAGATGATCTACGTACAGAAGCACATCACCCAGAAGACCTTCCCCATCGGCTACTGGCCGCTGCCGGAGCCCTACTGGCCCGACTCCAAGGCCATCACCCTGCCGCCCCGGGACGCCCATCCCAAGCTGAAGATCCTGACGCCCGCCGTCGATGAGCCGCAGCTGGTGCGCAGCTTTCCGGTGGACAAGTACGAGATCGAGGGCTGTCCCCTGACCCTGCAGATCCTCAACAAGCGCGAGATGAACAAGTGCTGGCAGGTGATCGTGACGAACGGCATGCACGGCTTCGAGCTGCCCTTCGGCTACCTGAAGGCGGCGCCGAACTTCAGCCAGGTGCACCTGTACGTGCTGGCCTACAACTATCCCGCCCTGCTGCCGCTCCTCCACGATCTGATCCACAAGTACAACATGAGTCCTCCCAACGATCTGATGTACAAGTTCAATGCCTACGTCCGCTCCATACCGCCGTACTACTGCCCCTTCCTGCGCAAGGCCCTGGTGAACATCAATGTGCCGTACCAGCTGCTGCAGTTCCTCCTGCCGGAGAACGTCGACAACTATCTGTCGCCGACGATCGCCAACCAGCTGAAGCACATCAAGAACACCGCCAAGCAGGATCAGGAGAATCTCTGCCTCAAGGTCTACAAGCAGCTGAAGCAGCCCAAGCCACCCTACCGCCAGGTGGAGACGGCCAAGCTGTGCACCGGTACGGCTCTGAGGAGGGATCTGGTGAGGCATCCCCTGCTGCGAGACACCTTCGCCAAGTTGCATGCAGAAATCGAGCCGGTGGAGAACTATACCATTGTGGTGCCTCAGCTGACGCACCAAGCGTCGGCCAAGACGTACAGGTAAGGATGCATGGAGTCCCCACTGATGTCCTCTTACTAATCTCTCTCTTGGTCTTTTAGGAATCCCTTCGATATACCACGACGGGATCTTGTGGAGGAAATCGCTAGGATGCGAGAGACCTTCCTGCGACCCGCCTCGCTGGTGGCCAAGGACTCGGGCCACTGCCTGCCCATCGCCGAGATGGGCAACTACCAGGAGTACCTCAAGAACAAGGACAATCCGCTGCGCGAGATTGAGCCGACTAACGTGCGCCAGCACATGTTCGGCAATCCCTACAAGAAGGACAAGCACATGGTGATGGTGGACGAGGCGGATCTCAGTGATGTGGCGCCGATGAAGTCACCCAATGGCAATGGCCCCGGCGGTGCTCCGCCCGGTTCGCCCTCTGGATCGGGGTCGCCATCGGGGCAGGGACCCTCGTCGTCGGGTCCGCCGGGCTCGGGACCTGGACCGGGTCCTGGAATGCCCGGTGGCATGGTTGGCGGCGGTGGAGTTATGGGTGGCCTGATGATGGGTGGCGGGGGCGGCAATCCCAGCAAGAAACTGGACGGCACTGGCCGCGGACGGAAACGGAAAGCGGGACCACTGCCACGAGGATTTGAGTTCCGTCGCCTGTCGACGGATTCGCGAAGTTCCTGCTCCAGTTCCATATCGTCGGCGTCGAGCGGCGACCTGGGCACCTCGGGCGCCGGCCTGGGCAGCGACTCCTCGGGAGCCGGTCTGTCCGGCGACAGCTCCTCCAATTCCATGGCCTTTGACGAGGACAGCAACAGCAGCTTTGCCAGCTCCAGCTCGGAGGCCTCCACCGACTCCGGCATGTCGCTGGCACACTCGGATCGGCTCGGCTTTGAGTTCAACGACGAGGAGACCAGCGACCAGGACACGCCCCTCAATGGCTACGTGCACAACTTCATCAACGGCATCAACGACGATCCGATGCTGGGATCGGCCGAAGCGGAAGCCGGTCCGTCTGCGGGAGCAGCTGCTGGCCCGCCTGGTTCCGCCGGCTCGGGATCAGCTGCCGCCGCCTCCACATCCGAATCCTCGACGATAGCCACTGCCTCAGTTGCCTCTGCGCCCGCATCCACACCCGCCGCCATCCTGGTCAGCAGCACCAGTAGCAACGGCGGCGACTCGTGCACGCCAAGTGCCTCCGCGATCGCCACCGGCGCCCATCCCGGGCCCAGCTCCTCGGGCGTGCTGTATGTGCCGCAGAACGGCCTGACCGCGGCGTGCGTGGCAACCTACAGCAGCAACCTCAGCTCGCCGCTGGACAACCTGAGCTCCATGGGAGCGACGGGAGGGCCGGGTCTGGGACTGGCCACCTTGGCGGCCCTGAGTGGGAATACCAAGCCCGGAACCCTGTCGCTAGCCAACGGATTCGGCCATGGACACACGTCAGTGATATCGCCGCCTTCGCCTCTGGCCACTGTGCCTCCGAATCCCCTGGGATTGGGCAGCAGCAGCAGTAGCAGCGGGAACTCCATCTCTAGCTCTGGAGCGTCGAGCAGCAGCGCCACATCGTCCGCGACGGGATCGACGAGCTCCTCCTCCGCCTACTTCAGTCACAACGACATCAACGACGCCTCGGAGATCTCGCGAATACTGCAGACCTGCCACAACGGCACCAGCGGCAGCAGCGGGAGCAGTTCCTCCAGCACCTCCGGCGGCAGTGGCAGCAGCAGTAGCCTGAACGGCAACGGAAACGGTGATTCCGGTAGTGGCGGTGCCGATAGCGACCATTTGGGATTCGGAGCAGCGAACAGCTTCGATGCCCTGAAACGGGCAGCGGGAACGGGGACAAGTGCGGGCAACCCGCACTACTACTGGGCCAGTGGACTGAATCATCACCAGAACCACACGACGAGCGCTGCAGGAGGAGGCACTGCATCGGCCGCTGGATCTGGAGCAGCGCCCGCCGCCAGCAACAATCACCGGAGCAGTCCCAGCAAAATAGCCGAGATCAAGGCCAGTTCCAGTTGCTCATCCTCGCCGACGCACAACAATAATGGCGACCTAACTGCCCCACCAGTGACGAACCCGCTCATCCTGACCGACGAACAGCGCGAGGCTGCCCGGAAGCACAACATCGATTTGCGACTACAGGTCTTTCGGGATATTCGACGGCCTGGCCGGGACTATAGCCAGCTGCTGGAGCATCTGAATCTGATCAAGGGGGATCATGAGATGCAGTCGGATTTCGTGGAGAAGTGCATTGTAGAGTCGTTGCGCTTCCGAAGGCATCAGATGGTGTCCAGCATACAGGATTGGTGGGATCGGAAGCAACAGCTGACGAGTTAGCGATGGCTACTCCTTGCCAAGCACCACTGAGTCCTGGCCAGGAGCGGTAGCCGGCTCATCCAACAATCCATCTGTCTGTGATGTCATCGAAAAAATCGAAAAAATGGAAAGGAACATATATATATATGGAGGAGTTATGAAGGAGTTCTCGTCAATTTCCAAATTGTATATAAAATCGAGCATGGGTATGGAGAAAATGAACAGAAACAGGAACAGGATCATCAAGGATCATCCAGGAACATCTAGGATCTTATAGGATCCTAAAAAATCAAGATCTAAACACCAGAAAAAAAATAATAAAAAAAAGGGGGCAATTTCTTAGCAACTTTAGGTGATTAGAGAAAGATATATAGAAAGAGAGATAACCCGATAGGAAGGATGAGCAAAAGAGAATAGAAGGAATAAGCATGTGTAGGATGTGCAAGGACGAGGAATCCAATATCAGGATAGGTTCAACTCGCCAGCAAAACACAGATATATATATGTAATTGTAATATCTATGATATATATTTTATATATAAGTATAAACTAATTTAGTTTACTAAAAAAAAAAAACCGAAGGATAAAAAAAAAAACCAACACACACCAACACAGATTTTTAAAGCCGCCGATTCAGTTTTTTTTTTTTAAGATTATTCACCTTAATTATATTAAAAATAATGAATTTTTTTTGCAATTATTTTATATGAAAACTTTTATTAAGACCATTTAATTATTGTAATTTAGAATTTAAAAAAAAAAAAAACAAAAAATATCAATTTAAGTGTGTATAGTGTATGTGCAAACAACAACAACAACAAACAGTAACAAAAACTTAAAAAAAAAAAAAAAAAACAACTTTAGGAGAAAAGCTTGAGCTTCTTGAGCCACATTTTAGCCAATTTTTGTTGGATCTGTTTAAAAAAAAACAAAAAACAAAAAAAAAATAATCTTCGCTTTGATTTTTTAACAAAACGGATATAAAAAAAAAACAACACAATTATACCTATATACATATACAGATATTTATTGCCTAAAAAAAAACATAAGATCCGGTCAGCGTTTTAATTATCTAAGCCAGATGAAAGAAAATAAAAAAAAAATCAACAAAATAGTCGTATTATCCAGTACTTTCGGTTTCCAAATGCTTACACCAATTAATTTTTTTTTTATAATTAGCTATTATGTTATGTACTATATATTCTTTTTGATTAATTAATTTTACAAAAAAAAAACCCAATTTTTAATGTGAGTAAAGCTAACACAATTAAGCGAAAAAAAAAATTGAGAATGATAAGCGAAAAAAAAACAAAACAAAAAATAGGACCGTTTGTTAAACAAAAACAAAAAAATTCAAACTTTCGCACTATTTTTTTACGTGTATGTTTATATGCATGAGACGAAGTAGTAGGAAGAG
This sequence comes from Drosophila parabipectinata, assembly GCA_018153455.1. NCBI lineage: Eukaryota > Metazoa > Arthropoda > Insecta > Diptera > Drosophilidae > Drosophila > Drosophila parabipectinata. The sequence continues at coordinate 5,863,523 of JAECYA010000055.1, forward strand.
CTAGTTTACTAGTAGGTAGGAGGAGGACTGCTTCAGGATCCATTCAACAAAAATATGTACAATTTTCAAAGGCGTATCCAAGCAACTTCATAAGACATAACAAACATAACGAAAAAAAAAACAAAGTAAAAACCAACAAAACAGCAAACAAAAACAAAAACAAACGGAAACAAAACAAAAAATCAAAGGAAAATAAAAAAAAAGGAAGCATTGCATTAAAAATATCCATTTTCTGGTTTTGGGGATATATCCTAATCATTTTTCTTATCCATTTTTCTAGGATCCACCCACCACGGCGTTGGCTACGCCCATGTATGAATGATCTATGCCCCTGCCTCCGCCCCATAATTAATGTTGCATTCATTCAATATTCTTATCATTGGGGTTTTGGTTTTAGAAATGTGGAGAAAATCGGAATACAAAACTTTTAGGGGATTCCGATGAGGATTACCAAAGATGTACCCGACAATTGGGGTTCTGAATTAATAATAACCATACTTAAGTTTAAACAGGAAATTTAAAAAAAATATGGTTCGTAAATTTTATAGTCAGGTTTTGAAACAGATCGATGCAGAATCGATATAAAAAATCCTTCAAGGTATTCCGATCCCGAATCGGATGAGAATTGGCCAAGATATAGACATCTTATTGGGTCAAAAGTGAATATCCCAATTTTGTAAGGGGGTCCATCAGAAAATTTTGAAAAATAGGGATCGAAAATTTCGTTATGATGTTTTGATGCAGATCGACGCAGAATCGATATAGAAATCCGTTAAGGTACTCCGATCCCGAATCGGAGGAGAATTGGCCAAGATATAGACATCTTACTGGGTCAAAAGTGAATATCCCAATTTTGTAAGGGGGTCCATCAGAAAATTTTGAAAAATAGGGATCGAAAATTTCTGTATGATGTTTTGATGCAGATCGATGCAGAATCGATATAGAAATCCGTTAAGGTATTCCGATCCAGAATCGGATGAGAATTGGCAAGGATATAGACATCTTACTGGGTCAAAAGTGAATATCCCAATTTTGTAAGGGGGTCCATCAGAAAATTTTGAAAAATAGGGATCGAAAATTTCTGTATGATGTTTTGATGCAGATCGATGCAGAATCGATATAGAAATCCGTTAAGGTATTCCGATCCAGAATCGGATGAGAATTGGCAAGGATATAGACATCTTACTGGGTCAAAAGTGAATATCCCAATTTTGTAAGGGGGTCCATCAGAAAATTTTGAAAAATAGGGATCGAAAATTTCTGTATGATGTTTTGATGCAGATCGATGCAGAATCGATATAGAAATCCGTTAAGGTATTCCGATCCAGAATCGGATGAGAATTGGCAAGGATATAGACATCTTACTGGGTCAAAAGTGAATATCCCAATTTTGTAAGGGGGTCCATCAGAAAATTTTGAAAAATAGGGATCGAAAATTTCTGTATGATGTTTTGATGCAGATCGATGCAGAATCGATATAGAAATCCGTTAAGGTATTCCGATCCAGAATCGGATGAGAATTGGCAAAGATATAGACATCTTACGGGGTCAAAAGTGAACATCTCAATTTTGTAAGGGGGTCCATCAGAAAAATTTGAAAAATTGGGATCGAAAATTTTGTTGTAATATTTTGATGCAGATCGACGCAGAATCGATATAGAAATCCGTTAAGGTACTCCGATCCAGAATCGGATGAGAATTGGCAAAGATATAGACATCTTACGGGGTCAAAAGTGAATATCCCAATTTTGTAAGGGGGTCCATCAGAAAATTTTGAAAAATTGGGATCGAAAATTTTGTTATAATATTTTGATGCAGATCGACGCAGAATCGATATAGAAATCCGTGAAGGTATTCCGATCCAGAATCGGATGAGAATTGGCAAGGATATAGACATCTTACTGGGTCAAAAGTGAATATCCCAATTTTGTAAGGGGGTCCATCAGAAAATTTTGAAAAATAGGGATCGAAAATTTCATTGTAATGTTTTGATGCAGATCGACGCAGAATCGATATAGAAATCCTTTAAGGTACTCCGATCCAGAATCGGATGAGAATTGGCAAAGATATAGACATCTTACGGGGTCAAAAGTGAACATCTCAATTTTGTAAGGGGGTCCATCAGAAAATTTTGAAAAATTGGGATCGAAAATTTTGTTGTAATATTTTGATGCAGATCGACGCAGAATCGATATAGAAATCCGTTAAGGTACTCCGATCCAGAATCGGATGTGAATTGGAAAATATATAGACATCTTACTGGGTCAAAAGTGAATATCCCAATTTCGTAAGGGGGTCCATCAGAAAATTTTGAAAAATAGGGATCGAAAATTTCTGTATGATGTTTTGATGCAGATCGATGCAGAATCGATATAGAAATCCTTTAAGGTACTCCGATCCAGAATCGGATGAGAATTGGCAAAGATATAGACATCTTACGGGGTCAAAAGTGAATATCCCAATTTTGTAAGGGGGTCCATCAGAAAATTTTGAAAAATAGGGATCGAAAATTTCGTTATGATGTTTTGATGTAGCATCGATAGACATTTTTTAAGTAAGTTAAATCAGGAATTTGGTGAGAATTACCAAAGATATTTATAATTTTTCTAAATTTTAAATTAAACTACAAATTTTTGCTTCCGAAAATCTGTATCAACATACTTGAACTATTTTAGCATTATTGTTGAGGAAACCTGCACCTACCCTTGCCGACCACTTTTATTTAAAATGTTCAAAACATTTCCTATATTTTGTTTTCAAAATTCCCGCAACGTTATTGTTATCGTTTCGATTTCGAATTTTTGTTCTGGCCTTGCCACACTTTCTTTCGACTTTTTCGTAGCTATCGATTTTTGTAATTTATCGACAGTACCGATATAAAAAAACATCGGGTCTGGTGACGATGTTTTGAAAACCCTACCACCTCTACGGTCCGGTCCCTGCTGCAGCAATATGCGAAAATTAAATTCTGTCGTCTAGATGCCAACTCTAAAATGCGCTAGGCAGCTGGCAAGAACCCCAAACGTCCAGGCGGTGTGATTAATTTTTTTTTCCGGCCCGTGGTGGAGTTGCGAAAGAGCTGGAGCTGCGGAGAGTGGAGTAGTGGCCGTGTGGAGTGGAAAGTAAAAGTGGCGGTGCCTCTGTCTCTATACGTGTGTCCGTGTGTGTTTCCGTGTTTCCCTCAGTGTGTGTGTGTGTGTGCGGTGGGTGTGTGTGTGTGTGCGCGCGAAAAGAAGTTGCAGTTTCTGTAACAGAGTTACAAAAAAAAAAAAAAAAAATCAAAATACAAAAACAACTGCAACGAGAGTGGCAGCGGGCAAGTGGGCCTGCAACAAAAGATATTATTTAAGTGTTTATTACAAAAGCAATGAGCAGCATCGTTGGCGAAAATTTATCCGCCCCACCGCCGCCTGCCGCCACAGCCGCTAGCATGGGATCAGTGGGCAGTGGTGGTGGCGGTGGTGGTACAACAACTACCGCCGCCAATGGACCCCGTGTCGTTACCATCTCCAAAACGGAAACGGGCTTCGGCTTCAATGTTCGCGGTCAGGTGTCCGAGGGCGGCCAGTTGCGGTCCATCAATGGCGAGCTATATGCACCGTTGCAGCACGTGAGCGCCGTGCTGGAGAACGGGGCGGCGGAGAAGGCCGGCATCAAGAAGGGTGATCGTATCCTGGAAGTGTAAGTATTCAAAAATGATTCATTATTCAGTATTACTCATCATTATTGCTTGTTTGAATCCATATTCCTGAGAAAGTTTACAGAAACCCGATATTTAGTTAAGAAAACACCTGCTAGGGGTGGGGGGTAACCCAATGCATAAACACTAATTGAAGATAAAACCCAAAATTCTGTATACAACAGACCCTCTCCCCCAACTTCTGTTCGAAATCCCACAATTTTTGCAATTTAATTATTTTCCAAGGTTCCTACTGGATGTGGTTTTCGGGGGTTTCCCCACTTTTCCATAAGAGTTCTAAAATTCATAAGCTGCTTTAAGCTTTAAGGAATTACACATTCTAGTTTTTGGCCCGAAAGGGGGTGGGGTTAAGTATAAAAGTTAACCCCACTGAGAGGGTATTGCATGACCAACCTATGACCCCGCCCGTCGGTTTTGGGGGGGGAATTACAAATTTGGAGTTTCTGGAGAGTGGGTCAGAAAATAGGGCTGCCTGGAAATAACCAATAAGTGTCGTAGTATTTGTGGGGTGTTTTTTTTTCATAAGGGGTAGGTATATTAAAAAAAAGCTAGAAAAATAAGAAATATTAGAAAATAGACAATAGATTTTCCATAGCTTTTCTTTTTATTTATTTTTTGGTTTATTATGCACACACACACACACATGCTTAGTTGCCGCCCACTCTCACATACCACCCTCTCTCACACAAGCTAATTAAAATGCTCTTTCTCCTCTGGCTTTGTTTTCCCTCCCATATCCCCATATATCCCCTTTTACCGTTTCTCCTTTACTCTTTCGCTTGAGATGGCAAAACTTTTGTTTAGCATCTTTGACATTTCGGATTCGATAGTCGTTATCAGTGAGCATCCTCCTACCATCCTCAATGCTACCATCCCCCCCTTAGCCACCTCTTTCTCTCCTGGGCCAACATGTCTCTGCCTGCCCCTTTTTCGAGCGGCGTGTCCATCAATCACTCGCTTTTATGGTGTCACTCTTGTAGTGTTTACTTAAGTGTGGGTGCGGCTTTGCTCTCCCACTCTCCCTCTCCCCCTTACACACTCCCACTGAATTCCGCAGTCTCCGCTGTTGGTCTCTCGCTTGCACACGGTTTGGGGCTACCCGCGACCAAATTCAATTAATAAATTTGCTAAAGTTTCGTTACGCGTTGCTCTCGCAACCAACACAACTTAATTATCATCCTCCCGGTGCGATCTACCACCCCCTTCCATGCCGCTCTGGCCACCTGTCCGAAAACGCGCAAATTTTCCACATTTTTCACACATATTTCCATTGCAAACAGAGAATGTATGACAGCAGTGGCAGTAGTGTCAGTGGCGTGGCCAGGATTTTCTCACGGGGGGCGGGGGGCTTGACAGACCGACCACAAAGAGAAAGAGGAGAGGGAGAGGAGGATAAAACAATATCAAAGGGCTAGGTGTTTGAACCCCCAAAGTAATCCTACCACCACCCCCCTGCCCCTGCCAGTGGCGTTGTACTGGGTGGAGCAAGAGCAGGAGAGGAGGCGTGCTCTCGTCTATTATGCGGCTTGTTGTTGCTATTTGCAGTGGCCCATCATTTCATTATCAGCAACAAAGCCAACAACAAGGAGAGCCGTTATAATTCGGCTGCGCGTGAGCTAACAAAGCCAGACGCCAAAACTGCAGAGGGCGAAAGTAAAGAAAACAAAAACAATAACAATAACAAAACTAAAGGCAATGCCAAAAGCAAAAACAAAAAGCAAACAAATTTGCATTTGATTTCCGTTTTTTTTTTTGTTTATTTCTTTTGGTATTTTGTTGTTTTTTTTTCGGGGAACCAGTTGGAAACTGGAACTAAGCGGTAAACGACTTGTGGCTTTAAACTTGATATTTTCTAGTGACTGGAATTAATATCTAAAAAAAAATTTATTAATCATAAAAAATAAAGAAATTAGTCTTTAGTCTTCAACTAAAAAAAACCTAGTATTTTTGGAAAAAAATTTTAAAATAAAAAACCCATTTTTTGTTTAATTTTTGGGGCGTTTTTTTTCTCTGAATCTTTTCATTAAATACTAAATTTTCTATCTGATCCATCGAAGTTTCCTGGACCACCAGTATTCCAACAGCGACCACCAGTTATCCGGAATTTGTGGCTGCTCCGATATCTGCAGCTGGCTCTTCCGCCACAACGTGGCTGCCACATTGCACAGACTTCCGTTGCAACGGACACAGTACGGATCGTTCAGGGAACATTCCGGCACCTCACCGGCACATCCCCGAACCGTATAAATGCCATCCAGTCGACTGACCACCGTGCTGACGCACAACTCCGTCGAACTGGAGCAGTTGCTGGTAGTCATGGCACTGGGCAGGTCCATGGCCGCACAGTCGGTGTCCTCGTCCTGTCCATTGCACCGATAGCAGCTGCGTACGGAGTAGCGATTGCAGGTGTCGCTGCTGCGGCAGAGCTGGCAGGACTCGCCCAGGGCCGAGGGCGTGAAGTTGGCATCCGCACAGCCACGTCGCAAGAAGGTATCTGTTAGATAGAGGGAGAGATAGGGGTTTCGATTGGTTGGTTTATTGGGGTTTTTGGAGAAGCCTAAGGTATCTTAGAATTATAGTAAATCCTTATAAAACAATCCTTAAATCCTTATAAAAATTTCTTTTAATTTAAATATTTTTTAAAAATTTAAAAAGTATAAAATATAAATATCAAATAATATTTCTTGATTAAAATTTGCATTTAAAACCGATATATACGATAATAACACGATATTTACAATAATAGTGTGTCATATACGGTTATAATGCGATATATACAATAATAATGGGCTATATACGATAATAATTCAATATATATGATAATAGTACGATGTCTACGAACAAAATACTATATATATTTGATGATAATACAATAAATACGATAGATATGATAACAAAACGATAAAAAACATATTAATACAATTAAAACAAGATAAAAACGATATATTCGATAACTATACGATATATATGATAATAATACAATTTTTAACGATAACATTACGATATTTGGGTTAATAATACCCATAAATAGATCATCGCATTAATCGTATGGACTAACTTTTAAAAAATAAAACTACTTTTAATTGAAAATTTGTAAAAAAAACAGGCCTTTGAAGTTTTTAAAAAGATTTTTAAGATTTTTTTGCAGATATCCTAAACTAGATATAGGTTTTAAAAATAGGCAGAGAACATTTTCCAAAAATTGTGGTAAAAAAAAACCCATAAAAAGCCTAAAATTTTAATATTTTTTAAAGAATTTATTTTAATACTTCATAGTTTCCACAAAAGTTAAAAATTAAAAACAGAAAGTAAGATTTAAGGACAGACGGACACACGGGCAAGGACTCTTTACAGATCCTGTTTCTCAAAACTTTAATAAAAATAAAAGATTTAAAATTCTAGGGCTTTTAAAGGGAATACCATTTCCAAAAATACCAAAAAAAAAATACCAAAAAAATATAAAAATGTATCCTTTATTCCTTTCCTTATCTTTATAATTGAAACCTTATCTAGGCCTCTAAAAACCCTTAAACTCACCCTAACCTTGCTCGCAGGAATAGCAGGCAGTGGTGCCTTCGGCGCACTTCTCGGTGACCAGACTCCTGCCCGCCCGACAGCCCGGATCGGCGGTGGAGTTGCAGACGGCGCAGGCAATGTCCTGGCACTGGGAATTGCACATCTCACCATGGCACTCGCTCAGCTCGCCGGTGGGGAAGAAGCCCATGGTGGTGGAGCAGCCCCTCTGCAGTACCTCCGTCTGGGTGTTGCGATGTGTATAGCAGTTCTCCCGGTGTCCGTACATCACCTTGTTGACGCACTGGGTGACGGTCACGTTGCTGAGGGAGCACTGTGTGGACTCATCCTCCTCCGGCTGCTGATTCCGCAGGCAGTCGGGATTGGGGGAGAGTCGCTGGTGGGTGCACTGGAGGCAGCGGGACTCGGTGACGGTCTTCTCGTTGTTGCAGCCGTTGTAGTTGCACTTGAGGCACACGTGCGGGCAGGTGGCGGGCAGGTTGGTGTACTCGCAGCCCCGCTGGGTGTTGGACAAGTGCATGACATTGGTGTAGCACCGATCCTCCTCCCGGTAGACGGGGCAGGGCAGCAGGAGATGCGGCTTGGTGGTCACATCGATGCAATCGGAGCCGCTGCACTGATAGCAGCGCAACCGATCCACCGGATAGACATGCCGGTTGCACAGACTCGTGTTGCACTGGTCACAGGGTGCGGCACAGTACCCATTCGGATACAGTCGGGCCAGGCAGCCTCTGCGGGTCACGCCCGCCGATATGGAGGTCACGCACAAATCGTTCGCCTGCTGGCACTCCTCCACCTCCAGCTGCTGGCCCGGTCGGGTGGCGCACTCGCTATCCTCCGCCGAGTCGCAATTGTAGCACTCCAGAGCCCGGCTTGTGGTCACCCCAAGGAGGAGCAGAGTTCCAATGGCCAGCAGGACCAACTGTTGATATTTTTTCATAAATTCCGTGGCCATTATGTGATCGATTTCGAGCTTCTTACCAAACTGAGGGACAAAGAAAGGTATTGTTGGTCTGCCAAAGAAACTGTAAGTCCGATTAGATTAGCCTTCTGCGGGGCCTGGTCGCCAATCTCGAGAGGTTTCTACTTCAGGCAGGCGTACTGATTGGTCCCCGGATAAGGTGGGTATATAGGGGAGCTTTCTCAAGCATTTCTAGATGGCTCTAATCAAGTGGATGAGGTGGAGAAAGGGTGGCAGAAAGCAAAAAAGAAAGTGAAATTGCTAGAAGAGGGTTACAGTTAAGAGCTGGAAGCTTTTAGAATAATAGAGATGCCAGAAATATCGATATTTTTAATGAAATCGGAAAGATTTTCATTATTTCACTATTGATAGTTTGATTTTTAAATAATTATTAAGCTTCATTGGGCTTGAAAAGTTCTTTTTGAGACATTACTCTTTATTTTAAGAATTAAATACATATAAACAATCGAAAAACAATAATACAATCGAAATTTGATATTTTCGATAATAACAAGTTTCTAAAACTACTTTGTACTCAAATTCTTTCTAAAATAATTTTCATAAAAGATATAATAGATAATAAAAGATAATATCTAGTACCATTGATTTTTTTTTTTTTAAATACAGTACCCTTCCAGTCAGATAATGACAAAAACAAGTTTCGATAAAAATCGATAATTTTAATATGTATATGTAACTAATTATAGGTAATTTTAAAAGTTTTAAAGCTTTTCTAAATCCAATATAAAGGTTACTGTTATCCTTAAAATAGCATTTAAAAATGCAGAACCCTTCTAGTTAGATAATGACTCGATAGGTCTCGATAACAACCGATAATTTAGATAAAAAGCTTCGATAATAAACCAGTTACTGGAATCTCTTTCAAAGACAACACACTCTCCCCCTCGGGAGGGGGTAACTCTATTTAAAAAGTTAAATGCCCAACTTAAGCCCATCAACCATCAACTTGTTCCATAAGTACCTTCAAATGGAATAATTGTATCTCAACTTTTATGAAAAGCCGCACTTGAGAACTTTGAGACACGTGTGTGTGTGTGATGAGTGTGTGTGTGTTAGTTCCTTGGCTGCTGGAATGTCAATCCCAAGTCTAAGGACAAGTAATGTTTTCAATCGAGAACATTAGTTAATTAAAAATAATAAAGTTTTCCGGTAAAGTGCCTGGCATTGGCATCGCTTCTCAGACCTTTTTTTCTGATGAAAGTTTTCCCTTTTTCCACATTTTCCGTTTAACATTTTCAATTAGGGAAAGTTGGATGTGTCTCTGGCTCTTCTCGTAAAGGAAATTAAAATTAAAATTAAATTAGTTGAAGCTCGTCTTTCAAACCTCAAGGAATATCTGTCTATGTACTTCTGGATATATGACTTAATTGAGTACGTTGTCTTTACCTCTTGGAATCCTCTTTGGGATGTCCTTTATCGGCAGTTTCGTCTTTAGTCGTTTCGGCCTCTAGGTGGCACTTAACATTGCACTTGGGTTGGGTTTGGGCTTAAAGGTTGTGGGTTCCAATCAATGGGGATTATATAAGACTATTTTCAGTCTATGTTTTGTTTCGATTTTCTCGTCAAAAACAACAATGCCATAAATGTGCACTAAAGAAAATTAATATAAATTTGTAAAATAAATAAAATAATAATATTTCTCTCAGTGTGAGGACTTAAAGATAAAGGAACTTAAAGATACATTCACTTTAGGAACATTGAGAGCAGCTTTGTTGGTATTACCTTGGAATTGCAATGCATCTTCAGCCGGAAATTTATTTTTCTTTTTTTTTTTTTTTTGTACTTTTGAAACTTTTCTGGCTTTCTTTTCTCTTTTCTTTTCTTCTTTCTTCTTTATCCTATTACTTTCTAGGAGTATTTTCCAGGTATTTCCAGCAGGGAACTCCAATTTAAAGTTGAACTTCTTGGGCGGAAACCAAATTGAGTGTTAAAAAGCCTTTAAATATGCATAGTAGTTTCTCTAGCCAGAACTGCCACCACCCCCCACCCCCCGCATGGTGGGGCTTCCAGGGGTCATTGGGCGTTTCTATGGGGCGCATATGGCCCATGTTATTGAGAGGTCATTAGCTGAATTGGAACTGAACGTCTCTATCCCACTTATACGAGTACATGGAAAATTAAAAACTACACGAAGCTTGAGTTTATAAATAAACACACTATGGACTTGTTGAATACTCTGGGTTTTTTCTTAAATATATTTATTTTTTGTGGTATAATGTTCTTGTTTAATATTTTCTATAATTTCTTTAAAAATATCGATATTTATGAATCAAAATTCATAGCTTGAACATAATATTAATGTTTCAGCTTTTTTTTTATAAATTTCTTATAGTTTCAAACTTATTCTAATAAATTTCCAGTTATTTGGAATTTTGTAAAATTTTTGAAAAAATAGATTAGAAAACTATTTGGAAATTTTGAAAATAAAATTTGTTTGCAATATTTTTAAATTTTGTTTCGAAAACGAATTAAACTTTCATCGTTTTTTTTGCAATTAATTTCTTTAAATAATTTTATAATTGTTTTTGACAAATTTTGTCTTATTGGGAAATTTTATAAACATTTTCTGAATTTTTAAAAAACTAATTTCAATTATGCCTCCTAATTAAAAAAAAATAGCTAAATTCCCCGGCTATTAGTGACTTAAAGCTTAAAATAAAAAAAACCTTGATGTAAAAATGGGTAAAATAATGTCTAGATATTTTTAGAAAAAAAAAGAAAGAAAGAAAAACCCTCTTCGGTTTGGTTTTTTATGTTGCCACGAATTTGTGTTTGCGGTTTGGTTCGATGTGTCCATGTGGCAGTATCAGTGTTGCTGGCTTGTGTGGCATATGCCCCAACAATAATCAATAGATTTACGTCACTGGATGGCAGTCGGGGCTTGCCTTTGGTTACTTTGGGTTTTAGTTGCTTTTGGCCGACATTTCCTAGAGGAGAGGAGAGGAGAGGGAGGCCTCTGTTTGGTGTCGGTTGTTACAGGTTTTCAGGTTTCACTTTTTGCTCTCGAAGAAATAAACATGGCCAAGAGTCGAGAGTCGTTGCTATATATATATATGGGTATATATGGTATATATCGGGTATGGACAGTAAAGGAGAAGGAATTGTAGCAATTGAAGGACACTTGTTAAATACTCATGTCAAGTCCTCTGATGCTTAATTAATTTTCGATTTCGATTTCCATTCCTGTTAATGGAATTACAATTCAGTTGCAGTTTCAGTTCTTATTCCTTGCTTTTTCAAGGTAAAATTATACAATTTGATTTTTCAATTTAATTCAATTGGAATCTATAGGGATTTTCATTTCATACAATATATATCTATCTATCGTAGATGCATATATATATACATAGAATTATTGTTTTTTAATTCCCTCCCCTAGCTATCTGTAAACATTTTCTCTGATTTTGTTATTTTTGTTCCTCGAGGTTTGCAAAACAATTGCCATTCTGGATAGAATATTCTCTCTGGTTTTGCGGTGATTTCGCCAATAATAATCATTTGCCAAAAATGTATATAGATATTCCATTAGTATTTCGCCCAGAGCCATCATTAAATACTATATATATATAGTATTATAGTATAGTATAGTTGGATGGAAACTTTGGGCTGCATTCTGGTAGCAGGTTTGTGATTTTTAATGAGATAACTTTTAATTGCGGATTTTTGCTCATTTTGGATATTGAATTTTAGTCGACTTTTGTTTAAAAGCTAGATGTTGTTTGGCTTATAATCATTTTTGGCATTTATTGCATACTTTTGAGTGCTTTTAAGGGGTATCTCTTGAGTTTAGTTATGGTATTTTATTCGATTTTGGCTTAAAAGTACAGATATAGATACGGGAATATATCTATCGTTCCAAATTTATCAAAACTAGTGGAAAATAATTTACTGCATACTTTTGAGCGCTTTTAGGGGTCTCCATTAACTTTAGCTTCAATTTTCTTTTTAATTAAGATTAAAGTTGAGGATATAGATAGATATTTCTTGGGTTATAATATTTCTGTCATTAAAAACTAAACAAAACAAGAGGGATCTTCGAAAAAAATATTTTGTAGCCTACTTTTAAGCGCTTGGAAAAGACCCTTTGGTTTAGTAGTTTCTTAAAACCCTAATTCTAGTGAATTTTATTCGATTTTAGCGTAAAAGGGATTATATAGAGAGATATATTTTGGATTATAATATATCTGGCACAGAATGTATTTAAAAAAATACCAAAAATAAGTTTCTGCATACTTTTAGGCGCTTTTAAGAGTTCTATTGTTTTAGTTATTGATTATAACTGGATTTAAGCTTTAAAATTATTTATTTCTTATGAGTTATGAGTTTAATGACCTTTTTAGAATTAAAAAATATTTAAAACAAGATAAAAAATATTTTATTGCATACTTTTGTGAGCTTGAAGAAGTTCTTTTAACTAAAATACGAACAAAAATGTCTATAACTTCTCTAAAAATTGTCCAATTAAGGTGATTTTTGATCTTTCAAACAGTTAAGCCTAAAAAAAGGCACAAATACCAATAGTACCTGGTAAATTAGTAACTTAAAAACCCCCTAAGCTATTTGAGTTAAAAAAATGTCCCAAAATTCCCCTTAAATTCTAAACAATTTCCGAAGCTTTTCAATTAAAAGTGTTGGCCCCAAAAATCTAATTTTCTGGCCTGTCTATTAAAACATATAATCGATATGAGCCGTGACCTGAATTAATGCCACCTCCCCTCCCCCCTGGGGAAGTGGTAACCAGATGGTAGCTTCGCATGTCACCAATTTCTGGCGCCCCCCAGGCCCACTGTGCAACTGGTTTTTGGGGGGGCCCACTGTAGGTAATTTGCACGCTTCTGGTGTGGAAATAGTTGGTATTTATTTAGCTTTATCTGCCCACACTTGGTACACTGTAAGAATTAATTAATAAAATTAAAAATAATTAAGTTTTCTTTAAAACAGGTTTAAAGAGTAGCTAGTCTGGTGTCCATTTCTCGCAAGTCTAGAGTCTCAATTTCCAGCCCTGCCCACTGCACTTTTTTTTTTCTTTCTCTCGTTTATCGTACATTATGCTGGCATGTCGTATATATATATATATATATATATTTGATTTCTACCATGTTGCTATGTGAGTCATGCTGAGCTGCCATCGAGGCTCCTTGGTGTGTTTCCAGTACCAGTTTCCAGTACCACAATCCATCCACACAACCCGGTGCGTCACACATTTCAAGATTGTATCTGCTGCGATTTATTTTTATTTTTATTTCTTTTATTTTGTTTTTTATTTTATTTATTTATTTGTACACCATGAATGGCAAATTGGAAACCGGAAAGACGCCGCAAAAACTCTACGGGAATTGGAATTGTTGAGGAAACTATCAAGAAAATAGTGGGTGGCATGGTGGGTGGCATGGTGGGTGGCATGGTGGGTGACATGGTGGGTGGTGGTATATATATAGTCCCTCTTCTTATGAAAAGCCATTCATTCATTCGTTCGTTTCCTTTAGAAGCTATCAACTTGATTTAATTTAAGAAAGGTTTCGGTTTTCTTATTCGATTTCCCTTTTCAACTTGTATTTCAGCTTTTAAAGCATTTTTTTATGAACTTTTTATAGCCGATATTCTATTTTTAGATCATCTCTAATCATCTTTAATATAGTATTAGGGGGGCTTCCCATACTTGATAATTACTTGGCTCTGTTTGTTTATAAAACTTTTGTTTATCTGAGAACCTTCTGTTTTTTTTTATAAGAACCTCTCCATCATAGAGAGTACTTTGAGTACCAAACTTGACCCGAATCGACTTCTTATCAGTACTCCTGCGATGTCAATGCATCCATTATCGGGTACTACATATATATATATATTTATGGCACTCGTTACTTGGGTCTTGTTTTCGCTTAAATTGATCTGCGACCGCCCAGATCGTGTTCAGAACAATTTCTATATTGATTCCAAATGCTGCCTTTCCATCACGTTCACTTTGCCCAGTTGACTGCTTTGGAAAAGCGATGTCGTCGGTAAATCAATTAAATTATATACTAAATAGATTCTATTGTTAAGAAATATATGTAAAATAAGAATTTTTTTAATAATATATATCTTTTTTGAATTTTTAGGAACGGCGTTAGCGTGGAGGGAGCTACACACAAACAGGTCGTGGATCTAATCAAATCTGGTGGAGATTGCCTTACCCTGACGGTGATATCAGTGACACAACAGGTGGGTTCTTGGCTAAAAATTTAAACCCTGTAGAGGGTGTTATTATTTAGTTTTTATATTTGAAACATTTTTGAAAAATATGTCTTGAAATATATACTGTTTGTATTACTAATTAGGGTCGTTTTTCTGATCCTAGTCCTTATAGACTTGTCCGTTTGGTTGTCCTTCTATTTCTAAACTAACTAGCTCTTTATTTCTAATTTATTTTAGTAAAAGTGTTATTTTCTATCAACTATAATTGCTTTTAAAATATATAGTATTGAAAAATATAATTTTCTTAATTTATATTACCTTGTCCGTGTGTCCGTTTAGCTGCCCGTCGGCTTATAAGTAATATATTTCCCTATTTTCACAGCTATGGAGTGGTATTTTAAGTCTTTAAAAGCTATAACTTAATACCTTATACTTAATATATTCAAAACTTGTATATTAGACTTCCATATCACTTTTAAGATTCATCTGACTTGTCCGTTTGTCCGCTAAAGTGTCCGTATACCTGTCCGTTGGTGTCCGTTCGTTTCTAAGTAATATATACCCTTATATTCGATGTTATGGAGTGAAAGATGCAGTCTTCAAAAGCTATAATAGATTTCTTTGAGATTAATATCCCTTCCTTGTTCTTCTGACTTTGTCCGTTAAGGTGTCCGCTTAGCTGTCCCTTGGTGTCCCTCTTTTTCCAAGCATTATATTCTCTTATATTCGATATTATGAAGTGAAAGTCGTAGTCTTTATTAGCTTTAACTTATATATATTATAGAGTAATATCAGATGCCTACTTTATAAGGCCTTGTCCGTGTGTCCGTCTAACTGTCCGCATAGTCCTTTTCTCTCCAAGAAAACTATGTTTTCATGTTCAGGCTTTCCTTTAAAGCATTTGGCTTAAATTTTATTAAAATATAACCACTTTTACTATCTTTTAACTTAGTAACATGAACTAAAACCCTATTTCTACCCCCAGGAGGCTGATCGACTGGAACCACAAGAGGATCAGAGTGGTTACTCCTACATAGACTACTCCGACAAGCGATCCCTGCCGATTAGGTAAGTTTATCCAAAGAACACTCTCCCAACAAGATATCCTAACTCCAAAATCGTTCTTCCCTTTAAAGTATACCAGACTATGGTATTGTGAATCGGAATGGAGAACGCTACATTGTCTTCAACATCCATATGGCCGGTAGGCAGCTGTGCTCGCGTCGCTATCGGGAGTTCGCCAACCTGCACTCACTGCTCCGCAAGGAATTCTCCGGCTTTAGCTTCCCCAAGCTGCCCGGCAAGTGGCCATTCCAGCTTAGTGAACAGCAGCTGGACACTCGGCGTCGCGGTCTGGAACAGTATCTGGAGAAGGTGTGCGCCGTTCGGGTGATTGCCGAGAGCGATGCTGTACAGGATTTTCTAACCGATACCGAGGACGATATATCGGCATCGCCGGTGGATATTAAGGTAATGCTGCCGGACCATGAGGTGAGCACCGTTTCGGTGAAGAAATCCTCCAACGCCCAGGTGGTGTGGGAGATTCTGGTGCAGCGCGCCAATCTCACCGCCTATACGCAGCAATACTTCTACCTGTTCGAGATCGTTGAATATAATTTCGAGCGGAAATTGCAACCGCACGAGATACCCCATCAACTGTATGTACAGAACTACAGTACCGCCTCCTCCACCTGCCTATGCGTCCGACGATGGCTCTTCTCCGTTTCCAAGGAGCTGACGCTGCCGGAGGGCGAACAAGCCGGTCGCTTTATATTCTATCAGGCTGTCGATGAAGTGAATCGTGGAAATATCCGTGCCGACGGCCGTCTCTACGAGCTGAAGGCACTCCAGGACGCCAAAAAGGCCGCCGACTATTTGGCATTGGCCCGCACACTGCCCGGCTATGGGGACGTTGTCTTTCCCCACTGTTCCTGTGATAGCCGCAAGGAGGGACATGTTGTGCCAGCTGTGGGTGAGTTTCAACCATACAATATAGTATCCTATAGTATCTCATCCTATATTTAACTATTTGATTTGGTTTTGCAGGCATGAAGAGCTTTCGGCTGCACGCCTGCCGCGAGGATGGCTCGCTGGAGGCGCAAATGGTCGAGTTGACCTGGGACAGCATCACACGCTTCGAGAGCGACGAGGAGTCCATGTCCTTTTGCTTTCAGTACAATCGTCCAGATAAGCCAGCACGTTGGGTTAAGGTCTACACGCCATATGTAGGTTTATAATAGAGTTTTTTTTTCTTTTTGTCTTTTTTTGGCTTGAAAGCAGGAGTTAGTAGACGTTTTTTTGGTATATGGTTCTAATTAATCTTAAATTGTAGGTTTTTTCATGTTTTTGAGTCTAAAAAAGTTAGTTTGTACCAGTTTTTTTACTGGCTTTTAAATTAAATACAACTTTAAAGACTTATCCTTGAAATTAAATCCTTATTAAGTTAAACTTAGTCTTTTTACAAGATTTATTTACTAAAAAACTAACTCTCCACGATTTTTTAAACGATTTAAGGTTATGTTGCAAATAAAATGACATATGCCGACCACAAATAAACATGTTTGGACATGTTTTCAAGCATAAATGTGTCATTTTTAAAGACGACGCCGCGATTTATGTGTCATTTACATTAAACTATACCCTCTTATACCAGATCCTTGTTAATAGAAAAATATTATTATTTAATGAGATTTAAAAAATTATTTAAATTATAAAACTAAACTAACTCCTGCCTTTGCTGGTCCTACAAGCTTCATTTATTTAAGCTTCAACTTCATTGGCCAAAGTGCAATTATAAAGTGCAAACATAATACCAAAATAATTGCTGCCCAGCTTAGGGGCCAAAAGGGTTGGCTGCCAAAAAAAAAAAAAAGGGCAAAGCCCATAAAAGCAACTATTTCTGAGGAATATAATTTAATCCGTATATTTTCCATGGTTTCCACCTCCAACAGCATGCATTCCTTGCGGACTGCTTTGATCGCATCGGGGAGGAGCGCAAGTGGGACGATAGCGGTGACTAGGACAGGCCATTTGCGAAGGACAGGCCAGGACGAGAGCTGGAGCAGATTAAAAAGCAACCACCCACAACCACCACCACAACCACTACAATCCCGAACATCACCAGAAGAGCTGAGGCATTGCACATTGTTCGTTAGCCTTCACATCCTCCTACTGGAAACTCTGGACACTCCACAGGCACATCAGCATCCACGCCTCACTCCAGACCAAGCTTTCGGCTCCAAGCTTTCTACAGAGATAATTCTTGCAGTTTGGGCTAACCAGGTCCTGCTAGTATCCATATTTTTTTTTTGTTTTTTTTTTCATGTGTGTATTTTTGTCAAAAATTATCCATAAAATAGCATATATTATATATATATATATATTGTAAAGTATAATTAGCCTTGATATATATACATTTTCATATATATATATATTTATAATTTGTACAATGGACTTACTTGAAGCAATTGCAATCGCCTCGAAGCAAATAGTTGATGGAAAATGTTAACAAGCAGCAACAAAAAAAGAAAATGTTTCAAATGTTTTTCGGCACCTTTAGCACATAGAGCATAAAAAAAAAAAAAAAAAAATAAAAAAACAGGCACCAATTTAGATCAAGATCAAGCAGAACCGACGATTCTCATATGAAATATATATACATATAGATATATATATATATATATATATTATACAAAAATACATAATATAAACAAAACGAAACAAAATATATAGCAAAGTATATTTAAGCCTCAACCTCAGCGTACTATATATACATATATATTTAATTCATACATTTTCATATGATTTTTTGTTTAATTTTCCACCTTGTTTACACTTGCTGCTAAATAAAAAAAGAACAAAACAAAACATAAACGTAAAGAAAATTGTAAAAAGTCAATTTTAATTATACACAGAAAATAAAATCCATCTTATATAAAAAAAACGTAAATATTTAGAAAGAAATCACCAAGCATTGCTAATTTAATTATTTGTATGCAGAAATCAAATAGTAAACATAAATAGGCAACAAAACGGATTAGAAACCAAACGAATTACAAATTAAAAAATGAATTAAAAAATACAAAATAAAATGTTGAAATTATTGTACTCATTCAAAACAAAACAGAACTAAAAAAAAAAAAACAAGAAACTTTCTATAGAAATTGTTAGTTAACTTTAAGGTAACGTTAATAGTTATTGATCAAAACGAAACTCAAACTCAAAACTCAAACTAAAAAATAAAAAAAAAAAAAAAAAAATAATAAAAAAATACAAGCAAAATCGAACTCAAACCAAGTTAGAAAGAGACGGCAGACGGGCGGTAGGAAAGTGAAGGCATATGAATAGCCGAAAGAGATGGAAACAGAAACACAATGACACTTCAAAACACGATTTAGAAGCAGAACATAAACACCATATTACATAAACACTTTATATATAACACATATATACATATATATACAACAAAACAAACATTTATCAACGATGCAAGTGACGTCTGCTTGTGATATTTACAATTTACACAATGATTATAATTAATTTTACGTTACACACTACATTATTTAATCGATTCCATGCATTATTGTTTCGCATCTGTATCTATATATATATATATATGTATTGAATTCGTTAATATCTCAATGTGCAGTCCACCACGTAATTTTTTTTCGTAATTTGTACAATGTATTTATTATGCTTATGCTTAGTTTTAGTTCTAAAAAAAAAAAAACAAGTAATAATGTGAATTTAAAATTATCATTACACTTACTCTATTATGATTATTTTTATGATTATTCTCAATTTTTTGTCGTCGTTTTTTGGCCATTTATTGTAGATTTTTTATGTGTATTCCATATAATTATGAATTATGAATAATACTATACAACTAATAGCACTCAGTCCTTGTTTCCGTTTTTCATTTTTATTTTTTTAATGTTTATTTGTTTATTACATTGTCATCGTTAAAAAAAAAATAGAAAGTGTTTGGGGGTGTCTCGTAAACAACATATATCTCGAACAGCAAAATATATAAATAACATTCCTTAAAATAAAAATATACAAATAATTATCAATGTTTTCTTACACATTTAATACAAAAGAAATCAACAAACAAATTACAAAATAAAAACGATTAAGAACTGGGAAAAATTCTCATAACTCAACTAGACGAACAACAAGAAAATCACTTAACAAATTTATTGAAAAAAAAAACAAAAACAAAAAAGCAAAAAAAATAAAAAACAAATTGCATTTTTTCCCTTTTCAAAATTATATTTGATTCGTTTTTATTAGGAATTATTTTTTATAAAATTTGTGGAAAAAGGTTTGTATATATTTAAGATGAAGTACCAGGTATCATATAGTCTTCAAATAAACCTCTTCTGTTGTAACAACTGCCAATAATAGTAAATGACACAAAAGCCAATATGAGAGTTGGCCAACTTTGGATCGATCCGAGATCTGAATATCAATTAATTCTGAACTATAAAAACTTTTAATTAATTCACAAACGCTATTGTTTTCACAATTTGCTTCCCATTGATATTCCCATGTAGTAACCAAAGTACAGGACAAAACCATTAAAGGTAATAAGACAACAGAATTTAGTTTCACTGTAGTTTATCACTAAGTGTAATAAATTGTGAATGGTTATGAGGGGTTTTTTGTTTTTGTTTGTATCATTAAATCGGTTTATTACCGCGTCGAATATTGTGATTCAGTCTGATTGCAGTTATACGCTTTGGATTAGATACGGTACTTACTGACTATAAAGGATATAGAAAGAGGTGATATAGGATTTATAAGAAAATAAATAATGGGACTTAAAATAAATATTTATGATAATATAATCATACATCTTCCATATATTATTCCATTTTTTAGGTAACAGGAAGTAATACCTATTTATCTTCAACACCTGTATTACCCATATATTTCCTCTTCTTGGCCCTTGTATGGCTCTCCTCATAAATACAGACCAATCATCAAATATTTGCCCACTTGTCGAGAATTTATGAGTGCAATTTGTTAAACAATATTGTGAATTAGTTTTATTATTCCGTCCCGGTATCTCAAATGGATCGAATCGTTCAGGTAGTATACGTATCAATATATTTATGTGTATATATATGGTGGGTATGTCTATTTATATAGCTTATCAGGTAACACATGTAATTATTAAAAACCGCTGGATTGTCTGATTTTTCTGACCGATTTTTCTTGATCGGATTGGCTCTTGACTTTTTTTGTTCCACTTGATTAATTTTTTTTATAAATAATATTTTTTTTTTTGTCCCACTGCAACAAGGTCGTTAATTCTGGCCCACAAAGAGAGAGATAGAGTGAGATCGAGTGAGATTATAGCCTAATTAGTCAAGCAAACAAATGCGATCAACGAATTTGTTTATGACTTAAAAAAACCGAATTTAATTAACAAAGTCAATACGAGAGAGTTCAAACAGCAGCCGCTGGAAGAGGGAAACGGATTACCAAGATGGGCGTAATCAGTACACTGAAATAAAAAATGTGTAAAAAGGACATGTGACTGGGGAATATATATATGTACATATATATAAAGATTGGTTGCTATTTTCAAATGTCAATTAGGGAAATCTTAATAATAAATATGCCTTTGGAATTATTTTTACATGGCATAATATGTTTAAATTATAGTTAAAAAATCCAAAAATCCTAATTCCTTAATTTCGAGCCTTAAAACCCGTACCAATAGCTGCTATTATTAATAATTTTTGGCGGCAAATTCTTAGCCATATTACAATAAGGAGAAAGTGCCTTGTTTTTGTATTTTATTTTAGCATTTCTATTTTTGGAATTACTTATCATGGATTTCAAATGCTATATACACGTGATGTACCAAATATGTGAATGTTTAAACTATTTCTGTCAGTGTGCGATTATGGCCAGGTCGATGATAAGCGCTGATTAAAAGCAAACACCGATGATGGCAATCGAAGCTCCAGCCGCCCAGTCCTCCCCCTCCTTTCGCGCGCTCGAATCTCTCTCCGCGCGAGAGCTCTTCTGCTCCTCCACTCTCCTGCCGGTTGGCTCGCTCTCGCTTTGTTTCCGTTCTCGCTCTGTTGGCGGTTTCTGGCCCGGCTCTCAGCCCTTTCCCACATCATTCGCCAGTGGAACGCGATCGCGTCAAGTTCGCGTCATTTTCGCACAAAAAAAAATAAAACGATTCACGCATTTTTGGTTGGAAAATGTCCCAATCCGGGAATTGGAATACCCCATCCGGGGGTGGCGCCGCGCAGGCGTTGAATGGCCAACATCCGGAACTGACCTATGCAGATGCCGACACCGATGAGGAGGAACTGGAACTGGACTCCGAGCAGGAGCAGGAGCAGCGGGAGAAGCGTCAGCTCCTCGATAGATCTATGAGCCGGAAGCAGTCGCTCAGCGAGCGCAGAAATGTGGAGCTGCCGCTTCTGAAGGTTGTGGATGAAAAGGATACACCATCGAAGGCATCTCCTGCAGAACCCCCCTCGCCGGAAAAGTTTGCTCCAGGACTCCGGCGCAACTCCATATCCCTGCCGTCGGGCATTAATGCCCTGGATCTGGAGGCACTGCGTCTGCGACACCAAATGCAGCCACAGGATGCTCTGGATGAGGAAACGGTGAGTTTTTTTTTACTCTTTTTTTAATGTTATAAAATATACTAAATAATTTAGGAAAAAAAATACCAAGTAATGGGTAATAGAGGTTTCTTATTTTTGAGGTTTTCTGTAAAAGATCCAACCTTGTTTTAATGGTTTTTAAATAGTTTCCTAAAATGTAAAATATAGTATTTTATAATTATTATGACTTTCTACAATTCTGAAACACTTTTTCAACTCAAATTTGAACTCGAACTGTCTTGTTTTATTTATTTCTCTTTTTTCAAACAAAATATAATGATTTGAAACATTTTAACCAATTAAATTTGTGAAAAATTAAGAAAGTCCGTTTTTTAATGAATTCGTATAAATAAATTAGGGTTACAGAAACAAAATTCCCCCAAAAAAATAATATCCAGCCGTTAATTGAGATTTAATTATAGTAAGTCGGTAAACAAGCCGCATGTGACACAAAACCCGAAAACCAGTTAATAATCACATGATTCTCCGATACCCAAAAGGAATATAAACATATATATCTTTAACTGTTTTTTTTATAAAATTATAATACGTATTAGAGTAAATTATGGCTTCAAAATCAAAAGCCCTACTTTTAAAAGGTGGCTCTTAAAAATTATCATAACGATTTAATGCCGACAGGCTTTTAACTTTGGTAACAAATTAATTTGATGGGAAATCGAAATGCAAACCAGTTTATTGGGCTTGACTCGTCAAATTGAGCGTTCGATTGATATCCGAAGCCACCCACAAATATTTGCATTAAAATCAACATTTTTCATTTCCCCCCACGATGCCGTGGGAGACTTTGTCAATTAATTTTTTTATTTACATTTTTGTTTGATTTTTTTTATCCCAGAACTCATTATTAATGTCAAGCCAGAGAGCAGGTATGACTTGCGCTAATTATAGAGCTGCAAATGAGAAGCCGGGCGGGGGAGTGTCGGTGACCATGTATCGTGGTGATGCGACCACCACTGCGTATGTGTAATTTGCTGCCGCAACCAGGCAGCACACATACGCACTGTTGGCTTTGTCATTTTCTCGCTTGTTTGCCTGCCAGCCCAAAAGTATGCTTCATTTTTTGCGCAAGTATAGGGATTTTTGATTGAAAAAGCCAGAAGAAGATAAACATGGTTTTTATTTAAATTTTATGGAGTGGGATATTAAAAAAAAATAAGTATTAAATAATAAACAGTTTTTATGAAATATACTTACGTTATATGTATTTTTGGGGCTTGTTTTAAATGAGTTGTTCTTGTCCCTTTAGACATTTTGTATTTAATTCTTTAAAGTTGCAGCTGTTTTTATACCCTTGCAGAGGGTATTATAATTTTGTCCAAAAGTGTGCAACGCAGTGAAGGAGAGATCTCCGACCCTATAAAGTATATATATTCTTGATCAGGATCACCTCCTGAGTTGATATGAGCATGTCCGTCTGTCCGTCTGTCTGTCTGTCTGTCTGTCCGTTTCTACGCGAACTAGTCTCTCAGTTTTAAAGCTATCGACTTGAAACTTTGCACACACCCTTCTTTCCTTTGCACGCAGTATATAAGTCGGAACGACCGGGATCGGCCGACTATATCCTATAGCTGCCATATAACTGATTGATCGGAAATGGTATAACTTTGGTGTTTTTAGAGTTAGAGAGTTCAAATTTAACATGAGCTATTTTTGGCAAAACAATGCGACGTGCCAAATTTCATAAGGATCGGCCGACTATATTCTATAGCTGTCATATAACTGAACGATCGGAAATGACCCAACTTTCGTGTTTTTGAAGATAGAATGCTGGAATTTAATGCAGATTCTATTTTTGGTCAGTTGATCCAACCTACCAAATTTCATAAGGATCGGCCAACTAAATCCGGTTGGGATATATATCCGGTTTTAACTGCAAGGGTATATCAACTTCGGCTTCGCCCGAAGTTAGCTTTCCTTTCTTGTTTAGTTAATGTTTTTATTTAAAAAGAAATATTTTTTATATGTTTTAAAATATTTTGTTAGTTTGTTAATGTTTTTTTGTTGTTAATTGGTTGTTTGTTAATTTAAAATCCCCAAAAAATCCACCAAACCCGGTAACAACTAAACCGAAACGGGTACAAACTAGAAAAAAAACCCGCTCATTCCATTGACTTCCCACCAACCGGTTATAAAATGTGAAATTGTGAAATTTTTACACCGCAAGACAGTTATTTATGGCCAGAAGTCACGATTTAAGGCTATATCTGATTCTGAATGAGAATCGGGCTAGCTGCCGGCTTGGTAATTAATTTACGACTCTCGGGTAATTTTTATGAAATCAAAAAGCCAATTTCCGAGGCATGGGTTTTCAACGGCTTAGATATACTACTATGTTTTTTTGCCAAGTGTGGGTGTGAATATTCGCACTCGGCACTGTTTACCGTCAACGTTGACGTCGACTGAAGCAGTGGCGAAGGCAGAGGCAGCGACTGAAGCAGCGACAGCAAGTGTAGCGATTAAAACGCATAAATGGCAGCGAAGTCGGCGCTTCGGAAACAATATTCCGGCAAAAGCAATACGACAATTATCAGTGCGGTTAACAGTTCGGATCAGATCGTCTCTCTATATAATAATATACAATATATATAATTTGTATTTTGTTCGTTTGTTGGTAAAAAGTTTAAAACAAAAAAAGTAAAAAACAAATTCGAGTTTCAAAAATGAGTTCTCCCAATAGTCGGTTTATTCTTTCGAGTGTGGCCAGCGAGGATCAGCCTCCGGATAGGTTGCTGGATATGGAAAAGGATCAAGACAAGAGTACCATTATTATAGAGGATTTGGTTAAGGAGAAGGCAGGTACTAAGTGTGAAATGGTGAAAAATCATAAAAGTTTTAATATAAAATATAACAAGAACATAATAGTTTAAAAAAGTAGGAAATAATGTGAAAAATTGCGAACATCAATAAGTGTTTTAAGAGATATAGTTTGTTAAATAAAGTAGTTTAAAAATTGATATTTTGAAAAGGTTTTTTTTTATAGAATGTCGAGAATTTTAAGAATTCTCTACTTAAAGCAATAGATTTATAAAAAAACCGTAAAATAAATATAAATTACAGATTCTTTTAATCACAAGCTAGTTTCTTTTTTATAAAATCATATTTTCTTGTTACTAAAAACTATTTAAAAATAATTTAAATATTAAACCAGAAGTCTAGAACCTTAGCTTCGGTTTGCGGTTAAAAATATCGCATCTCGCCTTGATATTCCGGGACCTTGTTGGGTTTTTTGTTTGAGACTTTTGTGCTAATTGCACTCACCTTCCCAAGTTCAGGCAGGTGCCAAAAGAGACCCCCCCACCCACTCCCCGGCCATCCAGCCCCCTTCCTAGGGCTACTTCAATTGTGAGAGTACTTGGTTAGAATTGTTTAGGGTTTGCTTTATCAATTGTTAAGAGTTTGAATATTATAGAGTGTTTACATACATATGTGTAATTCGTGGTAACGCTTTTCAGATAAACGATGATGGAGCCTCCAGCCTGGGCAGTCCGGCGCCCACAACATCCGCCACCACACCGGATAAGGGTGTCAGTACGACGACCATCAATTTCGCGAATAATACCAGTGCCAGTGCCAACGATGACAGCGATGGTGATGATGAGTTCGGCACCCGGAGGCCCGTTCACCGGTGAGTAGTATTGACAGCATATATCCTTTTATGAAGAGTGTTCTATCAATTAACCAGATGATTAAGATTTTATTTCACGCACTCACTCACACTTAGCCCCATTCATTTCATTCATCGAGTAATTAGATTAATTAATTGAAAGTCGCTGCCTTTCTGTCGCCGAACGACAGTAATTCAATTGTGGCGGCATTACAAATTTATGGAACGTGCCATTTCTAGTTGTTTTTATTAATAAATAAATAAGTTTAAACAAAAAGGCAAAAAAAAGTCCCATTTCAACCGCCCACCAAGTGTCAGTTACAGTTACGGCCAAATGGGATGCCAATTTAATTGCGATTTTTATTCGATTTTCATTTCCCGCCCCAGCAACGATACTACTACGAATTCCAATCATGTTTTACACTTGAAGAATTATTGGAATTTTATCAAATGGAATATATAATCAGAATTTATCCATTGGAGTATTATAATAGCTTTTACTTTCACTTCATTCAGCTTTTGAATCTTAACTAGGTTTAGTTGAAACAACTATCTCTCAAAGTAATGCCCTATTTTAACCAAAAATTTGTATTTTTCATTAATTCCCTTAAATCTCTATTTCTTATAGTTATTTTTTTTTTATTTATTTATTGAGAAACTCTTAATCATATACCTTATATTATAAATCCCGCAACACACTTTCCAGGCAGACTATTATTTTACATTCTCTATTATTCAAATATTCGTAATTTACACGTTCAAGAAAGAATTTATTACCCAAGCTTTAAATTACCTTTTTTCTTTATAATTAAAACTATTTCACGCTTTCGTAGGCAGTTGAAAGCAGTTACAAACATGTGATTAAAAGTTATAATAAACAATTATTGCCAAGGGTTTGGTTATCAGTTCGCTGGCATTGTAAATTCTAAATTGCATGACAACTGCATGTTTTTGTCATACATATAGGTTTTTATTTTAAAATATTTTTAAATTTATTGTATTTTTGGAAATCTAATTAACTATTTAATTATAATACCAAATTAACAAAAATACTTCTTGACTTTGTTATCTCTTTTAAAGTCATATATAGTCGTTCTATTAAAACTCGTATGTATATTCTTGTAACTTTATATCTTGATGTCTAATTTTCTCCAAGTACAGTGCCACACTGCTATAGTCGACATATACACGCGATCTGAACAATTTAACTGCTTAAGCAAATTACGCGAGTCTCCAATCTGGGGAATGATGAGTTAATTCAGAGGAAGCCTCAGAGACTCTACAGATCTTGGAGGTTTACACAGATACTGTAGCTGTATCTCGAACTGTAGCTGTATCTTGAACTGTACCCGGTATCTGTATCTGTAATTGAGCGAGTGTTATGATTTCTATACAGTAAACCCAACGACATAAACGAACCTCAACTCAGTTGATGGTTGTGATTAGGCGTGATAACATCCAGTGGGCGGGCTTGTTCCCCCAAAAAATAATCTAAATTCGATTTCACTGAACTATTTCACCGACAATTTCACTGAAATATAAAACTGAAATTTTTATTATTTGCCGTGTGTGTGTTTACGATTTTTGAGAGCTACAACAAGCTTATCATCGCCCGTCGTCTTCTGATCTGTAAATATATGTACTTATATATAGAATTTGCTTTATAATTATGTTTATCAGCTGGCTAGACCGATTTTTTGCTTGAAATTCGCACATACACCTATACGATGTGTTTCGAAAAGTGTTTTTCATGAATTTCTTTAGTGGTAACCCAGTTTAAAATATTCGTCAGACAAATATTTTCGTCTCAATGTGTTCTAGATATTCATTTTGCGGTTCGTGTTCTTTTGAACTTGGGCCGACTGGGAGAGAATTATATATGACAGGCCTTACTTATCAGGCCCGTAAATGATTATGGGCTCTATCTGTTTTCCGCTAAAGAAAGACAAACGCCTTTCAACATCTTGACATTACTTAAGCACTGTTAAGAATTAAAAAAGAACACATTTTGACTAATTATAACTTTATTCAAAGTATAAGTTTATTAATTAAACCTTATGAGAAGCGCTGAGAAGAGCTGTGTTATTTTAATATCCTTGCAGGAAAGAAAATTTCTAAAAATATATAATAAGAAGAAAACGCTAAAAATAAAGCTAACTTAAAATTCAAGCTAAAATGTACAAAGGTTGGCAACCCTACCTTAAATAGTATGCTTTTCTTAAAGGAATGCCGAAATCCTTAAGTCAAGTAGGCTTGGCCCTTTTTTAAAAACTATCCTTGGCAGGAAAATCATCGGATTTTAGTCATTCGTCGCTCGGCATTCGACCTGGCCGGATTCTTATTTTCGGATTTTATTATATTTTTTTCCTTTTAATATTTATTTTCATCTACAATATATTAATGTGTTTTAATTTTTTAATTTTCAAAACAAATAGATGGGTTTTGATCAACTCACGTTCTATTTGTCGATTTTTCTTATTTTTTTATGGAAATTATTAATTATTTGTTTTCAACTTTTTACCTTTTTCCCTTTTTCCAATGGAAGAATGAGATATAGGTAGGCTGTAAAGAGGTTCCATTGATGTCAGGATAGTCTTGTCTTATTTTTTTTATTTTTTATGGAAATTATTAATTATTTGTTCTCAACGTTTTACCTTTTTCCCATGGAAGAATGAGATATAGTTCGGCAGTAAAGAGTTTTCATTCATGGCTATGATAGTATTGTCTTATTTTTTTCGTTTTTTTTTTGTTTTTTTATTTATTATTTCCTTATTTTTTATATAAATATTTTTTTGAATAAAAAGGGAGTTAATTTTTTGCATTAAAACATTAAATTCAAAATCAGAAATTCAGGTAATAAGCTTTAAAAAAATTTAAAATGGAAATTAATTTTTAAAATTTCCTTTTTTTTCAGTGATCGTTTCCGGAGCAGAAGGCGTGCCTCTATCGCCCCCCTCCCCGCCCTCCGGCTGAACAGCAAGGAAATGCTCGCCAGCGACTTTGATAGCCACAGTGTGGCCTCCAACCAGGCCTCCATTACCAGTGTCAACTCCCTGGCCAGTTTGCTCCGTGAGAAGATGCAGGTGAGTCTTAATTAATCCTTTCAAGGGCTATTTCCTATATAAAGTATATATCCTAATATAATATCCTCCCTTCCAGGCCTTTCCGCAGTTGATTCGCAAAAAGAAACGAGAAACCAAGGACTACAAAATCAAAATATTTGTGATCATCATGTTCTTCATTATCATTTTTCTGGTAAGCTATGACTTTTATTCAAGAATTGAAAATATTTTAAGATAAAAAGGGAACAGATTTAAGTTTGTCAAACTAAATGACAGAATTTTTAAGGCATTGATAAAGGGGTTGATTTTTTTTAGAAAGAGATTAAGGTCTTTGGTTGAGAATTAAATTTATTATTGGTAAAGTTTCTAAGAGATTGGAGAGATCAAAAGGGTAAGGTATTATAAAGGTTTTTTTTAAGGTAATTCTCTATAGATAGAATAGATAACAGTTCTTGATAGAATTATTATAAGATATATTAATAATAATTTTTTTTTATAATTTAAAATAGATCGGTTACGCCTACGTGGCCTACCACCAGCAGCTCCTGACAAAGAGCTACTTCCAGAAGATCAAATTCAACTCGAAGGACCGTATCCTGCGTATCCTGAGCCACGAGGACAAGGAGGTGATCTCCGGGCAGCTGGGCGTGACTCTGGGCTACGACACGGCGCCATTCCACTGCCTGGAGGAGCAGCGGCGGAGTGACGGCAGCGTCTGCATTGAGTGGAACGGCATCGCCCGGCTGCACATGAACTTCGAGGACAAGGGCGTCTTCCGGTGCTATACCCTGCAGTGGCAGGCACTCACGCCGGGTCTCCTGCCCACCGACTGCTACGAACTGAAGCGGGACAACGGCCTGTGGTTCGGCGGCGGGGTCACCAAGGGCCAGGAGTGGTCGCTGAGCTATGCCAACTTTGACTTTGCGCCGTACGCCTCCGGGGACTCGCAGGTGCATCAGTTCGGCAACGGGGTGAAGAGGTACTTCATCAACTCGATCGGGGTGGCGATGCAGGTGAGCGAGAAGACGCCTCTCCAGTTGGGCGTCAACCGGACGGAGAACCGCTTCTGCCTGCGCGCGGCCAACGATGAGTTCACCTTCGTAAACCGACTGACTCCGCTGCCCCAGTTGGATTATCGTATCTGCACGACGGAGGACATGCGTAGTCTCCATATGCTGATGACCCAGCAGAGTCTCTGGGATGGCCTCAAGAAGCCCGACATGACGGTGCTGAAGTCCCTGCTGAACGAGCCCGTTTGGAGGATACCCCACGACTCGTCGCCGGACTCCCTGAACGAGACGGCGATTTGCGATTACTCGGAGAGCGCCATTGCCATGGGTCTGGGCCACATCGTGATCAACGAGTTCTGGCAGGAGAATATCGGAGACTTTACGGTGGACAAGTCGCGGTTTCCCACGCTCAAGGACACCATTGCCGTCCTGCACAGGCGCGGCTTCAAGGTGGTCCTAACCATTCAGCCGTTCATCAGCACCGACAGCGCCAACTTCAAGGACGCCGTGCGTCGCAAACTCCTGATCTACGAACGCCATTCGGAGCGCAGTATTCCGGCCCTCACCCGGTACAAGAGCAGCTCCAGTGCCGGTGTTCTGGACATCACCAACAATGACTCGGTGCCGTGGTTGCTGGAGAAGCTGCAAGCCCTTCGCGACGAGTACGGTGTTGAGCGATTCTACCTGGATCTGGGAACGGGCTATAATCTACCCCACTACTACCAGTGCCGGGAGACTCTGGACAATCCGGACACCTACGCCCGACTCTTCACCGCCAGCCTGGAGGGCGCCGGGCTGATAGCTGTGTCCACGGCCAGTGTGGTGCCCAAGCCACCCACTTTCCTCAGTACTCCTCCCGTGAACGCCACCTGGGAGGGCTTGAAGGAGACATTAGCCGCCGTTTTGAATTACGGTGTCATTGGGTATCCCTTCGTCCTGCCGGGGGTGATAGGTGGCGACTATTTGCTGCAGCGACCCATCTCCAAAATGGTGTCCTTCTACTCCCTGGGGCAGCCGCCATTGCCCGACCAGGAGCTCTTCATCCGCTGGCTCCAGCTGGCCACCTTCCTTCCCGCCATGCAGTTCGGCCACCTGCCCTCCGAGTACCGCAGCGATTTGGTCACCCGGGTGGCCCAGGAACTGAAGGAGACCCGGGAGACCGTGGTGATTGATTTGCTGATGAAGTACCTCCATCCTTCAATGAACGAGGGTCTGCCGCTAGTGCGTCCCCTCTGGATGATGGATCCCCACGATCCCGCCTGTCTCATAGTCAGTGATGAGTTCTCCGTGGGCGAGGAGCTAATAGTGGCTCCCATCTTGGAACCTGGCCGTGAGACGAGAGAGGGTAAGTTGGCATTTCTTAGCTAGAAAGAGTGTTGAGCTAATAGACCCTGTTGATTTTAGTGTACTTGCCCCAAGGGGTGTGGAAGGATGGTATTGATAATTCCCTGCGGAAGGGAAGCCGCTGGATGCACGGCTATCGAGTGCCCAAGGATAAGGTGGCCTTCTTCCGCAAAATGCCGGACAATACGAGGTTCTAGACTAACCAAAAATAGAACTAGCGCACATATATCATTCCTAGGCCAAGCCATGTGATCTAATCCAGCTCGAAGGACCAATAGCCGGCTCGAAGGACCAATCAACCTCAATGAAATAATTTTATTGGAAGTCTGGCTCGAAGGAGCAAAAGTCATTAAAGAAATACTTTACTTAAAAGCCGACTCGAAGGACCATTAGTCCTCTAAATAATACTTGATTTGGTTCCTGACTCCTCGACACAATTCATTCCAAAACATATATCCAAAGAACACATCGTGTTGTATCTGTAACTTGTATTGAGTAAATCCTACAAACTAAACATAAAACTCTATAAATATATATATCTATATAAATATCGTTAAGCCCGCGATCGTAATACATAATTCTACAAATCTAGATTAATTAATTAACCTTATCTTCTATGTAATTTCTTTTTGTTTTTTTTTTTGCTTTTTTTTAAATATTTTTAAGTACATCTGGGATGATCGACATTCGAAATTCTTAAAAGCTGAATAAATATGCTCCATTAAATGAAATAAATATATGGATATATGTGGGGTAGTTCTATACTAGTCCTTAGGTCGGCACTCCGGTAATGTCGCTTCGCAGGGTTCCATTTCCGGTGGTTTGGTCAGAAGATTACATTCCGTATCCGCCACCACCACGTCGTGCTGATCCAGACACACCACGGATCGACGGCGTTGGGGCAGGGCGCCGGCGCTTGGACGGCAGGTGACGGGACAGAATTGCCAGGGTCCTGGCCACCAGTGAGCCGGACAGGGCTGATCCGAGCAGCTCCTGGTCTGCCGGAGAGGTCTCTTGTTCTTGGCGTGCGTCCAACACGGCAGGGTATCACCTAGAACTAAAAAAAATACATAATTAGGATTAGAACTCTTAGGGATGTGAAGGGGAGAAGTACTCACCTTTGCCATTCTCCTGGCAGACTGGCTCTCGGTGCTGGACTCCGCCTCCGCAGGTGGAGGAGCAGGCGGTCCAGTTGCTGAGGCGCCACACGAACTGCCTGCCGGCGGAGACATTCAGGGCGGGCAGGGTGAACTCGTAGAAGATGCCGGAGTTGCTCTCATTGCCACGTACAATGGCCTGCAGGATAAACAAGGACTATAAGATACCCCATACTTTGGAAGAATATTGCCCGAAAGGATCTTACATATAACGTTATGGAATGCTGGATGGGCTGAGGTATCGTGATGGTCTCCTTCTCATCGACCCGGTCGTACAGACTCTCCGCTCCGGCAATCTCAAACTCCCCGGGCATCGAGATAAGACTATCCCCATTGAGATAGAATCGATCCGAATCCTGACCATTCTGGCCCACCCGACCCACGGCCAGGAAGTGCGGCGAGTTGCCCTCCTCCCGGATGAGAATGTGCCGGGCCCGGGCGGGTATCGTGACTATCTCGACGTAGGCACCGTCCCGGACGGCGAAGGCCGGAAAGGGCTCCGTGTAGACATCCCTCACCGGCTGGCACTGATCGCCAGAACCGCCACAGACACCGCAACGATCGTCCTGCATCTCCGAGTCGACGATCCAATCGCAACCAACTTTCTGAACAAAAGGCAGATCGGTTTAGGATCAGGAACAGGCCTATATGGATCCAGGATCCAGCACCCAGGACCTTACCTTGCAGATGCCGTCGATGCACATGTTGTTGGTGCCCAAAGTGCAGGGAGTTCCATCCAGTACTGTGGCGCCCCAATTGGCGATGATGGTGTCGTCCACGTCGGTGCAAAACAGGCGACACGGATTATCTGGTTTGGTGAAAATATATATATCAAAGGCTATTAGAGTCAGGTATTGGACAATATATCAAAGGCTTATAGCTATTTCCCAACCAGTTCTTGGTTAGAACTGAGAGCGATATCTATATCTGTTCCAATTATCATCCGATTTTTAATCGAAATACCTTAAAAGGTTTGTGTATCGATTCTGCGTCGATCTGCATTAAAATCTGTCTATAAAATGTTCGATCTATATTTTTCTAAATTTTGTAAAGGTACCCCTTACAAATTCCAATCTTAAAATTTACTTATGGCTCTAAGCGATGTCTATATCTTAGGTATTTCTTATCCGATTCTTGAGCGTAATACCTTAAAAGATTGTTATTTGAATTCTCCAATAATCTGCATTAAAAAATTTTTTTGAAATTTGTATTTTTTAAAATTTTTTTACTGAAACCCTCTTTAAAATCCAGTATGTTAACTTCTCCCCCTAAGCCCCACCAATATCGTTTAAAATAAACATCCCATACCATCAATCAACCCTCTTCAATATCAATTCCCCACCAATCACAAAACCCGGATAAGAACCGGATATCATAAAATCAAAAAAAAAAGTCCAAGATGTTTACTTACTTTTATCGAAGAAGGGCAACCACTTATAGGTGGCACCCTGGTAACTAACATTATCGAATTTGGCGCACTGCTGAGCCCGGAAACTGGGCTCGTACTCCGGACACGGACGCTTCCGGCACACCTTGTACCGTTTACGTTCACCGATGCAGAAGACACCACCGTTGGCCGGCACCGGGGAGTCGCACTCCCGCTGCTGGGTGGAGACGCCGCCGCCACAGCTTCGAGAGCAGTCGCTCCACTCGCTCCAATTGCCCCAGCCCCCGTTGACGGCGGCCAGCTCCTCCCGGCGGACGCACTTGCCGTTCTGACACCACTTGTTCCGGCCGCAGGCGGTTCCCGGGGCAGTGGGTCGCATGTGGGTGACGCACTCCCCGTTGACGCGACACCACAGCGTCGAGCAGAACTCATGGGGGGCGGAGCAGGCGCCCACCTCGCTGTCGTTCGTCAGGTTGAACTGGAGCCGGCACTGGCCCCGGGCATTGTACCTGGCTCCGGGCAGCTCGTCCGGATAGTTGTACTCGTCCAGCGGCGTTGGCGGATCATCCAGGCACTCGCCCAGTCCCTGGCTGGAAAGGTAATCACAGGATAGAAAGGCTTTCTTTAGAGCTCTAGAGTTACAATAGTTACTGACTCCAGGAAGTGGGTGATGTATTTCCGGCTGCAGTTTGACCAGCAAACCTGCAGGGTGTCCGCTCCGAAGGTGGGGGTCATGATGTGGACAATGGGCCCCACCCGGGGATGGCAGCCAATCTTGGCGGTGTCATGGAACATGCCGAAGCTGAAAATATATTGAAAGAAAAATATTTTAAAAGTAGATTTCAACTATTACAAATTTATTTAAAAATTATTCATTTATAGAAGCGTTTTTGAAAAATCTATACCTAGTTTTAAAAAAAAGACATTTCTTAGAAAGATGTTTTTGAAAATTTTGTAGTTTAACCTATTTTATAATAGAATCTTCTATATGTATATCTTATATAAAAATTCTTATAAAAGTCATATGACATGAAGTTCTACACCGACACTACAAAGTTGCATTTTTCTGTCAAGAAAAAGCAAAGAAATTAAAAACCTGATTATTATAATAGTAATTCGTAAAATAATAACCAATGCAGAGAAAATGGCTTCTGGCCTAAACAAGCGTGTTTATATCCGATTAAAAACACATCAACTCGTACAAAAAAAAAAAACAAAGAAAAAAATATTAAAAAATAAAAAAGCAAATCGTGACACTGTCCGGACCACCTGTTGTTCCCGCCCAGGGTGAGATGGCTGGAGATTCCGGCCGGTCGACTTACACAATAAATACAAGTACCCACCGGAGTCGAAAGGGGGCGGACCAGGGCACAGTAAGAAAATTATAATATACTTTTTATTAAAAACAGATATTCCTAAAATAGGAAATTCTTAAGAAATAAGAAGAAATAAGAAATTAGCCTTTTATAGATAGGTTTTAGTATATATTTATTTTTATTTTCTTACAAAAATTCTCTCAGTGCATCACTGACTGACTGAGCCAATTTCGTAGCGATCACGCTAGACTAGCTGACGGCCACTTGGCTGAGTTTGCAAAAAAAAAAACTTTTAAAAAGTGAGAAAAAAATAAACGACGACCCACAGTCAGTCAATTGGAAACTTGGTTCCGATCTGAACCAATCCCCAGCCACTGGGCCCCCCCCCCGATTCCCCGGATCCGAGGCGATAAGCCAGCCAAACCGGACCCGGACGACGTCGACTACGTTGGCTATAGATGGGTGTAAGCTTTCATTCAATTTCAATTTAATTCAATTCAATTTCAATATGATTCCACTTGACGGAAGTCACTATGAATCACTAAGTACTTTACAGAAGTACTTGAGAGGTTTTTGGATAATTTTTTAAGGGGTGTTTTTTATAAATATATTTTTTATAGTTAGTCTTTTAACTAAAAATGTAATGCCTTACAGAAAAGTTAGAAATTTTTCAAAGGTAAATAGTGACTAGTTCAGTGATTTTTCTTAAAATTTCAAATATTTTTATAACATTCTTCAAAGAAAACATGTTTTTAATATTTTGATAGAAAATCTTAAATTATAAAATCATAAAGCTAAAATAATCGAAATATCTTTAAATAATATCTCTATAAAATTTATTAAAATATTTGTACTTTAAAATAAAGTGACTTGGTCACTTGGTCATCTCTAATGGAGCTCGACTAATTGAGTTTGAATCGGAGCAGGAAGCCGGGGCATCAAGAGGTGACACCGGAGGCGGGTTTGGACTCAGTCTGAGTCCGAATTGGAGTCTGATTTTGTGACTGAAACGGGGTAACAGTGGGCGTGCAACGCAGGCGATCATTGTCACAACAAAAAGGCATTCAAGAAACAAAAAAAAAGGCAGACACAACACGCAGGTGTCGTAGCATCCGTCGCGTCGCGTCCACTTAGGTGTTTGAATAAAAAATTATACAAAAAATTATATAGCTTATATAGTATTAGTAGTAGCTATTGATTCATTCATTAAACTGAATTGGGCCGGTCATAAATCTTGACAGGTTTCGGTTATCAGGCAGGCAGGCAGGCAGGGGGCTGCTGGGTATGGGGATGCAGCATGTGTAGTGGCAAGTGGCATGTGGCATGCGTTGGCCGTTGGCTGTTGGCCAATGTCTGGCGCCGCAGGTGGTAATGCAAATTGTTGCCGGCTACCTGTCTGCCACCACCACCGCTTAACTGGACACCCATGCTTGCCCCAAACACTGATACTTAAATGTGGAAATAATTTCCTTAAAATTTGACAGAAAAATTATGGTTTTGTTTTATAAATAAAATTAATCGAAAGGAATTAATTGGAATTAAAACCATGATTTAATATTTAAGTTAATAAAATTTTATTTAGAATATTCAGGCAAGCAAAGTTTAATGTTAAAATGGTTAAAAAACATTTAATATTCGAGGATAACAGAGAGTCTGAAAGCTTTATCTTTAAAAAATATTTTAGTCTAAAATAATAGTTATTTTTGGAGTAAAATAATAAATAAAATATTTTTCAAATCTTAAACTTTAACTTTAAAATTTAAATACCCTAATAAATGACTTACTTATGACCCAGTTCGTGAGTGATCGTGTGGGAAAGCATAATGCCATTATCCTCATTAACGCTGCAGGATTGCTTGGGCTTGCACATCCCACCCACATTGGCCAAGCCCAGGGTCCTGGAAAAAATCACCAAAATATATATCTAGATTCCAGATAAAACCATATATAATATTATTAAAACTCACATGCAGTTGTTGGCACAAATATTTTTACGAGTAATTAGAATGGCCACATCGTGATGATGGGGATCCTTTTCGCTGATTTTGTTTAATTTGTGCTGCCAGCTGGAGTTTAAAACAAAATAAAATAATTAATATTTATTTTAAAATATAAAATACTAAAAATTATTAAGTAAAGAACCTGCAGAATCGATCCAGATTCTTCTGAGCATTCTGACTGAGATTCAGCTGCTGCTGGGATTCGTCTTCATCCAGTTGGATGATCCGGACCACCACGATCTCAATGGAGTTGCCGATGCTGGGGTCCTTGTAGAGGGCCGACACCATGTTCATGATGGTGAGCAGATAGCCGTTGAGGTCCTTGTGGAAGGCCGACATAGTGGCATCAGCCACGATCAGGGTCTCCACGTGCCGAGGACTGCTGATGGAGCGCCGTCGTCGAGGCGTCTGCTCCGCCGGTGGCGTCTCCTGGAATTGTGTCTCGTACTTGAATTTGGTGTGCGGCGGACGATGGTGACGCTGCCGGCGAGGATGCTGGCGAGGATGCGGCCGATGGTGGTGGTGATGATTCCGACGTATCTGCCGTCCGCCCTGGATCTTCACCTTGCCCCGGGCCTGCCACTCCAGGCGGGTCTCCATCCGTCGGCGGGGCTCCCTCGTCCCGCAGTTACTGACCCCCGATGTGGAGGAAGACGAGCCTCCTCCGGCCGCTCCTCCTCTCTTCCGATTGTGCCGCTTTCTGGACTAGAATTTTAAATTAAAATCCTTAGTTTCAAAAGACATATGTAGAAGGTGTATATATTTTGAGTTACCTTTGGCTTCACGGAGGCCCTCTGGAAGACCACATGGGGATGACCATTTTCGGGATCCGGTTCGTGGTGCTTGGACGGCTCTATGAAGTACTCATTGCTGGCCGTCCGTATGTGACCCACCAGGCCAGAGCACGTGGAGATGGCCACGTTGGTGTTGGCCTCCTGACCCCTGACCTTGCCCTGGAAGTGGCAGTTCAGATTACGGGCCGGCAAGGGCGATCTGGTGCGAAGATCCCGACGGTGTCGCTCCACAACCAGATGCGGTGCCAGGAAGTAGCTATGCGGGCTACGAGGAGAAAGATCTTGAGATGAATCCTAGGGGCGTCAAGTCTTACTTACACTAGCTCCAGGTGCAACGTTTCATTGGCCAGAGGCAGTTGCAAGTGCAGTTCTGCCGGCTCCAGATCCTGATTCGAGAGACTACGTCGCTGGCGATGCCGACGATGATCCCGCTCATGGGTGTAGACCAGGTCGTGGGTCATGAAAAGGCCATTGGAGTGTACGCGTCGCGGCACCACTAGCTGCCCCTCACCGGGCATCAGTTCGCCGGTATGGAGTCCGTGCAGAGGACCCGTTGCCCCCGATCCCGGGGCCAGCCACAGGAGTAGAAGCAGGGGTAGGAGGAGGAGCTGTCGGACGGGGCAGTGATCCTGTGACATCCTGTTGCTCAAATCCATGTCTCCTGATCCGCAGCCCTAGCCGTTGTCCAGCCGAGTTCTCAGCAGCATGGCAGCGATTGCATTCTACGCCGCGAGGATCCTGAAGGACTCAAAGGATTTAACTGAAAAGATGCAAGAAATTATTATTTTTAATCCAAAACTATTAGATATCCATCTTGGTAATCATATTTGATTAGAAATCAATCAAAAGGGCCTGAATACTTTTGCGGTTTGGCTATTTTTATTGATTTTAGACTCGAGACCCTCTATGCGGTTTCTGTCTGGCGCCAGATCTTAGCCAGGTTAGGAAAACCTATCCACCAGAGGAGGAGGGGCGGCTAGGCTTAACCCATAACCAGCCAGACTATGCTAAGTATATGCCATCAACAGAAATGGATATCTCTGCCGGATAATAAATAAAAGGTGATTTGCTTTTGGCCAACACTTTCGAGTTGTGGGGGCACTAGAGTAGCCAAAAATGGCTAAAAAAAAATCGAATCGAAAATCTTTAGACAAGACACGGGCCATAAAATTAAGCAAATTTTATTTGCCTTTAGTTTTTAGTTGTTATTT
Organism: Drosophila parabipectinata; assembly: GCA_018153455.1. Lineage (NCBI taxonomy): Eukaryota > Metazoa > Arthropoda > Insecta > Diptera > Drosophilidae > Drosophila > Drosophila parabipectinata. The sequence goes on from JAECYA010000055.1 coordinate 5,902,456, forward strand.
TTTTTTTTTTTAAGCGGCGCTTCAAAGCAACAAGAACAACATCCCATCTGAGCCAAGTTCGAGCCAAGTCCGAGTCATTATCAAAGCAACACGACAACTTAATTATTCAATAGATTGACGCAGTCAACGGGGCTCTTATCACGATCACGATTTGTAATTTATGATAAATGTTGGCAATTCCATTAATAAAATTAAACAAAAGCTCATTAGCTTCAGAGCCGATTTGCAATCGAAACAAAAGCAAGAAACTAAATCAAAATTATCAGAATTTAAACTAGACTTCCCCAAAAAAAAATACGATCTGGAGAGTTGTATACTCTTAGTTTTTGAAAGATTTTATTAATTTATATTGAGTTATATTTATTAGATTTTTTAAATAATTTTATGAAGCTTTTTGATGCTTTTTTTTTTTTTTGGAAAGACCCACTCAAAAGTTTGACGTCATTTTGTATTGAAAATTAACACTTTTTTTGGGACTGCGTCAGTAAAAAATACATAAAATCAATAAGAAAGTAATAACAAATATATAACTGAGGTATTAAATCTAGGAGAAATTTGTTGGATTCATTTAAAGTATTTTTATTGACTTGCTTAAATAAATACTTGCTTAAATAATACTTGTTTTAAATAAATATTTTAAATGGTCTTTTGAGAGGGTTGTTAAAATAACATTAATTCTTTTCATTCTTATTACTTGGTGTTAAAAAATATTTTAATTTATGATTCAAGATTTTGAATTAAACAACTTTAAAAGTAATCCTCTTAAGTCAATATAAAATTGATTTAAATATTTTTTAAAACTCAATGTACCCTGTTTCAAAATATTTATGTGCGAAGATATTTTTTCCTTAATACAGTAGCTTTAAGAAAATAATACAATTACTTCCATTTATTCAAGCTTATCTTAAATATAATTATTTGAATTACTTTTATACATGTACATATATATGTATTTATGTACAAAAATACCTTTAAAGAACAATCTAATTTCTTATAAAATTTGGTAAAAAATCCTCTAAAAAATTAATTAAAACTTCCCATAGAGTGTATATGTATAAGTTAAATGTATCCCGTATACCCCATTCAAGAGGGAAGAGCATCTGCCTGGCGCCAATGACCTTGATGTGGAGATGTGGCGCCTGCGGCACAGGTGCCGTTCTTAATTCCGAATTCAATGCGAACTCATCATGGCCATATAATGATGGCCATAAAATATGCGCTTAAATATTGGATATACCCCGAAAATTCCCACTCGCCGGCAATTCCTGTTTGTCTCTCTTTTTTTGTTCTTTCTTCTAAAGATATATTATATTTAGACTTATTCTGTGAATCTAAAGTCGGCGAAACTTGAAAGAGTTCCCATCTAAATTAGCAAGCGCCACATGATTGTATATTAAAATGTATGTGCCATTGTCCGTCTGTCCGCCTGTCCGTTTTGTATTTTTTTTTTTCCTTCATTATGCTGCTGAAATGACAGAGAATGGCGACCGGCAGTAGGCGCCACTTTTAATTATCAATCAATCAATCACTGCCGCCCGACGGCTCCCTCCATTAAATGTCAGCCAATTGATTGCAAAGCCTCGAAGACTGGGACGCCAGTCGAGGCGTCCTCTCCGCTGTCCACCCATGGCTGGGTCCCCCTCCCCCCTTATTGCCTCCCTTTTTGGTGAATGATCAATGATCGTTGGGGTATTGTGGGCTCGGCTGGCTTGGAGCTCCAGGACTAGCAAGATCTCTGCCATGAGGATGTCATCAATCAACGAAATCTTGGCATTGCCATTCAAGACTAATTTTAAGTTTTAAGTTTAAGAATAAAAAACCTCTTAGAATAATAACAAGGCCCTTATAGTATAATTGATATTCCAAGAACTGAAATGATCTCATTCATGTATTCCATTCAGAAATTTCACTTGAATTGAATTTCAATTTCCTTCGATTGGGGAAGTACCTCAATCAAAAAAAGTAAACCTACGTCATACGTTGGCGTTTGATTTTTTTTTATTTATTAATTTTTTATGAAGCTTTTTTAGGCAATTTTCAGACATTTATCAGAAGATTTGTCACCTCTGATTTTGGTCAAGCGATCCATCGATCATCGCCTTTCGGCCAAGTGACGCATATTTATGTTAATGAAAGGCCATATCAAGATCGGATATATACACCTCCACCTCCTTAGCCTTCTCTCCTTATAGCTATAGCTATGGCCACATCCATACATATATCTTAAATCCAAAGACCCTCTGGCTCTGACTCTGGCGAATTTCCGATTTCACTTTGTGCCTCCAGCTAGTACTCCGAAAAGGCGAAGCAATTTGTACGCCCACCGATTTGCCAGACCCCAAGACTTTTCAGACCAGACTGGGCCAAAGACCGGACCAAAATGGATCTCCGAGCTGGAGAATTGAGGCGTTGGGGATCTGGACGGGGGTCTTCGCTATCCACATCCACATAGGCATTGGCGGAGCCGGTGGAGCTGGAGCTGGAAGCTTGGAGCTGGATTCTCCATTCATGTGTTTCTGCCATTCATGCGTCGTTGTGGATTCATTGAGAAACGCACAGGCCCACTCCATACACACATTTCGTTTTTCTATACACTTTCTTTAAAGGGGTATTAACTTTTTATAGCAGAACTTACATATATAAGATTTTATTTTGTGAGAAAAAAATGTATTGTCATATTTCATAGTTTTTCAAGATGCATTCTATATTTTGTATAAAAATAGTACATATCTAATTTTATTTTGGTATTATTGTTAATAATACAATACAATACTATAATTAAATAATGTCTTTCAGATTTAAAACACAACTTACAAAGTTGGAAACCTCTTTTTTTAATTTATTGAAATGTATCTCAAAAGTTTGAAACTTAAAATTCAAAATATTCAAGTTTCAGTTAAATCTTTCTATAGAGATCTGTAGATATATGGTAAAGATCTATAAAGGTATAGATCCTTTTTAAGGATTTAGGTTTTTAATAAAGCTAAGAACAGTTTTTATGATTAGGATGTAAGATTGGAAGTAGGAGGAAGTAGGACTTTTCAAAATAGTTCAAAACTCTTAAAAAATTCTTATAAAACCCCTAAAAAAAGAGTATTTGCAAACTCCTCTTGCTCTTTTTCCGCCTTTTTCGTTTATGGGTTTTTTTTTTATGAATGAAATGAAACTTTTCACGTAAAACGACGATTCCATATTGCTCGCTTCGGCTACGGTTGGGTTGGGTTTGCCCCCCCAAAGACCCCCTAAGGCCCCTTGGGCCTCCAGACCCCTTCCATTTCCCATAGGCAGTGTGTGTGTATTTTTTTTCTCCCATCTCGGGGCATACTATTTGAATCTCAAGTCTCGGATCTCGGATCTTTGGGCTTCGCTGGCGCGTTCGTTGGCATGTGGGCCGAAAATGTATTTTTATGGCAACGTCGTTCGATTTATTATTTAATTTTTTTGTTGTTTTGTCTTTTTGTTTGTGTTATTATTACCAAGTAGTATATGTTTGTGTGCTTTGTATTTTTTTTTATATTTTGCACAGCATTTCTTGGGGATGATGTGCTGGTGCAGTTTTATGGACCGTCAATGGATCGAATTGGCCAACTGGTTCGGGCCAAAAAAAAAGGCAACTAAAAACTTGAGAAAAACATTGTTTAATTTTTAGTTTATTTGTCACCAGATTACATTGTTGCTATTTATTTTTTTTTTTTTCTGTGACCATACATGACTTGCTGTTTTTTTGTTTTTTACCGTTTTTGGGAGTAATTTTTTGTATATTTTTTTGGCCAGACAGTTAGATAAATTTTTTATTTATTTTTGTTTTTTTTTGCCATGCTGAGATCACACAGGAAATTAGCTGGATGTGTGTGTGCAAAGAAACAGCAGAGGAAGTGGGAATAGCGAAGCCCAAAAAGTCATAGATCGCTGGCCCGTGATAAGATACAGATAGAAGATACCAGATACAAAATATCAGATACTATTAAGATACTAGATACCAGATACAAATGGATCTGGTCGAGCTCGACCTTGTTGCTTTAGATTTTTATTAATTTTCTCTTTAAATTTGTTAGGATTTGTCATTGGTTGTTTCCTAGATATGATTATGGTATTTACTAAATTAGCTAAAATAATGAAAATGAAATAAAAATTGATTTAAAATTTAGTAGATTTTAGGACGCTTTTTTAAGGAGAATGTAGCTAGTATGCATGCATATTTTCTTATAGGATTCAGTCTTCTAAGCCCTAGTCCCTCAAAGTCTTTACTTTTTGAAGGATTTTGGTGTTTATTCCTAAATAAATACTCTTATTAAATAACCTATATTTCTGAATTAGATATATTATATATTTAAATATTTCTATAATTAAAAAAAGCCAAAGAAACCTATTCCAAGCTAACAAGCTTCAATAGGATGTCAATAGGTCTTTTTGGCTTATCTATTGAAACCCTTGAGAAGTTTCAGAAAAATGTTGCCATATTTATAATATTTTTTACATTATATAAAGTTATATAAAGTTATATAAGTAATATAAAGTTTCTAATATAAAGAAAACGTTTTACAAAAGTTTAAAATTATTTAATGTTTAAGACAATCTAGGATAAACTGCCAAACCAAAAAATCTTATCAGAACTAGCCATAAGCATACCGAGTTCGATTCCGATTCTGATTCCGTTTAGTTTCCGAATTAGCTGCCAAAATCGAGTTCGAATCCAATTTCGAAAAACTGATCCTCGGATGAAGCCCGCAAATATTTTAAAACCGCAAACAAAAACCGACAGCAAAAAAAAAAAAATAAATAAAAATAAAAACAAAGAAAGGGACGGCGTCAAGCCGGCGATGGTGTGTTTTTTGTTGTTTTTGATTGTGGGTTTTTTTGTTGCTTATTTTTTATTTTATTTGTGTGTGCGTTTTTTTTTTAATTTAGCTTGGCTTTAGGGGCGGTGATTATAATGCCAGGTAGGAGAACACCGGCGGCTTTCGGTTTCCGCTGCCAGAAGATTTCACAAGACGCGCGAATACATAAAGTACAAAACCAACAAAAAAATAAAAATACATAAAAAACAATCAAATAAAAAATGATTTGTCCCGGGCACTGGCACTCGCAAAAAAAACCAAATACGAGACACGAGATTACGATTTTTCGATTCAACACCGATCTTCCATTTAATCACACACTCACAGCTATACACATTGTATTTATTTTCTTATTCAATTATTTAACATAAACAAAATAAGTTTGTTTTTTGAGCGAAGACACCACACGGTCTATTTTGTTCGAAAAAACGCGATATCTTCGACTTTTCATCCGATTCGGTGGCATGCGTTGTGCGCGCTGCGAGATTGCTTTTCAAATTGAAAGTTCGGTTGAACGCGACAGCGTTTTCAACATGTTGCAGCTCTTGGTTTGACGAGCGCCAGTGTTGTGCAACTTCGAACAGAAATTCCATTTTTTGAAGTTTTCCAACAGAAAGCTGCAGAAAGTCGCGCGATTATTTAGTTATATTAAATAAATTAATAACTAAATATAATAACTTCATATTAAACTATAATAACTTCATTTAAATAATATAAATAATTTGAATAATAATAAAAAACAATAATAATAAATTCTTCCTCTGAATATATTGGAGATGGGTGGTGGAGGTGGGGAAGGAAGGAGTAGGATTTCTGATGTCCTGCCACCACATCCTCAATTACTTCGTTTTGGAGCCCGGGACATATTTTTTACCAACCACACCCATACACTTTTTAAATTTTAGGTGCATTTTAGCATTAGCAGTGATCTTCAAATCAAAACTCACGTTTACTTAGAGATTAGAACCTTGACGACGCTGATTTTCCCCCAATAAAAGGCTTGAAAACAGAGGAAAAGACTTTCTTAAGTAATATTTAGTGGAAAATAAAAATAAACAAAAAATTGTAGCAATATTGTAGTAGCCTGTCTGTTGATTTTTTTTTGTTGTTGTTGCCATGCGTGTTTGCTGTATAATTATAATCGTATCATGCACATCTTCTTTATGGCGACGATCAGCAGAAATTGCTGCCTTATCTCTCGGCTCTTCCAGAAACGGCTCAAAAAAAGAAGAGGAAATATTGGGTGGAGGAGGGGCTATAAGGCCGGCGCATCCCGCCAAGGACACTCCGTTAAATGCGGCCCTGCAGCTAAAAAAAAAACAAATAATAAGAAACTAAAAATAAAAACAAAAGGGGAGTAAATTGTTTAAAATTATCACATACTAAAGCTGCCGGAGGAACAGGAGTGGTCTGCTGCTCTTCTTTCTCCACAGTTCTTCATCCTCTTTGGTTTTTTTTCTGATGTTCTTCTACACCGAAAAAAATTGTTAGGTTAAACAGAATTTATAAAATAGATATTCTCTCTCTATCTCTCTAAAAGATATTGTATCTTTTTATCTCTCAGATATATCTATTTTTTTAAGTGCATCTTCTCCGTCGATCCTCCACCGAAGCAAATCACATTATTAGCCGCCGTCGCTGTCCGCCGAGTGTCCGTCTGTCCGGCGTAGTTGCACGTTATTTTTAAAATTTCGTTCGTTCGGCCCCCGTTTGATTTTAGGCGCCAAGCGATGTCGCCGGCGTTTGGCTGCAAATTGTGGCGACACGTCTGGAGCGTGGCAGCAGCAACAGCAATAGCAGCACAGATACAGATACAACTTCTTACAATTCAGATACAAGATACAAGCAAGCAGATAAGGCGCCAAAAGAGCGCTAGTGTCAGAGGGAGATGGAGCTAATGATCTGTGAGAGGGAGCTGTTGTGTCGGAAGATACAAGATAAGGGAGACGGGCCAACAGACGCCACCAACGCCAGACTGCCGGCTAGAAAACGAAAAAAAAATAAAAAAACCGGGCAGCATCGGCTCTGCCGGCGCCTCAGTCGCTGCGATGCCGGCAGATATCAAGCACGTCTCAATCTCAATCATTCAGGGTCTGGTCTCGGGGTCTGGAAAGCCACTGCCGCTCAATTAACAATGAAAAGTCGGTCTGGTACGTCATAATATATTTTTATCTGATTACCTGGCTGCGGTGAGCGCTAGAGATGGACTTGGCGGCGTGTCACGCCAGCATCACTTGGAAATTAAAATTAGTTATATAATAATTAATTAAACAATAAGAAGTATAAACTTTCTCCTTGAAATTTTGTAGATTTAAATTTCAAGTTTTTTAAGAAAATAATCTGATAATAAATTCTTATTGATTTATTTTCTACTCCCTTTTTTTAAACACAACTTATTTTCTGTGTACCTCGTGACACGAGCCCACCTTCAGGCATTTACAAGGCAAGCAGTGGCGCCGATCGCCAGGGACGCCAAATGGATGGCCCGGTCGGGTCCCACAGCACCGCAGAATCGTGCCTTAGCTCCGTCCCGACTCACAAACACAACTGCACGCTCAGCTCCAGATACACAGATACACAGATACAGATACAGATGCAGATGCAGATTGTATGTCGGCTTTGGCGCTGACTCTGGGCCTGGAATAACATCATTGCCGGTCCGTCTGTCATCCGTGTTGTTTGCATTGTTTTTTGTTTGTTGCTTCCTCCGGCCCGCCATTAGTGCTCAGATTCTGTGGCGTATGTATGTAATTTTTCGCGTGACTCCCATGTCAAGATTTGATCTTCAGCAGATCTCACTCGTGGCGTCTACGTCTGCGCCTGAGTCTGCGCCGACGTCAACGTGGCGCGGGGCGGCGCAACGCTGGCGTCAGTCGCCAGTCTCATCAATCGCGGACCTGGGATCGCGGAAAAAGGTCAAAATTGTGAAATGTTGCCACAAAAACAACCATATTTGCATAAATATTCAGTGGAGGAATATTTCATGAACATGAAATCCCCACAATTTTGTGGGGTACCCTTTACAAGAATCTAAAAAAATTTTTAAAATCCTATTTAAGGAACGGTTTTTAAAATTTTCGAAGTTTTCCCAAGGGACTTACCCCAACAATATTGTGGGTTTTCCCAATTTCCGATCAGGAAATAAAGTACCATTCAGTAATCAGGGAACCCAAAAGCGACTTTCCTTATTCAAAAAATTGCATAAATATCGATTTTTAATTTTTCGAATTTTTTCCAAGGGGTTCCCTAAAAAATTGTTGGTTTTCCCAATTTCCACACTTTTGCTCCTTCCGATGGCCATAACTCTGGCAATTTGTATCCGATCAGGAAATAAAGAACCATTTAGTAATCAGGGAACCCAACAGCGACTTTCCTCATTTAAAACATTGCATAATTATTTTTTTTTTAATTTTTCGAATTTTTTCCAAGGGTTTCTCCTACAACATTTTGGGTTTTACCAATTTCCACACTTTTGCTCCTTCCGATGGCCATAGCTCTGGCAATTTGCATCCGATCAGAAAATAAAGTACCATTTAGTAATCAGGGAACCCAAAAGCAACTTTCCTTGTTTAAAACATTGCATAAATATCGTTTTTTAATTTTTCGATTTTTTTCCTAGGGGTTCCTCTAAAAAATTGTGGGTTTTCCCAATTTCCACACTTTTGCTCCTTCCGATGGCCATAGCCCTGGCAATTTGCATCCGATCAGGAAATAAAATACCAATTAGTAATCAGGGAACCCAAAAGCGACTTTCCTCATTCAAAACATTGCATAAATATCTTTTTTTATTTTTTCAAATTTTTTCCAAGGGTTTCTCCTACAATATTGTGGGATTTCCCAATTTCCACACTTTTGCTCCTTCCGATGGCCATAGCTCTGGCAATTTGCATCCGATCAGGAAATAAAGTACCATTTAGTAATCAGGGAACCCAAAAGCGACTTTCCTTGTTTAAAACATTGCATAATTATTTTTTTTTTAATTTTTCGAATTTTTTCCAATGGGTTCCCCTACAAAATTGAAGGTTTTCCCAATTTCCACACTTATGCTCCTTCCGATGGCCATAGCCCTGGCAATTTGCATCCGATCAGGAAATAAAGTACCATTTAGTAATCAGGGAACCCAAACGCGACTTTCCTCATTCAACAAATTGCATAAATATCGTTTTTTAATTTTTCGAATTTTTTCCAATGGGTTCCCCTACAAAATTGAAGGTTTTCCCAATTTCCACACTTTTGCTTCTTCCGATGGCCATAGCTCTGGCAATTTGTATCCGATCAGGAAATAAAGTACCATTTAGTAATCAGGGAACCCAAAAGCGACTTTCCTCATTCAAAACATTGCATAAATATCGTTTTTTCATTTTTCAAATTTTTTCCAAGGGGTTCCCCTACAAAATTGTAGGTTTTCCCAATTTCCCCACTTTTGCTCCTTCCGATGGCCATAGCTCTGGCAATTTGTATCCGATCAGGAAATAAAGAACCATTTAGTAATCAGGGAACCCAAAAGCGACTTTCCTCATTTAAAACATTGCATAATTATTTTTTTTTTTAATTTTTCGAATTTTTTCCAATGGGTTCCCCTAAAAAATTGTGGGTTTTCCCAATTTCCCCACTTTTGCTCCTTCCGATGGCCATAGCTCTGGCAATTTGTATCCGATCAGGAAATAAAGTACTAATTAGTAATCAGGGAACCCAAAAGCGACTTTCCTCATTCAAAACATTGCATAAATATCGTTTTTTAATTTTTCGAATTTTTTCCAAGGGGTTCCCCTACAATATTGTGGGTTTTCCCAATTTCCACACTTTTGCTCCTTCCGATGGCCATAGCTCTGGCAATTTGTATCCGATCAGGAAATAAAGTACTAATTAGTAATCAGGGAACCCAAAAGCGACTTTCCTCATTCAAAACATTGCATAAATATCGTTTTTTAATTTTTCGAATTTTTTCCAAGGGTTTCCCCTACAATATTGTGGGTTTTCCCAATTTCCACACTTTTGCTCCTTCCGATGGCCATAGCTCTGGCAATTTGCATCCGATCAGGAAATAAAGTACCATTTAGTAATCAGGGAACCCAAAAGCGACTTTCCTCATTCAAAACATTGCTTAAATATCGTTTTTTAATTTTTCGAATTTTTTCCAAGGGGTTCCCCTAAAAAATTGTGGGTTTTCCCAATTTCCACACTTTTGCTCCTTCCGATGGCCATAACTCTGGCAATTTGCATCCGATCAGGAAATAAAGAACCATTTAGTAATCAGCGAACCCAAACGCGACTTTCCTCATTCAAAACATTGCATAAATATCGATTTTTCATTTTTCGAATTTTTTCCAAGGGGTTCCCCTACAAAATTGTAGGTTTTCCCAATTTCCACACTTTTGCTCCTTCCGATGGCCATAACTCTGGCAATTTGTATCCGATCAGGAAATAAAGAACCATTTAGTAATCAGGGAACCCAAAAGCGACTTTCCTCATTCAAAACATTGCATAAATATCGATTTTTAATTTTTCGAATTTTTTCCAAGGGGTTCCCCTACAAAATTGAAGGTTTTCCCAATTTCCACACTTATGCTCCTTCCGATGGCCATAGCCCTGGCAATTTGCATCCGATCAGGAAATAAAGTACCATTTAGTAAACAGGGAACCCAAACGCGACTTTCCTCATTCAAAACATTGCATAAATATCGATTTTTCATTTTTCGAATTTTTTATAAGGGGTTCCCCTACAAAATTGTAGGTTTTCCCAATTTCCACACTTTTGCTCCTTCCGATGGCCATAACTCTGGCAATTTGTATCCGATCAGGAAATAAAGAACCATTTAGTAATCAGGGAACCCAAAAGCGACTTTCCTCATTTAAAACATTGCATAATTATTTTTTTTTTAATTTTTCGAATTTTTTCCAAGGGGTTCCCCTACAAAATTGAAGGTTTTCCCAATTTCCACACTTCTGCTCCTTCCGATGGCCATAGCTCTGGCAATTTGCATCCGATCAGGAAATAAAGTACCATTTAGTAATCAGGGAACCCAAAAGCGACTTTCCTCATTTAAAACATTGCATAATTATTTTTTTTTTAATTTTTCGAATTTTTTCCAAGGGGTTCCCCTACAAAATTGAAGGTTTTCCCAATTTCCACACTTTTGCTCCTTCCGATGGCCATAGCTCTGGCAATTTGCATCCGATCAGGAAATAAAGTACCATTTAGTAATCAGGGAACCCAAAAGCGACTTTCCTTGTTTAAAACATTGCATAAATATCTTTTTTATTTTTTCGAATTTTTTCCAAGGGTTTCTCCTACAATATTGTGGGTTTTCCCAATTTCCACACTTTTGCTCCTTCCGATGGTCATAGCTCTGGCAATTTGCATCCGATCAGGAAATAAAGTACCATTTAGTAATCAGGGAACCCAAAAGCGACTTTCCTTGTTTAAAACATTGCATAAATATCTTTTTTTATTTTTTCGAATTTTTTCCAAGGGTTTGCCCTACAACATTGTGGGTTTTCCCAATTTCCACACTTTTGCTCCTTCCGATGGCCATAGCTCTGGCAATTTGTATCCGATCAGGAAATAAAGTACCTAGTAGTAATTAGGGAACCCAAAAGCGACTTTTCTCATTCAAAACATTGCATAAATATCTTTTTTTAATTTTTCGAATTTTTTCCAAGGGTTTGCCCTACAACATTGTGGGTTTTCCCAATTTCCACACTTTTGCTCCTTCCGATGGCCATAGCTCTGGCAATTTGTATCCGATCAGGAAATAAAGAACCATTTAGTAATCAGGGAACCCAAAAGCGACTTTCCTCATTTAAAACATTGCATAATTATTTTTTTTTTAATTTTTCGAATTTTTTCCAATGGGTTCCCCTAAAAAATTGTGGGTTTTCCCAATTTCCCCACTTTTGCTCCTTCCGATGGCCATAGCTCTGGCAATTTGTATCCGATCAGGAAATAAAGTACTAATTAGTAATCAGGGAACCCAAAAGCGACTTTCCTCATTCAAAACATTGCATAAATATCGTTTTTTAATTTTTCGAATTTTTTCCAAGGGGTTCCCCTACAATATTGTGGGTTTTCCCAATTTCCACACTTTTGCTCCTTCCGATGGCCATAGCTCTGGCAATTTGTATCCGATCAGGAAATAAAGTACTAATTAGTAATCAGGGAACCCAAAAGCGACTTTCCTCATTCAAAACATTGCATAAATATCGTTTTTTAATTTTTCGAATTTTTTCCAAGGGGTTCCCCTACAATATTGTGGGTTTTCCCAATTTCCACACTTTTGCTCCTTCCGATGGCCATAGCTCTGGCAATTTGCATCCGATCAGGAAATAAAGTACCATTTAGTAATCAGGGAACCCAAAAGCGACTTTCCTCATTCAAAACATTGCTTAAATATCGTTTTTTAATTTTTCGAATTTTTTCCAAGGGGTTCCCCTAAAAAATTGTGGGTTTTCCCAATTTCCACACTTTTGCTCCTTCCGATGGCCATAACTCTGGCAATTTGCATCCGATCAGGAAATAAAGTACCATTTAGTAATCAGCGAACCCAAACGCGACTTTCCTCATTCAAAACATTGCATAAATATCGATTTTTCATTTTTCGAATTTTTTCCAAGGGGTTCCCCTACAAAATTGTAGGTTTTCCCAATTTCCACACTTTTGCTCCTTCCGATGGCCATAACTCTGGCAATTTGTATCCGATCAGGAAATAAAGAACCATTTAGTAATCAGGGAACCCAAAAGCGACTTTCCTCATTCAAAACATTGCATAAATATCGATTTTTAATTTTTCGAATTTTTTCCAAGGGGTTCCCCTACAAAATTGAAGGTTTTCCCAATTTCCACACTTATGCTCCTTCCGATGGCCATAGCCCTGGCAATTTGCATCCGATCAGGAAATAAAGTACCATTTAGTAAACAGGGAACCCAAACGCGACTTTCCTCATTCAAAACATTGCATAAATATCGATTTTTCATTTTTCGAATTTTTTATAAGGGGTTCCCCTACAAAATTGTAGGTTTTCCCAATTTCCACACTTTTGCTCCTTCCGATGGCCATAACTCTGGCAATTTGTATCCGATCAGGAAATAAAGAACCATTTAGTAATCAGGGAACCCAAAAGCGACTTTCCTCATTTAAAACATTGCATAATTATTTTTTTTTTAATTTTTCGAATTTTTTCCAAGGGGTTCCCCTACAAAATTGAAGGTTTTCCCAATTTCCACACTTCTGCTCCTTCCGATGGCCATAGCTCTGGCAATTTTCATCCGATCAGGAAATAAAGTACCATTTAGTAATCAGGGAACCCAAAAGCGACTTTCCTCATTTAAAACATTGCATAATTATTTTTTTTTAATTTTTCGAATTTTTTTCCAAGGGGTTCCCCTACAAAATTGAAGGTTTTCCCAATTTCCACACTTTTGCTCCTTCCGATGGCCATAGCTCTGGCAATTTGCATCCGATCAGGAAATAAAGTACCATTTAGTAATCAGGGAACCCAAAAGCGACTTTCCTTGTTTAAAACATTGCATAAATATCTTTTTTTATTTTTTCGAATTTTTTCCAAGGGTTTGCCCTACAACATTGTGGGTTTTCCCAATTTCCACACTTTTGCTCCTTCCGATGGCCATAGCTCTGGCAATTTGTATCCGATCAGCAAATAAAGTACCTAGTAGTAATTAGGGAACCCAAAAGCGACTTTTCTCATTCAAAACATTGCATAAATATCTTTTTTTAATTTTTCGAATTTTTTCCAAGGGTTTGCCCTACAACATTGTGGGTTTTCCCAATTTCCACACTTTTGCTCCTTCCGATGGCCATAGCTCTGGCAATTTGCATCCGATCAGCAAATAAAGTACCATTTAGTAATCAGGGAACCCAAAAGCGACTTTCCTCATTCAAAACATTGCTTAAATATCGTTTTTTAATTTTTCGAATTTTTTCCAAGGGGTTCCCCTACAAAATTGTAGGTTTTCCCAATTTCCACACTTTTGCTCCTTCCGATGGCCATAGCTCTGGCAATTTGCATCCGATCAGGAAATAAAGTACCATTTAGTAATCAGGGAACCCAAAAGCGACTTTCCTTGTTTAAAACATTGCATAAATATCTTTTTTTATTTTTTCGAATTTTTTCCAAGGGTTTCTCCTACAATATTGTGGGTTTTCCCAATTTCCACACTTTTGCTCCTTCCGATGGCCATAGCTCTGGCAATTTGCATCCGATCAGGAAATAAAGTACCATTTAGTAATCAGGGAACCCAAAAGCGACTTTCCTTGTTTAAAACATTGCATAAATATCGTTTTTTCATTTTTCGAATTTTTTCCAAGGGTTTCCCCTACAAAATTGTGGGTTTTCCCAATTTCCACACTTTTGCTCCTTCCGATGGCCATAGCTCTGGCAATTTGCATCCGATCAGGAAATAAAGTACCATTTAGTAATCAGGGAACCAAAAAGCGACTTTCCTCATTGAAAACAATGCATAAATATCTTTTTTAATTTTTCGAATTTTTTCCAAGGGTTTCTCCTACAACACTTTGGGTTTTACCAATTTCCACACTTTTGCTCCTTCCGATGGCCATAGCTCTGGCAATTTGCATCCGATCAGGAAATAAAGTACCATTTAGTAATCAGGGAACCCAAAAGCGACTTTCCTCATTCAAAACATTGCATAAATATCTTTTTTAATTTTTCGAATTTTTTCCAAGGGTTTGCCCTACAAAATTGTGGGTTTTCCCAATTTCCACACTTTTGCTCCTTCCGATGGCCATAGCTCTGGCAATTTGCATCCGATCAGGAAATAAAGTACCTAGTAGTAATCAGGGAACCCAAAAGCGACTTTCCTCATTCAAAACATTGCTTAAATATCGTTTTTTAATTTTTCGAATTTTTTCCAAGGGGTTCCCCTACAAAATTGAAGGTTTTCCCAATTTCCACACTTTTGCTTCTTCCGATGGCCATAGCTCTGGCAATTTGCATCCGATCAGCAAATAAAGTACCATTTAGTAATCAGGGAACCCAAACGCGACTTTCCTCATTCAAAAAATTGCAAAAATATAATTTTTTTTATTTTTCGAATTTTTTCCAAGGGTTTCCCCTACAAAATTGTGGGTTTTCCCAATTTCCACACTTTTGCTTCTTCCGGTGGCCATAGCTCTGGCAATTTGCATCCGATCAGCAAATAAAGTACCATTTAGTAATCAGGGAACCCAAAAGCAACTTTCCTTGTTTAAAACATTGCATAAATATCGTTTTTTAATTTTTCAAATTTTTTCCAAGGGGTTCCCCTACAACATTGTGGGTTTTCCCAATTTCCACACTTTTGCTCCTTCCGATGGCCATAGCTCTGGCAATTTGCATCCGATCAGGAAATAAAGTACCATTTAGTAATCAGGGAACCCAAAAGCAACTTTCCTTGTTTAAAACATTGCATAAATATCGTTTTTTAATTTTTCGAATTTTTTCCAAGGGGTTCCCCTACAATATTGTGGGATTTCCCAATTTCCACACTTTTGCTCCTTCCGATGGCCATAGCTCTGGCAAGTTGTATCCGATCAGCAAATAAAGTACCATTTAGTAATCAGGGAACCCAAAAGCGACTTTCCTAATTCAAAGCATTGCTTAAATATCGTTTTTTAATTTTTCGAATTTTTCCAAGGGGTTCCCCTACAAAATTGTTGGTTTTCTCAATTTCCACACTTTTGCTCCTTCCGATGGCCATAGCTCTGGCAATTTGCATCCGATCAGGAAATAAAGTACCATTTAGTAATCAGGGAACCCAAAAGCAACTTTCCTTGTTTAAAACATTGCATAAATATCGTTTTTTAATTTTTCGAATTTTTTCCAAGGGGTTCCCCTACAATATTGTGGGTTTTCCCAATTTCCACACTTTTGCTCCTTCCGATGGCCATAGCTCTGGCAATTTGTATCCGATCAGGAAATAAAGTACCATTTAGTATTCAGGGAACCCAAAAGCGACTTTCCTCATTCAAAACATTGCATAAATATCGTTTTTTAATTTTTCGAATTTTTTCCAAGGGGTTCCCCTAAAAAATTGTGGGTTTTCCCAATTTCCACACTTTTGCTCCTTCCGATGGCCATAGCTCTGGCAATTTGCATCCGATCAGCAAATAAAGTATCATTTAGTAATCAGGGAACCCAAAAGCTACTTTCCTCATCCAAATTATTGCCTATATATCGATTTGAAAATTTTCAAATTTTTTCCTAGGGGTACCCCTACAAAATTGTGGGTTTTCCTAATTTCCCCACTTTTGCTCCTTCGGATGACCATAGCTCTGGCAATTCGAATCCGATCAGGAAATAATTTACCATTTAGTAATCAGGGAACCCAAAAGCGACTTTCCTCATTCAAAACATTGCTTAAATATCGTTTTTTAATTTTTCGAATTTTTTCCAAGGGGTTCCCCTACAAAATTGAAGGTTTTCCCAATTTCCACACTTTTGCTTCTTCCGATGGCCATAGCTCTGGCAATTTGTATCCGATCAGGAAATAAAGTACCATTTAGTAATCAGGGAACGCAAAAGCGACTTTCCTCATTCAAAACATTGCATAAATATCGTTTTTTAATTTTTCGAATTTTTTCCAAGGGGTTCCCCTACAAAATTGTGGGTTTTCCCAATTCCCACACTTTTGCTCCTTCCGATGGCCATAGCTCTGGCAATTTGCATCCGATCAGGAAATAAAGTACCATTTAGTAATCAGGGAACCCAAAAGCGACTTTCCTCATTCAAAACATTGCATAAATATCGTTTTTTAATTTTTCGAATTTTTCCAAAGGGTTCCACTACAAAATTGTGGGTTTTCCCAATTTCCACACTTTTGCTTCTTCCGATGGCCATAGCTCTGGCAATTTGCATCCGATCAGGAAATAAAGTACCATTTAGTAATCAGGGAACCCAAAAGCGACTTTCCTCATTCAAAACATTGCATAAATATCTTTTTTTAATTTTTCGAATTTTTTCCAAGGGTTTGCCCTACAAAATTGTGGGTTTTCCCAATTTCCACACTTTTGCTCCTTCCGATGGCCATAGCTCTGGCAATTTGCATCCGATCAGGAAATAAAGTACCTAGTAGTAATCAGGGAACCCAAAAGCGACTTTCCTCATTCAAAACATTGCTTAAATATCGTTTTTTAATTTTTCGAATTTTTTCCAAGGGGTTCCCCTACAAAATTGAAGGTTTTCCCAATTTCCACACTTTTGCTTCTTCCGATGGCCATAGCTCTGGCAATTTGCATCCGATCAGCAAATAAAGTACCATTTAGTAATCAGGGAACCCAAAAGCGACTTTCCTTATTCAAAAAATTGCAAAAATATCATTTTTTTTATTTTTCGAATTTTTTCCAAGGGTTTCCCCTACAAAATTGTGGGTTTTCCCAATTCCCACACTTTTGCTTCTTCCGGTGGCCATAGCTCTGGCAATTTGCATCCGATCAGCAAATAAAGTACCATTTAGTAATCAGGGAACCCAAAAGCAACTTTCCTTGTTTAAAACATTGCATAAATATCGTTTTTTAATTTTTCAAATTTTTTCCAAGGGGTTCCCCTACAACATTGTGGGTTTTCCCAATTTCCACACTTTTGCTCCTTCCGATGGCCATAGCTCTGGCAATTTGCATCCGATCAGGAAATAAAGTACCATTTAGTAATCAGGGAACACAAAAGCAACTTTCCTTGTTTAAAACATTGCATAAATATCGTTTTTTAATTTTTCGAATTTTTTCCAAGGGGTTCCCCTACAATATTGTGGGATTTCCCAATTTCCACCCTTTTGCTCCTTCCGATGGCCATAGCTCTGGCAATTTGCATCCGATCAGGAAATAAAGTACCATTTAGTAATCAGGGAACACAAAAGCAACTTTCCTTGTTTAAAACATTGCATAAATATCGTTTTTAATTTTTCAAATTTTTTCCAAGGGGTTCCCCTACAACATTGTGGGTTTTCCCAATTTCCACACTTTTGCTCCTTCCGATGGCCATAGCTCTGGCAATTTGCATCCGATCAGGAAATAAAGTACCATTTAGTAATCAGGGAACACAAAAGCAACTTTCCTTGTTTAAAACATTGCATAAATATCGTTTTTTAATTTTTCGAATTTTTTCCAAGGGGTTCCCCTACAATATTGTGGGATTTCCCAATTTCCACACTTTTGCTCCTTCCGATGGCCATAGCTCTGGCAAGTTGTATCCGATCAGGAAAGTACCATTTAGTAATCAGGGAACCCAAAAGCGACTTTCCTCATTCAAAAAATTGCAAAAATATCATTTTTTTTATTTTTCGAATTTTTTCCAAGGGTTTCCCCTACAAAATTGTGGGTTTTCCCAATTTCCACACTTTTGCTCCTTCCGATGGCCATAGCTCTGGCAAGTTGTATCCGATCAGCAAATAAAGTACCATTTAGTAATCAGGGAACCCAAAAGCGACTTTCCTAATTCAAAGCATTGCTTAAATATCGTTTTTTAATTTTTCGAATTTTTTCCAAGGGGTTCCCCTACAAAATTGTTGGTTTTCTCAATTTCCACACTTTTGCTCCTTCCGATGGCCATAGCTCTGGCAATTTGCATCCGATCAGGAAATAAAGTACCATTTAGTAATCAGGGAACCCAAAAGCAACTTTCCTTGTTTAAAACATTGCATAAATATCGTTTTTTAATTTTTCGAATTTTTTCCAAGGGGTTCCCCTACAAAATTGTGGGTTTTCCCAATTTCCACACTTTTGCTCCTTCCGATGGCCATAGCTCTGGCAATTTGTATCCGATCAGGAAATAAAGTACCATTTAGTATTCAGGGAACCCAATAGCGACTATCCTCATTCAAAACATTGCATAAATATCGTGTTTTAATTTTTCGAATTTTTTCCAAGGGGTTCCCCTAAAAAATTGTGGGTTTTCCCAATTTCCACACTTTTGCTCCTTCCGATGGCCATAGCTCTGGCAATTTGCATCCGATCAGCAAATAAAGTACCATTTAGTAATCAGGGAACCCAAAAGCGACTTTCCTCATTCAAAACATTGCAAAAATATAATTTTTTTTTTATTTTGCGAATTTTTTGCAAGGGGTTCCACTACAACATTGTGCGTTTTCCCAATTTCCACACTTTTGCTCCTTCCGATGGCCATAGCTCTGGCAATTTGCATCCGATCAGGAAATAAAGTATCATTTAGTAATCAGGGAACCCAAAAGCTACTTTCCTCATCCAAATTATTGCCTATATATCGATTTGAAAATTTTCAAATTTTTTCCTAGGGGTTCCCCTACAATATTGTGGGATTTCCCAATTTCCACACTTTTGCTCCTTCCGATGGCCATAGCTCTGGCAAGTTGTATCCGATCAGGAAATAATTTACCATTTAGTAATCAGGGAACCCAAAAGCGACTTTCCTCATTCAAAACATTGCTTAAATATCGTTTTTTAATTTTTCGAATTTTTTCCAAGGGGTTCCCCTACAAAATTGAAGGTTTTCCCAATTTCCACACTTTTGCTCCTTCCGATGGCCATAGCTCTGGCAATTTGCATCCGATCAGGAAATAAAGTACCATCTAGTAATCAGGGAACCCAAAAGCGACTTTCCTCATTCAAAACATTGCATAAATATCGTTTTTTAATTTTTCGAATTTTTTCCAAAGGGTTCCACTACAAAATTGTGGGTTTTCCCAATTTCCACACTTTTGCTTCTTCCGATGGCCATAGCTCTGGCAATTTGCATCCGATCAGCAAATAAAGTACCATTTAGTAATCAGGGAACCCAAAAGCAACTTTCCTTGTTTAAAAAATTGCATAAATATCGTTTTTTAATTTTTCAAATTTTTTCCAAGTGTTTCCCCTACAAAATTGTGGGTTTTCCCAATTTCCACACTTTTGCTTCTTCCGGTGGCCATAGCTCTGGCAATTTGCATCCGATCAGCAAATAAAGTACCATTTAGTAATCAGGGAACCCAAAAGCAACTTTCCTTGTTTAAAACATTGCATAAATATCGTTTTTTAATTTTTCAAATTTTTTCCAAGGGGTTCCCCTACAACATTGTGGGTTTTCCCAATTTCCACACTTTTGCTCCTTCCGATGGCCATAGCTCTGGCAATTTGCATCCGATCAGGAAATAATTTACCATTTAGTAATCAGGGAACCCAAAAGCGACTTTCCTCATTCAAAACATTGCTTAAATATCGTTTTTTAATTTTTCGAATTTTTTCCAAGGGGTTCCCCTACAAAATTGAAGGTTTTCCCAATTTCCACACTTTTGCTTCTTCCGATGGCCATAGCTCTGGCAATTTGTATCCGATCAGGAAATAAAGTACCATTTAGTAATCAGGGAACCCAAAAGCGACTTTCCTCATTCAAAACATTGCATAAATATCGTTTTTAATTTTTCGAATTTTTTCCAAGGGGTTCCACTACAAAATTGTGGGTTTTCCCAATTTCCACACTTTTGCTTCTTCCGATGGCCATAGCTCTGGCAATTTGCATCCGATCAGCAAATAAAGTACCATTTAGTAATCAGGGAACCCAAAAGCAACTTTCCTTGTTTAAAACATTGCATAAATATCGTTTTTTAATTTTTCAAATTTTTTCCAAAGGGTTCCACTACAAAATTGTGGGTTTTCCCAATTTCCACACTTTTGCTCCTTCCGATGGCCATAGCTCTGGCAATTTGCATCCGATCAGGAAATAAAGTACCATTTAGTAATCAGGGAACCCAAAAGCGACTTTCCTCATTCAAAACATTGCATAAATATCGTTTTTTAATTTTTCGAATTTTTTCCAAAGGGTTCCACTACAAAATTGTGGGTTTTCCCAATTTCCACACTTTTGCTTCTTCCGATGGCCATAGCTCTGGCAATTTGCATCCGATCAGCAAATAAAGTACCATTTAGTAATCAGGGAACCCAAAAGCAACTTTCCTTGTTTAAAACATTGCATAAATATCGTTTTTTAATTTTTCAAATTTTTTCCAAGGGTTTCCCCTACAAAATTGTGGGTTTTCCCAATTTCCACACTTTTGCTTCTTCCGGTGGCCATAGCTCTGGCAATTTGCATCCGATCAGCAAATAAAGTACCATTTAGTAATCAGGGAACCCAAAAGCAACTTTCCTTGTTTAAAACATTGCATAAATATCGTTTTTTAATTTTTCAAATTTTTTCCAAGGGGTTCCCCTACAACATTGTGGGTTTTCCCAATTTCCACACTTTTGCTCCTTCCGATGGCCATAGCTCTGGCAATTTGCATCCGATCAGGAAATAAAGTACCATTTAGTAATCAGGGAACCCAAAAGCTCTTTCCTCATCCAAATTATTGCCTATATATCGATTTGAAAATTTTCAAATTTTTTCCTAGGGGTACCCCTACAAAATTGTGGGTTTTCCTAATTTCCCCACTTTTGCTCCTTCCGATGACCATAGCTCTGGCAATTCGAATCCGATCAGGAAATAATTTACCATTTAGTAATCAAAGAACCCAAAAGCGACTTTCCTCATTCAAAACATTGCTTAAATATCGTTTCTTAATTTTTCGAATTTTTTCCAAGTGGTTCCCCTACAAAATTGAAGGTTTTCCCAATTTCCACACTTTTGCTTCTTCCGATGGCCATAGCTCTGGAAATTTGTATCCGATCAGGAAATAAAGTACCATTTAGTAATCAGGGAACCCAAAAGCGACTTTCCTCATTCAAAACATTGCATAAATATCGTTTTTTAATTTTTCGAATTTTTTCCAAGGGGTTCCCCTACAAAATTGTGGGTTTTCCCAATTCCCACACTTTTGCTCCTTCCGATGGCCATAGCTCTGGCAATTTGCATCCGATCAGGAAATAAAGTACCATTTAGTAATCAGGGAACCCAAAAGCGACTTTCCTCATTCAAAACATTGCATAAATATCGTTTTTTAATTTTTCGAATTTTTTCCAAAGGGTTCCACTACAAAATTGTGGGTTTTCCCAATTTCCACACTTTTGCTTCTTCCGATGGCCATAGCTCTGGCAATTTGCATCCGATCAGCAAATAAAGTACCATTTAGTAATCAGGGAACCCAAAAGCAACTTTCCTTGTTTAAAACATTGCATAAACATCGTTTTTTAATTTTTCAAATTTTTTCCAAGGGTTTCCCTACAAAATTGTGGGTTTTCCCAATTTCCACACTTTTGCTTCTTCCGGTGGCCATAGCTCTGGCAATTTGCATCCGATCAGCAAATAAAGTACCATTTAGTAATCAGGGAACCCAAAAGCAACTTTCCTTGTTTAAAACATTGCATAAATATCGTTTTTTAATTTTTCAAATTTTTTCCAAGGGGTTCCCCTACAATATTGTGGGATTTCCCAATTTCCACACTTTTGCTCCTTCCGATGGCCATAGCTCTGGCAAGTTGTATCCGATCAGGAAATAAAGTACCATTTAGTAATCAGGGAACCCAAAAGCGACTTTCCTTGTTTAAAACATTGCATAAATATCGTTTTTTAATTTTTCAAATTTTTTCCAAGGGGTTCCCCTACAATATTGTGGGATTTCCCAATTTCCACACTTTTGCTCCTTCCGATGGCCATAGCTCTGGCAATTTGCATCCGATCAGCAAATAAAGTATCATTTAGTAATCAGGGAACCCAAAAGCTACTTTCCTCATCCAAATTATTGCCTATATATCGATTTGAAAATTTTCAAATTTTTTCCTAGGGGTACCCCTACAAAATTGTGGGTTTTCCTAATTTCCCCACTTTTGCTCCTTCGGATGACCATAGCTCTGGCAATTCGAATCCGATCAGGAAATAATTTACCATTTAGTAATCAGGGAACCCAAAAGCGACTTTCCTCATTCAAAACATTGCTTAAATATCGTTTTTTAATTTTTCGAATTTTTTCCAAGGGGTTCCCCTACAAAATTGAAGGTTTTCCCAATTTCCACACTTTTGCTTCTTCCGATGGCCATAGCTCTGGCAATTTGCATCCGATCAGCAAATAAAGTACCATTTAGTAATCAGGGAACCCAAAAGCAACTTTCCTTGTTTAAAACATTGCATAAACATCGTTTTTTAATTTTTCAAATTTTTTCCAAGGGTTTCCCCTACAAAATTGTGGGTTTTCCCAATTTCCACACTTTTGCTTCTTCCGGTGGCCATAGCTCTGGCAATTTGCATCCGATCAGCAAATAAAGTACCATTTAGTAATCAGGGAACCCAAAAGCAACTTTCCTTGTTTAAAACATTGCATAAATATCGTTTTTTAATTTTTCAAATTTTTTCCAAGGGGTTCCCCTACAATATTGTGGGATTTCCCAATTTCCACACTTTTGCTCCTTCCGATGGCCATAGCTCTGGCAAGTTGTATCCGATCAGGAAATAAAGTACCATTTAGTAATCAGGGAACCCAAAAGCGACTTTCCTTGTTTAAAACATTGCATAAATATCGTTTTTTAATTTTTCAAATTTTTTCCAAGGGGTTCCCCTACAACATTGTGGGTTTTCCCAATTTCCACACTTTTGCTCCTTCCGATGGCCATAGCTCTGGCAATTTGTATCCGATCAGGAAATAAAGTACCATTTAGTATTCAGGGAACCCAAAAGCGACTTTCCTCATTCAAAACATTGCATAAATATCGTTTTTTAATTTTTCGAATTTTTTCCAAGGGGTTCCCCTAAAAAATTGTGGGTTTTCCCAATTTCCACACTTTTGCTCCTTCCGATGGCCATAGCTCTGGCAATTTGCATCCGATCAGCAAATAAAGTATCATTTAGTAATCAGGGAACCCAAAAGCTACTTTCCTCATCCAAATTATTGCCTATATATCGATTTGAAAATTTTCAAATTTTTTCCTAGGGGTACCCCTACAAAATTGTGGGTTTTCCTAATTTCCCCACTTTTGCTCCTTCGGATGACCATAGCTCTGGCAATTCGAATCCGATCAGGAAATAATTTACCATTTAGTAATCAGGGAACCCAAAAGCGACTTTCCTCATTCAAAACATTGCTTAAATATCGTTTTTTAATTTTTCGAATTTTTTCCAAGGGGTTCCCCTACAAAATTGAAGGTTTTCCCAATTTCCACACTTTTGCTTCTTCCGATGGCCATAGCTCTGGCAATTTGTATCCGATCAGGAAATAAAGTACCATTTAGTAATCAGGGAACGCAAAAGCGACTTTCCTCATTCAAAACATTGCATAAATATCGTTTTTTAATTTTTCGAATTTTTTCCAAGGGGTTCCCCTACAAAATTGTGGGTTTTCCCAATTCCCACACTTTTGCTCCTTCCGATGGCCATAGCTCTGGCAATTTGCATCCGATCAGGAAATAAAGTACCATTTAGTAATCAGGGAACCCAAAAGCGACTTTCCTCATTCAAAACATTGCATAAATATCGTTTTTTAATTTTTCGAATTTTTTCCAAAGGGTTCCACTACAAAATTGTGGGTTTTCCCAATTTCCACACTTTTGCTTCTTCCGATGGCCATAGCTCTGGCAATTTGCATCCGATCAGGAAATAAAGTACCATTTAGTAATCAGGGAACCCAAAAGCGACTTTCCTCATTCAAAACATTGCATAAATATCTTTTTTTAATTTTTCGAATTTTTTCCAAGGGTTTGCCCTACAAAATTGTGGGTTTTCCCAATTTCCACACTTTTGCTCCTTCCGATGGCCATAGCTCTGGCAATTTGCATCCGATCAGGAAATAAAGTACCTAGTAGTAATCAGGGAACCCAAAAGCGACTTTCCTCATTCAAAACATTGCTTAAATATCGTTTTTTAATTTTTCGAATTTTTTCCAAGGGGTTCCCCTACAAAATTGAAGGTTTTCCCAATTTCCACACTTTTGCTTCTTCCGATGGCCATAGCTCTGGCAATTTGCATCCGATCAGCAAATAAAGTACCATTTAGTAATCAGGGAACCCAAAAGCGACTTTCCTTATTCAAAAAATTGCAAAAATATCATTTTTTTTATTTTTCGAATTTTTCCAAGGGTTTCCCCTACAAAATTGTGGGTTTTCCCAATTCCCACACTTTTGCTTCTTCCGGTGGCCATAGCTCTGGCAATTTGCATCCGATCAGCAAATAAAGTACCATTTAGTAATCAGGGAACCCAAAAGCAACTTTCCTTGTTTAAAACATTGCATAAATATCGTTTTTTAATTTTTCAAATTTTTTCCAAGGGGTTCCCCTACAACATTGTGGGTTTTCCCAATTTCCACACTTTTGCTCCTTCCGATGGCCATAGCTCTGGCAATTTGCATCCGATCAGGAAATAAAGTACCATTTAGTAATCAGGGAACACAAAAGCAACTTTCCTTGTTTAAAACATTGCATAAATATCGTTTTTTAATTTTTCGAATTTTTTCCAAGGGGTTCCCCTACAATATTGTGGGATTTCCCAATTTCCACCCTTTTGCTCCTTCCGATGGCCATAGCTCTGGCAATTTGCATCCGATCAGGAAATAAAGTACCATTTAGTAATCAGGGAACACAAAAGCAACTTTCCTTGTTTAAAACATTGCATAAATATCGTTTTTTAATTTTTCAAATTTTTTCCAAGGGGTTCCCCTACAACATTGTGGGTTTTCCCAATTTCCACACTTTTGCTCCTTCCGATGGCCATAGCTCTGGCAATTTGCATCCGATCAGGAAATAAAGTACCATTTAGTAATCAGGGAACACAAAAGCAACTTTCCTTGTTTAAAACATTGCATAAATATCGTTTTTTAATTTTTCGAATTTTTTCCAAGGGGTTCCCCTACAATATTGTGGGATTTCCCAATTTCCACACTTTTGCTCCTTCCGATGGCCATAGCTCTGGCAAGTTGTATCCGATCAGGAAAGTACCATTTAGTAATCAGGGAACCCAAAAGCGACTTTCCTCATTCAAAAAAATTGCAAAAATATCATTTTTTTTATTTTTCGAATTTTTTCCAAGGGTTTCCCCTACAAAATTGTGGGTTTTCCCAATTTCCACACTTTTGCTCCTTCCGATGGCCATAGCTCTGGCAAGTTGTATCCGATCAGCAAATAAAGTACCATTTAGTAATCAGGGAACCCAAAAGCGACTTTCCTAATTCAAAGCATTGCTTAAATATCGTTTTTTAATTTTTCGAATTTTTTCCAAGGGGTTCCCCTACAAAATTGTTGGTTTTCTCAATTTCCACACTTTTGCTCCTTCCGATGGCCATAGCTCTGGCAATTTGCATCCGATCAGGAAATAAAGTACCATTTAGTAATCAGGGAACCCAAAAGCAACTTTCCTTGTTTAAAACATTGCATAAATATCGTTTTTTAATTTTTCGAATTTTTTCCAAGGGGTTCCCCTACAATATTGTGGGTTTTCCCAATTTCCACACTTTTGCTCCTTCCGATGGCCATAGCTCTGGCAATTTGTATCCGATCAGGAAATAAAGTACCATTTAGTATTCAGGGAACCCAATAGCGACTATCCTCATTCAAAACATTGCATAAATATCGTGTTTTAATTTTTCGAATTTTTTCCAAGGGGTTCCCCTAAAAAATTGTGGGTTTTCCCAATTTCCACACTTTTGCTCCTTCCGATGGCCATAGCTCTGGCAATTTGCATCCGATCAGCAAATAAAGTACCATTTAGTAATCAGGGAACCCAAAAGCGACTTTCCTCATTCAAAACATTGCAAAAATATAATTTTTTTTTTTATTTTGCGAATTTTTTGCAAGGGGTTCCACTACAACATTGTGCGTTTTCCCAATTTCCACACTTTTGCTCCTTCCGATGGCCATAGCTCTGGCAATTTGCATCCGATCAGGAAATAAAGTATCATTTAGTAATCAGGGAACCCAAAAGCTACTTTCCTCATCCAAATTATTGCCTATATATCGATTTGAAAATTTTCAAATTTTTTCCTAGGGGTTCCCCTACAATATTGTGGGATTTCCCAATTTCCACACTTTTGCTCCTTCCGATGGCCATAGCTCTGGCAAGTTGTATCCGATCAGGAAATAATTTACCATTTAGTAATCAGGGAACCCAAAAGCGACTTTCCTCATTCAAAACATTGCATAAATATCGTTTTTTAATTTTTCGAATTTTTTCCAAAGGGTTCCACTACAAAATTGTGGGTTTTCCCAATTTCCACACTTTTGCTTCTTCCGATGGCCATAGCTCTGGCAATTTGCATCCGATCAGCAAATAAAGTACCATTTAGTAATCAGGGAACCCAAAAGCAACTTTCCTTGTTTAAAAAATTGCATAAATATCGTTTTTTAATTTTTCAAATTTTTTCCAAGTGTTTCCCCTACAAAATTGTGGGTTTTCCCAATTTCCACACTTTTGCTTCTTCCGGTGGCCATAGCTCTGGCAATTTGCATCCGATCAGCAAATAAAGTACCATTTAGTAATCAGGGAACCCAAAAGCAACTTTCCTTGTTTAAAACATTGCATAAATATCGTTTTTTAATTTTTCAAATTTTTTCCAAGGGGTTCCCCTACAACATTGTGGGTTTTCCCAATTTCCACACTTTTGCTCCTTCCGATGGCCATAGCTCTGGCAATTTGCATCCGATCAGGAAATAATTTACCATTTAGTAATCAGGGAACCCAAAAGCGACTTTCCTCATTCAAAACATTGCTTAAATATCGTTTTTTAATTTTTCGAATTTTTTCCAAGGGGTTCCCCTACAAAATTGAAGGTTTTCCCAATTTCCACACTTTTGCTTCTTCCGATGGCCATAGCTCTGGCAATTTGTATCCGATCAGGAAATAAAGTACCATTTAGTAATCAGGGAACCCAAAAGCGACTTTCCTCATTCAAAACATTGCATAAATATCGTTTTTTAATTTTTCGAATTTTTTCCAAGGGGTTCCACTACAAAATTGTGGGTTTTCCCAATTTCCACACTTTTGCTTCTTCCGATGGCCATAGCTCTGGCAATTTGCATCCGATCAGCAAATAAAGTACCATTTAGTAATCAGGGAACCCAAAAGCAACTTTCCTTGTTTAAAACATTGCATAAATATCGTTTTTTAATTTTTCAAATTTTTTCCAAAGGGTTCCACTACAAAATTGTGGGTTTTCCCAATTTCCACACTTTTGCTCCTTCCGATGGCCATAGCTCTGGCAATTTGCATCCGATCAGGAAATAAAGTACCATTTAGTAATCAGGGAACCCAAAAGCGACTTTCCTCATTCAAAACATTGCATAAATATCGTTTTTTAATTTTTCGAATTTTTTCCAAAGGGTTCCACTACAAAATTGTGGGTTTTCCCAATTTCCACACTTTTGCTTCTTCCGATGGCCATAGCTCTGGCAATTTGCATCCGATCAGCAAATAAAGTACCATTTAGTAATCAGGGAACCCAAAAGCAACTTTCCTTGTTTAAAACATTGCATAAATATCGTTTTTTAATTTTTCAAATTTTTTCCAAGGGTTTCCCCTACAAAATTGTGGGTTTTCCCAATTTCCACACTTTTGCTTCTTCCGGTGGCCATAGCTCTGGCAATTTGCATCCGATCAGCAAATAAAGTACCATTTAGTAATCAGGGAACCCAAAAGCAACTTTCCTTGTTTAAAACATTGCATAAATATCGTTTTTTAATTTTTCAAATTTTTTCCAAGGGGTTCCCCTACAACATTGTGGGTTTTCCCAATTTCCACACTTTTGCTCCTTCCGATGGCCATAGCTCTGGCAATTTGCATCCGATCAGGAAATAAAGTACCATTTAGTAATCAGGGAACCCAAAAGCTCTTTCCTCATCCAAATTATTGCCTATATATCGATTTGAAAATTTTCAAATTTTTTCCTAGGGGTACCCCTACAAAATTGTGGGTTTTCCTAATTTCCCCACTTTTGCTCCTTCCGATGACCATAGCTCTGGCAATTCGAATCCGATCAGGAAATAATTTACCATTTAGTAATCAAAGAACCCAAAAGCGACTTTCCTCATTCAAAACATTGCTTAAATATCGTTTCTTAATTTTTCGAATTTTTTCCAAGTGGTTCCCCTACAAAATTGAAGGTTTTCCCAATTTCCACACTTTTGCTTCTTCCGATGGCCATAGCTCTGGAAATTTGTATCCGATCAGGAAATAAAGTACCATTTAGTAATCAGGGAACCCAAAAGCGACTTTCCTCATTCAAAACATTGCATAAATATCGTTTTTTAATTTTTCGAATTTTTTCCAAGGGGTTCCCCTACAAAATTGTGGGTTTTCCCAATTCCCACACTTTTGCTCCTTCCGATGGCCATAGCTCTGGCAATTTGCATCCGATCAGGAAATAAAGTACCATTTAGTAATCAGGGAACCCAAAAGCGACTTTCCTCATTCAAAACATTGCATAAATATCGTTTTTTAATTTTTCGAATTTTTTCCAAAGGGTTCCACTACAAAATTGTGGGTTTTCCCAATTTCCACACTTTTGCTTCTTCCGATGGCCATAGCTCTGGCAATTTGCATCCGATCAGCAAATAAAGTACCATTTAGTAATCAGGGAACCCAAAAGCAACTTTCCTTGTTTAAAACATTGCATAAACATCGTTTTTTAATTTTTCAAATTTTTTCCAAGGGTTTCCCCTACAAAATTGTGGGTTTTCCCAATTTCCACACTTTTGCTTCTTCCGGTGGCCATAGCTCTGGCAATTTGCATCCGATCAGCAAATAAAGTACCATTTAGTAATCAGGGAACCCAAAAGCGACTTTCCTCATTCAAAACATTGCATAAATATCGTTTTTTAATTTTTCGAATTTTTTCCAAGGGGTTCCCCTACAATATTGTGGGATTTCCCAATTTCCACACTTTTGCTCCTTCCGATGGCCATAGCTCTGGCAAGTTGTATCCGATCAGGAAATAAAGTACCATTTAGTAATCAGGGAACCCAAAAGCGACTTTCCTTGTTTAAAACATTGCATAAATATCGTTTTTTAATTTTTCAAATTTTTTCCAAGGGGTTCCCCTACAACATTGTGGGTTTTCCCAATTTCCACACTTTTGCTCCTTCCGATGGCCATAGCTCTGGCAATTTGCATCCGATCAGGAAATAAAGTACCATTTAGTAATCAGGGAACACAAAAGCAACTTTCCTTGTTTAAAACATTGCATAAATATCGTTTTTTAATTTTTCGAATTTTTTCCAAGGGGTTCCCCTACAATATTGTGGGATTTCCCAATTTCCACACTTTTGCTTCTTCCGATGGCCATAGCTCTGGAAATTTGTATCCGATCAGGAAATAAAGTACCATTTAGTAATCAGGGAACCCAAAAGCGACTTTCCTCATTCAAAACATTGCATAAATATCGTTTTTTAATTTTTCGAATTTTTTCCAAGGGGTTCCCCTACAAAATTGTGGGTTTTCCCAATTCCCACACTTTTGCTCCTTCCGATGGCCATAGCTCTGGCAATTTGCATCCGATCAGGAAATAAAGTACCATTTAGTAATCAGGGAACCCAAAAGCTACTTTCCTCATCCAAATTATTGCCTATATATCGATTTGAAAATTTTCAAATTTTTTCCTAGGGGTACCCCTACAAAATTGTGGGTTTTCCTAATTTCCCCACTTTTGCTCCTTCCGATGACCATAGCTCTGGCAATTCGAATCCGATCAGGAAATAAAGTACCATTTAGTAATCAGGGAACCCAAAAGCGACTTTCCTCATTCAAAACATTGCATAAATATCGTTTTTTAATTTTTCGAATTTTTTCCAAGGGGTTCCCCTACAAAATTGTGGGTTTTCCCAATTCCCACACTTTTGCTCCTTCCGATGGCCATAGCTCTGGAAATTTGCATCCGATCAGGAAATAAAGTACCATTTAGTAATCAGGGAACCCAAAAGCGACTTTCCTCATTCAAAACATTGCATAAATATCGTTTTTTAATTTTTCGAATTTTTTCCAAAGGGTTCCACTACAAAATTGTGGGTTTTCCCAATTTCCACACTTTTGCTTCTTCCGATGGCCATAGCTCTGGCAATTTGCATCCGATCAGGAAATAAAGTACCATTTAGTAATCAGGGAACCCAAAAGCGACTTTCCTCATTCAAAACATTGCATAAATATCGTTTTTTAATTTTTCGAATTTTTTCCAAAGGGTTCCACTACAAAATTGTGGGTTTTCCCAATTTCCACACTTTTGCTTCTTCCGATGGCCATAGCTCTGGCAATTTGCATCCGATCAGCAAATAAAGTACCATTTAGTAATCAGGGAACCCAAAAGCAACTTTCCTTGTTTAAAACATTGCATAAACATCGTTTTTTAATTTTTCAAATTTTTTCCAAGGGTTTCCCCTACAAAATTGTGGGTTTTCCCAATTTCCACACTTTTGCTTCTTCCGGTGGCCATAGCTCTGGCAATTTGCATCCGATCAGCAAATAAAGTACCATTTAGTAATCAGGGAACCCAAAAGCAACTTTCCTTGTTTAAAACATTGCATAAATATCGTTTTTTAATTTTTCAAATTTTTTCCAAGGGGTTCCCCTACAATATTGTGGGATTTCCCAATTTCCACACTTTTGCTCCTTCCGATGGCCATAGCTCTGGCAAGTTGTATCCGATCAGGAAATAAAGTACCATTTAGTAATCAGGGAACCCAAAAGCGACTTTCCTAATTCAAAGCATTGCTTTAATATCGTTTTTTAATTTTTCGAATTTTTTCCAAGGGGTTCCCCTACAAAATTGTTGGTTTTCCCAATTTCCACACTTTTGCTTCTTCCGGTGGCCATAGCTCTGGCAATTTGCATCCGATCAGCAAATAAAGTACCATTTAGTAATCAGGGAACCCAAAAGCAACTTTCCTTGTTTAAAACATTGCATAAATATCGTTTTTTAATTTTTCAAATTTTTTCCAAGGGGTTCCCCTACAACATTGTGGGTTTTCCCAATTTCCACACTTTTGCTCCTTCCGATGGCCATAGCTCTGGCAATTTGCATCCGATCAGGAAATAAAGTACCATTTAGTAATCAGGGAACACAACAGCAACTTTCCTTGTTTAAAACATTGCATAAATATCGTTTTTTAATTTTTCGAATTTTTTCCAAGGGGTTCCCCTACAATATTGTGGGATTTCCCAATTTCCACACTTTTGCTCCTTCCGATGGCCATAGCTCTGGCAAGTTGTATCCGATCAGGAAATAAAGTACCATTTAGTAATCAGGGAACCCAAAAGCGACTTTCCTAATTCAAAGCATTGCTTTAATATCGTTTTTTAATTTTTCGAATTTTTTCCAAGGGGTTCCCCTACAAAATTGTTGGTTTTCCCAATTTCCACACTTTTGCTCCTACAGATGACCATAGCTCTGGCAATTCGAATCCGATCAGGAAATAATTTACCATTTAGTAATCAGGGAACCCAAAAGCGACTTTCCTCATTCAAAACATTGCTTAAATATCGTTTTTTAATTTTTCGAATTTTTTCCAAGGGGTTCCCCTACAAAATTGAAGGTTTTCCCAATTTCCACACTTTTGCTTCTTCCGATGGCCATAGCTCTGGCAATTTGTATCCGATCAGGAAATAAAGTACCATTTAGTAATCAGGGAACCCAAAAGCGACTTTCCTCATTCAAAACATTGCATAAATATCGTTTTTTAATTTTTCGAATTTTTTCCAAGGGGTTCCCCTACAAAATTGTGGGTTTTCCCAATTCCCACACTTTTGCTCCTTCCGATGGCCATAGCTCTGGCAATTTGCATCCGATCAGGAAATAAAGTACCATTTAGTAATCAGGGAACCCAAAAGCGACTTTCCTCATTCAAAACATTGCATAAATATCGTTTTTTAATTTTTCGAATTTTTTCCAAAGGGTTCCACTACAAAATTGTGGGTTTTCCCAATTTCCACACTTTTGCTTCTTCCGATGGCCATAGCTCTGGCAATTTGCATCCGATCAGCAAATAAAGTACCATTTAGTAATCAGGGAACCCAAAAGCAACTTTCCTTGTTTAAAACATTGCATAAATATCGTTTTTTAATTTTTCAAATTTTTTCCAAGGGTTTCCCCTACAAAATTGTTGGTTTTCCCAATTTCCACACTTTTGCTCCTTCCGATGGCCATAGCTCTGGCAATTTGCATCCGATCAGGAAATAAAGTACCATTTAGTAATCAGGGAACCCAAAAGCAACTTTCCTTGTTAAAACATTGCATAAATATCGTTTTTTAATTTTTCGAATTTTTTCCAAGGGGTTCCCCTACAACATTGTTGGTTTTCCCAATTTCCACACTTTTGCTCCTTCCGATGGCCATAGCTCTGGCAATTTGTATCCGATCAGCAAATAAAGTACCATTTAGTAATCAGGGAACCCAAAAGCGACTTTCCTCATTCAAAACATTGCAAAAATATAATTTTTTTTTTTATTTTGCGAATTTTTTGCAAGGGGTTCCACTACAACATTGTGCGTTTTCCCAATTTCCACACTTTTGCTCCTTCCGATGGCCATAGCTCTGGCAATTTGCATCCGATCAGCAAAAAAAATACCATTTAGTAATCAGGGAACCCAAAAGCAACTTTCCTAATTCAAAACATTGCATAAATATCGTTTTTTAATTTTTCGAATTTTTTCCAAGGGGTTTCCCTACAACATTGTTGGTTTTCCCAATTTCCACACTTTTGCTCCTTCCGATGGCCATAGCTCTGGCAATTTGTATCCGATCAGGAAATAATGTACCATTTAGTAATCAGGGAACCCAAAAGCAACTTTCCTCATTCAAAACATTGCATTAATATCGTTTTTTAATTTTTCGAATGCCGGTCGAAATGTTGTTGTTGGATTTCAAAAATCCTTTGATGCAGATCGAAGGATGTTTATGTCCTGATTCCAAAATTATATTCCATTCTAAGATCGGTTTAAAAACGACAGAGATATAAACAAACCAATATAGGGAAATCAATTTCCAAGTCAAATTATTGTATCTTTCGATTTTAACTTGGCCAATACCAGATTTTGTTAGCCAAATGGACGGGCCGTATTTTTCTGCATTTTATGACATCCCACAATCCGGGCTTAGATGCCAATCGGCCGAGTTATTTACAAAAAACAGTTTCAAAAAATGGATTCCACCTTTTTCAAAAAAGCTTGGGCGCGCGGGACCTTTTTGAATTTAAATTTAAATAAAACGGATCGTATTTTGGATCCACAGGCGCGGCGGGAAACTTATTTTTGAATTTGAATTTAACGGATTTCCATCAACTTACAATCCACATATGTCCCACATAGGATCCACACCTGTCCCACATAGGATCCACAAAGGTCACACATGAGTTCCAAATAGGATCCACATACCGCCAAAGACACAAACCGGTTCAGCCAAGACACCACCCAGTGGATCAAAGCACAACCTGTGACGTCACGGGCTTTCGAGACTGAAAATTTTTCAGTTTCCGGCCGCTACCAGGCGCGGAGTACCAGGCGAACAGAAACAGATAGTAGGTGGATTCTATTTTTTGAAACAGTTTTTTGTAAATAACTCGGCCATTTAGCATCTAAGCCCGGGTTGTGGGATGTCATAAAATGCAGAAAAATACGGCCCATCTAACTGGCCAACAACATCTGGTATTGGCCAAGTTAACACGGAGTGGTAAAGAAATTTAGCTTATAAATATATTTATATAAATGGATTTGCTTATATCTCGGGACTTTTCCAACCGATCTTAAAATGGAATATAATTTTGGAATCAGGACATGAACATCCTTCGAACTGCATCAAAAGATAATCGAAATACAACAACAAAATGTCGAGCGGAAATCATATTTAAGGAAAGGATAAGTATCGCCATTTCAGGATTTCATGAGAATCCTTTGATGCAGTTCAAAGGACATTAAGGTCCTGAATCAGGAATGATACTTTGCTTCCCGATCGGTTGGAAAACGACCGAGTTATAAACAAAGGAACTTTTAAAAATAAATATCTAAAACAAATTTGTTAGCCACTCCGTGTTAACTTGGCTAATGCCCGACATTGTTAGCCAGGAAGATGGCCCGTATTTTTCCACTTTTTTGAGCCATCACAATCCACGATTGGATGCCAAATGGCCGAGATATTCACAAAAAACAGTTTCAAAAAACAGAATCCACCTACTGTGCGTTTCTGTTCGCCTGGTACTCCGCGCCCGGTAGCGGGCCGAAATCCACTTTTTTTCGGAGGCGAAAAAAAAGTGCAAGTCATTCTGAAACAATTAAAAAATTCTGAAAAATGCCGGTTGTTGTTGTTGTTGTTTTTGTTGTTGTTGTTTTTGTAATTTTTGTTGTTGTTGTTGTTTTTTTTTGTTGTAATTTTTGTTGTTGTTGTAATTTTTGTTGTTGTAAATTTTGTTGTTGTTGTTGTAATTGTTGTTGTTTTTGTTATTTTTTATTGTTGTTGTTGTAATTTTTGTTGTTTTTTTTGTAATTTTTGTTGTTGTTTTTGTTATTGTTGTAATTTTTGTTGTTGTTGTGGTTTTTGTTGTTGTTTTTGTTGTTGTTGTTGTTTTTGTAATTTTTGTGTTTGTTGTTGTTGTATTTTTTGTTGTTTTTGTTGTAATTTTTGTTGTTGTTGTTGTAATTTTTGTTGTTGTTGTTGTAATTTTTGTTGTAATTTTTGCTGTTGTTGTTGTTGTAATTTTTGTTGTTGTTGTTGTAATTTTTGTTGTTGTTGTTGTATTTGTTGTTGTTGTTGTAATTTTTATTGTTTTTGTTGCTTTTGTAATTTTTGTTGTTGTTCTTTTTGTTGTTGTTGCTGTAATTTTTGTAGTTGTTTTTGTTGTAATTTTTTGTTGTTGTTGTTGTTGTTGTTGTAATTTTGTTGTACTTTTTTGTTGTTGTTGTAATTTTGTTGTTGTAATTTTGTTGTTGTTGTAATTTTGTTGTTGTTGTTGTAATTTTTGTTGTTGTAAATTTTTGTTTTGTTGTTTGTTGTTGTAACAACAACAAAAATTACAACAAAAACAACAAAAATTACAACAACAACAACAGCAAAAATTACAACAAAAATTACAACAACAACAACAAAAATTACAACAACAACAAAAATTACAACAAAAACAACAAAAATTACAACAACAACAAACACAAAAATTACAACAACAACAACAAATACAACAACAACAACAAAAATTACAACAACAACAACAAAAATTACAACAACAACAACAGCAAATATTACAACAAAATTACAACAACAACAACAAAAATTACAACAACAACAACAAAAATTACAACAAAAACAACAAAAAATACAACAACAACAAACACAAAAATTACAAAAACAACAACAAAAACAACAACAACAACAAAAACAACAACAACAACAAAAACCACAACAACAACAAAAATTACAACAATAACAAAAACAACAACAAAAATTACAAAAAAAACAACAAAAATTACAACAACAACAATAAAAATAACAACAACAATTACAACAACAACAACAAAATTTACAACAACAAAAATTACAACAACAACAAAAATTACAACAAAAAAAACAACAACAACAAAAATTACAAAAACAACAAAAACAACAACAACAACAACCGGCATTTTTCAGAATTTTTTAATTGTTTCAGAATGACTTGCACTTTTTTTCGCCTCCGAAAAAAAGTGGATTTCGGCCCGCTACCGGGCGCGGAGTACCAGGCGAACAGAAACGCACAGTAGGTGGATTCTGTTTTTTGAAACTGTTTTTTGTGAATATCTCGGCCATTTGGCATCCAATCGTGGATTGTGATGGCTCAAAAAAAGTGGAAAAATACGGGCCATCTTCCTGGCTAACAATGTCGGGCATTAGCCAAGTTAACACGGAGTGGCTAACAAATTTGTTTTAGATATTTATTTTTAAAGTTCGCTTGTTTTTAACTCGGTCATTTCCCAACCGATCGGGACACAAAGTATCACTCCTGAATCAGGACCTTAATGTCCTTCGAACTGCATCAAAGGATCCTAATGAAATCCTGAAATGGCGATACTGATCCTTTCCTTAAAAATGATTTTCGCTCGACATTTTGTTGTTGGATTTCGAAAATCCTTTGATGCAGATCGAAGGATGTCCATGTCCTGATTCCAAAAGTATATTCCATTTCAAGATCGGTTCAAAAAGTGCCGAGATATAAACAAACCAATTTATAAAAAAATATTTCTAAGCCAAATTTTCTTACCACTCTGTGTTAACTTGGCCAATACCAGATTTTGTTAGCCAGGTAGATGGGCCGTATTTTTCTGCATTTTATGACATACAACAATTCCGGATTAGTGGCCAAATGGCCGAGTTATTCACAAAAAACTGTTTCAAAAAGCAGAATCCACCTACTATGCATTTCTGTTCGCCTGGTACTCCAAGCCTGGTAGCGGGCCGAAAACCAATTTTTTGAAAACGAAAAAAATGCAAGTCATTCTGAAAAAAAATAAAAATCCAAAAAAATTCTGGAAAATGCCGGAAAACTCAAGAAAATTCTGGGAAACCGTGAAAAAAAATCGTAAGAAATATACAAATACGGAAAAACTCAAGAAAATTCGGAAAAAATAGGGAAATGAGGCCGAGATTCTAGAGCCCATATCTCGGCCATTTGTGGCCCGATCTGGCAACGCTTGACTTTTTCGAAATCAGCGTTCGAATATCCATCGAACTGCATACCACGATTTTCGATATCGAACAACTCATTTTCGACCGTTTTTCGACTCGATATTATTACAACGCAATATCGATAGTCAATCCGATTCCATTTTCCGCACTATAGCACAGCTGATGTGCTGCAAAGCGCACTATCGCCCACTTGATGTGCTGTAAAGTGCACTATCGCACGTTTATGTGCTGTAAGCGCACGTTTATGTGCTGTAAGCGCACGTTTATGTGCTGTAAGCGCACGTTTATGTGCTGTAAGCGCAAGCTTATGTGCTGTAAGCGCACGTTTATGTGCTGTAAGCGCACTATCGATAGTAAGTTACAACAAAATTTTCAGCAAAAATCGAAAGATCCGATTTTTTTTACGGTTTTCCTATTTTCCCAAATTTTTTTTGAGTTTTCCAGCATTTTCCAGAATTTTTCTGAAGTTTTTAATTTTTCAGAATGACTTGCACTTTTTTCGCCTCCGAAAAAGTGGATTTTCGCCCGCTACCAGGCTCGGAGTACCAGGCGAACAGAAACGCATAGTAGGTGGATTCTGTTTTTTGAAACTGTTTTTTGTGAATAGCTCGGCCATTTGGCATCCAATCGTGGATTGTGATGGCTGAAAAAAGTCGAAAAATACGGGCCATCTACCTGGCTAACAATGTCTGGCATTAGCCAAGTTAACACGGAGTGGCTAACAAATTTGTTTTAGATATTTGTTTTTAAAAGTTCCTTTGTTTATAACTCGGTCGTTTTCCAACCGATCGGGAAGCAAAGTATCATTCCTGATTCAGGACCTTAATGTCCTTTGAACTGCATCAAAGGATTCTCATGAAATCCTGAAATGGCGATACTTATCCTTTCCTTAAATATGATTTCCGCTCGACATATTGTTGTTCGATTTCGATTATCTTTTGATGCAGTTCGAAGGATGTTCATGTCCTGATTCCAAAATTATATTCCATTTTAAGATCGGTTGGAAAAGTCCCGAGATATAAGCAAATCCATTTATATAAATATATTTATAAGCTAAATTTCTTTACCACTCCGTGTTAACTTGGCCAATACCAGATTTTGTTGGTCAGTTAGATGGGCCGTATTTTTCTGCATTTTATGACATCCCACAATCCGGGCTTAGATGCCAAATGGCCGAGTTATTTACAAAAAACTGTTTCAAAAAATAGAATCCACCTACTATCTGTTTCTGTTCGCCTGGTACTCCGCGCCTGGTAGCGGCCGGAAACTGAAAAATTTTCAGCCTCGAGAGCCCGTGACGTCACAGGTTGTACTTTGATCCACTGGGTGGTGTCTTGGCTGAACGTTTGTGTCTTTGGCGGTATGTGGATCCTATTTGGAACTCATGTGGGACCTTTGTGGATCCTATGTGGGACAGGTGTGAATCCTATGTGGGACAGGTGTGGATCCTATGTGGGACATATGTGGATTGTAAGTTGATGGAAATCCGTTAAATTCAAATTCAAAAATAAGTTTCCCGCCGCGCCTGTGGATCCAAAATACGATCCGTTTTATTTAAATTTAAATTCAAAAAGGTCCCGCGCGCCCAAGCTTTTTTGAAAAAGGTGGAATCCATTTCTTGAAACTGTTTTTTGTAAATAACTCGGCCATTTGGCATCTAAGCCCGGATTGTGGGATGTCATAAAATGCAGAAAAATACTGCCCGTCCATTTGGCTAACAAAATCTGGTATTGGCCAAGTTAAAATCGAAAGATACAATAATTTGACTTGGAAATTGATTTCCCTATATTGGTTTGTTTATATCTCTGTCGTTTTTAAACCGATCTTAGAATGGAATATAATTTTGGAATCAGGACATAAACATCCTTCGATCTGCATCAAAGGATTTTTGAAATCCAACAACAACATTTCGACCGGCATTCGAAAAATTAAAAAACGATATTAATGCAATGTTTTGAATGAGGAAAGTTGCTTTTGGGTTCCCTGATTACTAAATGGTACATTATTTCCTGATCGGATACAAATTGCCAGAGCTATGGCCATCGGAAGGAGCAAAAGTGTGGAAATTGGGAAAACCCACAATGTTGTAGGGGAACCCCTTGGAAAAAAATCGAAAAATTAAAAAACGATATTTATGCAATGTTTTGAATGAGGAAAGTCGTTTTTGGGTTTCCTGATTACTAAATGGTACTTTATTTCCTGATCGGATACAAATTGCCAGAGCTATGGCCATCGGAAGAAGCAAAAGTGTGGAAATTGGGAAAACCTTCAATTTTGTAGGGGAACCGCTTGGAAAAAATTCGAAAAATTAAAAAACGATATTTAAGCAATGTTTTGAATGAGGAAAGTCGCTTTTGGGTTTCCTGATTACTAAATGGTACTTTATTTCCTGATTGGATACAAATTGCCAGAGCTATGGCCATCGGAAGGAGCAAAAGTGTGGAAATTGGGAAAACCCACAATGTTGTAGGGGAACCCCTTGGAAAAAAATCGAAAAATTAAAAAACGATATTTAAGCAATGTTTTGAATGAGGAAAGTCGCTTTTGGGTTCCCTGATTACTAAATGGTACTTTATTTCCTGATCGGATACAAATTGCCAGAGCTATGGCCATCGGAAGGAGCAAAAGTGTGGGAATTGGGAAAACCCACAATTTTGTAGGGGAACCCCTTGGAAAAAAATCGAAAAATTAAAAAACGATATTTATGCAATGTTTTGAATGAGGAAAGTCGCTTTTGGGTTCCCTGATTACTAAATGGTACTTTATTTCCTGATCGGATGCAAATTGCCAGAGCTATGGCCATCGGAAGAAGCAAAAGTGTGGGAATTGGGAAAACCCACAATTTTGTAGGGGAACCCCTTGGAAAAAAATCGAAAAATTAAAAAACGATATTTATGCAATGTTTTGAATGAGGAAAGTCGCTTTTGGGTTCCCTGATTACTAAATGGTACTTTATTTCCTGATCGGATGCAAATTGCCAGAGCTATGGCCATCGGA
The DNA here is from genome assembly GCA_018153455.1 of Drosophila parabipectinata. Lineage (NCBI taxonomy): Eukaryota > Metazoa > Arthropoda > Insecta > Diptera > Drosophilidae > Drosophila > Drosophila parabipectinata. The sequence continues at coordinate 5,942,795 of JAECYA010000055.1, forward strand.
AGAAGCAAAAGTGTGGAAATTGGGAAAACCTTCAATTTTTTAGGGGAACCCCTTGGAAAAAATTCGAAAAATTAAAAAACGATATTTAAGCAATGTTTTGAATGAGGAAAGTCGCTTTTGGGTTTCCTGATTACTAAATGGTACTTTATTTCCTGATTGGATACAAATTGCCAGAGCTATGGCCATCGGAAGGAGCAAAAGTGTGGAAATTGGGAAAACCTTCAATTTTGTAGGGGAACCCCTTGGAAAAAATTCGAAAAATTAAAAAACGATATTTAAGCAATGTTTTGAATGAGGAAAGTCGCTTTTGGGTTTCCTGATTACTAAATGGTACTTTATTTCCTGATTGGATACAAATTGCCAGAGCTATGGCCATCGGAAGGAGCAAAAGTGTGGAAATTGGGAAAACCTTCAATTTTGTAGGGGAACCCCTTGGAAAAAATTCGAAAAATTAAAAATCGATATTTATGCAATGTTTTGAATTAGGAAAGTCGCTTTTGGGTTCCCTGATTACTAAATGGTACTTTATTTCCTGATCGGATACAAATTGCCAGAGCTATGGCCATCGGAAGGAGCAAAAGTGTGGGAATTGGGAAAACCCTCAATTTTGTAGGGGAACCCCTTGGAAAAAATTCGAAAAATTAAAAAACGATATTTAAGCAATGTTTTGAATGAGGAAAGTCGCTTTTGGGTTCCCTGATTACTAAATGGTACTTTATTTCCTGATCGGATGCAAATTGCCAGAGCTATGGCCATCGGAAGAAGCAAAAGTGTGGGAATTGGGAAAACCCACAATTTTGTAGGGGAACCCCTTGGAAAAAATTCGAAAAATTAAAAAACGATATTTAAGCAATGTTTTGAATGAGGAAAGTCGCTTTTGGGTTTCCTGATTACTAAATGGTACTTTATTTCCTGATTGGATACAAATTGCCAGAGCTATGGCCATCGGAAGGAGCAAAAGTGTGGAAATTGGGAAAACCTTCAATTTTGTAGGGGAACCCCTTGGAAAAAATTCGAAAAATTAAAAATCGATATTTATGCAATGTTTTGAATTAGGAAAGTCGCTTTTGGGTTCCCTGATTACTAAATGGTACTTTATTTCCTGATCGGATACAAATTGCCAGAGCTATGGCCATCGGAAGGAGCAAAAGTGTGGGAATTGGGAAAATCCACAATTTTGTAGGGGAACCCCTTGGAAAAAATTCGAAAAATTAAAAAACGATATTTAAGCAATGTTTTGAATGAGGAAAGTCGCTTTTGGGTTTCCTGATTACTAAATGGTACTTTATTTCCTGATTGGATACAAATTGCCAGAGCTATGGCCATCGGAAGGAGCAAAAGTGTGGAAATTGGGAAAACCCACAATTTTGTAGGGGAACCCCTTGGAAAAAATTCGAAAAATTAAAAAGCGATATTTAAGCAATGTTTTGAATGAGGAAAGTCGCTTTTGGGTTTCCTGATTACTAAATGGTACTTTATTTCCTGATTGGATACAAATTGCCAGAGCTATGGCCATCGGAAGGAGCAAAAGTGTGGAAATTGGGAAAACCCACAATTTTGTAGGGGAACCCCTTGGAAAAAATTCGAAAAATTAAAAAACGATATTTAAGCAATGTTTTGAATGAGGAAAGTCGCTTTTGGGTTTCCTGATTACTAAATGGTACTTTATTTCCTGATTGGATACAAATTGCCAGAGCTATGGCCATCGGAAGGAGCAAAAGTGTGGAAATTGGGAAAACCCACAATTTTGTAGGGGAACCCCTTGGAAAAAATTCGAAAAATTAAAAAACGATATTTAAGCAATGTTTTGAATGAGGAAAGTCGCTTTTGGGTTTCCTGATTACTAAATGGTACTTTATTTCCTGATTGGATACAAATTGCCAGAGCTATGGCCATCGGAAGGAGCAAAAGTGTGGAAATTGGGAAAACCTTCAATTTTGTAGGGGAACCCCTTGGAAAAAATTCGAAAAATTAAAAATCGATATTTATGCAATGTTTTGAATTAGGAAAGTCGCTTTTGGGTTCCCTGATTACTAAATGGTACTTTATTTCCTGATCGGATACAAATTGCCAGAGCTATGGCCATCGGAAGGAGCAAAAGTGTGGGAATTGGGAAAATCCACAATTTTGTAGGGGAACCCCTTGGAAAAAATTCGAAAAATTAAAAAACGATATTTAAGCAATGTTTTGAATGAGGAAAGTCGCTTTTGGGTTTCCTGATTACTAAATGGTACTTTATTTCCTGATTGGATACAAATTGCCAGAGCTATGGCCATCGGAAGGAGCAAAAGTGTGGAAATTGGGAAAACCCACAATTTTGTAGGGGAACCCCTTGGAAAAAATTCGAAAAATTAAAAAACGATATTTAAGCAATGTTTTGAATGAGGAAAGTCGCTTTTGGGTTTCCTGATTACTAAATGGTACTTTATTTCCTGATTGGATACAAATTGCCAGAGCTATGGCCATCGGAAGGAGCAAAAGTGTGGAAATTGGGAAAACCTTCAATTTTGTAGGGGAACCCCTTGGAAAAAATTCGAAAAATTAAAAATCGATATTTATGCAATGTTTTGAATTAGGAAAGTCGCTTTTGGGTTCCCTGATTACTAAATGGTACTTTATTTCCTGATCGGATACAAATTGCCAGAGCTATGGCCATCGGAAGGAGCAAAAGTGTGGGAATTGGGAAAATCCACAATTTTGTAGGGGAACCCCTTGGAAAAATTCGAAAAATTAAAAAACGATATTTAAGCAATGTTTTGAATGAGGAAAGTCGCTTTTGGGTTTCCTGATTACTAAATGGTACTTTATTTCCTGATTGGATACAAATTGCCAGAGCTATGGCCATCGGAAGAAGCAAAAGTGTGGAAATTGGGAAAACCTTCAATTTTGTAAGGGAACCGCTTGGAAAAAATTCGAAAAATTAAAAAACGATATTTAAGCAATGTTTTGAATGAGGAAAGTCGCTTTTGGGTTTCCTGATTACTAAATGGTACTTTATTTCCTGATTGGATACAAATTGCCAGAGCTATGGCCATCGGAAGGAGCAAAAGTGTGGAAATTGGGAAAACCCACAATTTTGTAGGGGAACCCCTTGGAAAAATTCGAAAAATTAAAAAACGATATTTAAGCAATGTTTTGAATGAGGAAAGTCGCTTTTGGGTTTCCTGATTACTAAATGGTACTTTATTTCCTGATTGGATACAAATTGCCAGAGCTATGGCCATCGGAAGGAGCAAAAGTGTGGAAATTGGGAAAACCTTCAATTTTGTAGGGGAACCCCTTGGAAAAAATTCGAAAAATTAAAAATCGATATTTATGCAATGTTTTGAATTAGGAAAGTCGCTTTTGGGTTCCCTGATTACTAAATGGTACTTTATTTCCTGATCGGATACAAATTGCCAGAGCTATGGCCATCGGAAGGAGCAAAAGTGTGGAAATTGGGAAAACCTTCAATTTTGTAGGGGAACCCCTTGGAAAAAATTCGAAAAATTAAAAATCGATATTTATGCAATGTTTTGAATTAGGAAAGTCGCTTTTGGGTTCCCTGATTACTAAATGGTACTTTATTTCCTGATCGGATACAAATTGCCAGAGCTATGGCCATCGGAAGGAGCAAAAGTGTGGAAATTGGGAAAACCTTCAATTTTGTAGGGGAACCCCTTGGAAAAAATTCGAAAAATTAAAAATCGATATTTATGCAATGTTTTGAATTAGGAAAGTCGCTTTTGGGTTCCCTGATTACTAAATGGTACTTTATTTCCTGATCGGATACAAATTACCAGAGCTATGGCCATCGGAAGGAGCAAAAGTGTGGGAATTGGGAAAATCCACAATTTTGTAGGGGAACCCCTTGGAAAAAATTCGAAAAATTAAAAAACGATATTTAAGCAATGTTTTGAATGAGGAAAGTCGCTTTTGGGTTTCCTGATTACTAAATGGTACTTTATTTCCTGATCGGATACAAATTGCCAGAGCTATGGCCATCGGAAGGAGCAAAAGTGTGGGAATTGGGAAAACCCACAATTTTGTAGGGGAACCCCTTGGAAAAAATTCGAAAAATTAAAAAACGATATTTAAGCAATGTTTTGAATGAGGAAAGTCGCTTTTGGGTTCCCTGATTACTAAATGGTACTTTATTTCCTGATCGGATGCAAATTGCCAGAGCTATGGCCATCGGAAGAAGCAAAAGTGTGGGAATTGGGAAAACCCACAATTTTGTAGGGGAACCCCTTGGAAAAAATTCGAAAAATTAAAAATCGATATTTATGCAATGTTTTGAATTAGGAAAGTCGCTTTTGGGTTCCCTGATTACTAAATGGTACTTTATTTCCTGATTGGATACAAATTGCCAGAGCTATGGCCATCGGAAGAAGCAAAAGTGTGGAAATTGGGAAAACCTTCAATTTTGTAGGGGAACCGCTTGGAAAAAATTCGAAAAATTAAAAAACGATATTTAAGCAATGTTTTGAATGAGGAAAGTCGCTTTTGGGTTTCCTGATTACTAAATGGTACTTTATTTCCTGATTGGATACAAATTGCCAGAGCTATGGCCATCGGAAGGAGCAAAAGTGTGGAAATTGGGAAAACCCACAATTTTGTAGGGGAACCCCTTGGAAAAAATTCGAAAAATTAAAAAACGATATTTAAGCAATGTTTTGAATGAGGAAAGTCGCTTTTGGGTTTCCCGATTACTAAATGGTACTTTATTTCCTGATCGGATACAAATTGCCAGAGCTATGGCCATCGGAAGGAGCAAAAGTGTGGGAATTGGGAAAACCCACAATTTTGTAGGGAAAACCCCTTGGAAAAAATTCGAAAAATTAAAAATCGATATTTATGCAATGTTTTGAATTAGGAAAGTCGCTTTTGGGTTCCCTGATTACTAAATGGTACTTTATTTCCTGATCGGATACAAATTGCCAGAGCTATGGCCATCGGAAGGAGCAAAAGTGTGGAAATTGGGAAAACCTTCAATTTTGTAGGGGAACCCCTTGGAAAAAATTCGAAATATTAATAATCGATATTTATGCAATGTTTTGAATTAGGACAGTCGCTTTTGGGTTCCCTGATTACTAAATGGTACTTTATTTCCTGATCGGATACAAATTGCCAGAGCTATGGCCATCGGAAGGAGCAAAAGTGTGGAAATTGGGAAAACCTTCAATTTTGTAGGGGAACCCCTTGGAAAAAATTCGAAAAATTAAAAATCGATATTTATGCAATGTTTTGAATTAGGAAAGTCGCTTTTGGGTTTCCTGATTACTAAATGGTACTTTATTTCCTGATTGGATACAAATTGCCAGAGCTATGGCCATCGGAAGAAGCAAAAGTGTGGAAATTGGGAAAACCTTCAATTTTGTAGGGGAACCGCTTGGAAAAAATTCGAAAAATTCAAAAACGATATTTAAGCAATGTTTTGAATGAGGAAAGTCGCTTTTGGGTTTCCTGATTACTAAATGGTACTTTATTTCCTGATTGGATACAAATTGCCAGAGCTATGGCCATCGGAAGGAGCAAAAGTGTGGAAATTGGGAAAACCCACAATTTTGTAGGGGAACCGCTTGGAAAAAATTCGAAAAATTCAAAAACGATATTTAAGCAATGTTTTGAATGAGGAAAGTCGCTTTTGGGTTCCCTGATTACTAAATGGTACTTTATTTCCTGATTGGATACAAATTGCCAGAGCTATGGCCATCGGAAGGAGCAAAAGTGTGGAAATTGGGAAAACCTTCAATTTTGTAGGGGAACCCCTTGGAAAAAATTCGAAAAATTAAAAATCGATATTTATGCAATGTTTTGAATTAGGAAAGTCGCTTTTGGGTTCCCTGATTACTAAATGGTACTTTATTTCCTGATCGGATACAAATTGCCAGAGCTATGGCCATCGGAAGGAGCAAAAGTGTGGGAATTGGGAAAACCCACAATTTTGTAGGGGAACCCCTTGGAAAAAATTCGAAAAATTAAAAAACGATATTTAAGCAATGTTTTGAATGAGGAAAGTCGCTTTTGGGTTCCCTGATTACTAAATGGTACTTTATTTCCTGATCGGATGCAAATTGCCAGAGCTATGGCCATCGGAAGAAGCAAAAGTGTGGAAATTGGGAAAACCTTCAATTTTGTAGGGGAACCGCTTGGAAAAAATTCGAAAAATTAAAAAACGATATTTATGCAATGTTTTGAATTATGAAAGTCGCTTTTGGGTTCCCTGATTACTAAATGGTACTTTATTTCCTGATCGGATACAAATTGCCAGAGCTATGGCCATCGGAAGGAGCAAAAGTGTGGGAATTGGGAAAACCCACAATTTTGTAGGGGAACCCCTTGGAAAAATTCGAAAAATTAAAAAACGATATTTAAGCAATGTTTTGAATGAGGAAAGTCGCTTTTGGGTTCCCTGATTACTAAATGGTACTTTATTTCCTGATCGGATGCAAATTGCCAGAGCTATGGCCATCGGAAGGAGCAAAAGTGTGGAAATTGGGAAAACCTTCAATTTTGTAGGGGAACCCCTTGGAAAAAATTCGAAAAATTAAAAATCGATATTTATGCAATGTTTTGAATTATGAAAGTCGCTTTTGGTTCGTCGGTTCCCTGATTACTAAATGGTACTTTATTTCCTGATCGGATACAAATTGCCAGAGCTATGGCCATCGGAAGGAGCAAAAGTGTGGGAATTGGGAAAACCCACAATTTTGTAGGGGAACCCCTTGGAAAAAATTCGAAAAATTAAAAAACGATATTTAAGCAATGTTTTGAATGAGGAAAGTCGCTTTTGGGTTTCCTGATTACTAAATGGTACTTTATTTCCTGATTGGATACAAATTGCCAGAGCTATGGCCATCGGAAGAAGCAAAAGTGTGGAAATTGGGAAAACCTTCAATTTTGTAGGGGAACCGCTTGGAAAAAATTCGAAAAATTAAAAAACGATATTTAAGCAATGTTTTGAATGAGGAAAGTCGCTTTTGGGTTTCCTGATTACTAAATGGTACTTTATTTCCTGATTGGATACAAATTGCCAGAGCTATGGCCATCGGAAGGAGCAAAAGTGTGGAAATTGGGAAAACCCACAATTTTGTAGGGGAACCCCTTGGAAAAAATTCGAAAAATTAAAAAACGATATTTAAGCAATGTTTTGAATGAGGAAAGTCGCTTTTGGGTTCCCTGATTACTAAATGGTACTTTATTTCCTGATCGGATACAAATTGCCAGAGCTATGGCCATCGGAAGGAGCAAAAGTGTGGAAATTGGGAAAACCCACAATTTTGTAGGGGAACCCCTTGGAAAAAAATCGAAAAATTAAAAAACGATATTTATGCAATGTTTTGAATGAGGAAAGTCGCTTTTGGGTTCCCTGATTACTAAATGGTACTTTATTTCCTGATCGGATGCAAATTGCCAGAGCTATGGCCATCGGAAGAAGCAAAAGTGTGGAAATTGGGAAAACCTTCAATTTTTTAGGGGAACCCCTTGGAAAAAATTCGAAAAATTAAAAAACGATATTTAAGCAATGTTTTGAATGAGGAAAGTCGCTTTTGGGTTCCCTGATTACTAAATGGTACTTTATTTCCTGATCGGATGCAAATTGCCAGAGCTATGGCCATCGGAAGAAGCAAAAGTGTGGGAATTGGGAAAACCCACAATTTTGTAGGGGAACCCCTTGGAAAAAATTCGAAAAATTAAAAAACGATATTTAAGCAATGTTTTGAATGAGGAAAGTCGCTTTTGGGTTCCCTGATTACTAAATGGTACTTTATTTCCTGATCGGATGCAAATTGCCAGAGCTATGGCCATCGGAAGAAGCAAAAGAGTGGGAATTGGGAAAACCCACAATTTTGTAGGGGAACCCCTTGGAAAAAATTCGAAAAATTAAAAAACGATATTTAAGCAATGTTTTGAATGAGGAAAGTCGCTTTTGGGTTTCCTGATTACTAAATGGTACTTTATTTCCTGATTGGATACAAATTGCCAGAGCTATGGCCATCGGAAGGAGCAAAAGTGTGGAAATTGGGAAAACCTTCAATTTTGTAGGGGAACCCCTTGGAAAAAATTCGAAAAATTAAAAATTGATATTTATGCAATGTTTTGAATTAGGAAAGTCGCTTTTGGGTTCCCTGATTACTAAATGGTACTTTATTTCCTGATCGGATACAAATTGCCAGAGCTATGGCCATCGGAAGGAGCAAAAGTGTGGGAATTGGGAAAACCCACAATTTTGTAGTGGAACCCCTTGGAAAAAATTCGAAAAATTAAAAAACGATATTTAAGCAATGTTTTGAATGAGGAAAGTCGCTTTTGGGTTCCCTGATTACTAAATGGTAAATTATTTCCTGATCGGATTCGAATTGCCAGAGCTATGGTCATCCGAAGGAGCAAAAGTGGGGAAATTAGGAAAACCCACAATTTTGTAGGGGTACCCCTAGGAAAAAATTTGAAAATTTTCAAAACGATATATAGGCAATAATTTGGATGAGGAAAGTAGCTTTCGGGTTCCCTGATTACTAAATGGTAGTTTATTTCTTGATCGGATACGAATTGCCAGAGCTATGGCCATCGGAAGGAGCAAAAGTGTGGAAATTGGGAAAACCCACAATATTGTAGGGGAACCCCTTGGAAAAAATTCGAAAAATTAAAAAACGATATTTATGCAATGTTTTGAATAAGGAAAGTCGCTTTTAGGTTCCCTGATTACTAAATGGTACTTTATTTCCTGATCGGATGCAAATTGCCCGAGCTATGGCCATCGGAATGAGCAAAAGTGTGGAAATTGGGAAAACCTACAATTTTGTAATTTTATGCAATGTTTTGAATGAGGAAAGTCGCTTTTGGGTTCCCTGATTACTAAATGGTACTTTATTTCCTGATCGGATGCAAATTGCCCGAGCTATGGCCATCGGAAGGAGCAAAAGTGTGGAAATTGGTAAAACCCACAATTTTGTAGGGGAACCCCTTGGAAAAAATTCGAAAAATTAAAAAACGATATTTAAGCAATGTTTTGAATTAGGAAAGTCGCTTTTGGGTTCCCTGATTACTAAATGGTACTTTATTTCCTGATCGGATGCAAATTGCCAGAGCTATGGCCATCGGAAGAAGCAAAAGAGTGGGAATTGGGAAAACCCACAATTTTGTAGGGGAACCCCTTGGAAAAAATTCGAAAAATTAAAAAACGATATTTAAGCAATGTTTTGAATTAGGAAAGTCGCTTTTGGGTTCCCTGATTACTAAATGGTACTTTATTTCCTGATCGGATGCAAATTGCCAGAGCTATGGCCATCGGAAGAAGCAAAAGTGTGGGAATTGGGAAAACCCACAATTTTGTAGGGGAACCCCTTGGAAAAAATTCGAAAAATTAAAAAACGATATTTAAGCAATGTTTTGAATGAGGAAAGTCGCTTTTGGGTTCCCTGATTACTAAATGGTACTTTATTTCCTGATCGGATGCAAATTGCCAGAGCTATGGCCATCGGAAGAAGCAAAAGAGTGGGAATTGGGAAAACCCACAATTTTGTAGGGGAACCCCTTGGAAAAAATTCGAAAAATTAAAAAACGATATTTAAGCAATGTTTTGAATGAGGAAAGTCGCTTTTGGGTTTCCTGATTACTAAATGGTACTTTATTTCCTGATTGGATACAAATTGCCAGAGCTATGGCCATCGGAAGGAGCAAAAGTGTGGAAATTGGGAAAACCTTCAATTTTGTAGGGGAACCCCTTGGAAAAAATTCGAAAAATTAAAAATTGATATTTATGCAATGTTTTGAATTAGGAAAGTCGCTTTTGGGTTCCCTGATTACTAAATGGTACTTTATTTCCTGATCGGATACAAATTGCCAGAGCTATGGCCATCGGAAGGAGCAAAAGTGTGGGAATTGGGAAAACCCACAATTTTGTAGTGGAACCCCCTTGGAAAAAATTCGAAAAATTAAAAAACGATATTTAAGCAATGTTTTGAATGAGGAAAGTCGCTTTTGGGTTCCCTGATTACTAAATGGTAAATTATTTCCTGATCGGATTCGAATTGCCAGAGCTATGGTCATCCGAAGGAGCAAAAGTGGGGAAATTAGGAAAACCCACAATTTTGTAGGGGTACCCCTAGGAAAAAATTTGAAAATTTTCAAAACGATATATAGGCAATAATTTGGATGAGGAAAGTAGCTTTCGGGTTCCCTGATTACTAAATGGTAGTTTATTTCTTGATCGGATACGAATTGCCAGAGCTATGGCCATCGGAAGGAGCAAAAGTGTGGAAATTGGGAAAACCCACAATATTGTAGGGGAACCCCTTGGAAAAAATTCGAAAAATTAAAAAACGATATTTATGCAATGTTTTGAATAAGGAAAGTCGCTTTTAGGTTCCCTGATTACTAAATGGTACTTTATTTCCTGATCGGATGCAAATTGCCCGAGCTATGGCCATCGGAATGAGCAAAAGTGTGGAAATTGGGAAAACCTACAATTTTGTAATTTTATGCAATGTTTTGAATGAGGAAAGTCGCTTTTGGGTTCCCTGATTACTAAATGGTACTTTATTTCCTGATCGGATGCAAATTGCCCGAGCTATGGCCATCGGAAGGAGCAAAAGTGTGGAAATTGGTAAAACCCACAATTTTGTAGGGGAACCCCTTGGAAAAATTCGAAAAATTAAAAAACGATATTTAAGCAATGTTTTGAATTAGGAAAGTCGCTTTTGGGTTCCCTGATTACTAAATGGTACTTTATTTCCTGATCGGATGCAAATTGCCAGAGCTATGGCCATCGGAAGAAGCAAAAGTGTGGAAATTGGGAAAACCTTCAATTTTGTAGGGGAACCCCTTGGAAAAATTCGAAAAATTAAAAAACGATATTTAAGCAATGTTTTGAATGAGGAAAGTCGCTTTTGGGTTCCCTGATTACTAAATGGTAAATTATTTCCTGATCGGATTCGAATTGCCAGAGCTATGGTCATCCGAAGGAGCAAAAGTGGGGAAATTAGGAAAACCCACAATTTTGTAGGGGTACCCCTAGGAAAAAATTTGAAAATTTTCAAAACGATATATAGGCAATAATATAAATTTGGAAAATTTGGATGAGGAAAGTACCTTTCGGGTTCCCTGATTACTAAATGGTAGTTTATTTCTTGATCGGATAGGAATTGCCAGAGCTATGGCCATCGGAAGGAGCAAAAGTGTGGAAATTGGGAAAACCTTCAATTTTGTAGGGGAACCCCTTGGAAAAAATTCGAAAAATTAAAAAACGATATTTATGCAATGTTTTGAATGAGGAAAGTCGCTTTTGGGTTCCCTGATTACTAAATGGTACTTTATTTCCTGATCGGATGCAAATTGCCAGAGCTATGGCCATCGGAATGAGCAAAAGTGTGGAAATTGGTTAAACCCAAAATGTTGTAGGAGAAACCCTTGGAAAAAATTCGAAAAAATAAAAAAAGATTTTTATGCAATGTTTTGAATGAGGAAAGTCGCTTTTGGGTTCCCTGATTACTAAATGGTACTTTATTTCCTGATCGGATGCAAATTGCCAGAGCTATGGCCATCGGAAGGAGCAAAAGTGTGGGAATTGGGAAAACCCACAATTTTGTAGGGGAACCTCTTAGAAAAAATTCGAAAAATTCAAAAACGATATTTAAGCAATGTTTTGAATGAGGAAAGTCGCTTTTGGGTTCCCTGATTACTAAATGGTACTTTATTTCCTGATCGGATGCAAATTGCCAGAGCTATGGCCATCGGAAGGAGCAAAAGTGTGGAAATTGGGAAAACCCACAATTTTGTAGGGGAACCCCTTGGAAAAAATTCGAAAAATTCAAAAACGATATTTAAGCAATGTTTTGAATGAGGAAAGTCGCTTTTGGGTTCCCTGATTACTAAATGGTACTTTATTTCCTGATCGGATGCAAATTGCCAGAGCTATGGCCATCGGAAGGAGCAAAAGTGTGGGAATTGGGAAAACCCACAATTTTGTAGGGGAACCCCCTGGAAAAAATTGCCAGAGCTATGGCCATCGGAAGGAGCAAAAGTGTGGAAATTGGGAAAACCCACAATTTTGTAGGGGAACCCCTTGGAAAAAATTCGAAAAATTCAAAAACGATATTTAAGCAATGTTTTGAATGAGGAAAGTCGCTTTTGGGTTCCCTGATTACTAAATGGTACTTTATTTCCTGATCGGATGCAAATTGCCAGAGCTATGGCCATCGGAAGGAGCAAAAGTGTGGAAATTGGGAAAACCCACAATTTTGTAGGGGAACCCCTTGGAAAAAATTCGAAAAATTCAAAAACGATATTTAAGCAATGTTTTGAATGAGGAAAGTCGCTTTTGGGTTCCCTGATTACTAAATGGTACTTTATTTCCTGATCGGATGCAAATTGCCAGAGCTATGGCCATCGGAAGGAGCAAAAGTGTGGGAATTGGGAAAACCCACAATTTTGTAGGGGAACCCCTTGGAAAAAATTCGAAAAATTCAAAAACGATATTTAAGCAATGTTTTGAATGAGGAAAGTCGCTTTTGGGTTCCCTGATTACTAAATGGTACTTTATTTCCTGATCGGATGCAAATTGCCAGAGCTATGGCCATCGGAAGGAGCAAAAGTGTGGGAATTGGGAAAACCCACAATTTTGTAGGGGAACCCCCTGGAAAAAATTCGAAAAAATAAAAAACGATATTTAAGCAATGTTTTGAATGAGGAAAGTCGCTTTTCGGTTCCCTGATTACTAAATGGTACTTTATTTCCTGATCGGATACAAATTGCCAGAGCTATGGCCATCGGAAGGAGCAAAAGTGTGGGAATTGGGAAAACCCACAATTTTGTAGGGGAACCCCCTGGAAAAAATTCGAAAAAATAAAAAAAGATATTTATGCAATGTTTTAAACAAGGAAAGTCGCTTTTTGGTTCCCTGATTACTAAATGGTACTTTATTTCCTGATCGGATACAAATTGCCAGAGCTATGGCCATCGGAAGGAGCAAAAGTGTGGAAATTGGGAAAACCATCCATATTTATACAAAAAGTGTGTACATTCCTGCAAAATCTGCATTCCCCAAAACGATTGGGGAATCGGTGTCTTACAATGTTTATCTACCGCCACCTGTGGGTGAGGCTTGCAAGCAAGCAGTTCATTTCCAGACGAATTCTACTACTTTACCATTTTTTGGCGCGATATTCGAAATGAAAACAGTGTCTTTATTTTTTAATTTTCCATTTAGCATAATTTATTTTATATACTTTCCATTTAATTTGTTTTATGTTCATAAAGTAACGTGTGTCTGCCTCTGTCTGTGTATGTGTCTGTGTCTCTGTGTGTGTGTGGGTGTTTTTGAGCGGTTTGTATGTGCGAGTTTTGGTTTTGCCTTGATTTTGTTTTATATTTTATTTTTGTTTTTTGTTTGGTAGCTGGCTGACTTTTGACTACATATAGTTTCTATATTTCATTTGAGTTTGTTCGTTTTTTGTAAGCTGCTTTGATTTGAAATCCAATCTGGTTTTTGGTTTAAATTTACAATGATTGTAAAAATTGATTTTTAGTTTTTTCATTTTTGGTTTTATCCGTTTTCTACATTCCATTTTCATATTAAATTTATCGAAAGTCAAACGGTAAATTTTGTGCTTGCTCGCCATGTTTGTTTCTGGTTTCTTGGTTTGTTTTTCTTTTTGTTTGTTTGTTTGTTGCTTATTGTAGTTTTGGTGTTTGTTTCTGGTTCTTGTGTGTTGAATTGTTCTGCCTCCTAGCCTTCTCTCGTATTTAATATATAATAATCTTTTGTTTTTTTTTTTTTTTTGGTTTAACTATTTATAAAACATTTTCATTTTAGAATCTTAACAACATATATATGTATATATATATATATATATATATTTATTTATTATATATATTATATACATATATATTTTTTATAATTGCTGCGGCGTTTTTCTGTTATAATTTGATTTACTTAACTGTTATTTCGTTTTGTTTTAATGTATACCTTTAATATGTAAATTTGTTTTAGCATTAATTCATAAGTAGTTCTTTTTTTTCCATATGCCCGTCGTCTCTCTCGCTCTTGCTAATTATTTAATTGTTGTTCTTGTTGTTGTTGCATAATTTACATGGAGTGACTTACTTTCTTTTATGCTAACTTTCCCTTTCTCCAACCCTTCCCCTTTCATTTTACTTGATCTGGGCCTAATACGTTGCTTTCTACCAATATTTGTTTTCAGTGTAACTGTAGGAGTGTGAGTCTCTGAGTGTGTGTGTATGTGTATTTCATTATCTAGGCATATTTCATAATTATTTTTAGTTTGGTTTTTCGTTTTTATTTCGCATGCTTTTTTAAGCTAAACATAATTTGTTATTATTTTCTTGGTAGTTGCATTTTTTTTTATTATAATGAAATTGAAATCGAACTTGAATATGAAGACTGATTCGAACAGAACGTATGTATATTCGAATATACACATATATGTATCTGTTCCATGAAACTATGCAATGTCTTGTATATTTTACTTTTCATTTTTTGTTGTTTTAATCCAGTCTTTGTTTTTATTCATTTTTTATTTTAATATTGTTTTCTCTGATTTTTTATTGGGCTTGGGGGCATGGCAGGGGGCGGGCGCTTATTGGAAAGGAAAGTTTGGAAAGTTGCTAGACTCTGCCGTCGACTGAACTTGCATTTTGTAGGCAATACTTTTCTATTATTTTAATTTTGCATAGTTTTCTGCCTCTTTCTCTAACTTCTATTTCTATCTCTTTGCTCCCTCCCACTCTCTGTCACCTTCTATCGCTGTATCTCGTTCTTTACCCTCCTAAATATTTTGGCAAGTTATAGATTCTTTTTTAATGTGTTGTGTTGTTTTTGTTTTGTGACTTGTTTTTGGTTAATATCACTTTTAGTTTGTAGTCTGGCCAAGTTGGTTCCTCTCCACCTGTCTCTTTCTTTCGTTTTCGACTATACCCACACTGCTCTAGCTCTATGCTGTCATTCCTTATTTTGGTTTTCATAGTAAGCTTTTATTCTCTTAGCGATTTTTTTATATTTAATTTGTAAATTACGCTTATAAAAAAAAAAATTACTCAATTTTTTGGTTTTTGGTTTTTTGCATGACTTGAAGACGATATGTTTTTTAATTTTAATTTTATTTTAATGTCTATATAGAGATTATTGGGTAATTACCGTAGTTAATATTAAGAATATCGTTTTTTATATGCAATCTTGTTGAATTTTCTGTTATTGCTCATTGGTTGTATTTTTTTGTATTATCAAAATCAAAATTAAAAGAAAAAAATCTTAAAAACTTATATATTTTTTTAAATTCGCTAATGAAGTTTTTGGAATGAGTTAAAAATGTATCTTCAACTTTTGCTATTGTACATAAATACCAAATATATATATATATATATATATATATTGGTTCGATCTGCATAAGTGTAGATGTGTTAGTGTGTGTGTGTTAGTGCAAGCAGTGTGTCTTCGATTGCGTTTAAGGCCAAATCAAGTATACGTAAGAATGTCCTGCGGCTCTAGTTTTAATATTTCCATCTCTTTCGGTCATCTCTATCCTGCCTGCTTCTTCCCTGTGTGCTCTGGCTCTGTCTCTTTCGCTTCCGCTATCTCTATCTCTTTAGCTTTCGTTTGCTGTGTGCGTGTGGACGGTTTTCAAAGCTGTAAATTGATTCGATTTTTTTATTTTTAATTTACTTTATTTTTAATTTTTTTTAGGTTTTTCTTTTCGTTTTTTTTGTTGGCTTTTTCTTATTTTTGTTTTTACATATTTACAGATTGCTTCGGTACAAATTTTATATTTTATATTCTTTTTTTTGGTTTCTTTAAATTCTTCTTAATTACAAGCAGCAAATCAAAAAAAACTTTTTATTCAGTCGCATATCTAACAAAAAAAAAACCATATTTATATATAATGTTTTTATATATAAATACTTTATATATATATCTGTGTATATGTTTGTGTGTGTGTGTATATGTATATGCTAGTTCTTTCTTCTTAAAATCCAATCTTTTATTGCTTTCTTCTGGTATCGATACATACCTCTTTTCCCGCCCCATACCCCCTATACATATATGTATGTGTTCCTATTTAATTTGGTTTTTTTTTGTCGTTTAGCAAGAGCAGTAGAAGCAAAGCTTTGTAGGTAGGATTCTAGGTATATAGAGAAATTTAGATATGGCTTCGATCGATCGATTTTTGCACGCAAACATTTCGGCACTGCATCGCATCCAAGCAGTTCAAGCAGTATTCATATATTTTCGAATTTCGAATTTATCGCAGCTCAAGCAGTGCCCTTTGGTAGTATTATTGTTTTTGATATTTTATGTTTTTTTTTTTCATCTTTGTTTTATAGAATTGATATTTCAAATGCTCATGCACAAATTTAAATTGATACGATTTTCTTATTATTTTGTTTGTTTGTTTAAAGTGTGTTTCTTTGTTGTTTTTTAGGTTTGCTTGACAAACGTTGAAGTTTAATTTAGTTATTTTTTTTTTGGTATTTTTTTCGAAAAATGATTAGAAGATTCCGATTGACTTGAAAATCACAAAAATCAGGAAGACAGCGAATCAAGTTACAACTCATGAATATGTAAGTGTAATGGTATCTGTATTTGTATTTGTAATTGTAATTGTATCTTGTATCTTGTATTAATGTGCCAGAAAGAAACGCCATCTAAGGAAGACTAAACTAAACTAGGATCAACTGTACTTAAACTGAAAGCAAGCACGTTCATGCACGAGTGCACGAATCACAAGGGTCTCTATAAGAGATCATAGCTATACATACTGGATGAGCCAGGATTTCTCTAAGAGTCTCTCTCATATAAAAATCTTCTTTTAATTTCATTTCCTTTTTTTTTTAATTTTGCGCGGTATTTGTTGTTGTGGCTCTGGTTGTTGTTTGGTTGTCTGTAATTGCTAAGTTTAATTATTGTTTTTGTATCGTTAGCAGCTTTCCTTATTTTTTTTTTTTTGTTTTTTGGTTTTAGGTTCTTATTTTTTTTTCTTGTTTTTACGATTTTGTAATTCCCTTTAATTAGCTATGATTTTGGTTTCTGGTTGGTTTTTTGTTTCATTTTTTTTTGTTTTTGGTTGTTTTATTTTTTGTTTAATATTTATTTTATGTCTATGTCTATTTGTTCAGCTTCAGCTTTGACTTACTTATTTACAAAATAGCAGTTTTTAGTTTAGTTTATGTATATTTAATTATATATGTAAATGTATGTATATATTTAATATATATTTATTCATATGTATGTATATATATCTATATATATATATATATACTCTTTTGTTTACTCAATCTTTAAACTTAACGGCAGTTTTGATGTTTTTAGCATTATTATGTGTATGTGTGTGTGTCTCATGTTTATGTTTGTGTGTGTGTGTGATTGTGATTGTGTGTGTGTAAATATTTAAAACAGCGTTCTGGTCAGAAAGATTTTTTAGGATTCATTGAAAACTGAAGGCCACTGGATGTAACGGACAAAGTTTGTTAAAGAGGTTATAGTTTTAATTTCTTCAACTAAAAATTGGAATTAATATTTTTTAATTTAAAACAAAAATGGTATTCATTTACCCAGACCACTGTTTTAACGACGACATGCCGTCGTTAGTCGTTATATAATATATTTTTTCTTTATCATCTCATTGCATATAGTTTTCCGAATCAGCTTTATGTTTCTGTTCATGCTTTGGTATTTTAGTTTATTATTTTATTATTATTTTTTTTTTTTAGTTTGTTTTACTAATATTCTGACTAATATTTAATTAATAGAGCATAATTTAAAGTTTGAAAATAAAATTAGCAGATATTGTATGTTGTTTGTTTTTGTTTGTCTGGTTGTTTTGTTTGTTTTTTTTTTTTTTTTTGCTAGCTTCTAAAGAAAGGAAGAAACTCCAATTAGATTAGTCTACTAAGATAATTTGATTTTTGGTTTTTTTTTTTGTTCATTTTTTTTTTGTTTTGTTCTCATCTGTTTTGTTGTTAACGATTGTTAGTTGTTAATTGCTAAATTTGAACATAGGTATCAAGTAGAGTTTTTTCTTTGTGTATGTGTCGGTGTGTGTGTGTATGTGTGTGTAGGTTTTCGTTGTGTTGATTACCAGAAGAAAAATAAAAAGAAAAACAAAGAAAAATCTAACAGAAAGCCAGTCCATGGTTGACTCTACGATTTTTAACTCTAATTCCAAGCTTTAGTGAACTGGCACAGTGTGTGTGTTTTGTGTATGTGTGTGTGTTTGTGTGTTTTGTGTACATTTGCTGTTTAATTTACAACTACGCTGCTTACTAATTATTATTATTATTATTATTATTTAATTGTATTTATTAATAAAATTCTAAATTAGACTGCTTTTGATGACGTTTCTGGCATCCAACGTAGCATTTCACTGCGCAAATTTCGTCCATTTTCCATTTGTTTGACTAGAAAGTTGAGAACAGAGTATTAGAACTATGTACTTAGAGTATAAAATACAATATTATACATTTAATAATTCTATTGGCATTAAAAAAACATTTTCTTGGGAAAAAGCAAATGTTGCCCTAAAAAGTAGGCAACACTTACCTAGTAGTCAGACGTCGGTCTCAATACTGACGGCCATCGCGTTATTGTGCCTTAACTGTAAACTATTTGTGCTCCGCAGACCATTCTGGCCCAGCTGCTGCTGCTGCTGTTGCACTTGCGTCATTTGCTGGCCGTGGGGCGACTGTTGTTGCTGCTGCTGCTGTTGCAGCTGGAGTTGCAGCTGGAGCTGCTGCTTCTCAAAGGACTGCTGGGTCCTGAGAAACGGCACCATGTGACGGCCGGTATGATCAGTCAGACCTGGTGTGGTTGCATCAATGCCATCATCCAAATCCATGATGTCCGACGACGATTCGGAGAGTGAGGATTTCTTTAAATGTTGACCTAAAGTCGAACGATTTCGATTAGAGTGTTTATAAAAAAAAATATGCATTTTGCTAAATGGGATCTTTTTTTCTTCTTTTTTTCGTTTTTTTTTGGGAAAAGATGGGTTCATCTCGATGGGTTAACAGTTTGTTAAATATATATATTTTTCTTTTGGGAATATTATTATAATTATTATTAGTAGATAATCACAAAAAGTATTAGGGTATGTACCTAGTGCACCAGGTAAATATGAACAACTTGTAACGTGGTTGAAATTTTGGCTCTGCATCTCCTCCTGATCCGTTTCGCGGTGATAGAAGTAATTGAAATTACTGACGATAACCGGTACCGGCAGTGCGATTGTCAGCACACCAGCGATCACGCACAAAGAGCCGACAATTTTGCCCCAGAAGCCGACGGGCCTGGATGCATTTTCAGTTCAGAATGCAATCGTTTGTTCATTGAATGGCAATATTTGTGGATTCGATTCATGTTTGTCAATATGGTTGTCGTATTTTTGGTATTTTTTATTATCGTTTGAGTTTAATATCGTATTCGAATTCGAAAAGTGATATTTTCCAATTCGATTTCGATTTTTTTGTGGTATTGTTTTTTTGTATATTTAAATCGATCCAATCCGATCCGTTTTTAAATATGCAAATTCCGTTTCAAAGTCAGTGTTGTATTTTTTTGTGTTTATTGTTGGTATTTTATTATTATTTTTTGGTTTTTGGTTTTTTTTTTTTTTTTTTGGTATTGGTATGAAGAAGAACGTAGAAGAAGAACGCAGTATGTAAATCAGATGGTAAAAAAACAAACAAATAGAAACAAGTTATAAGTCTCAATATATTCAATATACTAATCTATATAGCGGCTTAGATTCGAACCCAACTAAAGATTCGAACTTGGTACAAACGCAACAAAAAACGAAACTAAACAAAAAGAATTGTTAATAACGTGTCACAAACAGATACAGAATACTGGGTTATATATGTATTTATATATTTGGTATATAAAACAAAGCGATACGTTTGGTTAGTTATACAATAGAGGTGGGTGGGGTGGGCTTACGTTAAACTGAAGAGAAAGCAAAAATCAAAAGGATTCAACTAGGTATTTGGCGTATCGGGTATAAGTATCGGGTATTGTTATTAGTATTCAGTATTAAGTATTTAGTATTTGGTACTCAGTATTTGCGAACATTGAAAGCATTTCGGTTTTTGGTGGGAATGGTGGGGTGGTTCTAGGGTGGGGTGGGGTGTTTTGTTTCCTTTTTTTAGGATGGGTAGGCTCCGATAACTAAAACTAAACTCAAATCAAATCTAAATCAAAATCAAATTTAAATTCCAAAAAATAGTCTAAATCTCAAAATTAAATCTCTTTTTGAAATAAAAACATAAATTAAAAATCTTATAGACAAAAAAAGAACATAAGAAAATCATTGTGGTTTACATAGAAAGGTTATTGATATTTAGATTATGGGTAGATAGCTGGTTTTGGCTAACAAAAAACCGAAGCGTACTTATTGCCAAATGGAATAAACAAAATGTGCCGGCGTTTGGCGTCGTCGCTGTTAAACTTGACATAAAATGAATATACATAGAGATATAGAGATGTGTGTTTGAAAAACCAAAGCAAATCGAACCGAACCGATCGGATTTGAGTCGGTCTATCGGTTATCGGTTAACGGCAAGCGGTTAACGTTGTTGCACACACACACACACACACACTGACAGGAGTTGGGAGGGAGACACATAGCACAAACATCCATGAACATCCTTTGGTCTTCATCATTTTTCTTTTCCCATTTTTCAGGCGTCTTCTTTGTTTCCATCTTTATGGTGGTTTCTTGTGTCGTCTTCGTGCTTGGTTCGTTTCCTTCATCAGCGACGATGCTTTTCGAGTATTCACTGTATTTTGAATCGTGTATTTAAGTTGACTGTCTGACTGTACCTGGTGTTTAAGATGCATGATTCGGTTCCATCTGACTGTACTTTTTGTGTGCGCTTTAGTATTTTTTCTGGTATGTTTTTTTTTTTGAGGTGCATGACAATGAATTTGATTGATGGCATTAATGACAGAAGATGGTAAATGATGGATGAATTCTCAAAAGCTGTTTTGGCAAATTTAATACTAAAATTGCCGCTTAGCCTGTGTCTTTTTTCTCTGAGTGTGTGTGTATTATATAGAGATTAGGTATAGTTAAGCGATCGTAAGTAAGGCAAAGAGTAGTTGCTGAGATTAATGCTCAAGGAACGAAATCAAAATCAAAGCGAGAGAAAAAAACGTGTTCAAAGTGAGTAGAAAGCCAAAAAACTCCTCTTGGTGTAAATGCATTCCTTTTTTTTTTGGGTAGTGTATGTGTGTGTGTTGTATGTCTGTGGGTTGATTTCTGGTTTTATTTTTTTTTTGGTGGGGAGTGGAAATATAGCAAGTAAGTTGGTATTTTATGCAAATGTGCTAAGCGTGCGCCCTTGTGTTTTTTAATGTTTTTTTTTTTTTTTGCTATTGCGTTAAAATTTTTTTTTTTTGTTTTGATTTGCATTTGCTTTTGGTTTCTATATAAAATTTTTGTTTTTTTTTAGTTTTGCTTTAGTTTTTTTTGTTTGATTTGCTTTGCTTGGATTTGCTGCGATCTGATTCTGGTTCTGTCGCGATCTCAATGTCAAATATCAATATCAATATCATTCGATTTCGATTGGATATTTTTGATTGTACATATATATATATGATAGCATATATATATAGTTTTTAGCAACTGATTGCACATGCACCGGAATCGGGAAGCACAGGGAAACGGGACTTAGGAGCAGAAGCAGGAGCCGTGCAGTCTCAGCAAAAAAAATTGTTGAGAGAACTGCAAGTTCTTCGTTGTTGTTGTTCTTGTTGTTCCGCCGTAGTTATGGTTGTTGTTGTTCTTGTTGTTGTTGTACTAGTTGTTGTTATTTATTGCTGCATTTGTTGTTGCTGTAGCTTATTTTGCTGTAGTTGTTGTTGTTATATTTTTGCAGCAATAATGGGCAGAGCGATAGCGATAACGATTAACGATTAACGATAGCAGGCTGGCGCAGGAGCGTTGAAGCGTTTCTTACATTTTTTTTTTTTTTTTTCAAAATATATATATATATTTTATTTTTTACATTCGGCGCAAGGGGGAGAACGTAAGCAAAAATTTTACAAAATATTCCATATACGATTATCAATATTATTATTATAGATATATATATATATATATGTATAAAGGTAGGTGTATATTATATATAGCATAGAGACATCTGAGAGGATATAGGCAAAATCAAAATGGAGGCATACACCAAAAAAAAGAATGAAATTTTTTAACCAAAACCAAAAAAATAGATAGAGATAAATAGAATAGAGATAGAGAGAGAGATATATAGAGAATTCTCAATAGAATTCTCATGTTCTATAAAAAAAGTATAGGAATAATAGAGTAACCAGGGTGTTTCAGGGGTATATTCTCTGGGGTTGGTCACACTCACCGTTCGCTGGTATTTTTTTGGGTTTATTAGCATCGCTTTTGACTGCCGGGGCCGGGACCTGACCTGTTAAGACTTCAACTTTCCAAGAAGTGGACTTTCTCATGTTAATACTTGTTACTTTTACACTCTTTTAGGTTATTTTTTTTGCACTCGACATGTCTGGACATGTCATGCGTCATTTTTTTATGAAGACATGTATGTATGTACTTTGTTTGTTGTTGTATGTTTGTGTTTTGTGGGGGTATTATTTTGGGGGCGGGTTGGGGTTTGTGGCTAAAACTACGCTAGAAAATGTCTTTAATGGAATGGTGCTACTGGCATGAGTGCTTTTTGTATGTTTTTAGGATTGTCTGTCTGCGTGTTTGATTGAAAAAAAGTTTTCAAACCTCTTAACTTAGATCCATAAAACTAGACTCTAAGCTTATAGTTACGATAGTGATTTACTAACTCTAATGCCGCCCAAGAACTTGAAGTGTGAGTTTAACCCGAAAAAGTATATACTCTACTAGGACTACCAACTAGTCTAAAAATAGGGAAAAGAGTGCCACAGGTATTAAGTTAATGGGGAAGATTATAACTAGAATTGTTGCTTTGGTTAATGCTTTTTTTTGGAAATTTATTTTTATTTTTTTTATTTTTATTGAATAACGATTATAAAACATTTCATTTTAATCTTAACAACATTTCCATTTTTGTTTTGTTTTCCATTTTTTTTGTTAAATTTTTGAGTGAGTTTTAGGTTTTTGTTTCATTTTTTTGTTTGTTTGTTTGTTTTCTTTTTGTAATATCTTATTAGGCGTAATACTAAATTGTTTGTTCTGCTTTATTTTGGGGATTATTGTGTTTTGGTATTATCTGTGGTCTGTGGCTTTGATTTCCTTCTTTTTTGGTTCTCCATTATTTTTTGAAAATTTATTGTTTTTACTTTAGTTATTTTGTTTTTTGCTATTTCTGGAATTTGATGTGAGTGGTTTTGCAATTTTAAAATTGAAAGTTCGATTCATTTCAGTTCTGTCCGGTCTGTTTCGCTTCGGTTCTAACTAAACCTAAACTTATTTTCTTGGTAGGTTGAATCAAGGCCAAATTAGAATTAAAAATCAATTAATAAAAATTTCTTTCTGTTTTTTGTTTCATTCTTTTTTTTTTTGTGTTTTCTTCTTTTCATACATATATGTACGTGTACTTGTTTTTTTTTTTTTAAATCTCTATTTGCAGTCTTTGTCCTTAATAGAAATTTTATTTGTTTTGTTTTTTTTTTTTGAAGCATTGAGAAGATTTTGAAAGATTCTTTTTTGGTTTTTCTTTTTTTATGGTTTATGTTTTGATTTACTCGTACTATATAGCCATATGGTAAATGTGTTTTTGTTTCAATCAAAAGGTTTTTCATTATTTTTATTAAATTTTTTTTTGTATTTTACGTATGTGTATTAAGATTTTTGTTTGCTTCGTTAGGATTGCAATTAAATTTAATGGAAAACTTGAAAAGATTGTTTTTGGTTTAAATTGAAGAAGTCAAGTGTTTGTTGTTTAGTGTTTAGTGTTTAAATACTTTTGGAAAAATAATAACGTGTTTTATTAACTGGATATTTTTGTTTGTTTTATTCTCATGAGTCTGAGCGTATGGTTATCGTAACTTAATTTTCATTTTTTTTTTTTTGTTTTTGCTTTACAACGATATGTCTGCTTCTTTGCCTCTGGAGTTCCGTTCACAAGAGTATCGTCTTGGTATTTTTTCGAGTGTGTATTTTAAGGGTTTTTTGAATGCGATTCGTTTACTTTTTAGATTTTTTTTTTGTTTTGGATTAGAGTTAGGCTAGACTAGAGTTGAGTTTTGAATAGCGTAGAGTTGATTTCGAGTAGAGCATAATAGTTAAAGCGTAAAATACGAAAACTAATTCAAAAACCGAACTTAGAAAATGTGTCTTTTTCAAAATCCACTTACGATTCGATAGTTAATGTGGGTGTTTGTGTGTTTTTAGAATATTGGCTGATTGGCTGACTGAATAATTTAAGTTTAGCTCACAAAATAACACGAAAAGAATTATGGATTATTTACAATTAGAGTTACAATATTTTTGTTGGCAATGTAAAGCCTCAATTGTTTCTAAATTCGAAAATGATCAAAAAAAAAACCTATTTTTATACAAAACAAAAAACAACAAGGCTCTACTGTATCTGGTATTCGATTTTTTTTTTAGCGCCAGCTAATACAGTTACAGTAAAAACTAATTATAAAAATCTAGATCCTAGCTCGACAGGAATTCCTCAACTAACTACGGATCTACTTTTTAAATACAAAAAAAAAATATACATGTATATACGGAACGGAACGGAATGGAATAAGACGGATATGTCGCAAAAATACGTTGGCAAAACGAAATATACAAAGTTACAAAGTAGTATATACTCTTATTTGTTTTTGGTATTTTTTTGGTTTTTGGTATTTGTTATTTACAAGGCGGCACAGTGAACTGTGCGAAATAAAAAACGCTTCAAAAACTTTTCTCAAATTTATTTGCTTCGATTTTTGTTGTTGTTGTTTGTTTTTGCTTTTCTTATTGTTGGGATCGGATCGGATTGGATCAGCATTTGGGGTTCCGTTATTTTCGTCTTCTTCATCTTCCTCTTGATCATCTTTTGTGTATGTGTTAGTGAGTAATTCTTTGGTATTTTTAAGGGTATTTGTTACTTTTTAAATATTTTGTTTTTTTTTTTTTTGTTTGTCTGCGATAGCTAGCTTTTAATTCTGTTTCAGCATATACATTGATACATATATGCTATGGGCCATATATATATATAATATATACCTATGTGTGTGTGTGTGTTGTAGTTTTTTATGGTATTTTTATGTTGTGTATACATATATACAATTTGAAATTGTTTAGAATTTTTTTTACTTGTGTACTTAGCTCAATTTAATTACATTAAATTTTTCTGTTCATCTCCAATTAATTTTAATTTTATTTAAACATATAATAACATTTCTTTTGCTGAACACATTTATTCCAAAATTTTTGTTTTTATTTTGCATTTTTTTGGTATTTTTTGTTGTTTCATTATTGGTTTTAAGCTTTCATAGGTAAATATTAACACGATTTGTTTTCTGTCTGATTTTTTTTTAGTATTTTATTTAGTTTTTTTGTTTTTTTAATTATAGTGGCTGTTTTTTGTTTTGTTTTGTGATTAAATCAAAGTCTTAAATTGTAGGACAAAAATGTGAACGTATAATTGTAATAATAAATTAAAAATCAATTACTAAATTCTGCTATACATCGGTTATCCTTAGACTCATTTACAGTTATGTGTGTTTTTTTTTGTTTTTTCTTTTTTTTTTGCTAAATTTATTCATTTGTCTAGATTAAGGCTAGGAAAAAAAAACAACCTTACTTTACACTCGGCTCCTTGTATTCTGATATCTGATATCTTGCTATGTATATCGACTATCGTCTATCGGCTATCGGGCTAGCGGGATTTATCGGTTCTATCGTCTTATCGGGTTTCGGATTTCGGATTTCTTGTATCTGATATCTACACACATATCTCTGTTATCTATGAAGCTAAAAATCATTTAATTCCCATTCTGCTCAATCTAAATCATAAAATCTAATCTTAAGTAAGCGATTCTCTTTTCGTTAAGCTTCTTCTTTATTAGTTATTTTCTTTCTCATTCCATTTGGTGTTTCCTTTTCTCCATATTTTATTTATTTATTTATATTTTTGTTCATTTATTAATTGGTTATATTCTTCTTATCGTCTGGACCATTTTCCTAGTGCCTATTCATCGCATTACTCCTTTGTTTGCGTCTAGATACAGATACTTTCTGGTATGACTACGTACAGTACAGTTTAAATGACGTTTTTTTTCTTCGAGTGTAAGTATGCATATATGTATGTGTGTTTGGGAGTGTTGCTTTGCCTCTTCATAACGTCTTTTTGTTAGTTTTTTTTTATTATTTATCATTTATATTTTGTTTATTAAGTTTTTGTACAAAATAGCGTTGTTGCAAGTTGTGGATCTTGGCTTTGTTATTATTTTTCTTGTTTTATTAATTCTTTTTAGGAGAGTATTTACAGTTAGTTGGTGTTGCCACAGTGTTGCAAGTCCTTTATTTACAGTGCCTGGGCCACCTCTTTTTGTCTTTTCTTGCTATTCGTTTTTAGCTAGGCTCCACTGTGACTCATTGTTTTATTGTTCGGGTTAGCGGTTCCACTGAATTGCAAAAAGCTAAAGGGGTTCGAGGAGGGTTAGCTTTCGGTTAAGGAAGGAAGTAAAGGAGTCGGGGTCAGTTGCAGGGGCGTAGGCAGAAGGGGGTCATGTAGTCCTGGGCCAGTTCATCATATTCCTTAAGGCACTTTCTCTCTTTTTTTGCTCTGCTCCTCCGGATTTTTTCACTGGCTTTTCATTTGACTCTCGAGCCCTTTAATTTTCGTAGTTCTTCATTCTCCACCTAGGCCCTTAAAAAAAAATGCACGGTTTTTCTTTCCTTCTGGACTGTGTGTAAGTGTGTGTGCTTGTGTGTATGTGTGTGTGCGTGGACGGTTTTCAAAGCTTTTTTTAATTTTTTTCTTTAAATTTACACTTGAATGATGTGATCTTTCTTTCATCAATATCGTCTGGCTGCTCTTCGTATATATACAGGTTACTTACTTTTTTTTATATATATATTTATAAATATATATACATATTATTATATACATATATATTTATACATATATATATATTAATAGTGTCTCTATGTTTTGTTTTATACATTTTATGCAAATTTTTGGAATCTGCATAGTTCAGTCAACGATTATGTTTCTTTTTGCCAGAGGTTCGGGGCTTTATTCTCTAGACTTTGCAATTCAGTCGAACAATATTATTAGTGGTATACTATATATCCTTCAGCTTTGCTTCTTTGCTTTGTATCTATATATTTGATAGTTTGCTTTCATTACAAAAATCATAAGAACGTTTTCTGTTTTTTTTTTCTGCATCTGCGGTTCTCTTTTGCAATTCTCCTGGAATTATCCTTCAAGTTCTTTACTCTTTTTTTTGTGTGTTTTTTTCTTTTAAATAATTATGAGCAATCCAATTTTTTATGTTCTTCTAATTTCCATGTTCGGCAGAGCTTGTATTATTTAAACATTAACTATTTGCCATTAGTTGAATATTTGTACTTTTTATTTCGATATTATTCGGGGGGATCGAAGCAGGAGGAGAATCGTAGCTGATACGGGTTCGGTATTCGGTTTCTTCGGGTGGGGCTTTTTAGTATTTTTTTGGTTTTGGTATTTTTTTGGAGGGTACAGTTTTTCCATTAAGCTTGTTTTAGTCAAAAAACAAAAATCAGTTAAGAGGAGTGAGTATTTTGTAGTTAATAGACATATACATACATCTAGCACATATATGTATGTGTGTATATTTAGTGTTGGTTAATTTCAGTTTAATCAGTTTAGCTTTAGTTTTTAGTTTTTAGTTTTTAGTCAAGTTATTTAAGTTAAATGATTATTTCCTGTCACATTTAAAAGCAGATTCTTTTTCTTCCAGGGATATCTTGCAATTGGGTTTCCTTTTCTCGATCGATGACTATACAAATAGTTTTCCTTGTTTTTACTTTTTGTTTTCTGTTAAATATTACGGCAGTTTTTCTATATTTTCTTTTGATGTTCGTGTTTGAGTGTGTGGATATGAGTGTGTGTGTGGTAGTGTATCCTTCGTCCTTGGAGCATTCACCTTTTCTGTACTTTCTTCCTAAAGCTTTTTCACTTGTTCTCTAAAATACGTAATGCTTGTAATGTGTGTCCTGTGAGCATAAACATTTATTTCGCATTTATTTACAGTACCGGTTCGTAGTTTCTGGGCTCGATTTATTTTCATATTATTTTTAATATTTATTTTGGCAGCTTTTCTTCATGCCTTCGATGTTTATCCTGTTTTTTACTTTTTAGCTTTCAATTTTTTGTATAGTTTTTATTTTGAATTTTTGGTTATGCCATTACTACTCGCGTCTATTTCTGGTACTTTCCTTACTCTTTCATTTCTTCTGTTTTTTGGGTTTTTTGTTTGTTTTTGTGATGGTTGTTTGTTGTTTTTATCGTTAAGTGTATAATTTAGTTAAATTAATTTTAAATTAATTTAAATTTAAATTTAGATTAAATTTAATTTAGTAATAGATTAAATTTGTTTGTTATTTGTTCTACTTAAATTAAATATAAACAGCTTTTGTAGTCGTTTCTGGCATCCAACGTAACTCCTGTCAAGGCCAAATATATACCACGTAACGTCTTTTGCACTAATTAAGTTAATTAAATTTTTTAAATACGTATAAAAAATACATACATTAAGGTACAAGACATAGTTTATACATATATATATGGAGAGACGTAAATATATATATAGAGATAATCATAGGTATTGCGTAGGTGGAAGAGCGGGCCACGTGGAGAGAAAAGAGAGAAAAAGTTATGTTCTAATCAAATCGCAATTCAATAGATTTCAGTTTCAATTTAAATAATAGGATGTTCGCACTGCACACTTTATAGGGATTATAATTAAGAGTTATTTTATTTTTAATTTTAATTCTTTAATTTAATTTTATTTTGAATTTTAATTTATTTCCACTTTTGCCTGCAATGCGCGCATTTCCTTTTCTGTTTTTTTTTTTTTTTAATTTTTCATACTGCTTTTGGCATTTTGCAACACTTAAACCTAATTACTAGGTCTGGCTCGAGGTGCAAGGATATTTTTTTAGAGGTTATAGGTGAGGGATTTAATTTTTTTTTAATGCAAGAGTGAGTGTGTCATAGAGCGAGAGATACGGATATAGAGGTTTATGGTAGAAGGATAGTGAGGGAGCGACAAAGTTAGATAGAGAGAGAGAGATAGACAGAGAGTCTGTGCAGCAAGCGAGTGTAGTCTTTTTTTCTTTGATTTCTTTTCTTTTTTTTATTATTATTATTATTATTTTTTTGTTTTACCGTTAACCGACACTTACCCAGTAGTCAAACGTCGGTCTCAATGCTAACGGCCAGGGCATTATTGTGCCTCATGGTGAGACCGCTGCTGCTGCTGCCCGCTGCTGCGCTAGCTGCTGCGCTTATTGTGTGATGCTGCTGCAGCTGTTGCTGCTGCTGCTGTTGCTTGAAGCCGTTCTGTTGCTGTTGTTGTTGTTGTTGCTGTTGCTGGTACAGTTGCTGCTGTGACTGTTGCAGCGGATGCTGCAACTGTTTATCGAGCGACATCGACATCGAAGTCGATGCAACAGGTTGCTGCTGCGGCTGCGATTGCTGCTGCTGCTGCTGTTGCTGTTGCTGTTGTTGCTGCTGCTGTGCTCCCAAAAATGGAGCCTGCACTGCACTGCGTCCTGGATGCGTGTCTGTCAATCCCGGCGTGGACTCGACACCATCGTCCAAATCCATCATATCCGATGAGGACTCGGACAACGATGATTTCTTCATGTGTTGACCTACTTGGTGGTGTGTATGCATTGGTTTAGTGTGTGTTTGTGGCACGGCACGCGTTCGTTGTTGGTTTTGTTTGTTTGTTTGTTTGTTTGTTGTTGTTTGTTGTTGCAGACAGAGTGTATGGTGTGGTGTGGGTGAGTGGGCGGGGTGTTTCGATTGCAGGCAGGTGGACAGGATGCAGGATTGCAGGTTTTACAGGAGCGGATTGGTGTGGATTTTTGGAGGTGTGGTTGTTGTGGTTTTAGTTACGTTTTTTTCGGTTTTTTTTTGGTTTTTAATTTTTTTTATTTGGAAATTTTAGTGTTGGAGGTCACGTTTCGAGATTCAAATTCGGCCATACAATTGACGGAATAAAGAGAGAAACAAAAAGAAGAGAGAGAGAAGAGAGAAAGAGGAGATCACACATACAGTTGTAATGCATCGGTAGCAGTAATGTTTTTTGTTGTAGGTCCTTGGCATACACACAAAACACACACAGTACGTGCACGTTGGTTGTGGGCTTTTCAAAAAACACAGGGTTGCCACCAGCTCTGCCATATGCCAGGGTAGCTGGCCATCGGCAGAGCGACAGAGAAGGACCATCACCAATTCTCTTCAAACAAATCTCCAAAAAAGTATGCTATGGTTTTTTTTTTTCAATTAATATTCGAAATATTTTGTTTAAAAGCATTCTGGTGATAGTTTTTCTCTGTGTGGCAACTTATTCCGCTCGAAAGCAGTGCCGTTTTTTATTAAAATTATTATTTTTTTTCGTTTTTTAAGTTTTAGGCTCACAGCACCACCTTCGGCAGCGGCTTCAGCATCCACAATTCATTTCTTTCTTCGTAAATGTTTCTATTTTTATTCGACAGGTTTTCTACTTTTTGTTGCTCTACTTTTTATCTATTTTTTTTTGGGGTATTTTTCGAGTGTGAAGAT
The DNA here is from genome assembly GCA_018153455.1 of Drosophila parabipectinata. Taxonomy (NCBI): domain Eukaryota; kingdom Metazoa; phylum Arthropoda; class Insecta; order Diptera; family Drosophilidae; genus Drosophila; species Drosophila parabipectinata. The sequence goes on from JAECYA010000055.1 coordinate 5,973,518, forward strand.
CGTTTTTGGTGGGGGGGTGGGCGGTGGAACGGGGGAGTCTAGCACAAGGCCACAACAGAGACGTAGCGATTACACAGACACTGACACTGAGGGGATCGCAGGGATGGACTTTGGTGGGCAGACACAGTGTTGAACTTACCTAATGTACCTGGCAAATATGGACAACTAGTAACGTGATTAAAGTTCTGGCTCTGCATCTCCTCCTGATCCGTTTCGCGGTGATAGAAGTAGTTGAAATTGCTGACGATGACCGGCACCGGCAGTGCGATGGTCAGCACACCAGCAATGGCACACAGTGATCCCACAATCTTGCCCCAAACACCGACGGGTCTATTCTCATTCAATCAATTTATAATCAAATTTTATTTTTTTTATCAAATTCAAAATCGATACGTTTCCGATATCAATCGATAGACGCGTGTGTCGTATGTCAAACGATAAATTTTTTATCAAATTTTTCGATTTTCGATTTTTGATTGGCATTCATATTGCATATTGATTTGGTTTTTTTTTTTTTTTTTGTTCCCGGGCGTTTTAGGTTTCCATAAATATTTTGTTTTTTTTTTTATATATATTTTTAAATTTGCAATAGTTTGTATATATATATATATATATTTTAAAATGGTGAGATATTGGTGCAAAATATTTTTGTTACATGTTGTTGGGGATATTTTTGTATTTTTTTTTTTTTTGTTTTTGATTAGCATTTGATATATAGATTTTTTTTTATATATTGAAAATTTTGGAGTTGGTTGGTTGTATTTTTTTAAAATTGATTTTTTTTTTTGGTATTTTTGTTTGTTTGGATGGAAGCGAGCGATGTTAACGAACGAACGATATAAATAAAATGAAAATACAAATATATAAGAAATGTAAAGTAAAACTCTCGTTTTGTTCTTAGTATTTTTTTTTTTTTGCATTGTTTCTTTTTTTTTTTTTTTATAAACATATATGTGTATGTTTATCAGATATCATAGAGTACTGTATGCATTGGCAAAAATCATACGGCATTACGCATTATACAGTTACAATTACAGTTACAGATACAGTTACAGAAATGGGTGTACGCTTAGTTGTAAAATATATATATATGTAAATATATAAGAGCATATAGAAAGATATAGGAGCGTAGGACTTGAGTAGAGGCATTAGTCTAGCAGAGAGAAGAACGTTCAAATCAAAGAGTACGAAAATCGAAAGTAGAAATATCACAACACTTAGAACAACGTGGGAGGCTTGAAGCGTATTATTTTTGTATTATAATTATTATTTATATTTTTTGCTATATTGGTTGTTTTTGGGGGCGGGTGTCTGGAGGAAAGTGGCAGGGGCAGGGACTATACGATAGTGCGTATAATAAAATATATACATAATTATTGCATATAGGTATAAGAGCCAGTGGGGCTCAGGTGAGTGTGAGTGTGGCAGCTGTGGCAGGTGTGATGGGGGCTTAGGATTAGTTTTTACCCCCAAAAACAAAAACAGACTGGGCTTTCTTGCTCATTAAGGATGAAGGCAGTGTTGCTTAACTTTTGTGTTCCAGTTTGTGTTTGTATGGGGGTGAATGTGAGTGTGACTGTGTGTGTGTGTCTGTCTTTTTGTGGCATTTATCGGGCACATGCAGCATGCTTGTCTTCGTTCCTCCTTCTTCTTGTTTTACTGTCTAGGGTTTTTGGTGGTGGTGGGTAGTCTTTAGAGGGTTAAACTCGATAAACTGTTTGGCCAGCAAATGAAGTTATCGCTATCGCTCCATGCAGCTGGGCAGCTCAGTGGGCGTGGTTCCATCAGCCATTCGGTTGAGTGAGTGTATGTGTGTCTTTGTTGTCTGTGTTAGTGTTGATAAACTTTTATTTTTTGTTTTTTACTTTTTTTTTTTGGCGATGATGGCGATTATGGATGACACTGTACAGTGTCCTGGCATGAAATTGTTGAACTGATCTGAGCTGATGATATTGTTTTTCAGTATTTTCTTTTTCTTTTCTTGTAAACTAAACAACGACACAACGTTACATATTTAATTTGCGATAAGAAAATCATAATTTAAGCTAAATTAGAAGCCATTTGAAAGACTCAAACGGAATGAAATGGAAACGGAACACGCGACATAGTGTTGTATAGTGAGCGAGTGCGAGCGAGATGGACAGTAAGAAACTAAAAACGCCAAATGAAACGAAACGAAATGAAACTAAAATGTCGAGATTAAGACCAAAGTTAAGTACAAATACAAATACAGAGACGAATACAAATAGAAGTGGTTCATAGACAAAATTACGAACACAAACAAACAGCTCAGCGATTCAAAGTAAGAGACAATAATAGTTTTACAATTTTTTAAATATTTTGGTTTTTTTTTTCATTTGGGAGTTACAAACTCAAGAAGTATAGATAATCTTTAAATATATATGTAATTCGATAGATAGCTTTTAGTTTAGGTTAGCGGTGGGTGGGGGAAGTAGCGGTTTGGTTTTTAAATAAATCATTTTTTTTTGTTTGTTTGTTAATTGGGGTTAGTCACAGAGAAAGAAACACTTGGAAGGGAACGTTGGTAATAGAACAGAAACGGAACAGAACACAAAGATGGTGGTGGAACAGTGGAGAAGGCGGAACGGTGGGGCGCACTCCACAGCGGGAGCGAAACGTAAACGCAAAAATGGGGAACAGGAAACGGAAACGGTAACGGTAACGGAAACGGAACAAAAAATCATAACTGCAGTTATCGTAAACGTAATCATAAGAATTAGAATTGTATAGATTTTCATACGTCATGTCACCATATCCAACGGTGGTCATGGTAACGACCGCCCACCAAAATGCATCGGGTATGGACTTGAAGAAGGAATTTTCGCTTCCAGCTTCCGCAAAATAAACCGCCGATGAGAAGAGTACGACGCCTAAAAAAGTTGATGGGAGAAATATTGCTTTGCATTGGTATTATATTCTTTGATGTTTTTTTTTTTTTTTGTAAATTTTTTTTTGTTTTTTAATTTTTTTATTTTTTTTTGTTTTGAAAAATTAACATTAAACCAAAGAGTGTTTTTTTATTTTATATTTAGTTTGAAAGTATGTCGAGTAGGTCTGAATGCGTCGGAAACTCGTCAAAAATGTGTGCGTATGGTATTGTGTTTGTTATGGAAACACTTCTATAATTCTTAATGTTTTCAGTTGGGGTTATACGTTTTTCAGTTCAACTTAAAATATATCTGATATATTCGATTTTACCACGATCCGGTGGCATTCCCAAGCAGAAAATCAAGGCTTACCTATGGGCGGTACGTGGTTTTATTTTAATATATTTATATATATATTTATAAAAACATGTAAAAGATATGGGATATGGTTCGGAGACAAAAAAATATATAGTATGTTACCCGCCCGTTGTACGTAATACTATAGGGGGGGCTGAGACAAAAATATGGTGATATCTTTGAGGTGGGTTTTCAAGGCTATTATTTCAAATAACTTTCTTTTTTGGGATGCGGAATGGGTTGACGTACTAAGGGATAACAGAAAATGAAAACCAGATGAAAAACATATAACATATTAATGGGGAGTAGACAGAGAACAACAGAGAAAGAGACAGATAGAAAGAGAGAGAGAGCAGTGCAAACGGATAACGGAAGAGGAATGAACGGAAATGGAAATGAGGAACAGGATCTTTCGAAGCGAGCGATCACAACAATTAAGTCACAACATACATATCTTCGTATTCACATTGTTCCATTTACAAGGACACAGCTGTACTTTTTCGAGGCATGTGTACAGGGGCATGGCGGTACGAAATCGGATCACCCTTACCCTATATTTTATATACATTTGGCATTATAGATCACAAAAGCAAGAGACAAAATATAATGGAAATGAAAACATGAAGGATATACAAAAATAAAAAGCTTTTTGAAAAAGATAGGTGAGATTAGAAGAGACTTTACGGTACAACATTAACAATCAGTTACAAAAACACTCAGACAAAAACGAGAGAGACACAGATATAGACAGACAAACAGAAATAGATAGATAGAGAAAGAGAGAGAGACAGCAGGATTGAGGCCACGCCAGGCAGCATAGAGTGATGAACACGGAACGTGTGGAACTGAAACGATAACGGAAACGTGGGCTGTACCTCATATCACCATATCCCACCGTCGTCATGGTCACCACAGCCCACCAGAATCCGTCCGGAATCGATTTGAAAAATGAACTGTCGCTGCCAGCCTCCGCAAAATAAACCGCCGACGAAAATAGGACCACGCCTGATTTGATTTGGAACCGAGATCAATTATTAATATTTTGTTCTCATTATTTTAATATAATATATTATTTTCTGCTTGGGAATCTGTTTGGGGAGGTGGTTAAAAACTTATATTTTTCGTTATTCTTTTTTACTTTTTGGGTTCGTAGCAGGGTTTTTGGAATATATCCCTGATATTAATAGTAGTGTATTATTTTTATTTTTTATCATTTTTTAAAACAACTACAAGATATACATAAGACTATGATTATGAGTTAGTAAATGTTGATTTTTTTTGGAGGGATTTGTTCTTTCTCATATTATTTTTTGTTGGAATTTGGTGCATAGAAAAGAAAACTATTTATATGTAATTTAGAAAATGTTTTTGGGAACTTTTTTGGGTTAATATTGAGAGAGAGTGTGTGTGTGTTTATTTTTGTAGTTTTTTTTTTTCAGTGTCACATAAATTGTTAGCAAAATATTACAAAGGCGATAACAAAATTGGGGTGTGTTCCCTCAGAAATCGCAGATATTCTCTGCGTCTATAAGTGTGTGTGTGAGAGAAAGAAACGTATATATAGAGAGAGAGAGAGATAGAGTGTGTGTGTGTGTGAGTGTATGTGTGTGGTTAGTAAGGCTACTTGATCGGTGGCAACTAGCTATACAGAAGAGTATTTATTTTGGTTGGATTAGAGTTAAACATGGAACTAGCTAAGGACTCTGTACAATATACAATACATACGTTATCGGTTCATAATTAGTAGTAGTAGTAGTAATAGTATTTATCGATAGTTATGTATACATATATATCAATATATCGATGTATATGTATGGCTAAACTACGGCAAGACAAATGATACGTTTAAAACAGAAACCAAACGAAATCGATAGAACCATCTATAAAAATATCGATATAAATCGATTTTCGATAACTCTGAAATTTTGCAAAGTAACCGTAACAAAAACATTGACTCTTAACTCAGAACATATGTAATACAGAGTATTTGTATAGAGTTGAGAGTATTTTTAGTAACGATATATTGATATAGATGCGATCATGTTCATATGTCGGTTTAAATATGGTACACTATAGATTATACATATGATATACATACTTAGGCATGGTTAGTAGTTAGTTAGTAAGACGTTAATCGGTCAACGGATACAACAACAAACTATAAGCTAGAAATTACCAACTAGAAATTAAAAACTAGAAGCTAAAAACTATATAGAACTAAAAGCAAAATTCAAACCACGGCACAATCTGTGGACATGGACATCGAAACGACAACGTTGATGATGATTATAATAGAGTAAGTAGTATACGATTTTTACGGATTACTGAAAACGTTTTACGAATTATTACGAACAACTTGAATGTGGTAGAACATGAACAACAATACAAAATATATATAAAATACAGATGGTTTATACTAAAATATATATTAATTTTTTTTTTCATCTTTCTGTATGTATATATTAGATTTGGATAGGATTTATTGAGTATAGCAGCTATATGCTATATATTTGGTTGTCGGTTGGTTCATTGTTTTGGACAATTCTAATGCCAAGAAGTTTGCCAATTTTAAGGCATTTTCAACGCAGTTTGGGTTTAATTTTTTTTGTGGGTGTTTTGCAAAGAAATAAACAGAGTATAGTATTACTTAAGAGATGTGGAGAGAAGAAAAGTTAAGGAATATTTGGAAGAGAGGAGCACAAATTGCGTGAGGTCCTTAAAATTGCCAACGACTTGAACACGGCAGTCTGGAGATATCTCGAGATTCGATCAAAATAACTGACGAGAACTGGGAAAACTCCAATCGATCTGCCTTTCGCACTTTGTCAGAGTATATCAGGAGCAATAGACTAAAATTCGAGTACATTTAGAGACATTATTTGGCTGCTGGTTATCGCAAAAAGCTATTCAAAACAAAACTCAAATTCAAATCGAAATATATGGTATATTCGTAATACAAAACGCAAATCATGAGAACTCAACGTACGTATCCGAATGTGAACGAGATACTTATAGAGTTTTATTTTATTTTTTTTTTTATAATTTTTGATTCTTGGTTTTGCGGGGAATATATTTGTTTTGGGAGCTCGTATATATAGCTCGTACCTACTTATCGCTAGGATTAGACGATACTAATTAAGTTAGATATACGTAAGGGATGAGAGTTATACGAAATACGCCTAGGTAATACGACACCTAGGTAAAAAACTACACTCCTCCCTCTATTTTATTTAGCTTGTATGCATGTATGGGTGGTTGTGGTTGTGTATGAGTATTGGTGATATAGTATATATATGTTTGGACTATATAAGTTAGACTAGTATACTTTACTTTAATTTACTTTAGTTTAGCTTGATGTTTAGATCTAAACTCTAGTTGGAGCTTTTACTTTTAAAGTTTGTTTTAAAGGGGCATTGGTCACGAGGCTAGAGCTAATTAATAGATACTCTCTCTGGTGGGACCCAGTAATCGGTATACCTTAGTCTTAAGTCTTGGGGGGGTTTCTTTTTGTATTTTTGGGCAAATCATATTGAAAATGATAATTTCTTAAAAAGCAAAACACAGTTTTCTGTTTGTTTTCTTGTTTGTGGCTTTGTTGGCTGTTGTTTTGGTCTATATAGTATTATTATTAAGTTTTTTTTTTTGGATATATCTTTAGCCGATGAGGAGTAAGGTTTGGTGGTGGTGGTGGAAGGGGCTTGGGGTTTCGTGATGAGCAGTTAACATAAATGTGCGCTGGCTTGAGACAGACGTAAGCATAAATAGACATATATATATGTATCTGTTGTGGTTGTTTTAATACGCGATCGATATTTGACTCGATGTAGATCGATAAACGCGCTTATCGATAGCACCATGTACGTGTTAGACAGAGAAAAGAGTAGTTAATAAGAGAGACAGAGAGTTTTCTTCTTTTTTTTTTTTAAAGGGTAGGGGAATGAGTCTGTCTGTGATTTTTTTTTGTCGCAGTCGTTTATAAAAAAATATGTAATGTATTTCTTTTTTGGTTTTTTGTTTTAAAATTTTTTTGGTTTTTTTTTTTTGACTGTTTGGAACTTACCTATAAATAAGAAAAATATAAGTAAACCTAATTCCCGCATTGAGGCTTTCAGAGTTCGTCCTAATATTTGTAAACCCTTCGAATGCCTAGATAACTTAAATATTCGAAATACTCGAACTAATCGTATCACTCGTAATATTGCCAAGGACATAGCCTGATTCGATGACTTGTCCTAAAAATTTTATCGAAATATATATATGTATATATATATTATATGTGGTATTCATATATATATATGTATGTTGTTGTATTTTATTTGTATAAACTGTGTGTATCGTTTATATATTATATATATGATGATGATGATGATGATGGGTGCTCATTTACAAAGCTCGATCGGTGTAAATATATATAGGGAGTGAATATTGATTGGGTGAGTAAGCGGATGTAGGTCTGAGTATTATTAGTATTTCGAAATATACAACAATGAACATAACAATGTGTTATCGATATAAATCGATATTAATTGTGTGGGTTTTTTTTATTTGATATGTTTGAAGAAAATGTTTTAATTTTTAATTTCATGACTGAATTTGATGTTATTTGTTTAATTTTTATTTTTTTTTGGGGCAAGCAGGCAACCCCGTTTACATGTCAAGCAACTCATAAATGATGATGGCAACACTTATTACATAAACTTGTTCATGGGTGTATTGAATTGTTTTGGTGTATGATATATATATAATATATATTGGTTTTGTTTATTTTTATTTTTTTTTAATTGGGCAAACAGAAATCTCATACCTGTGGACTGACTGGCGCTTTTGGAAGATTTAACGTATCCTCCTCTTCGGCAACGACAGTCGCTAGTGTTATAAAGTACGGAATGATGGCGATTATGTCGATAACATTCATGACATCCCTGCAGAAATTTAATTTGTTCGGACATGCGAGGAACCTGAACACACACAAAATCGATACAACGACCAGCGATTGGTTTGATTTTAAAGATTCACATAGACAGCGCGACAGAGTGAGAGTTGGAGAGACGTAGAGAAAGAGATAGATAGAGAGAACAGTAAGAGAAAGAGATATATAGAGTTTCAAGTTTTTAAATCATGAGAGTGTGGTACAAAAAGCAAAGCAACAGACAGAGAAATACATATGTATATTATATAAAAACAAAACAAAAAAATTAAAAATCTATATAATATTTCTCTCTTGTTCGCTTAGCTTAAGAACTAACATTTATTGGAAATTCTATTGGCATACCTGACAGTTAGTTCAAATGTAAACCAAATAATACATAACGTTTCTATAAGGAAGAAAGGATCTGTGATGTCAGGCACCTCGTCTTCCTCGATTTTTGTGCCATTTGTTGTTGTATTGAACACCTGAAACGATAACCGATAACGGAGAGAGAGATGGAGATAGGAGAGAAAGAGAGATGGAAAGATTTTGTATCCTTTTTGGTAGCCGAATATCCTGCTTGTTTCGTACGCACCTTGTAATGCTTAAATTCGGGTAATGTTTCTAGACAAAATATAACAATTGATAGCAATATAACAAATACACTAATTATGGCTACAACTCTGGCGGCTTGCGAACTCTCTGGATACTCGAAGAGCAGCCAGACTTTCCTTTGCTTTTCATTATCCGGTAATGGTCTTTCTTCCTCTTTAATAAAGCCTTCATCCTCTCTGCAAATAAATAAAATTTCAAAACATTCTTTTTTTAATAAAACTACTTTTTAATATCATTTTTTTTTTTTTTTTTTTCAAAAAGGTAAGTGTGTGTGTGTTTTGGGTGAGTATCTTTTGTAGTGTTGGGTGTTTTTTTGGTTTAGATTCGATTTATTATTGGTTTGCTGTCTGCTTGGCATTTAATTATTGTCGTAATTGATGCAAAAATTGAAAGGCTCTAATCTAAAAGCTAAGCCAAACTTAAAATCAAAGCCATGGAAAGCCATAAAAAAAAAGCTACGAGTTCACTAAGAACATTAAAAAAAGCATTTCTCCTTGAAAGCTAAGCGAGTATCATTATCTTATTATTTTTATGGAACAAAAGCTAATTTGAGTTCATCCTTTATTTTTTTTGGATTCTTTCCTTCGCCATCTTCAGGACATCCTCTCTTCCAGTTTCCTCTATTTCGGGGTGTGTGTGTGTGTGTTTCGTGCGGTTTTTTTCTTTTCTTTATTATTTCAGTTTCAGTTTCCGTTTCCTCTCCACGGGTCCGGCCACACTGCCCCCCTTGCCGTATGAACAAAATTTTAATCTGGTGGTCAAGTGATTAAAATTCACTTTTCACTTTTCCATTTACACTTTAGTCCCTTTTGGTCTCAAGTTTAATTTTTTTTTGGAATTTTTGTAGCTTTGGTCATACTATTTTTTTAAAAGCTGGAAATGCTTGAGGTTTTCAAAAATATACGTTTTCTAAAACTATAAAACTAAAACTATAATAAAATATTTTAAAATAGACAAATTTTTATTAAAAATATTTCGAGCCTGGACTCTTGAACTCTGCATTTCCAGCCATATTTCTAAGTACACTTTTTTCATACACAAGCCAAGTCTAGATCTATACATTGATGTCTGGTAGTGTAAGTGTCAGTCTGTTTGCCGTGGTGTTGCATGCCTCATTGTATTGATTCGTGCCACCAATAAATATTAAACCAAATCATTTAGTTTAGTTTTTTTTTAAGAGTTTTGTTGTTGTTTTTTTGTAGTTAGTATTAGTATCATTTTAGGGGTATTTGTTTGTAATTTTGTTTGTGGGCAACACGTGGGTCTTACCTGAATTTATTAATTGCTTGATCACCTAATTCATAAAATTTTATTTCTTCACTAAATACGTCTAAAGGGACATTGACCGGTCTCCGTAGTCGGCCACCTGTGAATGAATATTATGAATGAAATGAATAATCAAATGAATAACGAATGAGTATTCAGACGAATTCGAAAAAAAGAAGAGATGGAAAAATATTAGTAAAGATATATAATCGGAGAGAATATGTTTAGGATATAGATTACGGATCACTTACCACTCTGATAATAGTATAAAATCGCATCGAAGCTCGGTCGACTACGGTCAAAAAAATATTCATTTCTAAGCGGGTCAAAGTACCGTAATCTCCGAGCCGGATCCCCAAGCAGTGTGTCCGGGAATTGATTTAGCGTTCGTAGTTGGGTCTCAAACCTTAATCCGCTTACCTAAAATAAAATATTTGTTATTTAAAAATATATATATATAAATATTTATGAATTAAGGTATTTACTTACATTTATAACGACTCTTTCGCAGAAATCATGATCGTGAGGAATGGGTTCAAAGTGTTGCGGTCCGCCACCAAAGCCATGACCAGCCCCCCCTTCTTCGTCTTGACTGCTCAATTTGGGCAAAGACCTGCAAATAGAATAAGTAAGATTTAATTAATTAGTTAGATAAACTTTTAGTTTAAGGTAGTGGTATTTAAAATTTCTTTAAAAATATTTAAAATAAATACTTACAAGTATAAATGTTAGAGAATAATAAATAGAAAAATACCTTTTGAATTTTTGATATTTTTAATATTTTTAATATTGATTTAGGATTTAAAAACATACTAGTATATATTAAAGATTTAAGATTATTACTTATATATTGAGTAGGTACACCTAAATAACAGCTCTATATACTTTTAGGTTAGAAGACGTTGTGATGAGCATAAACTTATGCACGATATATCGATAAAAAAAATGAGACGAGCTTATCGAGATCTGCCCATCGGCATCAAAAGAAATAAAGTAAAGTTCTGTTAACACTGGACTTTCAAAATTCTTTTTAAAGGTTGAATTTTGTTGTATTTAAACAGCCAAATATTTTATATATCCTATCCAGTTAATAGATTTAAATTTGCAATTTATAAAACACCTTGAATAATATTCAATTAAATTCTAATCTATGTATATATTTATTAAAACACCCCCAAGAGCCAATACATCATGGAATCCATTCATTTATTTATCTCAACGGCCACAAAGTCATCAATTAATTAACAAATAAATAAAAAAAAAAGAGGAAAAACTTTTCCCATGCCATGCCGCAACTCAAATAGTTTCATAAAACAATTAAAAAAAAAAAAAAGTTTCTTATTAATTGGCTGTATGATTGACACTTTGGAAACAATTATCAAGGATGACCCTAATGCAATTGCAATCAAATCATTGATAAAAAGGACATTTATTTATATAGATTGACTTTTGGCTTGTGCCGCCTCATGCTTCGGCTTTTAACTGTAAATCTGCATCTATATTATTCATCGCCTTCGATCTTTAAGCTCTCCAGTGGCTTGGTCTTTAATTACTTTTCGGCTCGAATCATTTTCCAGATGCTATCCGATTGAATATTCAATTGGCATGCATATTAAATGGCCCACCGCCGCCGCAGCATCGTTTCGATTGCAATTTGCAATTCGAAATTTTATATATGTATATTTTTCCTCCATGGGACGTGTGAGTGTGTCTCTGGCTTTGGCTTAGGCCTTGTTCAAAATTAAATTCATTGCACTTACACACACACATAGTATGTACTTTAGACCCACCTCCTGTCTACGCCCATGCTCATGCCCATGGACACGCCCACGCTGGCAATATACTTATGTTTACACTTGTAATTGAAATTGTATTACAATCGCATATAAAAACGACCACAGCAGGCCATCCAACCATCCAGCCATCCAGCCATCTCGGCCATCTACTTTTAAGCCAACCACCCACCCAGTCAAAAAAAAAAAAAATCATACAACCCACTGGCATCGTGCCCAACATTTTCCGCCCTTATCGCTGATGTTGCTGACAATGTGCAATTGTTGCTGCTGCTGCTGCCATGCCGCTTTGGTTGCTGTTGCAATTGTTGCTGCTGTTGCCGAGTTTTTTGGGCTAGCGAGGCGTTATTGCATGGCAGGTTGCCTGCTTTTTGGCGCCGTGCCGTGGCATTTAATTAAGCGTGTAAGTGCACCAACCAGCCAACCCACTCTTGATCCTTATACATATATGTATATATGTATTTTTTTTTTTGGGCAGAATGGTCGAGTGTGTGCCTGTTCGGACAAATTGTTTGTCGGCATAAATCTTTCTGGCCCGCAACTGCATCTTTGCGGCAGGCACTTCTTTGTATTTATGGCCCGGCTTGCGGTTAAAATAATAATGCCATTATAAATTATAGTTAAGATCTTGCAATATAATTTCAAACATAAAACATACAAATAATAAGGGTGAGCTTTTGTAACTTAATGTGGGCTTTACGGAGTGTTGTTTGTAGTCTAAGGAGATCTAGAGTCAAGAAGAGGCTTCTTTTATACAATATATATAAAATTTCAAAAAAAGAATTAAGTTTTGAATGGAGATATTAATAGATTTAAGTATTCATAAGGGTTATTGAGGTTTTTTAGTACAACTTTTAAACTAATTGATATATACATGAGTAAAGATTCATTTTAAAAGGTTCTGGATTTTATTTTCTAGATATTTATAGAATTTTTGTAGTTAGTAGTTAAATTTCCTTTAAAAACTTCATTAATATCACTATTATTACGTATAAATATAATAATAGCTCATAATATAGCTTAATAAATCTTCAATAAAATATATAAAAAACCCATAAAGGATAAAGGCTTTTACGTTTATTTTAAATCAGTGACCTGGAGGTTAGCTGAATAGTTTGAGAAGCGCAGAGAACGGCGCTATTTAAATAAAATGAATTCTTTAATATATTCATATGACCCCTAGCTCAATTCTTTTACCTAAAATTTTAAATAATTCAGAGCTGTATTTCTGTCTTTAATTTTTCTTGTTTTTAGTTTTAGTAATTTGTATTATTAGTTTAGTTCATTACTAAGTATAATTGGTATTATTTTAGATACTATAATACCTAAAAAAAAAACTTAATAAATTCATTTTTTTAATAAAATCTGTAACTATAAAAAATACTTTTTAAATTCTTTTTTATAATAGAAACTATAATACATTTTAAGAGGAAATCTGAAAGAAACATATTCACAAACCTCTTGAACCAATTTTCCCTTCTTCCCCAATTAGTTTTAATACCAAAAAGTATATACCAAAGTGCCTTTAAGTTGGAAATGCCACATACACTACAGATGTATGTACATTATCAAATGTGACGTCAGTGATTGTGGCAAGCGGCAAATGCAAGTGCAAGTGCAGGTGCAGGTGGCAAGTGCAAGTGGCAAGTGCATGAAGCAAAAATACCGGTCAGGTGAAGTTCCAACTGAATGTCAACAAACGGTATCTCAACCTTTGCTGCCACCTCTACCTCTACCTCTCTTTCTTTTGCTTTATAGCCCTCTCTCTCTTTGCATCTCCTTGTCATGTAAATGCTTTTTAAGAATTTTTTTTTTTTTATCCTTATCCGCTATGTAAATGCCAGTCAGCAAGTTTATGCCTTCTCTCTCTCTCTCTCTCTATCTCTATCTCTCTCTGTGTGTTTCTATGCCACAGTCTATGCTCTCTCTCGCTCATACCAAACCGGTGTGGCATTGGTGTTGGCATCTCTTTTGCTCTGTAGAGCGTGTATATAGGTCAGCGGCACGGCCTGATGCGGCTGTGACGTCATTGTCGCCTCCTTTTTAGATGCCGCCGATGTCGATGAGTCGCTTTTGCGCTTCACGCTGCTGCAGCGACCTATTTACAAGATACACAGATACATACATATGTATCTGGAAGTCGCAACGTGCAACGTCTCACCCACTTCCGCATGTTACATACATATATTCCGTTTTGATATCCCAGTCTGTACTGTACTACTGTTCCGTATTATTCATGTTCTATCATGTCCTGTCGTGTTCCAGGTAGAACAGCTTGATTGCATAAGTCGAAGGAAAGAAATGAAGCTAAAACGGAAATGGCGACCGTTGAAGTTCAATGCAATGTCGAAAACCGAAGCAGGTCTTGTCCTCGATGGTGGATACCGCACCAAGCCAGAGAGCATTTGTGCCGGTCAAGGCAATCCCAAGCCCAAACCCAAGCCCATGCCCCAGCCCAGGTCCAAGTCAACCCCCATAGTTGAACTATTTTTAGCAACGTCAACAACGGCATGCTGAAATTTATGAATTAATGGGATGGCGATGGCAACAAAAAAAGAAAAAGAAAATTTAAAGCATGCTTTTTTTTTCTTCACATATACATATACATATACTAGTGTATTTGTGTGTGTGTACATCCGTTGGGTAAGCCTTGAACTGGGGAAGTGCACTTGCATTTTAGCCAAAGCTTTACAGTTTCTCGCCGTCACAAAGTCACAACCCTCATTGCGGGCCCGTTTATGCATTCAGTCAGTCTATCCATCCATCCATCCATCCATCCATACATACGTATGTATGTATGTATGTATATATGTACTATATATTGTAGATCCCCAGCTGCGCATCTGCATCTGCAAGTTAATCAAGTGCCTGGAGCCGCATATGGGCGAAAGTGCAAGGAAATTACTGCAGACACACTTTCCCACTTGGGTCAATCGATTAAGTGGCACAGAGAGAGTGAGAAAGGCACGTTATTGCCTCTAATTGGATATTTTTTTGAAATTTTTTGGAGGCTTTTGAGTTACTGGATAGGGTTAGGATGAGAACGGCGTGATCTAGTGGCACTTGGCTTAATAGCTTGAGAAGCGCAGAGAAAGGCGTGATTTTGTAAAGTAAATTACAATTATTTGTTTAAATATCTTAAGAATAAGTACAAGTAGTATAGTATACTTAAGAAGTATAAGTACATACATATATCGTACTTAAGAGTACTCTACTTCCTAAGTCTCTAAGGTTAAATCTTTGAGAAGCGCAGAGAAGGGCTCTTGTTTCAAGTACTTTGCTTCCTGAGTCTCTAAGCTTCCAAGCTTGAAGTAATGACCTATAGGTACTTAGCTTACTAGTTTGAGAAGCGCAGAGAAAGGCGCTTTAACGAAGAACTAAAATATTTTATCAAATATCTTGCTTCTTAAATACTTTGCTTCCTTAGTCCCTAAGCTTTAATATTTAAAAAGCGCAGATAGAGCAGTTTTTTTTTTAATTACTTAGGAAGCAAGTCTCTAAGGTTAAATATTTGAGAATCGCAGAGAAAGGCGCTAAGCCTTTAACCTCAAATCTTTAAGAAACATAGAGAGAGACCCTTTATTTAATAACTTTCCCGCATTATCCTCACAAATAAAATCATAACAAAATCCTTGCTATTCCAAAATGAATATACATATCAAAGAAACTGGCTGAATTGATTGCTTTTGGTTATTGGCTTTGAAACTCAACCGGCTCGGCTCTGGCATGTTTTCGGGCGCGACTTTGAAATCGGCTCACGGCCAAAATCAATGCCCCCCAGGAAAACAGCATTGATAAAGCTGATTTGTGGCAATCATGGGGGCTGGCTGGCTGGTTGCTGCCCCAGCGTGTTAACATGATTCAATCAGCGCCATCAAACGAGAGGCAGCAAGGTGAAATGAGAAACTCGACTGCCACAAGCACTGACGTCACAAACGGCATTCGCACTCCAAAGTTTTTTTGCGTCGAAAACGTGAACGTGAACGTGAATATAAATGAATGAATAATGCATATGGCTCTTAAAGTTTCCAACCAAAAGTTGGTTATTTTTCCAAAAAATGATTTAATAAAAATTATGCTCAAAAAAGTTGAAGAAAGATTTGTAAATTTGTTTTTAAAGCAAATTCTAAGCCAGGAAACTAAATTCTTGTAGTCGCTTTTGTTTTGGCGCCGCATCCGGATCCGGAGGCCATCAATCGCCGTACACCGAGGGGGAGATCGGGAAATCACACCGTAGCTGCAGTAGAGTCGAATTATGCAAATCCTTGCCCCGGCTGACTGCCCCAAAGTGCCATGGACGGATAGATTTTAGAGCCACGGTCTCCCAGTCCCCTGGTCTCCCAGTCCCTGTCCTAACCGACTCCCGGAGCGACCTTGGCCAGAGTTGCGTGCACAAATTGTGTGGGTTTTCTGGTTGTGATTTGTTTTTCTTTCTTTTTATAGATACACTAACTTGGGGGATATATCATTGGATTAATCTAAGAGATAATAAGGAGAATAAAAAAAGAGGTTCTTGTTTAAGGTCTTTAGCTCAACTTTTTGAGAAGCGTGTAGAAAGGCCCCTATTTTTGATATTGAAAAAATGAAATTATGGGAATTTAGTAGCTAAAATTCATATTAATTCTTGAAATAATCTTGGAGATAACGTAAGGGCTATTCTAGAGCTTCTTATTAAAGACACTTAGCTTAACTTTTTGAGAAGCGTGTAGAAGGGCGCTTTTTTGTTAAAATTCTTATGTTTTGAAGTGAAATGTCGGAAATTTTGTTCCTAGAATGCATACATATTCCTAAATTGATCTTGAATATAATTTAAGATGTTATTTAGAGCTTCTAGTTGAATAAATATATAGTAAAGTGTATCATTTAAAGTCTGGTTACCCTGATTTGTATGACTTGATTTTCGTGTTTCGTGTTTTTTGTTTTCATTTTCATTCTCATTTTCTGTTTTCCGTTTCGGTGTTTTTATTTTTGGCAACCGTTCTCAGGTTTTTACATGCAAGCTGTTCACAATGGACTGGGGTGGCCAAAAGGGTTGTTTTTTTGGCCAGAATGGGCGGGGCAGGAGGAGACGCTTGTTGCCTGCTGCTGCTGTTTTGGCTTTCGTTCGACTTGGTCCTGTTTTGCATTCGCCAAATGCACGTGTGGCCCAAAAGAATGAATGAAACGAGGGGCGTGCAAAGTGTTTCAACAACAACAACAAAATATTGTGTTTTGTGTGCACGTCAGGCATTTTAAACATGTTCAGCTATTTGAAAGTTTTCCTCGTTTATTATCCGAGAAAAAAAAAAAAACAGAGAAGAAGAAGGCTCAACAAAGGGGGTAAGGGCAAATAAAGGACAGGAAACAAACTTGTTAAGCGCACAATTTAAAAGGCAAAGGCGAACTTCGCCAAAAGGTGAAACTTTTCAAATGTCTCGAGTGCGTCAAAGGACCGAAGCGGACCGGAAAGGAGTTCCCAAAGACCACTTGGTAGTAGCAGGTAGCTGTAAAGATATGGCAGAGGTAGTAGCTGGAGAAGAGCACCCTTAGCCATGTCTCGCATAAGTGTGCAATCACTTCAGAAACTCTTCAGCTCTTCGGGCACAATCGAGGCGGGCTATAAGTCGTATAAGGCAGGCCAAAAAAAATTGCACTGAGATTTCAACTAAAAGTAATCAATTGCTATAAGCTCAAGCCGAACAATTCCCAGTTAATCCAATAAATGTGGCTGATGTTGCAGAAACTTTTACTTCACACAATACAGTAATTCCCATCCTGTCCTATACTGGTCCGTTCTGGTCACAATCAAAGTAATCTCCATTCAATTTGTTAAGACCCGAAACCATTTACTGACCCGCCCGTTTCACTGTTTTGTGTGGTTTTAATTTTAATGCACCCGCCAAAAGCGGTACGGGTGGCGGGGGGCCAGACGATAAGGCTATAGGGCTATAAGGCCAACAAGCAAAGTCAAGCGAGTGAAAGCAAAGTACAAAGCAGACAGTCAGCGAGACACACATACAATGGACGCAAAAAAAGGACACGGCTTGAAGATGCGACTAAAAAGATACCTGGTAACCTAGGAGACCTTGGAAAAAGTTTATTCGAAAAGCCTTTGAAATTGACCGAGTTTTGAAGGAGCATTTTCCTTAATTTATTGAGCAAAAGCTTTGGGAAATACTGGGCAGATACTTTTGGAACATATGGTTTCCAGAACTAGTTATTTTTCAATTTTTACATAGTTTTTAGCTAAAAAGCATGCTTTTTACAACAAATGTACTATTATTATTGAAAAATTATTTAAAAAGGTAAGTATAAGTAGTAGAAGGTAGAAGGTTCTTTTAAAAGGTATGCTTTTCATATAAAATTTAATATTTTTTGAATATGCTTTCTTAAAAACCATATCCCCTTTGAAAAAGCATGCTTTTTTTGTAAGATTTAACATTTTTCGAAAAATATAACATTGTTAGATTTGAAGCATATTCTTTTTCAAAAAGCATGCTTTTTTTTATTAGAGGCCCGGTTTTTTTAGGGAAATCTATAATATTTGTAAAGAATCGTGTATTATTTTTGAAAAGTAATGCTTTTTCTATTAACTATAATATTATTTAAAAAAATAAAACCTAAAATGCATCTACATTTTATTACACATAATCTCAAAAGCATTCTCTCTTTGAAAAAGCATGCTTTTTCTATGAAATATAATATTTTTCCAAAAAAGCATGCTTTTTGGGTCAACCATCATGTATATCTGAACTAATATAATATTTCAACAAGGCAACTCTCTTGTTTGTTTAGTTGCACTATTTTTTAGATAGAAAAGCATGCTTTTTGAAACAGCACAGGTTTTTTTTAAATTTGTGATTCTTTTACACAAAACTTGGTAAAAAGTTTTAGATTGAAAAGCATGCTTTTGAAAAATCATATGTGTACTTTAAAATGGTAGAGTCACCATTACTTATAATTTGAAACAAGTTTTAGTTAAAAAGCATGCTTATCAAAAAGGCAAATCTTTTACTAATAATTTTGTAAACATTTTTTGGGGAAAAGCATGGTTTTTTAAATAAAACAGCAGTAAATATGTTAAGAAGTCAAGACTTGGTCAAGATTTCAAAAATGTGTTTCCTATTACTTCATTTAGTAACAAGTTTCAAGCGAAAAAAGCATGCTTTTTAAAAAAGCATACCCAAAAAAAAAAAGAAAAACGGTGCTGGGTATTAAAGCACATACACACGCTCATACATGTACGCTAACCGGCGCTCATTGTTGGCTGTTGGCTGTTCGCTGTCCATTGTTCCATGGCTTTGTTGCTGACGTTGACGTCGCTTGTCGCCTTGTCGCTGCCAGCAATAACAACTACCACGACATATAGTATAGTACTGGCATAGTAGAGCAACTGGGTCTGGCGAGCGGGATCAAAAGTCAAGAACAATGACAGCAAATAGCAAGCGGCAAGCAGCGAGCAAAAGTCAAGTTGCAAGTTGAAATGTGTGGCAATTGTTTGCCCGAGTAAAAGGCAAAGTGAAAGTGTAAGCCTCGTCAATCATGAACAAACAAAAAAAAAATAGAAAAAAGGGCGATAGGAAGAGAAATATATTCAAGTTCTATAAAAGATTTATAAAAAAAAAAAAAATAATTTCTTTCAATGCATTTGTAATGGGAATCAGTGTCAGCATTTCTAGCGTCAAAAGGCATCAATTTACCAATTTATCCCGATGCATTCGATTCGCTCTTCATTTGTTATTGAACTTCTATGGGGATGGGGGGCGGTGGGAGGAGCATTGTTCCCAAGAAAATCAAAGCATTCCACCCCACACTCTACACTCCACACAGGACATAACCCAATCAACAGAACCCCACTTCAAGCAACATTATCAATGTCAAACTCATGTCAATTCACTAAGACGATTACAGGATATCATCAAAGGATATTGTTATGTCTCAATCGGTTGGAAAGGAGACAGGCCTGACGAGGGAGGGGTGAGACGGCAAAGGTCGTGAGTGAGGAGAGCTGGAATGTTAATGGTAATGATATTGTGTGTGTGTGTGTTGGCTGTTTTTTTGGGCAACTGTCACACTGTCACACTGGGACATTGCGCATACGCCGCATACGCCCGCCTGCCTGCCACCATATGTGCCGATTTCCGTGGGTGTGCCTGCCTGCCTGTGTGTGTGTGTGTGTGCTTGGGTGTCTGTGTCTTTCTATTTGTTTGTGCATCTGCATTGACTATCATCTCCCACCATTCATCATCTCCGCTCTCCGCTCTCGTCTCGTCTCATTTGAGGTGAGTAGTGTTTAACATATGGGAGGTATACTTTTACTATTTTTCACTTTTACTCGCTGGCTTATTTATTTTAATTAAATGGCTGCGATAAGAGTAGTTTCTAATTAGTTAATGTCTGGCTGGTGAATGGGATTTGGTTTAGAGAGTGAAAGTTAGTTCAAGGTCTTGCCATTGGTTATCAGACTATGGGTTTTTAGAGTATTTATAATAGAAAATCTATAAGAAAGATGAGCCTAGTTAGAGACTAAAAAAGAGACCAGTTTTAATCGATAGTTTTATATTGTACTTGTACTACTAAAAAAAAACTAAGAGATACAAAGTTTTAATCGATAGTTTGCTAAAAAGACTACAATAATCAATAGTATCGATATAATAGCGATTTTTCAACAATTTTATATCGATGGCTTTTAAGTGTGTTTGGTAATATTAAAGTTATAGATGAGATAGATGTTATAGATAGATGAGATTAATGAATAGTATACGAATCAATAGTATATAAATAGTATATCGATGCACAGATTCATTAATCGATAGTATTTCGATTCTATATCAATATATCAATAGTATATCGACATTTGACTGATAGTATATTTTACGTAGCTAGCTAAGATAAATCGGTGGAATATCGATTCTATATTAATAGTTTATAATAGTTTCTCGATAGTATATAAATCGATAACAAATCGATAGTATATTGATATTTTATAAGCAACTTATCGATAGAATATTTTTCTATAAATGTTCTATCTTTTTTTGCTCAAAATTCCATTTCTTTAAATATATATCTTGTAATTTATAGATTTTTAATGTTTACCTATCGCGCAGAAGAGGGGGCGAGGCGTTGGAGAGGTTTTCACCGCTCAAGGGCTGCTCCTGGCGCGGCCGGAGAACCGGAGTTAGGCCCCATCTCTCAATGAAATCGATGCGGGAAATGGTTGAGGACGAGCGAGTGGTGCGTATCGCTAAATGGGCCACTGCTCAGCAGGCTCCAGGCCTCCTCCAGACCTCCTCCTGCTCCGCACTACCTTGTCTATTAACGATTCAATTGTGCTCGTGACTAAATCCAGACACTGATCCTGATATTGATACTGATACTGATCCAGTTCTCGTTCCAGTTTTCTGTTCCGATCCAGTTCCTGTTCCACTGCAGATTCTGGCCATGAATATGAATTCCAAATTTTTGGCTAGCATTTGGCAAAATGTTTCTTTGGCTTGGGCCTCGAAGACTTTTTAGGATTTTGTTTTTTGTTTTTATTTTTTTTTTTAGCTTTGATATTGATTTGTTGTTGTATAACTTTTAGAGTTGATGTTCGATTGCTGAAGTTTGCATTTTTTGTTTATTTTTCATTTTTATTTTTCTGTTACTGTTGAGATTTAGATTTAATTTATTTTTGAATTTTTAAATTTTAGACTTTTTTTGGATTTTCCAATGCTTTTCACAATTTATTTTCACATCAAAACAATCAACACACACACACACTGACACACACACACCTCCTCTGCAGAGCACCCAACACCAATAAAGCACTCGGCACAGTTCCATTTTCGCGTTGAGAGTTTTTTTTTTTTTTTTGGTTTTGGGACTGGACCGGAAACAGCAAGTGAAAATGGTAATTTCCGCTTTAAGCCACACACACACACGCACACACACTCCTACATACGAATATGTATATAGGGTATACACACGTATTTAAGTTTCTTGTTGTTTTGGTTTCTTTTTTTTTTTTTTTTTTTTTTTCTGTTTTTGGATAAAAATAGGCTCCAAGAAAATTGAAGCAGAAATTCGAAACAAGTTTTCGCGACAGAGAAGGCAAGCACGGCGTGCAAGCGAGACGGATGATGAAAGCCAGAGAGAAATGCCTTGAATGTCCTTTACCTATTGATTTTCAGACTCACAGAGTCTATTTTTTTTTCACTTTTATTTATATTTTATATTTAAAATAGGTTTTCTTTAATTCTCTTATAATATTAATTAATTATTTAAGCATTTTTATAAAAAAACATATATTTTGTTTATATTTGGCGCGATTTTTGATGTTTGGGGAACAAAAACAACCTTGAACCTTTCGGAAATGGAGTTGTCGGCTGCAGGACGAAAAAAAAACTTTAAGGGGTCGGTTGGAGGGGAAATAGGTGAAAAACACACACACACACACACATATGAGCAGAACGTGGGTTGAAGGAAACGCCTACACTTTTTTAGTTTCTAGTTTTTATTTTAGCACACGCGTGAAAAATATATAATTTTTTGTTGTAAATATTTTTTAAAATTTTAAATTTAAATAGATTTTTTTTAAGACAAAGAAAAGTGCAAAATAAAATAGAAGAGAAAGCAGCAGGAGCAGCAGAAGAAGAAGTACTAGAAGCAACGAAGTGTCGCCTTCTTTTGCCTTTGATTTGTATTTTCCCTCTAGCGTCCCTGTTTTTTTTTTTTTTTTTGCAGGTCCTTTTTGTCCTTTCCCGTTGCCCGTTGCCCGTTTCCCGCTTTTCGCCTATTCTCTTTTTTGGCATTTTTCGTTTGCTTTCGCTAGCTTTTTCCAGCTTCGAGGGCCAGAATAAATAACATTCGCCTGGAAGAGCGCGCAAAACGTGCTTGAAAAAACAACAACAACAACAAAAAAAACAACAATGAATAGAAAAATAAAACAACAACAACAACAACGAAAAAAAAGGACAAGAAGCGAAACAAAATGAAAATGAAACGAACACGAAGGCGAAGTGAAGGCGTAGGGGAACGTAATGGAATTGGAACAGGGCGAAAGGCGAAAGGCGGCGAGAATGTTGGGCCGAATAAGTGGCAAGCGAGAAATTGAAGCGTGTAAGCGCTTAACTGGCGATGTAATGACACTCACACTACCACACACCACCAATACACACACACACACCAGCACACACAAAGAGACACGTGCACTGTGTGTATAACAAAACACACCAATACGAGGGCAAAGCTCGTGAGTCATTGTGCGAAGCAAGTGCGAAAGAAACAGACTCACAATGAGAGAGAGAGAGAGAAAGAGAGTCAAACACACACACACACATACTAACACAACCAAAAGAACCGAATGAATTCAAAAAATGTTGAGGCCAAAGAGAAATTGGTCGGAAAGGGGGTGGTGAGGAGGCTAGGGGGCCACAATCACTTAAAACACAAAAAATACTTAAACAAGTGTATATAATTAAAATTAAAATTTAAAATTGAAGAAAACTATTTAAAAAAAAATATTTTTAATTCATATTTATGAGAAAGAGGGGGAATTTTAAACATTTCTGGGACCAACCTGGCGTATACTTAATAAAATATTACTTAAAATAATATTTAAATATAGTAACTAAACTATTATTAATACTAATTATATTGAAATGAATAAGAACTTTTAAACAAATAAAGAATTTTAGAAAATACTTCAAGCCCGAGTGGCGTATACTTAATATTCCATTAGTCATACGCACTGTTGTCTTTAAAATATTTAGTAAATAACTTAATATTGATATAAAATATATATAATATGATATAGTATATATACTATGTTTATGCAATGTCAATCACGAATTCTTGAAAGCGTGATATATATAGAAATAATCCCAGTTTATGCGACACATAAAGTAGAGATACCAGCCGTGTAAAATGAGGTATTTTAGTCTGGCCAGACTTTCACAAAAAGTAAATAAACCAAGAAACGGAAAGGATAAACTTAAATTCTTTATTTTCTTAATTTGCAAAGTCGCTAAGTGGAAATTTGATTAAATTTTAAGATTTATGCGCGGCATTGCCACCTTATTTGTATCACCAATTCATGCTTTGAGGCTGAAATGGCGTTAAGATCGTGAAATGAAATCATGAATTCGACATCGCATAAACACAGTAATAAATATTGAATAATAATGCAAAAAAAAAATTTAGATATTTATAAAAATAAAACATTTAAAATCAAATAAAATAAATTAACTCAGAAGCATATACTTTTCTATGCCAGTGTATGTTCATGCACAATGGGAAACTTGTTGGCGGATTTATGCAACTAACACACACACACAGACACACACAACAGCCACAACGACGACGACGACGACGACGAAGCATCCAGGCGCAAAAGGACGAAAACGAACGCAAAGAACGAAAGGACAACGCACATGGCCCTTTAGTGCGTGTGCGTGTGGCAGTATACGCTTGTGTTAGTGTGTGTGTGTATACGTTTGTGTTTATGTGCTGGTGCGTGTCCTGCGTTCGTTTACCGTTATGCCGTGTGCTGCTTGCGCCTCATTTATTGGCGTTTCGTGCTTTCCCCGCTGCTTCGTTGGTGTAGCCTAGCATTGTGAGCTTTTATCCTGGCAGTTATTATCAGACACCTTAGATACACCTCTTCTGGGTCCTGCCACCTCTCTTGCTCTTGCTCTTGCTCTCTCTCTCTTTCTCTTTCTCCCACCTGACGACGCCTTGGCTGTCTCTTTCTACACTCAAGAGTGTTAAGCAGCTGTCAGTTTGTTTTTTTTTATTTTATTTTTGTGTGTTATGTTTTTTTTTTAATTTTTTTCGTTTTTTTTTTTTGCTATTTGTTTGTGCTTTCGTTGCGTCTGCGTGTTTGCTGTTGTTGCAGTTGTATGTGTGTGTTAGTGTGGGGGGGGGGGGGGAGGAATAACGCTAGGCCGGGCACCGGGTCGGGTACGCCCCCCCCCCTGCCATGCCATGCCCTCTTTCATCTCGGTGGCATCTCTCCGTAAATTTCTGAATTCCGTTTTCTTCTTGGTCGGCAGGATGGCTGACTGGCTTTTTCTATTTTTTTTTTTGGTGTGCGCAGTAAATACTTTACCTCCCTCCACCCCCCCCTGACCCGTAGAGACTCCCTAGAGTAGGAGAAAAGGACAGCAGGCAGTAAGTAGAAAGAGACACAGTTCACGCCTTCGAGAACTGCCTTTGTCTTGTCCCACAATTTTTTTTTTGAAACTCAACTAACCGAACTTGACTAAAAAAATGCCGGGAAAATCATAAAGAAAAAGGGTTAACTCAACATAAAAACGCAACAGAACTCAAGAACTTAACATAAAATTAGAAATAAAATAAATAAAATAATAATACATACGACTCTATGGTAATAGATGAGTCAATATCCATAATGTCCGATTTTTGCACTTTTTTTTTTGAAATTCAATTAGGTTCCAAGTATTATTTTTTTTTTTGTCCGATTTATTGTTCAACTGTCACCTGTCGATGCTGCTAATTGATTGATGGCCTTAACTGAATTGTGTGTTAACTTTTAAGGACCACCCTGCCACTCTACCAACCTACCTCCTCTCTAACCATCCTACCGCTTTTAATCAATTCTGATTAGCTATACGTGTGGCAACAATTTGGGGTTTCACACATATTGCCAATCTTTGTCTAACCGGAATCAGAATTGGAATCTTGTGGCACAACCACCAGCCCAGTCCAGCCCAGTCCACCACACGGTAGCTCATCCATCAATTTCAGCTGTCTGGATGTGTATGTAAGTGTGTGTATGTGTGTGTGTGTGTGGCATCCTTAAAAGGTCAACATCAACATCGGCTGTTGGTGCGACACAAAATTGAGTGCTTGCCAAAAGTGTTGTTCGTTAAATTGCAGTTAGGTAAAAGTTTATAGGGCTGATCGAAAAAATGGGAGTAGAAATTATGATTTTAATACCAGACACCAGGGCGTATGATTAATAAAATATTTAGGGGGGTAGGTGTTTTTTCCAATTAAAATTATAAAAGGAATATCCTTATAAGAGAGATTATGATTTTGAAGAGAAATTAGGACATAAACTACAAATTAAGACTTAAAGACCAGATAACAGGGCGTATGATGAATATTACTCATATCCTACGCCATGCAAGTCGTTTAGTATTTTTTAAAATAAACTATTAAATTAAACTATATTCTTCCCTTTTAAAGGCCACTTAATAAGCTTGGTAATAATTAAGAACTTTAAGCCAGACACCAGTGCGTATGATTAATAAAATATTAAGTATACGCAGCGTGTGTTTTAAAAATTTAAGAAAGTTTTATAGAAATTAGAGCGCCTAAGAAGCTGATAAAAAATAATCCAAAAGAGAGTAGAACCTAAGACATTGAAGACATACCACTAGGCGTATGATTAATTAAATATTACGTATGCGCCATGTAAGCTGTTTAAAAAAAGGAGAAAAACTAAGAAAACAAGCCCTGTCTAAAAATTAGAGAACTAGTAGACCAGATAGAGCGAATTCTTCTTCAAAAAATAAATCATATGCACTGTTGTTTTTAATAAAATTTAAAATTTAAATTAAATTATTTAAAAAATACTATAAGAATACCACTTCTATGTTTTTGAAATGTATTTCAATTATTTTCTTAAATTTCCCTTTGTTATTTTCAGTATTTTTTGTTGTAGATGTTTGTAAGGAAGATGAACACAAAGAGAAAGGAGCAAGGAATGCTAGAAACACACAAACACACACACGCACACACTGACAGACTAAGACACCAACACATGGACAAAAAAGAAACAAACACAGACACTGCAGTGGCAGGCAGCAGGCACCATCACCATCGCCAGCAGAAGCAGAAGCAGCAAATTGCCTTTGGAACGTCCTTAAGAAGGATATACCTCAAAAATATTGCTTACAGCGGAATCGTTGCTGTTGTTTCTGTTTCTTTTTCTCGTCGATTGTTGTTGTTGTTGTTGTTGTTTGCCAAGCAAGCATACCTGAAGAAAATAAAACAACAACAACAAGAAGAAAAAAGGTCCTGGCGAGAGTTGATGAAGGAAAAACTTTCTCAGCTGTTTGGCATCTTAATAACTTTCTCCCTGCCTTCCACTCCCTGTGTCTCTTTATCTCTTTATTTTTCTTTCTTTTTTTTTTTTTTTTTGTATATAAGTTAGCAATATGTTATGTGTTGTCCTACCTACTGCTTTCTCCCCTTAACCCTCTGGCTTTCACCTTTCTCTTATTTTTTTGCCTTGGCGGCAACTTGTTTATATATATATAAAAATTCTGATTTATTTCAAATGTACTTTTGCCTTTCAAAATGCCTGGCATGTCTTAGGAATTTCATTGCAAAAACACATCGATAGTACGATTTAGAAATTTAAAAAAAATATAAAAACAAAATACACACTATTATTTTAAACACGTCTAGTATTATATTATTTTCTTTTTTGTTTTTTTTTTGTGGCATGTTGTTGTTTGATATGTCAAGGTTAAGCACACGCACACCTACACCTAGACACACACACACACACTCGTACAAAAATATACGCACGCATACACACTAATACAGGTTTATGTATCTTTATAATTTCTTGTTTTAATTTTTTTTTTTTTATTTTTCAATTATGCCGATTTTTTGCCGCACTTTTTTTTTGTATTTTTTTTTTCACAATAAAAAAAATAAGTTTTTACCAAAAAAAAAATAATTATTATTTTTAATTGGTTTTTTGTTGATTATTAATTTTTTTTTTTGTTTCGAGCACGTTTCTTGTTTTTTGGTTTTTTGCGTTTTTTCCCGTTATTCGTTTATCGCCTGCTGCTGCTTCTGGTTTTTTTGTTGCCCGCGGCAGTTTCTCGGCTTGTTCTTCTCGTTCTTGGTCCGCCGCCGCTTGCTTCTTTCACTTCTTTGTCACCTGCTCCTGCTTCTTCTTCTTCTTCTTCTTTGGATTTTTCGCCTCTTTATCCTCTGCCACCGCCCACGCCCACAGACCCCTTGTTGATGCACCAAAATGGCGAAATGAATGGCAATGGAACACACACACACACACACACACACACAGCGTAGTAAGTGAAGAAGGTTGAAGCAAAAGTAGAAGCAGCAGCAGCACCACCACCAACACAATATATAGTACCGTTACGCACAATTCCCCCAAAACTTTTTCAGTTTCAGTTTCGATTTCGATTTTGGTTTCGGTTTCGGTTTCGTTGGACCGCTCTTCGGCTCTTTGGCATCCTCGTCGGCATCTGCTTTCAGACTGATTTTCCTAGCCGATTATTTCTCGCCATCAGTGTTCCACTCTCTCGCGTTTCGCTCTCTCTCTCGCTCTCTCTTGATTTCTCTCACTCTCCATGTTTGTTGATGCTGCGCGAAAAAGGGCAACGAAACGCAAAGCAACGCAACGCAACGCCTTGAAACGGAACAGGACAGCTGAGAGCCTGTTGGAAGTATTGCCTCAGCTGTCCTTCCATAACGGATGCCTCCCATCCAGTTGAGGCTGGAAACTGGAAGCTGAGCTTTGCCAGCCTCTCGATTTCATTCGAGGATTTGTCAATGAATAAAGCTCTCGGGGGCGGCAAAACTCAATTCGATGACAGCTGTCAAATTTGGTATAGCGGTAAATGCTATATAAGGGTTTGTTTCACCGTTACTTTATCTTTTAGGACGGTTTTTGGAAGGGTTTTTGTAAAATAAGTTTATGAATAGGATATTTGAAAAATATTTTAACAGATTTAAAAAAAATATATGCTTAAAGCTCTCCATACTTAATCAGAATCTTTATTGTTTTCTAAATCATCTTCCAAAGCTTTCCTGTTTTTAGTTTTTTTTAGCGTTTTTTTTTTTATCAAAATATTTATTCTTTTTGAAATAGACTTTAAAAATTTCCCTGTTTTAAGTTCTTAAGCTTTTTTTGGTCTATGGAGGATGCTCCGTAACCTTCGTAACCTTTCCTGTGTTTAGTTTTTAAGTTTCAATATTTCTACATCTTTAAGTTTTTTTCTGTTATTCTTAAAACGGAGCTTTAAAACAAAAATCTAAGGAGCTAAGAGTCTTTAGGCTACCATGGGTAAGGGCTGTATATTATCTAAAATACAATATACGACCTCTTAAAAAAATATACTGAATATTTTCATATAAATACACCCCTTATTTTGATATTTTAGAATTATATTACAATGTTACTAATATATAACTATCGAAATTGAATTTAAATAATACTTAACAGATTAAATTATTAGGTAAAAATTACTAAAAAGTAACCTGTAAGCTGGTTTACTAGTGTTCAAAGCCACAGGTAGCCTTCAAATAAAGTTTTCTTTGAATTCTATTTAAAATCCACTTTGAAGCCCTATAGCCATATTGCAAATGACTTCCTGGTTTTCTTTCTTTTGGCCAAAATAAAATATGACAAATGCAGAAATATCAAACAATAAAACCAATATTTCTACTCCATTTCGTTTAATTGAAACTGTCAACAGCATAGTTTCCTGCAGGCACTGAACCAGAAAATAAATTGCAATTTCCTCAAGACTTTTAAAAAAAGAATATCGAAAAATTGCAATAACTGCAAGTGGCATTTATTGAAAATTCCAACCAAAAATAGAATTCCCATCAGAAGGAGGCCCGAAGGTTATGAAAGTGAAATGAAAATTGCCTTTCGCTTTTCGGCTTTAAATGTTGTTTTTTTTGATTTTTGGCTCCTTGGGGCTGTCATGGCTGGCGATGGAATGCAATGGAATGGAACAAGTGACAGCTGTCAGTGGGACTGTCAGCTGTCAGCGGGGTGAGCTTTTTTTATAGCCGACTGGAAGCCGGATCCGGAAGCTGAGAAAGCTTCGGTTTTTTTTCGAGCGGCATCGAAAAGCTCCGATTTTTGGATGCTGGGCGCGCAAACGACCAAAATCTTGAATAAATCGAAAAAAAGCTTAGAAGCCGAAAAAGGTGGGTCGATGGGTCGGTGGGTCAACTGCAGTTCACCGGCTTACACAGGTAATGGGTGACGTCAGAAGAAGAGGAAGGGGCCGCGAAAGTCTGACTGTCAAGGCTGAACACTCTCTATATACTTAGCATATAACTACATATATATATAAAAGGGGTATATACCACCCATGTAGGGTAGTAATGCAATTAAGCCGGCACATGCGACACTCGCGCAGCATTGAAATTCAATTGATATTCCGTGTACAAAATCAATTAGTCAGGTCCACTGGCCGATAAGGACTAAAAGGACACTGCCCAGATGTAAAAAAAAGAAGAAGCTGAAACTAATTGAATAAATGCAGCCAAAGAGTAGTGATATTAAATATTGAATCAAACAAGATTATCAATTATTTGCCAACCTAATTTGTTGGCCAAAAAGGCCAAAAGGAAGGTCTCTCCAAAAATTCACAATTTCTATATTTTTTTTGGGGTAATTTTCATTGTGCCAATGGCAATTAATCAAGCTTAAATATTTATGGAAAAGTTGTGTGCATTTTGTAGTAAGGTCCTTGCTGAAAGGCTGGCCAAAACTGGCCTACCAAATCTATATATAGCGAGAGAGTGGCTATATAATAAATTGAACGTTCGACTGTGGTTGCGGTGGAACTTGTATTCCATCAATTAGGACAATGCGAGGACATTGGAGCGGCTTTTGAATTTATTTTTGGCCATATTCTCGGCCCATGACGCACACGCATGGCCATTGAATCTGAATCGGAATCGGAATCTGAATCAGATACTACTAATATAATAACAAGGATAATGCCACCAAGCTGCCAAAAAAAAAAAAAATAAAATCGAAAACCCAAAGCCAAAAGTTGCATCCCAAAAACCAAAGTCAAAGGCTGGTGGGAGCCATAAAATTTTTAGTGTCATGTTATACATTTGTAACCCCTCCTCCTGCCATCCTGCCATCCTTTTTTTTTTCGTCCTTCCCCTTGTTGGCTGCATTTTTGTGCATCCTTTCTAGTATTTTTTTTTTTGTGTCCTCCTCTTCAGCTCACTTGTTAAGCTGCTAACCAAATTTATGGCCAACGATTCCCCACAGAGCTGGCGAAAAATGCATATTTTCTGGCCGGGATGGGGCGGGGCTGTGGGGACGACAGCGGGGTGGATTTTCGTGAGCCTGCTTAACGAGGATAACAATAAAAGTAAAGGACACCACACACACATATGTACCTATTAGGTGTATGTAACTAATCCAGCTTAACGAATTCTCCAAGAACTTGCAGAATTCTAATTCAGGGATTCTCATTTGAGGATTATTTAAAATGGATTTTCTTGATTTTTAAAATAATCATTTTTTGTTAAAACAATTAAAATTTATACAGGATTAATTATATACTTGCATACAAAAAATAAACAAACGAATAAAATAATTTAAAAAAAAGGAGAAAATCAGATAACACAACAATGACGACAGTGATACAGAAAACTCATCGAAAAATTATTAAAGAAAAAAATAAAATAATTATTTAAATAATAATAAAATAATTAAAAAAAAAAAGGAGAAAAGCAGATAAAATAACGAGGACGAAAATGAGAACAAAAACCCACCGAAAAATGATTTAAGAAACAAATTTAATAAATTAATCATTTTTAAGAAAAAAAAATTTCAAAACAAAGTTCAGATGCACATCTTAATCCAAAGATTATGGATATATAAAATATTAATAGGAATAAATATAGGTTATGTATTATAAAATAAACGAACGAATAAAATAATTTAAAAAAAAAAAAAGGAGAAAAGCAGATAAACCGACGACAATGTGGACGACAGTGAGGACGACAATGAAGCAGACAACCGACCGAAAAATTATTAAAGAAAAAAATAAAATAATTATTTAAATAATAATAAAATAATTTAAAAAAAAATAAGAAAATCAGATAAGGCGACGACAATGTGGACGACAATGAGGAGACAACCGACCGAAAAATTAAAATAATTGCTTAAATAATAATAAAATAATTTAAAAAAAAAGAAGTAAATCAGATAAGGCGACGACGGCAGAGACGACGACAAAAAAACCCACCGAAAATTTATTAAAGAATAAAAAACTAACATAGAAAATAAATATAAATCAGATTCAAAAATATTAACCGGATGCTATGAATGCCGGGCGACGACTGACTGTAAACCAGTCATGGATATATTCGACTTGACTTGCTTAAGACGATTGCAAGCCAAAAATAAAATAAAATATATTAAAATCAGATTCAAATCAGCCAAGGATATTATCAATTCAAAGTCAATTGATTGCAAGATAAATAAAAAATAAAATAAATAAAAATCAGATTAAAGAAAAAGAAAATAATTCAGGAGAAGATGAACCGGACCAGACGAATGCCGGGCCACGACTGACTGAAATTTCTTGATTTTTCTTCTTTTATAGAGTTTGAAGAAAAAGCAAAGCCCACTTGATTTTAGGATTTTAAAAAGAGTAAAGAAAGCATACTATTTTTGCTCCTTTTTTGATTTAAACAGAGCTGGTCCCCTTTTTCGAGTTGCCAAACTGGCAAACCTATGTATCTGCCAACTCTTCTTTAATTGGAAACTTTTTAATAATCAAAAAATATTATAGACCCTTATTAAACATAGCTCTGATTTATGTTTTATGTTAAATTTTAAATACCCTCTGAAAGAGTATTAAAACCAAAAAATTGTAACAATTAAAATTTCAGCCAGAAACAATGACAGCCTCGAACGTCGAAGAATGAAGAACGAAAATGCGCGCCGCAGCTTTGGCCGACATTCCTGCTGGATTTGGATATATAGTATATATATACATATTTAAGCATACACACACACCTATATATATCCTTTATATATATAGACTCATACAGCTGGGGCACCAAAAAGCAGACTCCCAGGACCCGCGGCAACTGCATAAAATATGCCACCAAAGGCAGCAACCGGCTAGAAAAACGAAGGATATAATAATAAAAATAAAATAAAAAAAGAAAATATAAGAAAATATACATATTTTTTAGCAAAGAGCCACAGAAAAGAGACCCATATCGATGGATGAGAGAAAGCAGTAGCGGGGGCTAAAGTTCCAGGGGCGTCGCCAAAGGGGAAGGGGTGGGGTGTGGATGCTGCGAAATTTGTGCAGCGCACCAAAACAACGTGCAAAATTTATGGGGCATCTTTTGCCGAAAAATTCAGTGCAGGGGGAGGGGTGCAGGGATGCAGGGTAGTAGCTTGGTAGAAGGGGTAAGTGTGGCAAGGTGGCAGGCCACTGGGGCGCCAGTTGGGCAATTGTGTGTGCAATGAGATGTGAGCTGAGTGGTGGGCCATGGTCACACTGGCCCATTATTATGGGGAGTTATTATGGGAGTTATTCTTAAGAATTTTTAAACTTTAAATTTATGTTTTTAAAAGCAAAAACTAAATATTTTAAGAATCTATAAGAATCTTGGATAATATAATAAATAGTAAATATTTTCTATCTATTATTATTTTCTATTATTTTATTAGAAACTCCCTTTTTAAAGCTAATAGCCATTCCTTATTGTTTCCATGTTTATAGTTTTTTTTTATTTTGCCAAAAAAGTTCCTTGTTCCGGTGGCCCAGCCCTGGTCCGCCACTTTTGGCCCGCCAAAGAGAGTGTGAAATATGGCCGACACTTGGAAGTTGGCCTTCGATTTTTCATAACAACTGCATATTTATATGGCCAGCCAGCCAGTCAGGCAGCCTCACTTTCTTCTCGCTGGAGTGACTGGGCGATTATGCAAGCGAACTTTCTTCTGAAAATATCCCTAAAATATTCCTTACTGGAATCTCTTAAACTTAATAAATGCAATTAAATTTCAATTTATTTCCTTATTAAATCAGATCCAATTGAAGGGCCTTTTGAGAGAGACAATTCTTTGGTAATTAGATGGCTCGTATGGAAATTTAGGTTGTGGCAACGTCTGTTGAAAGTGAAGCAACAACATCTTCTCCTCTATGTGTTGGGAGTTTATTTATGTATGTGTGTTTGGGTGGCCTCAATTTCCAGAATTTCCCCGGGTGCAACTGCAGAAGCTCTCCACTTGCCACTCCAATTCGTACTCCTGCCTCCTGCCCCCCCCAGACTCTGACTCGGAGGCTTGCCTTTGCTCGTCCTCGTATTTGTCTGCTGCAAGCTGCATTTAAATGTGTGTCATGATGTTAATTTGCTGCACCGTCGGCTACAGCAGCCTACACTGCCAGAAATTCTTAAGAATTCAGATGAAAATAGAGTTTAATTCAAGATGAAAGCTGGGGAAGGGCAGAAAAGTAACAAGAGGTACTTTCTATAGAATTCTATTATTCTATAATTTCTTCTATAAGATTTAAGATTAATCCCATAAGAAGTTCGAGATGATACCCGGTACTTGAGAGAAATTATGAAACAAAGGCTGTGTGATACCCAGTACTCACAACCTGAGGGAAATGTTAAAGCAAAGACTGCATGATAACCGGTACTTAAGGCTTTAAACAGACATAGAAAAGAATGCTGTGTGATATCCGGTAGTTGAGAAGTTAGGGGAAAATAATAACACTATAAAACACTAGAAATATATTATAAAATAATACTAGAAGATCTAATGAAATATACTATATACTAGTTCTGGTATATATATACTAGAATAACAGAACTCGAAAATAATACTGTACGCTATCCGGTACTTGAGAGCTTACGAGGAAAAAACATTACTGAAAATACTAGAAAATAATACTAGAATATACTATGATTCTGATAAAAAACAGAAGCTAATACCACTAACCATACAACATATAGACTACTCATTTCATACAACGGAAATGTCTTGCGACAGGCCCCAGCAGGCTCCAGAGAGCATCTTTTTCTTCCCTTTAAAAATACTATAAAATAATACTAGAATATATACTAAAATATAGTATGTTTCTGACAATAAATAGAAGCTAATATTTTATGATCCTCTACTTAGAGTTCTTATAGAGCTACAATCCTATAGAAAAAAAGGAAACAAATGCTTCGAAATATCCGTTACTTCTCTATTGAGACAAAAACATATATATTCGAAAGCAATATGATATCCGTTACTTCAGGGTGCTATTTGTACTACAGGAGATGCTCTTTCCGATTTTTAAATACATGAATAATACTGATAGAGGCTATAGAAACAGGGATATAGATGTGGAAACCATAGAGCTGGAAACTACAGATATAGAGACTTTAGATATAGATATACTTTATAGAAAACAATTGTAGAAAGACTATAGAGATAGAGCCACTAGAGATATAGATACTATAGATATAGAGTCTGTGGAGATGAAGACATATTGGAAAGATACTTTATATAGAAAGAGTATAGAGATCGAAACTTTAAAATAGAGCCTTTAGAAAAAGAGACTTTGTGGATAGATACTTAATATATTGGATCTATAGAGATACAGACCTTATAGATAGAATAAGTAAAGATAGACTGCGACTAAAGAAATCGGGACTTTGAAATAGAAACTAGAGAGAATATGGATATAGACCCTACATACATGGAGACTACATATATAGAAAGTTTATAGATAGAATTTTTAGAAATATAGACTATAGAGATAGGATAGAGGGCTTCTTAAAGAAACAGCTTTATTTAAAAGCCTATTCATAATTTATAAACTTCATACTAACTCATACATATCTACTAACCAAACTAATGAATTTATTTATTCAAAACTCCACAAGTACCGGATATAAATAGTTATATATTCTAAAGAATTTCCTTTATTTTATTATTAATTTTTGAATTTAAAGTTATATTCCACTTCCCCGTCTATAAAATATATTCCTATTGAAAGACACTTTCTTCAGTGCACCAGCTGTTACCAAGGGCCAGCTGACTTCGTCTCAGCCAGCTGCAAAGGATGAAAATTGGGAAAATGAGTGCTGAAGGGTTTTCGTATTTTCTTTTTTTTTCTTGTCGGACGAGTGTTTTTTGGTTTCAGGAGGAGGCAGTTGCAAGTTGAAACCGAAGCGGAGAGGAAGAGTGGCGACACTTTGACTGCAACTGCGACAGGCGGCCTGTCGTCATTCTGTCTCCGAATTACAGACAGAGAAAGAGAGAGAGATATAGGGAGAGAGAGAGAAGGAAAAAAGGAGTAAAAAGTCCTGCAGACCAAAAAAGACAGTTGGCAGGCAGTTGGCAACCGAAACTGTAACTGCAACTGCCACTGCAACTGCCACTGCAACGGCAGCTAAAAATGCAAGCTGCAGACTGAAAATGAAAATGAAACTAGCCAGAAATGGATTTTTTTTTTGGCCAAAAAACAAAGCTTCTTCAGACCACCAGCATTTGTCAAAGAAAATAAATTCAAGACTCAAAACAAAGACACTAAGAAAAATATTGAGCTTAGTACTTTCTAAAATTTTTATTTAATTTTTAGTTAGTAGCTTATATATTTTTTTTAAGTGCCTTGAAATGATTTACAGTTACTAATTTGCCAAGTTTCGCAGCCATAAGTTTGTGGCTAAGATTTTGAAATTTATGGCCAAGATAAATGAAAGTTTTGTAAACTTTTTTATACATACATATGTATATGTATGTATGTATGTAAGCCATTAAAATTAATTGAATTTTTATTTGAATCGGCCACGCCCACTGACACTAATGCAACAAAATTGAAGCAGCTGCCACAGAGGAAGTGTGTCCTTGAGGGCTCACACAGGACTCTGGCTCTGGTATGGCCCAAAGGCTTCAGAAAACATTGTAGTGCCGCCACCCCAACCCCTTTTCCTTTTTATAGCCGCCAGAGTTGCAAGTTTTCCTTTTCCTTTTTTTTTTTGGCAACTGCTGCAACATGTGACGTCACAAAAATAGCATATATGTTGAAGTTGGTATTATCCGGGCAAAGGAGGGGGGTATCTGAGGGAGAAATGTGTAAATTGCTGGTGCATTTTGGGCATGTTTAATGTAATTACCAGAAGGCTTTCAGAGGCACAACAACACTCACACACACACACTCGCACGCAAAGTCATGGGTTTTTATTATTTTTTTTTTGCTTTTTTGGGTAACTGCCTTTTGGCATTCCGCCAAAAATATCATTCTATAAAATACGAGTTTAAGCGCAAGCACACAAAAGTCCAATAAGAAACTTCGTTTTCCCCAAAAAAATAAAAGAAAATTGCTGAAAATCAGTAAGAACTCTCTCTTTTTTTAGTCTTTTGGGAGGGTGGAAGGGGTTGGGTGGCGTAGAGGGTGGACCTGATATCCTGACAGGCTGCCCGACTGGCGCCCTGCACTTTGTACAAAATAATATTTGCTCTTTTTTACTTTTGGCATTTTTCATAGCCTACAACTCAATGGATTGTTTTTTTGTTTCAACACAGATACAAATGCAGATTTACAGATACAAAGATACAGATACTCAGATACTCAGATCCACAGATACATAGATACAAAACAAACTTTGCATTTGGGAGTGCCTTTAAAGGATGCTAGTTTTTTGGTATTTTTAAGCCAGACTTTAAATGTAGTTACAACTTTGGTATTTTTTGTATTTATTTGCACTGCAAAAAAATTGGTGATACTTTTAATATGAATAAGGGAGCTAGATATAAAGATAGCTCAATAATTTAAAAAAAAAATAAAGAAAAGGTAGGCATTATAGAATATAGTATAATTCATATAAAATTCCTTATAATTTACACCCTGTTTTAACCTTGTTTATTGTATTTAAAGTTAAAAGTTCTTTTAATAAAAAAATGAGTTTCTAAAGAAGAGGCTCAAAGGCTTTAGAATGTGTTCTCTATTTCTTCTAAATTATTATTATAATATTGTATATGTATACATATTATAGCATATACTTCGTATACATAGTTTCCTCTATAACCCTAATATGTAGCCGCTATTTTAACCTTATTTTATTAAATCTAAAATTAGAATTAATAAGGTTTTAGCTTTAAAGACTGGAGGGACTCTTCATTTCTTATAAAATAATTGTCATAAAATGTATATTATATTTTATCTGTTTCATTTAGTTATAAAGTTCGAATTTATAGAGTTTTTCAAAAAGAGATCTGTTTCTAAAGAAAAGACAATTTTTAGAGAGAATGGCTCTATATACATAGGTCTATAATAATTCTGTATTCTATTTATTTTATTCTTCGAAGTAATTATGATAATTTTATATAATTTTTGTTTATTGGTTAAATATTTTATAATAAAACCCCTATGTCCCCATAATTTACCCTTTATTTCAAACTTTAATTTATTAAAATTTAAAATTTATCCGGTTTTTAAGAAGAGATAAGGTTTCCTCCATTACTTTCATATAATTTTAAATAATTACTAGATTTTATTTAAACCTCAAACCTTAAACCTTATTTAAAGTTTGAAACTCTACTGTCTTCTAAGCCCCATACTTCCCTTTCCAGGGCTTATATTTTTTTGTTTAAAAATTTCCAATAAATATTTATTAAATGGAGAACGGAATGGAGATATTCCTTCCATTTTATACTAAATTTCCGGCTTGCTGTTTTTGGTCAAATGTTGAAATTATTTATTTACAACAATGCCACCACATACACCCATTCCCTCACCCTCTCCCTCCCTCTGAAAAAAATACCAAAAGTTTCGCTTCTTTGGCTTTCTTGGCTTCCTTCTAGACTCGTATATGTGCTACTCCTTGTATTATATATATATGTATATTCTTTTTTTTTTGTTGAGCTGTCTCTTCTTTGGCGTCGCCATCGCCATCGCCATCGCCATCACCGTCGTCTCCTTGCCATATCCTTGGCGTATCCTTTGCGCCCCGCCCTTCGTTATCCTGTCGCTGCTGCTGTCAAGTGCAACACGAAATGCTCAACTCAAAGTTCTCCGTGGGCTTCGTTCTTGATTTAGTTTACTTTAGTCACGTTTATTGCGCTTTTAGAACAGATATCTTTACTCCCCAGTTCCCAGTTCCTCTTCTCTCTCTTCTCCTTTCTCTTCTTCATTTCCTTTTATTTCCTTTTTTTCCCTTTCCCAGGCGAAGCAAACAGCAGCAGTTCGAGTGCCCGGAGTTCGAGTTCAAGTGGGGCAGGGCAGGGCAGGCCAGGACTATGCTGGGCAGGTGGTGTTGCAGGTGTTGCAGCCAGAGTGCCAGCTGTGGGGCATCTCGTTAAACGAATCTTTTAGGCTCTCTGAGCTCTTATTTATCCACACAAACACACACACACATACTACATATATATCTTTATATTTTTATTATTTTATTTACTTTTGTGTGAAGCCCCCCAAAAAAAAAGGGGGGCAGCAGAGACAGACACCAAAAATGCTTAGGGAATAGGCTTTATAGGTTCGGGGTTTATAAAAGGATTTTAAGAGAAAACTTTGTTCGTTTTTTACTTAATTTTTCCTCATTTAAGTTAAAGTAAAGAAATATAAAAGGCTTGTCTTCAAGATGAGCCTAAGATATATAGGCTTTAATTTGTTTTTAAAATAATTGGCCCACAAAAGACTCTTCCTAAGGTTTCTTTTTCAAAAAAATTGGCAAAAAAAATGGGAAAAATATTTGTGATCTTATTTTGATGCTAAACTATGGGAAATCAATCCACAAATCTTTCAAAGTATTGCGCTTGAAACTCTAATAAAAATTGGCTGAGATATAGCTATAGGAATGGGCCATTATGGGCCAATGAGAAATATCTTGGAATTAGCATGGAGGTCTCCTCACAAAATTTGGAAAAAAATTGTACAAAAAAAATTACTTTGTAGTAGATTTTGATGCAGATTATTCAAGAATTGAATCATAAATGAATTAAGGCTTAGGGCTTAGAAATCGAACCAGAAATAGCCGAGATATAGCTATGGGTATGGACCAGAGACGGAAGCCCCGTGCTTTAAAAGGAAACTCCCCAAAAAATGTAATAAAATATTCTATTAAATATTATAAATATTTTCTGCATAAAGTTTTAAAGCAGAATATTAAAGAATCGATCCACAAATTCCACTAAAATATCAGACAGGTATTGACTAAGATATAGCTATGGCTATGAGCCATTAGCCACCAAATGAAGAAGTCCCGGATGGAGAAATTTTAAAAAATATTTTAATAAATATTTTAAAAATATTAAATAATCAAATGTTGATGTAGAACAGTAGATATAATAAAATTGGATCAAAATTGGTCTAAAATATACCAACAAGAGAGAGAAAATGAGATAAAGGGTTGTGAGGACCACAAGGATAAGACCTAAAAGTACCATCTTTGAGATTCTTTTTGGGCCAAAATTGTGGAATATTTTAAAAACTTATTAAATAAAATCAAAAGGTTGTCATACCCGTATCCATCGAGGGAGTTGCGTTGCAATTGCTGCTCCCGAAGCTGCAGCTTCCGTTCGGCGATCTTCTTCTGCTCCTCCTTCTGTTCGAGTTGCTCCTTTTGGTGTTGTTGTTGCTGTTGCTGCTTCTTCCGGTGCTGGCGGTCCTCACCGAGGCCATATAATCCGGCTACGGCTGCCATGCCCTAGATCTCCTAGAGATGCCCTAGAGATCCTCCGAACTAGGCACTCTCTCAGGCTACACCGTCCGGATAACACTTGTCCGGCGGAATTATTTTTTTTTTTTTTGTTGGTTCTTAACTGGTTATGTTGTTGTTGTTGTTGTTGTTGCTCTGTCATGGATCGATTCCCCGATTGGCCCCGATTGCCATACGATCATTGTCACAAATATATTCATTTTTATTCGAAAACTTGTAAGCATTTTGTTGAACATTTTCTCGAATCACTCGTTCATTTTGGGGAGATCTTTTTTGGTTTTAAAAATGGGTTTTATTTTTTAAATAAATAATAGGAGGCACTTGTTATTTTAAGAAATATTTAATATTTGAATATTTATAAAATATTTAAAAAAAAAACCCTAAAAACCTCAATTTAATCACAAAAACTTGCTCATTTTTTTGTTATTTTTCTTTAGAGCCCTTTTCTTGTTTTGTTTTCTTGAATATTTCTCTCAGTGTATCGTCTATAGTCTGGCAAATCAATTAGCTACTGCCTGCCCCGCCACGCCCCGTCCACCCGCCCACTTCCTTTGCCAGAACTGAGGCTTATGTAACCATTGCGTAATGCCAGCCATAATTGCATCGCTGTTGGTTCGCCTTTGTTGTTGCTTGTTTAGCTTGAAGCACATTGCTGGGGAAAAGTAAACAAAAAACAGCAGCACCACCCCCTCTCCCACCCTGGGTGGGTGTAGTCCCTACCCCCCCTCCCCTCTCATGCCTCTCTCTATAGTTAAGGAAAGTGAATCACATCAAATCGAATCGAAATCAAACACAAAGCTGGCTTTTGCGTCGCATGTGGCATGTGGCATGTAGCATGTGGCATGTAGCATGTGGCATGTTCAATGCGCCATTATCTATTATCAAAATGGATTTCGGCCCACCACCACCACCTGTCTGCCTTAATAAATTATGCCTCTGTTTGGCTCGAGAGCCAAAATCCCCGATTTCCCCGAAATTATTTGCCAAGAAGAGACTAATTAGGGGATTTAAGTTGGGCTAATTGTTTGAGTTGGCAGTTAAGGGGGGGTATCCATGTATATTGGGATTTTATTTAAAATGAATTGGATATTTTAAGGCTCTAAAGAGTCTTGAAGTTTCTAATTTAAACTTTACATTCATGTCTTAAGAAAGTACTTTCTATTCGAAAAAGTATTCTCTTTTCATGGAACTACTACTATACTATATGATACCTGGTACTACTGTATATTTATAGAAGAACAGGATGAATAGGAAGATATCTGGTACTACTCTTCATTCTTAGAAGTAGACCATGTCTATGATATATACTCTTTATCTCTGTTAATAAAGGAGTATAGTCTATCATAAAGACAAGACTATATTATACCCGGTACTATTATAAATATGACGAAATAGACTATATGATACCAGGTACTACAGACTTTTAATACGAGGAGACTATATAATAGATGTTATTACTCTCTATTTGAAAGAGAAGACTACTATATGATAGCTGTTACTGCTGTCTATTTGAAGATGTAAGCTATATGATACCAGGTACAGTAACTGGTTTCATTTTAGTTTATAGAAGAAGACTATAAGATAGCAGGTACTACTCCCATTTTACCGAAATGTAATATATGATACCTGGTACTACTACTTATACGATAGAAGAAGAGTATAAGATGGCAAAATGGAAGACTAAGTAGACTATATGATACCTGGTACGATTCTCCATCCGTAGAAATAATACCTATAAAAATGCCCTCCCTATTTATAAGGGTAGGCTATACGATAGCTGGCACTTCTTTGTTTTATGGAAATAGACTATATGAACTATATGGTATACCCGGTACTACTTTATATTTATAGAAAAAGACTATAGGATGACAGGTACTACTCTCAATTAATATTAGTAATATATAATATATCAATCCTGGTTATACACTGTATTCCAAAAAGAAGACAATAACAACTAAAAAAGAAAGAGAAAGAAAACTTTATGATACCTGGTACTATTCTTTACTGATAGAAGGAGACTATAAGATACCAGGTACTACTATTTATTCTAAGAAGAAGACTATATGATATCTAATACAACCACAATGATACCTAATATAGTTAGAAAAGAAGACCAAGTAGGCTATATGATACCTGGTACTACTCTCCGTATTCTGTAACTACATTATAGATGGTACCACTCTCCACTTAAAAAAGTAGGTCCAGTAGGTCCAGATATCTTGCAATATTGTCTATTATAATAGAAGTATTAAAAGTACTGGGTATAACTAGCACTGATCTCCGAGCACCGCAACACCCTCCGTAGTTTATTACCCTTCTCATGGTAAATGCCAGCCCCAAAAGCGAGACCATTTCGCAGCCAATTAGCTCTCATCTCATCTCATCCAACTAAGAGATGCCAAATTGCAGTTTTGTGACTCAAGCGGCGTTTAATAAGCCAAAAGGGGCTAAGAACCTGGCCCGTCTAGCTGGCCAGCCAGTTCGGACCTGGCCAGGAAAGGAGGCTTAAATCAGCTTGGGAAATTGCTTCCGTGTTGAAATTGAGTTAACAATGCTGGCTGGTGGCTCGTGGCTCATGGCTCGTGGCTCATGGCTCGTACCTCGGGTCGCAGGTGTTGAAAGTGCGCGCCAGACAGAGAAAGAAATCCCCATAGATATTAAAAACAAGAGCATTGAAAAGAGATGGCACTACATAGAGAGAAAGAGATAGAGACAGAGACTCAATGGTTGGGTTTTTATTGATTTATGCGCCCTCGCATCACGTATACGCCTCGTGTTGCTTTTGCTTTTGCTTTTCAGCACTAATCTCGTTCAGCTGGCAGACTGTGGTGTTATGGTGGCTCAATAGGGGGGGAGGAGGGGTGGAGAGGGGGAGAGAGGGGGTGTGGTGCAACAGTGGCCATTAAGTGACAGTTGCCCGGCTGCACAGCACAGGCTTAAAATGCAATGCCAAACACTTGCGTTGACGTTGACGTTCATGTAAGCGCATTAACTCATACAGCCATCAGGGGGGGGGGGCGAGACGAGAGGGACAGGGACAGGGACCCTACAGGGTAACTGTAATGGAGAGCCATAGGCCTCGACCATCAAGCACCACCAAGGTCAGGGCCAGTGTGAGCTCCCATTGCGTACTGGGGAGGGACAAGTCCATTGGCCATTCAATTATGTCTCTCCACGAACCGAAGACTTGAAGCCTCAAAGCCATGCTGCCACGCTGCCTCACTGCCTCAAAGACTGTATTCCACAGATAAAAAGTTGTTAAGGGGGTGAATTGGTTGAAAAAACAACAGAAAACCATATTGAGGGGGAGGCCCTTAAGTGATGCATCAGAACAAATCGAAGAGGTCTTGGTAATTGTATTTGTAATTGAAGAAAAGTGTCTCTGAGATTAAAGGGTAAAGGTTACAGGGTTTTCATCTCATATGGTAGGTGGTATGGGGTATGGGATATAGGGGATAGGATATATACGATGTATGGCTTATAAGGTATAGATCATCTATGTTCTATCTATTTCAGTTAAGAACCACTTTCAGAAAAGTTTAGTATCAAACAATATCCAGAATAAAGAGATATATATTAGGGGCTATAAGGTTTCCATTCTATATTCTATATGGCTTATAAAGTATAGATCATCTAAGTTCTAGTTATTCCAGTTAGTAACTACTTTTCGAAGAGTTTAACTTCTTATATAAGAACTTATTGAAAGAGATATAAGAAATCGAGGGATATAGGTCAAGGGGATCAATTAAGGTAAGAATGTTACTGAATATGGGGTTTTCCTATATTCTATAAGAATGCTATCTGGTGTATATAGTATAGATCATCTAGGACCTGGTCATCTAAAGCCTTATCATATAATATAGTCCTTGGAAGGACTAGAATCTACTTTAAAACGATCTTTATTCTTAAAACCCATCAAATGAAAATCAAGACCTCAAATTATAGACCATTCAGCGTCCGGTAGAAAAGGATGTAGGTTTATAGGTTTATAGATTATAGGTTATATAGGTTTTAGGTTTGTTTTTCTGGTTTATATATCAGCTATATTCTAAAAAGATCTGGTAATTCCTTAAAAGAACATGACTCTACTCATAAATAGAATAAAAACGGAAGGGTTTCGGAAGGATATACAATCTTCAGAAGGACTTATAACCATAAACCATCAAGATTGAAAATCGAAAAGAATAAAGGAGTTTCCAGAGTTTGTATCCATAAGAATGCTATCTCATAAAGTATATATCATGAAGGATTTAGTCATATTCCTATTGTTATTTTGATATT
This sequence comes from Drosophila parabipectinata, assembly GCA_018153455.1. Lineage (NCBI taxonomy): Eukaryota > Metazoa > Arthropoda > Insecta > Diptera > Drosophilidae > Drosophila > Drosophila parabipectinata. The sequence goes on from JAECYA010000055.1 coordinate 6,018,037, forward strand.
TTGAGATATATTCATACTGAGAAGTCAATGGAAGGGTATTACTCTAGTTATATACAGGATATAAAAGGGAGAATATAGAAAGAATATGCACCTCTATTAAGGTCTTAAGATTGAAAATCAAGACTTTTAATCAAAGACCCTTCTGTTTTCGGTAGAAAAAGAGATAAAGGCTATTGGGTTTTTATTCTATAACCTATCTGGTATATAAAGTAGAGACAAACTATGATCTATTCATAGTCCTGGGAAGTCCTTGGAAAGGATTACCCTCTAGTTGTAGAAGACCTTCTAACTAAAATCCATCGAAATGAAAATCAAGACCTCAAACCGTGTCTGTTATTTGTGATTCGAATGCACATCCTGATTATTATTAATATGAAGCCTTGAAGAGGGCCTCCTCCAGGACTAGCTTTATAGAGTTAACCTCCCAAAAATCCCCTCCCTCCCCTCCCTCAAACCCATTCAACTCATTATTAAATTAGAATCAACTAAATTAAATGAGAGAGATGGGTGGCTGGCTGGTTGGGTGGCTGGTACGTGTGTGTCTGAGTGGGTGGGTTTGGAGGTGTGTGTGTGCGCGTTGAAGCGCATCCTGGGCAACCACACAGACCCCCCTCTGAGGCCCCCCCCGCCCCTCAGCTCCACCTCCTCCTTTGCCTTTAATTGAGTTGCGCGCTAATTTGAAAGCAATAAAACAAAGCCAGGCTGGAAATGGGGGGCGAGAGTGGGGAATGAAGGTTTTGGTTGGCTAGCTATATGTTACCTGTTAGGTAATCCTACCAACCAGCCACCCCCCCTTTGTAGCAAACCCGCATAATGCGTATTTAATGCACTTCCAGCATCCTAAAGTGAGATTTAGATTTTGGATATGGCTCTGGCTCTAACTCTGGCTCTTGTGGCTCATAATGTCAATATTGGAAGCCCAAAATGATTTCCAAATTGAAACTGAAAATAGTCATCCGAAATGGGTTAAGATATTCCAAACAAGATAGTCTCAGCATAAATCCAAAATTGACAAAATAAATAATTCAAACTAATGACAAGAAATTCTTCAGGGGCTTGCCTTTCCATCTCTATCTCTATCTCTCTCTATCTCTATCTCTTTCTTTGTAGCTTTATTTATATATACTATGTATATATATATGTGGCAGCTTAGATGTGGCAGCTTCCCGTGACTCCCCACGGTGCCATAAACATTTCCAAACGCTTCGCTTTCGCTCGGTTTATGCACACAAATTATTGTTTTATGCACACAGGAGACACCCCCTCAACCCACCAAAAAAAGGGGTTTTTCATAGAATGGAGGATCTAGGGGGGGTATTGGCTGTTTAATCTCCACTTTAGCCAAAACAAGGGGGCAGCGGGAGGAGCTGTGGTTGCGTTTCAGTTTGCCTTCCACTCGGCTCAGAGAACACGGTTTGATTGATTTGTCAGGAGATGCGCCACAAGATGCACTGAGAAAAAATATCCGCGCTTTGGTTATCGAAAATATTTTAATTATTTTTTACTAGAAACTGTTAAGAGTATTTTTGGTGAAAAATTTTATTAAAATAACTAGATTTTTAAAGGTTTTATGAGGTTTTGAATTAAGGCTTTTGGTTTTTTTAAGAAATGGAATATTTTTTAAGGTTTAAAGTTAAAACCTTAAGTTAAAAATCCATGAAATATTTATTTAAATATTTAAGCTTCAAATATGAGTAATTTAAAAAAAAAATAATATTAAGAGGATACAAAATAATAATTCTAAAAAAAAGGTTTAATAACAATTAAGTAAGAAATAGACATTATTTTTAGGAGCTTTGATTAAAAGCGCTATTTAATATTTAAAAAAAAGTCTAAAAATTTTTAAAAATTCAGCTTGAAAGTTACTTTATTTTTAAAGCTTTTTAATTATTTTTTAAAATTTTTTTTAGTGTAATTCCTAGTAAATGATGGCCATATGCCCACATATGTGCAATGAGCCGCCGAGTGGCGAAATGTGGGAGTAACCGACTAACTGGGTAACGCGGTAACCGTGTTGCAAGAGTGCCCCAAAAGCGTTTTTGCATCGCCATGGCCAGTGGCATTGACATGGGGCAGAGGCAGAACTAAAACCAGAGGCGGGGCTAAACGAAAAGCATTTACCGAAGGCAAATACAAAATTTATCGATTACTAAATGACAGCGGAAATGCCAATGAGAAAGGTTGGGGCCACAAAAACACGGAAAAGGGAATTAGAATTTCGATACAAAGGGGCATGAGGCATGAGGCATGGGGCATGAGGCATGTTGAACGGGAACAACAAATTGGAAATGACAGACAAGCGCCGACAAAATATCACAACTGACTTTCTTTACAAGAAAAAAAAAATAAAAAAAAAGAGGTGGAGAGAGGGGGTGAGGAGGGCGGCAGAGGGGAAAGTGTGCGTGCGTGCCTGGTCATTCCCCCCAGGACACCCATTCCCCCACCTCTATCATTTAGTGAGTAAACACAAAATATATACTATTTTTTTCTTTGGAAAAATACCGTTTTACAACACTGGTGAAAAAAAACCACTCACTCTTTAAAATTGAAGTGGAATAAATTTTATGAAAATAATTGCCAGAGTTGTCAGAGTCCCTAAAATTGAAATTCTTTATGCAAATTCCATGCCATTTTAGCCATTCTGTGCCTCGTTTTTCGGCCAAAAAATACTAAATAAATGAACATGTTTGAACAGGTCGATGCCGATATGCAAACATATCGTTGTTTATTTTTGGTTCATAAATGTGCATTTTTAGTTTTTTGCTAAAATTAAAATGGAAATATATAACTATTCTTTAATAAAAACCAATCAACTTTAAAGGCAATTTTGTTTTTCAAACAAAATAATTGTCAACAAAACCCATAGCCTCGAAAAAAGGCCAATCAAGCATTAAAATGGCCATAAAAGCATTATCAGCTAATTTTCCATGTTAACCTCTCACTTTTCCACTTTTCCGCACATTTTCACTTCACTTGAAAGTCTCTCACTTTTTGGAGAAATTGCAAAGGTTGTCAAAGTTGAAATTCTGCTAGCTGGGCTTCTAGCTTGTGGCTTTCAGCCTTCCTGGCTTTATGGTCAAAAAAAAAAAAAATGTATAAGTGTGTGTGTGAAAAGCTAACTTGGCTAAAGATAATTGACATACATACATATATGGACTGACCACAAGGCATACAGAGAGAAAGAAAAACTAATATAAATTGAAAGACATGTTTGGACATGTTTCAACATGTTTAGACTTGAAATCAATTATCTATTTTAATTAAATCTGTATTTATTTAACCACAGTGCCTATGATTTCACAATTAATTTACAATTACTTCGATTTAGCCCGCAAAAGGTTTGCTAGGTTTTTTTTTTCCTTTCGTCGTGCCACACAAATTCTAACAACAACGTTTTGTGTGTGAATGTGTGTGTGTGTGTTTGTTATTTTTGGCCTGCTAATACCATTAAAACTTTTTGTCTAACATAACCAAAAAGCCAGCACCAACAACTGCCACCAGAAGCGGCAAGGCGGAGCAGGGCAGGGCAGGGCGGGGCAATCGCAAAACCCCCAGCAAGGACTCTCCAGCAAGGAGCAAAGCAATTAAGTTCTCCAACAGCAGGAAAAGTGTCAAGACTGGGCTGTTACTGCTTAGGAGAGTTGGCAACTGGGAGAGTTTGTAATTTCTTTAAATTAATAAAGAACACTAGGCGTATGAGTGATATTTTGGTTCTAGATTACGCATACGCCCTGAGGGTTTGGACTACTTTTTGTAGATTTCGTTTTTGGTCGAAGGTTTTAAGACCTTATAAGCTTAAGGTAAAGGTTTATGATTTTTTTAAGAATACTGGGCGTATAAGTAATATTTTCGTAAAATATATTACTCATACGCCATGTAGTGCAAGCTTTTTAAACATTCTTTCCTTACTTCTAAGGAAATTTAAGGAAAATCTAAGAATTTTTAACCAAATCCCAAGGTAACTAGCTTAATACTTACTAGGCGTATGAGTGATATTATCACTAAATATTACTCATACGCCATGTATGACTTCCCAAATATTCTAAAAAAAAATACTCTTCCAATTCTAATAAATATTAAAACCTTAAACCCTAAAAATACCCAAAAAAGAACCTCCAATACCAAGCCTATTAGTAATATTTAACAAAATAACATTACCCATACGCCATGTTGTACAATTATTTGCAGTCACCCTTTAAAGATCCACTGGCAACTTTGTAGTCGCTCTAACTGCGGCATACCCCAGGTGGGTGAAACAACAGAAAACCAAAAAAAAAAAAAAAAAAAAAACAAATGAGAGAAACATAAAGGATATATATAGTTTCTGCCCGAAAGTGAACAGGAAGCGCCAGAGGAAGAGGAACTAGTAACAATGTTGCTTGTTATTAACATTTATAGTTTCGTGTCGACTCGAGGTTGGGCTGCCCTCGTCCTAGCCCTCGCCCTCGCCCTCGCTCTCGTCCCGTCTCTGTTGCACGGTTAGTTAGGCGTCTATCTCTGTCTCTGTCTGGCAATTTGAAATTTGTAAACTAAAGCCAGTGGACTGACAATGTCTCGGCTTTGGCCAGAAAGTTCATTTTGGTAGGACATTGGTAGGACTGACTGGGCACGTGACTTTCAAACTTCACTGCCGAGGTGGCCGAGGTGGCAGTGGCGCGTTCCATTTAATGAACTTTCTTTTTTTTTTTATTTCTCTTTCTGTGGCAGGCAGTATGCAAATCGATGGAGAGGACACACGAAAATTAAGCTGCACTAAATTTAATTAGGCTAAGTGCAGTCGAAATCAATGAGGCACAGGTTAAGCCGATAACCTTTGTGGGGGTCTTCTCTTTTTAATTAAGGATACAAAGGTCCTTTTGCATTTCGTTTCGACTTCTTCTTCTTCTACATATACATGCGTGTGTGTGTTCTAATTCCTTAACTGTGTGGTAGTATCGATTTTGCTTACCAAAAAAAAAAAAATAGAAATAATAGAAAAAAAAAGAGAAGCAAACGAAAGAAAGTTCCTTTGGTCAGGGCGTGTGTTGCACCTGGAACTAGAGGGAATTCATACACACACACATACATCTATATATTAGAGGGTTAAAGCCGAGGCACAACACGATTTTTATAGACCCAAACGAGTAAGAGTGAGAAGGGGAGTTGTATAATAAAAACCTGGCTAAAACGAGACACACGGCTGGCTAGGAAGCGAACGGCAGGCAGGCAGGGCGAGTCCTGACATTCGCGTATTTTTTTATGTTAATTTTTATTGCTCATTTTTACTGTTGCTACTTGTGGTTGCTCTTGCCACTTGGCACTTGCCACTGCCACTGCCACTGCCACTGCTACTGGTACTTCCTACCATTTGAATTAATTTTATTTAATTTGTGATTGTTTTCAGCTCCGCTCTTCACATTGTTGGCTCTTCACTTCAGTTTGGCCTTTTTTTGGCCCAATTGTTTATTTATTTTTGGCCAATTTGGCCAAGTATTTATATAACCACTAAGAAAAGTCTATAATTTTCATTTAAATTTCTTAAGAAAAAGATTCAAGTCTTCATCATCATCATCATCATAGTAATTGCTGCAAATGCTAATCGATTTCGAAAATGCGATTCGAAATTCTATTTAAGCATTAATGAAATTTTTCAACAGAAAATAGAGAAGGAAAAACCCAATGAAAAAACCCTGAGAAAAACCCAGACAAAGAAAGTAGAAAATGAGGAAAATGTGCGTGCCTTCTGCCTTCTGCCATCGCCATCGCCATCACCATCGCCTTCGAGTTTCAGCTTCAGTTGCTTGTTGGGTTTTTAGCGATTTTCAGCATGATTTCGCAAAGAATTTCGCACGATGTCGGCCAGCGGGCTTGGGGGCTAAAGCCCTTCCCCGATGGAGAAGTCGTACTCTCTAAATCCTAAAGCCTGCCTGCCTGCCCTACCTACCTAGCCGTCAAGTCGGGCATTAGAAGTTTCCGTTTTCAGATCACTTTTTAAGCCTGCACTTGGCCTAGGGGGTTTGGTTTTTGATTAAAGGGGGGTTTTCTTTTACATTTTTTTAGTTTTAAAGTTTAAAAAATTGATTAAAATATTATTTAGAAATTTTACATAAAAATATATCATATTTTTAGCTTGGGTTTTATTTCTTTGGGGATTTAAAATTTAAGAAATATTATGCTTTGTAGAGACTTTGCTGAAATTTCTTTATAAAATAAGATCTTTAATAAATTATTTATTTTTAAAAACAAAAGTTGAATAAAAACTATTATAGGTTTAAGATTTATTTTCCTAAAACGTATAAGAGCTTTTAATTGTTAGTTAAAAAAAAAAATGATTCAAAAACAAGACCTATTTTTCAAAGTTTTCTCAAACACTCTCTAAATACTAGTTTCTTTAAATATTAAGTAAAACTTTAGTTTTCTTAATAACAAAAAATATATTTTAATAGCTTCACATGTGTTTTAAAAAACACTTAAAACCTATGCATAATTTTTTGAAAATATTTCAATAGAAAACCATTTTTTAAAACTCCATCTTATTAAAGAAATCAGTTTCTACCTTTTTTGTAGCATACTTTTTAGGGCTATTTCCTTCAAAATATCTTTTTAAGAAGAGACCCCTTTAATTATTAAATTTTAATCCTTTTTAATACAAATTAATAAAAAATAAAATAATTTAACACCAAAAGAACCCTAAACTAAGAAAGCCTTTAATTTTTTTAGTGATCTAGGGTATAGTAGCTTCGGGTTATGGTAGCTGCCAGTAAACTTGGCTGTTTATTGCCATTTTATTTTTATATTTTTATTCATTTTTTGTTGGATTTGGCTTTCACTTGAACTCCCAGCCACCCCAACCCCCCTCTCGCCCCTCATGCCGTACAATTGTTACAATTTTGTGCCGCTGCTGTTGCCGGCGGCATCTTTTGAAGGATTCGCTTACCCGCTGTGCGATGTCTGGCAGGATAATGCGAACAAGTGGATGAAAATGTTTGACACGGAACAACAAGGAGCAGCGGGAGCCAACTGCAGTTATCCCATCAGCAAATGCCGCTCCCCCGCGCCACCCTCAGACCATCACCCAACCAACGGCACCAAACCCACAGAAACAGAACTCTGTGTATGCCGTGCTGTGGCCTCCTGTCTGCTTCTTCCTGCTGCTTCCGTTTCCGCTTTTTGTGCAGCAGAAGCAGCAGTAGCAGCAGCTTGCTTCTTGTTTGGCCTTTGGGCGCAAATTTGAAAATAATTTACAATGACGTCACTGGTGCATATGCTTTATATAACTGTTTTTTTTTAAGCCATTTATATATATATATATATATATAATATTTTTGATATTTTATTTTGCAGCATGCGTATGCTTGACCTTCAGATTGGCTTCAGAAAGCCACCGCAGATCAATAAATGCCACCCGCCATTCTTCTTTGACTTTCTCTTCATTTTTTTTTTTTGAATTTTTTTTTTTTTATTTTTTTTGTTATATTTCTGTTGCTTGTTGAGTCGTAAAAAGAATTACGCAAAAAGAAAGAGGGGAAAAAAAGAAAACAAATAAAAGAGAGAGAGAGGCGAGAGAAGCGGCAAAACGGAAAAATCAAATAAAACTGTGAAAAGCCGGGGCCACAAAATGCACAAAAAAAAACAACAAGAAAAAACCTAAAAAAAAAAATGAAAAACGAGGAAGAAAATTTTCAGGAGGCTCTCACAAAATATTTGAATGTGTTTTTGGGCAAAAGTGTGTGTGTGTGTGTGTGTGTGTGTGTTTGCTGGCTATGTTTGTTTCAAATTAAAATCACGCAGCGCACGTGCAATCTACAAACACAAGCTCACACACACATCTAAAGATATATGTATGTATATATGTGAAACATGTACAAACATGCATGCGTTTCCACCTCACGGTAGCATATTAAAATGGCCGAAAACCCGAAAAAAAACGCCGCAGTGCGTAACTTTCTCCGCCTTTCTCCTAGTTTTTGGAGAAAGCAGCAGGCTTTCCACTGGCTAGAGATTCCAGACCAGGAATAATTTACAATAACCAGACTCCAAATAAATGAAACACTTAAACAAAAAAAGATAAAAATATAGACATGTTTCAACTTGAAAGAAAACATGTATCAACATGTCTGAGAACAAGTTTTAACAGGTTTTTTATACCTAACCTAATACCTTTAGCTAATATTTACTATTTAAGCATAAAATAGATTCTTTACTAAAGCATATATTAATTTAAATATTAAAATTATTAATAATTTAAATTTTATTTAAAAACTAAAGCTAAGAACTATATTTTTAATAGCCTTAACCTCAAAAACCCTGATAAAAAGCTATAAAAACCAAACTTGTAAAAGATATCTCCCTCTTTTTTTTAATTTCTAGCAATCTCTCTCGAATTTTTTTTAAGTGTATGCATGTGTGCAGAAACCACAAAACATATGCGCATAAATATATATACATTTCTATATATAAATACATATATATATAAAGCAATTGGGCCAAAACTAAATGGCCAAAACTGGCAGCAAGGACAACCAGAAAGGAGCCCCAATCTCTTCAAAGGAGGAAAGGAGCCATAAAAATGAGAAAAAGCCAAATATGTGGAAATCTTTCAATCAACGTTTTTTCTGCATTTTCTTTTTGTTTTTTAAGGAAAAAAAAACAAAAAACATAGAGATACGAAAGTCAACACTTTCTAACCCACTCGATGAACAGGGAAAGCAGAGAAAGCCTTTCTTTGGCATTAGGAGAGCTTAGTGAGTATTTCCCACCAACGAACGGTAAGGGCCAAGAGGGTGGAGGAGGGAATGGTGAGGTGGTGATGTTGCAAGCCAAAAGGGATTTATTAGACGGAAGCCTATGTTGCCATAACCACTTAAAGGGGCAGGGAAGGAGATCAAAAAGGGGGTGTACTTACAAAAAAGGGGTTTAATTTTTTTTAAATTATTTTGAATTATATTAATAATACTTTTTATACCCTTGCAGAGGGTATTATAATTTTGTCCAAAAGTGTGCAACGCAGTGAAGGAGACATCTCCGACCCTATAAAGTATATATATTCTTGATCAGGATCACCTCCTGAGTTGATATGAGCATGTCCGTCTGTCCGTCTGTCCGTCTGTCCGTCTGTCCGTCTGTCTGTCCGTCTGTCTGTCTGTTTCTACGCGAACTAGTCTCTCAGTTTTGAAGCTATCGTCTTGAAACTTTGCACACACCCTTCTTTCTTTTGCACGCAGTATATAAGTCGGATCGGCCGACTATATCCTATAGCTGCCATATAACGGATTGATCGGAAATGGTATAACTTTGGTGTTTTTAGAGTTAGAGAGTTCAAATTTTACAGGAAAGCTATTTTTGGCAAAACATTACGACATGCCAAATTTCATAAGGATCGGCCGACTATATCTTATAGCTGCCATATAACTGAACGATCGAAAATGACCCAACTTTCGTGTTTTTGAAGATAGAAGTTTGGGACATTTTTTTTAGATTTTTTATTTTAGTTAATTGGTTTTATTATGATGTAATCATAAGGATCGGCCAACTATATCCGATGTTTGCGATATATATCCGGTTTTAGCTGCAAGGGTATATCAACTTCGGCTCCGCCCGAAGTTAGCTTTCCTTTCTTGTTTATTATTAAATTTATTAAAAAATAAGGTCTAGGTAGTCCTTAGACTACGCCACTGTTGGAGAGGAAATACTCGACGCTTTTACGATTTAAGCTTGAGCTGAGCCTACAAAAAAAAAAAAATAAAATAAGCGGGCAATGTGCGTGCAAATGGCCGCCAATCCATGCCACACACCCCCCTGCTCCCCTCAGCTGTGGCTCCAAAAAAAACAGAGGGGGGGGGGAGAGGTTTTGGGAGGCCTCCTACTTGTATTCAACCACAAACTGCTTTTGTTTTATGATGTTTCACTTGCCAGTTGTTGCTCGAACTTCCTTAACCCAGCCACGCCCCCCAGTGCTCCCTAGTGCTACCCCCTTTGACCCCCCAGTTGCCACAGCTGCTTGCATGCAAAGTTCAATCAAAATAAATCAGTTGCCTAGAACATTATACAAAAGGCAAGTGTGACGGGGTGAGGTGGGCACACTGGCAGTGTAGGGTTAAGAGGGCTGTGGCAGCCCAAGTGGCTGGAGTGGATAAGGGTTAACAGTAGGCAGAGCTGTCGAGCCGTCACGGCAGAGCCGTCCCCCCCTTCAACTCTTCAAGTGCCCAATTAATTTTTGGCGTGTGCGACTCAAACTTGACTTAAATCGCCAATAAAATAAAAGAGAGTATAACTTTTAAAGAATTTAATATTGTTTTTAAAGAAAATTCATCGAAATATAATAAATATTAAAATGTAAGACCATTATAGTAAAGTGTTTTTGATTTAAAATCAAAAATTGGGTCAGATTGTACTCTATTTTGGCTTCAAGTTCTGCCACGGCCCCTAGTCTTCTTTCTTCCTTTTTTTAGTATTTTCTTTTTTTTTTTTTTGATGGCGCCAATGCGTCGTATGAGCAATTTTCCCAGTTTTCTCTTTTAGGCTCTTTTTTTGGCCACTTTGAGGCCACTACTGGCAACCGAAATGGAAATGGAAATGGAAAATGGCAATAGGAATTGAAGTTGCTTATGTAAGCACAACTCCCCTCCCTCTCTTTTGGGCTTTCTTATTTTCTATTTCTGTCTTGCTCTAACGGTTGGTTGCATGCCCCACCCCCCCATACCCCCCTCCATCCCGACTAGAGTGAAATATTAATTAACTCGACCTGCAGCTACGGCCTGAGGCTGCAAGAGGCCGGCTAGAGGGTGGGGGAGTACCCCACCTAAAGGCAAATTATGTTGGCCGTGTCCGGGTACGGCGAGGAGTACGGATACGGGGTGGTAGTCCGGTAGTGCATTAATTAAGGTAAACAAACACAGAGGTGATGCAAGAGGGGGGGAGTGGGAGACTCTTGCAAGAGTCCTCTTCTGGCAGAGTCTGTGTGCTAAGCCGATCTCGGCTCAGCTGGGCATATCTAGTAGCCCCCGTTCATGTCCAGTCATGTCCAGTCATGTCCAGTCAGTGGTGTTCCTGTCTGTCTTGTGTCTTGTCCTTTTCTTTGCGGAACGTGCATCGGCATGTCCTGTTCTTAAGCTCCTTTAAACACCTTTTAAGTGAAGTTTTTATTTTTTTTTTTTTTTTTTTTTTTGTTTACTCTTTTATTTCCTTTGTTTTTTGTTGCTTTCTTTACTTTTCAATTGTCGTGTGCGGCACGCACTAAACAACAACAATAGTTACAATAACAACAACAAGGGCTAGCAAACACACACACAAACACACACACACTGTGGCACTTGTAAAAAAAAATTCAAGAAAAAAATTACTAAACGCGGCACGCAAATTTTGAACGATTAACGGGTTTTTCCAAAAAAAAGATATATTTATTATTTTTTATAAAAAAAAAATACCAAAAAATATTAAAAGACTTTAATAATTATTTAGTGATTTTTTTAATAAACTCACAAACTGAATGATTGGCTAATTGAATGATTGACTAACTGAATGATTGACTAACTGATTGATTGATTGACTAACTGACTAACTGACTGACTGACTGACTGACCGACGACAGTCGCCGCCAAGCGCGGAACGCGTTGCACGATTACGTTGTGACGACGTGACTGCGACTGCGACGACTGAACCGAACGGTGGCGCTGCAAAAGTGTCCATCAGCCGCAGCAATGGCAGCAGCAAAAGCAGCCATAGCAGCAGTCAGGCAGCAGCGCGCCAGCCATAGCGGCACGAAGGCCGCTGCCGAACTGTAACGAACCGAATCGCCGCCAGCCGAATGCCAAAACCGAAGCCTGTTCGGACTACAATAACAAAACAAAAAACATATCGAATATGAAGAAGGAAAAAACAAGAAGAAAAAAAAGAAACAAAAACAAAATGCCGAAGCGAGCACGTGCGAGTTTACCGTTTGCTGCATTGGCCGCGGGATCGTGTGGAGTGATGGACGAAAAATAGGAGCATGGAGTATGGAGCATGGAGGAGGGAAAGAGAGCAAGCGAGCGAGCGAGCGAGAGTAGGTTGAAGTAAAAGACGTAGAACAGGGACAGAAAAGGAGATGGAGACGTGGCATGGAGTTTGGTGTTCCCAAAGCTGCACTGCTGCTGCTCCTGCTTGGCGCCTCTGCGTGTTGCGTGCTGTGTCCTGAGCCAGGCTATGCTACAGTGTATGTGTGTGTGTGTGTGTGGCAGGTACCGCTTGGCCAAAAAGGGGAGTAGTAGTGCAGGCCTGAAAACTGGGCAAAAGGCAAATAGTTTTAGTGCCACTTGGCACGAACACAGAGAGACCGAAAAGCAGGCCCAAAAGCCAAAAGTGTAGCCAGGGCGAACATGGCTAAGCAAAGGGGAGCGGGGCAATAGCACTGGGACACACTGACTGGCGACACTCGGGCACCGGCCAATACAAAAACACGAACCCGAGATGGGTCAAAGGGCGAGTGGGGGAGAGGGGCAGGGTTAAACAAAAGCAAATGCCGCTTGGGGCCGCTAAGGCGGCGACCAAAACACGAAAACTAGGTGAAAACTGTAAATGAACCAAAAACACTCACACAATGCCACTGAAAATCGAATCGAAGGAGAAACCACAAAAGCCATATAGCTCCCCATAAAGCCCAACCAACCCACCCACCGCCCCCTGGGGGCGTAAGGTGTGCCCCACTACTATTCTTACTCTATTATTAATGTGTGTTTTAAAATGCCGCCAGGCTCGTTATGCTCCACCATTGTGGAGCTCCACTTGATTATAATAATGCGAATAAATGCACACACACACTCAGCTCACACTCATACTCATACAATCATAACAACAACAAAAAAAAAAACACCCATACATATACATGAACACCCTGACGTATACATGTCACGTGTGCACTTGAACGCTTGAACGCTGGCAAGCGAGGGACATCGTGGCGTATGAGTAATGCAATTATTAATAAATAAACATACGGCCACACTCACACACACACTAACATTCGGGCACAAAGGCCCGCTCAAACAAAGCGTGTGAGAGCTTTTTGGTTAAAAAGAAATAACGCCAACAAGGACCAAGCTTAAAAGCTTCGTGGCTAGCTGAAGCGCCGTATAAGCTAGCACAGCTTTTAAGCTTCCTTTTTAACAAGCTAACCCATTATCCGGTTTCATTTTGTTCTAAGCTTTCAAGCTTGGAAGCTTAGAAGTAGGCAACAAAATCGGAATATAAGAGCTTTTCGATGAGGACACTGCTAAGGAGATTTGTGGTGAAGTTTAAAGTGAACCATTTGAAAAATGAATAACCATTTGGTCACACTGGTAAAATATTAAATGTTTGAAAAAGTATATACATATATCAGAGATTATAAAAATATTATAAGATTGAAGGGTTTTACTTTTTTGAAGAACTTTGGTGATAGGAGAAATATTAACTAAAGCCTTTATAAACACACTAAAGCCTATTTGGTCCCACTGGTAAACTGCGAAATGTTTTAAAAGGCATGGGAAAAATATAAACAGATACTAAAATTTCTTCTTTTTTAAGAACTTTGCTACTAGATTTTGTGTTGAGCTTTAAACTGAGCCTTTAAACTGAGCTTACTAACTTGCGCCTAACACAAATACATACATAAGTGGTGCGCTTATCACACTTAAGAAAGGGTTACATAGCATGCCAATGTACAGTCCGATGATAAGTAGTTTTAAATAGATTTTAAGATTTTCGTGTATTTTTCACAATAGAAAATTGTATAAAATAAACTCAGTTTTGAGACGAAAATCATTGGAGTAACACCAGCATTTTTTTTTTTGAGGCTTCTCCTAACAATCTACTTTATAATATCGAGAATATTAATGTATATTTTTAGGTGATAAAGTAATAGATTAGTATGGTACATACTGTGTAAGTAGTAATAACTGATATGTAGGCTTTTCCACGACTATAAGATACCCGGTACTATGAAAATATCTTCAAGTTGTAAGAATCTCATCAATTTGGTTAAAGTAGAAGATATCATGTTATAGTATTGATAATATTCTACTAATATAAGTATTGTGGGGTTAAGATACTAAATGATACCCGGTACTTCTAACAAAATCTTTCAATTTACAGAACTGTTTACTTGGAAAAAAATTCCTGAATTCTCTTTAAGAGAGTAAAATTTGTTCTCAAGTAATCTTAGAAATATATATATTAATTTATATATATACCTTCATCATACCTTATAATAAATATATATAATTAACAAAGTTTTGACTCACCTGGAAGATCAATGGATAAAATCAATCAAATTCATCGATAAACGCGTAAAGTTGTGAAGAAACGAGACGTGAAAAGAGATATAGACAGAGATTAGTAAGATTTTGGAAGAACCTGAAAATCTCAAAGCTATAGAACCGATACAATATATTAAGTCAAAGGTTATGGAAGCCATAAGTACTAGATACAAGTGCCAAGCGAAGGCTTTTGTTTTTTTTGGGCAAAGACTGTGCAGGTGGCAAATTAAGGCGAAACACAAAGCACTATATAAGATATATATTACGAATGAAATATATAGTACGGTTGATAAACAGAGAGAGAGCTGGGATCTGCCAGAGTTTATAGAAACTTACAGCTAGATCGTTAGCACAATTATAATACAAAGTCATCTATAGATACAAATGCAGATACAGATACATAGGATATATATCCTTTAAATATCCTTCTCGATAAACACATAGAGGTTACGTTTATAGTTTACAGCTTGAATTGTTGCAGTTAGTTTAGATAACACACACACTTAAATACACACACACACACGCACGATGAAGGAAAGGACAGGAAGTGGTAGGTGGATTTGGGTGGTTTTGAGGGCTTGGCTTTCAACTTACCCGCCAGCAACAAGTATCATCTGCATGGTGGTTCAGTTTCAATTTTCGGTTTCAGTTTCAGTTACGATTTTGGGGTCTGGCTTTGGTTCTAGTTCGATGAGCTCACTGTATCTATGTATCTAAGTCTATGTCAGTGTCTGTGTCTGTCTGTATGTGTGTGTGTGTTTTTTTTAGGTGTATGTATGTGTGTGTAGAAGTGTGGTTTAAGGATAGTTTGGTATGTAAATGAGCTAAATGCAGCAGCTGGTTAAAATGGCCCTGGCCGCCTGCAATTGCATGGCGGCCGTGTTTTTTCGTTTTTTTTTGGCCTCGTCTCTGGCCACCTCGATTATTCCTTTTGTTTTTCTTCTATCAATTGCCTTTGTCGGTGTTAGCTTTGCTTCACTGTAATCGTAAATGGCACTGGGAGCTCTCTGGCTGTTGTTGTTCTCGGAGTTGGCGGTGTTGGTGGCGGAACTGTAGCTCCGTTCGTTGTCTGTGCTTTGGTTTTAGCCATTTGCGAAACGGCATTTGGCAGATCAATATTACTTTTTGTCACATTTATTGGAACACTATTACGTTAGGATCGACTATCGATCGATCCGAAGGCATTATTGATTAATTCAGCTTTTTTTGGCCAACGATGAGCTATTATAGTAATATAATTGTTTATGATTTTCTATTGTTTTCTTACCAAAAAAGGTTATTATTTTGTTGGTAAGAATATAGAAGTAGTTGGGCTTTATTTGAGACTAACTATTTGACTTAAGAATCTTCATTTTGAATTCTTAAGAAAATTAAGAAAATAAATAAAATTGTGAAGACGTAAAGAAGCCCTTTTTCAGACGTACATATATGTATTACTAAATCTTATTTTTATTTTTAATGTTTAAGGAACTCTTTAAAAAAAATACAGAAAATTTACAGAAACCACATATAGTTTCAATATAAAATTTCTTTCTTTTTCTTCCACCACTTTAATTTATATTTCATTAAAAGACTTTTAATTTCGAATTATTTTCAAGAATAATCCCTGCACAACCTCACACTACACTTGAAAAAAAAACAACAACAAGTAAAATCCAATCCACAGTTGAGTTGAGAAACCACTTGTTTATATTTGTAACTATTTTCTATTTTGTTGGATATTTATTGGCAATAGTTTGGTCGATGGCTTTTTGTGGCTTTTGGATAGGAAACTATCTAGCTGGGCCCTCTATTTGTAATTAGATTTTAGTGGCAATGGTTGCGGTTTGCTTGCCACATGTTGCTGCCACAAAAGCGATTGCCGATTGCCGCCGGCCACACGCAATATTTATGTTTTCTATTTTTTTTTGTTTTTGTTATGTCCGTTCTCCATTCTTCGTTTATTTATTTATTTGCTTTTATTATTTTCTATTGCCTAGTTATTGGGGCACAGGTTATAAGGTTTTGATTTTTTTTTAATTTAAATTTTAAGTTTCACTTAAGAAATTATTTTATTGTTGGTTTTATTTTTTGTAATGCGGCTGATGAGTGTTTCATTCCATTTTGTTTCGTTGGATTTTCGGTTTTCGGTTTGTTTTACTTTCCACCAAGGTCGTTTCTTGGCGGATGCAGGCCACAAATATTCTATTTATACGCACACACACACATACACTCTTACACTGTACCACACAGCTGCGGCAAGCAGCTGTTTTTAGTGCAACACACTAAACACACTTTCGCCCACAGAACCACTCACAAAAAAAAAAACAACATTTTATAGACAAAAAAAAAAAGTGGGAAAAAGTATATATATAAAATATATATATATACGCGTGTAATTTTTGTATTTTTTTTTTTTTTTGGGAACTGAGTTGCGCTCAAGTTGGCGCCACGCGGTGAACTGAAAACGCTTGCCACTGTCACTTTCTGGTGTCTCTGCTGCTGCTTTTTCTGCTTCTGTTGCTGCTGCTGTTTTTGCTGTTGGTGTTGTTGGTGTTGTTGGTGTTGCTACTGGCACTGCTGCTGGTGTTGCTGCTGGTGGTGCCCTTGCTGCTGCTGCGCTTCAATTAATTAATTAAACACAAATTTTCGTTTGCTTGCCGCGCATATAATTACAAAACAAAATATTACGCATACGACACAGTGGCGACGCCGCAATTCCCCACAGACTTAACCGCATTCACACACATACACTTACAGTCTTACAAGTCCTGACAAAAAAAATAAAGGAATATTAATAAATGTAAATAAAACGAGAACTTCGCACAGCTGCTTTTTATACGTTCGGTCCGAGTTTTCTGCTTATTCTCTTCTGCAGACATGCGCCACACACACTCTCGCACACACACTCATAGCCAAGCCAGAGCTTGTCTTTTATTTTTATTTTTATTCTCCTGTTTTTTTTTTTTACCTCCTGGTTACCTTCATTATTGAAATTTGTTTACATTTCGCTGGAGACAGCAGAAAAAAGGACATGTAGCAGGACACCGGGCAGAACAGCAAAGGTAAAGGCCAAGAAACTAATATAATTACTAAAGCACTCTTTAACAGTAAGGATATATGTCCAAATACACACACAATCAAACACCAGAAACCAGAAACACACAATTAAAGTCCGAGTAGAAGTTAGAACAGAAATTCCCTTAATAATTCATTTAATTTTCTCAACTATTTTTATCTCAAAAGGACTTCTTTTTTTTAGTAGCTAGGGAGGGGGGGCGAAGGAGGAAATTGTTTTCGCGGTACTTTAACTCTGGCATACAGTGCGTATACGTAACGAAAATGCCGCGAAATGAGCGCGGTCCAGAATGGCGAATTTCAGGCGTGTGTTCCATTTTCCCAAAACGTTTCTCCAGCAGCTGAGAGACGGCATGACAGCTCCACCGAGAGCCAGAGAGAGCAGGCAAATAGACAGAGAGGGGTGGCGAGAAAGAGAAGGTGAAGAAAGGCTTCGTGAAATGTCGGCATCCAAAACACAGACCCACACACAAACAGACAAGAGAGAGAAAAACACGGACATGGACCGGCTTTGGCACTGTAACACTGACACACTGACATCCTGGGAATCAAGGAAGGCCAACAAGGATGCAGAGGGTATTGGCGCCCAGTTGCGTCGCGTAGTAAGCTAAGGACTCTAAAAAGCTTTTACGGTTAATACGTTTTTGGCAAACACTATCAGTCGGTGGTGTTGCACCAAACGGACCCTTGCTTTCAATTATCCTTTTGCACTACTGAGGCACTGGATTTGGTTTCCCCCAACAAATACTACACCCCCTATTTTGGGTTAGAGGTTTAAAGGATAGAGGATTTAAGGCTTTTAAATTTATAAATAATGTTTAATAATAACTGAATCTGCATAGATATAACCTGACGTCTATATAGAAGTTTTAACTGAATTTCGCGACATAATTCTTAGAAAATTATATACAAAGATTGACTTTAAAATAAGTAGCTTTGAAAAAATAATAATAATACTTATGGTTGAGACATAGTTAAATTTTAAAAGTTATATTAGAAGAAGTAAGAATTAACTATAATATAATTAGTTTCTAGGTTCTTAAAAAAGTTATAAGGTTAAAATTAAGGGCATAAGGCGAAAGGGCCACTTTAAAAGGTTCAATAAAGTAATTTTAATTTTAATAATTTTATGAAAGCAAATAAACTTGCAAGCCAAAAAAACATATTTACAAAAATATATCCCGAATTCTAACTAATAAGTTAGTTAATTAGTTCAATTAATATAATGTGTTTAAAGTACGTATTTTCTAGTAGAATCCTTTCTATTAAAAAGAACTACTTCTATGAAATTTTAGGAATAGTTTTTTGGCAAAAATATGGGTATTTATGAGGATATAATTATAATGTGGCTTATCATTTTTTTTTTATAGGATTTTTATATAATTATACCAAGCTTTGTAAGCTTTAGTTTTATAACACTTAAGCCAGGAACCGTTAATAATGATAATTTTATAGTGTTTATATTTTAATGATTGGCTTTTTCTAAAAATTTGCTTTCTTCTAACCAAATATTTATTCACTATTTTTTACTTTTTTTCGTACAATGCGGCACAGGCTTCCGATTTTAATGCATATATCTTAACTTTTTGCAACACTTTTATAAAAAAACACTTGAAAAAAATATTACAAAAAAATAGACCACTTGAGACATCTTTTTATTGAAAATTAGTTACTTTTTGCTTAGATTTGTATTATTTTTTATCAAAAACTTATGCAAAAAGCTAGTTACGCTTTTAAAAACTGCCAACCCAATCAAAATTGATTGATAAAATGATTGAATTTCACATTGAAAAAAAAAATCAAAAACTGAGAAAATCAAAGTCAATCAGCTGAGACGGAGAGCTGATTTGAGGAAGCGGCTTGGCTTGCATTCCCGGAAGGACGAACACGAATTGCGGGACAATTGCAGGAAAACTCAATTTCGAAACAGTCGAAAAAGCAGATAACGGTTGATGGCTGATGGCTAACGGTAATGGTAACGGTAATGGCAAATGAAAAAAAAACAGTAAAAGTAGAAGTAGAAGAGAAACCAAAAAAAAAACAGAAAAAAGAATCATCTTCATGTTTCAGATTTTTGCCAAAACGTTTCCCCCATCAGGATGCTGTCCACAGAGAGCATACACACACACACACACACACAGACTACGGAGTGAGAGAGAAAGAGCAACAACAGAGAGAGAGCGCGAGAGAGATGGAAAGAGACGCACAAGAGAGAGAGAGGGCATGTCACGCACAAGAGACAGCATCATTACAAATGCTTTTATTGTTTTTACTATTTTATGATGTCTGTTGATGGAGGAAACGTATTTAAAGGATTTATGTAATTGAGAGAATTCCGAACATCTGAAGAATTGGAGAATTCTTTTCAAAAATCTAAAAAAAAATACTGTGTTTTGTATTCGCAACGGACTTAACGGTTCCGCGTCCGCGTGCGACGTTTATGCAACTGTGTGACTGTGTCGATTCGATGCCACATTTTCACCAGTTTTTTTCCCCACCAAACTACACGCACACTCTAACACACACACATACATACACATACACATGTACAGTTACAACAGACACCCACACAAGTACACAGACAAAAGACATATCGATAGCATTTGGTTGCAACAAGAACAGTAACAAAAATTGATTACTAAAAGCAGAGGGTACACTGTACTATATACTATATAACTATAGTACTATATACTAGTTATACATACTATATATGTACATATCCTGGCAGAGTGTGAAAGGACTTTGAGGCAAATGCAAATGAAACTGGCGAAAATGAGTATGAGAATAAAGAAACGTTTAACGTTTCTTTGGCGCCACCGGAAGTTCCTGCCTGCCTTCTGCTACACCCCCACTACATCCCCCCTTTTCTGTCAGTTAAGTTTGCAACAAAATTTTCGTTTTGCAATTTTTTTTATTTTGGGAGAAATGCCCTTAAGATGGGTGAAAGGTGAATGAAAGGGGCTTTGAAATTCACTTACTTTTACTTTTATTGTCTGTCTCTAACGATTACACAATAATGAAGAGTGTCTATGTCTGTGTCTGAGAGTGTATGTGTGTGTGTAATTATAGCAACTGCTCCACATTCTGACACAGAGATATGCATTTAGCATTTAGCGCTCAGACACCGACTTTGGTTTTAGACAGAACTGCAAGAAATATAGCTTTGGAGGTATACTATATATAGAATAGTTGCTGGTTCTTTTTGGTCATGGAGAAGGAGGGGTGGTGGGTGGAGAATGGTGCCCCAAAGGCCGCCAGACAACAAACAAACAATGCAAACAGACACAGAAACCAAAACCGAAACCAAAACCAAAATCAGAACTAGAGTCGCAGAGGAAATGTTTCAAAAAAATGGAGAGGGAAAGGAAGGGAACCAGCAAAAGTACACCACAAAAAATTATTTTGTTTTATAAATAAAATAGATACAAAATATTTAACAAATAGATTATAAAATCCTTATAATTATAGATTTTAAATCCTTGAAGAATCCAGGAATTTTCGCATAAGGCTCAGAGCCATATCTCATCCATTTTTCATGGGATTATTAAGCAGAATACCTTAAACGATTTGTGGATCGTTTCTTCATGGAACTGCATTTAAATCCTGAGGCAAAATATTTTTTCGAGTTTTTGTCCAATTTTCCTGATGGGACCCCTTGAAAATGGGGGTTTTCCCCATAGGGCCCACTGGGATGGCTATATGTTCGCCAATTCTCATCCGATTCTCAAGCGGAGTACCTTAAACGATTTCTAGATCGATTTGCCACCATTCTGCATCAAAATCCCGAGACAAAATATTTTTCAGATTTTTTGTCCCTTTTTCCTGATGGGATCTCTGCAAAATGGGTTTTTCCCCTATGGGGCCCACTGAGATGGCTATATCTTCGCCAATTCTCATCCGATTCTCAAGCGGAGTACCTTAATCGATTTCTAGATCGATTTGCCACCATTCTGCATCAAAATCCCGAGACAAAATATTTTTCAGATTTTTTGTCCCTTTTTCCTGATGGATCCCTGCAAAATGGGTTTTTCCCCTATGGGGCCCACTGGGATGGCTATATCTTCGCCAATTCTCATCCGATTCTCAAGCGGAGTACCTTAAACGATTTCTAGATCGATTTGCCACCATTCTGCATCAAAATCCTGATACAAAATATTTTTTAGATTTTTTGTCCCTTTTTCCTGATGGGATCCCTGCAAAATGGGTTTTTCCCCTATGGGGCCCACTGGGATGGCTATATCTTCGCCAATTCTCATCCGATTCTCAAGCGGAGTACCTTAAACGATTTCTAGATCGATTTGCCACCATTCTGCATCAAAATTCTGATACAAAATATTTTTTAGATTTTTTGTCCCTTTTTCCTGATGGATCCCTGCAAAATGCGTTTTTCCCCTATGGGGCCCACTGGGATGGCTATATCTTCGCCAATTCTCATCCGATTCTCAAGCGGAGTACCTTAAACGATTTCTAGATCGATTTGCCACCATTCTGCATCAAAATTCTGATACAAAATATTTTTTAGATTTTTTGTCCCTTTTTCCTGATGGGATCTCTGCAAAATGGGTTTTTCCCCTATGGGGCCCACTGGGATGGCTATATCTTCGCCAATTCTCATCCGATTCTCAAGCGGAGTGTTTTAAATGATTTCTAGATCGATTTGCCACCATTCTGCATCAAAATCCCGAGACAAAATATTTTTCCGATTTTTTGTCTCTTTTTCCTGATGGGATCCCTTGAAAATGGAGTTTGCCTCTATAGGCCCCACTGCGATGCGTATATCTTCCCCAATCCTGATCCGATTCTCAAGCGGGATACCTTAAAAGTATTCTAAATCGATTTGCTAATATTCTGCATTAAAATCCTGACACAAAATATTTTTTATATTTTTTGTCCATTTTTCCTGATGGAATGAATTCCTTAAAAATTGAGTTCTCCTCTGTAGGGCCATATTCTCTATCTATATTTGGCCCAAAGCCATTGCTATATCTCAGTCAATTCTTAACCGATTCTCAAGCGGAATACCTTTAAACAAAAAACAATTCTTCATAAATCCCTGATATTAATTTCTTAAGAATACCAACAATATTACGCTCAGTGTATAGTTGGGAAAAATGGCATGGAAGGAATCCGGTGGCAAACATGGCACGCAAAGTGTTTTAATGACGTTTAAACTTGGTTATCGTAGTACACAAAAGTCGAAGGAGATACGAATCCTGACAAAGGAAGAAGGACAAATATGCCCAGAGAGTGCAAGAGAGGAAGGAAAAGGAGGCGGAAGTACCTTAAAGAAGAAGCAAAAGGAAGACAACGTGGAATACGGCCAGGAAGAAGGATGAGAGACTGACTGACACTGATGGGTCGGTTTCCATAGGAGGGTTCATCAATCAATTCGATTGACTGGCGAATGCAGAAGGTGCCGCAAATAAATGACATATGATATCTTAGTCGATAATAATTTGTAGTAAGAATTGTGGTTATTTTTATAAGAGAAATATGGAAAATATCTAAAGAGCTCTGTTTTAGAAAGCTTGCGAAGCTTACGATTGGGTTTTAAAACTTTATAGCTATTGATGAGCTTTAAAAATATATACAAGCTTGTCATACAAACTATTTAATTTAACTAGAAATGTTTTTAATTAAAATATCTAACTATGTTTTATAAGAAAATTATTATATGATTATTATGAAACATTTTCTTTTTAAAAGGACTCTACGAAAACTATAGAAGCCGTTTTAAGATTTCTTTTCATTTCAAAAATTATAAGAACCTCCTAAAACACACTAGAATTTCTTAATTTAAGAAATAATGTTTTAAGAAATCTAATAATTAATATTTTTAATCAAAATCATGAATGTAGAACAGGAAGGAATCCAAATAAGGCAAAGAAACTCATATATTTTAAAATGTATCTACAATATATACAATCTTTAAAATATCTTAAAATAATATCACTAATTATTCCTAAAATTCATCAAGAAATAAATAAAATTTCAACCAAATCTTAGAAATATTTCTCTTCAAGCCCTATTTATTCCACTGTAATAAAGAAAATGCGCATCTGTAAACTGGTTTTTGGGGTTTAGGCCTTTTTTGCGAAAGTGGACGCGGTCAATGGAGTTTATTTTTGGCCAGGTCAGCACACAGCACATGGCACACAAAAAAAAGGAAAATAAACAAAACAAACGTGTCAAAGGGCAAAAGAAAAAAAAAAGGACAAAGGACAATGGAAGCATTTGCGTATCAATTGATTTTCCTCCAAAAAGAAAGAGACTTTTGAGAAGGCAAGCAAATCAAATCTAAGAATTCTGCATAATTTAATTTCCAAGTAGAGCAGCAGAGCCAGCGAGATGAGAGAAGGGTGATGGGGGGCAGGGGGCGGAGGGCGGAGACCAATAAATTTTTAATTTTTAATTTTATCTGATGGCTGATGGCAAAAATCAATGCGTGAATAGCCGAAAGTAGAGCCACAAAGCTCTACTAAAAACGAGCCAACGAGCCAAAGAAAAGAAAGATTTATGGGAAGGATGCAAAGGACATGCATCCTTCAGGCCTTGCATATGGCTATCAGATATATATATATATTTACATTTTGTCCAGCTCATCCTTGATGGCATGGTATATGAACATCCTGCTGTTGTTAGCTGCTTCCTGCTAATCCTGCTCCTGCTCCTTGCTGCTTCTTCTTATCCTTATCCTTGGCACTCACAACAAAAAAAAAAACCAAACAACCAACAAAACTAAACTTCACGTGAAAAAAATTTGTGAAACTTTATGACAAAAACTAAGAAAAAATAATTTTTGGAAGAAAGAACAATCGACTGGCCGGCCAGGATGCGTTTTGATCGGCGTGGCCATTATCCTGCCGGCTGCCACACACACGCGGATCCACCCCTACCCTCACCAACCACAGGCCAGCAAGGATCAGGGATATAGGGAGTCGGATAAATCGGTATAGAAGGACTATATAAAAAAGGACTTGCTCCTTCCGACACTCCGAAATATTATTCCCGATTCCGAAATTAGCGATGCACCCACTGATGAAATATTCTATTTATTTTTTTTTAATATTTTCAATAATTTATCCGTAATCCTAAGCAGGCAATGCTTCCGCTTTCCGCGCCGAGTTCCAAGTTCCGAGTGCAACTGCAACTGCAACCATGTGGCAGCAACATCAGGCCGACAAAACCGAAAAACCGAAAACCAGAAACCCCAGAACCGAAAATGTTTTGCCTGACTGCCGAAAAATGTATAAAAAAAAAGGACAAAATACAAAAAAAAAAAAAAATGAAAAAAAAAATGAAAGCCAGACTCAATAGAAAGCAACAACAAGTGCAACAACAACAACAAATATTTTGTCGCCAGCAGCAGCAGAAAATTTCAAAAATTGCAACAACAAGTGGAAAAGGGCAACGCAGACGCCACAATTTTTGGGCATCCAACTGGCGAAAGGCAACAAAACACTTGCAACACCAACAAGCATCATGTGGCAGAGACATTGGAGACAGAAGCCAGCCGGCAGCGACGCCAACGTCGTTGTCGCAGCCAACGCAAGCCTCAGCAGCAGCAGCAGTAGTAGCAGTAGCTGTAGCACCACCAGATGTGGCATTTGTTGTTGGCGTTTGAACTGCAGCGGCAATAACAACAACAACAACATGGACACAGCAATAATAACGAAAACAAACAGCTGCAACAGCAACACAAGCAGCAATTGCAGCCACTTGAGTGTCCAATAGGCCTAGGCATTCACAAACAATAGAGGGCACACTACTAGAAACAATTTTTAAAAAATATGTTTTGTTTTTTTAGCTTTTAGAAAAGATTCCCAATTTAAAAGAAGTGTTAGGCATGAATTGAAGTATGGAAAGTAATTAAAGCATTATTTTAAAATGTATCTTATATTTTAAAAGAAAAATGGGTTTCGAAAACAAGAAGCTTTTAAAACTAAGGAATGGAAAGAACCTAAAATCTTTTTGTATATATGATTTCTAGAAATTCTAAAGTATGTATTAATTATAGTAATAGTATTAACTAGTCACGTAATAAATACTTTTTGCTTAAGAAACTTGAAAAAAGGTACCTCATTATTCAAAAGGTTTAAAATACAAACGTTTTTATAAGAAACAACTCATCTAAAGCCCTTTTAAAAACTTGAAAAACCTACAACTATTATTTTTAATCTAAAAAGAAGTCAAAAATCTCAAAACAATTACCAAATCTCCTACTAAACTTTCAAAAAGGATAAAAACTTTCAAAATTAACATATTATGTACATATGTTAATACATAATTATGTAATTAATAATTAATCCAGATATAATATGTATATCTTTAAAATTATAAATAAACACCTTTGTGTCTTTAAAATATTTATATTTATTAAATATTAATACTGTAGAATTGTTTATCTTTGTTTATAGATAAACTTTTTTAATCTTTACTTTGTTAATTGTTTTTAGAGTTGTTTAATTTAAATTCTTGTTTATTCATTTTAGTAGTTTCTAAATGCTTGCCCTCGAGTGTGTCTGTGTGTTGGCCTGTTTGTAAGTGTGTGCAAGTGCATGTTCTAGTGTGTGTCCAACACATTTATAGCCGACACTTTGTCATACAAGGCGCTTGACAAAAATGTTATTTATACGGGGCAAGAACACACAGACCAGAGAAACCAGAAAAAAATACGCCAGAAAAGCAAAGAAATTTTTAAACGACTAAGGAATTACTTAACTATAAGAAAAAGATGATTTTTTAAAGGATTTTATAAGAGAAAGAGATTTTTAAAGAAATGTTTAATTTACTTAAAAAAAGAAAGTTTAAAAATGGGGATTATAAGACATGTCATTGGAACTCTTAAGAAGATGAAATAAATCATAATTAGACTCATAAATTAATTGCTTAAAATTTTAATTTAAAACTAATCACATTAATAAAATAAAAAATTAACTTTTTAAATATTTTTAATTAGATAATTTTTATTTACGTTTTCTTTATTATACATCCAAGTCCACAGCCTATATTTCAAACCCCAATGCCTTGCTGGCTTTACTTGCTATTTAAAAATACTATTTAAAACTTCAAAAAAAAAGTATAAAATTTTTAAAATATTACTTAAAACAAGCCCTTAAAATAAGAGCATTAAAAATTCGTGATTTTTGAATATCTATTGGTGGCAGCTTGTTATTGCCACATTGCTGTTGATTGCTGTTGTTGCCGTTCGCCCTTTGGCCAATTTGCTTATTGTTCGCCTTTTGGCTTCATTTTCCCTCTGGCCCTCCTCTAGCCCCCCTCAACCCCCCTGGCTTCTTAACCCCCCTCTGACCAACTGGTTTTTGGTGTCAAACATGCAAAACATCACAACGCCAATGGCAACAACAATGCCAAGTCTCTGCTCTGGAAATGAATAGAAAATAGGTTCAGCTCTTTCCGAGAAAAAAAAAAGTCAAGAATGCGTGTTAGCTTTAAAAAAAAGAAAAGAGATAGAGAAGAAAATGTAATGGAAAATGTAAAAGCAGATAGGGGGAAATTAAAATAAGCCTAAAGCCTGTCACATGTTGTCATAGCCGGAACAATAAAATATTGCAAGAAAGAAAACAGCAGGCGGTAGGATCTAGATTATATATACAAACATACATATATATATATATATATAATGGTATATAGTATTTGTTGAAGGATAAGTAGGAGAGAAGTTGGCAGAAAAAATCGCTTGCGTGATTCCATTGAAAGTTTATGACGGAAAATAAATGACAACGACATCAGAGAATCTGAAACTCAGCGGCCATAAAAAAAGATGAACGACAAACTGTCGCGAAATAAATCGCTGCTGACGTCGTCAACCCTCCTCTCCTCGACAATTCTTGAAGTTCATTTTCTTGTAATTTTTTATGTTTCTTCTTTTTTTTGTTGCATTCGCAAAATTTTTGTCGCAGCGCTCAATAAATAAATAAAGTGCAAAGACAAAGACCCGGCCAGGTGAGGTCTGCGACTTTTGAGACACATGACGTCAGCCAAATGGCCAAAAAAAAAAAAAAACAAGAAAAAAAAACGGAAGCAGGTTCATCAACTGGGCCTAATGCATTTTTTTGCTGCAACCCACTTACACTGGAAAAAAAAATATGCCAATTATAATAAGAAGTATGAAAAGGGTAGAGCAAAAAATAATCTTGAATTTCAAAAAATAGTTCTAGGTTTAAATATACTTTTTTTTTAATATTTAAACTTACAAAAAAATATTTAAACAAATTCTTAAATTTAAAAATATCCCCTCTCAGACTCTTAAGTTACTTCTATAAACTTTATATTTAACTTTAATCTTTGAAGATATTTTCATTGAAAATCTTAAACTAGTTTCCTTTTAGAAAATGCAGTAGCGACCTTCGTCGCATATGGGACTTGCCGGGGTATGGTGGGTGGTGTTTTCACATTATGCATGCAGCTGCCGCAAGTTGCAAAGAAAAGGGGGAAAAAAAGAAATACTGAAGTAGAAGCCGCAGAAGACGAAGCACGTGCAACTTTTACTTTCATTCGCTTTGTGTTTGTTTCGTGCTTCGATTTGCCGGCGAGTTCAAGGTCGCTGCCTCAAGACGGTGGGGTGGTGAGGGGGGTGTAGAAGAAAGGGCGAGGTGGCGCTACTAATTGGTGGCCCTTGAGGTAAGCCAAAATAAAGTAAAAGTAGAGTCTTGTAGGGCAACACTTTTCATAGCATACTTTTCAGGGCCTATTTTTAAGCTGCCTTTTTTAAGGGATTTAGGGATATAGTTTTTTCTTTAAAAAAATAAAGAAAATCCTCCTAAGTTAAAGCTTAAATTCAATTTTCATTTAGCAGCCAGAAATTAGTCAGCAAAATGTAGAACAGCCTTTGAAATAATTAATAATTACCCTTCATTAGTCAGAAAGCGTCAAGAAGTTACAAATGAAAATCAAATGGAAAATATAGGAAGAAAAATGGGAAAATTAGACCCAAAAGGAGTTGGAGGAAAAAATGCAAATCATTCGGCCTGAAGTTTACCCAATTGCACTAGATTCCATAATACATATTGTTTCGTCCTCGACACAGGCCTTTCGACGAAACTGGAAATCCGTTTTTATAGCTTATCCGTTAGCTTTATACTCTTAATAATTAAATACCAAAAAAAAACTATAAACCATATCTATAAATAATCATAGATTGTACAATTTTTATTTAAAACTTTCATTAAAAAAATGCTCAAAAATGTAAATATTTTTTTACGAAAAGTGGCTAGTTTGGTTCTCTAGTTTATTGTTGCTTTTTTGTGCTGTTATTTTTTATCGCTGGGCAAAGATCGCCACAAAGGCCATGTTACGAAATTATTGGACCCACAAGCTGACACACACACTGAGAGAAAATTCGTGTATGTGTGTGTGTGGGGGTCGTCATGCAATGCAAATAGTCAACACGCCGCCACATGCCGTGCACACAAATCAAGGGCAACATGTCTCATTCCGGGTCTGTCCCCCTAGGCGAGAAGGGGTTGGGGGGATGGGAGGGGAGGGGAGGGGTGGCTTGGTTATGAGGGGGTGGGTGGCAGGCAGGGGGTGGTGGTGAGTAGAGGGTGTTCGCCTTGCCGGGCAATTTAAATGGCGGCTACATGTCGCAGCTCTGGCGTCGCGTGTTTTCGCTCTCTCTGACTCTCTCTCTCCCTCCCTCTCTCTCTTTCTTCCATCAACTAGCTCTCTCTATTGTTACACTGGGAAAAATAGGTCTTAGATTTAGAGGTATTTATTTTAATGCCTAAGAGTTGAGGGTCTTTTTGGCTGTTTTAGTTGAAAAAGTGGATTGAAATGGTTACTTTTTGTTATTTTTTGTATTTTAAACTTTTAAACTAATTTTAAATGTTTTAATTTAAAATATTAATTATTTTTGAGTTTGAACTTTACTCTCAAGAATTTAAAATAAACAGTTTTATATTATTAGAGGTATTATTTTAATGAGAATCATATATATAGAGTATTTTTAAGAAAACCCTTGAAGTTCTTGAAAGTATCATAGTTATAGCAGTAATTTGTATCCCATTTTTCTAAAAATTAGTTTTTTAATGCAATATTAATTAGAGAATTACGTTAGGCTTTAACTTTATATTAAAAAATATTTTCATGTTAAAAAACTGATAGTTAACTAATAATTTATCACTCTTAAAGCAAAATATTAGTTTCAAAATCATTAAACTATCAGCCAGTTTGGAAATTAAAAGAAAAACGTTAGTAAAATATATAGAAATTATACTTTATATAGTTTAATTATAAAATTATATTAATAAACAAGTTTTTTTAAAATTTTTAAATACAAAAATATGCTTTTTATATATTTTATAATATTTTTTTTTGGAAATATAAATCATAAACTAAAGCTTCAAAATAGCTTCCCCTTTAAGTCAAAGATCTTAGACCATAAAAGTGCCAAAAATTTTTCTCAGTGTGTATAATTTCTTTGTCGCCCACGTGTTGGCCACTAAAGAGTGTTTTTTTTTGCTTTTCCCTGTCTCTGTGTGCCCCTGTGTTTTGGCTCTGTGTTTGGCTGTGTGTGTTGCCAATTAACTGAAACTGCAGAGTAATGTTTCTGGCTCCCGATTTCACCCACATACTTTGCAACACCCTACTCCCCTACTGGCCTCCTACTGGTTCATTATAATATTTCGCTTGCTGTTATTGTTTTCTTGTTGCTCTGCTCCATCGCTTGTTGGTTTGTTGTTTGCCGCTTCTGGCATTGACATAAATTCTTTTTTAGCGGCGTTGGAGGTACAAAAAAAAAAAAAAACGAAAGCAAAGCAACAAAGGGCACAGCTCACAGCAACACGCAAGCCACATTAAAGCAATTTTCCAACTCATACCCCCCCCTAGAGACCCCCCCAAAAGCATTACATAAAAGCGGTACAAAAAAAATCAAATAATAAAGCAAAAAAACCAAAAATATGCCAAGTATCATCCTTGAGTTCACTCGGGGAGCATCAGGACCTTTGATTTTCTGCTGACCTAGGACAATTAACCGTGGCTCCTGTTCCCAGGATAATACAAAGTCACCCCGTCACTCAAACCATCAGTGACACCGTGGCGTATACGTAATAAACGAATGAGAATTATGTTGGCTCCAGTTAGACGCAGAGATGACTAAGCATATATATATTTTTATCCTGGCTACTGACTTTTCTGGCTTTTGACTTCTGACTTCCTCCCTCTGGCACTTTTTTTTTTTTTTTTTTGGAGAAGAGTTCAGAGTTTGAAACTGGCGCCGTCTGGTGTCTGTTGATTCAGATTTTGGTTATAGATTCTGGGATTCTCAGTTTGCCGGGGCATTGACTTGGCGGCAACTTGGCTCTGTTTCCGTTTTTGTCTACCACTTTTTCTATATACAGTTCTTTTCTTTTTTGTTTCCTTTTCTAATTTGTCCTGTGTGAAGGGGACACATTACGCATACGCCCTGTGGGACAACAAATCTGTGGGCGATGATTACACCCTGGTGACAGGATAATTGTTACAAAACCTTTTGATTTTTTATTAAAAAAATAAAAATATTTCTTAACCTTTAAGTGCTTTTTTTTTGTAAGAAAGCATTTAAGCATTTTGAAAGCATTTAAGCGAAGCATTTTACTAATTTTTACATATTTTTTACTCAAAATAAACTAAGTATTTTTTTGCATTTAGTTGTAGTTGAAAAATTCATTTTTATTCAATTTTTACAAAAATCAAGCCATCAAAATAGAAATTTAAGCGCTTTTAGAAAACAAATCATGAGAAGCATTTATTCTTAAGCTTAAAATTGTTCTTATTTTTTAAAAAATTTATAATTTTAAGAGTGATTTTTAAGGCGTAAGTGGCTTGAGAGCTTTGGGTGCTTTTTTTTTTGTTTTCTGGAATGGTAGTTGGTACTTCTCATAGGGATTCTCCAGATTCTTGTCCTTCTTCTTGCTCGACGAGGGCGTATTTTTGCGAGGACGATTCATCAGCGGATCCTCCATAGTTCTCGACGACTGCTGCCTGGCCTGGGCCGGTGGTCCTGGCGGCTTTTTCTTCTTCTTTTTACCCGCCTCCGCTTGGAGAGGATTGAAGCCGATGAACTGCGTCTGTTGTTGCTGCTGTTGGAGTTGAAGATGCAACTGTTGTTGTTGCTGTTGCAACTGCTGCTCGCGACGCTCCAAGAATGCGGCATTTGCCGAGGCCACTGTCGCTATCCGTTGCTGCTGCTCCAGATCCTCCAGCTCCTTTTCGCGTTTCTTGGTCAACTGCATCAGCTGGGAGCTGCGGCGACGCAGGGCGGCCGCATACGGCGTGGGCGTGCCGGGCGATTGCTGAAAGTCCCCGCCGCCCACGCCGAACAGACGTCTGATCCGGCGACGGCTGTTGACGAACCCGAGGCCCAGCTGGACGCCCAGGCCGAGGCCCACGGGAGCGGTGGACTGATGACTGAGGGAGCTACTGCCTCCCGCGTCCAGCATCTGACTGAAGTTGCTGTCCAGATCGCAACTGCTGGCGGAATCGGCGCCGCAAGGAAAGAGATATGTGTTCAGGGTACTCAGGGTTGTGGAGGTGGAGGTGCCAGTTCCAGCTCCAGTTCCGGTACAGGTTACAGTTCCAGTTCCAGTGCTAGTTCCATTACCATTTCCGGTTCTACTGATCGCTCCCAAAGGATGTTGCTGTGAGGCATCTGATGCTGTTGTTGTTGTTGCTGCTGCGGATGTGGCTCCTCCTGCTCCTCCTCCTCCTGTTGTTGTTGGTGCTGCTGCCATGGGCAGTGGCAACATCACCGCCGTGGAGCCACTAACACTGCCCGTAGTGCTGCTATCATAGCTATGGGGATTCACATAGATGTGATTGTTGTTGCTGGAACTCGCAGTGGCTGTGGCACTTGCACCTCCAGTTGCCGCTGGCGTGGAGCTGGTATTGACCACCAAGGTGGCGGTACTTCCGGTCGTGTGGCTCTCATGATGATTATTATTACTGGCAGTGTTGCTGGCACCTCCATTATTGTTGATATTGCTGCTGGGTGGATGTTGCAAGTTCACCCTGTACATGCTGGCAGTGCTGGTTGTTGCCCCATCGTTGTTGTTATTGTTGTTGTTGTTGGTAATGCCACCAGTACGAGCTGGTGCTGTGGCAGGACGTAGGCCAGATCCAGCTCCGGATCCGGTTCCAGTTCCGGACTCATTTCCGGTTATTGTTGTTGTTGTTGTTGTGGATTTTGGTGGTTGTTGTTGCTGTTGATCGTTGCCATTGTTGCTGCTCATTTTAGTGTTTTTTTTTAAGATTTTATTTTTTAATTAAGGTTTTTAATTTAAAGTTTTATTTTATGGTTTATGAGTCATTTTTATTGGTTAGGTTTTAAAACTCAAGCCATTAAACTTTTAAGTTTTTGATTTAATTTTTTATGATTTTAATTATTAAAATAAATATTTTCTAGTTTATTTTTATAAAAAGTTTGCTGTTTTATGAATTAAACTTTATTTTCTTTTAATATTTTTGCCTAGTTGTGGCAACCCTTTTTCAAATTTTTAAACTTAATTAGCTTATTGCTTTTTTTGTTAATTTTTTTCTCATTTTTTTTTTTTGTAGCTTCTTCTCGTCTAAAGCACTAAAGTAAATCAGTTTTCTTTTTCTGAGAGGAGGGTAGGGAGGAGGTATAGCTGGAAGGCATCCAAGTTGCAAGTTGAATGCACTCACTTTTTTGAATGGTTATGCTTATGACTTAGCAGTTAGCTAATCGCACTATTTTTTTTTAGACGATTTTTAGTTGATTTTTAACATAACAACACTTGAACAAAAAATTTGCAATAAAAACTGTTATCAGGACACAGACACAAACGGCACTTAAAGATCCATTGCCTACTTATGAGGGCACTTGAAAAAAAACTAGTTTCTTTGTTGTTATTTTTTTAAATTTCTTATTTAAG
Organism: Drosophila parabipectinata; assembly: GCA_018153455.1. Taxonomy (NCBI): domain Eukaryota; kingdom Metazoa; phylum Arthropoda; class Insecta; order Diptera; family Drosophilidae; genus Drosophila; species Drosophila parabipectinata. The sequence continues at coordinate 6,051,239 of JAECYA010000055.1, forward strand.
TATATAATATTAATACTACATATATATATATATAGTATTTAATATTTATAGAGATATATTTTTAGTGTGTGTGTTATCAGTCAGAGCCACGTGCTTAACGCGCCGCGTGTCACAATTGTATGAACTTTGTGCCGCGTTGTTGACAATGCTGGAAGCCACCAGCAGCAGCACAAGCAGTAGCAGCAGCAGCACCAGCAATGCCACTAGCACCGCCGAAGTTGCCACACGCATACACAAACACACACACACACACACACACTAGAAGGGGAGAGAGAGAGAGAGGAGCTCTGTTAACTGGCTTCCTGGCTGGCTGGCCAGGACAAACTATTCGCCAGAAAAAAAGCCAAAAAATTCCGAATTCGGAGCTGGCAAGGGAGGAGGGGAGGGTGGAAAGCAAACAATCGGCCAGAAATCTAAGCCAGCAGCACCACTTGAATCAGCACATTCACACATACATACATATGCATATATCCTTTTTTTTTTAGTATAAACATGGCAACGATTCCTCATCGCTGTTGTCGTCGTTTCAATTTCGGCCAGTTTCGGTTCAGTTGGGTTCACTTCATTGCTTAACTTAACTAAATGCTGCAGATGGCACACACACACACAGTACTGGCACACACATGTAGGCAGAGAAAAAACAAACTAACAGGACCTCACACAGACACAAAAGGAAACTAAAACAGTTGAGTTCGAAATGGTAGAAGAACGGTTAGGGTTTCAATATTTTTAAAGTTTTTTTTTATGAAGAATGTATATTTTTCTAATTAATATTTAGTTTTTAAGTTAATTATGTTTTATACCGTGAAATACATTTTACTAGACATTTTAAACCCTATTCTTTTTTTTTTAAACAAACAATCCAAAATTATAAAAGAAAGTACAGTTAAACTTTTTAAAATCAAACCAAACCTCAAAAACCTTAAAAAACTTTATTAATTAAAACCTAAAAAAATACCAATTAAAATGCTATTTTTTTGCCCACCATTGTATCCTGGCAGCGCGTCTTTAACTCAACTCACAAAAACAACAAAAGGCCAAAGCTCGTGAACTCCGGCTGTGAGAGTGAATGCTTCTGTTTATGAATGTTAGTGTGAGTATGAGTATGAGTATGAGTTTAAGTATGAGTATGTGAGTGTATGAGTGTAAGTGGCTGTCAGCCGAGCAGAACATTTCAATTCGGCTTCGAGTTCGAGTCCGTTCGTTGCCGCAGTCGCGGAATTGTCGTTCTCCTTGTCGTTGTCGCGTTCGTCATTTTCGTTTCAGTTTGTTTTGCTTCTTGGCTCTTTTTCTGCCTCTTTCGTTTCGTAACAGTTTCAGTGTATTAGTGTACGTGTCCCTATATGCGTCACTATATATGTGTGTGTGAGTGTGTATGACGATTAATGTTAATGTGTGTGCAGAGAGGCAGCAATTGAACACGGAAAGAAAATAAGGAGGTGGTCCTTCAAAAAAATTTCAATTATACGTAAAACGTATACTTGATATCCAATTTTATATACATATATTAAATTTCCACTTAAATCAGTACGTATACAATGCATAATAATCCCATTTTGGATCTATTGATTACAGAAACATTATTATTTAAGTTTTTAAAATAAGGCAAAATTATATATATTTGCATTCAAGAATAATAATAAAAGTATATAGAATGTAATGAAAACTACAAGACCATCAAAATCCTAAAATAGATTATACTTATACGTAATATTCTTTAGTGGCTTATGTAATACGTATACGTAATATTGTTGATTTCATGTTATTTCTTGTACTTTAATGGGAAATGTTCCCAATTTTATAATTAGGTACAACTTCTTCACTTTTTTACGTAAAAATATCCACAGAAATGCTTAAAAAAAGAGTTATTTTTTCATATAACGTAAACGTGAAGCTTTGAAATAATGACGTATACGTAATATTTCAAAATGAGAGAGAATTATGAGTATTTTCATTAAAGAATAATATTAATATTGAAACAGATAATCTTTACTTCAAGATCATAATAACCCCAAAGGAAATCATACCTAAACATACTATTCTTTAGAGACTAACGTATTACGTATACGTTATATTTACAAAACACTATAGAAAACCCTTAATTATTTGAATAAAACACAATTTCTCCATCACTTTTCTTGCTGTGTAATAAAAGCAGCTGACTGGTAAATTATTTCCAGCCTGACCTCGGAGGCCAGAGGTTGCGAAAGCCTTTTCTTCCTGGTTTTTGGACCAACCCGCCCCACCACCAATCATTGCAGATCCATATCCTCTCTGGCATTATACTCGCTATACTATATGAGTCCAATAAATATGCCTCACTGACTTTAAGGAATAATGGTAATCCAAATAATTAATCCAATTTCAAGGCATATTGGATAGAAATTTAAATTTTAAACCAGAGATATGGTGGAAGGGGTGTGAGGAGGGCAGATACAGGACGAAGGACAATTGTTGCCGCTGCTGTTGGGTGTGGAATGAAATTCAAAGTGAGTTGCATGTGTGACTGCAATTTGTCGGCAAAAGGGAACACAGAACAACATTGAGCATATGACGCATACGCAATGTTGGACCATGGATCATGGTCGTCTCTATATTTTCATTTTCATTTTCTGTTCATTTTTTTTGTGTGTGTGTTGCCATGCAAATTGCCCCCAAAGGGTGGCAATGGGGGAGGCAGAAAGCTTTGCATGCCATGCCACCATGTGGAAACTACGTAAAACACATGGAAAAATTATTTATTTTTTAATAAAATGTGCTTTTTATGGATTTTCTTTTTTATTATACAAGTCCAGTCCAGTTGGTCTTGAAAATTGCATAAGATGTACTTTTTTATTTTATTTCTTTTAGTTTCCTACTTTTTTCTTTTGTATTTTATTTTTCAGTGAAAGCTCGGAAACCATGGAGGCTAATAAGCATTCGTGGCACGTGAGGCACAAAGCGGGGTCACTGCTACTCCAAAATATTATTGATCAAATTTTTGCCACAGTCTGTTCTACAACAACAACAACAATAGAGTGAACCAAAAAAGAAATCATTAAAAATAAGAAGAAAAAACAAACAAACAAATAAATTTTTGCTATTTTTTTTGTTGTTTGGGGGGAGGACCACCCACGAATGCATTCTGGAATTGCATTTCACAGATGCTGCGCGTTTATATGTCTGACCCAGCTGGAGATCTGATGGATGAATATGAATCTCAAGAATCATGACCTCGTACCCCATCACCCTCCCTAAACCCCTTAATATTCCCCGAAGGCTGACAATAACGATTTGCATGCTAAAAATAACAAAATTGATGGCATTCTTATATTCTGGCCACAAAATACAAGAAAAAAATAAAATAAAAGAACCCACTGCGTGAAAGTCAAAGAAATTAGTTATATATGTATATGTGTGTGTGTAGGAAAGTATAGTGAAAGTGAGGAGTGAGGAAGTGTACTAACTGGTCAGGGCCACGGTGAAGGCGAAAAGCGACTACCAAACAAAAGCAAATCAATTAAAAAATAAGCTACAAAAAATCAAGAAAAAATAACACAACAAAAAAAAAGAAACCAACAAACAAACAAACAAAAACCAAAGAAGAAAAGTGCTGGACAAATATTTCCGCTTCACGTCAAGGTTGCGGCAATCAAAGAAACACAAATGCCCCACAAACCGAGTACGAAAGAGACAGCTGGCATAGGGCTAGAAAGAGAGGGGGCTAAATGAAGTGTAAGTTGATGGGATTCTTTCGTGCCGCTTAACATATCCGTTTTTGCCACTTCAACTGGGCCCAGAACTTTGGGCTAACTTTTGGGCGTTTCTTACAAATCAAAGCCAAGACTGTGAAATAAATGTGTCATTCTTAAAGATTTGTTGGCTTTTCTATTCTTGAAGAATATTTTTAGACTTTAATTCATAACGTTGGGTTTAACAAGAGGTAAGGGTAATTTTACAATAAAATCCAACATTTTTTTTTATTTTGGCACTGCTTAAGTGCCACCTATGAGAATCGAGGAGGAGGGCGCTGTTTTTATTTATTAATTTTAATGAATTTATAAATTATTTTCCAAAAAAAATGGAATTTAATTTTTTTTATTAAATTTTTTGGCGCTGCTTAAGTGCCACCTATGAGAATCGAGGAGGAGGGCGCTGTTTTTATTTATTAATTTTAATGAATTTATAAATTATTTTCCAAAAAAAAATGGAATTTAATTTTTTTTTTTAATTTTTTGGCGCTGTTTAAGTGCCACCTATGAGAATCGAGGAGGAGGGCGCTGTTTTTATTTATTAATTTTAATGAATTTATAAATTATTTTCCAAAAAAAAATGGAATTTAATTTTTTTTATTTAATTTTTTGGCGTTGTTTAAGTGCCACCTATGAGAATCGAGGAGGAGGGCGCTGTTTTTATTTATTAATTTTAATGAATTTATAAATTATTTTCCAAAAAAAAATCGAATTTAATTTTTTTATTTAATTTTTTGGCGCTGCTTAAGTGTCACCTATGAGAATCGAGGAGGAGGGCGCTGTTTTTATTAATTATTTTTAATTATTTTTTTTTTTTCATAAAAATAAACACGTTTTCCATGTAACTTTTCAAGCTTTTTTATTTAGAATCTCATAACTAAAACAACAACTACCAAGCCAATACAACTCACCAAGCATCTTGTTATCTTTCTACTCATTAGTTATTACTTGAATAAATTAATTTTTTCCATTAAATTGGTAACTTAAGTGACACATATTTACATCATTTGAAAATTATCCTGCATGACAAATTGCTTTTGCCTGGTGGGCCCATATTTTGATTCCATTTCGATTCGTTTGCCATTTTTTAATTCATTTTTTTTTTACAAATTCAAATTTAAATTCAAATTGTAATTTAAAAACACAACACAAGCACACACAATGGAAAAAAAATCAAGTTGAAAAAACAAAATAAATAGAAGATTATAGAAGGGGACGAGAGGGGAAAGATCGAGAAGATTATGTGGTGGAGTGTGAAGTATCCGGATAGAAAAATATCTGCCGGCTTCGGTCGTCTCTACCTCTTCTTCTTGTGACGCATCTCTGCTGGCGAGCGCACAGTGGGCGCCGCATGCATAATTCCAGACACCAGTTTTGTGAATTTTTATGCCACCCTCGCGACGCACGAATTCCGGTGGTTCCGTTGGGGCTAACATATATATCCCGTTATCCGTAGGATATATCAATTCTATCTAATATTTCTATGTGGAAGGCGATGTTAACGGGCGCGCGCGCCACTTGAAAGTGCACCACCGTTCCGGTCCGACAAATTCACAGCTACAGTGGGTGGTTAATGGGTGGTTTCTTTTCTGGTTGTGGCACTATTGGTATTGGTTTCAAAAAGCCTCCAACGATCGGCAATTGACATATTTCTCTTAACTTTTTCAAGGGGTGTTGGGAATTAATTGAAAAAGGGTTTTCTTAAAAATAAAATATATTTTAAATTTAATTTTTCTTAAAAAAATTTTGGTTTTAAAACTTAACAGGGTTTTGTTAATTATTGTAGTTATAAATACTTAAATACTCTTATATTATTATCTACAAATTAAGGTTTGAAAGCTCAAATTAACTTTTAAAATATTAAACATATTAAACTTAAAAAGAGTATTTAAAATTCTTTAAAAAAAAACCAGAACATGCCTCTTTTCTAATTTAATTTTCAAACGGGTTGAACCTTGGCTTTAACCTAAGCCGGAAATGCGAGAGAATCCGAGAGAGTGACAGAGAGAGAGAAACACTGCCACACTGACCCAGAGAAGGGCTAGAAAGAGACAGCCATTGGGTTAAACCGAGAGGCCGAAAGAGAGGGCTAGTGCCAGAGAAATTATGGCTAAGACCCAGGAGACATGGGAGCGCACTTGTTAGCGCATTTTAAGTCCCAGTCAAGGTTGAAACCCTCTTTTTTTTTTTCTTAATAATCAGCACCTGTCTTTCACTTTCTTCTTGGCATATGAGCTTTTGGGCCACGTTAACAAGCCAATCGATGATTTGGCAGCTTAAACATAAAAAACATAAGTATTTCATTGTTTTTTTTTCGAGGCTAACCAGAAATATAGCCACAAATACAAGTAATTATTCGAATATTTTTGAATAATTTTGGGCAGAGAAAAACGTCTGGCACCTGCTGACGTTCTCCATACCGGCCTGGCTAACGACCCGGGCCGAGTCGAGTCGTAAATGCAAAAATTCTCGCTCCAAAGTAAATATTTAGAAAATAATAAAATCCAATTTAAATGCAGAATGAAAAATGGAAAAACAACAGAAACAAAAAATATATAAATTTTGAAGAAACGCGTGCAGAACAAAAGAAGAAAGTGCAAAAAAATAGATGAGCATAGAAGAGAGGCTACAGAAGACAATAGGCATAAGATAAATGAGGAAAAGATAAGAAAAAGAATTATGTTTTTATATTAAACACTTTTTAAACTTAGAAAATTTCTTAAAATTTTGTTAAAATTTGTAAAGTTAGTTTTTAGCCTTAACATTGTTTCAAAACTATATGAAGATCTGTGTTCTATGAATATATCAACGAAAACCATCAACTCTAAAAGGATCTCTGATCTAACCTAATACGTTGTTTTAAAAATATTAGAAAAATGATTTACCATTATCTTAAAATTACTATTTAAATATACATACACATATCGAAGTATATATCCTATTTTAAAGAATAAAAATATAAAAAAAATCCCATTTTCCTAATTAATATTGTTGGGTTTTCAGTCTTTAGTAAGTAAGTTTATAGAAAAAGCTTTCATTTACAAATATTTAAAGAATTTCTATCATTTTTTTATTTAAAAAAAAAAATCAGTTTTCTAAAAACCCGGATTAGTTAAGTAATAGAAACTCCTTCACAAAAAAACACACACCCATACACACGAAAAAAAAAACATAAAGAAAGAAAGTCTTTGGCAGCGCAACAGCAGCAGAGGCGGTATAGCGGCTGAGGTGTCGGCTGAGGCAGCGGCATCCGCAACGACGTCAACGTCAACGTCAACGGCGATGGCAATGGCAGCGGCAGAGCAGGTACTGTGGGGCGGCGCTTACCTTGGCGCTTGGCTTAAGCTGCCGTGCGTCGTCGTGATGTGGGCCATGCAGGCGATCCATTCATCAACCTACTCCACCTTTTCTCTCACTGTATACGACGTAATTGTAGTTTTTCTTTTTTTTCCTTTTTGGATGGATGTTTTTATTATCGTTTTTTTTTCGCCGTGTATTTGCGGGAAACACTTAAGACTGTGGCGACACATACAATACGCATATAGACGGTCAGTCGGTGGTGGGTCGGATATAGATCAGCCGATATGTGAATATATATGTATATATAAACAGAGACGTGTGAGAGCGAGTGAGACAAGGGGGCAGACAGAGAGGGAAGTTGCAGGGGGGCGACAAATAGACAGACGTCTAGATATATATTTATTTATATTCAAATGACAAAAGAAATGAAACGAAACAATTTTCATTTATTTTTCACTTTTTTGTTTTTATTTTTTTTTTTGTTTTTTTGCTGGCCGCCTTTTTTCACACACACACACAGCGACAGAGACGCCGGCCGAGATGCAGGGCAGCAGGGGGTGGTGGAGGCGGGTGCCACACAGTTGTCGCACACATTTTTCACATTTTCCAACGCGACGCACCACACAACAACAAAAAAAACAACATTTAAAAAAAATAAATGAATTTCAAAAAAATTGTTTTTTTTTTTGAGTGACTGTGTGTGTGACAGAGACAGAAACCGAGGGGGGGAGGGGGCCAGAGTAAAAAAGAGACAAAAGATCGGCGACGTCATCAAGAGGTATGACAACAAAAACAAAAAAAGACAAAAAAAAAAACGACCAACGCGACACTTTTCACATAATTTTCATTTTCTTTCACTCGATTATTAAAAAATGGATTTTTTTTCAATTTTCAAATTTTGATTATTATTTCAACACATACACTGACAAAAAAATAAATATATCTAGAGCTCCAAACAATAATAATAATAATACACTTGAAAAGATTTGTATTTTTTTATAAATTAACAACTTTTTGTTGTTATTTTGTATTTTATTTTTTTTTTTTGGTGAAACAAGTGCGAAGCGATCACCGGCGTGCGCGTTACTGAAGATCGCTCTGCTGGCAGGCCTCGCACTCTGCCGGCGTCTACGTCAACGCAGACGCCAGCAGCAAAGCCAGCAGCAGCTGCGAAGCCAACAAATCCAGCCTATGTACAAATCCTAGTACAGTGATTACTAAAGAAGTGGATATGTATTAAGATATGAAGATATGAATTATAGAAACTTTTAAATCCTAAAAACAAAGTTTGGGACTCAAAATATTAAAATGTAGGCATTTTTAAATATTATTAAAGAATTTAAGAGTGTAATACCGGGTATCATATAGTCGAGAAACCCAGATATGCCTAGACCTAATACAATTTTTAATAAAAAAACATTTTAAACCAAATATTCTCACTTGACCATTTACCACTGTACTCAAATTAAAATGAATGCCCGTCTGAGTATTCAAATATAAGTGAGTGGGCTTCCAAATGTATTTACGAGTGTGTGGGAAAAGTGTTTTTCACGCAAATTGTTTGCAACGTCAACGGCCAGCAACGACCCAAAGAAACAACAGTCTAAAAATGCGTTTATGCAGGCTAATAATAGGATAATTCAACAAAATTCCAAAAAACATACTTTTGAAAATTAAATATATCACCTTAAATCACTCTAATTACAATCTTAGAGTACAGAATTATTTTCTATGATAAGCTCTCCCCATAAACAATAGTATTTTGGCCAAAAACATTAACCAATCACTTAGTGCCATGGCCAAGAGCCTTGTGAACCATTCTCGAATTGCATCTCTGGTTGAAAGGGGATGGCCTCGGCCTTGGAAAGATTCCCCTACCTCCCCAAAAAAAAAAAAAAAAAACAAATACATTAAATGGCAACAAGTGGAGGTAAAGGATATACCAAAAATAATCACAATATAAAGAATAAAAATAATAAGCAAACAATGTTTGTGGAAAAGTATTGATTACACAAATGACATGCAACCCCAAAAATCGAAGGCAGGAACTTTAGATACTTTCCATTCCTCTAAACATTTTCTACAATTTTATTTCATTTAATAGTAGTCTCTGGAGGAGGAAATTGTACAAAGTGTTTTTTTCAATCGACGCAATTGCAAATTGCAGTTCCTGCACAATTTCAGTTAATCATAAATATTGTATATTTGTATCCATAAGATAGAAAACAGCAACCGAATGATGAGGATGCTGGTCTATGGTTGAGTATGAGGATGAATGGGAAAATAACAAAACAAAAATAACAAACATTTTTACACTTAATATATAAATGCGTTTAATAGCGTCACTTTAGCCTCAGCTTTAGCTTCAGACTTCAGGCAAGACAGGGGTGGGGTGGGGCGACCTTCACTCGTTTTTCATTTTCATTTTCATTTCACTCACGAGAAAGAAAAGATTGCGTAAAGAATCTGTTTGTAGGCTGCTTGGCTGACTGGCCCTGTTTTCGTCAATTGTCGACAATATCGTTTTTAATGCGCCTCTTTATTTGTTTAAAAAGAAAATTCACAGCCAGAGAATCACAAAAAACACAAGAACCCATAAAAAAAACGAGTGTTTTACTCTGAAAACGATCGAAGAAAAAGTGGGAAGGTCAGCAACGAGTATATAGAGTCTTACAATACCCTGGAATAAGGTTCTAGAACTTAGCTATGGTGAGCTTTAAATTCTAGAATATTTAATAATTTCATTAGAGGAAGCTCCACCATGCTTCTCATAATTTTTATCTTAAAAGAACAACGCCCTTCTCCACGCTTCTCATAATTTTTACTTAACATGCCCCTGAGGTTAACTTTCCAAACTTAATAAGAACTTATCCAAATAATTGTCATGTCTCCCAACCAAATCGACCAAAAACCCTATACTTTTCGACTAATATTACCCCCTAGAAGATGTCTATATATAAATACAAATATATGGCCACCAAGTGGGTGGCGTTGGGGGGCGGTAATTTGGCTCGAGAGAAACATTTTTAATGCATTTTCACAATACCCGATTCCTGGCATTGCCTTTCATTTGCCGATTGATTGCCGTTGATTTTCCCTCGAAAAACGTTTCGAATGAGTAACAAGAATTGATGTGGAAATACATAAGTTTTTTTAGGGAAAATATTTTAAAGAATCAGCACTGTTGATGGATCATAAGCTGGCTTCATATTTTTTTATCAAGGTATGATTGATTTCAATTAGATGATTGATTTAGTGATGATGGAGAACAAAAAACTATGAATGGTTTTAGTTTAAATATTTGAAAACTCAAACCTTGGCTTGGCATTAACTTGTAGAGACTTTAATTTTGAAAGAATTTTAAGAGTTACTCACCTAGAAAGAAAAAGAAAATAAATTTAAGAATTAGTATATAAGTTTAAAGATTTAAATAAGATCTTAGTAGCTAAGATATACATATAACTAATTTATAACAAGATTCTCTTTAGTTTAAAAGTTCAAATAGATTCTAAAACTCTTGGACTTTAAAATAAAATATATTATGTCTTAAAACTTACTTAAACAAACTGTTAAATTTTAATAAATACTTTAAAAATATTTTAAAACCCTCAACTTTATAAATTATTTCTCAAAACTATTATTAAAATCTTCTTATTCGAAATATTTCATATTTCAAGTTCAAAATTCCACTACAAGATTGATGCTCCCTTCCTGACGTCACAGTCGCAGTGACCTTATGACCTCTTTTCGCCCAGATTAGTCCTTTCCATATATATCATTTTTTTTTTCCTGTTTCCAAAAGGACATTGACACAATGCAGTGACTTTTGGGGGCAACTGTGACGTCAGTGATGTGCGATTTCCACGCGCTTTTCACCATTTCTATTTTCCCAACTATCGTAGATCGAGGTGAAGCTTTCTGCTTTCCGTTGATGACGTCAATGAGCTTGCCAAAGGTCAATCACTAGGTCGCACAGTGACGTCACAAAGTTTACACACCATAGCGCCCTCTAGGAAAATTTTCAAATTGCGGGAAACTCAAGTTTTTCAAAAATCACATTTTTTTTGTTGGGAAAGCTTTTGGGAAAAAGTTGTAGTTTGAAAAGCATTTCCATAAAGCTTTTCCGCTTTTCGAACTTCCAATGCGCTGAATTTTCGAAAATTTCAACAGGCAACGTTGCCGTCGACTGCAGCAGAAGCAGTGGCAGCGGCCGAGGCAGCGACCGAGGCAGAGCTAGAAGCAGCGACTGAACTACGAAAGTCATTCGGCTTTTCGGCATTTGTTGCTCAGCATGAGCCGCAGGAGAACACGTGCTCACCGCTCGGCATCTGCGACAGATTGCACCACCACCTCCCCACTAAACCCCCTTTGGTTCTTGGAAAGTACCACCCGCCCCCCCGGGCAGCCTCTACCCACGGAACTCTAAAGCCACACTCCATCTCGGCGAGCTCCTTGCGAAGCCGAAGCAGAAGCCTTTGGCGTGAAAACCTAGCTGGGGGAAATAGGAAAAACAATTGAAATAAATAGGAGTGCTGGGAAAATGCGCAAAGGTCCGAGTGCAAAAAAAGCTTTAATTGTGTAAATAAATCTTAAAAATTACATTTTATACAAATTAAATTAAGGAGAGGGCACTTCCGAGAAGAGCTTTCAAAATAATTGGAATGTTTATTGTTGAAATATTTTTGGCAAGAAAGGGGTCTTGAAAAGTGGTCTAAAAATATATATATTTATGAGAGAGATAAGTTATTTAAATTATAAACTAAAAACTAGGATTGGGTTTCAATAAAAAGAGTGGTTGCAAATCTTAGAAGAATAAGGTCTTAAAGTTGGTATAGAAAGAAAGTTAAATATCTATAAGACTTAATATAAGCTCTAAGACTTAAGAGATTACTATTTATGAATATATATAGTTAAAATCCATTCAAGAAACACAAAACTTGATAAAAGTCTTGGCTTTTCCTTCTTGATTTCTTCAAAAATTTTGTATGATTTTCCCTTCCGAGAAAAGCCTTCAACAGGCAACGAATTTTTTCTGTTTTCTAGCCATGATTTGAATTTTCTTTTTCATTCAATTTTCCTCTCCCATCATTTTTTTTTATTCGCATTTCTGCGAGAAAGATAAGCACCCGGCACTCAATGGTGTTCAATGCTTCCTGTTTGCTTCCTGTTTGGATTTTCACGAGTTTTCCTTCCAGCCCTCATAAATATGCAAAGAAAAATGCAAACCGAAGCAAACGAACCGAGCAGCTATCCTCCCACTTCTCCTCCTTCTCCCACAAACAAAAGAAGATGTGTGAGAAGATTCTGTCAGAAATTTCAACACCAAATTGCCACGCCCATTTGTCCAAACCAAAAAGGGGCGGCAATTAAGAAAATTACCTTCACCAGAGAGAGAGAGAGAGATACAATTTAAAATCAATATTTTTGGGATATCAATTAAAGCCATTAAATACCCAATTAAATATTCCAATTGTCTTTGTATCTCTGACCACGGAAGTGTCTCGACCAAAGCATCAATCAATCACCCCATCAATCATGCAATCAATCAATCTAATTGAAATTCCGTTTATTGGTTGGATGGATTTGGAATACATAGTTGTGTCTTTGTGTTGCAAGGGGCTTTGTTTTTTATTTCAATAAATTTAATTTCCATTTTCTGGAGCTTCAGGAGTTTTCTTCATTTTCCCATTTTATTTTCCAGGTCTTTTTTTAGTGCCAACTCGGCCATAAAAAGCAAATGCACTTTCGGCTGCAGTCATAAAAAAGTTGCACCAGAAAAATGTCATAACTGCTATTTTTTATTTTCTGCCTTCTGCTCTTTGGTTTTGTGATAAAAATAGCTATTTCTGCCGTATAAGTCCGTATAAGTACGATTTTAGATGCTTTTCTCAAGATTCAACATCAAGTTGGTGATTTTAAATGAATTTAAAAACTAAAACTAAAAAATGTGATATTAAAACTAAGAGGTATAAAGGTACCCTTTATTTTATTTCTATAGCTACTCTTTTAATGGAATCCGTCTTTTAAAGATATTGGATAAGAAGTTTAATTTTATTAACTTTAAGTGTGGCAAGGTCTCCTTCTTACTTAAAAAAAAAAGTGACCAGCTCTATTTAAATCAAAAATGGACCAAAAATACCAGGCTTTCTTTACACTTTTTTGAAATCCTCATATCAAGTTGGCTTTGCTTTTTCTTCAAACTCTATAAAAGCAGAAAAATCAACAAATTAGTCAGTCGTCGCCCGGCATTCGCCTGGTCGGGTTCATTTTTTCTTGTCTTATTTTCTTTTGTTTTATTTTTTTGCAATTTAAATATTTTTAAAGTCTATTGGATCCTTTCGGTTAAGTCTTGGAAGAGTTCCAGAATTCTTGAATTTTATTTTATTTTATTTATTTTATTCTTTATCAGTCAGTGGACTGTTGTTGGCTTTCACGAAGTTCTCCACCTTCTTATTCGCTTATTTTTATTTAAACATACAATTTTTATAAGATAATAGAAAAGATATAGGATATGTACGATCCATGTCGATGAGCTCTTATTTTATTTTATTTTCTTATTTATTATTTCATTTTTTTTACGGACTTTTCTGTGGCAAAGCACCGCATCTTCTGGAAAGTTATCCTTCAATCGGTTGCTTATTTTTTTATCCTCTTAAGCCTGTCATTATTTTTTACACTCGAAAATTTAAAATTGTTATTTATTTATTATTCATCTATAAGATGGATTTTGGGATGTATTTTCTTGATCTTTCGTCGTTAGGCCTTCTTTTAATATTATTATTTATATTTTTTTTTGTGATCCATTAAGCCTGTCTTTATTTTTTATATTCGAAAATTTAAAATTGTTATTTATTTATTATTCATCTATAAGATGGATTTTGGGATGTATTTTCTTGATCTTTCGTCGTTAGGCCTTCTTTTAATATTATTATTTATATTTTTTTTTGTGATCCATTAAGCCTGTCTTTATTTTTTATATTCGAAAATTTAAAATTGTTATTTATTTATTATTCATCTATAAGATGGATTTTGGGATGTATTTTCTTGATCTTTCGTCGTTAGGCCTTCTTTTAATATTATTATTTATATTTTTTTTTGTGATCCATTAAGCCTGTCTTTATTTTTTATATTCGAAAATTTAAAATTGTTATTTATTTATTATTCATCTATAAGATGGATTTTGGGATGTATTTTCTTGATCTTTCGTCGTTAGGCCTTCTTTTAATATTATTATTTATATTTTTTTTTGTAATCCCTTAAGCCTGTCTTTATTTTTTTATATTCGAAAATTTAAAATTGTTATTTATTTATTATTCATCTATAAGATGGATTTTGGGATGGTTTTTCTTGATCTTTCGTCGTTAGGCTTTCTTTTAATATTATTATTTATATTTTTTTTGTGATCCATTAAGCCTGTCTTTATTTTTTATATTCGAAAATTTAAAATTGTTATTTATTTATTATTCATCTATAAGATGGATTTTGGGATGTATTTTCTTGATCTTTCGTCGTTAGGCCTTCTTTTAATATTATTATTTATATTTTTTTTATAATCCCTTAAGCCTGTCTTTATTTTTTATATTCGAAAATTTAAAATTGTTATTTATTTATTATTCATCTATAAGATGGATTTTGGGATGTATTTTCTTGATCTTTCGTCGTTAGGCCTTCTTTTAATATTATTATTTATATTTTTTTTTGTGATCCATTAAGCCTGTCTTTATTTTTTATATTCGAAAATTTAAAATTGTTATTTATTTATTATTCATCTATAAGATGGATTTTGGGATGTATTTTCTTGATCTTTCGTCGTTAGGCCTTCTTTTAATATTATTATTTATATTTTTTTTTTGTAATCCCTTAAGCCTGTCTTTATTTTTTATATTCGAAAATTTAAAATTGTTATTTATTTATTATTCATCTATAAGATGGATTTTGGGATGGTTTTTCTTGATCTTTCGTCGTTAGGCTTTCTTTTAATATTATTATTTATATTTTTTTTTGTGATCCATTAAGCCTGTCTTTATTTTTTATATTCGAAAATTTAAAATTGTTATTTATTTATTATTCATCTATAAGATGGATTTTGGGATGTATTTTCTTGATCTTTCGTCGTTAGGCCTTCTTTTAATATTATTATTTATATTTTTTTTATAATCCCTTAAGCCTGTCTTTATTTTTTATATTCGAAAATTTAAAATTGTTATTTATTTATTATTCATCTATAAGATGGATTTTGGGATGTATTTTCTTGATCTTTCGTCGTTAGGCCTTCTTTTAATATTATTATTTATATTTTTTTTGTGATCCATTAAGCCTGTCTTTATTTTTTTACATTCGAAAATTTAAAATTGTTATTTATTTATTATTCATCTATAAGATGGATTTTGGGATGTATTTTCTTGATCTTTCGTCGTTAGGCCTTCTTTTAATATTATTATTTATATTTTTTTTGTATCCCTGTATGGAGGACAAATCGCTGTTTTCGGGTATCCTTTCTGGCCAATAGTTGTAAGCTGCTTGGAGCCAAATACCAAAAGCAACAATAACAGTAGAACTCTTGCCAAAAGCAACAGCTAAAGGAAAAAGCAAAGCAACAAGCCGCTGGTGGCCAGAAACCACAAAACTCAAGCCAGCCAGCAACGAGGCAGCGAAGCCAATAAATCAAAATGTCAAGATGATGGCCTTTGAAGTGTTGTTGTCGTTGCCGATCCAGATCCGGAATGAAAATTCCGCTTTTCACGAAGGTTAAAGCCAAGCCACAACAACAAACAAATAACAAGCAAACAGGCAACAGACAACAAACAGCCGACAGACATCGCTTAATTTCGTCAGAGCGCACCTCCTCCTCCTCATCATCTCGTCTCGGGTCGTCTCCTTGGAAAATGACAAATTAAATGACAAGAACTGTCAGCTCAGGATGCCGACATTTAGTTAGCCGTAAGCTTGACACGCCCACTTGCCAACGCCCAGCCGCCCAGCCACCCATTGGCCTATTGATGGGCCATCAGAGCAACCGACCGCGGACCACACGGCGTATGGGTAATATGAGGAAGGAATCGAGTACTGCATTTGTTTTTTGATTTGTTTTATGTTTAAAATTAAATAAATATATATAAATAAATAAATATCTTTTAAAATCTATTAAAATATTATTTTTTATTTCCTTTCTTTGATTAACAATTCCCTATTAGAGAAACTAAGTCCCCAAAATCAGAGCTCAGTGCAACAGATGCTGTCGACACACTGCCCTTTGACATGTCCTTTGTGCCTTTTTTGAGGCTGTGATTGTGTTGGTATTTGTGTTACTAATGCAAAAGCTGGCCAACTGCTGATGCAGGTTCAGGACCTGGCATTCCATTACCATTTTCCATTCGTAGATTCCCCCATTCAGATTCTGATTCTGATTCCGAGCCGAGTACACCCCATTCCATGTGAAAATCCCGGATTCCGTATCCGGAACATTCAGTTAACGAGCTCGTTACGGCTCATTGGCTTTTGGTTCGTGCCTTAGTATGCATTTTGGCCAATGTAAATTGAATTCGGGCTTCAAATGCTTTGGCCTTCCTTCTTCTGTTGGCCAAAACAGAAAAAAAAAAACCAACAACAGTACCGAGCACTGATTCAGTTAAAACAGAATGCAAATTAAGCTGGACTCGAACCACTCGAAATCTGACATAATAACATATAATTGTTCCAGCAAATGCATTTCGAATTAAAATCGTTTTGTGGCTGAAAGCGGCTAATTGCGATAATTGGTAAGTAAGCAGAAATGAGAGGCTAAAATAAATACATGGCCAAAACAAATAAGCGATAGTTGGCTTAAAACGCAGATTGTCAATTTTTTTTTTTTTCAAACAATAATAAGTGATTTAAATTGATTAAAGCCTATATAAATTTGGTTTTGATTTTTATGGTAATTTCATTTATTTAAATAATTTTTTAAAGTATTTTTTATTGATGGTTTTTATTATAAATTAGAGTATATAAATATTTTTGATTATTTTAAGCTGGTTTTAAAGGCTACGGAAAATTTAAAAAAGGACTTTCGTATAACTATTTAATAGTTCAATAGTGATGAGTAGTAATAGTAATCATAGTGATTTAATAGTTAAAAGCTTAATTAAAATTTATAAAAATAATATTTTTTATGCATGTATACTAAAAATTAACATTTAAATAGCGACTAAAAATAATATTTAAACTCATAAGCCCAGAAAAACCTCAACAGAACATTTCTTATAATTTTTCTACAAGCTCTACAATCTAAAATTATTAAAAATTCGATTTAAAATTTACACCAAGACCCCTTTAAGTTTAATTAAAAACCGAAAACCCTTAAAAAAAAAATCATATTCACTAAGCAAATAATAACCCATCTGGTGGAGAAACCTAAGAGGGAAGCCCTTGATGGCGAATAGGAAAACTTTTGGCGCAAGTTTGGCCCATTAAACTTTGTACTTGTTGAGGATATCGTGCTGGCAGTATTCCCTCTTCGGGGAAAAAGCCAAGTTAAGACAGTTTTCCCCGCAGTCTTCCCATACCCTATCCCCTCTTCCAAGTGCATCTATTGTTGATTTTTCCGCCCCATCTGCCCCGGCCCCTGGTCTATAAGGAAAATTCCCACAAGGCGCAGGCGTCGAATCAGAAACTTGGACTCTCTCTGTATTTTTTCCAACTTTACCCAGCCAAAAAAGTTAACTAAAGTTGGCCTAATGATTTCCCTTTAAGAATTAAATATATATCTATTTGATTTTGAAATTCTCCAATATTTTTTCTAATTTTTTTTATAGAATTCTTAATTTAGAAAAAAAAAGAAATCAAAAACAGTTTCTTGAGGTTTCTTCTATTTTATTTATGATAAGTGCGTAAAGATATAGCTATAGGATATAGTCTATAAGTCGTCCAAAGAGAGAGAGCCGTAGAGAGAGAGAGTCAAGCCCCAAAGGAGAGAGAAGGAGAGAGCAAGAGAGAGAGAGATTGCGTGGGAAAGTTGCCGGCGAAAGTGTGGAAAACAAAGCGTCGTGAAGGAAACTCGCTCAGTCGAGAATTAGACGCCAAAGCGTACGGTTATCAGCTCTCTGTCTCTTTCATACTCTGTCTTATACTGTCTCTTTTTCACACAGCTGTCACTGTCTCTGTCTCCAACACACACACACACACACACACTTGCTCCCCCGCCGACTCCGGTGGAAAAGTGTGAAAAGTTGTATACAACACAAGTATGTAAAAAAAAATTACAAAAAATAAATAAAAACAAGAAACTGCATTGCTGGAGGTTTGATTTATTTTTTATTTAAAAAATGCACTTATTTTTTTGGAAAAAACTATTTTAAACCCAGACCGGAAAAACAAACAGAATTTCTGATGTGATCTAAAAATATGGAATCGGTTTTTCAGTTTTTTTTTTCTTTCGATCTACACTCGCTTCCCATAAATCAAAAAATAAATCAAAAATCGGGTTTTTCCTTTGATTTGCATTTTCCGAAAAAAGTGGGAAATTAAATCTAAAAATAAAATATATATAGATGTGATTTTTTTTGGCATATCAACAGGGGGATCTTAATTTATTATGATTTTTTAAATAAATAAATAAAATAAATGTAAAGAAATAAAAGAACAAATGTCCTTCTTTAAAAATAAATTTTAAATAAACCTTAATTTCTTCTAAAAACATTGTGAAACCTTTTTTTATTTTTGTTTTAAATTTAATATTTTTTTTATTAATTTTTTCAGACACCATGTTTCTGGCCGTAAACCAGAGCCTACAAAATGGCACTAAAAAGAAACGAAAATGCCGACCCCAGGCCTCTGGGCAACAGGACACCGACTCACCGGATAGCCTAGATGATCCTGCCACCGCCCCGCCCCTTCAAGCAATTCCGCCCCTCAATTCCAGCGCCTCCAGCGACCAGCTGGTGGTCAAAGCTGCATCCCCGGCCGAGTGTCAAGTGTGCCAGTGTCCGGGACGCAAGTCCTTGATGCTGATCTACATATACCTGGGCGCTCTATCGCTCATCCTGGCCAGCCTGACCATCGTGTTCTACACACAGGATCAGTCGGGATCGGTGCCGATCGATAGTCCGGCCAGGACGAGGGCCTTTCGGGCTCAGTTCCAGGCGGAGCTGATGCGATCGGAGGATGTCCTGCGAACAATGGTCGGCCGCCTGCTGGAAGCCGAGCAGGAGCAACAGCAGCAGGATCAGGCAAGGGCCGATGCTCTCGAGAGCTCTGCCGCCAATCAGAGATCCTTCGATCCGTTGAAGAACGAACGGAAGTTCACGGACAACCTGATCAGCCACACACCCAGGCCCATGGGAAAACGGATGCGGAGGGATGTTACCTCCTCCGAGCCGACTTCCTCCATGCATGGTGAGTTAGGAGGGCATCCAGCTAGAGATTCTAACTTCCCCGCTCCTTTCAGCTGATCCTGTCATAGAGTTCTTCAATCCCAACCACCGCAAGGTCCTGGAGGAACAGGACACGGAGATCCGGAAGAGAACCGGCCAGAAGGGCGCTGCTCCCGGCGGTGATGAATGGATCTATTTGAACACCTACTGCCGCGTCCCAGAGAAGATCATCACGGGCTTCTGCAAGGGCACCCAAGACTACTGTCCGCCGGCGCCCCAGGGTCCTGTGGGCGAGACGGGTCCCAAAGGACCCACCGGTAATCCTGGTCTGCCGGGTATACCCGGTCCCAAGGGCAATCGCGGGGATGTGGGCCTGCCCGGAGCACCGGGTGTGGACGGGGTGGGTCACCAAGGACCGGCCGGACCTCGGGGCCAGAAGGGCGATGCTGGCGCCGTGGGACGGGCGGGCCTGGACGGTCGGGATGGAGTGCCTGGGGAGCCGGGACTCGACGGAGTGCCGGGACGAGCGGGAGCCGATGGCAAGAACGGTCTGCCCGGAAGGGATGGCAAGGATGGACTGCATGGCAAGGATGGCAAGGACGGCATGTCCATAACAGGACCCAAGGGCGCCCAGGGACCACCCGGAGAAAGGGGCTTGAAGGGTGAGTATCAGAAATACTCCAAAAAATGATTAAGCTAATACATTATCCTTCTCCAACAGGCATTGCGGGACCTCGTGGTCGTCCTGGCAAGCCTGGTACTAACGGCACGCCTGGGGTTCCAGGAATCAATGCCTGGAAAATGCAGTTTCCCAACGGCAGCTCCTCCAATGATCTCCTCATTCCACCCTCGATAACAGGTGAGGTTCTTGGGCTTAATTTTAAAATATAAATATAAAATATAAATATTTTATAATTTATTTTTAATTTTTACTAAAGACCTGCATAATCCGGAATTCCATCGCACGATTATTGTGGAGGAAGGTCGCTCCTTGAACTTGAGTTGCTCTGCCACCGGAAATCCGGCTCCTCAAGTGGAGTGGCGTCGCGAAGATGGTCGAACCATTAATGTCAATGGCATGGAGAGTAAGTGTTTTGGGAGATTTGGGAATTATTTAGGAAATGGAGAAACTAATACCCTTTTTTTAAGTTGTATTAAATATTTTAACTTTATTTAGAAGATTTTTTAAAAGTTAATTGAAGATCTTAAATTAAAACCTTCTTATAAAGCCTTTTCATTAAACGCCTTTACAGTACTGTTCTATGTACGTTTTCCAATGCTCAAAAGTGTATATAAAACCTCTTTTCAACACTGTTTTGGATTTATTATAAAACGATTTTTAAAAGTAGTTTTCAAACCTCTTTTTTATAAAAAATATCTTAATAAAGTTATTATTTTTTGGATTTTTATATCTAAAGATAAACCTCTTTTTTTTAATAAAAAGCACTTTCCAACCTTTCCTTAAAATGTCTTCAAAATATTTCTTTTATAAACCTCTTTTTAATAATTTAAGAGACCCCTATTAACCCTATTTTTTTGTACCTTAACCCAGTGGCATCTATTAGCGGACAATACCTAAAGTTCACCAACATAACGAGACACCAAATGGCGGCCTACACCTGTTATGCCAACAATGGAATAGCTCCAGTTGCCAATGCCACCTTCATAGTGGAAGTTCATTGTGAGTTTTTAAATTTTAACCATCAAACTTAAGGAAATAGTTAAATATTGCTTAACCCTTAGTTGCCCCCATGATATCGGTCTATAGACAAACTATCTATGCCGAGTACCAGAGCAGCGCCACTTTGGAATGCCAAGTGGAGGCCTTTCCGGAGGCGATTCGTTACTGGGAGAGGGCCTACGATGGCAAAATTCTAGATCCCAGTGACAAATATGGCATTGAATCATATCCAGATGGGTAAAAATAAGGTTTTTCAAATTTTTAAATATTTCTTAAATTTTTTTATTGATTTTGTTTAGGAACTTTAAGACCTCTATGCGTTTAACCATCAGCAGTTTGCGGAAAGATGACTTTGGTTACTATCACTGTGTGGCCAGAAATGAATTAAATGCCACGATGGTCAACTTTGAGGTGGCACGTAAGTTTCATGACTTAAATTATAATTATAAATCTATATTCTAAATATATATTTTTTAAAAAATTTTAGCTCAAGATCCAAACAGTGAGACACCCTATGTGGGCAACAGCATTAAAGTTTATGGGCAAAGACCACCAGAAAGTGAATGTCCAGTTTGTGATCAATGTCCAGATCCTAGGTGGGCTTTCTAGTTTTAAATTTAAAAATTTTCATTAAGAAAAATATATTTTTTTTTAAATTTTCTAGTCTCTACCAATGCAAGGACTCTATATTGAATAATTTTGAAATACAAGCCACTGGTAATCTCAGTTATCCTGGCTTACCAAAAAGAAAAAAGTAAGTATTAGAAAATTAATATTTAAAAAAATAATTTTTAATAATTTCTCTTCCAAAAAAGCCTGCTATTTATATGCTGTTGGAAAACCAGTTTTCCACAAAGTCGTCAATGAAAAATTTGGTTCCTGGTTGAGAGATCCTGCCCCGGAAAGTGATCGGGAGAAGACGTTCGTCACCAACGAGAACGATCCCTACAACCTATTTGAGTTTACAACTCGAATCCAGTATCGTATGAACAGTGTGCCCAGGCGAAAATATGAAATACCCGAGGGTTTCTATGTGAGTTTATAATAATATTAAATTAAAACTAAAAAACTAAAAATTAAAAAAAAAAAAAATAGGGCAATGCTCATGTGGTTTTCAATAATTCCTTCTACTATCATCAAAGAAATTCGGATTTGGTGGTCAAGCTGGACTTGACAAGCCTTTAAAAAGATAAGTAAGTTTTAAATAGTATTAAAAAAATATATAATTTATAAATAAATATTTAATTAAAGCCACACAATTACCATATGCCGGAGTTGCTGCTGCCAATAGACTTTATACCACGGACTATAACTATATGGACTTTAATGTGGATGAAGTGGGTCTCTGGGTGATCTATAGCACCTACAACTCTAATAATACATTGGTGGCTAAAGTGAGTTCTTAACTATTAAATTTTTTATAAAAAATATG
Source organism: Drosophila parabipectinata (assembly GCA_018153455.1). Classification (NCBI taxonomy): domain Eukaryota; kingdom Metazoa; phylum Arthropoda; class Insecta; order Diptera; family Drosophilidae; genus Drosophila; species Drosophila parabipectinata. Next base: position 6,073,733 of record JAECYA010000055.1, read on the forward strand.
AAGTTAAAAATCTTTTTAGTTGGATGCTGAGACCCTTAAAATGCAATACAATTTTAATATCACTTTGGATCACCATCAGTTTGGTGAAATGTTTATAGTTTGTGGTAACTTGTATGCCATCGATTCGGGAACCGATAAAAATACACAGATCCGATATGTTGTGGACTTGTATAAGGGAAAACTACTAAATACAAATCTGCCCTTTTCAAATCCATTTAGCCATACCACAACAGTGGGCTATAATCCCTTGACAGTGGTATGTGTTATTTAAAAACATGTCTTTAAAAAATATTAAAATTATTTTACTTTTTTTTAGGAACTCTACTCTTGGGACAAAGGCAATGCTCTCACATATCCCATTCGCTATAACGAACAGCGTCTGATAACCGACAACAGTTAGGTTATATCTTTGTTTTCATGATCTTTAAGATCTGAAACCAAGATCTGAGATATAAATCGCTCAAATCGCATTAGTCTAAGGCTTATTGAATAAATAAAAGAAACTGTTTTTTTTTTCTAATAATAATCGTGACTCTTTCTCTAGAGACTTGTTTGATATTTACCCTTATATCATTGATTTAAAACACTTGTCTGGCAAGTTGCTAATTGGTTGGAAAAGCATCAAGGGAAAGTGTGCGAAAATATGGAGGTGTGAACTGTTAATTGGCGAAAAAAGGTGCCACAAAATATATAGATCTTGAGAGGTAAATAGAGGTGTAATAGATAACCAGATAGTTCCGGTTTTGATTACCAGATAAGGGAAGCTCTAGAATCTAGATCATAAATCTAAAAACCCCGACCTTGAGTATTAAAACCACGCATATCACTGTTCCAGCTCATTAGCCAAGGTCGGAGTACTAATGTGGCAACCTGATCCCCTTTACCGGAATTCCCAGTTCCATTTAATGCATCCCACCATTCCCATACCCAGTCCCACACATCCTGTTCCAGGAGCACCTCTCCATTGTCAATTAGCTGCAATAATGTTGACATTATCCGGGGCCCCATGCCCTTAATTATGTTCTGCTTAAAAATGCCTGGAAAAGGCCACGAATTGCAGCAACAAGTCCTCCTACTTTTGGGAGGATTTCTGTGAGGTCCTGCCAACCCAAGGACCAAGGATGCGAAATGTGTGTGCGGGGGTTTTTCGGGTTAATTTGCAACCAGGGCCACACAGCTGTCACTTTTCAGGAAAGCGAGGTATGGGGTATAAATGGGGGGGATTGGATGGATGGATGAATGGATGGAAGTGAAGCCTTGCAGATTGACGGACTGGCAGAGTGACGGCTTGTCAATATGTACAGAGAAAAAACGTAGAGGCCCCCTCCAAGCCCCAAAAGCAGTGTGTTGTAGCAGGGAAAGCGTTTCGATGTTTGGCAGTTCGCTTGGAACACAACAGCCCATATTCGACACTTAGAGAAATTATTTATGGTATTTTTTAGATGTTAGAGACTCTAAGTTATAGTTTTATTGGAGTTCTTGGTTTTATAAAATATAGATTGAAAATAACTCAGTTTTTGTATAAAGATATTATCAAGAAACTAAAGGAGTCTAGTAGAAGTACCGGGTATCGGATAGCATATGGGCTTAATATGATTTTTTATTTTATTTGTCAGATAATTTAAAAGACTTTAATTCAATTTAATCTTGTAGAAACTTTAGTCTTAACATCTTAAACTATTATAATCATAGCTTTAGTATTAGTACCGGGTATTATATATATACTTAATTACTTATTACCTGTTTTTTAAAATACTTACTTATCCGATAAATTTTACAAAATGTACTATATGTACTAAATGGAAATATTCACAAAAAATAATAATCTAGTTTTAAAAGACTTAAGAAGTATTATATTATTAAAATAATTATTTTAAAAAACTTGTAGTACTATTTATCAATAATAAGACCTCTTTAACAACATTTAACCCTCAATCATCTTCAAATTACAAATAAAAGATATGTATATTATCTCACCCATTAAAAAACCTAATTTTAAAATCCAATAAACCTCAAAGCTCCCCTACTTTTCTCTCAGTGTTTTGCCGACCAGTTTTGTGTCGCAAAGTTCTCTGGGGAAAATTCTAGTTGCTGTGCGTGCCCCAACAAAGTCCCCAAGCTGGTTCGTCTCTCGTCAATTACGTTGCATGTTTGACAATTTGCATCTTTTTTTTTGTTCCCTCCATTCTTAGCCCATACTCTTCTTCCTGTTTCGATTTTTTCGTTTTTTTTCGGCCACCCCTTTTGGCCATTGTCTGAACAATTTGCAGCTGCATTTTCCCGATTTTCCAATTCCCCTAACGTGTGAAGCGATTCGGTTAACGGTACTCCTGTCACGAGTTGCGGTAACTTTGCGTGGGAGAATGCGAAAATGCCGAAAGAGAAGCTGAAATTGAAAAATTCCTAACGGTACTTGCGAGGAATTCCTTGAAGAGAATATAGTGGAGATTTTTTATAAAATAATAATAAAAATAAAAAAAAATAAAAATTATAAATAAAATGTATAAAAAATGGTTCTCTTTAAATATGTGTATAATAAACATAATGGTTTAAAGAAAAGCTTTTCAGTTTGAAGTGTATGATTATTATTACCTTTTATTCTGTCTTTAATCTAGAACTAGATTCTTGACTTTCAACCTTAATCTTTATTCTCATTATAATATCTTTATTATATTTCTCTAATCCTCTAATCCAGAGGTCGGCACCCCAATACATTGATATGATTTTACCGCATTAGTGTTAGTAACGTATAGCAGAAAGTAGGCTTTGAGCATGACGTTTCAAACACGTATACTGTGTGTGTGTGGCAGAGCTCGGGCAGAGAAATTTCCTATGCCCCCGAGATAGGGCCGTGCCGACCTCTGCTCTAATCTATGACCACATCCTTGGCTTTAACCCTTAACCTTACATTTTTAAAATTATTTCTTTTTCTCACATATTAAAATAAAATATTATAATCCCTAATACACCATCTTATCTTAAACCAGATCCTTGTCTCCGTACCTCAACCTTTACTCTGACTGGCCCCTAATTGATTTCCATTTAACCTTTTCATTTGAAGCCTTATTTTTCTATCTCAATCAATTAGAGTCGCCAAATCTGGAATCTGGGCTCAATTAAAAGGCCATCTTCTGGCAGTGACCATAAATCACTTGACACCGTTGGTCGACCTTTGGTCCTGCCATCCGGTGTGTCCTTCCTACTCCCCATGAATGTGTTTTGATTTATGCAGTTTTAAATATATTTCATTTCCGTACTGTTTTCATTTTTTTTTTTTTGGTTCTTGAATTTTTTTTTTGGCCAAATGCCAACAAAATCGTTTGACTGGCCTAATCCTCAGATTTTATTTTCCTTTTTTTTTATTTTTATTTTATGTTGAGGCAGGCCCATCTGGTGCCGTTTGTAAGGATAATGCGCTCTTGTCAAATTGCCAACAATGGGGCATAGGGGCTGGGAACAGCTGTTGGAGGCTAAGCGCATTTGGCAGTTGCTTTCTATTCCGCCGGAATCCGCTCCGCCGGAGTCCGTGGACAAACAATTTTCATGCTCGAGCGGTGCCATGTCCGCACCACTCCCCACTCCGTACTCGGCAGGAGCTTTCACTTCCTTAAGCCCATGAGCCACTACACTGATAGAATTATTTAAGTTTTTATTTATGTTATAATTTTTATATTTAAGAAACGGTTTTTGAACTACTTATCCCAGACAACACAAGTGTTACCCAATTTCAAAAAAAGATACAAAATAAATGTTTGTTTAAGATAATTCCCCTAAAATCCCTCCTTATCTTTATTAAAAGCTCTTCTAAGATACTTTTCCAAGATGTGGAACACTCTTTAGTGTGACCAGAAAAGCATGCAGACAACCCAAGTGTGACCCAATTTCAAAAAAAGATACAAAATAAATATTTGTTTAAGATATTTCCCCTAGAAACCCCCATTAATGTTTATTAAAACCTCTTCTAAGATACTCTTCCAAGAAAATGGAAAACTTTTAAATACAATTACCAATTTTCCTCAGTGCATTTTTCTCTTTGAATTGGCTTCCCTGTTTAGCAACAGTTTGCTTCATTAAATTGCAAACGAGCATCAAGTATCGAGTGACTGTCTCCAGAGGTGGGGGGGCTGGATATTCGTTATTTTTTTCCGAGGGGTAGAATGATTTTAGGAATCACTGAGAACCAGGGTGGATGAGGAGGTCGGTGGGTGGTGGGGATTAAATATATAGACAGAGCTGAGATAAAGTAGGTTGTAGGTAGGAAGCCATAATATACTTTCCAGTGTTTACGTTTTAATCAAAATGCAAAATGTAATTTGAAATTTTAACATGAACAACGTGAGCAGGTCACTGGGCCATAAAGTCCTCACAATTTCATGGCCCAAAGCAAGTCAGTGATGTCGGGCTAATAAAAAAGCTAAAAAATCGGTTAAATTTGTAAAAAAAAAGTTCAACATTTCAAAAAAGACATTTTCTGGGATAACTCTGTGATATTACAATTTATTATTAGAAATTTAATAAAATTATAATTTTCAAAAAAGTTTATTTAAAATGATTAAAATTATAGTTCTCGATTATTTTCGCGTGTTTTTAGATATGGATTTCTAGCAGCGATATCGATTGACTTTATGGCAATAAATGGCCACTATTCTTTTGATGTATAGCCTCGTTCTGTCCCAGGCTCTGAAAAGTGCAAGTCCATTTATCACTGTTTCTATCACATTTATACATGATTGTACGGAAACGAGCATTTCTCGTAAGTTTACATTGATCTGGCTTGCCTCTGATCTTGATTTCCTCGAAATCATCTCTTAAATTTTGATCTTCATATATCAAAAACACTGTATGACGATTTGGATCGGTGGTGGTCCTAAAAAGTCGCATTAGCGCACAAGCCTCCATAGCAATCATTTCCCATTCCCTTTTTACCGCTGGGGAGCGATGGTTTTTAGGAGGGATTTTTTGATCATTAAAATAAATCACATGCTTCTGAACAAATGATTCATTAGGGCAATTATTGGTCTTGGCAAATCTATTTACTCGTTTCCTTCCTGACAGTTCTCCATTTTCTCTACAAAGGTAATTAACAACAAGTTCGGATCTTCTTTCCAATTTCACATTCAAATATTCATAGACCCTTTCTGTAAACTTAAATTGGCATTCGTTTTCCAAATAACACGCCATCATTATGGGATACCGGGCACTTTCCTCAAGCTTCTTAGCATCCAGAAAAATATTAGCTGTGGTAATCACAATATAAGATCTCGGAGGACACTTGATATTAATAATATTTTGGGAATCTTCCAATTGTACATGGATTGCGTCCCTCGCCCCATATGTCTATAGAAAAAAATTTTTATAAATATTTGGTTTATGAAAAAAAAAGAAAATAATATATATCCTTGCAGTTTAGTTATAATTCCAATTGAATTTAATTTTTTAAAAAATTGCAAGCTTGTATCTAGAGGACTCAGATACTTTCTAAGATCGTAGATACATATTTTCTTCACTGCTTTGGATACTTTTCATTAAAATTATAATATTCCCTGCAAGGGTATACAAAATTTAGACTCTATTTAAACTCACTGATTCTAACAACACAAGGAACACTCCCAAAACTTTTAAAATATTTTCCTTCATTTTAGCTCTCGCCACAAGTATAGACTAAAGACTAAATTATATTATCTCACAGTTCGGCTTTTTATAGGAAATAGGTTATCATGAGAAGCTTCAAGTCAAGCTCAAGAATTATCAATAGAACATATTATGATTCATAATGGGTTTTATTAGTGTGACAGCTGTGACACGTAGTTGATAATCGCAGTTTTTTGGAATCTTTTTATTATAATTAATGAGAATCGAATTTAAGAAAAATTTCGTTTATTGCTCCAAGGGATTTCCCAGAAATGTTTTTTGGTAGTTAATCACTGCTCCAAATGTTCTTAAGTTTATTATATAAGATTGTGGGTTAATGAGGGTTCTGAATTTCTACTTAATTTGTAAATCATTTAATATTAAAATTATTTAGTCATAAAAGAGCCAAACTCTCAGACCTGTCAGAACTGAAAGCTGGCAGGGAAAGCAATTACTAAAGAGTCCAGCTTCCAAGGGTAAAGGCCGGGCCAATAATCATGGCCAAAGCTGCCAATCGTTGATGCGTTAAATTATTTCTCGTAATAAAGCCAAAGGCTGTCAGACAAGGGTGGCAGGTCAGTCAAGGGAGGGTAGAGGGGTCAAAGGACTATGGCAAACTTTAATGAATAACCCCGTCAAGTGGCAGAGATCACTTCAAGAGGCAATAACTTGGCTTAAATGCTCGTAAATTGAGACCCAAACTGTCCTACCTCGTTTGCCCAGCAAAATGAACAACAAATAGGTCTTTTTATTAAAACTTGAAACTATTTCTTAAAGGAATTCATATATATAATATACATATATTTTTTTTTTTTTTTTGAGAAGTATAAGTGTTTGAAAAGTTTCAAGTGTCCTTCAGAGACAAAGGAGTTGAAAAGTTATGGAATGGTATGCAGAAACTTTTTAGTTTTTAAATACTTTTCCAATAAAAGCATGTCTTTCTTTGTTTCTAGACTGTTTTAAGGGAGAAGTTATCGTGAAAATGTGTTATTGAAAAATTCTTAAAAATATTTATAAATATATTAAGAAATATTTTAGAAACTTTTCAGTTTAAAAGTCTTTTTCTTTTTTGTCTTTTGTAGCATCTTGAAAGTGACTTGCTTAATTCTTTTTTCATAATTAAGATTTTGTATTCATTCTTTTATTTTTAAAATCCCTATTTTTTCCCTATTTATTTATTTTTCCCAATTATTTATATTTAAATTTTAATCGTAGAAGTAGCCCTAGCAGTAGTTTGGGAAAAATAACTTTTATAAGAAGAAAAAGCAAGAGGTCCTTTGTGGATTAGACAATGCCCCTGATGGCTCTCGCCTTCGCCAGCTTTCTCTCCCATCACTCCCCCACTGCTTTCACCTCCACTTTCTCCTTCCCTTTCACCCTCTCTCTGATTTCTCTAGCATCGTGCCAAAGACAATGGGCCAACTGCACAATGTCGAGTCGGACAGAAACGACATCGGTCTCGAAATAAACCATAAACCCCCGACAAGTGGTGACCTCTATGGCAGACCTCCTCCCATCTCAGGTCTCTCTATCTTCCTGCCACCCACTTAAAAAACCTCCCCAACCTCCTCCTCCTCCTCCCCCCGTAAATTGCATTGTACTTTTAAATGCGTTAATTGAGTGCCACGAATTGTCTTTCAGAGTCTTTGCCTCTTGTTTCTGTTTTGGCATCTTTTGTGTTTTTTAGATTTTTTTTTTATTTTATTTTTTTTGGCCCCTCTAGTGGGACATTCTGGTCTTGTAGACCAACAAACAACAAATCAAAGTCAAATGGTCAACAAGGGTAACAAATTCTAAAGGGGTTTGCACTCTGCACTCACAAAATTAAACCGCAAGCCAAAGAAACCCAAAAAAATATACCCAACACACTTGATGCCACAAACTTTAATTGGAAATTCCCATCTTTATTTATTACTTTCTTAAATTAATTTTAAATACACTTCCTTTTTTTTATTAAGACCCTTATAAGCCACATTCTATAAGGGTCTTGCCAATTGAAATGTTGGCCAAAAACCCCTTACCCAGCTCGTTGGGCTGACACAGTTTGAAATGTTTCGCTTTGACACTTTTGCGTTTTATGGCCGCCAATAGAACTCATGCCCCTCTCGGTTCCCCTGTCCACCTTGCACCCCCTCTCCCATCCCCTATTGCACCCTACAACCCTGCCATTACTCCCCCTCCCAAAAATACCCCACCATCTGATACATTTTGTGCTAGGTGCACTTCAGTGAACGCATGGGAGTAAGCCAGAATACACTGTACAAAAAATTATGTAATTTAGCATTTTTAAAGGTTTTGTTTTTAGGTTTAAATTTAACTTTAAAGTTTGATAATTTTTTATTTTAATTTGTAAGGGGTTTTGAAGGTCTTTAATTACAATAGTTATTACTTGCTTTTTTTAAAGAAAAATTATAGCTTTGGAGTTGGTAATGTTTTAAAAGAAACAAAATATTAAAAAAATAGTTAAAAATGTGTTTTTTTATAACTAATAATAAGAGTTTATTTAAATTTATTTTCTATTAAATTTTCTATAAGAGCATAAATGACCTTCTTCTCATTACGATTTCGCTTTATATACATTTTTAAAGCTATTTTGAGAGATTTTTGATAATAAAGAGTATTTTATTTTAAAGAAAAGTATCTTATATCACAAAATTTATAAAAATGTTCAAAACTTTTATAAAAAATAGATAACTTTTCTTAGTAACTAAAACTTCTCCAAGTTAAGACTCCACACCTTAAATATTAATCTTTCTATTTTGTTTAGAATATTTTTCTCATCCCTCTTGTTCTCTCAGTGTATCCACTGACCAGTGGTAATGAGTCGAGCTCATGGCGCGTGTTATGGCCGTATGCGCTCATTAATTTCGCTTGAGTAAAGTTCAATAGGACACCCACCCAGTGCCACCCAGCACCACCCAACCATCACCACCCAGTAGCCCCCGTAGCACCACCAGGTGGCAGACAAAGTGCTGCAAATTTCAACAGGCGAATGAAAAATGATTTGCCAGACCGTCTAACAAATGGGTCGCAATTTTTGTTACGTGGGTGTGGCAATAAGTCCAGTGAGTTGCCAGTTACCAGTCTACCATCTACTACCAGCTGGCCAAAAAGCGCTGATAAGCAAAGCCCTGACCAGGCCAGGCCAGGCCGGGTAAGACCGGGCTAGGCCATAACAGGCCGGGTAAAGTAACTTGGTCAAAACGAATAGCCAGCAATTAGACAAAAGGCAAAGACGCCGCCGGCAGTTTCACAAATTTGTTAATGGAATGGCCAAAAAAAACAAAGAAAGGGGCGGTGGGCGGTGGACTAAAGCAAAACCATCGAGTCCTGCGATGTCCTGAATCCTGGGCTGGGTTAAGTAACTAACTAACGTGTCTCATGCGATCCAAAATCGATGACAACAACGGTTAAAGGGTGTCTCCTTTTGGTTTGGAGAATGTTTTGCGTTAAACGGACATCAATCCTCTCTTGAGCGGACAGGGAAAAATACAAGTATATAAAATAATAATTTAAATACTTTTTAGAGACTCAGTGTTTGTTGCTTAGGGGATTATGTATGAAGTTTTAAACCTAAAACCATCCTCAAGGTATTTTTTTTATGAAAGAACAAAGCAATATATTTACACCCTCTCTTGAGCGGACACCTCTAAAAAGTCATGTTTTAGCCTTTTTAAATTAGTAAATTAGTAGGAAGTAGCAGTAGTAGTAGTAAATTAGTAAAAAATGACTTAAAAATTGTACTTTTGATGTGTTTCTGGTATTCCTAAGAGATTTAAAATGTTTTAGATTATTCTGAGAGAAAAAAATTATTCTGATAAAAAACTAAAATATGTCAAGAAAATTTCTCACATCCTCTCTTGAGCGGACACCTGAAAATAGTCATTTTAACCTTTTAAGAGTAGAAATCCATAATTAAGAGCTCCAAGAATGAACTGTGTATTGTGTTTTTGGTATTATATAATGAAAATTTCTTAGATCCTCTCTTGAGCGGACACCTGAAAATAGCCATTTTTGCCTTTAAAAATATAAATCCATAATTGAGAGCTTCAAGGATGTGCTGTTGATGTATTTTTGGTATTTCAATAAGATTTGAAATGTATGAGACGCAAAATATAAAGAAAATTTTGCTAGATCCTCTGTTGAGCGGACACCTGAAAATAACCGTTTTAGCCTTTTAAAGGTAGAAATCCATAATCAAGAGCTTCAAGGATGTGCTTGTTCATGTTTTTTTGGTAATTCAATGATTTTTAAATGCGTGAGAGGTAAAATATAATGAAAATTTCTTAGATCCTCTCTTGAGCGGACACCTGAAAACAAGCATTTTAAGTTATTTTAGCCCTTAAAAGTAGAATTCCATAATTAAGAGCTTCAAAGATGTGCTGTTCTTGAATGTTTGGTATTTCAATAAGATTTGAAATTTACGGGAGGTCCGGGGTACCGTACGGGATATGGGATAAGGAAAATTTCTCAGATCCTCTCTTGAGTGGACACCTGAAAAAAAACCGTGTTAGCCTTTTAAAGGTAGAAATCCATAATCAAGAGCTTCAAGGATGCTTGTTCATGTTTTTTTGGTAATTCAATGATTTTGAAATGTGTGAGAGGTAAAATATAAAGAAAATTTCTCAGATCCTCTCTTGAGCGGACAGTAAAAAAAATAAATTTTTTTTTTTTTAAATTAATAAAAGTTGAAAAATTCTAGGAGTTTGTTGCAGGAGTCTAACTGTTTGAAAGCCTTAAAATAAGTTATTTATTTTGCCATTTAACTTTTAAAAGTTTAGTTTTACAAGTTTCTTAAATTTCTCCTCCCTCTCTTAAGCGGACACCTAAAAAAATTCCTCAAAAAATAGACGGTTTTGGACAAAATTTGAAATTACAAGTTCTTACTAAATTTTAAGTAGATACTAAATATAAACCACAAAGTTCTTTGGTAGTCTTTGTTTCCTGAGACACCCTGTTAGCCAGATAGCACCACTATGTATTGACATTGACAAATCTATGGCTAACACGGCCCAACTTGGCCAACAAAAACAGCGTCAGCTAACTGTAATCAAGTGACAGGACTGAATACTGGGAGTTGTCAGGACTTGCATTTTATCAACATATTTATGTGTCGGTCAATATGTTTGAGTTTTCAATTAATTTCACCGCGCCTTACGGTATGCAATCACCTGCCAAACTGATAAGGCTCGACACCCACACACAGACACACAATTCTGTAAATATTTATTTATATTTATGTACGTGTGTGTGTGTAGGGTTTTGGCCCAGTTAAGTGAATACTTTTCACCTGGCCAAAAGCAAAAGGTAGACGACAAAAAAACAAAAACTGCGGACATTTCAATTTCAATGCAAAATAGCTGCGAAAAGAGGGAGGAGTTTGGAGGTGGAGAGGGGCTCTATACAGAAGCTGTGGCAGTTACTAGTGATAGACACTGAAAGAAATATATATATATATTTTAAATAAATTTTAAAAATTCCAATAAAAGCTTAAAAAGCTTTCTTGTAAGATTATTTAAATCCTTTATTTATTTTTTTACTAAATCTTTTCTTTTTTAAAAATTACTTCTATATTTTTTCAAGTGTAAAATCTCTACTGTTGCCCTTAAATACTACAACCGTGTAGATGGTTTCGTCAACTTCAAACATTTTCCACCATAAATACAAGACTTTAGATGAAATGTAACATGAAAGACACCCACACACATAGCAGAGGCGACATGGAAAGAGACGGCTAGCGATAAAGCGTAAGAGATGGCAATACCAACAAGAGTAGAGCCCGAAGAAAGGGTAAGGATTGGGCTTATAAAGTATTCATATGAACATGCTTGGACCCAAATGCTTGTTGCCTTTGAAGGGCAACAAAAGAGCCAAATGGAAACAGTTTCGTGCACATTTCTATAAATTCAAAGTTGGCCGAAAACAGAAAGTACCTTCCCTCCTGAGAGGAGAGGGGAGAGGGCAGGGCAGGGCAGGGCAGCTAAAGGCGGTTCTCAGCCAAAGAATTTATGCAAATTTTCCAAAATGTTCAACTGTTGCTTTCCTCCAGCCAAAAGGGGGGAAAGTGTAGCGAAATATAAAGCCAAAATAGATACATATGTATGTACAGGTCCTTGTGGGTTGGCCTTTCTGACCTTCCAGATCTTTATGATTTTGGCTTTTATTTCTTAAAAAAAATTATAAAAAAATAAAAACGGAAATTAAAACTGGCTCAAATGATTTATTATTTTAGCTTCTTGCTTTAAGGGCTTAAAAAAAAAAAATTAATGTATTATTCCCAACAGGAATGGAACCTGGATCGAGCCCGAATTATCATTTAAAATTAATATCTTATTTCTTACAGGAAAATAAGGGGGGAAATTTTTAATAAAAAAATTGTTTTAAACGAAAACGCAAAACGTAACGCAACTAACACGACCAATGATTTTAGCTTCTTTGTGTTATTTCTTAAACAAAAATAAGTAAAAAATAATGAAAAAAATTAGTTTTAAACAAAAATGAAACCTAACTCAAATAAGAAAAGCTATTTTATGCTTAATATCCCAACAATAAAAGAAGAAATAAATTAAATTAGTAACTAATACATCGATAGACTCCATAACCAATAGTTTAAAAATCAAAAGACTGAAAAGATATCACATAATCGATCTCCCCGATAGATATGTAAATACAACCAACTAAAAATACCTATTTCTCCTAGGAAAACTCCTATTTCTGTTAATTTAATATTAATCATAAAATGTACTTATTTTTTTCCACAGACAGATTGTAAATAAAAGAAGATTAAAAAAATACTTTTCCATTTAAGCTTTTATGAAAGTTTTGTTGTTAAAAATTTATTAAATGTTTAATAAAAGTTTTCAATTTTTTTTTTGTTGCCATTGAAAGTTAATTTAATGGCCAATACACTTCAATGGCATCCACTTGAAGCGTTTTCATTTTCAACGATTTTTAGCCTCTCGAAGTCGGCCACTTAAAAATATGAAACAATTTTCAAAATTCATTTGGAATGCAATAAAATAATTCATAACTTTTATGGTACCACACCCGAACAGAGGTGAAGAGGGCAAGGAAGTGAAAGCAAAAAGGGCAAAGAGCAGGTCACAAAAGTGTACGAAGAGTGTACGATTACGGAAATAAATTGTGAAAAATACTTGGTGAAAATAATCCGGCGGAATCCCCGAAATCATTGCACAGTTAGGGCGAGAACTTTGCAACACTTGCCACACACATACAGTTTCTGTTAAAAGTATATACATATATGTGAGTATATGCATGCATTCAAGTGCTGTTGCAACTGAGAGCTGCACTTAAGCCACGCCCACCCAACGCCCGCCCGCCCATATGTTGATACTGCCAAAGGGAAAAACTAAAATATAATAAAATAAAAATATTATTATTATCCTTTCATTTTCAAGTGCTTTCCATTGTGTGAGTGTGTTTACTGTGTGTGAGTGCGTATATGAGGGTGCATAAATTTATGATACCCCATGGAAAACAGAAAGGACCAAGGACCAAGAACCGAGGACCAAAGGATGCTGGCAAACTGAATCCTAGAGCACATTAGTTGGCAAATTGGGGAACTAGTTCAATTAATCCGCTCGACTGAAGTTTGGCTAGCAGCAGGAGCAGCAGGAGCACCAGGAGTAGAGGATCCCATCGAGTCCTGGAGTGCAATTGAAAAGTTCCCACCCAGCTTCACGACATTTCTAACTTTTATGCACTGAGAGAATGGTCACAGGGAGTATTAACTTGTAGACATGAGACTTTCTTAATGATAGTATTTTTTTGTAGAAGGATTTCATATTTTTACTTTTAGTATTTTTTTTATTCATAACCGGTACTTGAGAATATTTGAAATTGAAATTGGTACTTGAAAATTATTTGTATGTTTCCTATTTGGTTATTATTTCTTTTCTAAAGAGGCTCTCTATGAGTATCGGGTATCATATAAATACGTAGTTGAATATTTTTCAGACAATACTTTCTTTCTCTCTCTAAACAAGATTGTTAAGTACCACTATAAGTACCAGGTATCATATAATGTACATTTGGTATTTTATATTCCATTTATTTCATACATCAGAGTACCTGGTTATAAGTACCTGGTATCATATAGTTCTAATAAAAAACACTTCCAATTCTTCAAAAGCCATCTTTAAAGATAAAAAAAGTCGCAAACTATGAAACAGATGGTCTCAAAATATTTTTCAGATATAATAGCCATTGTAATTATCCTTAAAGCCGTTGTCCTTTTAAGTAAAATGTATTTAAAACTGAGATCCTTTATTTTTTCTCTCTAACCAAAAGGTAATTAATCACTTTACTTCCTCAAACAATTTGCATCTGCCTGGCGGAAGTTGCCTTTCGCTTCCTTGAATCCTTCGCTGTATTTCTGTGTGTGTGTGAGAGTGTGTCCTTTTTTCATATCCTTTTTAAATAATACACCTCAGCAACAAGCACTCGGTAAGTGGTGACGTACTTTTTTTTTTTATTTATTATTTTTCTTTTTCCGTTCTTTTTTTTATTTTATTTCTTTCTTTTTTTTTTGTTTTAAGGACTCGGACAAGTGAATATGGTAAAGTGGCAGAAATGCGGCCTGTATTTGCATGCAACATGGAAATGGGAAATGGAAAATGGAGAGAGACCAAAGAACATGGAGCAAGGATAACGGAGAGTGGAAATGGGAAATGGGAAATGAATGAGTGGGACAGCAACAAGCTGCATGTGTGTAAATCCATTTATGCTCCAGCGCATTTATAGCCAATTTAAAAGCCCAGAGAGTTGCGCCCACTGCCAGGATAAAGGTGGCAGGATGGTCTGGGTGGGTTGCCAGCGGTGCTTGGTAGGATAATGATAGTTGGATATGCCACTGACCAGGGGGATATATCATTTACACAGTGCCCCATCACCCGCCATTCTACAACAATTGGTGGCCCAGCGTTGATTTGTGGTAAATGGCTCTCCATGCTCTGATCCTGCCTTCCGCCCCCACCACCCCACCACCCCACACTGGCCATATCCTGGCCATGTCCTGGGCATTCCATTTGCATTGCGGGCCATTTAATTGCGCAGTTGCCGCATGTTTTACGACCAATATGCATAACATGGCATCCACAGTCACATTCGACATTCGTCGAAGGACTCTAAGGAGAGAGAGAAAGAGAGAGGAAGAGGAAGAGTGGAAAAGCAAAAAAACGCGGCATACTTTGCTGCGCAAGCAGCGTCGAATATCCTTGTGCCAACACACACAAGCACTAAGAGCAGGCAGCACTGCAAAAATAATCTAAAAAAATATATATGATTTTTTTTATAAAAGGCCTTTAAAGGATATAAATAAGTATCCTTTTAGCCTCTTATTTTATTATTTTCTCTTTTAAATTTTATTTCAGTTATCCCCCCTTTTATTTTCCAGTGCATTTACCCCATTGATTCAATCGCATAACTATGCAAAATTACGCTTATTGAGTCTTCAGGAAATTATAACAAGCACTGGGGTTGGGGCTGGGGCTGAGGATGGTCCTGGTCCTGATCCAGGTCCTGGTAGTGGTCCGGGCATAAGCAGGAAGGATATGCTATATAAGTAGCCCACTTATCACTCGCTTGTTTGTTTATCTTGTTATACTTGCTATTTGTTTTACAACCAATTTTTCACTTTTCTCCTCTTTTTTTTTTTGAAGGATTTTTTTTTGTGAGGGAATATGTTACAAAGTGTTTTGAAAAAATGATGTTATTTGGTTTAGGTTTAGTTTATAGGGTAATTATTATAGTAAGTAATAATACCTGGTACTCGGGGTAATATAGACGTATATATATTAAATAAGTTATCCGTTTTAAGTCCCTGGCTATTTATCTTTATTTTATAAAATTGTTTAAGAGTTTTTAAGGGGCGTTTATAACATTACTTTGTTGATATTCATACCCGGTACCTAAGGCATACATGGAAGTTTATTTTAAGAGTAGGATTTTTTATAATAAAATATATTAGAAGTATTATTTCTACTATTCATATTCTTTTCTCAGAAGCTTAAGGAATTAAGTAGGTAATTTGTTAGATTATTGGATAATTCTTATAATCAGTAATAATATCCGATACTTGGGGTGATATTTTCATAAAGAAAGTTATCCGTTATAGCTCCCAAACTATTATTCTCTGTTTGAGAAAATTTTCAACAGTTTCTAGGGAATACTTTTCCTAGATAATATTCCCTTTTCCCTGATAATATTCATACCCGGTACTCAAGAGACACATGGAGTTATATTTTAAGACTAAAGGAATAAGTAAATAATGTCTACAAGAAATATTACTCAAACTGTTCATACCTGGTACTTATAAAAGCAAAAAAAGGAAACCTTAATTGTATAAATAGTTCTTTAAAGACTTTAAACCTTAAAAATAAATAAGATAAATAATAGTACTCACTGGTTCAAGTTGCGCTCGTTGGAACCCGACTGGCTCTGGACATTGTCCGTGTGGCGTCGCTCCTTGTGGACAATGCCCATCAGCTTCATCCATGGATTGTTCTGGGAGCCATGGCCTCCCATGCCGCCACTCTGCCACATGGTCATCTTGGCGGCTGTTGGTCTGCACCTCCTTGGCCTCGGTTCGAAATTGTATAGTTATAGTTTGTAATATTTGTATGTGTATTAGTTATAGTTATAGTTGTTATTGAAACGCACTCGCGATTTTCGAGAAGAAACCTTGGCGTTGAGGAGGAAGTTTCCAAATGAAATTTATTTTGTTTTCAGTTGAGAGAGACGAAAGTTAAATTCCTTATCCTTTTGTTTTCTTTTCGAAATTAAAAGAAATGTATTTTTTTTTCTTTATTTTAGAATCTTTGTTGATTTTTTTTTTTATTTTTGTTGGATGGAATTGAACTAAGAGACTTGCTATGCTTGGGCGGCTGATGTTGCTCTTGCTTTTGCTTTGCTTTTTGCAATGTTGCTTTGGAAGCAGCCTTTTTGGTCGTTTTGCTCGATATTTTTTTTCGATTTCTGTTACTTTCTTTTTCTTCTAATTTTTTTGAGCAAAGATTCTCTTGTTCTTGGTTTCTGGTTGGTTTCTTGGCCTAATATGTCTAAAATTAAGAATCACAATGGGCGTACAACTTATCCTTTTTCCCCTTCTCTCTCTCTCTCTCTTAGTTTTGGTTTATATTTTAGAAATATATTAAATTAATTATTTGTTATATTTTAGGGGGTGTTCCGTTGTTTGTTAACCAAATTTGTATTTTATTGCTAATTATTGTTGGGTCTCTCGGCTTGTTGATTTTAATTCAAAAAATTCCCCTCCTTGTATATTTTGTCTTCTAGCTAAATTTTGCTGGCCAAAGATTCTGTCAATGAACTCATTAGTTATCGATTATAATCGAAATCGATCGATTATTTTTTAAAACCAAAAACTTGTAAAGTAGAGCTTTTAGAATTGAATAAATTCATTTCTAAAAATTATATTATTAATTAAAAAAGACCAATTATGATGTATTTTTTTAGGCTTCTTTTTTGGTAATTTTTTAAAACTCTACTTTTATTTAGTTTTTGGTTATTTCAGGTTATTTTCGTACAATTTATTTACAGTGTATCCGTAGTTATGTACAACATTTATTTATTATTCGCTATGTTCGATTGCTTTTTGGTAGACTTTGTTGTTATTATTGTTATTTATTTAATTTTTTTATTTTTTTTTTTTGTTTTTTGTTGTTGCTTTGATAGTTGTTGTTATTATTATTGTTGATATAGTGCTTAGGGCAGGAAGGCGATTTATTGACGATATGAGAATTTACTTTTTACACAGGCAGCTGAAAATAGAACAAAATATTAATTTTTAATAAAAAATAAAATATTTTAAAATTAGTTTTATAATATAACGAAGTGATTATTATATATTAAAAGGAAATCAATGGTTTTATATATCTATATATAAGTCATTTTTAAATCCAAATCCTACTAGAAAACTAACTTATAGTCTTTTAACTTGAATAATATCATATATATATGTGTATACCCCCCTTAATCCTAGGTCCTCTCTGAATATAAAGCCATTAATATTAGCATATAAATATACATCTGTTTGTTAACCCATGATAGCCAAACACAAAGCTATCCATTGACTCAATTATGTCAACAGACTCTGAATACGAATCATCGTTTGGTTATGGCTTATGGGAATGCCTCAATATATTTGCAATTTTCAATGTACGGCCACTGGCTTATAAACACACACCTACACTATACAAACATAAAGATACCATACCACCACCCCAACCACCACCCTCCGAATTTTCCCGCATTTTCCCATTTTCCAAACGTTAAGCAGTTGTTGTCTGCCAAATCTGACATGGAACATGAGGGGCGGCAATTCAGGAGGAAATTCAAGGGGTGTACGTTTGAGTGAGGGGTGTCCAAGTCTGTCAGTCTACTAAGTACTTGCAGCACACCCACTCACACTTACATACCAACACCCATCCACCCACTCCCATCCAAGGTACACCTACACACACACAGATGGCTTTTGGTGACTGGAGCGTGTGCACATTTGCAATGCCATCAACGTCGCATCGAGCACATTAAGAAACCATTCCGCCTCGAATCACACCCCATAACGCCCATGACGCCCATTCCGTTGGACACCAAATATAACCTCAGAATATGTAATTATAAAATCGACAGGAGAGAGACAAATATTGTACCGACAGCTTATAGCGACAGCTACGATACCCAATAAAATGTGGTTAAGGTCATTGCAGAGGAAATTGTTGCCTGAAAAGGCTTTTAAAAGAAGCATAATATAAAAATAATAAATTAATTATTTAATAAAAAACAGTGCCCTCCTCCTCGATTCTCATAGGTGGCACCTAAGCAGCGCCAAAAATCGGAAATAAAAAAATAAAAATTGAATTTTTTATGGAAAATAATTCATAAATTAAAAGGAACTAATTTTTAGAAACAGCGCCCTCCTCCTCGATTCTCATAGGTGGCACCTAAGCAGCGCCAAAAAATTAAAATAAAAAAATATAAATTGAATTTTTATGAAAAATTAAAAATAACCAATTATTAAAAAAAGCGCCCTCCTCCTCGATTCTCATAGGTGGCACTTAAGCAGCGCCCAAAAATTCAAATAAAAAAAAACTTAATTCGATTATTAATTTTAAAAAATGTAAATTCTCCTAGTTTTTAATGAAAAGTAAACAATATTATTTAGAAACATATTAAATCCAAAAAAGAAGCATTAAAATAAAGAAAATATATAATTTAAAAAGCCAATAAGGAGAGCAAAGCCTGGCAATGCATTTCATTTCTGGCCAAAAGGCTTAACTGACAAATATTAAAAGAAAATTTTATAAAATAAAAAGGATATAGAGAGAGAGAGAGTGGCAGGATATATAAAGAAAAAGGACTCAACTTCCGCTTGAGCTGCAGTTTCATTTTGCAACTCGGAGCATTTAACCATTCGCCATTCACCAATTTTGTCAGATTGCAGGGTTCAGCCGAGCGTGCGGAAAGGATGGCAAGGATTCACAAGGATGTGGATAAGGATATATGGGGATGTAGAGGGAGCTGAGCTGCAGCACATTCTAAAGACTACTTCTGGCACTTTTTTTATGGCTTTTGTTGTTGCAGTTTGTCGCCCGTTGGCTGTCGCCTGTCGCCTTCAACGATCTGTCAACGTCAACGGTGCGTATGATAAATTTTTATTGTGCATCCGCCCCATGTCTGGCACATTTCGCATTTTGAATATGCCACACGGCTGCCACTTTTGCAATTTAAACTAATTATTCTCCATTGGCATGTCACAGGGCAAGTGCCACAAGCATCTGCATTATTTACACAAATTATATCGCATTATAGGCACCTGTTCTCCCTATCCAATCGACTTGTGTATGGCCAGTGGAGAGCGGAAAGGATTAGGCGCCATGTCCTGTGGCTGACCCATCCTGCACCTCCCAACGGGGCAACTGCAATAAATAAGCTTGCCACACCAAAAAGAACCACAAATAAAATCCCAAAAAAGGAACTCTGTTAAGGGCAGAGAGTGACCCGGAAGCAGAGATAAAGAAAAGTGGATAAGAAACCAAGAGGCAGGGCAACAGGATGCAGAAAAAGGTCAAAAGAATGGAATAAGAATAATTGAAAAATAAAGTAGGTTTGCAAAAATAGTTGAATATTATTTGGAAGTAAATTTTAAAAATAAAATAATTATAAAAGAGTATTTTAGTTAGAATCTTATAAGCTTTAAAATATCCTTTAGTTAGCTATCCTTTAGCTAGGAGTCTATCTGACAAGCTTAATCATTAAATTCTTAAATTGCAAGAAATATTATATATTAAATAAATAAATTTAAAAAGGACTTTAAAAAACCTCCCATAAAATATAACCTTTAAATATTTTCCCTTCCAAACACCCTCTTTTAAACTCTGGCAGATGAAAATTGCCAGGACCTCCTTGCAGAACCCAGCCAGGACCTAGGCAGGACTATCAATTTGATAAGCCAAAAGGTGGGTCGCGGCGGCAATTAGCCGGCGAACCAAAAACTCGAAACCAGGCGGAGCTCGACTGGAATTTAAATAGACTGGTAATTAAGCGGCGTTGTCACCTTGACACCACCCCAAAAGGGAGGTGGTGGGGGATAAACTGCCACTCTGCCACCCAAAAGAAAAATCAGAAGCAGAAATTTTTCCCACATGAATCGAAGGAAAAGGGAAGCTAAAAAAAACTTTGCGAAAAAAAAGTTTAAAAGAACGAAAGGATTTTTCCGGTAAAAGGTGGAAACCAGGTGGAAAGGATATTTAACAAAGTAGCGGAAAGGATACACAACCACAAGAAGGCAAAAGTTTCAGCTTATGGCAATTAACTTTTGGGAAATCAATAAAACAAAAAATGTTAAATATATTTTCACGCTTTTTATATGTAATTCCTATTTTTTAATTAAATGCCTAGCCCGAGGGTGCAATGTAGGAAAATAATAATTATTATTGTAATTAATGGCATAATGTCAGTATTAATTAAAACAGTTTATTATTATTATTATTTTTTTTCATTTCAAGAAACAAATGAATAAAATTAATTATTGAACCAGAAGCGTTTGTCAGCTAATTAATTACAATTTTGCCATAAAAATGTTGCCATTTCTAGATGAATCATCCGGCTAGACAGGATACAGGATACCAAATAGCTTTATTCGTCATTGAATATTTAATTGGAAAAATTATGACAGGAGTTCCCAAAGGATATGGAAAGTTTGAGTTGCCGGGGGCAACCTGTCGGTTGGCAGGAGGACCCGCAACATCGTTGGATCAATAGCCAGTTAGCACTTGCCAGCTTATTAAGTTAAAATGGTAAGCTTTTTTTTACTTTTAAAAAACAAAAAATAATAATAATGATAATTTTAATTCAAAGCCGCCAAAGAAGAAGCTTTCGAAGAAGGAGAAGGCCCGTTTGGAGGCCGAACAGGCGGAGCTAATGCGGATCGAAATGGAAAAGGAAAAGTCAGCTTTCCAAAAAAAAAAATATAAAATATATTATTTCCAATAATCCTTAATCCTAATAGAATGAAAAAGCTAGAGGAAGCTAGGCAGCGTAAGAAACTGGAAATGGAACAGGCCCGACATCGCCAGCAACAGGAGGTGGCCGAAAACAGGATACGCCGAGCTCAGTTGAAGGACAGCATGCTCTTCTTCGACTCCGTTCGGACCGCCATCGAGGCCATCAAGGATGGAGAGCGGCACGAGCGGGACTGGGAGAAGTTTATGCGTTGCAATGGCCTACCCAATGCCGCCAGTCCCAGTGATCTGAGGAAGTACATCCATCAGTGGCACACGGATATTGCCAAAAGGCAGCTGGAGTCGCGCAACTGGCTGCTGAGAACGGATGAGAGGACCCTGCTCACCCAGGACGCCCAGGTGCCGGACTTGACCAGGATATCGTTGCGCCAGCAGCAGGGCTCACTGGGCGATGTCTTTGCCCAAAGGATCAAGGAGGTGCTGGGGGTGAGATGACTTCATACACCATAAGAAAACTTTAGACACCATCTTGGGTATTAATTTTTTGTTTTTTTTTTTTGAAGATCCTCAACGAACTTGATGATATGCTGCCTTTTAAACAACGGTCTATACATGTGGCTGCCGATCTCGTTAAACTTAAAACCGAAATGAGAGTTTTTTTGAGACAACATCTAGATGAATTTACCTACAAAACCATGTCACACATAGAAAGGGATATGGAGTGAGTGAAAACTTGAAGAATTAATATATTTTATGACTAATCCAAGACACTCTTTACAGAATCGATAGACCTGGAGTATCAAAACACATCTACAGTTCAGATGTCTTTCAAAGTTTCGTCTGGACTTTCTCCAAAGATGCACAAATGTTAGTTATATATATAATATTTAATATTTATAATATTTATATTTTCTAGAGCCATTAATCCCAAGGCCCGCATTGGGGAGCAGTCTGCCCATAATGAGATCGATTTTCCCACAATCGAGATGCAAATTTCTTTGCCGCCCACTGTCCACTTACAAAGCTCTGCTTTGAGGGGTTTGTGGTTGAATTATGATCATTTTAGTGATTATTGTGCCAGCTATAGCCTCAAACATGCTAGATCTGCCAATGCCAGTAAGATTTCATTAAAAATTCTCATCAAAACTTAAGATTTTTTGATTAAAACATGTTTAAACATGATTTTATAGCCGATAGTTTCTATATCGATTAATTATCGCATTTTTTTAAAAAAGATATCCTTCGGCAAACGAAACGCGAGTGGCGCAAACGAAAGGAGATCCTTCAGGCCATGTTGGATGAATGTGGCCGGGAAATCCCCCTATCCGAGTTGGAACAACTAACCCAGGAACAGCACTCGGCCAGTTCCCAGCCGCCAAAGGAGAAGACCTATGACGTGGACAAGCTGTATGCCGAGTACGAGGATGAACTAAGTAAGGCCCATCGCAGAGCCATCGGACCAGAGGCCTATGGAATGCTGGAAACGGATGTGAATCTGCGAAAGTACAGGATTATTGGAGGAGTCTATTGCATTGACTTTTTGGAAACACCTCAGCAGGATAAGCAACTGAATGCTAGATCTTTTATACGAACAAGTATGGGATAATTATGTTGGCTTTTTCTTAGAATTTCTAATTATTTTACTTCCAGTTACTTCAGCCAATAGTCTCATCCATAAAGAGTATTATCAAACATATAAGCCCCCGCCACCTGTACTGCCCGGAGTCCGACGTCTGCCGGAGGAAATCGAGGCTGAAATGCGAATGATTGAAGCGGCGCTGGACAAGCTGGCTTTAGTGACACTACAGTAAGTGGCTTATATACTTTTTCAACAAGAAATATATAAAATATATGTGTATATAGATTACCGGATTCTGTGATCTGGTTTGAGCCTCCAGTTGCCTGTCGCTGGGAGACACATGTGGAGACTCTGGAAATGGAACTGGCGGATGGCATGATGCCGGATACTAAGAAAGCGGAAACCGAGGCAGATGTCGACGCAGATGCCACTGGAGCTGTGAGTGGCACGGCGGCGGGCACCACGGCCACGCCTACAGAAGCCACACCCCTATCCACGCACGCCCAGCCGAGTCCTTTGAAGAGTTCGCCGCGATGCCCGGCGAGAATGCGTTCTCAAAAATCGGATAACCAAGGCAACTCCCAACAGCAGGTAAGGGTTTCTAAATAAATTTTAAATAATATATATTTATATTATATTATATATGTATATATATACTTCCTAGATCCTTCGAGAGATTAATGACTTTGATCTGCGTGCCATACCCAGTGATGTGGACTTGTACGGTTTGGTGAAGGACTTTGTGGTGCCGCGTTTGCCGCAAGGATTCTGTGTGCGTTTGGAACAATCGACTCCGTGCTCAGAAAGTGGATTGCGGCAGAGGAGAGTCATGTTCCTGGCGCGGCAGACGCACATTCGTTTGGGCCAGGCGCAGGCATCGAGTGTTGGCAATGCCGAAGACCCCATAACCAGGCCGGAAGACCTGAATTTGGGCACGAAAAGCGGCCTGGGGGCAGAGTTCTTGGACACCGATGAGCCGGCTGAGCTATTTCCACCACTTTGTTTTGATAAACTTTTGAAATTCCGGCAAATGGCAGCCCGTCCGGTTGTGCAGGTGGGCGGTTACCTGTTCTCGCAGCTAATCGAGGACATGGATCGGTTGTGGAGACTGCAGTTGCCCAGGGAACAGCAGGAGGAGATTATCCAACAGATTTCTGAACAACTTTCACCAACAGGATCCAAGGGGAGCGATGGTGGTGGGTATTTTTCAATTAAGCTAACGATATATTGCTATCGATATGCGCCATCACTAATCCAGTGAGCGATAGTGATCGCACTTCATAGATAGTAATGGACACTTTGAACCGATATTTATATCGATAGTTACTTTTCCTCAGAATTGTTTTTTATGTTTTTTCAGAAAAATTGCCGTCACTAATTCAGGGATCCATAGTGATCGCACTTTATAGATATTAATTGATATTTTAACCGATAGATATCGATGAACTCAAGCTTTCAGACTATATTTTTTTTAATGGTTTTAATAAAAAATCCTATAAATTCACAGCTGAGAAGGATGGCCGGGAAAGGGAAGGATCCCAGAACCTGAACGATCTTCCCGAGGACATGCAACCCCTCAGTCAGGAGCTGGTGGATGTCCTGCAGCCAGCCACAGCTGCTGCTGCTTTCGCCTACTACACGGGCATATCCTTTGTGAAGGACTCACAAATGCCGTCGGAGACAGACGGCGAGCAGGATAACGCCACCAGCAAACGCTCCAACAGCATGGACAGCAGCGAGGACGACGAGGATGATGTGGATAGCCTGGTGGCGTTGCTGGAAGGTGCCGGCGGCACCTCCACAGCTGGGAATACGCTTCACGACCTCCTGGGTCCTGCCAGCAACAATAACACCAGCGACAATACCAGCGACAGCGAAAGGTAACCAAACAGGGCACTCAATAATTGACAGTTTGATTGATCAGCGGTCCATTAAACAAACCCCCGATAAGGGGGGGGTGGATAAGGATATGGTAGCCCCCACACTATATATACATATATCTATTTGATTTTCTATACAATATCCAAAGCAAACAAAGGAAAAGCACGGCGGCCGCCCTGACCCAAGGAAAGTGGAGTACTCGAGATGTTCACGATACGAAATTTAATGAGGATAAGCTATCCATACAATTTCGTACAGGACGATTGGGTTAGTGAGATGATGTGACTAGGATTCTATCGAACTGTACTTCAAAATTTGTTTTGTAAATATAACCAGGAATATTTGGATTTGCGTTGAACAAGTATAGCAATATGCCGTATCAAACTTGGGACTTGAGACCGGATATGAAGAAGTGAGAATCATAAAATATCCATTATCCTTTTTATAAAACATTCATTTGCTTGTTAGTCCTGGTACTATAATTTTCAGCTTTACTGCATCGCTCATCAGCTTGGACATGACCATTACGGAATTCGGGTATACGGTTAATAACTTTCAAGGCGGCAGCACTCAAGGCATCACGGATATGATTGGCAAGACACTATCGTTGGCGGAATTGAAGGCCACCTTAATTCTATCGGCTGTGGACATTTTTCCTGACGAGGATGCCTTCTGCTATACGGAGGGATCCTGCGAGAAGAACTATGTTATGGAAATGCATTGTTATGCCTGTCTCGCCACGTTGGCACAATCGCATAATTTTAGTTGGTCGCGTTGGAATCTTCTGGCCGGATCCAGGACAGCGGTCCTGCTAGTTCGGGAACTGATCGAGGGTAAGAAGGTCCCGTACTACTCGACTCTGTTGGTAACGCCGCTTAAAACCTCAATTATCGACTGCACCGAAGTGTCGGCCTGTTTTAACGCCGTTGGCATTCCCGGAATGGAGTATTATGCCGATTTGTATCAACTTTCGCAGGCCCATGCACAGCCGGGAAGTTTGGCAAAGCAACGGACAATGAATCCAGTGCTCAGGGATAACATTTCTCGGATATTGATGGGAATCCGTCCGTTGAGTTTGTGTTAATTTCAGAATTTCTAAAATTTTGTCCATTTTTGGTTTTTTTTAAATATATTTAAAATAGATTTTACGGAATGTTAACTCCCAGAAATTTGGATTCGTTGTGAGGTTGTCTAGAAAAAGTAACTAACAAAGAAAAGCCTACTTTGAAAGAGCCTACTTTTGAATATATTTGGTATTTTTCTAATGAGGCGTAGAATAATAGCTAAATCTTAAGTAATTCCTATTATATCTTTAAGGAAAAATATTGACAGTTTTGTGGATAAATTCTAAACTATTCTGCATCAAAATTTGAGCAGAAATGAGTTCTTGCATTTATTTTTTTTATATTTTTAGGACATAAAACGCATCTTAGCCAACTATTTAAGCCAAAAAAACCATCAAAATTTAATATCAATCAAACGATTTCTAGTAACATAAGGCATAGTGCCCCAAAACATATCGATAATTCAGCTTTTTATCCACTTAGGAATAGCTGTTCTCGGCCACAGAGGCATCATCAATCTCCAACCAAAATTGTCTCCCTCTCCAATTATAATACATTTCCATTGTCAGCAGTTTCCTGTTTTTGGAGCATCTACCTCACCACACACACACACATATACATAAATTCTCACCCACACCCTTATAAACACTTATACTCACACTCAGCCATAGCCAGGCAGGACAATGGAGGCAGGACAATTAACATATTCACAGCGAGCTTATCCCTTAATGCTCGCTGGGGCCTCTTGCCATTTTTTCACTTTGCCTGTCATTCCATTTTCGGCTCGAGGCAGTTGCAAGAAGAGAGAAAAGGTTAAGAAAAAATAATAAAAAGAAACGAAGAAAGAAAGCAAAGAAAAAATTCAACAGGAAAAGGAAAGAAAAGGAAAATACTAAGAGTGCGTACCACACTGCGTATACGCAACATGCGTCGTCTGTTAATGCCTGATTGTGAAGCGTGGGGTGGGGTGGGGGGTTAGGTTAACTACCCAGTCTACCCTTCACTTCTCCCTTTTGTGGCTAAAACTGAAGGTCGTCCGGCAATGAAAATTGGCGCCCAACTGTCTGGCAAACAACGTCAACCACAAGTCCGCACGCCCCAGTGTTGTTTTAATGAGCACTCTCTCTCTCATCCTTACCCCATTTTGCATAAATAAATAAATAATTAAAAAGTATTTGTGTTTTCTAAATTGAATTAAATGCGAGGGGAATTTATATTTAAATTTTAGAGGGTTTTTCGAGAGTAAAGAGTTTAAAGCAATGAGGGTTATACACTGCGTATACGTAATGTGAAAGTAATTATCTTGCAAAATGTATTATTTTTAGAGTTAATTAAAGTACTTCAATGAGTAAAAAAAGTTTATTTTAAAAATAATATTATTATATTTAATAAAAATATTCAAATAACCTTTTTTAATGTTTATTTTTAGCTGTTTATCCTTTTGAAAGATTTGTATTGCATTTGCGGTTTGTTTACATTGCCCTCTAAGCCTCTAACCCCTTGACCCCCTCTACTAATTACTGTCCCCCTCCTCCCCTCCCTCTTTTTTGGCAGATTGCATATGATTTTGTTGGCCTGGCTTTTCCCTTTTTTGTTGGCTGGTCGGAAGCCAAGTGTGAACTTTGTTTCCGTTTCCGGTTTTGACACCGCCTGTTACCGCTACTGGCAAAATCGTAACCGCAACACACACGCCCCAAAAAAAAAACCCACCTGTCGTTTACAACGACCTTTTGTGGCAAATATTTGTTGCACAAGTCCCCGTCCCCGCCCCCTTCCCTGCCGCACTGGCACTGATTTTGGAGATATGTCTGTATGTGTGTGTTTAACATTTATTTGCATGTCCGGACATGTTTTTCGCATAAATTAAAACAAAAAGGCAAATTGCAATATTTTGCCAAATTATCCTAGAATCTCTGATTTAATTTTCATTTCATTTAATATAGGAATATATATCCTCGCTGAGATATGCTGACAATTTCACACGTGGAGCTGTGGCAGGTGAAAGGGGGTATACACATAACTATGCAAATGTCCCTATAATGTAATGTTTGTTGTTTAATCAAGGTAGCACTAAAATTCTTGGGCCAGGCATGCCATCAAATAATACTGCCTGTGTCTGGGATTCTTTCTTTATTTCATTTTTTTTTTCGCTTGAGGTTTTCTTTTCGCACCTTCTTAGCTTTAATGCGCTGCTATTGTGGCATATACACTCAGAAAATAAATTTATTTTACATAAATAATATTAATATATTAATTTTTAAGGTTGCATTTACTTTATTTTTGGGCTTTAAGAAATTATGGTTTTTAGTATTAGTCTTCTAAATATTTATTTGTTATTTTCCATATTTTTTTTCTTGTGTATTCATTTATAAAAGCCAGTGGCAGCAGCCGGTAAATCCGCTGGCGGCTCACAAAAGTATGCTACGTAATTTAAGTTAATAGCTGACACACATACATTCCCACACACACACATGCACACGCACTCACAGACACACATAACGGGCATTCAGAGTTCTCCGCGTCTGTTCAAATTACAATTCATTATGTACAGGTGGCGAGCGAGTGAGTATGTGCACACAGCGAGTGTGTACACACCAAGAAAATATTTATAATTTATAATCTATAATGTAAACACTTTTGTATATCGATAAT
This sequence comes from Drosophila parabipectinata, assembly GCA_018153455.1. NCBI lineage: Eukaryota > Metazoa > Arthropoda > Insecta > Diptera > Drosophilidae > Drosophila > Drosophila parabipectinata. Next base: position 6,102,040 of record JAECYA010000055.1, read on the forward strand.
CACGGTTTCAGTATTAAGAAAGAGGTATCGAAACATGTCCATCGCCAAGAAAAAGACAAAAAAAAGTTGATCCATCACTTGAATAATTATAACAAGCTTTTTACAATAAGATTATCTTATTCCAATAATACTTTTTTAAAAAAAAAACTCTCATTTCTCGCAGTGTTTTTAGCGAAAGGAAGCCATCTGAAGCAGCGCGGTTATGACGCAAGCACAGGGCTTTAAAGCCCAGCAGCGACGCCAACTGAGGCTGGGATAACGGTAGAAGGCAGAAGGCAGACGCTTCGCATGCGGCACTTGAAATGTCACTGCTTGTCTTGATTACAGGATCCCCAAGATACTCTGGCATTTATTGCACACCAGAAGGGTACATAAAAACAGAAACAGAACTTGCAGTTTCAGGTCCTTGAAACTCGAACAGATAGTCCATAAAAATATTACAAATACTGAATAAGTATGAGTATCAGTATGAGTACTTCAACTTTAAAGTTACAAAATTCAGTATATTTATTTCTTAAATGTAAGAGTGTCTTACAATCGCCTATAATTCTTTGTAGACCCTGTTTATACAGTAAGTATACATACTATTATTACCTATTTTTTTTTTTGCATTGCATTTTAGCAATTTGCGTCAAATTTCGAGTTTAAGTGTCAATTAAAAAAATAACAACAACTTTTGAAAAAAATATATATATGAAGACAAATGACAAGGAGAGAGGCGAGAAAAAACAAGGACAGAGATGATGGTTTACACGTCCTGTCTACCTTTCCGCAGGTGACGAAGAGAGAGAGGGAGCTAGAGAGTCAGTCACAGTCACCTACGTGCTCGTCAAGTTGACAGCCGCTTTTTTTTTTGCCTCTTCCTTTGCTCTTGCTCTTCTTATTTTCCTTTTTACTGTTGCTTTATTTTCGTTTTTAACCTCAATTTGGAAAGCCTGATGCTGGGCAGGTGCCTTGAAAATTCCACTACCATAGAGGTGGTAGTATTAGAAGCCATAAACTTAAATGGAATTTTTTAAAAAAATATTATTTAAGAAAATCAGTATAACAGTATTATTTAAAGAAAATATTTAAAAACTGTCTGACTTTTTATGTCCATTTTTTTAAGGACTAAAATTGTATCCTTTGGTGTATTTGTGTTCTGGTTAGTGTTGACATGTGTGTTTGTGTGTTTAAAATTTGACTTGCCATCCGTTACTTATTTTTGGGCCGTCTTTCCTCGGCTTTTTCCCACCTGCTTTCACCCGGGTTTCCTTGGACTTTCCTCACCTCTGCCTGCCGCCACCTTCATCATCTTTTGCTGCTTTTTTGACAGCAGCGACGACGCCGACGACGTCGACGACGGTGACTGCGACTTTTGACTTTCTGACTTTCTGGGTTGGCATTTTGACACAGTTGATTACAACAGCGCCACCTAGCGGCCGTCGCAGCACGCAGCAGTGTGCTGCCGGTGTGCGGAAGCGAGATGGCGCGTCTAGGCAATATTTATGCAAATGGCCCAGAGACATTCATTCCCCCTCCACCCTCCACCCTCACCCTCACCCTTCCACTTGCACTCGCACTTGCCCAGGACAAAAGTTTGTCATTCCATTCATTTTGGTCCTGCACATGCAACCACATGTCCTCCCAGACAACCTACCATACAAACACAAACATACATATATCTATGTATGTATGCAAGAGTTGAAGAGAGAGATGGAAAACGAGATGCATATGCGGTGTCCTAAGAGCATTATTCCACATGAGTTACCAAATTGCATTCCAAAATTTATGTATTTCATATGAATTCAGTTTCAGTTTGGTTTTTTGGGCTTTAATCGGTGAATTGGTGGAGAATTGAATGGAAAGACAGCTAGAAATGGGGAAGCTATCACTTTCTAAATACATTTTCGGAATATTTTACAACACTGGGCTTGAGGAAAATGGCAACCAAATAGAGTTTCATTTTAAGGCAAGTGTATCGAGTATATGTATCTGAAACTCCTGCCCGGCACATCAATTTTCCATTGAGGCTTTCAAGTCCGTTCTTTTTTTTTTTTTTTTGCGACAAAATATTTTCCGAAAAGCGAGCTACAAAATATTTATGCAAGGCTACCCTACCAGTTGTTCCATCTCGCTTCCGCATACGCAGATAACTTGAGCATCTGCACGTACCGCAATTGCAGAGAGCTAACGGTAAACAAAAGCGAACCAAAGAAAACAGCCCCCCCTCCGAAAAGAAGAAGAGCGAACGAACGAAACGAGTGGCCATTCGAGAGCCAAGAGGGAAGGGTGGGGGTCAACAAAAAAAAAAAAAAGGAAAAGAATGAGGATGAAATGGACGAGAAGCAAGGAATTATTGCCCCAGCTGATGAAAAAGGAAATGACCACAAATTGCCGTGGGAATGTGTGGGTACGTGCATGTATATAGGTTATTTAACGTATTTAATTTCCCCTCCCCCATACACTCTCTCTTTCTCTCTTCTTGTTGTTCTCAGGAAGTAGGGTGGGGTGGAGGTGGATGACAGAGGCATCCTAGGACACGATTTTGCAGGGCAATTCCTTGCATCTTCTCAACGGAGAACGTGCCGAAATTCCAAAGTCACTCGAACTATGCAACTAACGTTACTCAACACTATTTTCTCTTTATTTTTCTTGTCGTTTATAACATCCCTAACTTTAAGTTTTAAACATTTTCAAGTTTACTCAACACTATCTTTATTTTTTTTGTTGTTATACAACCCTAACTTTTTTTTGGAATATGTTACATATCGTATGTGAAAATGTATATACCCTTTAATCGTTATAGTTCTGTTACAGCCAGTTTGCTGCGTGTGTGTTCGCCTGTTAGAAAATAATTAAAACTTTTCGTGATTTCGTGCCAGTGTAGCTGCGATTTTTCTCAATTTAAAATGGATTCTAACAGCAGCAGAAACAACAACTGAACAACAACAACAAATGTATGTATGTATGTATGTGTCTGCAGCTGCTGGCATGTTTCGTATGAAATCGTGCGAGTTTTGTGAGAGGTGAGAGGACCAAGTTTACAATCCCCTAAAAAAACCAAAACCTACACTTTGGCCTTCTCCATACTACACCCACCCATAGCACACACCCAAAGGTTTACAGTTTTTGGATTAGTTATTGCAGTACCGCCCACTGTTTTCAGCCTACTTGCCACCCCCAAACCTTAGCCCCTACCCCCCGTCAAACATTTTACAACATTCGTGCAGGTTTTGATTAGCGAGAATTTTATTAGTTTTCTTTTTTAATTTTTTTTTTTTTTTCTGCTTTCTTCTTACTTAGTTGCCATTTTGGCGCGTTTTCAGAACGCCCCACCTGTTGTTAGTTTTACGTTTGGTTTTAAATTGATTTATCGATTGTGCGTGTCTTTCAATCTTAATTCTTTTAGTGAGTGGAGAGTCTTGGCTGGAAAACTGATTCATGGACCACTCCTTGGAAATTGGCAAGTTATTGCGGAAATACCAAAAACTACTATATGGCGACGCCTTCCATCGCTTTTGTCACCGTTCCAATGAGAACTACTCTATAAATAAACTATATATTTGAAATCGAACGAAATAGTCCGAAATCAAAATTTGATGCAAACGTAATACGGAAATTTTTTGGTTGATATTTCGGGTTTTTTTTTTCGATAAATCGTTGGCATGTTGGAAAATATTAAGTATACGTATGTATGTATCCCAAATATACATAAAGGTCTTGAACAAATTAAACACTTAAGAGACAGTCTGTTGAGATTTGAGGGATTTTATAGTGATTTTGTAATTTATGTGATTTAAATATTGAATATATCTATATTTAGTATAAAAATACTATTACAAAATACTTAATATTAAAGTATATCCATAGTTTTCGGAGGAAATAACCATGTTTTATGATTTATTGTTGGTTCTGTTCAAAAAAAGTTCGATTTTACAGCTACTGGTATATTTTACTTCTTAAAAAACTCAAATATCAAGTATACGCCTATTTGGTAAACGTATTTAAAAGATATATTTATAAAATAAGCAAGAATTTCCTTATTATTTCATACTTTTGTAACAAAAATACCTCCATTTAAGTTCTTATTATTCATTTTTTATAAATCTATAATTTTTGAGCTACTTAGTTATTTGAATTTTGAAGAATCTTAAATACCTAGCATTAGCATATCAAGTATACGCCCCATATTCCACCAAAATAAAGAAACTTAAGCTTCAAGCCATTAAAAACCCATACAAACTGATATTTAAATCAGTTAAATTTTGTATAATTTCCTTTAGAAAATGAGAAATTCGATAGTAAATAGCGATAGGGATGCAACAGAAGCTGACACAAAACCGATTGCCAAAAGTTGTCGATTATTTTTGTTGGTTTTCAATTTGTTAACGATTTACGATGCTGATGTCGCAACTCCCTTACTCCCTCCCCTTACGCTATGTATAGTATAGTATGTCTTTTGATTCTTGATGCTTTTCTGGTTTCCGCTTCTCTGGTTTTGTGCTTTCTTCTTCTGGTTCTGTCGTTTTACGACATTTCCAATGCCATAGGACACAAAGAAGCGGTCTGAGACTGAAAAGCATGGCAAATAAATTGAAAGGGTGGTAGGGGTGGGGAGGACTTGTGCTGCTGCTGCTTCTGGTTCTGGTTCTGCTTATCGATGGACACGCGCGTACTATAAAATGTCTTGAATATTGCCCGCTGATGACAAGGCCGAACTGGTGACCACAGAGAGAAATAAGGATAGGCCTAAATAACAAAAAGGATATGAACAAAATTAAAGAAATTGTTTAAAAACAAATCACTAACGATTATTATCGATTAAAGCTTTTAGAGGTGGGGGAGATAATCAAACGATTGTTATCGATATCAATAATACTTAAAGAGAGTAAGCTATTATTATCCAATAAATTTCAAAGGGAAGCTTATCTTATATCGATAAATATCGATTAGGGCTTTAGATAATCAATCGATTATTATCAAAAAAAATAAATATTTAAAGCTTAGGCCCACGATTATTAAAAAAGCACTCATTTATCAACAAATATAGGCCATTTTTATAAACGAAAGGGTATTACAAGGTCATGTCAGCTCAGTCAGATTTTCGTGTTTTTTGGGTTTTTTTATTTAGGTTTTTGTTTTCTTTAGCTGGGTGTGTCATTGAACTAAACTAAACTCCTCTATAAATATCAGCGGCGATTTATCGCATGTCTGTCCCACTGTCTATATTTTTTCTAATCTATTTTTTTTTTTTTGCTGCGTTTGCGTGGGCCTATAAAACACATGTGACACACAAAAAAAAAAAAAAAGTATAGAAGAAACCACTTCTGATCTTGTAGGCCGATTTCCAATTGGTTTGATTTTAGTTGCCAATTTGTTATTGTCTCAGAGGGCAGGTTGGTTTAAAATTAAAGGAATATTAGACCTTAGGTTTTTCTATTTCATTATAGAGCTCTGTTAGACCCAGCTTTTATATTATTTTTCTTATATCAAAATCGCATAAATCAAATGGAATTGCAAATGCAACTCTCACTCAAAAAAAACTAACAAAAGCAAGCAATTTTCCAATGGATTGGGTGGCACACACACGTGCTTTAATTCGGTTGTGCCCCACAGCATACCGTATGCTATATCGTTAAATATGCAACGTTGCCACGGTTTAGGAGCCACAAAATAAATTGACCAATACCCCCCACCCTCTCCCCAAACCCCCAGACTATTTCGCCCACAAAACAATACCCGAATTTTGGTCGTTACTGGCTTTTTGTGACCAAAAAACAAAACAAATAGCAGCGAAATGAAACATTTTAATGAAGATCCGAGCATTGTTTTCAGTTTTCTAGTTCAGGGTTTTTCAATGGAAAGGATATGGAACCATATTGGGATATTGGGATGTTTAGGATGATTTTGGGCCAAAAAATGTGTAATGGCCTAATAATTGAAAGGGAAAACAATAAATAAAAGTGCGAATAAAAGAGCAACGTGAATGCAACAAAATAGCCATAGTGTGTGAGTGTGTCAAGATAAAAATAGAAGTTACAAAAAAATAAAAAATAAAAAAAAATCAGAAAACGCAACCGAGCGGCACATGCGAAATGCAACAAATACAAAAGCAACAATAACAACAACAACAACAACAACAACAAGGAGAGCCATAAAACGAAAATAAAACTTACATAAATTTAGAAATCTTGGCTGGCAGTCGCTTGGATGTCGTTTGTCGTTCTTGTCGCTCTGCTCCCAAAACGCACTTTATTTTTGGAAAAAACCAAAAGCCAACAACAACAACAAAAAATAAAACGACCAAAACGGCAACAGGCAAATCTAATTTTCATGCACGTAAAAGCGGGAAAATTGCAATTCTTAAAAATAAAACAAGAACTTCTTTATAACTTGACAATTTTAAAAGCTAAGATGCAGTTATTTTATGAAAACATAAACTAAAGAAGGACAAACTAAAGGAAAACAAAATATCGATAAGTTTGTATTTCTTCGATAAGGAGTTGGGGTAACACTGTCCTTGAAAGGATATTCGATAGTTATGAAATTAATAATTAATACCATATCTAGTACAGATTTCATAACAAAACAAGTTGCAAAAAGAAAAATTAAAGCTTTAAGATCTATAAGATCTAATTATAAAAGGCCAAACTTGCAAAAAATTAAAGAAAACAAACAATAAAATATCGATAGGTTTGTATTTCTTCGATAAGGAGTTGGGGTAATACTGTCCTTGAAAGGATGTTCGGTAGTTAAGAAATTAATAATTAATACCATTTCTAAAATGGATTTTTTTACTTCTAATTAAAATAATTAGTGTTATATCGATAATTATTTTATCAAAAATCGAAAACCAAAGAAACTATGTTTTAGTTGCACATAATGGAGCTAAAGTTTGTATATAGACCTATTAATTTTCAAAATACAATTTTTTAAGATTGAAAAAATATCGGCAGCCATTTTTAACAAACTTTTAAACATGGTTTCATAGACTTTCCTTGAAAATCAACAAGATATTCTCATTCATCATTAAAAATATTAACTTAATTCCAACTCAATTGAAAATCTAGAAAATTTCCAAAAAAGTAACTCTCTTCATAATTTCTATTAAAATGAAGTGGCTTAAAAAAAAAGCACAAGAAATAATAATACTACAAAAACAATTCGAGGCAAAAGAAACCGTTAGTGGTTAAAATTATGAAGAAGAAGAAAAAAACAATAACAACTAAAAAAAACAACAAGGATTCCAGGCACATACACACAATAAGCAAGTTAAGAAGCAGTCGAAGGAGAATGTAGATGACCAAAAAAAAACAACAACAAAAACAACAACAAAAAGGCAAAGGAGGATGCCTCTGGTGAGTCGTAAAATTGCGCCCCATCCCCCACCCCCCACCCCCCATGTTTAGGACTGCTCCTTGGCAGCACTCCTTGGATGAAAGTGAGTGCGAAAGGGACAGGATGCTTCCAGAAACTGGCCAAATTAAATACACAACAATGTTGCAAAAGGAATGGAAAGCGCCAAGCAACACAGCGAATAATAATATGAAGGAAGTGCGCAAAACGAGAGGAAGCTGCAAGTGGTGGGGGAGGGAGTGGGGGACACTTGAGTGGGTTGGAGGGGAACGACCTTGTACGCATATTTTTGTGTGTTTCCTTTTGTTTGAGGTTCTTCTTCTACTATATTTTAAGCCGACTTTTTGTTCTTTGTTGGTATTTTGGTATTTTAGTATTTTGAAAAGCCTGCACAAACATGTCCAAAGCTGCTGTTGCAATTTTTTTGCAAAAAAAAAAAAAAGAGTCAGGGCCGTAAAGCAAAATAAACACTGAGAAAAAATATACTATAATCCAAGCACTACGGGTTTTTATTAGATTTTTAAAATTAAGAAATAAATAATACCAAAAATTTTCAATACTTTTTTTGGTATTTTTTTTCTCAGTGGTAGATTTTTTTTGTTTTTGTTGCATACACACAGAGGCTAAGCTGGACACAAAATGTTTATGGGTACTTTAGCTCAGCCACGGGCCGCAGATCGGACTCCGCCGGAGTCCCGGAGTCAGCCGTAGTCCCCGCCCGGCCATCAGAGCATCATTCACATTTACGAGCCAGCGGAGGCTGTTGCTTCCATTCGGGAAAAGGACTGTCCTTTTTTTTTTTTTTGTGATTTTGGACCAACTACTGGGTGTCCTGGCCCCAGGCCAAGCTTCTTTCTATCCTCGATATACGGGCACACCCCGTCGCGGCACGCCCACGACCTTTTCCTCTTGTTGATTATTGTCAATGATTTGCTTTTGGACCCATAAAATGCAAGCAAATTGAATTATTTTTCGCAATTATGTGTCACAGAAGAGGGACACCGAAAATAGCCATCCCGGAGCAGAGCAGAGCAGAGCACAAGCGGAATGGTATCCGCAAATTATTCCACGGTACATACGAAGATGTGTCCTTGTGGGCTTGAAACAATTTTTATTGACTAGAGCGACGTGGTTTGGCGGCCAGGATATTCCAAAGCCTGTTTTTTTTGTTTTTTTCAATGGCTTTATTAAGTCCAGAGAGGCTTTAATGGAATTTTCAAATGGGATTTCAATAAGTTATCTATTTAGCTTTGTTTCTAGATAGGTTTTATGATAAATTACGCTAAATATATCTCTAATTAGATTTAATGATTAAAAACCCACAATATTTGCTCAAAAAACAAAAGTTTATAACCTAACCTTAAAAAACATAACCTAACATTATAAAACGTTCTTCTAATCTCTAATACCCAACTATAACTTTGTAAATGGAATTTTAAAATAGGATTTCAAATAGTTATCTATTTAGCTAGAGTTTCAGAAAGGTTTTTTGATGAACTGCTTAAGATAGTTGCTCAAAAAGTAAAAGTTTATAACCTAACCTTAAAAAACAAAACCTCACCTTATAAGGCGTTCTTCTAATCTATAATATCCAACTTTAACCTCTTTTAATAAAATTTTTAATACGATTTCAAATAGTCATCTATCTATATAAGGTTCTAGATAGGTTTTATAATAAATACCTCACTATATTTGCTCAAAAAATAACACATTATAACCTAACCTTAAAATACATAACCTAACATTATTGGGCGCATCTCCCATCTATAATACCCAACTTTAAAATTGTTAATGTTATTTTAAGATTGTATTTCAAATAGTTTATATATCTATCTAGGGCTCTACTTCGATTTTATGATTAAATACTCACAATAATTGCTCAAAAAATAAAACTTCATAACCTAACATTATTTACTGTTCTTTTAACCTACAATTCCCAACTAGTTCTATGACTTTAAATAACAAAAAGTGACAAAACTCACCTTATTGCTTTTCTGTGGCTTAGCCGAGTTCTTTGTTTTGTATTTTGGGTATTTTTGAATATGTATTTTGTAATTAATTTGAATCGTAGATTTCTATTGATAATTAATTGTAATTAGAACTGTTAATATATCCATAGTTAGGATTTGATTATGTTGAAAGAGCAGCGTAGAACAGACGACGGGAGAAAAAAGCGACGAGATGACTTCGATTCGATATTATATCGATGCGATATCGATTGTATTCGATTCGATTCGATATTCTATTCGTTACGTTTCGATTCGAGCCCCAATCACGATGCACAGTGTTTTTGGAACTGCCCTCGGAAACTCTTTGTATTCATTTAACCGATTTCCATCATGATTACTTTTTCTTATACAAATTTTTTAATTAATTTAATTAATTAATTTTTTTCTAATCTTGAGTTATTTTTGGGCAAGATCTTTTTTTTTTTTGTGAAGTGCAATAAGAGGAGAAAAAAAAAATTAGATAAAAAATTAGATTTTTTTTTAGAAGAAATCACAATCACAGCAAACACACACAATACAAAACGGAAACGGAAACGGGAACGTAAACGAAAGCGGAAACGGAAGTGACAGCACTCGCGAAACCGTAAACCGAATTCGATTATTTTCTCGTCGATTACTTGGACGCTTTGAATGGCTCATTGTTCCATGGATGGGATTTGGATTTGGATCCTGGGCAGGATCTCCTTGTTAATTTGCTTGCTCCTCCTCGTCTTCCATCCACCGTCGCCATTTGGGGAGAATGATTTGGATTGGAGTGGTGGTGGGGGGGGTGGTGTGTCCAAATGGTATTTATTCTCCTTCCTCCTTCCTATTTTTTTTTGTATACTTTGTTGTTTTATTTTCACCTCCCCCTAGACCCCTGGCCTGCAAATGAGGGGGAAAAAAAGAAGAAGAGCGGAAAGCAAAGGAAACGGAAATTTTTTTTATGGCTTTTCAATAAATTTGCAACAAATTATGGTCGTTTCTTTAAGGATATATACATATATATGTGTATGAGTGTATGTGTGTGTGGTGTGCCTGCATGTGTATCTAAGTATCTGAATCCTTGTAACTTGGTGCGTGCAAGTATCTGAGTATCTGCGTATCTGAGTAACTGAGTGGGTGATGGATGAAGTGTTTGCTGAAACTGCCGATGGGATTGGGGTTGTCCAAATAAACCTAGTTTTCCACATTTTGTTGCCATCTCTCTCGCACTAGTATAGTGCGTTTCATGGCTTTAAAGTGGAGTAGGAATGTGCGTTGGTGGTATGGTATGGTATATCGATTAAGTGCAGGCCCTTTAATGAGGTCACTTAATGCAGTAAACAAAAGCCTCAACGTTTCGGTGTAAATCAACTCAAGTTTTCATCTTAATAGTCATTGAAATTAATTGGCAGAAAGCCAAGAAGCGATTGCTCATTAAATTCCAGTCTCCACAAACATAACTTTGCGATTTCTCAATAATTGAGTGTGTCCTTTGGCGATGGCTCCAATGGCAATCAATGCCAAGGAGTTGCATCTACAAATTCTCTCAAATCATTCGCACAATTTGCATATCAAGTGTGTTATTTAAATTGTATATAATGGCTTAATGCTTTTTGCTTTGTGAAAGGTTAGTTTTGAGGGGATTTGTCCGTCTGTCCGCATGTCCGTTAAATTATTCTTTGGTTAGCCTAGTCCTTTGGTTTTAAAGTTATGGAGCTGAAATTTGGTATACAGGATGCTTATTATAATAGGCAGCATATGTATTAGTATAGGAATATTAGGAATATCCACTGTCCGTTTGTCCGCGTGTCCGCTAAACTGTTCTTTGGTTAGCCTAGTCCTTTGGTTTTAAAGCTACGAAGCTGAAATTTGGTATACAGCCTTATTATTATATCAGAAAATATATATATCAATGCTAACCAAAAAGACAGACTATTTCTTATAAATCATTGGTAAGCTCTATATATCTAGACTTTCTTTGAAGGATATACCAGTTTTAAGCCAAAGCTACTAAATAACTAACCTAAAAAATCAGCAGATTCTTAAATATTTTAAAAAATATTTCTTATATATTTTTTTTAGAAAACTACTCTCCTCCCGAACCTTTCTCAAGGACCTACCAACCACAACCTATAGCCACCAGTCTTAAACTTTTTCTAATACCAAAATACACCTCCCAGAGTATATAACCTCCACCTCCCCCCCCTCGGAAACTAGCTTCTCTTACCTGTTTTTGTAAGCTGATTTATTTCTTGGCATTAACCCTTAAGAAATAAAATAAAAGTAAAACGAAAATCTAAAGCCTTGAGCCTCCCCTAACCCTATATTGCTCTCTAGCCTTTATCCTTTTCCGCATTGGCCTACCCCCTTAACATTTTTTTTTTTACACCATATTCCCCCCCTTCATTTTGCTGATGTTCTCCGCAAGGCTTTTTAAACTTGTCATACATTTTGATAAAGAATTCGCCTTGTTCCCTGGAGGGCTCGAGATGCTGTCAGCACGGTGCGGGCGCAAGGTGGTGGTTGGTTACCTGCCACGCCTGCCTCCACCACCTGGCAGTCCTGCCGGTCCTGCCAGCCCCTCATTTTGCTGCGCTGGGGCGTGCAAATTTTTGCACATTGAATGGATCCTGCCAGCACCACCCCCCCCGGCCAACACTTCCTCCCAGGTCTTTAACCAAATTCGCATTCTTTGCAATTTAAGCGAATTCCTGTGCTCCGGCTCCGGCTCCGGCCCGCGGGCCAAAGAGCTCCGCAACTTGACTTTGTCTTTTGTAGTTTTATTTCATTTCATTTCAGTTCGTTTCGTTTCGCTAATGGCAACATTCTGTCACTACACTTAAAAAAAAAATTTGAACTTTATAAGTGTTATTTTTAAGTTTATTTTTACTTGTTTCAAAGTATCATAGATTTAGCAATGTTTTTTATTCGATTTTTGAAAGGGTTAACATAGGTTATTAATTGGGATACAATATATTGGCTCTTAATAGTTTCTTCAAGTGTATTTTAAGCTACAAAAAATATAATAAACTGTTTGTAAATAGTGTAAGCCTTGTTTTAAAAAAAATCGAATAAAAGTTGTATGCATATTCCTAAAATTAAAAGCATACCTATTATTGTGGACTACAGTCTACTTGGTAGACTTCAATTATAAAATTATTACTTTCATGTTTTAAAATTTATTAGAAATGCTTTCTTTTATAAACGTCTTTTATATGTATACATATATTGTCAAAAGAAACTTTCTATTTACAAAAACTATAAACTCCTAAAAAAAAATATAAACTAAAACTATAAACTATAACTCCTATAAACTTCCAGAATATTTGTTTCCCAAAAAAACCTGATAAAGTAATTTATGTTGAAAAGAAATTAAAGTCATGATATTGTAAATTTATAATAAAAGTCATCATGAAACTATTATCATTATCTTTACCGTAAATGCTGAAAGTTTAAAGAAAAATATAGCAAATACTTAAAAATAACAATACATAAAAGGCACATTAACACTATAATATATAAAACTTAATAATCATTCCTCTACACAAGGTTTAAACATAGGGTTTACTGATAGAAAGAAAAGCCCTATATCTGTGAATATAAAATTTTCTTTATATCACTATATCTGCCCTAACAAAGAGCTGTAATACAAAGTGTAAATTGTTTTGATTTAATAATATAACTATAATATATGTTATTTTAACATAATTATTACAACAAAACATACACAATTATAAATATATACATATATTATTATGTATATTTAACACTTAAGGCTTTACAAAATTGGATTAGAAAATATGTTTTAACATAACCCTCCACCAAGATGGATTAGTTTTGTAAACTTTTCTAATCCTATTTTTTTCATCAAGTTTCTATAAGTTTTCTTTATTTCTATATAAAGATGTACATACTTTCAGAATATTTAAAATGTAAAATAAGCGAAAAAGGATAAGGGTAAGGGAAAACATCTCTCAAATAATGAAGAACCAAAGAATATGCACTTTTTATAGAAAGAGTTGTAATAAAGGCTTTTATCTACATAGTTATAGACATATTTAGAAAATATAGGAATATAGTAAGACTGTGAATCTTTTATATAAAATAAATCGTATCATAAAAACATTAAACTATATTCCCAAAATAGATCCAAAGCTTCTTTTAGTCTTTTTTCATAAATTATTATCATAAAAACAAGAGCTAAACCTAGCCCAAATCCTAGACCTTCCCCAAAAAGATCTCAAAACCCCACAAACTATATCTCAAATCTATATCTCTTATATATCTATCTATATCTATATCCCACCTCTTATAAACCCATTTATTGAAATAATTTAATTGAATCATAAATTTAGTTGATTCCTGGATGAAACTGAGAAAGTTGGGGGGGCATGGTGGCTGGTGGAAGGACCTCTCCTCAATGAAGCATCCCCCCTGCCAACTGGTTATTTGAAAGTTTGAACTTTTCTGCTCGGCTTTCACTCTGTTATCCTTTTGGTTTTTCTTTTTTGTAGCTCCTTGTTTGAATTTGCTTAACTTGGCTTTTGTGTTTCATTAGGCACTTTTGCGAGGACATGGCGGGGCTATTTGGAAGAAACCAGCCCTATTTGAGTGATGCTCACCCACACATATACACAACACACCTAAACACACACACCAATACAGGCGGAAAGATACGCATTTAAACACACACACAAACACACACAGAGAAATGTTCAAGGACATTTCCAATGGCAGTGCGCAAAAAATCAAAAAAAAAAAAATAATAATAATAAGGATGAAGAAAAATCTTCATCAGGTCCTCAATGGATCGTAGAAAAATAAAAAGAAAGCTGATGGAAAAGTACAAACAAAATTATCAAAGGCAGCCCCCAAAATAATATTCCTTTCGGTTTTCAAAGAAAAACAACAAAAACAAAAATATCTACGCTTAGTTTAACATTTTCCATGTGAAAACCATTAAAAAAAAAAAAAAAGATAAATAGAAAAACATTATTTGAAAAATATTAGACGAAATAATAATTATTTTTATGTATTTTACAAATGTGCGAGACCTGTGCTGCAATATTTTGAATACGAAAATATACATTTTTAACGATGCGACGCAATGCGAAAAAAAACACAATTTTTCAAAATTAAAATTTTTTTTTTTTTTTTTTTTTTTGGACTCGAGGTTCATGTATTTACGTCACAAGAGTTTTATAGTTCTTTAAATATTAATAAAAGCACAGCGTCAACATAATCAAAAAATTAAAACTCACCCACACAAACACACACACACACACACTAATATTATAAATAATTATTTTTCAAAACCGCCAAAAAAAAAACTTGTCGTGGGGGGGATGGTGCTTTTTTTTTACCTACCTCCTCAGAGCTTGTTGTTTTCTTTTTAGATAATTTTTTGAATAAAAAATTTATGTTGTTTATTGTTAATTTTAATATTTTTTTAATTAACGCGTCGCGTACACTAGAAAAAATATGCAAAAAAATTGAAAAAAGAATTAAGGATTTCTTTTGAAAAAAGACGCGACGACGACGAGGACAGCGACGACGACGAACGAGGATGACGACGGAAGCTGCGATTTTACGGCGGACAGCAGTTTACGGCTAAATACTAACACTAAAAAATTTCTTCTTATTTTTTTTTTATATTTTATAATTAACAATTTTTTTTTAACGGTCGTTTTTTGGTCTTCCGGCTGATGCTGCTACGACGGCGGCGGCGTCGGCGGATGCTGCTGCTGCTGCTG
This sequence comes from Drosophila parabipectinata, assembly GCA_018153455.1. Lineage (NCBI taxonomy): Eukaryota > Metazoa > Arthropoda > Insecta > Diptera > Drosophilidae > Drosophila > Drosophila parabipectinata. The sequence goes on from JAECYA010000055.1 coordinate 6,117,104, forward strand.
CGGTAGCTGCAAGTGTTGCTGCTGCTGATAGTGATGGTAGTGGTAGTGGTGGTGGTGCTACGGATGCCACTGGCACTGGCACTGCTACTGCTAATGCTACTACTGCTGCTGCTGCTGCGGGATATTGCTGCTGCTGCGAATCGCGTGTCGCGGCTCTTAACATCGCGCCGTTTACCCAACGACTGCTCCAACGCTGACGCTGGAGACCGTCTGTGTCGTCTGTGCGGAGTCCCCAACCGAGTCGCCCGCCATCGATTCGCATCCGAATCCGAAATCCGAAATCCGAGCACCCGACTCCCGAGTCCCGATTCGGACTTCTCTGCCGGCGTTGGCTGCTTGTTGCGGCTGCGGCAGCGACTGCGCCACCAGCAGCGCCAGGAGATGCTTTCACCTTGAGCTTTTCGATATCGAAACATAAAAGCTTTCGCATGCACGCACCTATGTAGCTTTTGAAGGTCAACCAACCACCACCACCGCCCCCCCTGCCCCGCCGGACCATCGACAAGCTTGGACGCCGCAAAAAACCGAAATGCCGGCTTCCAGGCTCGAATCCTTTTTGGCTTTTTCGTCCTGGGAGGCAATAGGATGCTGGTGGTGCGGCGTCCTGCAGAAAAGTTCGCGGGTGGAAACTGGGACAGTTTGAATTCCGCAGCGGAATGCAGCAGATTTTCGAATTTCCAAATTCCAACCGAGAAAAGCTCTTCCAAAAAAAATGCGAGAAACCGTTAGTTTAAATTGTTAGAATTTGAAAAATTTTAAGAAAATTTAAGGAAATTCTAAAGCTTAGAACTCAAAATTTGGAAAACAAAAATGGAAAATATTAAAGTAAATAATGGTAAAGGAAAATAATAATATTTTTAAGAAAGTATATTAAAAATTTACAAATAGTCATTTAAAAGTCCTTATTTTTAAAAAAAGTTCTTAAGTGTTTATGTCTTTGGTAATGTTTAGAAAATCAATTTTGAAAACTGTCAAATAAAAATGTATTTATTTATTTCTTAATTTATTTCTTAATTCTTTCCTAATTTTGAATTTATTGGAATATATAATGAGGTTCTAATCTTAGACTATTCAAAAATGTTAAAGCTTTCTCTTTATTGAAAGCTCTTGAAGGACAAAACTAAAAGTTATAAAAGCTCTTATTTCGAATTTTCTGAAAATAATAACAAAATGGCGAATATCTTAAAGTTTTCTTTTAAAAATTTTTAAACTGATTGGATTTTCAAACATTTATACAACAAAAGATTAAAATATAACTATAATTTTAAATAAAATATAAGTCAATAGTTTATTTTAAAAATTTAAAAGTTTTAAAAAAGTTAAATTCTTGAGTATTTTTAATATTTAACAAAGTAACTAAATATTTTTATTCATTGAATTTCAAATTAAAAGAATTTTGAAATATTTTCATCAAGGATCTTGTGAAAAAAGCTATAAAAGCTTTTGCCAATAAACAAGACGACGTGACCAGGTAACGGAAAATCCGTAACCACAACCGGATAGGGTAGAACAGTAAACATGGCAACCCAACAAACAAACCGGAAAACCCCCAGCTGTCAGTCGGTGCGTAACCGATCAAAACATAGCCCACACACACGACTACAGTTCATAGAAGCCGGAAATGTCCAGCCGTGATTCCGATGATGAGGAGGATGAGGACCGCGTCCTCGGTGGCAGCGGTGGCGGAGATGGCATCGAAATCGGAAGTCGAAGACAAGCTGGTGGCGGAGGCGGAAGTGGGGTCGAAGTCACAAGCCGGAAGAGGCGTGTTAAGCGAATGTCCAAGACGAGGCGGAGTGATGGTGGCGCCGCCGGCGGTGTGTCAGATCGGGAGAGCGATCTGGCCACCCCGCGGCTGACCAACGACGACCGAATCAGCGGAATGTCAGTGGAGAGGATGGGCAGTGATGCTACGGGATTGGGAGATCGGGGCAGCGACAATATGGACGGCAGTTTCGGAGGTCCTTCGCAGGGAGATGGTGGAGGAAGGAGGAGGACCAAACACAAGCTCAATTTCCAAGTATGACTTCGATTTTTTATCGAAGTTATCGAAACCATCGCTAATAGTGATGAGATTTTATCGATAAGTTCAAATATTTAAATATGTTTCTTTTTAGGGACCCAAAAGTACCATTGTTGGTGGAAAATCCCGTACTGCCAGTTCCACAAAAATCACCACCGGAGCCTCACTCATTCCGGATCTAAATCTGGTGATTAATCGAATGCGCAACATGCCCGACGACTCCTTCGTCTATATGGACTATATGCTGCCGCACGACAGTGAATACTTTACGCCGTACAGTCTCCGTTTGGTGGAGTACAGCGACCTGAACACCTACGAACCCTTCTATACGGTCACCCGTCATGGTGTTACCTTCTGGCATTGCTCGGAGAACTTCTTCACGCCCCTGGATCAATGGCAGCAGGAGTTTGAGCAATTCCTGAGCATCATTCAGATACGATCCTTTTCCATTTTTCGTCTCTGGAAGGGATTCAAGGTGTGGGAGAAGACGATCAAGTGGCGGAAATTGAACGAGGCCCGGGACTTTTTACAAAATAATCTATTTATCGTAATACCCCAATTGGCGAAAGCAATTCTACGAATGCGTAGCGATATCGTACAAATGGAACGTTTAAATTTTGTTAATATCAGCAATGTGGAGAACTGGCATCCTTTCTACTTCCTGGAGACACATATGAGGATATACGAACAATTGCACAAGATATTTACAGATTTTCGAGAATTTATTGGCAAAACTATATGTGAGTAAGAGTATTATTATTTAAAAAATATATATTTAAATTTTATTTTAAGTTCGAGCTTGCACGGATGCCATTCAGGCCCGTGGCTTCTATCCAGATGATGAGGTTAACTATTATCCTTCATTGAAAAAGATGCGAGAGGCTCACAGTTTTATGGACAGAGCTCGAAAAAGAGCCTTTTGTAAAACTTTAACAAAGTAAGATTAATTTAAATATATTTTTTTTTTATTAATTAATTTTTAATTAACTTTCATTTTAGCTTTTTAACTTACTGCGATATGATGGTCTATCAAATGTTGTATCGTATTACCATCAAGAGTTTTGCCGATCTGGCCTGGGCCTTTGAGGTTCATGATGAACTGGGTCCTTCGGAGCTCGATATCAGCAAACATGAACGGGTCGATAAGAAAATTGAAAAACCCCGACCATCGGACAAGCCTCAAAGTCCTTTCTTCCTGGCCATGTTGCGTCTTCTGCCGGATCGCATCGATGTGGAGCCATCGGAAGATGTCATCAGGATTATATTCCAGCGCATAACAGGCCTGATTTTAGAGACAGTTTTAGAGATTCATCCTTTTACCACGGATCCTTTCTTTTCGCAATATACACAGTGGGTTATGGTTCTATTTTTTTCAAAGGTTTGGTATTTCTAAAGATTCTTATTTTATTTTCAGGCCCTCCATTATGGGCCGCCAGGAAGAAGTGCTTTACGAAGGAGCCCCTGATCTGCATTATTTGTTAAAAGCCGATGTTAGATTTCAATATAACCGGTAAGGAGTTGAGGGAGGTTTAAAAAAAATATAATCAGATTTTTTGTCCGCCATTTTTCTTTCTTAAAGAATAGTGGTTACACTAACCGATAACTTTGATCTATCGGATACACTGCCGACAGTGTCCCGAATATCCACCTCCAGCCCAGATCCATAGCTATATCTCAGCCAATTCTCATCCGATTCTCAAGCGGAGTACCTTAATCGATTTGTGGATCGATTCTCCACTATTCTGCATCAAAACCTGATCACAAAATATTTTTCGCATTTTTTTCCCAATTTTGTGGGGAGACCCCTTGTGAAATCCCGAATATCCACCTCCAGCCCAGAGCCATAGCTATATCTCAGCCAATTCTTATCCGATTCTCAAGCGGAGTACCTTAATCGATTTGTGGATCGATTCTCCACCATTCTGCATCAAAATCTGGTCACAAAATATTTTTCGCATTTTTTTCCCAATTTTGTGGGGAGACCCCTTACAAAATCCCGAATATCCACCTCCAGCCCAGATCCATAGCTATATCTCAGCCAATTCTCATCCGATTCTCAAGCGGAGTACCTTAATCGATTTGTGGATCGATTCTCCACTATTCTGCATCAAAACCTGATCACAAAATATTTTTCGCATTTTTTTCCCAATTTTGTGGGGAGACCCCTTGTGAAATCCCGAATATCCACCTCCAGCCCAGATCCATAGCTATATCTCAGCCAATTCTCATCCGATTCTCAAGCGGAGTACCTTAATCGATTTGTGGATCGATTCTCCACTATTCTGCATCAAAACCTGATCACAAAATATTTTTCGCATTTTTTTCCCAATTTTGTGGGGAGACCCCTTGTGAAATCCCGAATATCCACCTCCAGCCCAGATCCATAGCTATATCTCAGCCAATTCTCATCCGATTCTCAAGCGGAGTACCTTAATCGATTTGTGGATCGATTCTCCACTATTCTGCATCAAAACCTGATCACAAAATATTTTTCGCATTTTTTTCCCAATTTTGTGGGGAGACCCCTTACAAAATCCCGAATATCCACCTCCAGCCCAGATCCATAGCTATATCTCAGCCAATTCTCATCCGATTCTCAAGCGGAGTACCTTAATCGATTTGTGGATCGATTCTCCACTATTCTGCATCAAAATCTGATCACAAAATATTTTTCGCATTTTTTTCCCAATTTTGTGGGGAGACCCCTTGTGAAATCCCGAATATCCACCTCCAGCCCAGATCCATAGCTATATCTCAGCCAATTCTCATCCGATTCTCAAGCGGAGTACCTTAATCGATTTGTGGATCGATTCTCCACTATTCTGCATCAAAATCTGATCACAAAATATTTTTCGCATTTTTTTCCCAATTTTGTGGGGAGACCCCTTGTGAAATCCCGAATATCCACCTCCAGCCCAGAGCCATAGCTATATCTCAGCCAATTCTTATCTGATTCTCAAGCGGAGTACCTTAATCGATTTGTGGACCGATTCTGCACTATTCTGCATCAAAATCTGATCACAAAATATTTTTCGCATTTTTTTCCCAATTTTGTGGGGAGACCCCTTACAAAATCCCGAATATCCACCTCCAGCCCAGATCCATAGCTATATCTCAGCCAATTCTCATCCGATTCTCAAGCGGAGTACCTTAATCGATTTGTGGATCGATTCTCCACTATTCTGCATCAAAATCTGATCACAAAATATTTTTCGCATTTTTTTCCCAATTTTGTGGGGAGACCCCTTGTGAAATCCCGAATATCCACCTCCAGCCCAGAGCCATAGCTATATCTCAGCCAATTCTTATCTGATTCTCAAGCGGAGTACCTTAATCGATTTGTGGACCGATTCTGCACTATTCTGCATCAAAATCTGATCACAAAATATTTTTCGCATTTTTTCCCAATTTTGTGGGGAGACCCCTTACAAAATCCCGAATATCCACCTCCAGCCCAGATCCATAGCTATATCTCAGCCAATTCTCATCCGATTCTCAAGCGGAGTACCTTAATCGATTTGTGGATCGATTCTCCACTATTCTGCATCAAAATCTGATCACAAAATATTTTTCGCATTTTTTCCCAATTTTGTGGGGAGACCCCTTGTGAAATCCCGAATATCCACCTCCAGCCCAGAGCCATAGCTATATCTCAGCCAATTCTTATCTGATTCTCAAGCGGAGTACCTTAATCGATTTGTGGACCGATTCTGCACTATTCTGCATCAAAATCTGATCACAAAATATTTTTCGCATTTTTTTCCCAATTTTGTGGGGAGACCCCTTACAAAATCCCGAATATCCACCTCCAGCCCAGATCCATAGCTATATCTCAGCCAATTCTCATCCGATTCTCAAGCGGAGTACCTTAATCGATTTGTGGATCGATTCTCCACTATTCTGCATCAAAATCTGATCACAAAATATTTTTCGCATTTTTTTCCCAATTTTGTGGGGAGACCCCTTGTGAAATCCCGAATATCCACCTCCAGCCCAGATCCATAGCTATATCTCAGCCAATTCTCATCCGATTCTCAAGCGGAGTACCTTAATCGATTTGTGGATCGATTCTCCACTATTCTGCATCAAAATCTGATCACAAAATATTTTTCGCATTTTTTTCCCAATTTTGTGGGGAGACCCCTTACAAAATCCCGAATATCCACCTCCAGCCCAGATCCATAGCTATATCTCAGCCAATTCTCATCCGATTCTCAAGCGGAGTACCTTAATCGATTTGTGGATCGATTCTCCACTATTCTGCATCAAAATCTGATCACAAAATATTTTTCGCATTTTTTTCCCAATTTTGTGGGGAGACCCCTTGTGAAATCCCGAATATCCACCTCCAGCCCAGAGCCATAGCTATATCTCAGCCAATTCTTATCTGATTCTCAAGCGGAGTACCTTAATCGATTTGTGGACCGATTCTGCACTATTCTGCATCAAAATCTGATCACAAAATATTTTTCGCATTTTTTTCCCAATTTTGTGGGGAGACCCCTTACAAAATCCCGAATATCCACCTCCAGCCCAGATCCATAGCTATATCTCAGCCAATTCTCATCCGATTCTCAAGCGGAGTACCTTAATCGATTTGTGGATCGATTCTCCACTATTCTGCATCAAAATCTGATCACAAAATATTTTTCGCATTTTTTCCCAATTTTGTGGGGAGACCCCTTGTGAAATCCCGAATATCCACCTCCAGCCCAGATCCATAGCTATATCTCAGCCAATTCTCATCCGATTCTCAAGCGGAGTACCTTAATCGATTTGTGGATCGATTCTCCACTATTCTGCATCAAAACCTGATCACAAAATATTTTTCGCATTTTTTTCCCAATTTTGTGGGGAGACCCCTTACAAAATCCCGAATATCCACCTCCAGCCCAGATCCATAGCTATATCTCAGCCAATTCTCATCCGATTCTCAAGCGGAGTACCTTAATCGATTTGTGGATCGATTCTGCTCTATTCTGCATCAAAATCTGATCACAAAATATTTTTCGCATTTTTTTCCCAATTTTGTGGGGAGACCCCTTGTGAAATCCCGAATATCCACCTCCAGCCCAGATCCATAGCTATATCTCAGCCAATTCTCATCCGATTCTCAAGCGGAGTACCTTAATCGATTTGTGGATCGATTCTCCACTATTCTGCATCAAAATCTGATCACAAAATATTTTTCGCATTTTTTTCCCAATTTTGTGGGGAGACCCCTTGTGAAATCCCGAATATCCACCTCCAGCCCAGAGCCATAGCTATATCTCAGCCAATTCTTATCCGATTCTCAAGCGGAGTATCTTAATCGATTCGTGGATCGATTCTCCACTATTCTGCATCAAAACCTGATCACAAAATATTTTTCGCATTTTTTTGCCAATTTTGTGGGGAGACCCCTTACAAAATCCTTCATTTCCATAGTCGGCCCAGATCCATAGCTATATCTCAGCCAATTCTTATCCGATTCTCAAGCGGAGTACCTTAATTGATTTTTGGATCGATTCTCTACTATTCTGCATCAAACTCTCTGTCCACCATTTTTATTTTTTGAAGGATCGTGGTAGCACTGATCGATAACTATGATCGATATCACTAATCGCTCGCGGATACTGCATAGTTTTTAAAGATCTTCTTTGAAGAAGAATTTTTTAATGAAAAAAACCCAAAAGGAGCAAAGTTTAATTGGGAATATATTTAATTTATTTATTAATTCCTTAATTTAATCCTTAATTTTAGGAAAAACATGTTTAATTTGATTCGACGAGCTTACGATAGAGCTCGCCTTTACACGATGAGGTTCCACAGCATTCGGGAGAACTTCGAGGTGGACAACAGTACAGATCCCACAGTCCTGAACACAGAGAGAGGTGGGTTTAAGAAAGGTATTTGAAGTCTTTAATATCCTTTTGTTATCCTTATAGACCTGGAACTGCTGCGAGCCTACTGCGATCGATACTGCAACAATGTCCGGGCCTTGGACGGCATTCTGGAATACATCTTCTTGGGATTACTGAAGCTAACCCAAACGAACTTCAAGGAGACAGTGACTCCGGTCTGTTCCCGGCTTCAGAACATCCTGGCCACCTATTTGCCCAAGCTGGCCGAGGAGGAAACTACCAGGTTGTATGAGGAGGCACAGGACTTCTATGGCAGGATATGCTACGAACCGCACGAAACCCTCGAGATTGTGGCACATATTCGGTTCCTGGACACGTGCGACTCTGAGCTGGACGACATCTTCAAGGGCATTGACTACGTCCATGACCTGCTGCTGATTATCAAGGACTTTAGCATACCCATCGATGATGAGTCCAAGGAGGACTACATGGACACCGAGGACTACTTGAACCGCACCCGCGAGACGCTGGCGGAGATCAAGGAGAAGCGGCAGGAGTTCATCAATCGCCTGGAGGACGCCATGCAGGATGACATCGCCCAGTTGAAGGAGGAGATCCACGAAGTGGCCATCATGGCCCTGGATCCTTCGCTGTTGGATGTGAGTATTTTGGAGAGGGGGGGAATCTCTGACCATTATCTCTGACCATTATCCTCTCCGAAATCAGGCGAAATCGGATCGTAATGCTGTGACGTCCAAGTTGGACGTGATGCTGGATCGGTTGAATGAGTGCCGTGACCGGGCCGATGAGTTCCTGGGCTATCAGAAGGAGTTCCAGATCGATCTCACCATGTACGAGGAGATGGCCTCCGGCTTCTATGACATCCGGATGCGTCAGAATCTCTACAAGACCCAGACCGAGTGGGAGGAGTCGCTGGCCGAGTGGATCACGGCGGACTTCAATACCCTGAACGTCAACGACATGGTCGAGCTGAATGCCAAGACGATCAAGAACTGCCTCCAGTTTATGAAGTACTTGCCGGAGAACAACATCGTGCCCGTCCTCCATGCCTCGGCAGAGGCCTTCAAGGAGAAGCTGCCGGTCATCGGTTATCTAAGAAATCCAAACCTGAGAGCTGTAGGTCCCAGGAATAGAATCCTCTCAGAATCCTAATCGATTATCCTTGTCTTGTAGCGCCACTGGACCGAGATCGAGGACCTGCTGAACCGCAAGTTCTTCCAGGAGAAGGACATCATTATCCAGACGTACGAGGATGTGCACGCCTTCGACGATGTCAGTATTGGGGAGGCGCTCATGCAGATCTCCTCGCAGGCCACCGGCGAAGTCCAGCTGGAGAACATGCTGAAGGCGATAGAGACCACCTGGAAGGAGACGGAACTCTCCATTGTGTCGCATCACGATGCCAAGGATGTCTTCATACTGGCGGGCACCGAGGAGCTCCAGGCCGTGCTCGATGACTCGAATGTGAATATCAACACCATAGCTGCCTCCAAGTTCGTGGGTCCCATCAAGGGCAAGGTGGACGAATGGATAACGGCCATGGATCAGTTTGCCAAGACCTTTGGTGGGTCTTTACCTTAGTACCAGAGACTCCTGATCTGACCCCCTTTTCTTGCAGAATCCTGGATGGACTGCCAGGGAGCTTGGATCTACCTGGAGGCCATCTTCGCCTCGGCGGACATCCAACGACAGTTGCCCCACGAGGCCAAGATGTTCTTCACCGTCGACAAGAGCTTCAAGGAGACGGTCCGCCAGGCCAAGAAGGTGGCCCTCGCCCTGCCCACCATGTCCAGCGTGGAGGTGTTCAAGTCTCTGGTGGAGAACAATCGTCTCCTGGACCTGATATCCCGCGGTCTGGAGGCCTATTTGGAGGTGAAGCGTGTGGTGTTCCCAAGGTAGGTACCACCGCCTCTTGGGAAGTCCTTCCAGAAACGATTCCTTCCTTTGCAGATTCTATTTCCTGTCCAATGACGAGCTGCTGGAGATCCTGGCCCAGACCAGGATACCCCAGGCCGTGCAGCCGCATCTGCGCAAGTGCTTCGACGCCATCTACCGCTTGGAGTTTGGGTCGAAGGAGGGCGGCGACGGCAAGATGGTGGCCACCAACGACATCATCGCCTTCCTGTCGCCCGAGGGCGAGAAGCTGCAGTTCGGGAAGGGCCTGAAGGCGCGCGGCGCCGTCGAGGAGTGGCTGTCCAAGGTGGAGGAGGCCATGTTCGTGTCCGTCAAGCGGTACATGCGCTTCGGCTACCAGTGCTATCCGGCCAAGGAGCGCGAGGACTGGTTCCAGGATCATCCCAATCAGGTGGTGCTCACCGTCTCCCAGGTGCAGTGGGCGGCCGACATCCATCGCATCTACGAGGGCAAGGAACGGAATCCCCTCAACATTCTCGAGAAGATGGCCAAGTTCGAGATCAAGTGCCTGAAGGATCTGGGAGCACTGGCCGCTCTGACGAGGAAGAGCATCTCCTCGCTGCTGCGGAAGATCCTGTGCGCGCTGATCACCATCGATGTCCACGCCAAGGACTCGGTGCACATGCTCATCGAAAAGGAGGTTTCCAAGCCGTAAGTTGATGGAGAGAGGATTTCTGGAGAGGATTAATCTCTAATCTCTTCCAGGACGGACTTCAACTGGCTAAAAATGCTGCGCTTCTACTGGGCGGATGAAACGGAAACGGTCTACTCCCGGATGGCGGCCGCCAACATCCCGTACTACTACGAGTACCTGGGTGCCGGCGGTGTCCTGGTGCTCACCCCGCTAACGGATCGCTGCTACCTGTGTCTGATGGGCGCCTTCCAGATGGACCTGGGCGGTGCTCCGGCCGGACCAGCCGGCACTGGGAAGACGGAGACCACCAAGGATTTGGCCAAGGCCCTGGCCAAGCAGTGCGTGGTGTTCAACTGCTCCGACGGCCTGGACTACAAGATGATGGGTCGCTTCTTCTCCGGCCTGGCCCAGTGCGGTGCCTGGTGCTGCTTCGACGAGTTCAACCGCATCGACATCGAAGTGCTATCCGTGATTGCCCAGCAACTGATCACCATCCGGACGGCCAAGGCGATGAAGGTGAAGCGGTGAGTCCTCCTCCAGCTATACACCCCAACCCAACTAATCCCACTGACCACCCTCTGATAGCTTCATCTTTGAGGGCCGCGAGATCAAGATCAATCGCTCCTGCTGCGTCTTCATCACCATGAATCCCGGCTATGCCGGACGAACCGAGCTGCCGGACAACCTGAAGGCCCTCTTCCGGCCCATTTCCATGATGGTGCCGGACTATGCCCTCATTTCCGAGGTCATCCTCTACTCGGAGGGCTTCGAGGACCCCAAGATCCTGGCCAGGAAGATGGTGCAGATGTACCAGCTCTGCAGCCAGCAGCTGAGCCAGCAGAACCACTACGACTTCGGCATGCGAGCCGTGAAGTCCGTCCTGGTGATGGCCGGAGCCTTGAAGCGCGCCTCGCCCAACCAGCGGGAGGACATCACCCTGATTGCCGCTCTCCGGGACTCCAACATACCCAAGTTCTTGGCCGACGATGCGGTGCTCTTCCGGGGCATCCTCAGCGATCTGTTTCCGGGCGTGGAGCTGCCCGACTCGCAGCACCCCCACCTGGAGGCCAGTCTGCGGCTGGGACTCCGCAACAAGTACATGCAGGCGGTGCCCACGACGATCCGCAAGTGCCTCCAGCTGTACGAGACGATGTGCGTCCGCTGGGGCGTGATGTTGGTGGGGCCTACGGGGGGCGGTAAGTCCGTGGTCCTGCACGCCCTGGAGTTCGCCCTGTCGCACCTGTTCGAGAACGAGGTCCATGACCCGAACTTCCGCCCGGTGGTCATCCAAACCATGAATCCCAAGGCGGTGACGATGAACGAGCTGTACGGCTATGTGGACGCCAAGACGCTGGAGTGGCAGGACGGACTACTGGGCTTGGCGGTGCGCACAGCCACCTTGGTGGAGGGTGAGTATAGCATACTATGGCATCCCCTAATCCTCTCGAGAAATCCATTCGATTTGCAGATGAAATCCATCAGTGGATCATGTGCGATGGGCCGGTGGACGCCGTGTGGATTGAGAATCTGAACACCGTGCTGGACGACAACAAGATGCTCTGCCTGGCCAACTCGGAACGCATCAAGCTGACCGCCTGGATCCATATGCTCTTCGAGGTGCAGGACCTGCTGCAGGCCTCCCCCGCCACCGTCTCCCGCTGCGGCATGGTCTACGTGGATCCCGGCGATCTCGGCTGGATCCCCCTCATCGACACCTGGCGCGAGGTGGACATGGGCAAGAAGCTGCCGCCCCAGCTGGCCGACTTCCTGTACCAGCTCTTCGTCGGGTACTTCGACAAGGCCCTGAAGATCGAACGGAAGCGGGCGGTGTACACCATCCACCAGGTGCTCGGCTCCAAGGTGCGCCTGTGCTGCAATCTCACCTCGTCCCAGCTGGAGGCCGTCAACTGGCGGACCATGGCCGATGACCCGGCCAAGGAGCTGCTCACCAAGATCTTTGCCTGGACGGTCCTTTGGGCGATTGCCTCCAACCTGAAGGATGCCGAGAAGGTGTCCTTTGAGGAGCAGTGGAGTCGGGCCATGAGCCAGCATCCCAACATGACGTAGGATCTAATCATTTAGATTTAATTTTTTATTTTTTAAATTTATTTTTTAACTTGAAGATTACCCAAATCCTCGATGTGGAACTTCCGGATAGATCTGGAGAAGCAGGACTGGGGCAGCTGGAACCAGATCATGCAGAAGTTCCATTTTGATCCGGAGATCTCCTACTATGACATGCAAGTGCCCACAGTGGACACCACCAAATATGGGTGAGCCCAGAGAGCTAATCCTTCCCAGAAATCCATCCTCAAAACAGAATCCTCCTTCCCCAGCTATGTGGCTGACTTGCTGTTCAAGAGGAGCATGCCCGTGATGGTGACTGGGGACACGGGAGTGGGCAAGACCGTCCTCGCCATCAGCTGCATGAAGCGGCTGCAGAGCGAGGGCAAGGTCATACCCGTCATCCTGAACTTCTCCGCCCAGACGAGCAGTGTCCGCACCCAGGAGATGATCGAGGGTCCGCTGGAGAAGCGCAAGAAGACGCAGCTGGGCGCGCCGGTGGGCAAGACGGTGATCGTCTTCATCGACGACGTCAACATGCCCAAGCTGGACACGTACGGCGCCCAGCCGGCCATCGAGCTGCTGCGCCAGTTCCTCGACTTTAAGGGCTTCTACGATCGGGAGAAGCTCTTCTGGAAGGAGATCCTGGACGTGGTGCTGGGCTGTGCCTGCGCTCCGCCTGGCGGTGGCCGGAATCCGCTGACGCCCCGCTTCGTCCGGCACTTTGCCCTGTTCTCGCTGCCCAAGCCCAACGAGGAGACCCTCACCCAGATCTTCAACGGGATCCTGCGCGGCTTCCTGCAGACCTTCTCCGGCTCCATTCGCGCCCTCTCCGAGCCGATGGTCAACGCCTGTGTGGACGTCTATATGCGGGTGGCCAACGTGATGCTGCCGACTCCCGATCGCTCGCACTACATCTTCAACTTGCGGGATCTGTCCAAGTGCATCCAGGGCATCCTGCAAGCCAGCAACCTGCACTACAACCAGGAGAGCCAGATCCTCAGGCTCTTCTATCACGAGACCACCCGCGTCTTCCACGATCGCCTCATCAACCAGGACGACAAGAATCTCTTCAAGAGTCTCATGAAGGATGTGTGTCTGGACCACTTTAATCGGCAGGTGAGGATCACTAGCCCCCAGGAGCACTAGCAGGCCTCCACAAGCTATCCTTCCTTTCAGGTAATCGGCGATGATGAACCGGAGGTCCTGTTTGGGGACTTTATGGTCTTCGGAAAGCCCAAAAACGAGAGAATCTACGATGAGATCAAGGACCATGGGAAGCTGGAGAGCGTCCTCAACGACTACATCGTGGACTACAACTCGATAGCGGTGGGCAAGGGCATGAAGCTGATCCTCTTCCAGGACGCCATGGAGCATACGGTGCGGCTGGCCCGTCTCCTGCGCAGCGATCGGGGCAACGGTCTCCTGGTGGGTGTGGCCGGCATGGGCAAGCAATCCCTCACCAGGCTGGCCTCCCACGTCAACGAGTACAACTGCTGGCAGATCGAGATGAGGCGCAACTACGATCTCAATGCCTTCCACGAGGATCTCAGGGTTCTCTACAGGATTGCAGGGGTGGGTTAGAGTTCTTTAGGGGATTAAGGGATTCTTCTGATGATTCTGTGGTGTATCCTTAGATTGAAAACCAGCCTGTGACCTTCCTGCTGATTGACAGCCAGATTGTGGAGGAGGAGTTCCTGGAGGACATCAACAATATCCTCAACTCCGGCGAGGTTCCCAATCTCTTCGAGGGGGATGAGTACGAGAAGATCATCCTGGATGCCCGCGATGGCTGTAATGAGAACAGAAAGGATGAGGTGGGATGAGATCAATCCTTGATAAAGTTTCTCTAGAGGATTTCTTTCGTTTCCAGCCCTGCACTCGGGATGAGATCTACAAGCACTTCATCAACCGGGTGCGGAACAACCTCCATGTGGTCATGTCGATGAGTCCGGTGGGTGATGCCTTCCGCAGGAGATGCCGCATGTTCCCCTCGCTGGTCAACTGCACCACCATCGATTGGTTCACCAGCTGGCCCACCGAGGCCCTCTACTCGGTGGCCCTGGGGCTGCTGAACAAGATCGCCCCCAAGATGGAGGACCGGGTGGCGCTGGCCAGCACCACGGTGTTCATGCACAAGACCGTGGAGGATGCCTCGGTGCGGTTCTACAAGGAGATGAAGCGCCACTACTACACCACGCCCAGCAGCTACCTGGAGCTGCTCAAGCTCTACCAGAATCTCCTCAAGCTCAAGAACCAGGAGATCATTGCCAAGAGGAAGCGCATCGCCAATGGTCTGAACAAGCTCCTGGAAACCAACGAAGTGGTGCGTATGAAGGGCAGTATATCCTGGATTTCTTTGGAGGATTAACCCTTTCCTTTCCAGATCGCTGTCATGGGCAAGGAACTGGAGGTGATGGTGCCGCAGCTGGACGAGAAGTCCGCCTTGATGAAGTCCCTGGTGGATAACCTGACCAAGGAGACCAAACAGGCCGACGCCGTCAAGCAGAGCGTCATGGAGGACGAGACGAACGCCAAGGAGAAGGCGGCGGTGGCCCAGGCCATATCCGAGGACGCCAGCAAGGACCTGGAGATAGCCATGCCGGCCCTGCGCGAGGCCGAGGATGCCCTCAAGGGTCTCACCAAGGCGGACATCAATGAGCTGAAGTCCTTCACGACACCCCCGGCGCTGGTGCAGTTCTGCATGGAGGCGGTGTGCATCCTACTGGGAGCCAAGTGAGTTTCAAGGACTAGGTAGTGTCCTCATCCCCCTATCCACTCCTCTCGTCCTTGTAGACCCACCTGGGCTTCGGCCAAGGCCATCATGGCGGACATCAACTTCATCAAGCGGCTCTTCGAGTACGACAAGGAGCACATGAAGGACGACACCCTCAAGAAGGTCAAGAAGTACATCGATCACAAGGACTTTGTCCCAGCAGTAGGTGTCCTCATCCAACCCACTCCCTCCCCCAATCCTAACCAGCTTTGATCCCTGCAGAAATTCGAGAAAGTCTCCAAGGTGGCCAAGTCGGTGAGCATGTGGGTCATAGCCATGGACAAGTTCTCCAAGGTGTACAAGGTGGTGGAGCCGAAGATCAAGCGCAAGGAGGCCGCCGAGGCGGAGCTCAAGGAGGTGATGACCGTGCTCCGGCAGAAGCAGAAGGAGCTGGCCGCCGTCGAGGCCAAGATCCAGGCCCTGCGCGACAGTCTCGAGGAGAAGCAGCGCGAGTTCCAGGTCATCCAGGACAACGTCGATCTCACCTACGGCCGGATCAACCGTGCCGGCCGCCTCACCTCCGCCCTGTCCGACGAGCAGGTGCGCTGGCGCGAGACCGTCAAGTCCCTGACTGGCGACCTGGCCTGCGTCCCGGGCGATGTCCTGGTGGCCGCCGCCTGTGTCGCCTATCTGGGCGCCTTCTCCAACGAGTACCGGCGCGACATGAGCGCCCTGTGGGTGACCAAGTGCCGGGAGCACAAGATCCCCTCCAGCGGCGACTTCAACCTCCTGAAGGTGCTCGGTGATCCCTACGAGATGCGCCAGTGGAACGTCGACGGTCTGCCCAAGGACAACATATCCATTGAGAATGGCATCTACGCCACCCGGGCGCTCCGCTGGGCGCTCATGATCGATCCCCAGGAGCAGGCCAATCGCTGGATCCGCAACATGGAGGGCGCCAACAATCTCCAGGTCATCAAGATGACCGATCCGGGCATGATGCGCGTCCTGGAGAACAGCGTCCGGCAGGGCTATCCCGTCCTGCTGGAGGAAATCAACGAGACGATCGATCCTTCGCTGCGCCCCATCCTCCAGCGGGAGACCTACAAGTTCGAGGGTCGGGTCTACCTGAAGCTGGGCGACCAGGTCATCGACTACGACGACAACTTCAAGCTCTACATGACCACCAAGCTGCCCAATCCCCACTACCTGCCCGAGGTGTGCATCAACGTCACGTTGGTGAACTTCCTGGTGACGGAAAGCGGCCTGGAGGATCAGCTCCTGGCGTGGGTTACTCTTTGTTTTGCATCCTGGCTTGTGCTCCTCTAACCCTCTTCCTTTAGGGACATTGTGGCCATTGAACTGCCCGCCATGGAGATCCAGCGCAATGACCTCGTCGTGAAGATCAACTCCGACAAGCAGCAGCTGCTGGCGCTGGAGGACAAGGTCCTGAAGCTGCTCTTCAACTCCGAGGGCAATATCCTGGACGACGAGGAGCTGGTGGAGACCCTCAACGATGCCAAGGTGAGTCTCCACATTAGACACTGTCTTCTCTAATGGAATGCTATGGGAATCCCCTCCAGGAAACCTCCTTGATCATCGCCGCTCGACTGATCGACACGGAGGAGACGGAGAAGATCATCACTGCCTCCCGGGAGCGCTACCGCATCCTGGCATCACGCGGCGCCATCCTCTACTTTGTGGTGGCCGGCCTGGCCGAGATCGATCCCATGTACCAGTACTCCCTGAAGTACTTCACGCAGGTCTTCTGCAATGTCCTGCGACTGGATCATCCCGTCCAGACGGTGGAGGTGCGGATAGCCACCCTGATGGTGGACGAGCTGAAGGCCATTTTTGACAACATATCCCGGGGGCTGTTCGAGAACCACAAGATCATCTTCAGCTTCCTGCTGGCCCTGTCCGTGGAGCGGCAGGAGAAGCGCGTCACCGACGAGGAGTTCAACTTCCTGACGCGCGGCTCCGTCGGGAACATCCGGCCGAAGAAGATGCCGGCCAGCCTGAAGCTCAGCCAGATGCAGTGGGATACGTGCATCTATCTGGAGGACAACTTCCCGGACGTCTTCTCCGGCTTCACCGACGAACTGGACAAGCCCTTCTTCATCCAGCTGATGGACAACCGGGAGGACTTTGACTTTGCCGGCACCAAGCAACCGCCCACGGACAAGTGGAACAAGCGGCTGAAGCTCTTCAGCAAGCTGATGTTCGTGGCGGTCTTCCGGAAGCCCAGGTTCCTGCTGAACATCGTCTGCTATCTGAACGCCACCGTGGGGCGGTACTTCACCGAAGCGGGAGCCGGAACCCAGCTCAGCACGGTGTAAGATATCAGCTAACCCTGCTCCTCCAGAGATTCTAATCCTTCCGTTCCAGCTACCTGGACACTTCAGCGATTACCCCTCTGATCTTTGTCCTGTCCACTGGATCGGATCCCATGGCTGGGTTCCTCAAGTTCACCACCCTGATGCAGTTCACGGACAAGTACTACTCGATATCCCTGGGCCAGGGGCAGGGTCCGCTGGCGGAGAACCTGATCGAGAAGAGCCTGAGGTTGGGGCACTGGGTGTTTCTGCAGAACTGCCATCTGGCCACGTCGTTCATGCAGACCCTGGAGACGATTGTCCGCAACCTGACCCTCGGGATCACCAAGGCCAACCCAGAGTTCCGGCTGTATCTCTCCTCGATGCCCATTGCCACGTTCCCGATCAGCGTGCTGCAGAACTCGGTGAAGATCACCAACGAGCCGCCCAAGGGCATCAAGGCGAACGTGATGGGCGCCCTGGCCGACCTGAAGCCGGACTTCTTCGAGCAGCACATCCAGGACGGCAACTGGCGGGCCATCGTGTTCGGGCTCTGCATGTTCCATGCCGTGCTCCTCGAGAGGCGCAAGTTCGGGCCGCTGGGCTGGAACATCACCTACGAGTTCAGCGAGAGCGACCGGGAGTGCGGCCTGAAGACGCTGGACTTCTTCATCGATCGCGAGGTGGCCGAGGACATACCCTGGGAGGCGATCCTCTACATCAACGGCGAGATCACGTGGGGCGGTCGCGTCACCGACTACTGGGATCTGCGCTGTCTGCGCACCATCCTGATGATCTTCTCCTCCAAGCGGATCATCCATCCCGAGTACAAGTACTGTCGCGGCGAGAGCAACTACCGGGATCCCAGGAAGAAGACCCTGGTGGAGTATGCCAACTTTGTGCAGAACTTTCCGGTGCTGGAGGATCCGGAGATCTTTGGCATGAACCAGAACGCCAATATCGTCTTTCAGACGAAGGAGACGGACTTCTTCATCAGCACCCTGCTGCTGGGCCAGCCCAGGTCGTCGGCGGACGAGGGCCAGGCGGCGGAGAACGAGATCGCCCAGCAGATCATAGCCCGCATCCAGAAGGCTCTGGTCACCAAGATTCAACGGGAGCCTCTGCACGACACCCTCTCGGTGGTAAGTACTGGAGATCTCCTAGTGGTGGACGCCTCTCGAATCTCCTCTTTCAGCTGGACAGCAAGGGCCAGGTGCCGTCGCTGACCATTGTCCTCGTCCAGGAGATCGATCGCTTCAACATCTCGCTGGGCATCATCCACGACAGCCTGGCGAACCTGTCCAAGGCCATCAAGGGTCTGGTGGTGATGTCCGAGGAGCTGGAGAACGTGTTCAAGGCCCTCCTGGCCAACCTGGTTCCGGCCTCCTGGGCGAAACGCAGCTTCCTGTCCATCAAGCCGCTGCCCAGCTACATCGCGGACTTCCAGCGGCGCATCGACTTCATCCAGCAGTGGGCCGAGAATGGAGCACCCCGCTCCTACTGGATCAGTGGCTTCTTCTTCCCCCAGTCCTTCCTCACGGGCATCCTGCAGACCTACGCCCGTCGCCGCATTCTGCCCATCGACTCCCTCAAGATTGACTTTGAAGTCGTCGAGAAGGAGCTCATCCAGCAGGACTTTTTCGAGATGCACTCCAACAACAAGAGCGTAAGTTGACCAACGCCTTGGGTAGTCCATCACTTAATCTCTAATCGGTAGGACGCCAAGCTGTATGGCAATCTGCCGGAGTGCACCGACGCCATCATCCATGTGCATGGAATCTTCATCGAGGCGGCGCGCTGGGACCTGAGCAAAGGCGGCCTGTGCGACGCCAACTTCGGGGAGCTCTACACCCGGATGCCGGTGGTGAAGTTCAAGCCCTGCCTGGAGATCTCGCCCCAGATCCGGTACGAGGCGCCCCTCTACAAGACCCAGCAGCGTTCCGGCGTCCTCTCCACCACCGGCCATTCCACCAACTTTATACTCTCCGTTCTCCTCAAGAGCAACAACGATCCGGAGTTCTGGATAATGCGAGGCACTGCCCTGGTCTCGGGCGTGGTGGAGAACGTGTGCTAGGGTCTCCACCCTCCTCCCAATATCCTCCTCCGAGGATTCTATTATTTTCTGTATTATTATTGTATTTTTTTTGGTTTATACTTTTAAGGCTTCTTTTATTTCGTTATCATGCGGCGAGTCCTCTTGGAGAGGATGAGTTTACATTGAGGCTTCTGCTGTGTATATGTGTGTGTGTGGGTGTGGAGGTCCTGGACAAAGGATATTACAGGTTTATATATAGTACAAGGATAATTATTGTGGAAAAGGCAAACATTTTATGGCAAAGAATTGACATTAAAAATTGTCTCGAAAAAGGACTAATCCTACTATGGTGGTACAGTCGATATATATGTATATATGTTCTATATAGATATGGTTATATATCCTACCTATATCTAATTATTGGATTATCTTTCATTTATTTTTCTTTTTTTTTTAAAAAAAAACACCACACATCACACTTTTATTTACAATTTCAGTTCAGATTTAAGGTCACAGTCTCTAGAGATATATCAGATATATATATATATATAGTATATAGGGTATGGATATAGGAATGTGGTTGGAAAGGTTGCAGGATTTTTGTCTTTATTTTTTAATGTTTTGTTCGCCTTTTTTAAGTACTAATACTGCCATTAAGGACTCATCACCTGCCACTAAGGATTAAAGTTTTTAAAAGGTTAAAGGTTATAGGTTTTGGTCTTTTTTTTTAGTTGTTGGTTCTTGTTAGAATGGAATGCTTAATTAGCAGTTTTAGGAAGAAGAAAAAAAAAACAATCTTATAGTCTAATTATTGCTCCTCAACTTTAAGTACTTAAGTTACTAAATGTACAAAAAAAATTAGCTAAACAACGCACACGAAAAAAAAAAAATTAAGTATAATGATAATATATAGTAGATATATATATATATATATATATATGTATAGGAAGCACTGTGGCAACGACCTGGACCTGGAGGATCCTCTTTAGATCCTACAACTTTTTACTATCGATATCGATCCGAAGATCGGGCATGGAGCCGCGCGGCTGCAACAGGCTACGCTTCTCCGGATCCTTGATCTTCTTGGGCTTCGGCCGGTTCGTCTTTGTATAGCGATTGATGACGCCATCGCCCTCGTCCATCATCCGCAGGATCAGGGCCTGATCGGATGAGTCCAGGGGAGCGATCGAAATATCTCGCACAGCTCGGAACTTGCCGCAATTGTTGAGATGCTCGTTCTCCAGCCGGAAAAAGTTCCAAACGAAGCGCCTGCAACGGAGAGGATTACTTAGCCAGTGGCCTAGCAAGAGATGGATGTATGATGAACCCACCGGAACACCTCTAGGATACCCGTTATTGAGGTCATTATGTCACTGCTGACTATCTTCATTTCTGTGAGGTAGAAGGACAGTGCCCAGATGAAACGCAGCGCCAGATCCTCCACAATGGCAAAGTAATAGAAGCCCTAAGGAGAAAGATTACCACTGATTCTGAAAAGGATACTGATACGGATCAACCCACCGTTGAGGAGTAGACCACCTCCTCGCGCAGGAACGTATTCTCGCCCGCATTCTTATCGAAGAGTCCCCAATCCATCTTGATGTCCCACGTGTAGGCATAGCAGGAGGACACAATGGAGGCAATGATCCACAGCCAGGTGTAGGGATTATCAAAGGTGCTGGCATAGTGAGCTGAAAGGACAATTAGTATGTAACCAAAAAAAAAACCGATTCCTCACAAGGACTCACAGCTGTAGAAGCTCTTCAGGGTGGCGAAGATGACCACCATGAAGGTGGTGGAGTACTTCCCGGCATTCACCAGATGGGGAAAGGCCTCTCGGGAGTCGCGATATCGTCGCAGGCACTGGGCAAACCGGAACCAGGCCGGCAAACAGTTCACTATCGGCCTGATGATGAAGTCCTTCTCCATGCAGATGGAGGCGTCGCGCGCCTCCGTCCAGTTGCCGTTCGTGAAGTAGAAACAGATGAGGTACTCAAAGTCCAGGATGGCCGTCACCAGGGAGTTCAGCTGATCGCCCAGCCAGAAATCGGCAAAGCCCACATGGAAGAACGGCGCCGCCAGGCAGCGACCCGTGATCCTCCATAGCCAGAACCTCGCGTCGTGGTGGAGGACATGAAAGGGATTGGCCAGAAAGAGGACCATGATCAGGGTGAGGGTCAGTGGATTGATGAAGGCCGGTATGGCCAGACTGGCGCTGTACAAGTAGCTCAGCATGCTCAGGGTCCACACGACACCAAAGATCGCCGCCAACTCCATGAGATGCTGCTCCGACAGGTGATTCCTCGGATCCAGCTCGAAGATCAGGACATGATTCACGCCCGACGACCGCCAGCCGTAGATGTTCACGCCGATGAGGAAGATGAACTCGATTATGAGCAGTGGACCTCTGTAGAGTCGGAAGGTGACCTTCAGGTTCTCTCCGCTGATCTCGTGGAAGATCGCCGATAGCACCACCACAATGCCCAGGACAATGAAGCTGCCGGAGAAGAGGCCCACTTTGAAGGTGGTCCACGGACTCTGTTGCTCACCCAGCGGAGGAACTCTCAACCGTTTCATGGCCCGCTGCCGGTCACCGCCCTCCAGTTCACCGGTCACCGTGGTCTCCGTCTCGTTGATGATGTTGTCGATGTCCTTGTTGGTGAAGAAGTGCGAGGCCTCGACATACTCCTGCCGCCACTTGGCTCCGCTATCGACGCGCAGCAGCTAAGAGGAGAGAGTGGGAGATTACTCATCATACTTGGCTAATGATTCATCCAAAACCTGACCACAAAACCAAACCCACAGCTATGAGAGAGCATAAATTCCCTTCAAGATAAGTAATACTACTCTCTGCGCTCCAGACACCATCTAATCCCCGACGGGGTCAAGGCCCCGATGCAGAGATCATAAATCCTCACCTTATCGTGCTTCTTGAGTATTTTCCGGAAGCCGGTATGATTCAGATTCTGGTAGTTCTGCAGCAGGATCAGACTCAGATAGAACTCGCTGAAGGCCAGCTTTAGCTCCCGGGCCTTGCGCTCCGGCAGAGCGGCGTTCTTCTTCTGGCCCTTGGACTTCTTGGCGCTGCGCTCCGACTCCTCCAGCGACGTCTTCAGCTCGGCATTCAGAGTGGCGAACTTTCGGGTGGCCTCCGCCAGCTTCTCCGAGTAGAAGGTGTTGATCTTCTTTAGCTCCTTGTCGCAGTAGTGGAAGAAGTTCTCATCAAAGTTGGCAAAGTGCCGCTTCAAGACATCATCCTCCACACTCTCCACCGAAGGCGCCTCCTCCACGGCCAGATACAGCATGGCCTTCATTTCCTATAAAGGATTAAAGATCTGATTAGTTTATGGTTAGGGGATAGTAATTCTGTTGGGGATTACCTCATAGTTGATGTATTGTTTACGCCATTCGGGCGTTATGTGCGCCGACAGGTGCTCGGCGAACTTCATGGCTAGAAGCTACTGGTTCCACACCCACCCGCCGATCTAGTCCAGATCACTCCGCACTGAAGCGCAACTGAAAAAAATAAAAGAAAAACCCGCTTTAGACCGGAAATCAGAACAATAAATGGATCAAGGTTGGAAAGAAAATAAACTCTTGGGAGTTTGGAACCCCACACACCCACACCCTTATTGTCTTTATCAGCATTTCCTCTCCCCAAGACCTCCAGACCTCCAGACCATCAAGAATGACGTACATTCTCAATTGTGATTCATGAAAACAAATAAACAAAAGTATCTTATAGCTTCTGATCCCACTCTCGGTATCGTATTCCTATTCGAATCTCAGAACCATGAATCAAGACTAATGAGAGGATAATGGCTCATCAAATCAATGCAGGTGCTTCGGATCGAATATAGCCCCTTAATCGCTCTAATCGGGCCTGTAATATCATATCGTAAATTAGCAGCTACTTGGGTGAGTGGTGGGTTTCTGTTTTCTGGTACTATGATATACTCTATCGGGGTGTTATCATGGGAGTCTGGTGTCTGTTATCCCATCTCTTTGTAGAATCCATAAGCTAATTGGTTGGGACTTTTTAGAGAAGTAGAAACGAGGTCTTTGAAGAGGCTTCTTTAAGAAGTTGAGATTATAAAGAGATAGATTTTCAGACTATCGATATAATATCTATGTATCTTCTTTGAAAAAATAATCTTTTTAAGGTCTGGTGTCTATTTTCCTACCTATTTGTAGAATTTGTAGTATTTTTTTAAACTCATAAGATTACATTTTATATAGAAAGAGAAGCAGATTCTAAAAGCGATTCTAAAAGTAAGAAAGTTAAGATTGGTTGCATCTGAAAAGTTGGGACTACAAAGATGGCTTCTAAAACTATCGATATTTTTTCGAAAAAATTAAATATGGAAGAATTAAGAATTGTATACTCTCCTTTGTTTAATTTATAATTTTTTGGTAAAGTAATTATAACAGACTTTATATAGAAACAGAAAAGGGGGTATGGTTCTACATCTTTTATTTATAGAATACTTTTAAGCTTCTATTTTATAAGAACTTACGATTGGTTCTATCTGAAGGGTTAAGATTACAAAGATAGCTCCTCAAATTATCGATATTATTTGAAAACCAAGCTGTTTATCTTTGTCTTTGTAGAATATATAATAGTTTTGTAATATTATAAGATGAAAGAAGATATAAAAGTAGAAACAAAGTAAAGAATTCAAAGATTCAAAGAGAAGAATACAAAGAAGAACACGGAAAGGTGCACATAACAAAGATTGCTCCTTAAACTATCGATAAAAATCGATATAGTTACTGGATAGTTCTATATACTCGAAATATATTAAAGAAATAGGAAGAATTATAGTAGAAGAATATTATATTATACTACTATATCCTATAAAATAGAAGCTTAAAACTTTTATATATAAAAATCAAGATAGATTCTATCTCAAAGATAAAGATTTCAAAGATAGCTCTTTAAACCATCGATAAAGGTCGATATATGTAGTTACATAGCTAAAGGATAGTTTTATTCGAGTTTCGAATTATATTAAATTATATTATAGGGGTATTTTTCTAGTAAAAAAGAAGCTTAAAACTATTCTATAACAGAAATTAAAACCTGTTCTACCTGGAAAGTTAAGATTGAAGAGACAGCTCCTCAAACTATCGATAAAGAGCGATAGTATAGATTTATTTTTTGAAAAAAAAAAACCTACTAGAGGAACCAAAAACCTTTTCCTTCAAGAGTATATTAGCTTCGCTTTCGAACAAGTTTACCCTTTTTTTTATGATTGTATACCCACTCCCAACTGATAAAGCCGTAATATAACAATTATTGGGGGTTGTGGCAACCGACAGCAGACTCTTTACAGAATGTGTACGATATATCTCATTAACGGGGCCCGCATAACAAGTTAAGCAAATTGGAAAATTTCTGTCGCCATCTCTGTGGATACAGCAGATACAGAGAGATATAGAGATACAAAGATACTCGGATACTTGGAGATACAAAGATGGAGGATGCTAGAGGGAGGGTTTTAATCAATTGCACAAATATTTGTTGTCGCCAGGTTGTTGCCATGGGTTAATTTTATTCTTATTATTTATTTATTTTTTTTTTTTTGCAAGGAAAACTTCCGCTACACTTGAAAAAATGAAATGTGCATAGCAATGAATTATTAAAATTTATTGACAGCTTTTGTTGGAATTCGATTGAAGGAGATTACACTGACAGACACAAAGATAAAGATATGAACCCAACAAAAATATTATTTGTTATCATTTTCGGTTTTTTTTTTCTAATTTGTATCAGATTTCAGCCTTTTCTAGCTTTTCTATAGGGATCTTTATAGAGTTTTTTTAATTTTGGTTTATTTTTTTAAGTAAAACAGTACACATATTCCTCAAAAACTAAAAAAAAATTAAATTAGTTGACTTTCATAGAATTAACATTGAAATATTTATCAGAAACTAAAAAATACTTTTGTTTTATATATTTTTTTTATTAAATTTGTATCATAATCTTGATCTATCGATATCAATCGATATTAATCGACTTGGCGGTTTATCATTTCCTATTAAATTAAACCCAAAAAGCAATTTTAAGACTTCTGAATCACTTTAGTTCCTCATTAATTTAACATTTTTTGGATAAAAACCTCATAAAATATTAATATCTAGACTTCTTCGCTGGAAATTGATAAAAATCGATAATAAACGATTTTGCAATAATAACTATGAATTGTTTTTCTTAATCGACTAACATTTTGGGGAAAAATCGATTTTAATCAAAATAACCGCAGAAATGATTAATAACTTGATTATTATCCCAAAAAATGGATATAAATCAATAAAAATGATTTTTCATAAAAATATCAATAGCTTTCCTGTGAAAATAATCGTTATAAATCGATAACAACCTATTTTCTATAAAAAAAAAATAAATGTTTGCTAATTATTTTACATTTGACTAAATACTGACTGACTAAATACCGCAGAAGAGATCAATATCTTATTGTCTATCACAAAAGATCGATATTAAACGATTTCAGTATGAAATATGAACAGGTTTTCTCTATAAAATAACAATTTTTGTATAATTAAAAACAAAATATCAGAAAATTTTCAATATAAATCGATAACATATTATTTTCAATAAAAAAAAACTCAATTTTCCTCCAAAATCGACTAACATTATTTGGTTAAATAATAAGAAAAGATGTTGATTATCAAAAACTATCGATATAAATCGATACAAAATTATTTCCAATAAAAAATACCAATTTTTTTCATTTATCAGCCAGCATTGTCTGACGACGAAATACATTTAAAAATAACAAGAACTTTTTTTATTATACCCAATAATCGATATAAATCGATAAAAAACGATTTTCAATAAAAAGAAAAACCACCATATCTGTCTAAAATTATAGTTTTCTAAGCTTGGTTTTGTTTTTTGTGTAAAACCCATTCAAAGAATGGTCAATACCTGAACGATAATTGATGACAGGGTCAGTGGGTGGGTGGGTGGTGATAGGGGGTACACACACATCACAGTGTTCTTTTAAAAGGGTTGGGTGCGGAACAGCGACTGGCGGTCAATTAACGTCAACCATATAGACTAAATATAGATCGCTACGCTGATTGATTAGACCCGGACCGGGGCCGGACAATAGAAATCATAATGGATTATCGTGATTATCAAGAGTAGCTTCCACACTGATCGATGGGATGTTTCCAGGTCTGGTCCCATCGTCCTATCGCCTCGATCGCCGCTTATCAGTTCACAGATTTCTCTTCTGTAGTTTAATTAGCACTGATAACGAAACAGTTAGTTTGGTCATAAAAAAAACACATGTGAGAGGCAAAAAACAACAAAAACAAAAACAACAAGTTAAAAGCTGAAACGCTGACACATAAAGCCACAGAGCTCTATATAATCGCCGCGACATCGAAGCGGCACACGTAGACGCAAATATTTGATCAATAAAATGAGAATAAAACCAGAGTGTTACTCCAAGACCTTTAACCCTTAAGGGGGTTGATGGGTTTTATTTATGAGTTAATAAATAATTATATTCCAATAAGAAAGATAAACTATCTAGTAAGAATAATAAAGTCTAATAATCTTTAATATTTATTTATTTATTTAAAAAAAAACCCTTGATAATTATTTTTAGAATTTTTTTGAAAAGAAAGCAAAAGTAAACAGAGAATATACTAAACCACTATACTTTGTTTAAACAAAAACCTTTGTTTTAACAGACAAAGAGCTTAAATATATGTATATTTTCAAATAAATACAAAAACTAAAAAACTTTAACTTAAGTTTCTATTTATTTATTTTTTTCACACACCTCTCTGATAACAAAGAACTTTTTTTATATTTTTGAGAGCATTTTTGTTTTGCCCCCAAAAAAAGGGTTAAAGGCAGAGCGCCAGCGCAGCGCTGGCGGCAACGCGTCTTGTGATTTCTGTTTGTCTCTCGCCTTCCCCAGCCAGCCAATTGGAGAATTGAGGAATTCTGAATTCTGGATTCTGAATTGAAGCCAAACGATCAAACGAGTCGCAATTGAAGGCGAAAGCCAAGACCGAGATTAGCGGATGCAAAGGCGAAATTATTTTTCAATTACATAAAATTACATACATATACGTACATGCGCTGCTGCGCTGCAAACTGCACTGCCTCTGCCTCTGCCTCTGCCTCTGCCTCAATCTCGGCCACTGCACAATTCAAGACACTGCACCAATGCACTCTACTATTGCAATTCAAGCTTATTTTGGCATCTCAGGCTAAAACACTGGCCATTAGCGATTGTCAACAATCGCTGATTTGTTAAGTACACGGCTTATCACAGAACTGGGAAACGGGGAAGGCGAAAAAAACGCGCTACCGCCGCCGAGCGAACCAAAACCACGAATATCAGTCGAGGGCAAACGCGAAACAACAACAAAGAAACCAAACACTTGAACCTTTTTGAGCACTGTAACGCGCCAGTTTCTTCCAGTGTTGGACAGTGTCTACAGAACAATGTTAAATGGCCCTTTAACAGAGTGTACTGCTGTTAAAAATTTAAGATTTATGATCTTTATATTTTAATAATAAAATTTAAATTATTAAGTTTAAGATTTTGAATTAATTCTGATATAGTGTAAAGGAAACAAAGAAAATATTATCTCTATAGAACAGTAAATATTGGACATATTATTTACTCTTTTTAAACATGTATACGTTCATCTTTTTTTACACAAAATATTAGCTAATATTTAAGCTATTTAAGGACACAGGATGGTTTGAAACTTTAAAACAAATTTTTTTTTATATAAAGTACATTAACTACATTACATTACATAATTACATTTACATAAAATAAGTAAATTTTTTTTTTACATTATCAGAATTATCCTGTGAAAATTCCGTGTCGATCGGACCAAAACTCAGTGAAATACCGATATATTGTTATTATGCTCAAGCAATTGACAGTATTCTTTTCAAAACTTTAGAAGCGTTTTTTTAACTCAAATTTTTTAACAAACAAATTTCTAGATACTCTCCAAATATAACCAAAACTATAGTGCACAAAAAACTTGTAAAACTTGAATAATTATATTCACACAGAAAGGAGAAAAAAGTTCGCAAATATCTTGTTATTTTCAGCCTTGGAAACTATCCTGCCCTCTTAATTATTTAAAAAGATTATTAAATTCATATAATATTCAAATTGCAATATTTAAAATAATTTCAATATATTCCAATATATAGTTTCTCCTTACCAATCTTTACTGTATGACAAAGAGACTTTGGTATTTCGCAGACCAGTCAGTAGTATTTTTTAGCATGCTTAGAACGGTCACACTACACAACCTTGAAGCAAACAAATTGCGATTCCAGCGAAAATAAACATATTTATTGATAAATAACCGCAAAGGGGAGCCCCGATTACCTGCGCAGTAGCGGCATTTCATGAGCGCCAACGTGAAGAACCTCAAGATGGGCCACTTTGGCGGCGGTGGTGGCGGCATTGCCAGTGGTACAGGAAGTACTGCCAGCTTTGGTATTTCGGTGGCGTCTGGAGGAGCTGGGAAACTGCCCACAAATGGATCATCTGGCGGGAAATCGGCCCCTGCTACTATTGCATCGGACGTTGATGTATTTGCCACACCAGGCGGTGTCGTTATACCCATTATACGCACCAAAGATGTACCCAAATTGTTGCCCACAATTTCATCAGCCTTGCAGCGACCAGCTGATGGACATTTGGCCGCCGAAGATCTCGATGCTGTGCAGTTGGAGCTGGAGCAGATGCTCTCTAATGTGGCACTACGTGCAAGGGTCCTAAAAGCGGAGTACGACAGCCTGGACAAGGATGAGAAGCGTCAGGATCGGAGGAAAGTTGATCGGATACCCGGTTCTCCACCCTGCACCAACAATATGCTCAACGGCCTGCTGGGTATGGGCGGCAATTCCTCCTCGGGAGTGGGTAGCCCCTCGGGAGGCACCTCGTCGGGTAATGCGAAGCGAAAAAGGGAGGAACCCACGGGTGTAAGGAAAAAGCACTCATCGATGACGATCCTCAAGCAACAGGGCGCCGTTTCCAGCTCCTCCTCGACCAAGCATCAGGCCAAAAACAGTCCCATGACCGTGCACACGGACGATAGCATGGACTACCTCCCGACTATTGCTGGCGGAGCCGCTGCCACCGCCTCAAACCCCTCGACCCTGCCGCACCATCAGCCGCAAACTCAACTGCCGAAAATGTCAGTGCCGAAGAACGATACGCCGAACAAGTTTTGGCTCTCCGTGGAGCCGTACTGCATGCCACTAACCAACGAGGATCTGCGCCTCATCGACGACCTGTTGGAGCAGTACAAGGGGCCTCTGGTGCCGCCAGTTCCCACACTCGGGCCGCATTATTCCACAGTCTGGGCCCAGGAGGATATGAAGGCACTGCAGCCGGGCGGGGCTCGCATCAAGTCGAACAATGTCAGCGGAATGCTGAAAAAGGCCGAGGGCATGGTGGAGGAGAGTATCACGGGGCCGCTGACCCAACGACTGGTCTCGGCGCTGATGGAGGAGTCCCTGATGACGCTGCCCAGCGAACAGGCGGCTGTGGGGGAGCACAGCAACAGCACCACGAGCAGCAGCAACGAGAACACCCACTCGTCCTCATCCAACGCCCAAGCTGCTGCCGCATCCGGTAACTTCCGATCGCTGGCCATGCTGAAGCATGGCGTCGGGATCGAGCAGCGCTTAAAGAAAGAATTGCTGGAGACGGGACTTATCGATGCCAACGAATTCGCTGCCCACGACGACGTGGACGAAGTGCTCATGGAGATCAAACGCGTCACCGCTGAGATCAGCAGCGTTTCCCAGTTCAACAGCGAGGAACTGAAGAGGTTGCGCGCCGCTGCCAGCGAGGAAATAAAACGAATCGAAATTAAACGAAAACTGGACACCGTGGATCAGGAGATCCTGGAATGCTACAAACGAATGCTACAGTATCGGGCCAAGCGCAAGGGTCACACGATCGAGGAGAAGCAGGAGATCCTGCGCCTGACCAACGAACAACGCCTGCTGGCCGACCAGCTGGAGCGGATGAACATCCACCTGTCGCCAGCGTCGGGCGGTGGTAATGGTGGTGCTGCCGGCAGCTCGTCGGCCGGCATTCTCGATTCAAAAATGTAGGACAGGAGCCTGGCCTGGGGCTGGTGCCAGCTGATGGCCATGCATCGGGCAAGGAGTCAGGATCGGGATGCCTCACTGCAGCTGCAGTGCGTCTAAACGATCCTCGGCTACCGTTTCATATCTCTCTCCATCCTCTAGGACGATCGACTGTAAATTAATGAAAAATGGATTCCGAAAAATGGATTTTCAAGGAATCCCCTGAGTCGCGCGGAATGTAGTCATTGGACATTTTGAAATCCAATAGCTGTGAAATCCAATTTTTTTTTATTTTTTATTTGAAAGGTTTTCTTTTCGTTGTTATTTGTCTTAACTTTTATTTTTACAAAAAAAAGGTTTGATATTTTTTATTTCAGTTTATTTTTAAGTCGAAAAGATGAAGGTTTCTCTATTGAAATCTTTACTATAATATTAGTATGAAGTTATATACTTAAGTTGAAAGTGTTTTTTTTTTCTTTAAATATCTCGTATTATGTTTTTCTTTTAAAAACCTTAAAAAAAAATGTACATTTTCTACAAAAAAAAAAAGTAGTTAAGAATAAAGTCATATTTTCATTTATTTGATATTTTAAAACTGAAACTAAAAACTGTATGTATATGTATCTCAAAAAACAATTAAGAATAAAACCTTCCTGTAAAAATTAAACTTAAGCCAACAAACCTACTGCCTGTAGAGATTACTTTCCGCACTAATTATTAGTTTATTTTTTAATTTTCTTTCTTGAAAACCTTAAATACAAAAAAATTTACCCAAATTAAATACAAACTCGCACTTTGTATAGCTTAAGTTATCGCAAGGCAATAAAGTTGTCCGCATACCACGAAAAGAATTCAAATAATCCGCCGGATAAGGATAAGGAGGAACACTGCACTGGGCCAACGTTGGGCTATCTTTGAACCGGAGAACGCCACCGGCACCTGCCAAGTGGCCTCGCAACGGAAGTGATCTTGTTTATCCACACCCTCGCCCTGATAAAAAACTTAATTAAATCCAAATAATGGCGGGGGCCCGATCTTCCGGATTAATCTCAATCCAAACATTCGAAAAAGTGTATAGGCAGTGTATATGAAAGTTTATTGTAAACTTTAATACTTAAAAGTACGCAAAATCTCAGCTGAACATCTTGGGTGGCTAACTTAATGTATGTGATGTGTATTTTTTTTATTAAATTATTTATTGTACTTTGTGTGCACAGCGGTACAATGGCCCGACTAGTAGGATTCCAAGCCCCTCAAGAACTCGTAACCGGAATCCTATATCACAAACGAAGTCTATCAATTAATGGGATTCAGGGACTAGGTCGCAGGCGAGTGCTAGTCGGAGACGGCGGCGAACTCGTTCTGGTATTGGGCCATGAGATCAGAGCGGCAGGAAACTTCAATGTTGTTGGCTTTTCCCTTGAGACGGAGATTGGAGTCGTTGGTCAGGAGCATCATGTGCGGAACTTCATTCTTCAGCTGCAGGCAGCAGTTGACAATACTGTCGTCCGGGCAGTCGACATCGATCAGATGTTCTGCAGCATCCACAGCCGATTGTGCTGTGAAATATATATATGCGAAAGTAATACAAATCTTTAAATCTTGGAACTTCAAAACCCACCCTGAATGTCCAGAGTCTCGTCGAACTGGGTGTTTAGGTAACGAATAGCTCTAATGGCTAGTTGGCGCTTGGTGTTTTCGTCGCCATTCTTGGCCTTCAACTTGTCCAGTTCCTTGATGACGATGTACGGAATGTAGATCATGCTTCCCACCGTTCCTGGCAGCACGACCTTAACCAGGTTCTCAACGAACTTGATATTGTGCATCAACACATTGGTGTCGAGCACAAAGTACATGTGATCCAGTCGGCGGGGAGGCAGCTCCTCATCATCGGTGGCCTGGCGCACAAGCAGTATCTCGTTAGCCTCTGATTGATCTTCCATCGATTCCTCCCAGTCCATGGGCTCGGGTTCATCTGGCTCGCTTACTGAGCAGTCAAAGATGCCAGGTTCCAGCACTGCATTAGGCACATGGTTGTTGTTCATCTCTAGCTTGACCTTTTGCTCCTTCTGCTTCTGCTGCAAGCTGGCCGTCAAACGCGATAAACGCTGGTTGGCTAAAGAAATAACATATTTTAAGCTATGTATATAGAAGACAACAAGAAAGAGGTGAAGTACTCACCACTCACGGTGGGATTACGATTGCTGGCCTCCAGCAACGCCATTGGCTTTTCCCAGGCATTCCTCAAAGATGATACCCTTGGAGTTTTGTGTACCGGCTGGTTAGTCAAACGCCCGGCCAGGGAGCGTCGTGCCCCAGATGAACTGGATCTGCGTCGGATTGGAGTTTCCACCTCAGCAGGAGGCGTCAATATTTTCTCCGATGTGGAAGAACTGCGTGTAGCACGTTTCACAGCCAGTTTTTCCCTCTCCCTGACTTGATTTGGCTTAACTTTGTCTTGCAAGCGCTTCAAATTGGTTTGGAGGCGCTTAAGACGATCCTGCGCCGGCTGCTGGCCGTTGATGGGTCCTAAAAAATGAAATTGTTTAGAAATTCTTTACCATTTGTGAAAAGTCACATGCCATTTTGCAGACGAATGCCCAGCGCCAACTGGTTTTGCTCGTCCTCGTTCAGAAGCTTTGCAATTTGGCTAGTGAATCTATTTCTGCCGCTGGAACCCGACATTTTGCGTCCTACAGCATATGTATATTAAGGCTATGTGATTGTTTGTGTATTGTTTCGTATAATTTCGTCTTGTTTTGTATTAGGGATGGAAGTTTGACACGTTTGCTGACGCGATAGTGATAGTACTTATGCGATAGTGAAAGCTCGATTAGGCACTTGCATTTATCGAATTTCACCCACCACTAGCTAAAGCAACCGGTGTTTTAAGGGCCTGCCGATCGGTTCCCTTTTGTTATTAACTTTAGTTGTTCCAAGTACTGTTTACCGTTAAAAACACCATCTCACAAAATGCTTAAGGTAAATTGAGGATGTAACTAGTTACGGTGGATTTTGTGCAGATAATACAGTCCAACGACCCCACGTCGACCAGCCGAAGGGTTCAAAGTCCACCGCGGATTTGAACCCGTGCTGCGGTGGCCATAAATAACCGTATACTGTGTCTGTGTCATCTGTACCTTGTACCCGCCTACAATCATCATCATTTTTTTCCATAAGTTATACAACAACACAAACTTATTTGGACACTGATTCACCTGCGCAGCCTCCTTCCTAATTATCCTTTTGCTTTTGTACAGAACGTAGTATCCCTTGTTACCGGTGGAGCTTCCGGATTGGGTCGCGCCACCGCCGAGCGCCTGGCCAAGCAGGGCGCCAGCGTGGTCCTGGCCGATCTTCCCTCTTCCAAGGGCAACGATGTGGCCAAGGAGCTGGGCGACAAGGTCGTCTTCGTGCCATTGGACGTCACTTCTGAGAAGGATGTCAGTGCCGCCGTGCAGACCGCCAAGGACAAGTTCGGACGCCTGGATCTGACCGTGAACTGTGCCGGCACAGCCACCGCTGTCAAGACCTACAACTTCAACAAGAACGTCGCCCACAAGCTGGAGGACTTCCAGCGTGTGATCAACATCAACACCGTGGGAACTTTCAACGTGATTCGCTTGTCGGCCGGTCTCATGGGCGCCAACGAGCCCAACCAGGATGGACAGCGCGGTGTGATCGTGAACACAGCCTCGGTGGCTGCTTTCGATGGCCAGATCGGTCAGGCTGCCTACTCCGCCTCCAAGGCGGCTGTGGTTGGCATGACTCTGCCCATTGCCCGGGACCTGAGCACACAGGGCATCCGTATCTGTACGATTGCGCCCGGCTTGTTCAACACCCCCATGTTGGCAGCTCTGCCCGAGAAGGTGCGCACCTTCCTGGCCAAGTCCATTCCCTTCCCCCAGCGCCTGGGCGAGCCGACCGAATATGCCCAGCTGGTGCAGGCCATCTACGAGAATCCTCTGCTCAACGGCGAGGTCATCCGTCTGGATGGTGCCCTCCGCATGATGCCCTAGATCTGGATCCATGCTATCACTCGATCATTTTGCATTTATCTATCACTTTTATTTTCTAGTGTTTAGGCCGAAAAGTGTTATGTCTTGAATTATGTAATAATTGCTAATAAACAAGTCTCTTTTTTTCACATTTTAAGTTTCGGAGGCCTGTCTGTTGTTTATTTTCGTGCTTTGCAACACTTTTCTTTGTTTTGAGATATTTAAAGGGTATCAAGGGTGTATCAGTTAGCGATCTACACATAAGATCAGTTTTTGATTTAAATAAATCAAAAGGAAATATTTTATTTAAGGAGGAATTTTACTCAAAAAATTTTACTAAAAAATAAAATTTAATATTTAGAGGGTATTTATTGTCGATTAGTTTTATTTTTTCACATTTCTCAAATTTCTTTTCAAGGGAAGTGACAACTCTGTTATTTACCGTAAACGGTAAACGGTAAACAAACTCCTTTGTTTTGGTTTTGAATCTGATATTTCGTTGATTCTTGGAGTTTTAATCTTAAAGTCTAGGATTTCTTTAATATAAAAAATGGAGAACCCAAGAAGAATTCAATATACCAGAGGATCAGGTGGAGGTTATTATCAAAAGCCTCAAAATAAACCATCAAAAGAAATAAACCATTTACATTTTTAGGTCGTTACTTTTGGCTTCAAAAAATGGCTGACTCATGGCTTTATAATGGATATTATTGTCAGATTCAATGGCACCTAGATCTGGTGAGCCTATATCTTGCCAAGAGAATCGGATGTAGATCTGGAATTAAGCTGTTAAGCTTATAAAAATAGAAGAACTACTACGTCTGGAGGATCATATGGCGTCTATAGCACAATAACAAGGTGGAGGGCGTCTAAGAGATCTTAAACCCTTGATATTTCTAATAGTTCCTTGTGCAACTTTGATGCATCACTAATAGTCTCATATTTACAGGCCCTCCAACCCCATTGATAAGCTCCAGACGGCTGGTCAAGGCTCCGAAATGCTCCAGTTACCCACAAATTGGAAGAGTTCAAGACCCGCCCGCAGAAGCTATTGTCCGACTGTCACTGTGTAAACAGAAAACGATGCGATATGGATATATGCACTATACATATACATATGTATATAATATAGTATATGATAGTTATAGCTGTGCACTCCTCGACTGCACTTTTCCCATTATAATCGTTCCTTTATAATTGTAGTTGGGCATTTGTTTGGTTCGCTGCCGGGAGAGCGTTGGCGCTTATCTTATCGGGCGGTAGTGGAGTGGTGTTGGGTGTGCGGTGGAACCCCGCACGATAAGCAACCCGTCCCGGCCCTGCCAGGCCCGGGTATTCCGATTCTTGCTACTCGGCCAGTCAGTTGAAATCGGAGCTGCCTGCGAATTAT
Organism: Drosophila parabipectinata; assembly: GCA_018153455.1. Lineage (NCBI taxonomy): Eukaryota > Metazoa > Arthropoda > Insecta > Diptera > Drosophilidae > Drosophila > Drosophila parabipectinata. The sequence goes on from JAECYA010000055.1 coordinate 6,153,182, forward strand.
CCAGTGTATATTACGAATAGCCAATCGAGAGACCGATACTGCGTCGTTTGGAGGAATTCAGAAGAGCAGCCAAGCCAAGCCAAGCCAAGAGGGAGAGGACACAGCAAGTACAAGAAACAGAAGCCTAAGAAGTGGTGGTCAGTTGCAGCTTCTGGAAGATCACACTTGGAACTCGAAAAGCGGAAGAGGTGGGTGGCTGCCACAGTGGGATGATCTCTAGAAGATTACCCTATTAAGTTATTAGGAACCTTTGGACGCACATAAGCATTGTAATTGGAACAATACTTTCAAGGTGGTACGAACACTCCTTAAGATAAGCCATCGCATCTTATCACCGGAAGTAGGTAGTACGCCTACTTCCCCATTTCTTGTCCCCAAACGAAGAGTTTCATTATTTTGATGAGTGGATGATGAGCCAGAGACCACTGTAACTGCTATCGGGGGGGATTCAATTCCAATAGTCATAAACTAATTATATACATTCCGTGCAGCAAGGGCGATATCGACATTGCCCTGACGTCACTTGCCACCACCACCACCAGCACCGCAGGGTGTGGGGATCGAGGCAACGCCACTGGGAGTATGAGGAGCTGGCGCTGAATATCCATAAGCGATAAGTACCAGTGTGTAGTCAACCGAGACGAAATAAATTCCCTGGAAGAGGCGGGAGACCGAGAGTGAGCAGGAGAAGGAGAACCTTTTCGCCATGCAGGCGACTAACCAGCATCGACCAGTAACGCCTGGCACTCCGGACTCGGCGCACATAGTCATCGGTGCAGCGGGATTTGTGGCCCACGAGAGACGTCATCCCGGCGGCGGCGGAAAGAGCCTAATGAATTGCTTTCGCGATCGTTCCTCGACCTCGTCGAACTCGGCCAGCCACCATCCTGGCTATTTGCGCGGCCACAGTGTCACGGCGGGAGCGCTGTATCGTCTGGAGACAGCCAGCAACTCTAGTGGCTCTAGCAATCACCTGGATCGGGCCACCGGCGACTCTGGACGGCCGGAGGCGGTGGTCCTGCTGCGCGAACTGAAATCCAAACCCAATAAGCTGGCCCTGCTCAAGAGCAGCAGCACCAAGGATCTCACCAGACTCTTCATCGATGAGGGCACCAACACGACCCTTGTGGTGTCCAACACCAGCCTGGATGTGTGCTCCTCGAACTCCAGTTCCGCGGGCAGTCCGGCGGGCAGCAGACCCAAGGCCAGGGATCGCAACGCCGCCAAGGAATGCTGCAGCACCTGCTCCAAGCGCTGGAGCGACCTGAAGCAGAGGATGCACACCATGGAGCAGGATCTGTTGGCGCAGACCTCCTACAGCCAGGAGTTGGAGGCGAAAGTAAGCGAGATGAGTCGCCAGCTGGAGGAGCTGATGCACGAGAGGGAGAAGGAGAGAGAGCAGCGGGAGAAGCAGCGATCCGCAGCCGGGGCTGGCAGTGGAGGCCATCGGCAGGATTCGGGACTCGGCAAACGCGGTCGCAACGGCAGCACGGGCAGTCCCAACGTAAGACCCTCCCGGCTGGCTGCCTGGATGAATCTGGCCAACTGGTTCAAGAGCCGGCCCAGCGTGGAGACGCTGCGCGAGAAGCGCATCTTCTTCGATGAGCCGTGCTTCGACACGGAACTGGAGCTGGTGCTGAAGCACGACGTGCACCGGACAGTGCCCCGGATTGTGGTGGACTGCTGTGATCTCATCGAGAACAAGTACCGACGCTCCACGCAGCCCATCGAGGGCATTTACCGGCAGTGCGGCGACTACAACAAGATCCAGACCCTGCGCTTCGATATCGACGCCAACGACTACGATGCACTGCGTCAGCCGGATGTGGATATCCATACGCTGACCGGAGTGCTCAAGCTGTTCCTGCGCGAGATCAAGAGCCCGCTGGTGAGCGTCAATGAGGCCAAGACCTTCATCGGATTGCCCAATCAGTGGTGTAAGTGTATATATGGTATCCCGAGTGATGATAACTAGCTACATACTCTTCCATTGCAGTGCTCGTTGATCTCTACGTGAAGCTGGAATCCCTGAAGAGACTGATTCGCTCCCTGCCCGAGTCCAATCGAGACACCATGGACTATATCTTTGGGCACTTTAATAGGTAAGACTACATCCCTTCGAGGGGAGAGAGATTCCTTCCTAACCCTCCTACTGCCTCCCACTAGGTTAACCAAGGTACCGCTCCAACATATCAGCGCGGAAACGTTGTCCATATCGGTGACGCCCTCGATATTCCATACCGTGCCCCAGGGCGCCCACCTCCAGGACATCCAGCAGCTGCTGCGCGAAGGAGAGACACTGGCGGACTGCGTCAAGCTGATGATCGAGTACCATGGCCGTATTTTCGAGTAAGTGAAGCAACCCAGCAGCCCGATGATGGTGATTGGTGATGGTGCTTTGCTTCCCCCGCCCTCGATCCCGCCTCTGTGTTATTGTGGTCGTCTTAAAGTCACTTGCTAAACCGCCAACATATTCTGAATATCCCGAAACTCGATCCCGCACCCTACCCACATCCCATCGCTCCTCGCTCCAAATACATCTACAGAAACACCGCCGATCGCCGACATCGTCGCTTGAGTGTCCGGAACCTGAAGAAGACGCTCTCCCAGCCGGATCTCTTTCATAATTTATTCTGAACCGGGAGGATGGATATTCAGGAAGACTTATGCAGGGAAAAAAGAGATATTTCTTCCATTTTTTTTTTTCGTAATTGTAATACTAGTGTTAGATCTTAATATTAAAACCATGACTAACTATATATCCATGGGCTTGTATATATAAATTTTATTTATTTGAACTGCTGGGGCTAAGGGCTGGAGGACTTGGGGAGGGGGTGGGTGTTGGGGGAAGAATCTATGATTTCACAATACAGTCTCTAAAACGTCACTAGATCTACCATACCATACCATACCGTATGTATATTTGTTTAAAAACCAACTGGTTATCGGGTGCTAAAGGTATATATCTGATATATGTGTGTGGGTGTGTAACTCCTAGGTGGTATATATATATATAAACTATTAGCTTTCGATCTGTTTACCTGCCAATCATCTGCTTTCTAGACTTTCATCAACATTTAACATTAAAACTTGAGACTTGAGGTGCTAGGCTGCTAGATGGGTATATATGTAGGTAGGTAGATAATTGGGGGTTTATCGATTATATATATATATATGTATATATCTTATGCGTGGGCTTCTCTCGAATTTTTTATAACGAAAATAAATCATATGTATAGCTCGCTCAGTTGATCACAATTTGCGGTTTAAATCTAGAATTTATGCCGATAATGGGTTGGGGTTGGGGTTGGGTTGGGGGATAATGAAAATGAGATATATGTACTATATATATATCGAAGGCACAGGAATATTACACACATTAATATTCTCTAACCGAGAGAGAGTGATAGAGAACTGAACTCAAACTGAATAACTACTGGGTGCTACTGGTTCCTCGGACCTGATCCGATCGAGCTTACTCTAAACTAAACATAACATAAAGGAGCTTCTCCGCTCCTCTAGTGGGGATTGCTTAATATTTCCATTATTTTTTCAGTGATGCTTCTCTACTTGAAGAACGGGTTCTTCGATGCCGATGACTTCATGGTGCACAATATCTGACGTTCCAGCTGAAAGTCATAGTCCAGGTTCTTAAGTATCGTTGAGATTTCTGGCAGTGTGGGTATCTACATAATTCCAAACAAAATATGCCTCGAATAAGAAAGAGATGGCTGGGCAAGAATGAAATCTCAGATTCCATACCTCAGTTGCGGTTGGGTTGCGCTGCAACCTAACGTCCATCACAAAGGGCACACCCTCCAGTTCCGTGTAGGTGCCCAGAGTTCCGGTGCCGCCGTAAGTAGCCTTGCCTCCAGATGCTGTTGCTGCTGCCGCCGCGGGCCGAGGTGGTGCCGGTCTTTGTGGCGAATTTATTTGATAGTTTGCCTTAATCTCTTCATAGTCGTGATGCTCAGTCGGTGGCTGTGGGAGCTAACAAAAATATTTTACATTAATTATATGAAAATATTATGAGATATGAGGACTAACCGGTCCCCTTGAGTTGCGCTGTCCCTGCAAGTTCAGCCTGTTCAGTGCCTGCTCCACCTCACAGGTTGCGGCTGCTCCATTGGCCGCTGGCAGTGGCGGCGGCATGCGCACCGGTATGGCGCCCGTCTTGTAGCAGATGAGTACACCGTTTATGTCGCCTGCTAGCCTGAATCCGTCGGGGGCCACCTTTAGCTTCGAGCAGAGAATGATGTCGGTCACGGCCTGGGTGACGGTGCCCCGCTTGGACAGCTTGTAGGCGATCTGTCGCTTCCGCCAGGCCTTCTGGTCGCTATCCGCCGTGCGGGACAGTAGCGAGAACTCCTTGGGCGGCTGAGTCTTCTCGGCAATGACTCTAAAATTATAAAAATTACAAGAATTATAAAAAGAAATCCTTAAAAATGCAAAGAAACCTACTGTAAAGTTTCAACGACATATTCTGGCAAGCCTTCGGACTTGGATAAGCACAAGTAGCGCGTATTCTGGCGACCAAAGAGGCTGTAATCCCGCCACAGATCAGCATCCGAATCCTGGTCGTAGGTGCGGTGAATGGCACTAAAGTTTTTTGGACAACTTAAGAAGAGAAATGCTTTATTATTTATCTTTAAATATTAAAAATTAATTATTAAATACCGTTCGAAATCCTCGACAATGTGAAGCGATGTTATGGGACGATTGTCGGGCAGGAAGCTCATAATGGAGTTGAAGACATTGGTGTTGCTGGTGGCAGAGCCAGCTCCGTTGGCATCCATGTCTAGCGGTGATCCCAACAGAGCCGAAGAGTTGAGGCCACCACTGCCGCCCATAGACGATATTCCGCTCTGGATGTGTTTGCTCACTTTGTTCATCCTATGCTTTCAGAGAGCTTCAGCCGGCTGGAAAGGGAAACAAAAGGGTTACTTTTTTTTTTAAAAGAAAGAAATAATATCTTGGAGCAAAGTCTTATCAAAGATTTATTCTTTTTTGGAATCGGATTAGGTTCTATTACTATTTATTTTGAAATTATAGTATAAACCATCCACATGTGGGCACTTTGGAGGGTAAACAAGTCGGTAACATCTCGGGGTTTATAGCTTCTGTTTGTGTGTTTTTTCCCCCGTGTTCCCCCCACACGGTAGTGATTCATGATCTTGGCCTGGGTTTTTTTTTTTTTCGTGTGTGTCTCATGGCATGGCATGGCATTCTTTTGTAGGTCGCTCCGCCAGGGCCAGGTCCGAGTTTCACTTTGGACAGATATATATATACGTGTTTTCGTAACGATCTCGAAGAATGCCACCAATGACCGAGTGGGTGAAGGCACTACTTTCTTTACACAACTATGCACATTTTTTTCCACAGTGCCTATGGAGATGGTCCTCTTCTTTCATTTCCCCAATTGTCAATGGCCCCTATATATATTTTTGTTTATTTAATTCCCCCCACCGATAAGATATTATAAAGTACTCCCAGCCAGCCAGCCACTGAGTCATCATGTGGAAATACCGGAAAATGTTTAATAACAAACCTGGAAAGAGAACCCAAAGCCAGACAAAGAATCAATCCTCTAAGGTTTCCTCCATGAAAGAGTTTGGCGGGCTCTCCAAGGCAAGACAAAGAAGCCAAGAAATGGGGCGGGGAGGGGAGGGGTTGTCTATACAGAGACACGCACTCACGTTACATATTCTAGTGGAGTGGCTAATGGACGATAACTAAAGTGGAGCACTTGGAGCTTATAAATAGAAAACCGAAAATAAAAGCCGTTCAGAAATAGCTCTTCGGTTTTCGCTGGAGTTCACTGTGCCCTGAAGGGAAAGTCGATAGGGACTGTCCCTGGTTGGCCCAGTTGGTCGAAAAATTTTCAATTAAAAGTGCAAATTAAATGGAAATGATGAAAGGCCAATGCGTCAGTGGACGCACAGCATCCGCGCGCACACACACACACACACCCAAACCCGAATATATACACACACGTACTTGGTAGAAATTAATAACTCCCAATAGAACCGATGCGATCCAATTGCTTTGGGGGGGGGGGGGACCTCTTATGGACTCCCTGGCACCACGAAGTTCACTTTAATTTCAATTCTGCGGCCGGTTGACGGGCTCTCTGCTGACCGGGCCGCTTTTTAACTGCATCTAATCGGACAATCAGATTCCCCACCGCTTTTTTAGTTCGTTTTAAATCTATTGTTTTGGTAACAACAACAATAACAAAATGTTGGAGGCGGAGTAACGTCAACAGCATGCAATCGATAGATATATCGATAACAGTGTACAGTTGATAAGGCAAACGCAACCACCCTCGCTTCAGTGTTGGGCCAGCTCTAGCCAACACTCATCCAACCGTCTCTAAAAATTTCAAAAACATACGGCCAAAAAAAAAAAAAAACGTAAATATCAACAAAAATGGATAAGGTAGAGACGGTCACTGTGCCGCAAGTAGATGCGTACAGGAAACTTTTGAATAAGGTCATTTCGCAGCTGCTGGTGGACAAAGGAGCCGGGCAGGCCAGTCAACAGTGCTTGGAGACGCTCACCCAGATGCTCCAAGCCCGTAAGTAATTATTATTATTGTTCGGAAAACAATAATAATAATTTGATGCAATTCATTTCAGTCATTCTGGAGATTGGCAACTCGGCGCACAACTTTTGTGAGTTAAGTGGACGCACCATGCCCACTGTGGGTGATGTTACCCTGGCTCTGATAAATATGGGCATTTCCATTAGCAGCTTGGACCCCTATATGCGAAATGAAAAGCACGCACCTATTCCCCTACCGCCCCAACAGACGCAGCAGCGACAACTAAGTCTCCTCCAGGCCGGTACTAAATCCGCGCACCCCCATTACGTACCAAGCTACTTTCCGTCCATGCCGGACCCTCACGCCTATATACGGACGCCCACGCACAAGCAACCGGTGACAGAGTACGAGGCCATTCGGGAAAAGGCCGCCAGTCAAAAAAGGGATATCGAAAAAGCCCTAACGAAATTCCTTTGTAAAACGTCAGAAACAAATAACCTGTTTCCCACCGAAGACAACATGTTTCCGCGTACGTGCAGCCGTGTTTTTTTTTTTTCTTGAATAAACGTTATGTTAATATTTATGTTAATTTCTAGTAATTGCGTGTAAGCCCGCTTTTCCGCCTTATGCTGCCGCCTTGAACCCCACTGATCAGGTCTTTGATTTTGAGGAGCTGGAGTATCATTACCTGGTTGCCAATCGAACAGAAGATGTGCCCAGTAAAGAAGACGGCGAGGAGGGTGACAGCGAAAACGAAGACCACGACGGGGATAAGTCCAAGGAAGACAAGAACGAAATAGAAATCAAGCCGAACTCTACTACCAATAAAGCAATCTTAGAAAATCCGAACATAGACAATCCTTATTTGCGTGCCGCAACTCTGCCGAAGCGTTCCAAACCAATAGGAGCACCTCCGAGTAGAAGTCATTTGCCGAAAACCACCACTCCGTCTACCTTGGAAATAACCAAGAGTAGCTTATAAACGTGGAATATATGCACAATTGTATATAAATTTGAATGTTTGCACTTTTTTAAGATAAAAGTAATTTGTGTGAAGTCATCATTGTGCTCGTACACTAGCATTTTTAAGCAAAAACTTAATAAAAATAAATTGTGAATTGCATGTATCCGGAGAACGAAAATTAGTTTTTCACTTTTGGCACGTGGTTCGATTGTCACAAAATGGCAGGTTATTTTCTGATCGGGCAGCAATCGGCAGCACGATGACCACTCGGAAGGAGCAAGTGTGGGGAATTTGCTAAACCCACCATTTTGTGGTAGTATCCCTGGGAAAAAATTTGCAAAAATAAAAATTTACAAAAAAATTAAGAAATCTTTTGAATGAGGAAAGGCGCTTCTGAGTTCTCTGATTACTAAATGGGACTTTATTTCCCGATCGGGCGCATATTGGCAGAGCTATGGCCATCGGAAGGAGCAAAAGTGGGGAAATTGCGAAAGCCCTCCATTTTGAGGTGGGCGGAAACCCTAGAAAAAAATTCGAATAATTAAATAACGACATTTTGAAAATCCTTTGAACAAGGAAAGGGTGTTCTGCGTTTGCTGATTACTAAATGGTACTTTATTGCCTGATCGGGTAAGAATTGGCAGAGCTATGGTCATCGGATGGAGCAAAAGTGGGGAAATCCGGAAAACCCACAGTTTTACACTGGTACCCCTAGGAAAAAATTCGGAAAATTTTAAACCGACTTTTTGGAAATCCTTTGAATGAGGAAAGTCGCTTCTGAGTTCGCTGATTACCAAATGGTACTTTATTTCCTGATCGGGTAAGAATTGGCAGAGCTATGGCCATCGGATTGAGCAAAAGTGGGGAAATCCGGAAAACCCACTGATTTGTGATGGTACCCCTAGGAAAAAATTCGAAAAATTTTAAAACGACTTTTTGGAAATCCTTTGAATAAGGAAAGTCGCTTCTGAGTTCGCTGATTACTAAATGGTACTTTATTTCCTGATCGGGTAAGAATTGGCAGAGCTATGGCCATCGGATGGAGCAAAAGTGGGGAAATCCGGAAAACCCACAGATTTGTGATGGTACCCCTAGGAAAAAATTCGAAAAATTTTAAAACGACTTTTTGGAAATCCTTTGAATGAGGAAAGTCGCTTCTGAGTTCGCTGATTACCAAATGGTACTTTATTTCCTGATCGGGTAAGAATTGGCAGAGCTATGGCCATCGGATGGAGCAAAAGTGGGGAAAACCGGAAAACCCACAATTTTACACTGGGACCCCTAGGAAAAAATTCGAAAAATTTTAAAACGACTTTTTGGAAATCCTTTGAATAAGGAAAGTCGCTTCTGAGTTCGCTGATTACTAAATGGTACTTTATTTCCTGATCGGGTAAGAATTGGCAGAGCTATGGCCATCGGATGGAGCAAAAGTGGCGAAATCCGGAAAACCCACAGATTTGTGATGGTACCCCTAGGAAAAAATTCGAAAAATTTTAAAACGAAATTTTGTAAATCCTTTGAATGAGGAAAGTCGCTTCTGAGTTCGCTGATTACCAAATGGTACTTTATTTCCTGATCGGGTAAGAATTGGCAGAGCTATGGCCATCGGATGGAGCAAAAGTGGGGAAATCCGGAAAACCCACAGATTTGTGATGGTACCCCTAGGAAAAAATTCAAAAAATTTTAAAACGACTTTTTGGAAATCCTTTGAATAAGGAAAGTCGCTTCTGAGTTCGCTGATTACTAAGTGGTACTTTATTTTCTGATCGGGTAAGAATTGGCAGAGCTATGGCCATCGGATGGAGCAAAAGTGGGGAAATCCGGAAAACCCACAGTTTTACACTGGTACCCCTAAGAAAAAATTCGAAAAATTTTAAAACGACTTTTTGGAAATGCTTTGAATGAGGAAAGTCGCTTCTGAGTTCGCTGATTACTAAGTGGTACTTTATTTCCTGATCGGGTAAGAATTGGCAGAGCTATGGCCATCGGATGGAGCAAAAGTGGGGAAATCCGGAAAACCCACAGTTTTACACTGGTACCCCTAAGAAAAAATTCGAAAAATTTTAAAACGACTTTTTGGAAATGCTTTGAATAAGGAAAGTCGCTTCTGAGTTCGCTGATTACCAAATGGTACTTTATTTCCTGATCGGGTAAGAATTGGCAGAGCTATGGCCATCGGATGGAGCAAAAGTGGGGAAATCCGGAAAACCCACAGATTTGTGATGGTACCCCTAGGAAAAAATTCAAAAAATTTTAAAACGAAATTTTGTAAATCCTTTGAATGAGGAAAGTCGCTTCTGAGTTCGCTGATTACTAAATGGTACTTTATTTCCTGATCGGGTAAGAATTGGCAGAGCTATGGCCATCGGATGGAGCAAAAGTGGGGAAATCCGGAAAACCCACAGTTTTACACTGGTACCCCTAGGAAAAAATTCGAAAAATTTTAAAACGACTTTTTGGAAATGCTTTGAATGAGGAAAGTCGCTTCTGAGTTCGCTGATTACTAAGTGGTACTTTATTTCCTGATCGGGTAAGAATTGGCAGAGCTATACCTATCGGAGGTGGGAAAGGGGAAATTTGGAATAGCCACACTTTTAATGGGGGTACCCTGTTTAAGAATTCGTAAAAACCATATTTAAGCAATAATTTGCTTAAAGGAAGCCCTATTATACCCCCAAATTTTTGACGATGATCACTTACGATTTCTTATTATTAATTTATACCCATTTTGTTTTCAACAAACACAAAAATTTGAAGGCGGTTTGTTTGAGTTGGTTTGAATAAGGACTATTATTCAAAATTATTCATTAGTTTGAACCTGTACTCTAAGCTCTGAGCACAGAATAATGCACAGTACCCTGTTCGTATATTTATTATACCATCAGAACTATGAATATGCGCCCCTTTTTTATTTGAAAAATTACTAAACCCCCCATTGGTGTATTTTGTGGTCGAAAAAGCGAATGATTCATGAAAGTATTATAGCTGAGAAAAGATTGTATGAGACGCTGTCTGTTTCTTTTTTTTGTAATTTAATTTAATTTACATTAAAAAATATAATTTGTAAATAATGAAATATAATCAATAATTCATCAAGGTGTTCAGATGTTTGGCTGTTGTTTTGAATCGTTGATCTGAATTATTTCTGTAGCAGTTGAGTTTTGAGTTTGAGTCTGAGTCTGAGTCTGAGTATTTGATTTTGATTTCGAGTTGATTTAGTTGTTCAGTTGCTGTTGTTGCTGTTTATTGACTTCAATCTGTTCAAATCCATAGTGACACATATATATGACGAGATATATACATGCATACAAATATATATATTATTTGTAGATATATATTTAAATAGATTTATATAAATTGGTATTGCTTCAGATAATTGTTGTATTGTAAATAATTTCAATTATTGTTTAGGGCGGGAGTCACGGGTCAGTGGACACTAGTGGACGTGTGGACACTTAAGCTTCGGCCTCAACCTCCTCCTTCACCTTGGCATCACCGGGCTTGCCCTTGGACCAGTCGGGTTTCTTCTGCTCATCCAGAACCGGAAATGGTACACGATCATGATGGAATAGATAAGAAAATATATCGGAATTAGTAAAGGAAATTGCAAAAATCAATCAGTTCACAAATAACATATCTGGATCAAAGACTACATTGTGATCTACATTTACATAAATAGTGTTGTGTGCATCAAAAAATTTTATGAATGTTTTTCTAAGATTCTAAAATCGTTTTCGTAAAATTTCGCAAATGATTTCGAACACATCCCATTGATTCAGACTACAACTACAGATAGCTACGAGTTGAGAAAGAGACAGACATAGAAAGAGAAAGATATAGATCAGTGTGCGACATAGACAGGTGCACTGACAGGTGCTCAAAACAGGAGGATCTGGTAAACAGGATACACGCACACACACACACTAGTTTTCTTACACTTTTTGGCTTGCTTTAGCACAGCGGCATCTTTTATCTTTTTCTAAAGATATATAAAGATAAATGCATTGATCATAGTCGCAGATAGATAGATAGATATTGTTATACGAAGAGATTTCCCATCCCATCCACTTACCTCCTTCTCCTCCTCCTCCAGCGTGAACTCCTTCTTCTTCACCACCTTGAGCTGGTTGCGGAAGTTGAACTCAGCGGCCTTCTTCTGCAGCTTGGCGAATTTGTTTTCGTATTTGGAGACCTTCTTCAGGGCTGGCTTGACGCTGTTAAACAAATAAAAATCGATTAATAATCGATAGATCATCATCTATATATATGTTTGAGATACTTACAACTTGCCGCGAAGATCGTTAACTTGGGCATTGAGATCGTTGATCTGTATTCCATAGGCACAGGAAGCAGAGAGTTGGGAAGAGAAAGGTATACCAGTTAATAAAGGATAATCGATTGTTATCGAATTGGTCTATCGACATGTAATGCTACTGCTACTATCAAAATCAAAAATGCTGCAAGAAGAATTCATGGACTCACGGGGCAAAAGCATGCTTGGAAACGAGTCGGGATGCAGACATATTACGTATTTTTAGGGATCATACACTACCGATTCTAGCACTACGACTTATGCTAATGCCAAGCGTGCTGGTGGGAGTGAGTGCGAGCAAGAGAGCAAGCGAGCGAGCGGGCCAGCCATACGAGCCTATACTTTTTTTTATTTTTAAATTTTAATATTATTATTATTATTTCTATTTTTTTTTTTGTTTTTGCCTAGTGGGAGCGAGACGGGGACAGTGGCGGTGATTGGTTGGTTTGCTTTGGCTTTTCTTTCTCGTTGATTGAACAGCATAACATCCAAATGTCGATTTCTTTTGCTTTAATGCTTTATTTGTAGTTTTATAAAGAATATTTAATCGTTTATACATATATACACTAGACAGAGATACAAAAAAAAAGAGAGTTGGAGAGAGACGAGAGAGATAGACAGATAGTCATTGTTGAGTGAGAGAGAGAGAGAGAGAGAGAGACAGATCGAGCGACGTTGGCCTGCCTGCAACTGGAATAATGGAAATGGAACGGAAGTTGAAACAAAGAAACATAGAACTGAAACTGAGACGACTGGGCTTGAGGTACTGCTTAACGGTAATCTGATCGAAAGGTCTCCTCTGCGCTTATGCTTTTGCTTTTGCTTTTGCTTTGCTTGCTCCCTTTATTATTTTGTTTTGTGTTGCTTTTTTCTTTGGTTTGTTGTTTCTATTTCTTTAGATTTGTTTGTTCGGCTGCGCACGCAGTTACGATGCGGGTTCGTGTAACGGTAAAACGGTAATCGGTAATCGGTAATCGGTAAATCACGTTTAGTGGGTCTAGCATTAAGTGATTCAATCGAGAAGTAATCGACGCTTGGCTTTTATGCTCTTCAACTTTGGACTTGGCTTTTATCATTTGGCGAAGAATTATAGAAATGCAGAAAACAAAAGAATTTGACAGACAAAAAGAGAAAGAGAGAGAGAGAGAGACATACAGAGACAGAGATAGACAGAGTGTGAGCGGTAATGAGAACAATTTACACAAAACATTATTTACAATGAAGTGTGATGGGTGTATGGTGCTGGACATGGGCGTGGATGGACAGTTGGGGGCGTGGCTGGCTGGTCGGGATATCGGTATCGGTATTGTTCGTAATTGAATTTGTTTTTTTTTTCATCTATTTATCTTTTTTACTGCTGCATGCAATTTCGCGTGTGTGCGTGCGCTTGCGTGTCTTTTTTAGGCATGACTGTACTTTTTTATTTTCGGGTGCTTGTAGAGTAGAGTGCTATTATTGTGTATTTTTGTGATTATATTGCTTGCAATTGTAGTTATGTGTGGCTGTGGCTGTTTGTTCTTATTGTAGAGCGGACGCACAGACTTTAGGTGCAGTTTTTCAATAAAATGGCGACAACGCGTCGACAGCGGCACAAACAAATATTTTGGTTACAGTTAAGAAAAAAAAAAAAAAAATAGAAAATTAAACACACACAAAACAAAGTTCACAAATGGTGCAACAAACTAGTTATCTTGCTGTTGTTGTAGTTGTAATTGTTGTTGTTGTTGTGCAAACTACTAAATTCTACGTTGCTGTTTATTGTTGTTGTTTTTGGGGGTGTATGTGTTGGATTGCCAGTTGATTGATATTGAATTTTTTTTTATAATAAAAATAGAGACAGAAAAAAAACGAGTGCCAGGCCAGTAAGTTGGTGCATGTGCAATATGGTTTTGTGGAGAAGACTTAACCTCTCTCTATATGTTCGGACATAACCTCACACTGACACGGCATCTGGTCACACTGGGGTGGAGTCGATAATGAATCGAATAACGGTTGAATGGCAATCCTTGCTGATTATTCGTGTTTCCGTCTTGAGTTTAATATTTTTTTTTTTAATTTTAGTTAAACGTGAGTAACAATCGAAATAGAAATCAAACAAGGAGTAGTACGAATTGTAAATAGTCACGATTGTGTGTACACACCCACCCACTTTCACATATATATTTCTGTATATATATATAGATCGGGGCACAGGTGTGAGAAAGTCATGTAAAACAGATATTTGTTCAATATGATGCGCATTCAACAATTAAGAAAGAAACAACGAAACTAAACGGAATTGAACGGAAACGAACATGATATACTAGAACTCAAATGAATACTTCAGATTCAGATTCAGATTTTGATTTTAGTTTTTTTTTTAAATTTTTTTTAATTGAATTAAATTTAGTTGCATGTTGCATTCTATCTTAGGTGAGTTGTTGAATTTGATTTTTGATTTTTTTTGATTGCTTTGTTCTTTTGTATTCAGAGTTTTTTGACATTGATTGATAATTTGATATATATTGAGAACGATTTGAAATTTAAATTGAAATTGTTGCAGTACCTCCCAGTCTTTTTTCCTGACTTCGTATTCCAGATCCCATTTCTGGCCTTCACAAATATACATACGCTCGTAATACTCTTCGCAAATCTCTTGCAATTCGCCTGCAAAAACATTTTTATTGTTTGGGATTTGGTATTTGATATTTGTTTTCAGTTTTCAGGTTTTTTTTTTTGATTATCAATTGTTTTTATTGTTGAAAGTTCGACGATTGATTGGTAAAAGTTCTAAATCTAGGTATGACTAAAGTTATGATTGCATTTACTGTTTATAAAGTTTTCTTTTGGTTTATCGCATAATGATTACTGATATTATATCGTTTTGCATTTTGTAGTTTTCGCAGCTTCATTAGATGTTATGTGTTCGATGAGTTTTTCAATCTTCTGTCTTTTCTTTTTTGGCAATTCTTCAAACGGAACAAATCGGAACGAAACGGAATGGTACACCACGGAACAGAAACGGAAGCAATCGTTACAGTTTACGTTATTGGCACTTTACGCTATATATTATTCGGGTTTAGTTTTAGAAGACAATTAATCGTTGTAATTTTGATCAGATATTTCCTAAAAAAGCTTCAACTTCGGCATGCCGAATACATTTTTTTGTGGGGGCATTTTTCGGGGGGCTATAGTTCCATGTTACCGGACGAATATTTATTATGTACACGGGCGGTATAGAAACTAATGCCCCTCCATTAATTGTATTTTTTTTTTGGTCATAGTTTGAAGCACGCGCCAATGCGAAAAAATTATATATATTCTCTGATTTTCGGTTTCTGTTGTTTAGCGCAGTTATAAAACAATATCAAAAATTAGGTAAAAGAAAATAATTATCGCAGTAAAAAACTAAAAATATGATTAGGAAATATTTAGAAATGAAATCAATTAATTAAATACCAAGGGCATAATTGTAAATTAAAGTTATGATTAATATTCGATTTATATATATGTAAAATATCTTATATTTTTTTTTTGGTTTTTTTTGGCTTGATAAGAAAATAAGAAAAAAACATTCGATTTTGGTTTTTTTTTTTTTTTTTTTTGTAGTTTTTTTTTTTTTGTTTTTTTTTTTTTGGGTGCATGGCAAAAGTTTGTAAATCTTTTGGGGAATTTACCTCTTGGGCCTTGACTTTCTGCACGTGTTCTAAATCAAACTTATCGCCCTCCAAATTGTAAACGCGTTGCCAATATTGTTTGCATATTGTTTGCAGTTCGGCTGCGGTAAACGGTAACGGTAACGTAGCGGTAGCGGTATCGGTATCGGTATCGGTAACGGTAATAGTGGCGTTAACGTTATGTTACGATGTTACGTAACGATCACGTTATTTAGAAAAAAACATTTGTTTTTGTGTACGATTGTATTTGATGTTTTTGGGTTTTTGTATTTTGTGTAAATGAGAGTACGGATCAAAGAAAGATATATAGAGTAAAAGATTTGGATAGAATAGATAGAGGGTTTTTTTTTTTGGGGAAGATAGAAGAGAAAGTGAGTGATAGAGAGAGAGAGAGAAAGAGTAGTGTAAAGACAGAGACAGATAGAGGTAAAAGTATAGAAATGAAGATAGATAGAGTGATTTGTGATACAGATAGAGATAGAGATAGACGACGTTGGTATCGTTTTTGATTTAAATTTTGTTTTTTGTTTGTTCGTTTGATTTTTTGTGTGGTTGTCGCGTTTTTTTTTCGAAAAAAAGAAGGATTAGATTAAGATTTCATTAATATAAAGTTATATATTGAACTCGATCTTTATCACCTACAAATGTTGTGTTTATTGTTTGCTTGTTTCTTGAGTTTTTGTGCCACATGAGTTGTGATTTTGTAAAAGTTTCAGTGTTGTATAGTAGGTTTTGGTGCTGATTGTACTTTTGTGGTGACTGTATCTCCTAATCTCTGGTCACAATCTAGAAACCCCCGATCTAACAGCTTCGTTTCGATTTCTTTTCAGTTTTTTTTTTTTACGGTGTTAGTAAGTAAAATCACAAAAATACAAAAATAGTTTATGTGATTCAGCTACAAGACACAAAATAAGCCAAAAAAACTTGTAGACACAAAAAGCTTATAGCTAAAGCCGCAAAAAGCAAAAAAACGCACAAATACAGTGATTTCAAAAATAGGTATCATCAGCATTTGTTGCTATCGACTTTTGGGGTAATTAGTATTTCAAAGCAGCGTTGTTATTTTCGATCCATATCTGTTTGGGTTTACAGATTACGATCTGGAAGCCTTATACTAAATTAGTTAGCTGCCTCGAATAGGACTCTACTTTCTATATATGGTATATACTCTGGTTGAGAAGTGCAATTCCTTTTTTCGGTTTCTTGGGCCTCGTTTTGGAAAAAGCTCTCTTCCGAACCAATTTACAAAAAAAAGAATCAATTTTTGGGTTAACACTACGGTTTGTACTACTAATTCTCCGGACATTTAGACAACACCCACACACACGTATTGGTAATTTGTAGAAGATTGTGTGCAGCTCGAAAATATTTGCATATATTTTTGTTTTTTGGGCTGATGGTGCTGCTGCCTCGGCTACTAAAATATAATACTAGTAACTGGTATATATATTATCGACAAGTTCTACGATCGGCGATAGAAAAATAGAGAGAGAGATTGATTGAGATTCAAAAACTATCTGCTTGCCTCAAAGTCCTTTCTGGCTACCTCGTGTTCGAGATCGTACTTTTCAGACTCCAGTTTAAGAATCTTACTGTGGTAGTCCTGACAAGCTTTCTGAATTGTATCTGTTGGAACGAAGTGTGGTTATCAAAGGGTTCGATCTACATGTTTTTGGTGTTTGTGGTTTTTTTTTTTTTGTGTGTGTGTCTTGTGGGGTGGGTGTACTGGTTGTGTGTACTGGCTGTGTGTTGTTGTTGTGGGAAAATGTGTTTTATTTATTTTTCTGATCTATCCATTTTGAATCCTAACCTCAAAAGAGAGACCACCTGCATTAATCGGGTGAGTATGTAGGCTATTGCTTTCTGTACAGTTTTAGTGCAAAATATATATATATATATTGACTTTTCACGAACATTGATATATATAAGAGTAAGAGTGTGCGAGAGAGATAGTGCTTAGAGATATATAAATATTTAGATAGAGAGATAGCTAACAGAAGGTGTACGAGTAGTTGTTGATGTTAAGCGTTAACTTTTGATTTTGATCGAGGATAGATATATAGAATTAGGCATTATATTTGGTATTATAGTAGAGTGTTCGTGTACCTCAACATCCTTGCGTTTAACAACATACTCAAGATCATATTTCTGGTCCTCCAATTTACAAATCCTGTCATAGTGTTGCTTGATCAGAGTTTTGAGTGTGTCTGTTTCACAAATGGTTTGGTTTGGTTTGGTTTGGATATTGGATGGATGTTGGTGGATGGTTGGGTTGTTGGAATTGGGTTCGTGTATCGGAGTGTTGGTGTGTTGGAATTGCGTTGTGGAGAAGTGGAGAGTGTGTGTTTTTGTGTTTTGGGGTTTCATGGATTTCAATCATGGGCAAAAAAAAGAGATAGAGATAGAGACACATTTAGATAATTGGTAACACACAGTTGTATCCTGTTTTTTAAATGCATTTCCGCTATTTTCGTAGATCCGCTAAGGAAGTTGATTATCCTGGTTATGACTTCATGTGTGTGTGTATTTGTGCTAATGTGTATTTTTCGATGTATGTATGTATGTGTGAGTGTATGTGTATATGTATGCGATAGATGACACTTGTTCAACTTTCAGTTATCGATTTATATTTATCGGCAGTTTAGCATACAAATCGGAGACAAACAAAAATAGGTATCTCCAATTGGTAGACTAGACTGATTATTGATTGATGTGATTTCTTTTGAGGTTATATAATTTTTTCTTGTATTTTTTTATTTTTAGACATCCAGCCGATCGAGGACCGAGGAACTCACCTTCGCTGGCATCGCTGAGATTCCTGGGACTGCCGCAACGTTCTTCAATGATGCGTCTACGTTCAGCCGCTTTGCGTTCCTGTTCTTTCTTCAGCTCCTCAGCGGCTTTCTTACGCAGCAGCAACTGTTATCAGAATTAAATATTACTTATTATGATATCTAAAATTTTAAATAATTTTAGTAGGTAACTTACCCTGAGTTTCTTCTTCCTCTCTGGGGTCATGAAACCCTTCTTGGCCTTCTTGGCCTTGGAGGCTTCCTCCATGCGCTTGCGCACCTCAGCACGCTTGCGCTCGATCTCAGCCTGTTTTGCCTTCTTAGCCTGAAATTCAAATTGGTATCAGCAATCGGGCACATTCTGGCCACACTGGCGACACTTTCGAAGACGGTAACGGAAATATGGAGACGTAGACATGGGACATGAACGCTGAATGCTAAACGTGGACACAAGTACACGTACACAAGTGTACCTCCTCGGCCTTCACTTTCGGATCGTTGGGATCCTTGGGCGGACCGGCCGGTGCAGCGGCAGCAGCGGGTGCCGCCTTACCATTGGCAGCCGGCGCAGCGCCGGGCTTAGCTGCTGCTGCTGCAGGAGCTGCTGCGGGCGCCGCCGGTTTGGCTGCAGCCGCTGCCGGTGCTGCGGCCGGAGCTGCTGCCTTTTTCTGTAAAGAAATTAATAAATTTTATAATTAATTTTTATATAAAAAACAGAAACTTGTTAAAAAAACATAAACAAGCAAAAAGGAACGCAAAAATAAAGCACTGAGACAGAGACACACACTAACGATAACAGACTTTCGATTGTCGATTTTTGAAACTTGACAGTTATCATTATCGGTGCCAACTGCATAAGCGATCCATTATCGGAAAGTAGGTAATCGGAAAGATATCGGTATTTTGAGGGGAAGCATCTGCGATCCTGTAGAAGCAAGAGAAAGGCATTTTTTTGGCTTATGGATTCAGGAACTTGAGAGCGGATGATGGCAATGAGGTGGCATGATAATATCTATGATATTATGATATTCTAACTTACCGTTCTTTCATTCAGTATCCAACGTAGGCCAGGTCATAGTCCGTCCATCATATCCATTCCGAAAAACCGACTCGAAATTGCGTGACATCCAACAAAAAAATAAGTTTACTGCGGATAGAGGTTAAAGGTTAATCCTCTGTTTGCCTTCTGGGGAGCTTAGTTTGAGTTTCGATTACTTACCTCACCTCATCATCAGCCATTTTGATTTGTGTTTTTGGTTACTGGAAAACGAAATGAAGAGAAAACCAAATTTTAAATCTCAAGCAACTGGAACTGGAGGTAAAATGAAATTTTGATTTCGAAATTCTTCGATGACATCATTCCGATTGTCCCATATCTATATCCTAAACTATATATGTAGTATTATTTTTTTGTATATGTATGTATGGCATCTGTTCCATAAATCAGTCAGTAGCTCTCTCCCACGCACTCACACAATCGCACACTCCCACACAGTCCACCTACGATCTCTTGACGTACCACAGTGCGTATGCGCAATGCTTATGGCGGCGTATTACGTATACGCAACGTTGCCTCATGCCGTATATGGGGGCAACCCCAGACAACACACATACACACGTTTTTGCTCTCTCTTTTGATCAGTTTTTCGCTCTCATTTACTTTGGCGTGGGTGTTTTTGTTATTTTTTTTGTTTTTAGCCTTTTTTTTTTTGGCAATCTCTTCGGGTTTTGGATCTCTCTTCGATATCCGATTTCACGATGGATCAAGGAAAATATCGAGAGAGAATATATACCCAGCTGATTTTCAGTTAATTTATGATTTAGAAAGTTTTACATTAAACAAATATATATTTTTAATAGATTACTTTTTTTACAATGAACTTTTCTTATTCGAAATTATAACAAAATAAGCATTTTTTTTAGGGTTTTGGAATAGAGTTCCTTATAGACTTTTCTATTCAATTTTTCTTTTCAATAAAATGCTATTAAAAACAATATATATTTTTCAGATTTGCAATTTTTATCAATTTAAAAAAAGGCTCTTTAACTTCCACTCCCAAATAACTTCAAACCTCTTAAAAGCTCATAAAAATCTTTATAGATTTCAAATACTACCTAAGAGATATCTAGGAGATCTGAAACATATTGTTGAAATAGCCAGACATACCATTACCACACCATATGGCTGAAAGCTATAGGCTGTGCATAAATATAGACCTGATTTTCCTTCGATATTCTGAGAGGAAAAAAGGTGTGAAAAAGTTCTGACAATGACGACCTTCGGCTATACACTCTATACCTCTATATATACAGAAAAGATATAGACGCAGAGTGGGACTATTTTTTTGAGAAAAGTTGAAGAAATCTCCATTTAGCATTGTGGTATAGCCTTAGGTGAAAGCTAAAGTGAGACGGATTCTATTGTATCTTGTATCTGTGAGTTTTAAAAATAAACCTGTTGATAGATACACGAATATGGCAGCTATTTATGATTTCTACATTTGTTTATATATATATAATAGAAAAAAAAAACAATTCCGCCAAAGAAATGGAGCAAAAAATTGATCCAAAAAGTAGAGTATTTATCCAGATATTATTTTTTAATATTTGTGTCTATATGTGTGTGTGTTTCTTGAGCATGTGTGTGTGTGTACGGAACTTGATTTTTCTCTTGGGGTCTCTTCTCTTGTGAAAATTCATTCGTTTGTTCTATTTTGAGGCACTGGCTGAGCAGCATTTTCAGCTTTTAGCTTTCCGAAATGTATCTTGTATCTTTGGGATACATTTTTAGCTTTCGCCACGCACACACACACACACACTCTCACATTCTCAACACTCACACGCACAAACGCATCTATTGCATTTGCTTACATAACTCAAAAATAAATAAAGTATTTTTTAAAGCAAAAAAAAATAAAATAAAATTCACAAAAAAATAAAAGTTAAAGTTTTGGATTTTAGGTTTCCTTTTCGGGGGGTTTCTCTCTTTCTTTCTTATAGTAACCGGTAGACACTTGTTTTTGCAAAACACTTGAAAAAAATATTTAAAAAAATATATAGTATTTGTTTTTGTCTTCAAAAAAAAATATATCCTTTAGTGGCTCAAACACACACAAAATCCAAAAACAAAATAGGCAGTTCCTTGGCACATCATTTTGTTTAATTTTCCATCATTTAGTTTTTCGGTTCTTGAATGTTTGCAACATTTTTTTTTTTGGTTTTTTGGTATTGTTTTGTTGCATTTATTTGCGAGACAATTGAAGTTTCTTTTAGAGTTGTTCGTGATTTGGATTTGTTGCTTGTTGGATGTTGCTCCGTTTCAAGCACTCACCTTCAAGGAATTAGAAAAAAAAGAAAAAAAATTCGGCTGTGCTGTCGATCACACGAATCGGATGATACTGAACGACACAAAAAGACTGAACGGTCCGACGATCCACGGCAGACTATATTCTAGTGGCCGGCCATTCAACGGATACGGATACGTGGTACCGTTCGTTCCCAAAGCTAACAGTTAAAACAAACACACACATACACAGTCAGTTATACAGACGTATATCTGCCGCCCACCTGCCCACCGTCCTTCATACAGCAGAGCGACAGAGAGAGCAATCACACCATAAGGGGTGTGGAGGGGCGGCAGGGGTGCTTTGGCCATGTATCTGGGCGTGAGGCCTAAAAATAGATCGCCCCAAAATCGAAATGGATACCGAAAAAAACTTTTTCGCCTCTAACGATCGTTTCCGAACACACGAACCACAATTCCCGAACATCAATCCGAATCCCAATCAGAATCCGAATCCGAATGCGAATCCCAACCAGGCTGCACCGCTTGGAGAAGTATCTATCAGTGTGTTTGTATCTGTGTTTTTGTATCTGTGTGTTTGTATCTGTGTGTGTGTTTTCTGGTGTAAACGGAGCCGCTTGGAATTCAATGCATTGGATAAAAATAAATTTGCTCCAGTTGAGAGAACGGCAGCCAAATCGCTGCATTTACGCCCAAATGGCAAGACAGAGGGGGTGGGGGGAGAGGTCTGAGGCAGGGGCGTAGATGGACTTAGAGGGAGGGGCGCTAAAGGGGGTCTACCACTGGACCAGGCATGGAAAAATACCTGCAGTGGGCATAACATTTCGTCAGCCCTGGAATAAATATCGAAAATTATTGATATTTTTAAGATTTTGTTAAAAAAGTATAATTAAAAAAATCCTTTTTGAAATTTTATGATTTATTCTGAAAGTAATATTTAAGCCTTTATAGAAAATTGGTAAAAGTTTCATAAAAAAGTTAAAAGTTTCCACAATTAGGGAACTTTGAAAAGAGGTTTAATATTTTATTAAAATCTTATTATTTGTATAAATTATTCTCTTTTAGATTAAGATTATTCTATTAAGAAAAAGCTATTAATTTTTTAACAAACTTTCAAAATTAACAAAAGATTCCAAAACTTTCAAAAGTATTTCGTAAAACCACACATAAAATGGAAGTCTTTTGAAATATTTAGAAATATCTTTAAAATAATAAAGTCTATAGGTTTTTAATAAAAAAAAACTATTTTCAAAACAAACAAGTAATAAATTCAAAGTCAATTTGCAATATATTATTGAAAAGACTATTTTTAAAAAAGAATTTTAATGAAACCGATTGATAAAAGTGTAAAAGAAAGTCCATAACTATTCAGAAAAGTAAGAAACTGTTTCTTAATTCTTATAAAATATTTAATTAAAATCAATATAATGAATGTTATTTTTCTATTATAGTTTTAGAGATCCTGTCACTTTGGACTTGATCTAGAAACAGTCATTAACCATCGCCCTCAGTTTGTTCGGCTATTTATCTGGCCCGAGGTACGCTGACATAACTATAAACTTTTGAATAATGAATGCCACATATAGTATAGCCTATATCCGTCTTGTTAATATCAATGTTTAGGCAGAATTACTTTGGCATCGAGCGAATCTAAATATAATGCCAATGTATGGAATAAGCCTATACTATATAGATGTCTATATAGAATGGTAAGCTCTATAGGAGAGCTATAGCAGAGATTGGCGGATGACGCTGCAGCGCCCACAGCCAAAAGATTCAAATAAAAGATTTAAAAACAAAAAAAAAATACGCATACGCCCCGTTGCCTTGCAACGTTTTGTTGAAAGTAATTTTCGAAGCGTTATATGCAAATTGCTAGCCAAGAATCGAAAATGTTTCATCGTATATATATCTATGTGTATCGTACATCAGTTCTATGTGTATATAATATATAAATAAAAATATACATAGAAAACGTATGTATGTAAATGTTCTTATTCTATAAACTTTCCGAAAAAAACAAAAAAAAAATAATGTTGCTTTTCGAAATGTATTATTGATGATTTTTTTCTCATTCTTGGTTTGTTTTTCTTCTTTCTTTCACATTTTCTTTAAATATAGAACCTGGGGGCTTCCAGGGGGCTGGATATTCAGTATATAGGTATATCTATATGTTGGAAGGGCAGTGGGTTAGCTGATTTGTAGTTAGCTTTTTTTCAGTATTTTTAGTATTTTGTAGGGAATATGATCAGTTCGTCTATGTCTGGACGATTCTATTTTTTGACTTTATTTTCGTTTAAAACATTTTAAACAATTTTGCAGCCTCCGTCAGATATACATATGGGTGTGTTGTTTTTGTGTGTGTTGGTGTAGTTACCCCACCCACCCCCCATTTTCTGTTTTAATTTATGAATTTAGAAATTTAGAAATTGTTTTTCTTTAAAAACATGCTTTATTTTTGGGTACTTTGGCAAACAGGAAACATAATGAGGGACTCGGGGAGGGTCTGGGTGGTGGTCCGATGTACTATTTTCATTCTACAATATCTCTTTGTTTTTGGGGTTTTTACCCAGGTAATATAAATATATTAATATATGTATTTGTTATATAATTGTAGACTTACAGGTGTGATTAAAAAGGTGTGTATATTGTTTTTGAAACAGTAAGATCTAAGAATTAATCTATAATATTTAAAGAAATCACAAAGGTATATCTAGGTTTAAAAGGCCTAAGATAGCTAAAAGATTTATAGTTTTATATATCTTTTAAACCCCACCATATTCCTTAGTAATCCTTGCACTTAATTTACATTAAAAAATATAAAAATCCCTAAAGGAATACAAAAAACAAACAACCACTTGCTATTTTGTGTTGTTTTGTTTTTTTAATATTTGACCCAGTTTCAAATCTGTTGATTGTTAATTTGACACGTATCTGCCAGATACTATCCCAGGCAAATCCCTGTGATGCAAATCCCGGGGCTCCCGCAGCATTAAACTCCATTTCGGGCTCAAAGCCCAGAGACCATCGACATGGTCATCACTATACTCTCCTCTGCTCCCGACGGTGAGTGCGTCAAAGCAAAACAAACGTCATAACCCCACAGACCGTTGTCTAAACCTGCCACTGCCACCCACCGCCACTACTATAAAAAGTGGGTAGTGGATGGTGGATGGTGGGGGGGGTGGTGTGTCCTTGCCTGGCTTGGCTCTACCTGACAACTATTTGTCGCTGCTGGCTGACCCATTTAGGGTTATATACACACACACATACACTACTACTTATACATACATGCCAGATTCCAGTTGCATTATGAAAATGTGTATATGCGTGTGTGCAGGTCCTGGCTGCGTCCTGTCAGCGTTCGGTTACTCTGAAAAGAGTCCTGTGGAATGTTCAACAATGCTTCGAAACCAGATACCCGATAGTTAATAGCTGCTGCATTTTTCAAACATAGGATAGGATTCAAACACAAAAAATAGGATTTAAAATTAATAAAAATTTTAGAAATCGGTTTTTAAAATCTAGGTATATTTAAGTTAAGAACTAGGTAAGTTTTTAACTTCAAATATTAAGTGATCTTTGTTTGTTGATATGGATTTGTTTTAATAGATTTTTTATATAATATTTACAACACTATAAGTTTAATTTCTAGCTAATTAGTTAATAGTTCAAATAAATATTTTAAAACATATTGGTTTTAAGAGTAAATATTTTCTTAAAATTAGTTTTTTAAAGTGTATTTCAAAAGCTGCTTGAAAAACATTCTCAATACTCAATACTCTTAATAACTCAAGTATATTTCAAGTTTACTTTATAATTATAAATATTATAAATATTATTATAAAGTATGAGTATAATTATAAAGTAGTATTATAAAGTATAATAATAATTACTTACTTATGATTTATTTACAAAAATTTAATAGAATTTTTATGGATAAATTAGCTTAGACTTTTTGTTGTTACTTGCTTTTTAAAATATGGCCATGTTATTTATTAAAATAAGACGTATCTCTCTTAATTTCTTAAAAAAAAAACAAGTATTTAAGCTTATTAAAGAGCCTTAGAGACTTTTTTATTTAATAGGTAACTTATTAATAAACTATAAACTTTAAGAAAAAATGTAAAACTCTTTCAAGGACTCTTAATTTTGAATGAAATTTAAAACCTGACATTACAAATTGCTGTTCAAACATTTTCATTTATGATTCTGCATATTTTGTTTGCAAATATTTCTTGTGCAAATATTTTTTATGCCAATTTTTTATATATACATACATATTTTGTTTAACCGTTAACCTTAACTAAACAATGAGTGGCAATAAAAAGTGAATGCATAAAAAAAATACGGTCCCAGCCACATCGATCTGCATGCGTGCAGCGTTTATTTGCACTAGTTTTCCCCGCTTGTGACGTCATTGTTTTCATGTCGCACGTCATCGCAGGAGCAGCATGATGAAGAAGAAGAAGAATACAGCAAGCAGCATCAGCAGAAGCAGCAACAGCGAGGTCAACATGCAACTTGCAACATGATGCAGGAATATGGATTCGCTGTGTATATGCGTTCATGGAAACGAAAATGGCGCCTAATTGATTGATGGTCCAATAAGCTGAGGTCAATCAGCTCCACACCCTTCCCCCCCCGAACCACCGCCTTTAAAGCCCCGTTCGTTCTATTACCAGTCGGACGTCATTGGTCTTCATTAGCCAAGCCAAGCCAGGCCAAGTCAAGTCAGCCCCGCCCAGTAATTCCATTTCCATTTCCATGCATATCCTGCGTATCCGTATCCGTGTCCAGGACGAAGGACACTCCATAATAGACAGAGCTGGTGCGAGAAATGCAAGTCTATTGTTTTTATTTGTTTTTTAAACGAGAGGACATTTATGACGAAGATAGAAACAGATTTTTATTCAAAAAAATGTTCAAATATTTTTGAAAAAAGGTCTAAGGTTTGGTTTTCTTTTTAGGCAATAGTTTTGGAGTAATGGCTTTGTAAATATTTTAGAAATTAATTCTACTTATCACTTTAATTAAATTTAACCTTTTTTAAATGAAAGAAAGCTGAAAAACATTTATCCACCTTACCAATCTTTAAAGCTTAAATTATAAACCTATTACTTTTTCATCTATTTTTAAATACATACCTTTAAAATAAATAATTTAGAATTCTTAAAATATATGTATTTTCCAAAAACCTCTAAATACTAACCAAGAATGCGTTTTTTTTAAAGCTTTTTAAGATAAGCCCTACCTTTAAAAATATAAAAAAAAAGAGAAAGTTAAAATTTAACTATAAAAAAGTTTAAACCATTAAAAAACAATGAAATTATTTCCTTAAAAGACAACAAATTCACACCAAAGATAGAAATTTGAAAGACTTTCCAAAAGAAAAACAAAAGGATGTTTTGGCCAGAGAGAGAATAGAAGGAATCCTGGCAGTCAGAGGAGGTGGAGGAGGAGGCTCGGAATGCTCGAAGGGTGGAATGCTGGGAGTATTCGGTTGCATTTCCATTCAGTGCTGCACTGCTGACGTTTGCCACTCCCTGTCAGTGCCCTTTCAGCCCTTCGTCCTGTCGTCCTGTCGGCCTTTCGTCCTTTCGTGCCTGCCTTGAAATCGTGCAGTTTTGTGAATGAAAATCCAGAGCGTCATCAATGAGCCTCCGCCCCAGCCTTTGGAGGTCCTCCACCAGGCAGGATGGGTGGTGGGTTAGCTTGGGGGTCATAACGCCATCATAACGAAAACAGGCCATCCTAGCAGACCAGATATGCAAAACTACTAATCAAGTTGGCCCTGTGCCTTGGCATTCCTATCCCGATTTCTGATTTCGAATCCGATTTCCATTGCTATTTTTCCATGTTGCCTTCAATTTCTGCCATTTTTGGCCTCAATGATGATCTGATTTATGAGGCTCTCAGGTTATAGCCTCCAGCTAACCGCAGCCAGGACATGAATAGAAAATTTTTTCTTAAAATTCAATGTGTGTTTTTGTAGCTTCCTTAAAAATCGGGACATATTTCAGGATATCAAAAATAGTATTTAATGGGAAAACCTAGGGCCGTACATCAGGAAACATTTCTTAACTTTTAGTTTTTGCCAGACAGCCTCTTGCACGAAAAACAATCGACGCATTCCTATGAAGAATCCGCCTTCAGATCTTACGCTATATAGTATCTATATATATATATATATATATGTATATGTATATAAAGATCCAACATATAGAACAATATGTATACCAGATCTTTAGGCAAACAACAGACTAACATATAATGCTTTTGGCTTCTGAACAAAATCCATGCATGCACATACTATAGAGCCCGAGAATCGGGCACATATCTGCAGCTATATAGAACATATAGACCACACTTTCTGCCGTTAGAGCAGAACTCTCTAGCCTTCTATATAGACGGCCCATACAATGTATATGTGCCACAATAAAAATACACATCTATACTGAGGTCTAATAGTCTCTTTTAGATGCTCTCTTTCAGGTGCACTGGGAGAAAATTATGAAGTTTATTTTAGTTAAAATTTTGTTGGTTTTGGAGTTAAACTTGAAGATATAGAGGTTTGGTTTTTAACTACGTTATATAAGAATATATTTTAATATACCTTTTTTCTTTTTTCCTTTGTTTTGTAGATTTTTTTAGGGTTTATGATAATAAAGATATAATAACGACATTTTATTTATTTTAAAAGTTAGAACTAAATAGTTGTAAAGTTTTAAAGACTATAATATTAATAAACCACTAAAAACTTCAAAATTATACCTTCAAAATGCTAAAATTGTATTTTTTTTAAGTGAATTAAAACATATTCTTCATTTCTAGGTTTTAAAACCATAGTAATTAAAGATTACAAGTTTTTCGAACTCCCTTAACATTAAATGTAAATTTTATTAACATTTCTTATTTTATGATAATAGATCTTTTTATATTTAAAACCTAAAAAATATAGTTTTCTTAAAGTTTGGTGTTTTTTGGGATAATTTTTCAGACCCTTTGTTATCAAGTTATTCTCTTTAATTACTTTCCAAATTAAATAAGAAAGACTAAAGCCTTATATTTTTAGTTTCGTTATTTATTTTAAAAATCTCCAGATATATTTTTCTGAGTGTAGCCAAGTAGGGGATTAAATGGCTAGCAGCTGTCGGCCGAATGGCTTGTCTTTTCGGTTTTATCCTCTAGATATGCGGCCTCTGGAATCGCTGCGGGAATCACAGCATTCCTGGCCCATGGACCACAGACGCATCGCATTGATAGAAGAAGAATTTAGACGGAAAAGTTTTCCGTTTTCAGTTTTCCGTTTTCCGTTTTCAGTTTTCAGTTTGGTCTTTGGCTTTTCTACTTCTCCTTCTGGCTGACCCCGATTTATTTTTAGAAGTGCACTAAAAATAAATGCGAAGGTCGGAGAGCGTAATTGGCCGGGGTGAGTGTGAACATGGATGTGTGGATGTGGCTGGTGGCTGTGATGGTTGGGATATGGAGACATGGGTAAATGGGAATGGGGAGTGGGGAGTGGTAGTGCAACTTGGACGCACAACGCCATAAGGTCAATGTGTCAACTGCAACAGCACTCGGCGGTGTATGTTGGAATTCGTTAAGGATCGGGTACAGCGAATCGGTACTGAATCGGTATACTATATAGCTGTGACTGGGTCTCTGCGTTCCGGGCTCCAAGCTTCGAGCTCCGGGCCACGGGCCACGGGCCACGGGCTGTGGCTCCGGGCCGAAGCTCCGGGCTTCATTCAACGCATGGCAATGTCAAACAGGTGTGCAGACATGCCGTCGACGTCATTGCCGCTGCATGACCCCTCCCCCGGCGGCTTCCTCGGACTCCATCGTGCCCCTCAGGCCCCATTCACCTCTCCTCTCAAGCCCCGTCATGGCTCCGGTTCACATCTAAACCCGAAAGCAAAAGCCTGTCCGGGTCAGGCCAGAAACGAAAGCGAACGAAACGAGACCAGACCCGGCCCGGAGCCAATCATTCACAACAGTGCCAGGACACACATTCCAGGATAATGAAAAAGTTTTCCAAAATATAATATTATTATTTGGATTATCGGAAAACCGAGCTATTCTTAATATACTTTATTGGTTTATTAATAATATTTTATATTTTTATTCGTTATGTTATAATAAAATATAATATTCTTATAGTTTAAATTTTTGTGAGTAGTTTTATTGTAAATATCTCAACAGGGTTTAACAAAAAAAAAAAAACGCCAAAAAGTATGCTACAAAAATCTCTCTTAAAAAAGAAAGCAAGTAGGGGAAGTACCAGGTAACACACAGTTAAAAATATTGACTTCTTTGGAGGATTTAACAATATAAAGTATCGTAAATATTATTATTTGAGTTCTCAAAGGCTGAAATATGAGAAGAAATAAAATATTTAATAATAATGAATCTTAAAGTAAGTATATTATCAATTATATAAAAAAACAGCATTTTTTTAGTCAGAAATATCTGAAAAAAATATAGGTAACTATATATATAGATATAGCTAATATAACCAAACATAACTAGCAAGATATAAGAGCTAGTGGATACCTTTAAAATATATTTGTGTAACCATTTCTAATTATTTTCCCCAAAAATTAAAAGCCAAAAATTTCAGCCCAAACCCCAGTAAGCCCAAAAATGATAGCATACTTTTGCGCATAAAAGATAAAGCTTTTGAATCTCCAAATCCAAAATCTTCTTCCACTAAAAACCATCTAAAAAAAAGCATCTGAGAGATACCAGTGTGCGGTCTCCGATGTCTGGATGCCCGGCCACGCCCCTAAGCCCCGCCCCACGCAACCCCCGGCCACGCCTGCGGCCCTTCCGCGGTGCGCGTCTGCTAACACAGTGACCTAGTGCCGAGGCCAGAAATGAGATGCCGATGCTCGCCGAAGGATACCGATGGCGAAAGCGAAAGCGCTGTGACGTCACTGCTGGCATTCATTCACAGGATATGAGGCAGCAACACCCCTCCCCCTCCCCTTCGGTAGGGGAAAAAGGTGCGCCAGCAACCGAGGACAAACAAAATGGAGATTTTCATTGAGAAGTCTCTGCCATGGTATGCCCGCCCGATAGCTGGAAGACCCAACCCCGATAGCGACCCCAGACACATCCTGCAAAGGACACTGTGTGCGACATCAGCGTGGCAGCTGCCACAGGCTCTGCCGCTGCCACAGTCGCTGCTGCTGGTTGCTGCTGCTGCTGCTGTTGCTGCCTCGGCCAGCGTCAGGATGCTTCAGATTGAGCCTGGTTATGGTTTACATTCGCAGCGAAGACATCTGGGAAAATCAGTCGGAATCTCGTCTCCAAACCAAACAGTCGTGAGCGGCTCCAAAAACCCAGAAACTAGGAAGACCCAAAGCTACTAACTAACTAGCATATAACTAAACTACAAAAATCAAAAGCCAAGTCTTGGCGCCAAAATCTATTTTTTTCAACATTTTTTTTCTTGCCAAGTGCTGTGTCGAATTGTGTTTATTTTTTAATAAAAAATAATAAACAGAGTAAGTGTTTTAAAGTTAGTGTTTTGAAAAAGTGTGTGTTTTGTATTTTTTTTGGAAAATATTCTGTTTTACGTGCGAGTTCCACTAAGCAAGTTTTGAGAATTTTTTAAAAACAAAAACTTGACACGTTGAGCTCGTCCGTGGGGCAGATAAGCTCAACAGTAAAAAAAAACCTTAATTTTAATGATTTAATATATGTGTATAGATGTATAAAGTAAGTTTTGTAAATGAATCAAATATTAAACATAAACTTTAAAGGTAAACCTTAAAACTAAAAGAGCTTGAAGCCCTAAAGATCCAAAGAGGTATTTTATAATATAAGAATGTGTTTTTATTTATTGTGGAGAATTAATTTAATAAAAAAAATATTAAGCTAGGTATACCTATATATTGGTTAAACTCAAACCAAACTCTTAAAGGCTATAATGCAGTTTCTTCAAAGGACACTCTTAGAATGTAATTAACATCTACAACAAGTAGGGTTTTTTCTTTAATTTTAAATTTATAAATATTCAATTTAATTAATTCTAATTAAAAAAATTGTTCCGTTTATAAAAATAAATTTCAGAAGCTTTAGAAAAGGCTATACAAAAGATATATATATAGCTTTAAGGATATACAAATAAAGATTTAAGGATATGAATATAAATCGAAAACTCTATAGTTTTTATTTCCGAAACGAGTATTTTTCGTTTCTACAAACTTTAAATATTAATCTTTATAATTATTATTATATTATACTAAAAAAATATCATAAATAGACTGTGCTTTTATTTCCTGTAAATAAAGAACACAAATTCTTCAATACATTTATGTTGATTTTTTTGATTTAAAAGAAATGAAATAGCTTCTGAATAAAAATAAAAATGCCTTTTAGTTGGTTACTTTTAATATTATAACTACTCCTTTAATTAAATATCCTAAAACTTCCTTAAACTTCAAGCCTTAAATCTAATATCCTTAAAGAAGCACAAAGAAACCTCAAAAAAAAAACGCTGCCTACTTTCAGGGGCAGCCCAAACATTGTTGAGTCTCTTTGGTTGCTTTTAGTTCCTGGGAGGCTGCGGGAATTGGTGGGTGGCCTGGGCGGCTGCTGGGCGGCCCAGCAACATGTGACGAGCCTGCAGAGGCCATTTACCCGCCACTGCTGACGTCATAGTCGCAGATGCTGCGGGTGGCGAGCGCCGAACGCCGCTTGGCAGACCCAGTAACCCAGTGCCGAAGGGCGAAGTCCCACCGAAGTGGAGCCGAACGGAGGCCCGAAGTCCCCGTCAAGATGAGAAGGAGCAGCCGCCAGTGGGGGTGAAAGGAGGGGCACCAAGAGAGGTTGGAGCAAATTAAAGACAAGGGGAGTGGGCATAAACAAGAAAGGCACTGTTACAAAAAAATTAGAAATTAAATTTAATAGAGAATTTAAAATTGAAAATTAACAAAGTAGTTTACTGAAAATTATTTAATTATGATTTCTGTTATCTTTAATTTTTTATGAGAAAATAAAGTATAAGACTATAACAACCAATGTATTGAGGCTTTTGTATTATTTCAACCTTAGTTCAAGGTTTTATTTATTTTAAGCAGAAAAGAATGGTAAAAGATTTAAAATACTTACTTTTATAATTCATCAACTTTTAACTTATATAACTTTATAATTTTTAGATATCTTAAAAGTCTTTTCTCTTAAATAAAATATTCAGTTCTTTTCTATTTTATGGTTAAATGTTTTAATAAACATTTTAATCAAGAATGAAATCCTTTTTTTTATTATTTAGCTTATAAAATAACTATTTGACTTAATTTCAGTTAGTTTTTATATATTATACATTTTTAATAATTATAGAATTAAGTAAGTTTCAATATTATTATTATATTTTAAGCCCCATTAACATAAGAAACACCACATTTATTATTTATGTACCTTTTAAAGCCGAAAATTAGTGTTACTAAAGATAAAGATAGTTACTAAAGATTAGTGTAATATAGGAAAAAATTCCCATAAATTCAAGAAACCTCAACCCTTTCTTAAAGTGTAACTAGAAGAAAAGTAGCAGGGGCGTTGCGTCTGCGGAGTGTCCTAGATTTTCGGGGGCATTTATATTTAGAAGCAAAACACGGCTCCACCCGCCCCTCCCAGCTATCCCATTTGCATTTTCCTTTAGCCAGAATTTTTATATATATGTATATGTAACTACAATTTTTTTTGTTTTTGCAAATTCCTTTCCGTCCCCCCCCTCAAAAGGGCGCTCCTCTCAATTCCCTCGATTATCTTGTGACGTAGTAGCGAAGGTCGCTGCTCTTTGGCCCTCGCTGGCTCTTTCTCTGTCTCTGTTTCAGTCACTCATGTGGCGCTGCAAAGGACACGTATGACGCGCACACATGATCCTGCCTAACCGATGTATGTATGTGTGTGCGTGTGTGTGTGTGTGTGTGTGGACATTTACAACGTTATTTCATGAATATTGATTGAAATCAACTTTGAAAATTCGCCATTTTCTTGCCATTTTCCAAGAGTTTCTCCTTCAGTTTTTCTATAAAGACATAAGTGCGCCTGCCATTATCCTTAAAATTGCTTCAAACGGTCTAACGGTAATTTAAAGGACCTGCAAACTTAAGTGTTGGATAATTTTCAATTAAATTGTATTTGAAAAGTTTTGAATTTGTTTTTATAACTGGATTTGAAATTGGAATTTTAAAGTAGGGTTTTGTTAAGGTTAAGGTTATTAAATAATTGAAACATAGTTTAGACCCTAAACTAGTCGAAACTAATATATAAACTAATATATAGACCTTTATACTAAGTTTTAAGCCATTTAAAGTCCTTAATCACTTGCGAATTAATAATTAAACAGATTTTCATCCAATCGCTTAATAAATATTTTAGTAACTAGTTATAGTTTTTTCTTAAGGTTCTCTTAATTTTTTTTTTTATTTTTAAATACAATCCCAATGACAGTTTTCCGTCTCGGAAATTATGGTTTCCCGAGAAAGACGACGGCAATCGACTGATCGTTAGTGGCCTCCTTGCCGCAGACAATCTGTCACTTGATACTGCCGCCTAAGCTCCACCATTACCTATACCGTTAGCTTGTTGAGATTCCCCACAAAAAGCAAATATACTATATGGGGCAGGGCAGCATTTTTAGTACTTTTGTACGGGCGCTGAGCAACGAAGCATTCCAAACCTAGATGCCATAAAAGTGCCCATAGAAAAATGTTATTTAATTTTTTAACGCCCTCGGTGGGGGTTACCGTGTTGTAGGTGGTAGGGGGTGGGTTGTGGGGGACAGTGTAATGGTCAAAATGGGGGATGAAAGCCCACCAGTGATTCGACAGTTACACAGTTGCAGTTGCAATAGCATATTTACGGCTCCGGCTCCGGATCGGAACGGATCATATTTCCTTCCATCCCCCCCCACCCCCATCTCTCTCTCTCTCTCTTGGAAAAAAAGGGGCTTCGGCTATAGCTTCCCAGGTTCAAACACCCCGTGGACGAAAAAAAAAATAAAAGGAATTGTAAGAAATAAAATACAAAAAAAAAAAAAAAAACACAGACACACAAACACACACACACACACCTATAGAAAATGCAAATAAAATAAAGCCTGCCTCAATGTCTGGTGTGGTACGTTTGCTTTTGGAAATGTGCCGTTACCGCCGCCGTTACCATTACCGTTAGCCGTTCATTCTCTTCTTCTTCTTTTTTGGGGTTTTCCTCCGCTCCGGTTGTAGGTTTTCAACGCCGACCTGAAAGTAGGCAGCACATTTTTTCCTTTTCCCCCACCCCCCCATTCGCACACACTATAATGCCCCCTAATAATATTACACACACGACACGCACACACATGTAAGTCTTCGAAAAAAAAAACCGACTTGGAACAGGTTCGCATCCCTCGCTGCCGATGTCGACGGCGACGTTAACGCTGGCGCTTCTGCCACCACCTGTATATCCACTATAAAAGCTGAACGGCGGCCAGAACAATGTCTCAGTTAAATACCGTTAATTAAGCGACAACAATCATCAGTGACAGGACTCCTCCAAGGAGTCCATGCCTTAAAAAAAGAAAAATATCAAAAAACTATATTAAAAAATAAATAAAGTTAAAAAATAAGGAAGATTTTTTTCAAGTGCCAATTAAAGGATCATGATGCATTTTTTTTTTGCCAGTGATTATTATCAAGTGCCAAGGATAATAGAAAATATGAGCAATTTTTGGGCTATTTGCAAGACTGTCGATGGAGAAAATATTGTCGATGGTTTCCAATTGAAAATCAATATCCAGACAGCCAAACACGACCCATATAATCCTTGCCATATAATATTCAAAAACGTGCTGTAAAGCCCACCCCGTTAGCCTGGAATTTCGACCATATGTTGGGACATCATCATCATTTATTCAGCAGCCAGTTAGTGACCTCGCCAACTCGCTTCCGACCTCCCTGCCACCTGACATTTGCCACTTGCCATTGCCATCCACATCCACATACTTATATCCTGTACCATATCCTGAACAACGATTTCCTGAAATAATCCCCCAGTGTTTCAACGAGCGTTAACGGTGCTTATTGCAGCTGCTGGCCACTGCACAAGATTAGACTTAAGACTCTTGTGCGTGTGACAGCGGCTATTGTAAGAGGCCATAGAAGCAACCAATCAACTGACCACCAGATCGTCGAGTCTCCCACTCGTCCACTCATCCACTTTTCCACTTGTCCACTCATCTATTCATCCCCTCAGCTACTCATTCACGAAGCCCTGCAAGCGCGACTTAATGCAATTATTATTGTTTTACAAATAACTCTGTCCCGGCTGCTCGACAAAAGAGAAAAGTCTAACTAATCCGAGGTATGAATAACAAATACACTAATTAGCATCAATTAAAAATCAATTGGGTTATATTTTTTAGAAATTATAGTTCAACTTTTGAACTATGTTTTAAAAGAAAAACCTAATAACCTTGCTGGCTCTTCAATTTGTCAAAATATACTCTTTCTTTTTTACGAAATTTTACAACAGTTTTAAGCTAACAGTTTCAAGCTACGTAAAAGCGTTCTGTTTTTAAAATATACGGCCTAATATCGCATCTAACTGCAAAAAAATAAACCATAAAATTCACAAATAATTTCAAGTTCAAATTTAAAAAGTAACGTATTTGAATATACCATATCTGATTTGAAAATACTGAATTTTATCGATAACTGGCGCGACGATAACTCTTGCTGAGAATTCGGGGATCGGTCACACTGCCGCACGTCGTAGAAAGGAAAGCAACTGTCCGAAATTCCCGATGAGCTTCTGGCCTCCAGGAGAAGGATTTGCTGCTGCAGCAGGACCACCACCAGCATCAGGTAACATGGCTTCGATTCCGCCAACAGGCCTGCCCTCTGGCCAAACCCAACCGATGAATTCGCCGCTTCTACCGCCACCGCCAACAGGGCAGAATATAGCCCCAACCGGAGCTTTCCCAGGTATGTTTCTTTTTGTGGCAAGTCATTGTTCTTCCGGTTCATTCACATCCACCGCTCCACAGGCTCTTTGACACCAGGCTGGAACGATCCGCCACCAATCAGTGGCGGTGCAATGGCCAGCGGTGGCGATACACGTCGCCCACGCCTCGATCTACGCAAACGCGTGGCCCATCCGCTGAGCGGACAACATTATCAACAACCACAATCGAATTTCCCAGCTCCAGTTCTTGATCAGGGTTCGCCACGCCCAGTGGCCATGGTTCCGCCTCAACGTCAACTTCCAGCCCAGAATCACGGTAGCTTCGGGGTAGGCGCCGGTGCCGGGATGGCCGATGCTAGTGGATTTAGCGGAATTGGAGGAGTTGAATCGCCAGGAGGGAATGTGAGCCGACCGCCGCCGTTGGCTTCTGAGCTGATTGCAAATCCGTCCAAGGTGCCAGTGGCTATCATTCCACCACGGGCGAAATAACACCAAGCCAAGATCAGACCGTAGATGATAGTTCGTAGGTTAGAAACCCCAAATCAAATCCTTGTGTTCTGGGCGGGAATGAAAATCCATATTTTTCTATGTAAATCAATTAAGTAAACAGATTAAAAAAAAAATACAAACGAAACGAAAGAGGCTGCAATGGCGCCTTATTATTTATCATAAACTGCGTTCGATTTCAAGGCACTCCAATGGTGCAGCACCAAGTTTATTCAACAACGATTAACAAGAAAAACATAAAATGCAAAAGGTTCTCCCAGTTCATTCCCAATCACCAAGGCAATGGGGAGCCATCGTAGTTGATGAAGCTCCCGTTCTGGGGCTCACCCAGCTCTAAGATCGTTTTCACAATCGTGTCTGTGCTGGTTTCCACGTCTAGTGGCGCATTACTACCGCCCATGTCTGTGCGCACCCATCCAGGATGCAGGCTCACGCACATGATGCGTTGCGGATACAGATCGATGCTCAGCGATTTGGTGGCCGCGTTTAGTGCCGTCTTGGACGTGCGGTACGCATACATTCCACCATCCGTATTCCCCTGAATGGATCCCAGGATAGAGGACATGTTGATGATGGCGGCTCGGTTAACACCCATCGGCTGGGAGCCGTTCACTTTGGCAGCCTTCTTCAGCAGCGGCAGACAGGCCTTGGCCAGCATGACGGGCACCACGGTGTTGGTTTGCAGAGTTTCTATCAGATCCTGGGATCGCGTGGCGGTAATCCGCGTTGATTTGGGCGCCACACCGGCATTGTTGAAGAGTACATTCAGGCCCTGGTCCTTCGTTACGCCTTCGATGTCAGAAATGAGCT
Organism: Drosophila parabipectinata; assembly: GCA_018153455.1. NCBI lineage: Eukaryota > Metazoa > Arthropoda > Insecta > Diptera > Drosophilidae > Drosophila > Drosophila parabipectinata. Next base: position 6,191,026 of record JAECYA010000055.1, read on the forward strand.
TATCATAGGCATCAAAGTTTCTCAGATCTTAAGGGGGAAATACACATATTTCATAAATACATTTTTGTGGCTTATACCTGACTATTCTTACCAATCTCCAGGATATGGATATTTGAGTGATTCTTGGCCAGTTCTTCCAGCTCCTGAGAATAAAAATAATTTAAATTTAAATGAAACAGTTATTAGCCGGGAAACCATCAGGACTATCGGAAGGACTTATCGATTCCTTGCCCGTTGAACCGGTTAGGATGGAAATTCAAAAAGATTATTAAACAAAATCGGGGAAGCAGAGTTCTTGGAAAATTCTGGAATATCTTAATTAAAATTATGAATTTCACAAAACACTAATAAAGTCTACATAACATTCCTTCCAACGGATTAGAACCGGAATTGTGGCAGAGACAAAAATAGATAACCAAGCAAAGATTAATTTCTAAGAAAGAATTTCCAATATATCCAAGAAATTTAAAAATAATAATTGCTAGGAATTCCCAGAATTTAAATAAAGAGCTAATCTGGCAATAAAATGGAAAAAGTTGGCAGCCCTGCCAATTTCCTCACATTTATTCCGCTCGGTCACACTAATTCCGCGAAAAGCTGCAAGAAAGCTACAAAAGCTAATGCACAAACGTTAGCGCCCTATTTCCCCATCTGCGTTTCGCCGTTTCGATAGCTGTCGCGCGGCATTGGTGATTACCATCACAGTTACTGTTTCTCTCCGAGTCGAGCTTGCCACCGTCTTGCTGCACTATTTACTACTTAGTACTGATCCTGTCGCTTAGCCTGCAACACCTCGATAAAATACCAACACATATAATGGCGCCCGTACCAGGTGAGTGCGGGGTCCGCGAAAGACCGGATTAGCATTAGCACCGAGTGATGGGTGAATAGCCGGATGGATTGGTTAGATTGTTCGCGTAGTTTCTCGGGGCGTGAGTCATGGGTCTTGACCGCTTAGGGGTCAATGGATGGATAAACACTAGACACTTACTTTGGCCACCTCCCGGTTCCGGCAGGTCGTGAAGAGATGCTGCGGCGGCTGCGGTAGTCCGACAAGGGCCTTCACCAGGCCCAGGCCCAGGCCACGATTACAGCCCGTAATTAGAATGGAGTTCATGTCGAGCCTAGTGCGACGTCGTCTGTGATCTTTCCGAATCTAATCTTCGCCTGGCTCTCTGGCACTCGAGATTAAGGCCAACTAATGAGGTGTGTGAGGGTGCAATAAACGTACGCGGCGGCTGGCCTAAGGTGACTGTGGTACCTCACCGTACGGATTTCACCAGCGCGTTATTAGAAATACGCTGGCTTATCTATTCTCGGCGTTTATTGGCGTAACAAAACGCAACAAAAACACACGAAAAAAAAAACTAATTTTGACGGTCGGCAGCCGGTTGCCAGTGTTGCCAGCCAACCACTGGTGAGTTATCGATACCCAAGGGTAGCCAAACGTGCGGAACCTGGAAAATGTTTTGAATGCCTGCCATCCGTACGCCCCCGAAAACAACAACTGCCTGTTGGAATGGAGGAGGAAATGTTCCGTGCCGGAAAATGTATGCAAATAATTGCAAATATTCAAAGCTATCGCTTGGTTTGCATAGCACGCGCATTCGCATCGCGTCTGCTGCTGCTGCTGATTCGCTGCTTCTGTTACGTAGCCGTTTATCGGCAATTCCCGCTGCCCACCACCTTCGCATGCAGCATGCCAGCCATTCCGGTAGAAATCAGCGGAGCGACTTGTTTTCTTCCCACCAAGTTCTGCAACTTTCGCTAATTGCTTGTTATTTTTTTGTCTGTAATTGGCCTGGTGCGACGCGAAAAATAATGTCGCTCCACCTGTGGAACTCGAGATTCTCAATAACTGTCGTCCGGCAGTGCTCGACGATATTTACGTCGTCTCCGTCTCCGTTTCCGACAACTGGCATTCTAAAACATCGACACAACGCCGCCGCCTCAAGCTCAAATTTCGGTGCCAGTTCCACGCAACAACGAAGAGAAATGAGCAATCAGCCGCGAGGTTCGAGGGACAGTACCGGCAGCTCCGGTCCAACGGGTGCTGGTGGGGCGGCCAATGTGCCGGGCTTCCAGCATCCCCACTGCGATCGCCAAGCCATGTACGATCAGCCAGTGCGCAAGCAGAGGACCAAGGGAGGTAAGTTGGGGTTGTAGCGTTTATCGATATGCCATATGCCATCCCCCCCCCCCCCACCAGCCCCTCCAAAAACGCGTTGGTTGGCAACGCGATCGTTTTGCAAGTCGATCATCGGTTTACGGTTTCGGGTTTCGAGTACTGTTTTTCTGTGTTACCACCATTATGCAATAACTAATAACCACCGTTAGGGCACTCCACCCCCCCCAATGCCCTGGGGCCGGGCCTTGGTGGCTCTTATCGAGTTTCCTACTCTGCGGCACGTAGCGGCCTTTGGATTTGGGCTTTTATTTTTGCCGGCATTTGTTTCGCATATTTGCAACGTCATCGGCAATCGTCATCATCGGCCATCAGCCATCAGCTTTCACACACAACCCGTCGCTGTTCAGTACAGTGAAGGGCAAATGAATAGTTCTCGATGTTTCCTAAAAGACTACTGCAGATAATGCTTCTACAAACCATATATTATTATCAAAAGTCCCCTCCCCCCCAAGATTAAAGATGACTTGGCCATTTGTAGTTTAAGGAAGTGACTTCCCGATTAGACTTTTACTTTCCCTAAAGATTCCATCTCACCTGTCTGGACTAACTGGTGCATCTGTTCATTTCGTAAGATGCTCTTGAAAAACGTTCGAAGAATGTTCGAGAATCGGAAAACCCTTCTGGCACTTGTTATTTCGCCACAACAACATGCAATCTCCCACTTATCACTGCTCGACAAACATAAACACATCTCCGATTATAATGGCATCATCACGGTGTGTCGTCATCACTCAATTCTGCAACTAATTGCACCGTGACGATAATGGAATTGTTCATCAGCGAACAGGTCCCCCCCCCCAGGGACCGGTTTGATGGAATCAAACACCAAAGGGGAGTCATAGATCCCCAAGCGATAGGACTGGGTTCTGTTGTGCCAACTGGTTGCGGGGCCGGTAACCATGGCAAAAAGGTATCGGTGGGTCAAAGCAAAAGAAAAAGTAAACCATTTGACGTGGGCGGACACGGAGGCGGGACTGGGGGTCGTGTCACAGATGATTGCTCCAGTTAGATTGTGGCATGTGGCACGACTATCGCTGCCTGGCATCTCGAAAGGATTGCAGATTTCTGGGATTACCGACCAGTGTGCAGCAGGGCTTCCCGTCAGTTCCATTTTGCTACCCGACCGATGCATCTATTCGAGTTTGTGCCCGCTTCCCAGTTGCCGGAAGGTGAACCGCCGCACCAAAGGAGCATCTACCGCTCCGCTTACTTGGATATTCGACTGCGCCAGCAGTCAGCAGACCAAGGCAGGATGGGGTCTACCAAGAAGGCAATAAGGATTAGTCAGACTAACACCTTGGTTTTCTTTCAGGTTCTTATGACTATGATCTGATTGTTATTGGCGGCGGCTCAGCTGGCCTGGCCTGCGCCAAGGAGGCGGTCCTCAATGGAGCTCGTGTCGCCTGTCTGGACTTTGTGAAGCCCACACCTACCCTGGGCACCAAATGGGGCGTCGGTGGCACCTGCGTCAACGTCGGTTGCATCCCCAAGAAGCTGATGCACCAGGCCTCGCTCCTCGGCGAGGCTGTCCACGAGGCGGCCGCCTACGGCTGGAGCGTGGACGACAAGATCAAGCCCGACTGGGGCAAGCTGGTGCAGTCCGTGCAGAATCACATCAAGTCCGTCAACTGGGTGACTCGTGTCGACCTGCGCGACAAGAAGGTGGAGTACATCAACGGACTGGGCTCCTTTGTCGACTCCCACACGCTGCTGGCCAAGCTGAAGAGCGGCGAGCGCACCATTACCGCCCAGACCTTTGTCATTGCTGTTGGAGGACGACCCCGCTACCCGGACATCCCCGGTGCCGTTGAATACGGTATCACCAGCGATGATATCTTCAGTTTGGATCGCGAGCCCGGCAAGACCCTCGTCGTGGGTGCTGGATGTAAGTGAAGCCTCAAATTTTGCAAAACTTTCATTTTGTTAAACTGTAATCCTTTACAGACATTGGCCTGGAGTGCGCTGGCTTCCTGAAGGGTCTCGGCTACGAGCCCACCGTCATGGTCCGCTCCATTGTGCTGCGCGGCTTCGACCAGCAGATGGCCGAGCTGGTGGCCTCCTCGATGGAGGAGCGCGGCATTCCCTTCCTGCGCAAAACTGTGCCCTTGTCCGTGGAGAAGCAGGCCGACGGCAAGCTGCTGGTCAAGTTCAAGAATGTGGAGACTGGCGAGGAGGCCGAGGACACCTTCGACACCGTTCTGTGGGCCATCGGTCGCAAGGGTCTCGTTGACGATCTGAACCTGCAAAATGCTGGCGTCAACACACAGAAGGACAAGATCCCCGTGGACTCCCAGGAGGCCACCAATGTGGCTAATATCTATGCCGTTGGCGACATCATCTACGGCAAGCCCGAGCTTACGCCCGTGGCCATTCTGGCCGGTCGTCTGCTGGCCCGTCGCCTGTACGGTGGATCTACCCAGCGCATGGACTACACTGATGTGGCCACCACTGTTTTCACGCCCCTGGAATACGCCTGCGTGGGTCTCTCCGAGGAGGATGCTGTCAAGCAGTACGGCGCCGATGAGGTGGAGGTCTTCCACGGCTACTACAAGCCCACGGAGTTCTTCATCCCCCAGAAGAGTGTGCGATATTGCTACCTGAAGGCTGTGGCCGAGCGAAATGGCGACCAGCGCGTCTACGGTCTGCACTACCTCGGACCAGTGGCCGGTGAGGTGATCCAGGGATTCGCCGCCGCCCTTAAGTCTGGCCTGACCATCAACACGCTGATCAACACTGTGGGCATTCACCCAACCACCGCCGAGGAGTTCACCCGGCTGAACATCACCAAGCGCTCGGGTCTGGACCCCACGCCCGCCACCTGCTGCAGCTAAGCGGTAGGGATCTGTAGCTCAGCCAGCCGCCTGGGACGCCGCCGCTCTAATTGCTCCGCCGCCTCTCGATGAATGGTTGTTGAAGAGAAGAGCGTTCAACAGTTCCGTTTTAGTTTCCGCAATTAACCCCAACACCCACACCCCAAAAACAATAGCTATGCTGGATGGGAGGCGCTGGGAGGCAACGGACATGACCAGAGATCACTTCGTGGACTCCATCCGGCGAGGATCTCCCACCCATCCCTCGACTGCTGCGCCGCCGATATGAACACCCAAATTTTTAAATTGAATTTGTTTAACCCAATGAAATTAAGCATGAAATCCCCTAAATGTATGGTAGAAAAATATAATTTTTCACCAACAAAAGTTTTTTTTCAATTTTAAAAGTATTGTTGGGTAATTTCTTCCGATAACGATAACACTACTTTTGAATTTTGAAGCTTAATAGTGTGACCTGTTACAATAATACTAAATGCCCGCCAATTTTAAACTTGGTTGTGTTGGTATTTTTTGAGTATTAAGTGCAATACCAGGTCACACTAGGTTTTTTGAAAACCTTTCTTTAACAACCTCCTACTAATTTCTGGGCTCCTAGTTTTTCGGAAGCCGAGCAGGTGGATTGTGGGCATTTTTCAAGCTCAATAAATTTCTAGCTTGAAAGCATTGAAAATTCTTCGCTTGCTGCTGGATTATGCGCACCTAGTACCCAGAGTTCATTTAAAGCATGTTTTAATAATTTCGCAGGAATTATTTTATAGTTTAATTTGTTTATAGTTTAAATTAAATTTAAAAATTCTCTTTAAAATAAGCGCATGCTCCGATTGTGGACAGTGCATTTGGGAGACCCATTCCACTGGGTATTTTTGGACACAATATCGTCAGCTATATAGTTTCCGACATAAAATCGAGCGAGAAGGAAATACTGGATAATGCCTCTATATTTACTATTACATTTTTATTTTGTTTTCCTATTTTTCGTAGTGAATAACTTCTTTTGTTTTGAACAACTCCAAAGACATTTTCATTTACATTTAACTGGGCGCCAAGAAGCTGGTGCTGACGCTGGACCTGCTCCAGCTTCCGGTCCACTTCCAGCTCCTGCAACCGCTCATCCTGCTCATGTGCCGCCAGCTGTCTGTCTGTTGTCCGTTCGCGAGTAAGTGGAGGGGGCAAAGATCGAAGAGCAGAGTTTAAAAAAAAAACATTAATTAGTTAGTAGTTTAGACGGCCGCGGCCACCTTGGCCTCGTTATCCCTCTGCTGTTTGTTGACCGCCGATATGCACTTGGCCATGGTGGGCGAGGCGCGTGAAATGGCATCGGTCATGAAGTAATCCTTCAGTTCCTTCAGCTTCACATCGATGGGGCCGCCGCCGATGGATTTGCTCTGCAATAAGATGGGGGAAAAACATGTTCAAATCGCCTTCGAAGGATATCCGGTGGAGTACTCACGGGAGCGCTGGCACTGCCGGCATCACTAGCCTTCTCCAGTTGTCCCAAGCGACGAAGGTGCGGCGCCACATCCTCAAGCCGTGTGCGCAGCTCATCCAGATTATCGTAACCCAGGGGCGTACCAACAACCTCGGACAGGGCGCGCAGGATCTTCCAGTCCTCACGGGCCATACCTGGAGGAGAGACACCAGCCAATGTCTGTTGTGGCCTGCCCTCAGTGTTTACAAAAATGGCCTGTTTCTCCGTATAGGCGGCTCCGGGCAGAACGGCATCGGCGATGGAAGCTCCGTTGTCACCGTGCGATCCAATGTACACCACAAAGCAGTCCTTGGGTAGCTGATCACGGGTCACCTTGCCGGCGTCAGCGTTCAGCAGGAAGAGCACCTTGGGCTGGGACTTCAGGGCAGCCTGAACGCCAGCCTTGTAGCCCACATCGAAAGCGCCAACCTGGGCGGCGTTGGTCTGCAGCACGTTGAATGCATTCCAATCCTGCAATGAAATGTAAAGGTGTTACTGTCATGTGGGAATCATTTCGTTAGGGACTAACTCACCCCCTTCTTCAGTTTCTTGCAGTACTCGGCAACGGTAGCATGGATGGCGGCACCATCGGGACGCTCCAGCAGCTCAGCACCAATGATGATGGCCGGTTTCTTGGCACCTTCCAGGACCTTGGAGAAGGCGTGCGAGCCAGAGCAGACATCCTTGATCAAAGCGGCATCGGCGCCGAGGTTCTCATGCTCGTAAGACAGATCGATATTGGGTCCGATCGAGGCGATCTGCAGCTCGTTGTGGACATACGCCTTGCGGAGACGGGTGTTGACTAGAGGAGCCTCATAGCGGGGATTGGTACCGATCAGGAGCACGGCATCGGCCTCCTCCAGACCGGCAATGGTGCTGTTCAGCAGGTAATTGGCACGAGAATCGGTGCCGCCTTCGATAAAGCCCTGCTCGGTGGCCACAGCTTCGCTGCCCAGCTTGTTGATCAGATCTTTGAGCGCCACTTGAGCCTCCACATCGGCCAGCTGACCGGAGATGCCAGCCACTTGTCCGCCGGCCTTCTTGACAGCCTTGGCAACGGCAATCAGGGCACCTTCCCACTCCACAGCCTGGAGTTCGCCATTGGGCAAGCGCACCATCGGAGCCACCAGACGCTGGCGCTTCAGACCATCGCAGGCGAAGCGTGACTTGTCGGCCAGCCACTCCTCGTTGACATCCTCGTTCTCGCGGGGCAGGATACGCAGAACTTCGTTGGTGCGGGTGCTGACCACGATGTTGCTGCCGACGGCGTCCAGGACGTCGATGCTGCTCACCTTGCGGATCTCCCAGGGACGGGCCACGAAGCTGTACGGTTTGTTGGTAAGAGCTCCCACGGGACACAGATCGATCACGTTGCCAGACAGCTCGGTGAGGAAGAGCTTCTCCACGTAGGTTCCGATTTGCATGTCGTTGCCACGGCCAGTGGTGCCCAGATCATCAACACCGGCAATCTCAGAGGCAAAACGCACGCAACGGGTGCAGTGGATGCAACGTGTCATGATGGTCTTCACCAGGGGTCCAATGTCCTTGTCCTCCACGGCACTGCACAAGATCAAATAGGTAAGTTCTTTTGGAGAAGGAAGCAAAATGATGACCTTACCGCTTGCCAGTGTAGTTAATGTCCGTGAAGCGGGAACGATCGGAACCGAAAGCCATGGCCTGGTCCTGCAGGTCGCACTCGCCGCCCTGGTCGCAAATGGGGCAGTCGAGCGGATGGTTCATCAGCAGGAACTCCATGACGCCCTCGCGTGCCTTGCGGGTCAGATCGGAGTTGGTCTTGATGCGCCACCCCTTCATCACGGGCATGGCGCATGCGGCCACCGGCTTGGGACTCTTCTCCACCTCCACCAGGCACATGCGGCAGTTGCCGGCCACCGCCAACCGCTCGTGGTAGCAGAATCTGGGAATCTCCACGCCAATCTGGGCAGCAGCCTAGGGAACAGAGAAATGTGTTATATAGTACCATTATAGAAATGAATACTTAAGACTTACCTGGAGAACGGTGGTGCCGGGGGCCACCTGCACGGGAATGTCGTCCACAAAGACCTCGATCTTCTCGGGCGCCTTCGCCGGCGTCTGGGCCAGTATGGCGCTGGTGCGCACCGCCCGGCTGGCAATCTGGTGTGTGGGCGAGCCCAGAGCGCCCAGCGCCTTGACTATCGGTGCCCTTATCATATTTTCTGAAACGAAAAACCACAACATTCAGGTGCAATCCTCGGTCCCAACAATTACATAAGTAAGCTGCTGGCTGCCAGCATTTACTGATTATCGAATTACCCAGGCGTATTTCCCTGCCACCTGGCTAATCCTCGAATCCAGCTCTGTCTCGGACAACCTTCGGTTGCTTAAAAATATGTATTAGAGGGGAATACCTACCGAAATGCTGGAAAATATTCCTGTGAGCTCTTAATGCGGAGACAACTTTTTTTTATCGCTTTGCTTTGACAGTCACACTGTGGCGGAGAGTCGCGTTGCCAACTACCCGTTTGACAGCTGACTGTGGGTGGTTACAAGTCCATGTATACAGTCTGGATGGGATTGCAGGACGTATTTCTAAGGTAAAAACTGTACAAAAATTTATTTCTCATCCTAAGTGCTCGTTTTTATTCAAGTCAAGGGTTTAATCAATTAAATTAAATTGTTTTCGGTAGTTGGCAATACAAAACAACAGCTGATTACTTTCTTCTACATGCATGTATATTACATGATGTATATTTTAAAAATTTAAATATAAAATGAATACATTCGTTAAAAACTTTATTTAAGAAATGTTTTGAATGAGGAAAGTCGCTTTTGGGTTCGCTGATTACTAAATGGTACTTTATTTTCTGATCAGATGCAAATTGGCAGAGATGTGGCCATCAGAAGGAGCAAAAGTGCGAAAATTAGGAAAACCCACAATTTTGCAGGGGATCCCCTTGGAAAAAAATCGAAAAGTTAGAAAACGACTTTTCAGCATGGTTTTGAATGAGGAAAGTCGCTTTTGGGTTCGCTGATTACTAAATGGTACTTTATTTCCTGATCAGATGCAAAATGGCAGAGCTATGGCCTTCAGAAGGAGCAAAAGTGCGAAAACTAGGAAAACCCACAATTTTGCAGGGGATCCCCTTGGAAAAAAATCGAAAAATTAGAAACCGACATTTCAGCAATGTTTTGAATGAGGAAAGTCGCTTTTAAGTTCGCTGATTACTAAATGGTACTTTATTTCCTGATCAGATGCAAAATGGCAGAGATGTGGCCATCAGAAGGAGCTAAAGTGCGAAAATTAGGAAAACCCACAAAATTGCAGGGGATCCCCTTGGAAAAAAATCGAAAAATTAGAAACCGACATTTCAGCAATGTTTTGAATGAGGAAAGTCGCTTTTAAGTTCGCTGATTACTAAATGGTACTTTATTTCCTGATCAGATGCAAAATGGCAGAGATGTGGCCATCAGAAGGAGCAAAAGTGCAAAAATTAGGAAAACCCACAATATTGCAGGGGATCCCCTTGGAAAAAAATCGAAAAATTAGAAAACGACATTTCACCAATGTTTTGAATGAGGAAAGTCGCTTTTAAGTTCGCTGATTACTAAACGGTACTTTATTTCCTGATCAGATGCAAAATGGCAGAGATGTGGCCATCAGAAGGAGCAAAAGTGCGAAAATTAGGAAAACCCACAATTTTGCAGGGGATCCCCTTGGAAAAAAATCGAAAAATTAGAAAACGACATTTCAGCAATGTTTTGAATGAGGAAAGTCGCTTTTGGGTTCGCTGATTACTAAATGGTACTTTTTTTCCTGATCAGATGCAAAATGGCAGAGATGTGGCCATCAGAGAAGCAAAAGTGCGAAAATTAGGAAAACCCACAATTTTGCAGGGGATCCCCTTGGAAAAAAATCGAAAAATTAGAAAACGACATTTCAGCAATGTTTTGAATGAGGAAAGTCGCTTTTGGGTTCACTGATTACTAAATGGTTCTTTATTTCCTGATCAGATGCAAAATGGCAGAGATGTGGCCATCAGAAAGAGCAAAAGTGCGAAAATTAGGAAAACCCACAATATTGCAGGGGATCCCCTTGGAAAAAAATCGAAAAATTAGAAAACGACATTTCAAAAATGTTTTGAATGAGGAAAGTCGCTTTTAAGTTCGCTGATTACTAAATGGTACTTTATTTCCTGATCAGATGCAAAATGGCAGAGATGTGGCCATCAGAAGGAGCAAAAGTGCGAAAATTAGGAAAACCCACAATATTGCAGGGGATCCCCTTGGAAAAAAATCGAAAAATTAGAAAACGACATTTCACCAATGTTTTGAATGAGGAAAGTCGCTTTTAAGTTCGCTGATTACTAAATGGTACTTTATTTCCTGATCAGATGCAAAATGGCAGAGATGTGGCCATCAGAAGGAGCAAAAGTGCGAAAATTAGGAAAACCCACAATTTTGCAGGGGATCCCCTTGGAAAAAAAAACGAAAAATTAGAAAACGACATTTCAAAAATGTTTTGAATGAGGAAAGTCGCTTTTAAGTTCGCTGATTACTAAATGGTTCTTTATTTCCTGATCAGATGCAAAATGGCAGAGATGTGGCCATCAGAAGGAGCAAAAGTGCGAAAATTAGGAAAACCCACAATTTTGCAGGGGATCCCCTTGGAAAAAAAACGAAAAATTAGAAAACGACATTTCAGAAATTTTTTGAATAAGGAAAGTCGCTTTTAAGTTCGCTGATTACTAAATGGTACTTTATTTCCTGATCAGATGCAAAATGGCAGAGATGTGGCCATCAGAAGGAGCAAAAGTGCGAAAATTAGGAAAACCCACAATTTTGCAGGGGATCCCCTTGGAAAAAAAAACGAAAAATTAGAAAACGACATTTCACCAATGTTTTGAATGAGGAAAGTCGCTTTTAAGTTCGCTGATTACTAAATGGTACTTTATTTCCTGATCAGATGCAAAATGGCAGAGATGTGGCCATCAGAAGGAGCAAAAGTGCGAAAATTAGGAAAACCCACAATTTTGCAGGGGATCCCCTTGGAAAAAAATCGAAAAATTAGAAAACGACATTTCAGCAATGTTTTGAATGAGGAAAGTCGCTTTTGGGTTCACTGATTACTAAATGGTTCTTTATTTCCTGATCAGATGCAAAATGGCAGAGATGTGGCCATCAGAAGGAGCAAAAGTGCGAAAATTAGGAAAACCCACAATTTTGCAGGGGATCCCCTTGGAAAAAAAAACGAAAAATTAGAAAACGACATTTCAGAAATTTTTTGAATAAGGAAAGTCGCTTTTAAGTTCGCTGATTACTAAATGGTACTTTATTTCCTGATCAGATGCAAAATGGCAGAGATGTGGCCATCAGAAGGAGCAAAAGTGCGAAAATTAGGAAAACCCACAACTTTGCAGGGGATCCCCTTGGAAAAAAATCGAAAAATTAGAAAACGACATTTCAGCAATGTTTTGAATGAGGAAAGTCGCTTTTGGGTTCGCTGATTACTAAATGGTACTTTAATTCCTGATTAGATGCAAAATGGCAGAGATGTGGCCATCAGAAGGAGCAAAAGTGCGAAAATTAGGAAAACCCACAATTTTGCAGGGGATCCCCTTGGAAAAAAATCGAAAAATTAGAAAACGACATTTCAGCAATGTTTTGAATGAGGAAAGTCGCTTTTAAGTTCGCTGATTACTAAATGGTACTTAATTTCCTGATCAGATGGAAAATGGCAGAGATGTGGCCATCAGAAGGAGCAAAAGTGCGAAAATTAGGAAAACCCACAATTTTGCAGGGGATCCCCTTGGAAAAAAATCGAAAAATTAGAAAACGACATTTCACCAATGTTTTGAATGAGGAAAGTCGCTTTTAAGTTCGCTGATTACTAAATGGTACTTTATTTCCTGATCAGATGCAAAATGGCAGAGATGTGGCCATCAGAAGGAGCAAAAGTGCGAAAATTAGGAAAACCCACAATTTTGCAGGGGATCCCCTTGGAAAAAAATCGAAAAATTAGAAAACGACATTTCAGCAATGTTTTGAATGAGGAAAGTCGCTTTTGGGTTCACTGATTACTAAATGGTTCTTTATTTCCTGATCAGATGCAAAATGGCAGAGATGTGGCCATCAGAAGGAGCAAAAGTGCGAAAATTAGGAAAACCCACAATTTTGCAGGGGATCCCCTTGGAAAAAAATCGAAAAATTAGAAAACGACATTTCAGCAATGTTTTGAATGAGGAAAGTCGCTTTTAAGTTCGCTGATTACTAAATGGTACTTAATTTCCTGATCAGATGCAAAATGGCAGAGATGTGGCCATCAGAAGGAGCAAAAGTGCGAAAATTAGGAAAACCCACAATTTTGCAGGGGATCCCCTTGGAAAAAAATCGAAAAATTAGAAAACGACATTTCAGCAATGTTTTGAATGAGGAAAGTCGCTTTTGGGTTCGCTGATTACTAAATGGTACTTTATTTCCTGATTAGATGCAAAATGGCAGAGATGTGGCCTTCAGAAGGAGCAAAAGTGCGAAAATTAGGAAAACCCACAATTTTGCAGGGGATCCCCTTGGAAAAAAATCGAAAAATTATAAAACGACATTTCAGCAATGTTTTGAATGAGGAAAGTCGCTTTTGGGTTCGCTGATTACTAAATGGTACTTTATTTCCTGATCAGATGCAAAATGGCAGAGATGTGGCCATCAGAAGGAGCAAAAGTGCGAAAATTAGGAAAACCCACAATTTTGCAGGGGATCCCCTTGGAAAAAAAAACGAAAAATTAGAAAACGACATTTCAGAAATTTTTTGAATGAGGAAAGTCGCTTTTAAGTTCGCTGATTACTAAATGGTACTTAATTTCCTGATCAGATGCAAAATGGCAGAGATGTGGCCATCAGAAGGAGCAAAAGTGCGAAAATTAGGAAAACCCACAATTTTGCAGGGGATCCCCTTGGAAAAAAATCGAAAAATTAGAAACCGACATTTCAGCAATGTTTTGAATGAGGAAAGTCGCTTTTAAGTTCGCTGATTACTAAACGGTACTTTATTTCCTGATCAGATGCAAAATGGCAGAGATGTGGCCATCAGAAGGAGCAAAAGTGCGAAAATTAGGAAAACCCACAATTGTGCAGGGGATCCCCTTGGAAAAAAATCGAAAAATTAGAAAACGACATTTCAGCAATTTTTTGAATGAGGAAAGTCGCTTTTGGGTTCACTGATTACTAAATGGTACTTTATTTCCTGATCGGATACAAATTGGCAGAGCTATGGCCATCAGAAGGAGCAAAAGTGCGAAAATTAGGAAAACCCACAATTTTGCAGGGGATCCCCTTGGAAAAAAATCGAAAAATTAGAAAACGACATTTCAGCAATGTTTTGAATGAGGAAAGTCGCTTTTGGGTTCGCTGATTACTAAATGGTACTTTATTTCCTGATTAGATGCAAAATGGCAGAGATGTGGCCTTCAGAAGGAGCAAAAGTGCGAAAATTAGGAAAACCCACAATTGTGCAGGGGATCCCCTTGGAAAAAAATCGAAAAATTAGAAAACGACATTTCAGCAATTTTTTGAATGAGGAAAGTCGCTTTTGGGTTCACTGATTACTAAATGGTACTTTATTTCCTGATCAGATGCAAAATTATGCATATGAATAATTTAGCTCAATTCAATTTTATTTTAATAATTTGTATTTTTCCAAACCTAAATGACAATGACAGCAAAACTTTGTGAAAGGTATGAGCACTTTAACCTTTTAGTGGCCAAGCAAAAAAAAATGACTGTGACGCTTACTATGTTAAAATTAAAATAAGGGACTTAAGTCAACGAATGGACTACCTTATATAATTGTATCATGGGTATGAGTAGAATGATACAACCATGAGTAGATAGCCATGATATAGAATTCTATATCATGGCTATACTGATTACTTATTGTTTGTGTTTATTTATTATTCTTGTCAAAAAATTTCAAAAGAATACTGAGACCAGGATATGAGTGCGGAAACTCGGTACTTGGTTTTTGATTACAGAACGGAACTCTATTTCCTGATCCACGTTAAGACCATATTGTACCTGTCAATAAATCACCCACCCCTCCAGTAAGACACGCAGGATATATTTTTTAAAACATTTATATTTCGATTAAGGCTATTTAGGATTAACGACCTATAACTACATATAACTACAATAAAAAATATAATAAATAATATATACAAAGACCTTAAGATACATACTAGAAACTTCGTAAAATCGGACAGGCTGGTCAGAAGAACATCCGGCTGCGAAGGGCATCTGCGGTGGAATGCGGAGTGGCTGTCCTGACGTATCCTTGGCATGAACAGTCCCGGCACGGTCGACGAGGTCCAGTTGAAGATTTGATCCGGAGGAAGACGATTCTGCGGAGATTTTTCATATCCTTGTAGGCCGCAGTTCACTTCCAAGGCCTGTACACATTGTGTCACATCACATTTCGATTTATTTCCAAGGCGATTTCCCTACAAAATTTTCGCATTAGGAAAACCTTCTGATGGCCATAGCTCTGTCAATTTGCATCCGATCAGGAAGAGGGTAGTCGAAATACCATACCATTTCCACAACTACAGCTGGTTTACGTTGATCAACACTTATTTTTAGTTGCCGCCGGAAATCTTTTTCAGTTTTTTTTAACATTTTACAGCACTGGAAATTTTACTATATAAAGGGAATCCGTTTCCCTATCAACTGCATTCGGGCTTCTGTTTTGCGAATGACAAGTCTTTATTTTGTATTTTATTTTATTTTTTTTATTATTTTTCCCAAATTTGGCCTGGGTTCTTGGAAAGTGGTCATAAATATCGATCGCCTTTGAGATATTTATTCTTCTATGCTCTTTTATTTTAATGCATTTTATTTTTTTTGCAATGCAGTTGGTTTTGGTCCTCATCCCCTGACTTTTCCTCATTTGGATTTCTTAGTTTTTATTTGGTTTTAATTATTTTACCTAACATGGCTAACAATTTTGACAAACAAAATTGAATGCCAATGGTTTGCTGATTGATTATGCTGATTATGATTTTATGCTGATTAGAAATAAATAATTTTATTTTTGTTAACCAAGTTGGTACTTGGCACTTGTAGACATCTGAATGGTTCCCCTTAACCTAATTTATTATTATTTTTTTGTTAAGAATAAATTTGTTTATGATGAATACACCTGAAATATAGGTTTCCGACGACAGAACGACAGTTTCCTAATTAACTGATTTTTGTTTTGTTTTCTTAGTTATTTTACTTTTACTTTTTTTTATTTTACTTACATTATTTTTTGTACCCAATATGGCCTATTTTGACACACAAAATTAAAGGCCAATGGTTTGTCAGAAGACAGAACGACGGTTTCCTAATTTACTGATTTTTTTTTGGTTTTCTAAGATATTTTACTTTTACTTTTTTTTTATTTTAACAAAAAAAAAAAAACAACTTATAAATATTTTAATTATGTTTGTAATGATGTTTATTTTTATACTGATTAGAAATAAAGCCAAATCGAATTTCGCAAAATTAATGAATATATATATATAGTCCGTACCATGATACATGGTGGTGGTGGTGGCTCAGATCGCTGCCATGATGGGCGGCAGCAGCGGCGTTTTTCAGCTCGGAGCCCTCCAGGTTGAGGATGTCCGATATGTGAAACCCAGAGCGGTGCGACGACGGCACTTTGGCGTCAAAAAGGCTACAAGGATAAAGGTTAGGTTAGGTTTTCTTTTATTATTTTTCTATTAAAAATTTTAAAATTATGATACAATTGTATAATGTATAAATTATAATTGTACATAAAAATAAAAAAATTAAATATTAAAAAAAAAAATATATAAAATGCTTATAAAAAGCTTTATAGAAACCTATGTATGTATGTACATTACATCAACATAAGTTTTTGTTTCATATTAAAAAGGTTTTCCCTGCATTAGAAACGCCCTTGGAGCTTCAGATTCTATTAAAAATGTCGTCGAGATTCCCTTCTGATAATCGATTTAAGGGGATCCCCTGCAAAATTGTGGGTTTCCTCATTCAAAACATTGCTGAAATGTCGTTTTTTAATTTTTCGATTTTTTTCCAAGGGGATCCCCTGCAAAATTGTGGGTTTTCCTAATTTTCGCACGTTTGCTCCTTCTGATGGCCATAGCTCTGCCAATTTGTATCCGATCAGGAAATAAAGTACCATTTAGTAATCAGCGAACCCGAAAGCGACTTTCCTCATTCAAAACATTGCTGAAAAGTCGTTTTCTAATTTTTCGATTTTTTTCCAAGGGGATCCCCTGCAAAATTGTGGGTTTTCCTAATTTTCGCACTTTTGCTCCTTCTGATGGCCATGTCTCTGCCAATTTGTATCCGATCAGAAAATAAAGTACCATTTAGTAATCAGCGAACTTAAAAGCGACTTTCCTCATTCAAAACATTGCTGAAAAGTCGTTTTCTAATTTTTCGATTTTTTTCCAAGGGGATCCCCTGCAAAATTGTGGGTTTTCCTAATTTTCGCACTTTTGCTCCTTCTGATGGCCATATCTCTGCCAATTTGTATCCGATCAAGAAATAAAGTACCATTTAGTAATCAGCGAACCCGAAAGCAACTTTCCTCATTCAAAACATTGCTGAAAAGTCGTTTTTTAATTTTTTGATTTTTTTCCAAGGGGATCCCCTGCAAAATTGTGGGTTTTCCTAATTTTCGCACTTTTGCTCCTTCTGATGGCCACATCTCTGCCAATTTGTATCCGATCAGGAAATAAAGTACCATTTAGTAATCAGCGAACCCGAAAGCGACTTTCCTCATTCAAAACATTGCTGAAAAGTCGTTTTCTAATTTTTCGATTTTTTTCCAAGGGGATCCCCTGCAAAATTGTGGGTTTTCCTAATTTTCGCACTTTTGCTCCTTCTGATGGCCATATCTCTGCCAATTTGTATCCGATCAAGAAATAAAGTACCATTTAGTAATCAGCGAACCCGAAAGCGACTTTCCTCATTCAAAACATTGCTGAAAAGTCGTTTTCCAAGTCCAAGGGGATCCCCTGCAAAATTGTGGGTTTTCCTAATTTTCGCACTTTTTCTCCTTCTGATGGCCATAGCTCTGCCAATTTGTATCCGATCAGGAAATAAAGTACCATTTAGTAATCAGCGAACCCGAAAGCGACTTTCCTCATTCAAAACATTGCTGAAAAGTCGTTTTCCAAGTCCAAGGGGATCCCCTGCAAAATTGTGGGTTTTCCTAATTTTCGCACTTTTGCTCCTTCTGATGGCCATATCTCTGCCAATTTGTATCCGATCAGGAAATAAAGTACCATTTAGTAATCAGCGAACCCGAAAGCGACTTTCCTCATTGAAAACATTGCTGAAAAGTCGTTTTCTAATTTTTCGATTTTTTTCCAAGGGGATCCCCTGCAAAATTGTGGGTTTTCCTAATTTTCGCACTTTTGCTGCTTCTGATGGCCATAGCTCTGCCAATTTGTATCCGATCAAGAAATAAAGTACCATTTAGTAATCAGCGAACCCGAAAGCGACTTTCCTCATTCATAACATTGCTGAAAAGTCGTTTTCTAATTTTTCAATTTTTTTCCAAGGGGATCCCCTGCAAAATTGTGGGTTTTCCTAATTTTCGCAGTTTTGCTCCTTCTGATGGCCATATCTCTGCCAATCTGTATCCGATCAGGAAATAAAGTACCATTTAGTATTCAGCGAACCCGAAAGCGACTTTCCTCATTCAAAACATTGCTGAAAAGTCGTTTTCTAATTTTTCGATTTTTTTCCAAGGGGATCCCCTGCAAAATTGTGGGTTTTCCTAATTTTCGCAGTTTTGCTCCTTCTGATGGCCATATCTCTGCCAATCTGTATCCGATCAGGAAATAAAGTACCATTTAGTATTCAGCGAACCCGAAAGCGACTTTCCTCATTCAAATCATTGCTGAAAAGTCGTTTTCTAATTTTTCGATTTTTTTCCAAGGGGATCCCCTGCAAAATTGTGGGTTTTCCTAATTTTCGCACTTTTGCTGCTTCTGATGGCCATAGCTCTGCCAATTTGTATCCGATCAAGAAATAAAGTACCATTTAGTAATCAGCGAACCCGAAAGCGACTTTCCTCATTCATAACATTGCTGAAAAGTCGTTTTCTAATTTTTCAATTTTTTTCCAAGGGGATCCCCTGCAAAATTGTGGGTTTTCCTAATTTTCGCAGTTTTGCTCCTTCTGATGGCCATATCTCTGCCAATCTGTATCCGATCAGGAAATAAAGTACCATTTAGTAATCAGCGAACCCGAAAGCGACTTTCCTCATTCATAACATTGCTGAAAAGTCGTTTTCTAATTTTTCAATTTTTTTCCAAGGGGATCCCCTGCAAAATTGTGGGTTTTCCTAATTTTCGCAGTTTTGCTCCTTCTGATGGCCATATCTCTGCCAATCTGTATCCGATCAGGAAATAAAGTACCATTTAGTATTCAGCGAACCCGAAAGCGACTTTCCTCATTCAAAACATTGCTGAAAAGTCGTTTTCTAATTTTTCAATTTTTTCCAAGGGGATCCCCTGCAAAATTGTGGGTTTTCCTAATTTTCGCACTTTTGCTCCTTCTGATGGCCACATCTCTGCCAATTTGTATCCGATCAGGAAATAAAGTACCATTTAGTAATCAGCGAACTTAAAAGCAACTTTCCTCATTCAAAACATTGCTGAAATGTCGTTTTCTAATTTTTCGATTTTTTTCCAAGGGGATCCCCTGCAAAATTGTGGGTTTTCCTAATTTTCGCACTTTTGCTCCTTCTGATGGCCATATCTCTGCCAATTTGTATCCGATCAGGAAATAAAGTACCATTTAGTATTCAGCGAACCCGAAAGCGACTTTCCTCATTCAAAACATTGCTGAAAAGTCGTTTTCTAATTTTTCAATTTTTTTCCAAGGGGATCCCCTGCAAAATTGTGGGTTTTCCTAATTTTCGCACTTTTGCTCCTTCTGATGGCCACATCTCTGCCAATTTGTATCCGATCAGGAAATAAAGTACCATTTAGTAATCAGCGAACTTAAAAGCAACTTTCCTCATTCAAAACATTGCTGAAATGTCGTTTTCTAATTTTTCGATTTTTTTCCAAGGGGATCCCCTGCAAAATTGTGGGTTTTCCTAATTTTCGCACTTTTGCTCCTTCTGATGGCCATATCTCTGCCAATTTGTATCCGATCAGGAAATAAAGTACCATTTAGTAATCAGCGAACCCGAAAGCGACTTTCCTCATTCAAAACATTGCTGAAAAGTCGTTTTTTAATTTTTTGATTTTTTTTCCAAGGGGATCCCCTGCAAAATTGTGGGTTTTCCTAATTTTCGCACTTTTGCTCCTTCTGATGGCCACATCTCTGCCAATTTGTATCCGATCAGGAAATAAAGTACCATTTAGTAATCAGCGAACCCGAAAGCGACTTTCCTCATTCAAAACATTGCTGAAAAGTCGTTTTCTAATTTTTCGATTTTTTTCCAAGGGGATCCCCTGCAAAATTGTGGGTTTTCCTAATTTTCGCACTTTTGCTCCTTCTGATGGCCACATCTCTGCCAATTTGTATCCGATCAGGAAATAAAGTACCATTTAGTAATCAGCGAACCCGAAAGCGACTTTCCTCATTCAAAACATTGCTGAAAAGTCGTTTTCTAATTTTTCGATTTTTTTCCAAGGGGATCCCCTGCAAAATTGTGGGTTTTCCTAATTTTCGCACTTTTGCTCCTTCTGATGGCCATAGCTCTGCCAATTTGTATCCGATCAAGAAATAAAGTACCATTTAGTATTCAGCGAACCCGAAAGCGACTTTCCTCATTCAAAACATTGCTGAAAAGTCGTTTTCTAATTTTTCGATTTTTTTCCAAGGGGATCCCCTGCAAAATTGTGGGTTTTCCTAATTTTCGCACTTTTGCTCCTTCTGATGGCCATAGCTCTGCCAATTTGTATCCGATCAAGAAATAAAGTACCATTTAGTATTCAGCGAACCCGAAAGCGACTTTCCTCATTCAAAACATTGCTGAAAAGTCGTTTTCTAATTTTTCGATTTTTTTCCAAGGGGATCCCCTGCAAAATTGTGGGTTTTCCTAATTTTCGCACTTTTGCTCCTTCTGATGGCCATAGCTCTGCCAATTTGTATCCGATCAGGAAATAAAGTACCATTTAGTAATCAGCGAACTTAAAAGCGACTTTCCTCATTCAAATCATTGCTGAAAAGTCGTTTTCTAATTTTTCGATTTTTTTCCAAGGGGATCCCCTGCAAAATTGTGGGTTTTCCTAATTTTCGCACTTTTGCTCCTTCTGATGGCCATAGCTCTGCCAATTTGTATCCGATCAAGAAATAAAGTACCATTTAGTATTCAGCGAACCCGAGAGCGACTTTCCTCATTGAAAACATTGCTGAAAAGTCGTTTTCTAATTTTTCGATTTTTTCCAAGGGGATCCCCTGCAAAATTGTGGGTTTTCCTAATTTTCGCACTTTTGCTCCTTCTGATGGCCATATCTCTGCCAATTTGTATCCGATCAGGAAATAAAGTACCATTTAGTAATCAGCGAACCCGAAAGCGACTTTCCTCATTCAAAACATTGCTGAAAAGTCGTTTTCTAATTTTTCAATTTTTTCCAAGGGGATCCCCTGCAAAATTGTGGGTTTTCCTAATTTTCGCACTTTTGCTCCTTCTGATGGCCATATCTCTGCCAATTTGTATCCGATCAGGAAATAAAGTACCATTTAGTAATCAGCGAACCCGAAAGCGACTTTCCTCATTCAAAACATTGCTGAAAAGTCGTTTTTTAATTTTTTGATTTTTTTCCAAGGGGATCCCCTGCAAAATTGTGGGTTTTCCTAATTTTCGCACTTTTGCTCCTTCTGATGGCCACATCTCTGCCAATTTGTATCCGATCAGGAAATAAAGTACCATTTAGTAATCAGCGAACCCGAAAGCGACTTTCCTCATTCAAAACATTGCTGAAAAGTCGTTTTCTAATTTTTCGATTTTTTTCCAAGGGGATCCCCTGCAAAATTGTGGGTTTTCCTAATTTTCGCACTTTTGCTCCTTCTGATGGCCATATCTCTGCCAATTTGTATCCCATCAAGAAATAAAGTACCATTTAGTAATCAGCGAACCCGAAAGCGACTTTCCTCATTGCTGAAAAGTCGTTTTCTAATTTTTCGATTTTTTTCCAAGGGGATCCCCTGCAAAATTGTGGGTTTTCCTAATTTTCGCACTTTTGCTGCTTCTGATGGCCATAGCTCTGCCAATTTGTATCCGATCAAGAAATAAAGTACCATTTAGTAATCAGCGAACCCGAAAGCGACTTTCCTCATTCATAACATTGCTGAAAAGTCGTTTTCTAATTTTTCAATTTTTTTCCAAGGGGATCCCCTGCAAAATTGTGGGTTTTCCTAATTTTCGCAGTTTTGCTCCTTCTGATGGCCATATCTCTGCCAATCTGTATCCGATCAGGAAATAAAGTACCATTTAGTAATCAGCGAACCCGAAAGCGACTTTCCTCATTCATAACATTGCTGAAAAGTCGTTTTCTAATTTTTCAATTTTTTTCCAAGGGGATCCCCTGCAAAATTGTGGGTTTTCCTAATTTTCGCAGTTTTGCTCCTTCTGATGGCCATATCTCTGCCAATCTGTATCCGATCAGGAAATAAAGTACCATTTAGTATTCAGCGAACCCGAAAGCGACTTTCCTCATTCAAAACATTGCTGAAAAGTCGTTTTCTAATTTTTCAATTTTTTTCCAAGGGGATCCCCTGCAAAATTGTGGGTTTTCCTAATTTTCGCACTTTTGCTCCTTCTGATGGCCACATCTCTGCCAATTTGTATCCGATCAGGAAATAAAGTACCATTTAGTAATCAGCGAACTTAAAAGCAACTTTCCTCATTCAAAACATTGCTGAAATGTCGTTTTCTAATTTTTCGATTTTTTTCCAAGGGGATCCCCTGCAAAATTGTGGGTTTTCCTAATTTTCGCACTTTTGCTCCTTCTGATGGCCATATCTCTGCCAATTTGTATCCGATCAGGAAATAAAGTACCATTTAGTAATCAGCGAACCCGAAAGCGACTTTCCTCATTCAAAACATTGCTGAAAAGTCGTTTTCTAATTTTTCAATTTTTTTCCAAGGGGATCCCCTGCAAAATTGTGGGTTTTCCTAATTTTCGCACTTTTGCTCCTTCTGATGGCCATATCTCTGCCAATTTGTATCCGATCAGGAAATAAAGTACCATTTAGTAATCAGCGAACCCGAAAGCGACTTTCCTCATTCAAAACATTGCTGAAAAGTCGTTTTTTAATTTTTTGATTTTTTTCCAAGGGGATCCCCTGCAAAATTGTGGGTTTTCCTAATTTTCGCACTTTTGCTCCTTCTGATGGCCACATCTCTGCCAATTTGTATCCGATCAGGAAATAAAGTACCATTTAGTAATCAGCGAACCCGAAAGCGACTTTCCTCATTCAAAACATTGCTGAAAAGTCGTTTTCTAATTTTTCGATTTTTTTCCAAGGGGATCCCCTGCAAAATTGTGGGTTTTCCTAATTTTCGCACTTTTGCTCCTTCTGATGGCCACATCTCTGCCAATTTGTATCCGATCAGGAAATAAAGTACCATTTAGTAATCAGCGAACCCGAAAGCGACTTTCCTCATTCAAAACATTGCTGAAAAGTCGTTTTCTAATTTTTCGATTTTTTCCAAGGGGATCCCCTGCAAAATTGTGGGTTTTCCTAATTTTCGCACTTTTGCTCCTTCTGATGGCCATAGCTCTGCCAATTTGTATCCGATCAAGAAATAAAGTACCATTTAGTATTCAGCGAACCCGAAAGCGACTTTCCTCATTCAAAACATTGCTGAAAAGTCGTTTTCTAATTTTTCGATTTTTTTCCAAGGGGATCCCCTGCAAAATTGTGGGTTTTCCTAATTTTCGCACTTTTGCTCCTTCTGATGGCCATAGCTCTGCCAATTTGTATCCGATCAAGAAATAAAGTACCATTTAGTATTCAGCGAACCCGAAAGCGACTTTCCTCATTCAAAACATTGCTGAAAAGTCGTTTTCTAATTTTTCGATTTTTTTCCAAGGGGATCCCCTGCAAAATTGTGGGTTTTCCTAATTTTCGCACTTTTGCTCCTTCTGATGGCCATAGCTCTGCCAATTTGTATCCGATCAGGAAATAAAGTACCATTTAGTAATCAGCGAACTTAAAAGCGACTTTCCTCATTCAAATCATTGCTGAAAAGTCGTTTTCTAATTTTTCGATTTTTTTCCAAGGGGATCCCCTGCAAAATTGTGGGTTTTCCTAATTTTCGCACTTTTGCTCCTTCTGATGGCCATAGCTCTGCCAATTTGTATCCGATCAAGAAATAAAGTACCATTTAGTATTCAGCGAACCCGAGAGCGACTTTCCTCATTGAAAACATTGCTGAAAAGTCGTTTTCTAATTTTTCGATTTTTTTCCAAGGGGATCCCCTGCAAAATTGTGGGTTTTCCTAATTTTCGCACTTTTGCTCCTTCTGATGGCCATATCTCTGCCAATTTGTATCCGATCAGGAAATAAAGTACCATTTAGTAATCAGCGAACCCGAAAGCGACTTTCCTCATTCAAAACATTGCTGAAAAGTCGTTTTCTAATTTTTCAATTTTTTTCCAAGGGGATCCCCTGCAAAATTGTGGGTTTTCCTAATTTTCGCACTTTTGCTCCTTCTGATGGCCATATCTCTGCCAATTTGTATCCGATCAGGAAATAAAGTACCATTTAGTAATCAGCGAACCCGAAAGCGACTTTCCTCATTCAAAACATTGCTGAAAAGTCGTTTTTTAATTTTTTGATTTTTTCCAAGGGGATCCCCTGCAAAATTGTGGGTTTTCCTAATTTTCGCACTTTTGCTCCTTCTGATGGCCACATCTCTGCCAATTTGTATCCGATCAGGAAATAAAGTACCATTTAGTAATCAGCGAACCCGAAAGCGACTTTCCTCATTCAAAACATTGCTGAAAAGTCGTTTTCTAATTTTTCGATTTTTTTCCAAGGGGATCCCCTGCAAAATTGTGGGTTTTCCTAATTTTCGCACTTTTGCTCCTTCTGATGGCCATATCTCTGCCAATTTGTATCCCATCAAGAAATAAAGTACCATTTAGTAATCAGCGAACCCGAAAGCGACTTTCCTCATTGCTGAAAAGTCGTTTTCTAATTTTTCGATTTTTTTCCAAGGGGATCCCCTGCAAAATTGTGGGTTTTCCTAATTTTCGCACTTTTGCTCCTTCTGATGGCCATAGCTCTGCCAATTTGTATCCGATCAGGAAATAAAGTACCATTTAGTAATCAGCGAACCCGAAAGCGACTTTCCTCATTCAAAACATTGCTAAAATGTCGTTTTCTAATTTTTCGATTTTTTTCCAAGGGGATCCCCTGCAAAATTGTGGGTTTTCCTAATTTTCGCACTTTTGCTCCTTCTGATGGCCACATCTCTGCCAATTTGTATCCGATCAGGAAATAAAGTACCATTTAGTAATCAGCGAACTTAAAAGCAACTTTCCTCATTCAAAACATTGCTGAAAAGTCGTTTTCTAATTTTTCGATTTTTTTCCAAGGGGATCCCCTGCAAAATTGTGGGTTTTCCTAATTTTCGCACTTTTGCTCCTTCTGATGGCCATAGCTCTGCCAATTTGTATCCGATCAGGAAATAAAGTACCATTTAGTAATCAGCGAACTTAAAAGCGACTTTCCTCATTCAAATCATTGCTGAAAAGTCGTTTTCTCATTTTTCGATTTTTTTCCAAGGGGATCCCCTGCAAAATTGTGGGTTTTCCTAATTTTCGCACTTTTGCTGCTTCTGATGGCCATATCTCTGCCAATTTGTATCCGATCAGGAAATAAAGTACCATTTAGTAATCAGCGAACTTAAAAGCGACTTTCCTCATTCAAATCATTGCTGAAAAGTCGTTTTCTAATTTTTCGATTTTTTTCCAAGGGGATCCCCTGCAAAATTGTGGGTTTTCCTAATTTTCGCACTTTTGCTCCTTCTGATGGCCATATCTCTGCCAATTTGTATCCGATCAGGAAATAAAGTACCATTTAGTAATCAGCGAACCCGAAAGCGACTTTCCTCATTCAAAACATTGCTGAAAAGTCGTTTTTTAATTTTTTGATTTTTTTCCAAGGGGATCCCCTGCAAAATTGTGGGTTTTCCTAATTTTCGCACTTTTGCTCCTTCTGATGGCCACATCTCTGCCAATTTGTATCCGATCAGGAAATAAAGTACCATTTAGTAATCAGCGAACCCGAAAGCGACTTTCCTCATTCAAAACATTGCTGAAAAGTCGTTTTCTAATTTTTCGATTTTTTTCCAAGGGGATCCCCTGCAAAATTGTGGGTTTTCCTAATTTTCGCACTTTTGCTCCTTCTGATGGCCATATCTCTGCCAATTTGTATCCCATCAAGAAATAAAGTACCATTTAGTAATCAGCGAACCCGAAAGCGACTTTCCTCATTGCTGAAAAGTCGTTTTCTAATTTTTCGATTTTTTTCCAAGGGGATCCCCTGCAAAATTGTGGGTTTTCCTAATTTTCGCACTTTTGCTCCTTCTGATGGCCATAGCTCTGCCAATTTGTATCCGATCAGGAAATAAAGTACCATTTAGTAATCAGCGAACCCGAAAGCGACTTTCCTCATTCAAAACATTGCTAAAATGTCGTTTTCTAATTTTTCGATTTTTTTCCAAGGGGATCCCCTGCAAAATTGTGGGTTTTCCTAATTTTCGCACTTTTGCTCCTTCTGATGGCCACATCTCTGCCAATTTGTATCCGATCAGGAAATAAAGTACCATTTAGTAATCAGCGAACTTAAAAGCAACTTTCCTCATTCAAAACATTGCTGAAAAGTCGTTTTCTAATTTTTCGATTTTTTTCCAAGGGGATCCCCTGCAAAATTGTGGGTTTTCCTAATTTTCGCACTTTTGCTCCTTCTGATGGCCATAGCTCTGCCAATTTGTATCCGATCAGGAAATAAAGTACCATTTAGTAATCAGCGAACTTAAAAGCGACTTTCCTCATTCAAATCATTGCTGAAAAGTCGTTTTCTCATTTTTCGATTTTTTTCCAAGGGGATCCCCTGCAAAATTGTGGGTTTTCCTAATTTTCGCACTTTTGCTGCTTCTGATGGCCATATCTCTGCCAATTTGTATCCGATCAGGAAATAAAGTACCATTTAGTAATCAGCGAACTTAAAAGCGACTTTCCTCATTCAAATCATTGCTGAAAAGTCGTTTTCTAATTTTTCGATTTTTTTCCAAGGGGATCCCCTGCAAAATTGTGGGTTTTCCTAATTTTCGCACTTTTGCTCCTTCTGATGGCCATAGCTCTGCCAATTTGTATCCGATCAAGAAATAAAGTGCCATTTAGTATTCAGCGAACCCGAGAGCGACTTTCCTCATTGAAAACATTGTTGAAAAGTCGTTTTCTAATTTTTCGATTTTTTCCAAGGGGATCCCCTGCAAAATTGTGGGTTTTCCTAATTTTCGCACTTTTGCTCCTTCTGATGGCCACATCTCTGCCAATTTGTATCCGATCAGGAAATAAAGTACCATTTAGTAATCAGCGAACCCGAAAGCGACTTTCCTCATTCAAAACATTGCTGAAAAGTCGTTTTCTAATTTTTCGATTTTTTTCCAAGGGGATCCCCTGCAAAATTGTGGGTTTTCCTAATTTTCGCACTTTTGCTCCTTCTGATGGCCATAGCTCTGCCAATTTGTATCCGATCAAGAAATAAAGTACCATTTAGTATTCAGCGAACCCGAAAGCGACTTTCCTCATTCAAAACATTGCTGAAAAGTCGTTTTCTAATTTTTCGATTTTTTTCCAAGGGATCCCCTGCAAAATTGTGGGTTTTCCTAATTTTCGCACTTTTGCTCCTTCTGATGGCCATAGCTCTGCCAATTTGTATCCGATCAGGAAATAAAGTACCATTTAGTAATCAGCGAACTTAAAAGCGACTTTCCTCATTCAAATCATTGCTGAAAAGTCGTTTTCTAATTTTTCGATTTTTTTCCAAGGGGATCCCCTGCAAAATTGTGGGTTTTCCTAATTTTCGCACTTTTGCTCCTTCTGATGGCCACATCTCTGCCAATTTGTATCCGATCAGGAAATAAAGTACCATTTAGTAATCAGCGAACTTAAAAGCAACTTTCCTCATTCAAAACATTGCTGAAAAGTCGTTTTCTAATTTTTCGATTTTTTTCCAAGGGATCCCCTGCAAAATTGTGGGTTTTCCTAATTTTCGCACTTTTGCTCCTTCTGATGGCCATAGCTCTGCCAATTTGTATCCGATCAGGAAATAAAGTACCATTTAGTAATCAGCGAACTTAAAAGCGACTTTCCTCATTCAAATCATTGCTGAAAAGTCGTTTTCTAATTTTTCGATTTTTTTCCAAGGGGATCCCCTGCAAAATTGTGGGTTTTCCTAATTTTCGCACTTTTGCTCCTTCTGATGGCCATAGCTCTGCCAATTTGTATCCGATCAAGAAATAAAGTACCATTTAGTATTCAGCGAACCCGAAAGCGACTTTCCTCATTCAAAACATTGCTGAAAAGTCGTTTTCTAATTTTTCGATTTTTTTCCAAGGGGATCCCCTGCAAAATTGTGGGTTTTCCTAATTTTCGCACTTTTGCTCCTTCTGATGGCCATAGCTCTGCCAATTTGTATCCGATCAGGAAATAAAGTACCATTTAGTAATCAGCGAACTTAAAAGCGACTTTCCTCATTCAAATCATTGCTGAAAAGTCGTTTTCTCATTTTTCGATTTTTTTCCAAGGGGATCCCCTGCAAAATTGTGGGTTTTCCTAATTTTCGCACTTTTGCTGCTTCTGATGGCCATATCTCTGCCAATTTGTATCCGATCAAGAAATAAAGTACCATTTAGTATTCAGCGAACCCGAGAGCGACTTTCCTCATTGAAAACATTGCTGAAAAGTCGTTTTCTAATTTTTCAATTTTTTTCCAAGGGGATCCCCTGCAAAATTGTGGGTTTTCCTAATTTTCGCACTTTTGCTCCTTCTGATGGCCACATCTCTGCCAATTTGTATCCGATCAGGAAATAAAGTACCATTTAGTAATCAGCGAACTTAAAAGCAACTTTCCTCATTCAAAACATTGCTGAAAAGTCGTTTTCTAATTTTTCGATTTTTTTCCAAGGGGATCCCCTGCAAAATTGTGGGTTTTCCTAATTTTCGCACTTTTGCTCCTTCTGATGGCCATAGCTCTGCCAATTTGTATCCGATCAGGAAATAAAGTACCATTTAGTAATCAGCGAACTTAAAAGCGACTTTCCTCATTCAAATCATTGCTGAAAAGTCGTTTTCTCATTTTTCGATTTTTTTCCAAGGGGATCCCCTGCAAAATTGTGGGTTTTCCTAATTTTCGCACTTTTGCTCCTTCTGATGGCCATAGCTCTGCCAATTTGTATCCGATCAGGAAATAAAGTACCATTTAGTAATCAGCGAACTTAAAAGCAACTTTCCTCATTCAAAACATTGCTGAAAAGTCGTTTTCTAATTTTTCGATTTTTTTCCAAGGGGATCCCCTGCAAAATTGTGGGTTTTCCTAATTTTCGCACTTTTGCTCCTTCTGATGGCCACATCTCTGCCAATTTGTATCCGATCAGGAAATAAAGTACCATTTAGTAATCAGCGAACTTAAAAGCAACTTTCCTCATTCAAAACATTGCTGAAAAGTCGTTTTCTAATTTTTCGATTTTTTTCCAAGGGGATCCCCTGCAAAATTGTGGGTTTTCCTAATTTTCGCACTTTTGCTCCTTCTGATGGCCATAGCTCTGCCAATTTGTATCCGATCAGGAAATAAAGTACCATTTAGTAATCAGCGAACTTAAAAGCGACTTTCCTCATTCAAATCATTGCTGAAAAGTCGTTTTCTCATTTTTCGATTTTTTTCCAAGGGGATCCCCTGCAAAATTGTGGGTTTTCCTAATTTTCGCACTTTTGCTGCTTCTGATGGCCATATCTCTGCCAATTTGTATCCGATCAAGAAATAAAGTACCATTTAGTATTCAGCGAACCCGAGAGCGACTTTCCTCATTGAAAACATTGCTGAAAAGTCGTTTTCTAATTTTTCGATTTTTTTCCAAGGGGATCCCCTGCAAAATTGTGGGTTTTCCTAATTTTCGCACTTTTGCTCCTTCTGATGGCCATAGCTCTGCCAATTTGTATCCGATCAGGAAATAAAGTACCATTTAGTATTCAGCGAACCCGAAAGCGACTTTCCTCATTCAAAACATTGCTGAAAAGTCGTTTTCTAATTTTTCAATTTTTTTCCAAGGGGATCCCCTGCAAAATTGTGGGTTTTCCTAATTTTCGCACTTTTGCTCCTTCTGATGGCCACATCTCTGCCAATTTGTATCCGATCAGGAAATAAAGTACCATTTAGTAATCAGCGAACTTAAAAGCAACTTTCCTCATTCAAAACATTGCTGAAAAGTCGTTTTCTAATTTTTCGATTTTTTTCCAAGGGGATCCCCTGCAAAATTGTGGGTTTTCCTAATTTTCGCACTTTTGCTCCTTCTGATGGCCATAGCTCTGCCAATTTGTATCCGATCAGGAAATAAAGTACCATTTAGTAATCAGCGAACTTAAAAGCGACTTTCCTCATTCAAAACATTGCTGAAAAGTCGTTTTCTAATTTTTCAATTTTTTTCCAAGGGGATCCCCTGCAAAATTGTGGGTTTTCCTAATTTTCGCACTTTTGCTCCTTCTGATGGCCATATCTCTGCCAATTTGTATCCGATCAGGAAATAAAGTACCATTTAGTAATCAGCGAACTTAAAAGCAACTTTCCTCATTCAAAACATTGCTGAAAAGTCGTTTTCTAATTTTTCGATTTTTTTCCAAGGGGATCCCCTGCAAAATTGTGGGTTTTCCTAATTTTCGCACTTTTGCTCCTTCTGATGGCCATAGCTCTGCCAATTTGTATCCGATCAGGAAATAAAGTACCATTTAGTAATCAGCGAACTTAAAAGCGACTTTCCTCATTCAAATCATTGCTGAAAAGTCGTTTTCTCATTTTTCGATTTTTTTCCAAGGGGATCCCCTGCAAAATTGTGGGTTTTCCTAATTTTCGCACTTTTGCTCCTTCTGATGGCCATAGCTCTGCCAATTTGTATCCGATCAGGAAATAAAGTACCATTTAGTAATCAGCGAACTTAAAAGCAACTTTCCTCATTCAAAACATTGCTGAAAAGTCGTTTTCTAATTTTTCGATTTTTTTCCAAGGGGATCCCCTGCAAAATTGTGGGTTTTCCTAATTTTCGCACTTTTGCTCCTTCTGATGGCCATAGCTCTGCCAATTTGTATCCGATCAGGAAATAAAGTACCATTTAGTAATCAGCGAACTTAAAAGCAACTTTCCTCATTCAAAACATTGCTGAAAAGTCGTTTTCTAATTTTTCGATTTTTTTCCAAGGGGATCCCCTGCAAAATTGTGGGTTTTCCTAATTTTCGCACTTTTGCTGCTTCTGATGGCCATATCTCTGCCAATTTGTATCCGATCAAGAAATAAAGTACCATTTAGTATTCAGCGAACTTAAAAGCAACTTTCCTCATTCAAAACATTGCTGAAAAGTCGTTTTCTAATTTTTCGATTTTTTTCCAAGGGGATCCCCTGCAAAATTGTGGGTTTTCCTAATTTTCGCACTTTTGCTCCTTCTGATGGCCATAGCTCTGCCAATTTGTATCCGATCAGGAAATAAAGTACCATTTAGTAATCAGCGAACTTAAAAGCAACTTTCCTCATTCAAAACATTGCTGAAAAGTCGTTTTCTAATTTTTCGATTTTTTTCCAAGGGGATCCCCTGCAAAATTGTGGGTTTTCCTAATTTTCGCACTTTTGCTCCTTCTGATGGCCATAGCTCTGCCAATTTGTATCCGATCAGGAAATAAAGTACCATTTAGTATTCAGCGAACCCGAAAGCGACTTTCCTCATTCAAAACATTGCTGAAAAGTCGTTTTCTAATTTTTCAATTTTTTTCCAAGGGGATCCCCTGCAAAATTGTGGGTTTTCCTAATTTTCGCACTTTTGCTCCTTCTGATGGCCACATCTCTGCCAATTTGTATCCGATCAGGAAATAAAGTACCATTTAGTAATCAGCGAACTTAAAAGCAACTTTCCTCATTCAAAACATTGCTGAAAAGTCGTTTTCTAATTTTTCGATTTTTTTCCAAGGGGATCCCCTGCAAAATTGTGGGTTTTCCTAATTTTCGCACTTTTGCTCCTTCTGATGGCCATAGCTCTGCCAATTTGTATCCGATCAGGAAATAAAGTACCATTTAGTAATCAGCGAACTTAAAAGCGACTTTCCTCATTCAAAACATTGCTGAAAAGTCGTTTTCTAATTTTTCAATTTTTTCCAAGGGGATCCCCTGCAAAATTGTGGGTTTTCCTAATTTTCGCACTTTTGCTCCTTCTGATGGCCATATCTCTGCCAATTTGTATCCGATCAGGAAATAAAGTACCATTTAGTAATCAGCGAACTTAAAAGCAACTTTCCTCATTCAAAACATTGCTGAAAAGTCGTTTTCTAATTTTTCGATTTTTTTCCAAGGGGATCCCCTGCAAAATTGTGGGTTTTCCTAATTTTCGCACTTTTGCTCCTTCTGATGGCCATAGCTCTGCCAATTTGTATCCGATCAGGAAATAAAGTACCATTTAGTAATCAGCGAACTTAAAAGCGACTTTCCTCATTCAAATCATTGCTGAAAAGTCGTTTTCTCATTTTTCGATTTTTTTCCAAGGGGATCCCCTGCAAAATTGTGGGTTTTCCTAATTTTCGCACTTTTGCTCCTTCTGATGGCCATAGCTCTGCCAATTTGTATCCGATCAGGAAATAAAGTACCATTTAGTAATCAGCGAACTTAAAAGCAACTTTCCTCATTCAAAACATTGCTGAAAAGTCGTTTTCTAATTTTTCGATTTTTTTCCAAGGGGATCCCCTGCAAAATTGTGGGTTTTCCTAATTTTCGCACTTTTGCTCCTTCTGATGGCCATAGCTCTGCCAATTTGTATCCGATCAGGAAATAAAGTACCATTTAGTAATCAGCGAACTTAAAAGCAACTTTCCTCATTCAAAACATTGCTGAAAAGTCGTTTTCTAATTTTTCGATTTTTTTCCAAGGGGATCCCCTGCAAAATTGTGGGTTTTCCTAATTTTCGCACTTTTGCTGCTTCTGATGGCCATATCTCTGCCAATTTGTATCCGATCAAGAAATAAAGTACCATTTAGTATTCAGCGAACCCGAGAGCGACTTTCCTTATTGAAAACATTGCTGAAAAGTCGTTTTCTAATTTTTCGATTTTTTTCCAAGGGGATCCCCTGCAAAATTGTGGGTTTTCCTAATTTTCGCACTTTTGCTCCTTCTGATGGCCACATCTCTGCCAATTTGTATCCGATCAGGAAATAAAGTACCATTTAGTAATCAGCGAACTTAAAAGCAACTTTCCTCATTCAAAACATTGCTGAAAAGTCGTTTTCTAATTTTTCGATTTATTTCCAAGGGGATCCCCTGCAAAATTGTGGGTTTTCCTAATTTTCGCACTTTTGCTCCTTCTGATGGCCATAGCTCTGCCAATTTGTATCCGATCAGGAAATAAAGTACCATTAAGTAATCAGCGAACTTAAAAGCGACTTTCCTCATTCAAAACATTGCTGAAAAGTCGTTTTCTAATTTTTCGATTTTTTTCCAAGGGGATCCCCTGCAAAATTGTGGGTTTTCCTAATTTTCGCACTTTTGCTGCTTCTGATGGCCATATCTCTGCCAATTTGTATCCGATCAAGAAATAAAGTACCTTTTAGTATTCAGCGAACCCGAAAGCGACTTTCCTCATTCAAATCATTGCTGAAAAGTCGTTTTCTCATTTTTCGATTTTTTTCCAAGGGGATCCCCTGCAAAATTGTGGGTTTTCCTAATTTTCGCACTTTTGCTCCTTCTGATGGCCACATCTCTGCCAATTTGTATCCGATCAAGAAATAAAGTACCATTTAGTAATCAGCGAACCCAAAAGCGACTTTCCTCATTCAAAAAATTGCTGAAAAGTCGTTTTCTAATTTTTCGATTTTTTTCCAAGGGGATCCCCTGCAAAATTGTGGGTTTTCCTAATTTTCGCACTTTTGCTGCTTCTGATGGCCATATCTCTGCCAATTTGTATCCGATCAAGAAATAAAGTACCTTTTAGTAATCAGCGAACCCGAAAGCGACTTTCCTCATTCAAATCATTGCTGAAAAGTCGTTTTCTCATTTTTCGATTTTGTTCCAAGGGGATCCCCTGCAAAATTGTGGGTTTTCCTAATTTTCGCACTTTTGCTCCTTCTGATGGCCACATCTCTGCCAATTTGTATCCGATCAGGAAATAAAGTACCATTAAGTAATCAGCGAACTTAAAAGCGACTTTCCTCATTCAAAACATTGCTGAAAAGTCGTTTTCTAATTTTTCGATTTTTTTCCAAGGGGATCCCCTGCAAAATTGTGGGTTTTCCTAATTTTCGCACTTTTGCTCCTTCTGATGGCCATAGCTCTGCCAATTTGTATCCGATCAGGAAATAAAGTACCTTTTAGTAATCAGCGAACCCGAAAGCAACTTTCCTCATTCAAAACATTGCTGAAAAGTCGTTTTCTAATTTTTCGATTTTTTTCCAAGGGATCCCCTGCAAAATTGTGGGTTTTCCTAATTTTCGCACTTTTGCTCCTTCTGATGGCCACATCTCTGCCAATTTGTATCCGATCAGGAAATAAAGTACCATTTAGTAATCAGCGAACTTAAAAGCGACTTTCCTCATTCAAAACATTGCTGAAAAGTCGTTTTCTAATTTTTCGATTTTTTTCCAAGGGGATCCCCTGCAAAATTGTGGGTTTTCCTAATTTTCGCACTTTTGCTGCTTCTGATGGCCATATCTCTGCCAATTTGTATCCGATCAAGAAGTAAAGTACCTTTTAGTATTCAGCGAACCCGAAAGCGACTTTCCTCATTCAAATCATTGCTGAAAAGTCGTTTTCTCATTTTTCGATTTTGTTCCAAGGGGATCCCCTGCAAAATTGTGGGTTTTCCTAATTTTCGCACTTTTGCTCCTTCTGATGGCCACATCTCTGCCAATTTGTATCCGATCAGGAAATAAAGTACCATTAAGTAATCAGCGAACTTAAAAGCGACTTTCCTCATTCAAAACATTGCTGAAAAGTCGTTTTCTAATTTTTCGATTTTTTTCCAAGGGGATCCCCTGCAAAATTGTGGGTTTTCCTAATTTTCGCACTTTTGCTCCTTCTGATGGCCATAGCTCTGCCAATTTGTATCCGATCAGGAAATAAAGTACCATTTAGTAATCAGCGAACCCGAAAGCAACTTTCCTCATTCAAAACATTGCTGAAAAGTCGTTTTCTAATTTTTCGATTTTTTTCCAAGGGATCTCCTGCAAAATTGTGGGTTTTCCTAATTTTCGCACTTTTGCTCCTTCTGATGGCCACATCTCTGCCAATTTGTATCCGATCAGGAAATAAAGTACCATTTAGTAATCAGCGAACTTAAAAGCGACTTTCCTCATTCAAAACATTGCTGAAAAGTCGTTTTCTAATTTTTCGATTTTTTTCCAAGGGGATCCCCTGCAAAATTGTGGGTTTTCCTAATTTTCGCACTTTTGCTCCTTCTGATGGTTATAGCTCTGCCAATTTGTATCCGATCAGGAAATAAAGTACCATTTAGTAATCAGCGAACTTAAAAGCGACTTTCCTCATTCAAATCATTGCTGAAAAGTCGTTTTCTCATTTTTCGATTTTTTTCCAAGGGGATCCCCTGCAAAATTGTGGGTTTTCCTAATTTTCGCACTTTTGCTGCTTCTGATGGCCATATCTCTGCCAATTTGTATCCGATCAGGAAATAAAGTACCATTTAGTAATCAGCGAACCCGAAAGCGACTTTCCTCATTCAAAACATTGCTGAAAAGTCGTTTTCTAATTTTTCGATTTTTTTCCAAGGGGATCCCCTGCAAAATTGTGGGTTTTCCTAATTTTCGCACTTTTGCTCCTTCTGATGGCCATAGCTCTGCCAATTTGTATCCGATCAGGAAATAAAGTACCATTTAGTAATCAGCGAACCCGAAAGCGACTTTCCTCATTCAAAACATTGCTGAAAAGTCGTTTTCTAATTTTTCGATTTTTTCCAAGGGGATCCCCTGCAAAATTGTGGGTTTTCCTAATTTTCGCACTTTTGCTCCTTCTGATGGCCATAGCTCTGCCAATTTGTATCCGATCAGGAAATAAAGTACCATTTAGTAATCAGCGAACCCGAAAGCGACTTTCCTCATTCAAAACATTGCTGAAAAGTCGTTTTCTAATTTTTCGATTTTTTTCCAAGGGGATCCCCTGCAAAATTGTGGGTTTTCCTAATTTTCGCACTTTTGCTCCTTCTGATGGCCACATCTCTGCCAATTTGTATCCGATCAGGAAATAAAGTACCATTTAGTAATCAGCGAACTTAAAAGCGACTTTCCTCATTCAAAACATTGCTGAAAAGTCGTTTTCTAATTTTTCGATTTTTTCCAAGGGGATCCCCTGCAAAATTGTGGGTTTTCCTAATTTTCGCACTTTTGCTCCTTCTGATGGCCACATCTCTGCCAATTTGTATCCGATCAGGAAATAAAGTACCATTTAGTAATCAGCGAACTTAAAAGCGACTTTCCTCATTCAAAACATTGCTGAAAAGTCGTTTTCTAATTTTTCGATTTTTTTCCAAGGGGATCCCCTGCAAAATTGTGGGTTTTCCTAATTTTCGCACTTTTGCTGCTTCTGATGGCCATATCTCTGCCAATTTGTATCCGATCAAGAAATAAAGTACCTTTTAGTAATCAGCGAACCCGAAAGCGACTTTCCTCATTCAAAACATTGCTGAAATGTCGTTTTCTAATTTTTCGATTTATTTCCAAGGGGATCCCCTGCAAAATTGTGGGTTTTCCTAATTTTCGCACTTTTGCTCCTTCTGATGGCCATAGCTCTGCCAATTTGTATCCGATCAGGAAATAAAGTACCATTAAGTAATCAGCGAACTTAAAAGCGACTTTCCTCATTCAAAACATTGCTGAAAAGTCGTTTTCTAATTTTTCGATTTTTTTCCAAGGGGATCCCCTGCAAAATTGTGGGTTTTCCTAATTTTCGCACTTTTGCTGCTTCTGATGGCCACATCTCTGCCAATTTGTATCCGATCAAGAAATAAAGTACCTTTTAGTATTCAGCGAACCCGAAAGCGACTTTCCTCATTCAAATCATTGCTGAAAAGTCGTTTTCTCATTTTTCGATTTTCGATTTCGATTTCGATTCGATTTCGATTTTCGCACTTTTGCTCCTTCTGATGGCCATATCTCTGCCAATTTGTATCCGATCAGGAAATAAAGTACCATTTAGTAATCAGCGAACCCAAAAGCGACTTTCCTCATTCAAAACATTGCTGAAAAGTCGTTTTCTAATTTTTCGATTTTTTTCCAAGGGGATCCCCTGCAAAATTGTGGGTTTTCCTAATTTTCGCACTTTTGCTCCTTCTGATGGCCACATCTCTGCCAATTTGTATCCGATCAGGAAATAAAGTACCATTTAGTAATCAGCGAACTTAAAAGCGACTTTCCTCATTCAAAACATTGCTGAAAAGTCGTTTTCTAATTTTTCGATTTTTTTCCAAGGGGATCCCCTGCAAAATTGTGGGTTTTCCTAATTTTCGCACTTTTGCTCCTTCTGATGGCCATAGCTCTGCCAATTTGTATCCGATCAGGAAATAAAGTACCATTTAGTAATCAGCGAACTTAAAAGCGACTTTCCTCATTCAAAACATTGCTGAAATGTCGTTTTCCAATTTTTCGATTTTTTTCCAAGGGGATCCCGTGCAAAATTGTGGGTTTTCCTAATTTTCGCTCTTTTGCTCCTTCTGATGGCCATAGCTCTGCCAATTTGTATCCGATCAGGAAATAAAGTACCATTTAGTAATCAGCGAACTTAAAAGCGACTTTCCTCATTCAAAACATTGCTGAAATGTCGTTTTCTAATTTTTCGATTTTTTTCCAAGGGGATCCACTTCAAAATTGTGGGTTTACCTAATTTTCGCACTTTTGCTCCTTCTGATGGCCATAGCTCTGCCAATTTGTATCCGATCAGGAAATAAAGTACCATTTAGTAATCAGCGAACTTAAAAGCGACTTTCCTCATTCAAAACATTGCTGAAATGTCGTTTTCTAATTTTTCGATTTTTTTCCAAGGGGATCCCCTGCAAAATTGTGGGTTTTCCTAATTTTCGCACTTTTGCTCCTTCTGATGGCCATAGCTCTGCCAATTTGTATCCGATCAGGAAATAAAGTACCATTTAGTAATCAGCGAACTTAAAAGCGACTTTCCTCATTCAAAACATTGCTGAAAAGTCGTTTTCTAATTTTTCGATTTATTTCCAAGGGGATCCCCTGCAAAATTGTGGGTTTTCCTAATTTTCGCACTTTTGATGCTTCTGATGGCCATATCTCTGCCAATTTGTATCCGATCAAGAAATAAAGTACCATTTAGTAATCAGCGAACTTAAAAGCGACTTTCCTCATTCAAAACATTGCTGAAATGTCGTTTTCTAATTTTTCGATTTTTTTCCAAGGGGATCCCCTGCAAAATTGTGGGTTTTCCTAATTTTCGCACTTTTGCTCCTTCTGATGGCCATAGCTCTGCCAATTTGTATCCGATCAGGAAATAAAGTACCATTTAGTAATCAGCGAACTTAAAAGCGACTTTCCTCATTCAAAACATTGCTGAAATGTCGTTTTCTAATTTTTCGATTTTTTTCCAAGGGGATCCCCTGCAAAATTGTGGGTTTTCCTAATTTTCGCACTTTTGCTCCTTCTGATGGCCACATCTCTGCCAATTTGTATCCGATCAGGAAATAAAGTACCATTTAGTAATCAGCGAACTTAAAAGCGACTTTCCTCATTCAAAACATTGCTGAAATGTCGTTTTCTAATTTTTCGATTTTTTTCCAAGGGGATCCACTTCAAAATTGTGGGTTTACCTAATTTTCGCACTTTTGCTCCTTCTGATGGCCATAGCTCTGCCAATTTGTATCCGATCAGGAAATAAAGTACCATTTAGTAATCAGCGAACTTAAAAGCGACTTTCCTCATTCAAAACATTGCTGAAATGTCGTTTTCTAATTTTTCGATTTTTTCCAAGGGGATCCCCTGCAAAATTGTGGGTTTTCCTAATTTTCGCACTTTTGCTCCTTCTGATGGCCATAGCTCTGCCAATTTGTATCCGGTCAGGAAATAAAGTACCATTTAGTAATCAGCGAACTTAAAAGCGACTTTCCTCATTCAAAACATTGCTGAAAAGTCGTTTTCTAATTTTTCGATTTATTTCCAAGGGGATCCCCTGCAAAATTGTGGGTTTTCCTAATTTTCGCACTTTTGATGCTTCTGATGGCCATATCTCTGCCAATTTGTATCCGATCAAGAAATAAAGTACCATTTAGTAATCAGCGAACTTAAAAGCGACTTTCCTCATTCAAAACATTGCTGAAATGTCGTTTTCTAATTTTTCGATTTTTTTCCAAGGGGATCCCCTGCAAAATTGTGGGTTTTCCTAATTTTCGCACTTTTGCTCCTTCTGATGGCCATAGCTCTGCCAATTTGTATCCGATCAGGAAATAAAGTACCATTTAGTAATCAGCGAACTTAAAAGCGACTTTCCTCATTCAAAACATTGCTGAAATGTCGTTTTCTAATTTTTCGATTTTTTTCCAAGGGGATCCCCTGCAAAATTGTGGGTTTTCCTAATTTTCGCACTTTTGCTCCTTCTGATGGCCACATCTCTGCCAATTTGTATCCGATCAGGAAATAAAGTACCATTTAGTAATCAGCGAACTTAAAAGCGACTTTCCTCATTCAAAACATTGCTGAAAAGTCGTTTTCTAATTTCTCGATTTTTTTCCAAGGGGATCCCCTGCAAAATTGTGGGTTTTCCTAATTTTCGCACTTTTGCTGCTTCTGATGGCCATAGCTCTGCCAATTTGTATCCGATCAAGAAATAAAGTACCATTTAGTAATCAGCGAACTTAAAAGCGACTTTCCTCATTCAAAACATTGCTGAAAAGTCGTTTTCTAATTTTTCGATTTTTTTCCAAGGAGATCCCCTGCAAAATTGTGGGTTTTCCTAATTTTCGCACTTTTGCTGCTTCTGATGGCCATATCTCTGCCAATATGTATCCGATCAAGAAATAAAGTACCATTTAGTAATCAGCGAACTTAAAAGCGACTTTCCTCATTCAAAACATTGCTGAAAAGTCGTTTTCTAATTTTTCGATTTTTTTCCAAGGGGATCCCCTGCAAAATTGTGGGTTTTCCTAATTTTCGCACTTTTGCTCCTTCTGATGGCCATAGCTCTGCCAATTTGTATCCGATCAGGAAATAAAGTACCATTTAGTAATCAGCGAACTTAAAAGCGACTTTCCTCATTCAAAACATTGCTGAAAAGTCGTTTTCTAATTTTTCGATTTTTTTCCAAGGGGATCCCCTGCAAAATTGTGGGTTTTCCTAATTTTCGCACTTTTGCTGCTTCTGATGGCCATAGCTCTGCCAATATGTATCCGATCAAGAAATAAAGTACCATTTAGTAATCAGCGAACTTAAAAGCGACTTTCCTCATTCAAAACATTGCTGAAATGTCGTTTTCCAATTTTTCGATTTTTTTCCAAGGGGATCCCGTGCAAAATTGTGGGTTTTCCTAATTTTCGCTCTTTTGCTCCTTCTGATGACCGTATCTCTGCCAATTTGTATCTGATCAGGAAATAAAGTACCATTTAGTAATCAGCAAACACAGAAGCGACTTTATGGGGCTGATCACACTGGGTACAGGCCTTGGAAGTGACCTGCGGCCTACAAGGATATGAAAAATCTCCGCAGAATCTTCCTCCGCCGGATCAAAACTTCAACTGGACCTCGTCGACCGTGCCGGGACTGTTCATGCCAAGGATACGTCAGGACAGCCACTCCGCATTCCACCGCAGATGCCCTTCGCAGCCGGATGTTCTTCTGACCAGCCTGTCCGATTCTACGAAGTTTCTAGTATATATCTTAAGGTCTTTGTATATATTATTTATTATATCTTTTATTGTAGTTATATGTATTTATAGGTCGTTAATCCTAAATAGCCTTAATCGAAATATAAATGATTTAAAAAATACATCCTGCGTGTCTTACTGGAGGGGTGGGTGATTTATTGACAGGTACAATATGGTCTTAACGTGGATCAGGAAATAGAGTTCCGTTCTGTAATCAAAAACCAAGTACCGAGTTTCCGCACTCATATCCTGGTCTCAGTATTCTTTTGAAATTTTTTGACAAGAATAATAAATAAACACAAACAATAAGTAATCAGTATAGCCATGATATAGAATTCTACTCATGGTTGTATCATTCTACTCATACCTTTCACAAAGTTTTGCTGTCATTGTCATTTAGGTTCGGAAATATACAGATTATTAAAATAAAATTGAATTGAGCTAAATTATTCATATGCATAATTTTGCCTCTGATCAGGAAATAAAGTACCATTTAGTAATCAGCGAACTTAAAAGCGACTTTCCTCATTCAAAACATTGCTGAAATGTCGTTTTCTAATTTTTCGATTTTTTTCCAAGGGGATCCACTTCAAAATTGTGGGTTTACCTAATTTTCGTACTTTTGCTCCTTCTGATGGCCATAGCTCTGCCAATTTGTATCCGATCAGGAAATAAAGTACCATTTAGTAATCAGCGAACTTAAAAGCGACTTTCCTCATTCAAAACATTGCTGAAAAGTCGTTTTCTAATTTTTCGATTTTTTTCCAAGGGGATCCCCTGCAAAATTGTGGGTTTTCCTAATTTTCGCACTTTTGATGCTTCTGATGGCCATATCTCTGCCAATTTGTATCCGATCAAGAAATAAAGTACCATTTAGTAATCAGCGAACTTAAAAGCGACTTTCCTCATTCAAAACATTGCTGAAATGTCGTTTTCTAATTTTTCGATTTTTTCCAAGGGGATCCCCTGCAAAATTGTGGGTTTTCCTAATTTTCGCACTTTTGCTCCTTCTGATGGCCATAGCTCTGCCAATTTGTATCCGATCAGGAAATAAAGTACCATTTAGTAATCAGCGAACTTAAAAGCGACTTTCCTCATTCAAAACATTGCTGAAATGTCGTTTTCTAATTTTTCGATTTTTTTCCAAGGGGATCCACTTCAAAATTGTGGGTTTTCCTAATTTTCGCACTTTTGCTCCTTCTGATGGCCATAGCTCTGCCAATTTGTATCCGATCAGGAAATAAAGTACCATTTAGTAATCAGCGAACTTAAAAGCGACTTTCCTCATTCAAAACATTGCTGAAAAGTCGTTTTCTAATTTTTCGATTTTTTTCCAAGGGGATCCACTTCAAAATTGTGGGTTTTCCTAATTTTCGCACTTTTGCTCCTTCTGATGGCCACATCTCTGCCAATTTGTATCCGATCAGGAAATAAAGTACCATTTAGTAATCAGCGAACTTAAAAGCGACTTTCCTCATTCAAAACATTGCTGAAAAGTCGTTTTCTAATTTTTCGATTTTTTTCCAAGGGGATCCCCTGCAAAATTGTGGGTTTTCCTAATTTTCGCACTTTTGATGCTTCTGATGGCCATATCTCTGCCAATTTGTATCCGATCAGGAATTAAGGTACCATTTAGTAATCAGCGAACTTAAAAGCGACTTTCCTCATTCAAAACATTGCTGAAAAGTCGTTTTCTAATTTTTCGATTTTTTTCCAAGGGGATCCCCTGCAAAATTGTGGGTTTTCCTAATTTTCGCAC
The DNA here is from genome assembly GCA_018153455.1 of Drosophila parabipectinata. Classification (NCBI taxonomy): domain Eukaryota; kingdom Metazoa; phylum Arthropoda; class Insecta; order Diptera; family Drosophilidae; genus Drosophila; species Drosophila parabipectinata. Next base: position 6,233,386 of record JAECYA010000055.1, read on the forward strand.
TTTTGCTCCTTCTGATGGCCATATCTCTGCCAATTTGTATCCGATCAGGAAATAAAGTACCATTTAGTAATCAGCGAACTTAAAAGCGACTTTCCTCATTCAAAACATTGCTGAAAAGTCGTTTTCTAATTTTTCGATTTTTTTCCAAGGGGATCCCCTGCAAAATTGTGGGTTTTCCTAATTTTCGCACTTTTGCTCCTTCTGATGGCCACATCTCTGCCAATTTGTATCCGATCAAGAAATAAAGTACCATTTAGTAATCAGCAAACCCGAAAGCAACTTTCCTTATTCAAAACATTGCTGAAAAGTCGTTTTCTAATTTTTCGATTTTTTTCCAAGGGGATCCCCTGCAAAATTGTGGGTTTTCCTAATTTTCGCACTTTTGCTGCATCTGATGGCCATAGCTCTGCCAATTTGTATCCGATCAAGAAATAAAGTACCATTTAGTAATCAGCGAACTTAAAAGCGACTTTCCTCATTCAAAATATTGCTGAAAAGTCGTTTTCTAATTTTTCGATTTTTTTCCAAGGGGATCCCCTGCAAAATTGTGGGTTTTCCTAATTTTCGCACTTTTGCTCCTTCTGATGGCCATATCTCTGCCAATATGTATCCGATCAAGAAATAAAGTACCATTTAGTAATCAGCGAACTTAAAAGCGACTTTCCTCATTCAAAACATTGCTGAAAAGTCGTTTTCTAATTTTTCGATTTTTTTCCAAGGGGATCCCCTGCAAAATTGTGGGTTTTCCTAATTTTCGCACTTTTGCTGCTTCTGATGGCCACATCTCTGCCAATTTGTATCCGATCAGGAAATAAAGTACCATTTAGTAATCAGCGAACTTAAAAGCGACTTTCCTCATTCAAAATATTGCTGAAAAGTCGTTTTCTAATTTTTCGATTTTTTTCCAAGGGGATCCCCTGCAAAATTGTGGGTTTTCCTAATTTTCGCACTTTTGCTGCTTCTGATGGCCATATCTCTGCCAATTTGTATCCGATCTGGAAATAAAGTACCATTTAGTAATCAGCGAACTTAAAAGCGACTTTCCTCATTCAAAACATTGCTGAAAAGTTGTTTTCTAATTTTTCGATTTTTTTCCAAGGGGATCCACTTCAAAATTGTGGGTTTTCCTAATTTTCGCACTTTTGCTCCTTCTGATGGCCACATCTCTGCCAATTTGTATCCGATCAGGAAATAAAGTACCATTTAGTAATCAGCGAACTTAAAAGCGACTTTCCTCATTCAAAACATTGCTGAAAAGTCGTTTTCTAATTTTTCGATTTTTTTCCAAGGGGATCCCCTGCAAAATTGTGGGTTTTCCTAATTTTCGCACTTTTGATGCTTCTGATGGCCATATCTCTGCCAATTTGTATCCGATCAGGAATTAAGGTACCATTTAGTAATCAGCGAACTTAAAAGCGACTTTCCTCATTCAAAACATTGCTGAAAAGTCGTTTTCTAATTTTTCGATTTTTTTCCAAGGGGATCCCCTGCAAAATTGTGGGTTTTCCTAATTTTCGCACTTTTGCTCCTTCTGATGGCCACATCTCTGCCAATTTGTATCCGATCAGGAAATAAAGTACCATTTAGTAATCAGCGAACTTAAAAGCGACTTTCCTCATTCAAAACATTGCTGAAAAGTCGTTTTCTAATTTTTCGATTTTTTTCCAAGGGGATCCCCTGCAAAATTGTGGGTTTTCCTAATTTTCGCACTTTTGCTCCTTCTGATGGCCACATCTCTGCCAATTTGTATCCGATCAGGAAATAAAGTACCATTTAGTAATCAGCGAACTTAAAAGCGACTTTCCTCATTCAAAACATTGCTGAAAAGTCGTTTTCTAATTTTTCGATTTTTTTCCAAGGGGATCCCCTGCAAAATTGTGGGTTTTCCTAATTTTCGCACTTTTGCTCCTTCTGATGGCCATAGCTCTGCCAATTTGTATCCGATCAGGAAATAAAGTACCATTTAGTAATCAGCGAACTTAAAAGCGACTTTCCTCATTCAAAACATTGCTGAAAAGTCGATTTCTAATTTTTCGATTTTTTTCCAAGGGGATCCCCTGCAAAATTGTGGGTTTTCCTAATTTTCGCACTTTTGCTCCTTCTGATGGCATTTGTATCCGATCAAGAAATAAAGTACCTTTTAGTAATCAGCGAACCCGAAAGCGACTTTCCTCATTCAAAACATTGCTGAAATGTCGTTTTCTAATTTTTCGATTTATTTCCAAGGGGATCCCCTGCAAAATTGTGGGTTTTCCTAATTTTCGCACTTTTGCTGCTTCTGATGGCCACATCTCTGCCAATTTGTATCCGATCAGGAAATAAAGTACCATTTAGTAATCAGCGAACTTAAAAGCGACTTTCCTCATTCAAAACATTGCTGAAAAGTCGATTTCTAATTTTTCGATTTTTTTCCAAGGGGATCCCCTGCAAAATTGTGGGTTTTCCTAATTTTCGCACTTTTGCTCCTTCTGATGGCCACATCTCTGCCAATTTGTATCCGATCAGGAAATAAAGTACCATTTAGTAATCAGCGAACTTAAAAGCGACTTTCCTCATTCAAAACATTGCTGAAAAGTCGTTTTCTAATTTTTCGATTTTTTTCCAAGGGGATCCCCTGCAAAATTGTGGGTTTTCCTAATTTTCGCACTTTTGCTCCTTCTGATGGCCATAGCTCGGCCAATTTGTATCCGATCAGGAAATAAAGTACCATTTAGTAATCAGCGAACTTAAAAGCGACTTTCCTCATTCAAAACATTGCTGAAAAGTCGTTTTCTAATTTTTCGATTTTTTTCCAAGGGGATCCCCTGCAAAATTGTGGGTTTTCCTAATTTTCGCACTTTTGCTCCTTCTGATGGCCATAGCTCTGCCAATTTGTATCCGATCAAGAAATAAAGTACCTTTTAGTAATCAGCGAACTTAAAAGCGACTTTCCTCATTCAAAACATTGCTGAAAAGTCGTTTTCTAATTTTTCGATTTTTTTCCAAGGGGATCCCCTGCAAAATTGTGGGTTTTCCTAATTTTCGCACTTTTGCTGCTTCTGATGGCCACATCTCTGCCAATTTGTATCCGATCAGGAAATAAAGTACCATTTAGTAATCAGCGAACTATAAAGCGACTTTCCTCATTCAAAACATTGCTGAAAAGTCGATTTCTAATTTTTCGATTTTTTTCCAAGGGGATCCCCTGCAAAATTGTGGGTTTTCCTAATTTTCGCACTTTTGCTGCTTCTGATGGCCACATCTCTGCCAATTTGTATCCGATCAAGAAATAAAGTACCATTTAGTAATCAGCGAACTTAAAAGCGACTTTCCTCATTCTCCTTCCGTTTTCTTATTTTTCGATTTTTTTCCAAGGGGATCCCCTGCAAAATTGTGGGTTTTCCTAATTTTCGCACTTTTGCTCCTTCTGATGGCCATAGCTCTGCCAATTTGTATCCGATCAAGAAATAAAGTACCTTTTAGTAATCAGCGAACCCGAAAGCGACTTTCCTCATTCAAAACATTGCTGAAATGTCGTTTTCTTATTTTTCGATTTATTTCCAAGGGGATCCCCTGCAAAATTGTGGGTTTTCCTAATTTTCGCACTTTTGCTGCTTCTGATGGCCACATCTCTGCCAATTTGTATCCGATCAAGAAATAAAGTACCATTTAGTAATCAGCGAACTTAAAAGCGACTTTCCTCATTCAAAACATTGCTGAAAAGTCGATTTCTAATTTTTCGATTTTTTTCCAAGGGGATCCCCTGCAAAATTGTGGGTTTTCCTAATTTTCGCACTTTTGCTCCTTCTGATGGCCACATCTCTGCCAATTTGTATCCGATCAGGAAATAAAGTACCATTTAGTAATCAGCGAACTTAAAAGCGACTTTCCTCATTCAAAACATTGCTGAAAAGTCGTTTTCTAATTTTTCGATTTTTTTCCAAGGGGATCCCCTGCAAAATTGTGGGTTTTCCTAATTTTCGCACTTTTGCTGCTTCTGATGGCCACATCTCTGCCAATTTGTATCCGATCAGGAAATAAAGTACCATTTAGTAATCAGCGAACTTAAAAGCGACTTTCCTCATTCAAAACATTGCTGAAAAGTCGTTTTCTAATTTTTCGATTTTTTTCCAAGGGGATCCCCTGCAAAATTGTGGGTTTTCCTAATTTTCGCACTTTTGCTGCTTCTGATGGCCACATCTCTGCCAATTTGTATCCGATCAAGAAATAAAGTACCATTTAGTAATCAGCGAACTTAAAAGCGACTTTCCTCATTCAAAACATTGCTGAAAAGTCGATTTCTAATTTTTCGATTTTTTTCCAAGGGGATCCCCTGCAAAATTGTGGGTTTTCCTAATTTTCGCACTTTTGCTGCTTCTGATGGCCACATCTCTGCCAATTTGTATCCGATCAAGAAATAAAGTACCATTTAGTAATCAGCGAACTTAAAAGCGACTTTCCTCATTCAAAACATTGCTGAAAAGTCGTTTTCTAATTTTTCGATTTTTTTCCAAGGGGATCCCCTGCAAAATTGTGGGTTTTCCTAATTTTCGCACTTTTGCTCCTTCTGATGGCCATAGCTCTGCCAATTTGTATCCGATCAAGAAATAAAGTACCTTTTAGTAATCAGCGAACCCGAAAGCGACTTTCCTCATTCAAAACATTGCTGAAATGTCGTTTTCTAATTTTTCGATTTATTTCCAAGGGGATCCCCTGCAAAATTGTGGGTTTTCCTAATTTTCGCACTTTTGCTGCTTCTGATGGCCACATCTCTGCCAATTTGTATCCGATCAGGAAATAAAGTACCATTTAGTAATCAGCGAACTTAAAAGCGACTTTCCTCATTCAAAACATTGCTGAAAAGTCGATTTCTAATTTTTCGATTTTTTCCAAGGGGATCCCCTGCAAAATTGTGGGTTTTCCTAATTTTCGCACTTTTGCTCCTTCTGATGGCCACATCTCTGCCAATTTGTATCCGATCAGGAAATAAAGTACCATTTAGTAATCAGCGAACTTAAAAGCGACTTTCCTCATTCAAAACATTGCTGAAAAGTCGTTTTCTAATTTTTCGATTTTTTTTCCAAGGGGATCCCCTGCAAAATTGTGGGTTTTCCTAATTTTCGCACTTTTGCTCCTTCTGATGGCCACATCTCTGCCAATTTGTATCCGATCAAGAAATAAAGTACCATTTAGTAATCAGCAAACCCGAAAGCAACTTTCCTTATTCAAAACATTGCTGAAAAGTCGTTTTCTAATTTTTCGATTTTTTTCCAAGGGGATCCCCTGCAAAATTGTGGGTTTTCCTAATTTTCGCACTTTTGCTGCTTCTGATGGCCATATCTCTGCCAATTTGTATCCGATCAGGAAATAAAGTACCATTTAGTAATCAGCGAACTTAAAAGCGACTTTCCTCATTCAAAACATTGCTGAAAAGTCGTTTTCTAATTTTTCGATTTTTTTCCAAGGGGATCCCCTGCAAAATTGTGGGTTTTCCTAATTTTCGCACTTTTGCTGCTTCTGATGGCCATATCTCTGCCAATATGTATCCGATCAAGAAATAAAGTACATTTAGTAATCAGCGAACTTAAAAGCGACTTTCCTCATTCAAAACATTGCTGAAAAGTCGATTTCTAATTTTTCGATTTTTTTCCAAGGGGATCCCCTGCAAAATTGTGGGTTTTCCTAATTTTCGCACTTTTGCTGCTTCTGATGGCCACATCTCTGCCAATTTGTATCCGATCAAGAAATAAAGTACCATTTAGTAATCAGCGAACTTAAAAGCGACTTTCCTCATTCAAAACATTGCTGAAAAGTCGTTTTCTAATTTTTCGATTTTTTTCCAAGGGGATCCCCTGCAAAATTGTGGGTTTTCCTAATTTTCGCACTTTTGCTCCTTCTGATGGCCATAGCTCTGCCAATTTGTATCCGATCAAGAAATAAAGTACCTTTTAGTAATCAGCGAACCCGAAAGCGACTTTCCTCATTCAAAACATTGCTGAAATGTCGTTTTCTAATTTTTCGATTTATTTCCAAGGGGATCCCCTGCAAAATTGTGGGTTTTCCTAATTTTCGCACTTTTGCTGCTTCTGATGGCCACATCTCTGCCAATTTGTATCCGATCAGGAAATAAAGTACCATTTAGTAATCAGCGAACTTAAAAGCGACTTTCCTCATTCAAAACATTGCTGAAAAGTCGATTTCTAATTTTTCGATTTTTTTCCAAGGGGATCCCCTGCAAAATTGTGGGTTTTCCTAATTTTCGCACTTTTGCTCCTTCTGATGGCCACATCTCTGCCAATTTGTATCCGATCAGGAAATAAAGTACCATTTAGTAATCAGCGAACTTAAAAGCGACTTTCCTCATTCAAAACATTGCTGAAAAGTCGTTTTCTAATTTTTCGATTTTTTTCCAAGGGGATCCCCTGCAAAATTGTGGGTTTTCCTAATTTTCGCACTTTTGCTCCTTCTGATGGCCACATCTCTGCCAATTTGTATCCGATCAAGAAATAAAGTACCATTTAGTAATCAGCAAACCCGAAAGCAACTTTCCTTATTCAAAACATTGCTGAAAAGTCGTTTTCTAATTTTTCGATTTTTTTCCAAGGGGATCCCCTGCAAAATTGTGGGTTTTCCTAATTTTCGCACTTTTGCTGCTTCTGATGGCCATATCTCTGCCAATTTGTATCCGATCAGGAAATAAAGTACCATTTAGTAATCAGCGAACTTAAAAGCGACTTTCCTCATTCAAAACATTGCTGAAAAGTCGTTTTCTAATTTTTCGATTTTTTTCCAAGGGGATCCCCTGCAAAATTGTGGGTTTTCCTAATTTTCGCACTTTTGCTGCTTCTGATGGCCATATCTCTGCCAATATGTATCCGATCAAGAAATAAAGTACCATTTAGTAATCAGCGAACTTAAAAGCGACTTTCCTCATTCAAAACATTGCTGAAAAGTCGTTTTCTAATTTTTCGATTTTTTTCCAAGGGGATCCCCTGCAAAATTGTGGGTTTTCCTAATTTTCGCACTTTTGCTGCTTCTGATGGCCATATCTCTGCCAATTTGTATCCGATCAGGAAATAAAGTACCATTTAGTAATCAGCGAACTTAAAAGCGACTTTCCTCATTCAAAACATTGCTGAAAAGTCGTTTTCTAATTTTTCGATTTTTTTCCAAGGGGATCCCCTGCAAAATTGTGGGTTTTCCTAATTTTCGCACTTTTGCTGCTTCTGATGGCCACATCTCTGCCAATTTGTATCCGATCAGGAAATAAAGTACCATTTAGTAATCAGCGAACTTAAAAGCGACTTTCCTCATTCAAAACATTGCTGAAAAGTCGTTTTCTAATTTTTCGATTTTTTTCCAAGGGGATCCCCTGCAAAATTGTGGGTTTTCCTAATTTTCGCACTTTTGCTGCTTCTGATGGCCATATCTCTGCCAATTTGTATCCGATCAGGAAATAAAGTACCATTTAGTAATCAGCGAACTTAAAAGCGACTTTCCTTATTCAAAACATTGCTGAAAAGTCGTTTTCTAATTTTTCGATTTTTTTCCAAGGGGATCCCCTGCAAAATTGTGGGTTTTCCTAATTTTCGCACTTTTGCTCCTTCTGATGGTCACATCTCTGCCAATTTGTATCCGATCAAGAAATAAAGTACCATTTAGTAATCAGCGAACTTAAAAGCGACTTTCCTCATTCAAAACATTGCTGAAAAGTCGTTTTCTAATTTTTCGATTTTTTTCCAAGGGGATCCCCTGCAAAATTGTGGGTTTTCCTAATTTTCGCACTTTTGCTCCTTCTGATGGCCATAGCTCTGCCAATTTGTATCCGATCAAGAAATAAAGTACCATTTAGTAATCAGCGAACTTAAAAGCGACTTTCCTCATTCAAAACATTGCTGAAAAGTCGTTTTCTAATTTTTCGATTTTTTTCCAAGGGGATCCCCTGCAAAATTGTGGGTTTTCCTAATTTTCGCACTTTTGCTGCTTCTGATGGCCATATCTCTGCCAATTTGTATCCGATCAGGAAATAAAGTACCATTTAGTAATCAGCGAACTTAAAAGCGACTTTCCTCATTCAAAACATTGCTGAAAAGTCGTTTTCTAATTTTTCGATTTTTTTCCAAGGGGATCCCCTGCAAAATTGTGGGTTTTCCTAATTTTCGCACTTTTGCTGCTTCTGATGGCCATATCTCTGCCAATATGTATCCGATCAAGAAATAAAGTACCATTTAGTAATCAGCGAACCCGAAAGCGACTTTCCTCATTCAAAACATTGCTGAAAAGTCGTTTTCTAATTTTTCGATTTTTTCCAAGGGGATCCCCTGCAAAATTGTGGGTTTTCCTAATTTTCGCACTTTTGCTCCTTCTGATGGCCATAGCTCTGCCAATTTGTATCCGATCAAGAAATAAAGTACCATTTAGTAATCAGCGAACTTAAAAGCGACTTTCCTCATTCAAAACATTGCTGAAAAGTCGTTTTCTAATTTTTCGATTTTTTTCCAAGGGGATCCCCTGCAAAATTGTGGGTTTTCCTAATTTTCGCACTTTTGCTGCTTCTGATGGCCACATCTCTGCCAATTTGTATCCGATCAGGAAATAAAGTACCATTTAGTAATCAGCGAACTTAAAAGCGACTTTCCTCATTCAAAACATTGCTGAAAAGTCGTTTTCTAATTTTTCGATTTTTTTCCAAGGGGATCCCCTGCAAAATTGTGGGTTTTCCTAATTTTCGCACTTTTGCTGCTTCTGATGGCCATATCTCTGCCAATTTGTATCCGATCAGGAAATAAAGTACCATTTAGTAATCAGCGAACTTAAAAGCGACTTTCCTCATTCAAAACATTGCTGAAAAGTCGTTTTCTAATTTTTCGATTTTTTTCCAAGGGGATCCCCTGCAAAATTGTGGGTTTTCCTAATTTTCGCACTTTTGCTGCTTCTGATGGCCATATCTCTGCCAATATGTATCCGATCAAGAAATAAAGTACCATTTAGTAATCAGCGAACCCGAAAGCGACTTTTCTCATTCAAAACATTGCTGAAAAGTCGTTTTCTAATTTTTCGATTTTTTTCCAAGGGGATCCCCTGCAAAATTGTGGGTTTTCCTAATTTTCGCACTTTTGCTCCTTCTGATGGCCATAGCTCTGCCAATTTGTATCCGATCAAGAAATAAAGTACCATTTAGTAATCAGCGAACTTAAAAGCGACTTTCCTCATTCAAAACATTGCTGAAAAGTCGTTTTCTAATTTTTCGATTTTTTCCAAGGGGATCCCCTGCAAAATTGTGGGTTTTCCTAATTTTCGCACTTTTGCTCCTTCTGATGGCCATAGCTCTGCCAATTTGTATCCGATCAGGAAATAAAGTACCATTTAGTAATCAGCGAACTTAAAAGCGACTTTCCTCATTCAAAACATTGCTGAAAAGTCGTTTTCTAATTTTTCGATTTTTTTCCAAGGGGATCCCCTGCAAAATTGTGGGTTTTCCTAATTTTCGCACTTTTGCTGCTTCTGATGGCCATAGCTCTGCCAATTTGTATCCGATCAGGAAATAAAGTACCATTTAGTAATCAGCGAACTTAAAAGCGACTTTCCTCATTAAAAACATTGCTGAAAAGTCGTTTTCTAATTTTTCGATTTTTTTCCAAGGGGATCCCCTGCAAAATTGTGGGTTTTCCTAATTTTCGCACTTTTGCTGCTTCTGATGGCCATAGCTCTGCCAATTTGTATCCGATCAGGAAATAAAGTACCATTTAGTAATCAGCGAACTTAAAAGCGACTTTCCTCATTCAAAACATTGCTGAAAAGTCGTTTTCTAATTTTTCGATTTTTTTCCAAGGGGATCCCCTGCAAAATTGTGGGTTTTCCTAATTTTCGCACTTTTGCTCCTTCTGATGGCCACATCTCTGCCAATTTGTATCCGATCAGGAAATAAAGTACCTTTTAGTAATCAGCGAACCCGAAAGCGACTTTCCTCATTCAAAACATTGCTGAAATGTCGTTTTCTAATTTTTCGATTTATTTCCAAGGGGATCCCCTGCAAAATTGTGGGTTTTCCTAATTTTCGCACTTTTGCTCCTTCTGATGGCCACATCTCTGCCAATTTGTATCCGATCAGGAAATAAAGTACCATTTAGTAATCAGCGAACTTAAAAGCGACTTTCCTCATTCAAAACATTGCTGAAATGTCGTTTTCTAATTTTTCGATTTATTTCCAAGGGGATCCCCTGCAAAATTGTGGGTTTTCCTAATTTTCGCACTTTTGCTCCTTCTGATGGCCACATCTCTGCCAATTTGTATCCGATCAGGAAATAAAGTACCATTTAGTAATCAGCGAACTTAAAAGCGACTTTCCTCATTAAAAACATTGCTGAAAAGTCGTTTTCTAATTTTTCGATTTTTTTCCAAGGGGATCCCCTGCAAAATTGTGGGTTTTCCTAATTTTCGCACTTTTGCTGCTTCTGATGGCCATATCTCTGCCAATTTGTATCCAATCAAGAAATAAAGTACCTTTTAGTAATCAGCGAACCCGAAAGCGACTTTCCTCATTCAAAACATTGCTGAAATGTCGTTTTCTAATTTTTCGATTTATTTCCAAGGGGATCCCCTGCAAAATTGTGGGTTTTCCTAATTTTCGCACTTTTGCTCCTTCTGATGGCCACATCTCTGCCAATTTGTATCCGATCAGGAAATAAAGTACCATTTAGTAATCAGCGAACTTAAAAGCGACTTTCCTCATTCAAAACATTGCTGAAAAGTCGTTTTCTAATTTTTCGATTTTTTTCCAAGGGGATCCCCTGCAAAATTGTGGGTTTTCCTAATTTTCGCACTTTTGCTGCTTCTGATGGCCATAGCTCTGCCAATTTGTATCCGATCAGGAAATAAAGTACCATTTAGTAATCAGCGAACTTAAAAGCGACTTTCCTCATTCAAAACATTGCTGAAAAGTCGTTTTCTAATTTTTCGATTTTTTTCCAAGGGGATCCCCTGCAAAATTGTGGGTTTTCCTAATTTTCGCACTTTTGCTGCTTCTGATGGCCACATCTCTGCCAATTTGTATCCGATCAAGAAATAAAGTACCATTTAGTAATCAGCGAACTTAAAAGCGACTTTCCTCATTCAAAACATTGCTGAAAAGTCGTTTTCTAATTTTTCGATTTTTTTCCAAGGGGGATCCCCTGCAAAATTGTGGGTTTTCCTAATTTTCGCACTTTTGCTGCTTCTGATGGCCACATCTCTGCCAATTTGTATCCGATCAGGAAATAAAGTACCATTTAGTAATCAGCGAACTTAAAAGCGACTTTCCTCATTCAAAACATTGCTGAAAAGTCGTTTTCTAATTTTTCGATTTTTTTCCAAGGGGATCCCCTGCAAAATTGTGGGTTTTCCTAATTTTCACACTTTTGCTGCTTCTGATGGCCACATCTCTGCCAATTTGTATCCGATCAGGAAATAAAGTACCATTTAGTAATCAGCGAACTTAAAAGCGACTTTCCTCATTCAAAACATTGCTGAAAAGTCGTTTTCTAATTTTTCGATTTTTTTCCAATCCCCTGCAAAATTGTGGGTTTTCCTAATTTTCGCACTTTTGCTGCTTCTGATGGCCACATCTCTGCCAATTTGTATCCGATCAAGAAATAAAGTACCATTTAGTAATCAGCAAACCCGAAAGCAACTTTCCTTATTCAAAACATTGCTGAAAAGTCGTTTTCTAATTTTTCGATTTTTTTCCAAGGGGGATCCCCTGCAAAATTGTGGGTTTTCCTAATTTTCGCACTTTTGCTGCTTCTGATGGCCACATCTCTGCCAATTTGTATCCGATCAGGAAATAAAGTACCATTTAGTAATCAGCGAACTTAAAAGCGACTTTCCTCATTCAAAACATTGCTGAAAAGTCGTTTTCTAATTTTTCGATTTTTTTCCAAGGGGATCCCCTGCAAAATTGTGGGTTTTCCTAATTTTCACACTTTTGCTGCTTCTGATGGCCACATCTCTGCCAATTTGTATCCGATCAGGAAATAAAGTACCATTTAGTAATCAGCGAACTTAAAAGCGACTTTCCTCATTCAAAACATTGCTGAAAAGTCGTTTTCTAATTTTTCGATTTTTTTCCAAGGGGATCCCCTGCAAAATTGTGGGTTTTCCTAATTTTCGCACTTTTGCTCCTTCTGATGGTCACATCTCTGCCAATTTGTATCCGATCAAGAAATTAAGTACCATTTAGTAATCAGCGAACTTAAAAGCGACTTTCCTCATTCAAAACATTGCTGAAAAGTCGTTTTCTATTTTTTCGATTTTTTTCCAAGGGGATCCCATGCAAAATTGTGGGTTTTCCTAATTTTCGCACTTTTGCTCCTTCTGATGGCCATAGCTCTGCCAATTTGTATCCGATCAAGAAATAAAGTACCATTTAGTAATCAGCGAACTTAAAAGCGACTTTCCTCATTCAAAACATTGCTGAAAAGTCGTTTTCTATTTTTTCGATTTTTTTCCAAGGGGATCCCCTGCAAAATTGTGGGTTTTCCTAATTTTCGCACTTTTGCTCCTTCTGATGGCCATAGCTCTGCCAATTTGTATCCGATCAAGAAATAAAGTACCATTTAGTAATCAGCGAACTTAAAAGCGACTTTCCTCATTCAAAACATTGCTGAAAAGTCGTTTTCTAATTTTTCGATTTTTTTCCAAGGGGATCCCCTGCAAAATTGTGGGTTTTCCTAATTTTCGCACTTTTGCTGCTTCTGATGGCCATATCTCTGCCAATATGTATCCGATCAAGAAATAAAGTACCATTTAGTAATCAGCGAACTTAAAAGCGACTTTCCTCATTAAAAACATTGCTGAAAAGTCGTTTTCTAATTTTTCGATTTTTTTCCAAGGGGATCCCCTGCAAAATTGTGGGTTTTCCTAATTTTCGCACTTTTGCTGCTTCTGATGGCCATATCTCTGCCAATTTGTATCCAATCAAGAAATAAAGTACCTTTTAGTAATCAGCGAACCCGAAAGCGACTTTCCTCATTCAAAACATTGCTGAAAAGTCGTTTTCTAATTTTTCGATTTTTTTCCAAGGGGATCCCCTGCAAAATTGTGGGTTTTCCTAATTTTCGCACTTTTGCTCCTTCTGATGGTCACATCTCTGCCAATTTGTATCCGATCAAGAAATAAAGTACCATTTAGTAATCAGCAAACCCGAAAGCAACTTTCCTTATTCAAAACATTGCTGAAAAGTCGTTTTCTAATTTTTCGATTTTTTTCCAAGGGGATCCCCTGCAAAATTGTGGGTTTTCCTAATTTTCGCACTTTTGCTGCTTCTGATGGCCATATCTCTGCCAATATGTATCCGATCAAGAAATAAAGTACCATTTAGTAATCAGCGAACTTAAAAGCGACTTTCCTCATTAAAAACATTGCTGAAAAGTCGTTTTCTAATTTTTCGATTTTTTTCCAAGGGGATCCCCTGCAAAATTGTGGGTTTTCCTAATTTTCGCACTTTTGCTGCTTCTGATGGCCATATCTCTGCCAATTTGTATCCAATCAAGAAATAAAGTACCTTTTAGTAATCAGCGAACCCGAAAGCGACTTTCCTCATTCAAAACATTGCTGAAATGTCGTTTTCTAATTTTTCGATTTATTTCCAAGGGGATCCCCTGCAAAATTGTGGGTTTTCCTAATTTTCGCACTTTTGCTCCTTCTGATGGCCACATCTCTGCCAATTTGTATCCGATCAGGAAATAAAGTACCATTTAGTAATCAGCGAACTTAAAAGCGACTTTCCTCATTCAAAACATTGCTGAAAAGTCGTTTTCTAATTTTTCGATTTTTTTTCCAAGGGGATCCCCTGCAAAATTGTGGGTTTTCCTAATTTTCGCACTTTTGCTGCTTCTGATGGCCACATCTCTGCCAATTTGTATCCGATCAAGAAATAAAGTACCATTTAGTAATCAGCGAACTTAAAAGCGACTTTCCTCATTCAAAACATTGCTGAAAAGTCGTTTTCTAATTTTTCGATTTTTTCCAAGGGGATCCCCTGCAAAATTGTGGGTTTTCCTAATTTTCGCACTTTTGCTGCTTCTGATGGCCACATCTCTGCCAATTTGTATCCGATCAGGAAATAAAGTACCATTTAGTAATCAGCGAACTTAAAAGCGACTTTCCTCATTCAAAACATTGCTGAAAAGTCGTTTTCTAATTTTTCGATTTTTTTCCAAGGGGATCCCCTGCAAAATTGTGGGTTTTCCTAATTTTCGCACTTTTGCTGCTTCTGATGGCCACATCTCTGCCAATTTGTATCCGATCAGGAAATAAAGTACCATTTAGTAATCAGCAAACCCGAAAGCAACTTTCCTTATTCAAAACATTGCTGAAAAGTCGTTTTCTAATTTTTCGATTTTTTCCAAGGGGATCCCCTGCAAAATTGTGGGTTTTCCTAATTTTCGCACTTTTGCTGCTTCTGATGGCCACATCTCTGCCAATTTGTATCCGATCAAGAAATAAAGTACCATTTAGTAATCAGCGAACTTAAAAGCGACTTTTCTCATTCAAAACATTGCTGAAAAGTCGTTTTCTAATTTTTCGATTTTTTTCCAAGGGGATCCCCTGCAAAATTGTGGGTTTTCCTAATTTTCGCACTTTTGCTGCTTCTGATGGCCACATCTCTGCCAATTTGTATCCGATCAGGAAATAAAGTACCATTTAAAAATCAGCGAACTTAAAAGCGACTTTCCTCATTCAAAACATTGCTGAAAAGTCGTTTTCTAATTTTTCGATTTTTTTCCAAGGGGATCCCCTGCAAAATTGTGGGTTTTCCTAATTTTCGCACTTTTGCTGCTTCTGATGGCCATAGCTCTGCCAATTTGTATCCGATCAGGAAATAAAGTACCATTTAGTAATCAGCGAACTTAAAAGCGACTTTCCTCATTCAAAACATTGCTGAAAAGTCGTTTTCTAATTTTTCGATTTTTTTCCAAGGGGATCCCCTGCAAAATTGTGGGTTTTCCTAATTTTCGCACTTTTGCTGCTTCTGATGGCCATATCTCTGCCAATTTGTATCCAATCAAGAAATAAAGTACCTTTTAGTAATCAGCGAACCCGAAAGCGACTTTCCTCATTCAAAACATTGCTGAAATGTCGTTTTCTAATTTTTCGATTTATTTCCAAGGGGATCCCCTGCAAAATTGTGGGTTTTCCTAATTTTCGCACTTTTGCTGCTTCTGATGGCCATATCTCTGCCAATCAAGAAATAAAGTACCTTTTAGTAATCAGCGAACCCGAAAGCGACTTTCCTCATTCAAAACATTGCTGAAATGTCGTTTTCTAATTTTTCGATTTATTTCCAAGGGGATCCCCTGCAAAATTGTGGGTTTTCCTAATTTTCGCACTTTTGCTCCTTCTGATGGCCACATCTCTGCCAATTTGTATCCGATCAGGAAATAAAGTACCATTTAGTAATCAGCGAACTTAAAAGCGACTTTCCTCATTCAAAACATTGCTGAAAAGTCGTTTTCTAATTTTTCGATTTTTTTCCAAGGGGATCCCCTGCAAAATTGTGGATTTCCTAATTTTCGCACTTTTGCTGCTTCTGATGGCCATATCTCTGCCAATTTGTATCCAATCAAGAAATAAAGTACCTTTTAGTAATCAGCGAACCCGAAAGCGACTTTCCTCATTCAAAACATTGCTGAAATGTCGTTTTCTAATTTTTCGATTTATTTCCAAGGGGATCCCCTGCAAAATTGTGGGTTTTCCTAATTTTCGCACTTTTGCTCCTTCTGATGGCCACATCTCTGCCAATTTGTATCCGATCAGGAAATAAAGTACCATTTAGTAATCAGCGAACTTAAAAGCGACTTTCCTCATTCAAAACATTGCTGAAAAGTCGTTTTCTAATTTTTCGATTTTTTTCCAAGGGGATCCCCTGCAAAATTGTGGGTTTTCCTAATTTTCGCACTTTTGCTCCTTCTGATGGCCACATCTCTGCCAATTTGTATCCGATCAAGAAATAAAGTACCATTTAGTAATCAGCAAACCCGAAAGCAACTTTCCTTATTCAAAACATTGCTGAAAAGTCGTTTTCTAATTTTTCGATTTTTTTCCAAGGGGATCCCCTGCAAAATTGTGGGTTTTCCTAATTTTCGCACTTTTGCTCCTTCTGATGGCCACATCTCTGCCAATTTGTATCCGATCAGGAAATAAAGTACCATTTAGTAATCAGCGAACTTAAAAGCGACTTTCCTCATTCAAAACATTGCTGAAAAGTCGTTTTCTAATTTTTCGATTTTTTTCCAAGGGGATCCCCTGCAAAATTGTGGGTTTTCCTAATTTTCGCACTTTTGCTGCTTCTGATGGCCACATCTCTGCCAATTTGTATCCGATCAGGAAATAAAGTACCATTTAGTAATCAGCGAACTTAAAAGCGACTTTCCTCATTCAAAACATTGCTGAAAAGTCGTTTTCTAATTTTTCGATTTTTTTCCAAGGGGATCCCCTGCAAAATTGTGGGTTTTCCTAATTTTCGCACTTTTGCTCCTTCTGATGGCCACATCTCTGCCAATTTGTATCCGATCAAGAAATAAAGTACCATTTAGTAATCAGCAAACCCGAAAGCAACTTTCCTTATTCAAAACATTGCTGAAAAGTCGTTTTCTAATTTTTCGATTTTTTTCCAAGGGGATCCCCTGCAAAATTGTGGGTTTTCCTAATTTTCGCACTTTTGCTCCTTCTGATGGCCACATCTCTGCCAATTTGTATCCGATCAGGAAATAAAGTACCATTTAGTAATCAGCGAACTTAAAAGCGACTTTCCTCATTCAAAACATTGCTGAAAAGTCGTTTTCTAATTTTTCAATTTTTTTCCAAGGGGATCCCCTGCAAAATTGTGGGTTTTCCTAATTTTCGCACTTTTGCTGCTTCTGATGGCCACATCTCTGCCAATTTGTATCCGATCAAGAAATAAAGTACCATTTAGTAATCAGCGAACCCAAAAGCGACTTTCCTTATTCAAAAAATTGCTGAAAAGTCGTTTTCTAATTTTTCGATTTTTTTCCAAGGGGATCCCCTGCAAAATTGTGGGTTTTCCTAATTTTCGCACTTTTGCTCCTTCTGATGGCCACATCTCTGCCAATTTGTATCCGATCAGGAAATAAAGTACCATTTAGTAATCAGCAAACCCGAAAGCAACTTTCCTTATTCAAAACATTGCTGAAAAGTCGTTTTATAATTTTTCGATTTTTTTCCAAGGGGATCCCCTGCAAAATTGTGGGTTTTCCTAATTTTCGCACTTTTGCTCCTTCTGATGGCCACATCTCTGCCAATTTGTATCCGATCAGAAAATAAAGTACCATTTAGTAATCAGCGAACCCAAAAGCGACTTTCCTCATTCAAAACATTGCTGAAAAGTCGTTTTCTAATTTTTCGATTTTTTTCCAAGGGGATTTTGCACCCTGCAAAATTGTGGGTTTTCCTAATTTTTGCACTTTTGCTCCTTCTGATGGCCACATCTCTGCCAATTTGTATCCGATCAGGAAATAAAGTACCATTTAGTAATCAGCGAACTTAAAAGCGACTTTCCTTATTCAAAACATTGCTGAAAAGTCGTTTTCTAATTTTTCGATTTTTTTCCAAGGGGATCCCCTGCAAAATTGTGGGTTTTCCTAATTTTCGCACTTTTGCTGCTTCTGATGGCCATATCTCTGCCAATTTGTATCCGATCAAGAAATAAAGTACCTTTTAGTAATCAGCGAACCCGAAAGCGACTTTCCTCATTCAAAACATTGCTGAAATGTCGTTTTCTAATTTTTCGATTTATTTCCAAGGGGATCCCCTGCAATATTGTGGGTTTTCCTAATTTTCGCACTTTTGCTCCTTCTGATGGCCACATCTCTGCCAATTTGTATCCGATCAGGAAATAAAGTACCATTTAGTAATCAGCGAACTTAAAAGCGACTTTCCTCATTCAAAACATTGCTGAAAAGTCGTTTTCTAATTTTTCGATTTTTTTCCAAGGGGATCCCCTGCAATATTGTGGGTTTTCCTAATTTTCGCACTTTTGCTCCTTCTGATGGCCACATCTCTGCCAATTTGTATCCGATCAGGAAATAAAGTACCATTTAGTAATCAGCGAACTTAAAAGCGACTTTCCTCATTCAAAACATTGCTGAAAAGTCGTTTTCTAATTTTTCGATTTTTTTCCAAGGGGATCCCCTGCAAAATTGTGGGTTTTCCTAATTTTCGCACTTTTGCTCCTTCTGATGGCCACATCTCTGCCAATTTGTATCCGATCAGGAAATAAAGTACCATTTAGTAATCAGCGAACCCAAAAGCGACTTTCCTCATTCAAAACATTGCTGAAAAGTCATTTTCTAATTTTTCGATTTTTTTCCAAGGGGATTTTGCACCCTGCAAAATTGTGGGTTTTCCTAATTTTCGCACTTTTGCTCCTTCTGATGGCCACATCTCTGCCAATTTGTATCCGATCAGGAAATAAAGTACCATTTAGTAATCAGCGAACTTAAAAGCGACTTTCCTCATTCAAAACATTGCTGAAAAGTCGTTTTCTAATTTTTCGATTTTTTTCCAAGGGGATCCCCTGCAAAATTGTGGGTTTTCCTAATTTTCGCACTTTTGCTCCTTCTGATGGCCACATCTCTGCCAATTTGTATCCGATCAGGAAATAAAGTACCATTTAGTAATCAGCGAACCCAAAAGCGACTTTCCTCATTCAAAACATTGCTGAAAAGTCATTTTCTAATTTTTCGATTTTTTTCCAAGGGGATTTTGCACCCTGCAAAATTGTGGGTTTTCCTAATTTTCGCACTTTTGCTCCTTCTGATGGCCACATCTCTGCCAATTTGTATCCGATCAGGAAATAAAGTACCATTTAGTAATCAGCGAACTTAAAAGCGACTTTCCTCATTCAAAAAATTGCTGAAAAGTCGTTTTCTAATTTTTCGATTTTTTTCCAAGGGGATCCCCTGCAAAATTGTGGGTTTTCCTAATTTTCGCACTTTTGCTCCTTCTGATGGCCACATCTCTGCCAATTTGTATCCGATCAGGAAATAAAGTACCATTTAGTAATCAGCAAACACGAAAGCAACTTTCCTTATTCAAAACATTGCTGAAAAGTCGTTTTCTAATTTTTCGATTTTTTTCCAAGGGGATCCCCTGCAAAATTGTGGGTTTTACTAATTTTCGCACTTTTGCTCCTTCTGATGGCCACATCTCTGCCAATTTGTATCCGATCAGGAAATAAAGTACCATTTAGTAATCAGCGAACCCAAAAGCGACTTTCCTCATTCAAAACATTGCTGAAAAGTCGTTTTCTAATTTTTCGATTTTTTTCCAAGGGGATCCCCTGCAAAATTGTGGGTTTTCCTAATTTTCGCACTTTTGCTCCTTCTGATGGCCACATCTCTGCCAATTTGTATCCGATCAAGAAATAAAGTACCATTTAGTAATCAGCGAACCCAAAAGCGACTTTCCTCATTCAAAAAATTGCTGAAAAGTCGTTTTCTAATTTTTCGATTTTTTTCCAAGGGGATCCCCTGCAAAATTGTGGGTTTTCCTAATTTTCGCACTTTTGCTCCTTCTGATGGCCACATCTCTGCCAATTTGTATCCGATCAAGAAATAAAGTACCAATTAGTAATCAGCGAACCCAAAAGCGACTTTCCTCATTCAAAAAATTGCTGAAAAGTCGTTTTCTAATTTTTCGATTTTTTTCCAAGGGGATCCCCTGCAAAATTGTGGGTTTTCCTAATTTTCGCACTTTTGCTCCTTCTGATGGTCACATCTCTGCCAATTTGTATCCGATCAAGAAATAAAGTACCATTTAGTAATCAGCGAACCCAAAAGCGACTTTCCTCATTCAAAACATTGCTGAAAAGTCGTTTTCTAATTTTTCGATTTTTTTCCAAGGGGATCCCCTGCAAAATTGTGGGTTTTCCTAATTTTCGCACTTTTGCTCCTTCTGATGGCCACATCTCTGCCAATTTGTATCCGATCAGGAAATAAAGTACCATTTAGTAATCAGCGAACTTAAAAGCGACTTTCCTCATTCAAAACATTGCTGAAAAGTCATTTTCTAATTTTTCGATTTTTTTCCAAGGGGATTTTGCACCCTGCAAAATTGTGGGTTTTCCTAATTTTCGCACTTTTGCTCCTTCTGATGGCCACATCTCTGCCAATTTGTATCCGATCAGGAAATAAAGTACCATTTAGTAATCAGCAAACACGAAAGCAACTTTCCTTATTCAAAACATTGCTGAAAAGTCGTTTTCTAATTTTTCGATTTTTTTCCAAGGGGATCCCCTGCAAAATTGTGGGTTTTCCTAATTTTCGCACTTTTGCTCCTTCTGATGGCCACATCTCTGCCAATTTGTATCCGATCAGGAAATAAAGTACCATTTAGTAATCAGCGAACCCAAAAGCGACTTTCCTCATTCAAAACATTGCTGAAAAGTCGTTTTCTAATTTTTCGATTTTTTTCCAAGGGGATCCCCTGCAAAATTGTGGGTTTTCCTAATTTTCGCACTTTTGCTCCTTCTGATGGCCACATCTCTGCCAATTTGTATCCGATCAGGAAATAAAGTACCATTTAGTAATCAGCAAACACGAAAGCAACTTTCCTTATTCAAAACATTGCTGAAAAGTCGTTTTCTAATTTTTCGATTTTTTTCCAAGGGGATTTTGCACCCTGCAAAATTGTGGGTTTTCCTAATTTTCGCACTTTTGCTCCTTCTGATGGCCACATCTCTGCCAATTTGTATCCGATCAGGAAATAAAGTACCATTTAGTAATCAGCAAACACGAAAGCAACTTTCCTTATTCAAAACATTGCTGAAAAGTCGTTTTCTAATTTTTCGATTTTTTTCCAAGGGGATCCCCTGCAAAATTGTGGGTTTTCCTAATTTTCGCACTTTTGCTCCTTCTGATGGCCACATCTCTGCCAATTTGTATCCGATCAGGAAATAAAGTACCATTTAGTAATCAGCGAACCCAAAAGCGACTTTCCTCATTCAAAACATTGCTGAAAAGTCGTTTTCTAATTTTTCGATTTTTTTCCAAGGGGATCCCCTGCAAAATTGTGGGTTTTCCTAATTTTCGCACTTTTGCTCCTTCTGATGGCCACATCTCTGCCAATTTGTATCCGATCAGGAAATAAAGTACCATTTAGTAATCAGCGAACTTAAAAGCGACTTTCCTCATTCAAAACATTGCTGAAAAGTCGTTTTCTAATTTTTCGATTTTTTTCCAAGGGGATCCCCTGCAAAATTGTGGGTTTTCCTAATTTTCGCACTTTTGCTCCTTCTGATGGCCACATCTCTGCCAATTTGTATCCGATCAGGAAATAAAGTACCATTTAGTAATCAGCAAACACGAAAGCAACTTTCCTTATTCAAAACATTGCTGAAAAGTCGTTTTCTAATTTTTCGATTTTTTTCCAAGGGGATCCCCTGCAAAATTGTGGGTTTTCCTAATTTTCGCACTTTTGCTCCTTCTGATGGCCACATCTCTGCCAATTTGTATCCGATCAGGAAATAAAGTACCATTTAGTAATCAGCGAACCCAAAAGCGACTTTCCTCATTCAAAACATTGCTGAAAAGTCGTTTTCTAATTTTTCGATTTTTTTCCAAGGGGATCCCCTGCAAAATTGTGGGTTTTCCTAATTTTCGCACTTTTGCTCCTTCTGATGGCCACATCTCTGCCAATTTGTATCCGATCAGGAAATAAAGTACCATTTAGTAATCAGCAAACCCAAAAGCGACTTTCCTCATTCAAAACATTGCTGAAAAGTCGTTTTCTAATTTTTCGATTTTTTTCCAAGGGGATCCCCTGCAAAATTGTGGGTTTTCCTAATTTTCGCACTTTTGCTCCTTCTGATGGCCACATCTCTGCCAATTTGTATCCGATCAGGAAATAAAGTACCATTTAGTAATCAGCGAACTTAAAAGCGACTTTCCTCATT
Source organism: Drosophila parabipectinata (assembly GCA_018153455.1). NCBI lineage: Eukaryota > Metazoa > Arthropoda > Insecta > Diptera > Drosophilidae > Drosophila > Drosophila parabipectinata. The sequence continues at coordinate 6,255,317 of JAECYA010000055.1, forward strand.
CAAAACATTGCTGAAAAGTCGTTTTCTAATTTTTCGATTTTTTTCCAAGGGGATCCCCTGCAAAATTGTGGGTTTTCCTAATTTTCGCACTTTTGCTCCTTCTGATGGCCACATCTCTGCCAATTTGTATCCGATCAAGAAATAAAGTACCATTTAGTAATCAGCGAACCCAAAAGCGACTTTCCTCATTCAAAACATTGCTGAAAAGTCGTTTTCTAATTTTTCGATTTTTTTCCAAGGGGATCCCCTGCAAAATTGTGGGTTTTCCTAATTTTCGCACTTTTGCTCCTTCTGATGGCCACATCTCTGCCAATTTGTATCCGATCAGGAAATAAAGTACCATTTAGTAATCAGCGAACCCAAAAGCGACTTTCCTCATTCAAAACATTGCTGAAAAGTCGTTTTCTAATTTTTCGATTTTTTTCCAAGGGGATCCCCTGCAAAATTGTGGGTTTTCCTAATTTTCGCACTTTTGCTCCTTCTGATGGCCACATCTCTGCCAATTTGTATCCGATCAGGAAATAAAGTACCATTTAGTAATCAGCGAACTTAAAAGCGACTTTCCTCATTCAAAACATTGCTGAAAAGTCGTTTTCTAATTTTTCGATTTTTTTCCAAGGGGATCCCCTGCAAAATTGTGGGTTTTCCTAATTTTCGCACTTTTGCTCCTTCTGATGGCCACATCTCTGCCAATTTGTATCCGATCAGGAAATAAAGTACCATTTAGTAATCAGCAAACACGAAAGCAACTTTCCTTATTCAAAACATTGCTGAAAAGTCGTTTTCTAATTTTTCGATTTTTTTCCAAGGGGATCCCCTGCAAAATTGTGGGTTTTCCTAATTTTCGCACTTTTGCTCCTTCTGATGGCCACATCTCTGCCAATTTGTATCCGATCAGGAAATAAAGTACCATTTAGTAATCAGCGAACCCAAAAGCGACTTTCCTCATTCAAAACATTGCTGAAAAGTCGTTTTCTAATTTTTCGATTTTTTTCCAAGGGGATCCCCTGCAAAATTGTGGGTTTTCCTAATTTTCGCACTTTTGCTCCTTCTGATGGCCACATCTCTGCCAATTTGTATCCGATCAGGAAATAAAGTACCATTTAGTAATCAGCGAACTTAAAAGCGACTTTCCTCATTCAAAACATTGCTGAAAAGTCGTTTTCTAATTTTTCGATTTTTTTCCAAGGGGATCCCCTGCAAAATTGTGGGTTTTCCTAATTTTCGCACTTTTGCTCCTTCTGATGGCCACATCTCTGCCAATTTGTATCCGATCAAGAAATAAAGTACCATTTAGTAATCAGCGAACCCAAAAGCGACTTTCCTCATTCAAAAAATTGCTGAAAAGTCGTTTTCTAATTTTTCGATTTTTTTCCAAGGGGATCCCCTGCAAAATTGTGGGTTTTCCTAATTTTCGCACTTTTGCTCCTTCTGATGGCCACATCTCTGCCAATTTGTATCCGATCAAGAAATAAAGTACCAATTAGTAATCAGCGAACCCAAAAGCGACTTTCCTCATTCAAAAAATTGCTGAAAAGTCGTTTTCTAATTTTTCGATTTTTTTCCAAGGGGATCCCCTGCAAAATTGTGGGTTTTCCTAATTTTCGCACTTTTGCTCCTTCTGATGGCCACATCTCTGCCAATTTGTATCCGATCAAGAAATAAAGTACCATTTAGTAATCAGCAAACACGAAAGCAACTTTCCTTATTCAAAACATTGCTGAAAAGTCGTTTTCTAATTTTTCGATTTTTTTCCAAGGGGATCCCCTGCAAAATTGTGGGTTTTCCTAATTTTCGCACTTTTGCTCCTTCTGATGGCCACATCTCTGCCAATTTGTATCCGATCAGGAAATAAAGTACCATTTAGTAATCAGCGAACTTAAAAGCGACTTTCCTCATTCAAAACATTGCTGAAAAGTCGTTTTCTAATTTTTCGATTTTTTTCCAAGGGGATCCCCTGCAAAATTGTGGGTTTTCCTAATTTTCGCACTTTTGCTCCTTCTGATGGCCACATCTCTGCCAATTTGTATCCGATCAAGAAATAAAGTACCATTTAGTAATCAGCGAACCCAAAAGCGACTTTCCTCATTCAAAAAATTGCTGAAAAGTCGTTTTCTAATTTTTCGATTTTTTTCCAAGGGGATCCCCTGCAAAATTGTGGGTTTTCCTAATTTTCGCACTTTTGCTCCTTCTGATGGCCACATCTCTGCCAATTTGTATCCGATCAAGAAATAAAGTACCAATTAGTAATCAGCGAACCCAAAAGCGACTTTCCTCATTCAAAAAATTGCTGAAAAGTCGTTTTCTAATTTTTCGATTTTTTTCCAAGGGGATCCCCTGCAAAATTGTGGGTTTTCCTAATTTTCGCACTTTTGCTCCTTCTGATGGCCACATCTCTGCCAATTTGTATCCGATCAAGAAATAAAGTACCATTTAGTAATCAGCAAACACGAAAGCAACTTTCCTTATTCAAAACATTGCTGAAAAGTCGTTTTCTAATTTTTCGATTTTTTCCAAGGGGATCCCCTGCAAAATTGTGGGTTTTCCTAATTTTCGCACTTTTGCTCCTTCTGATGGCCACATCTCTGCCAATTTGTATCCGATCAGGAAATAAAGTACCATTTAGTAATCAGCGAACCCAAAAGCGACTTTCCTCATTCAAAACATTGCTGAAAAGTCGTTTTCTAATTTTTCGATTTTTTTCCAAGGGGATCCCCTGCAAAATTGTGGGTTTTCCTAATTTTCGCACTTTTGCTCCTTCTGATGGCCACATCTCTGCCAATTTGTATCCGATCAGGAAATAAAGTACCATTTAGTAATCAGCGAACTTAAAAGCGACTTTCCTCATTCAAAACATTGCTGAAAAGTCGTTTTCTAATTTTTCGATTTTTTTCCAAGGGGATCCCCTGCAAAATTGTGGGTTTTCCTAATTTTCGCACTTTTGCTCCTTCTGATGGCCACATCTCTGCCAATTTGTATCCGATCAAGAAATAAAGTACCATTTAGTAATCAGCGAACCCGAAAGCGACTTTCCTCATTCAAAAAATTGCTGAAAAGTCGTTTTCTAATTTTTCGATTTTTTTCCAAGGGGATCCCCTGCAAAATTGTGGGTTTTCCTAATTTTCGCACTTTTGCTCCTTCTGATGGCCACATCTCTGCCAATTTGTATCCGATCAGGAAATAAAGTACCATTTAGTAATCAGCGAACCCAAAAGCGACTTTCCTCATTCAAAACATTGCTGAAAAGTCGTTTTCTAATTTTTCGATTTTTTTCCAAGGGGATCCCCTGCAAAATTGTGGGTTTTCCTAATTTTCGCACTTTTGCTCCTTCTGATGGCCACATCTCTGCCAATTTGTATCCGATCAAGAAATAAAGTACCATTTAGTAATCAGCGAACCCAAAAGCGACTTTCCTCATTCAAAAAATTGCTGAAAAGTCGTTTTCTAATTTTTCGATTTTTTTCCAAGGGGATCCCCTGCAAAATTGTGGGTTTTCCTAATTTTCGCACTTTTGCTCCTTCTGATGGCCACATCTCTGCCAATTTGTATCCGATCAAGAAATAAAGTACCAATTAGTAATCAGCGAACCCAAAAGCGACTTTCCTCATTCAAAAAATTGCTGAAAAGTCGTTTTCTAATTTTTCGATTTTTTTCCAAGGGGATCCCCTGCAAAATTGTGGGTTTTCCTAATTTTCGCACTTTTGCTCCTTCTGATGGCCACATCTCTGCCAATTTGTATCCGATCAGGAAATAAAGTACCATTTAGTAATCAGCAAACACGAAAGCAACTTTCCTTATTCAAAACATTGCTGAAAAGTCGTTTTCTAATTTTTCGATTTTTTTCCAAGGGGATCCCCTGCAAAATTGTGGGTTTTCCTAATTTTCGCACTTTTGCTCCTTCTGATGGCCACATCTCTGCCAATTTGTATCCGATCAGGAAATAAAGTACCATTTAGTAATCAGCGAACCCAAAAGCGACTTTCCTCATTCAAAACATTGCTGAAAAGTCGTTTTCTAATTTTTCGATTTTTTTCCAAGGGGATCCCCTGCAAAATTGTGGGTTTTCCTAATTTTCGCACTTTTGCTCCTTCTGATGGCCACATCTCTGCCAATTTGTATCCGATCAGGAAATAAAGTACCATTTAGTAATCAGCGAACTTAAAAGCGACTTTCCTCATTCAAAACATTGCTGAAAAGTCGTTTTCTAATTTTTCGATTTTTTTCCAAGGGGATCCCCTGCAAAATTGTGGGTTTTCCTAATTTTCGCACTTTTGCTCCTTCTGATGGCCACATCTCTGCCAATTTGTATCCGATCAAGAAATAAAGTACCATTTAGTAATCAGCGAACCCAAAAGCGACTTTCCTCATTCAAAACATTGCTGAAAAGTCGTTTTCTAATTTTTCGATTTTTTTCCAAGGGGATCCCCTGCAAAATTGTGGGTTTTCCTAATTTTCGCACTTTTGCTCCTTCTGATGGCCACATCTCTGCCAATTTGTATCCGATCAGGAAATAAAGTACCATTTAGTAATCAGCGAACCCAAAAGCGACTTTCCTCATTCAAAACATTGCTGAAAAGTCGTTTTCTAATTTTTCGATTTTTTTCCAAGGGGATCCCCTGCAAAATTGTGGGTTTTCCTAATTTTCGCACTTTTGCTCCTTCTGATGGCCACATCTCTGCCAATTTGTATCCGATCAGGAAATAAAGTACCATTTAGTAATCAGCGAACTTAAAAGCGACTTTCCTCATTCAAAACATTGCTGAAAAGTCGTTTTCTAATTTTTCGATTTTTTTCCAAGGGGATCCCCTGCAAAATTGTGGGTTTTCCTAATTTTCGCACTTTTGCTCCTTCTGATGGCCACATCTCTGCCAATTTGTATCCGATCAAGAAATAAAGTACCATTTAGTAATCAGCAAACACGAAAGCAACTTTCCTTATTCAAAACATTGCTGAAAAGTCGTTTTCTAATTTTTCGATTTTTTCCAAGGGGATCCCCTGCAAAATTGTGGGTTTTCCTAATTTTCGCACTTTTGCTCCTTCTGATGGCCACATCTCTGCCAATTTGTATCCGATCAAGAAATAAAGTACCAATTAGTAATCAGCGAACCCAAAAGCGACTTTCCTCATTCAAAAAATTGCTGAAAAGTCGTTTTCTAATTTTTCGATTTTTTTCCAAGGAGATCCCCTGCAAAATTGTGGGTTTTCCTAATTTTCGCACTTTTGCTCCTTCTGATGGCCACATCTCTGCCAATTTGTATCCGATCAAGAAATAAAATACCATTTAGTAATCAGCAAACCCGAAAGCAACTTTCCTTATTCAAAACATTGCTGAAAAGTCGTTTTCTAATTTTTCGATTTTTTTCCAAGGGGATCCCCTGCAAAATTGTGGGTTTTCCTAATTTTCGCACTTTTGCTCCTTCTGATGGCCACATCTCTGCCAATTTGTATCCGATCAGGAAATAAAGTACCATTTAGTAATCAGCGAACCCAAAAGCAAAAAAGCGACATTGCTGAAATGTCGTTTTCTAATTTTTCGATTTTTTTCCAAGGGGATCCCCTGCAAAATTGTGGGTTTTCCTAATTTTCGCACTTTTGCTCCTTCTGATGGCCACATCTCTGCCAATTTGTATCCGATCAGGAAATAAAGTACCATTTAGTAATCAGCAAACACAGAAGCGACTTTATGGGGCTGATCACACTGGGTACAGGCCTTGGAAGTGAACTGCGGCCTACAAGGATATGAAAAATCTCCGCAGAATCTTCCTCCGCCGGATCAAATCTTCAACTGGACCTCGTCGACCGTTCCGGGACTGTTCATGCCAAGGATACGTCAGGACAGCCACTCCGCATTCCACCGCAGATGCCCTTCGCAGCCGGATGTTCTTCTGACCAGCCTGTCCGATTCTACGAAGTTTCTAGTATATATCTTAAGGTCTTTGTATATATTATTTATTATATCTTTTATTGTAGTTATATGTATTTATAGGTCGTTAATCCTAAATAGCCTTAATCGAAATATAAATGATTTAAAAAATACATCCTGCGTGTCTTACTGGAGGGGTGGGTGATTTATTGACAGGTACAATATGGTCTTAACGTGGATCAGGAAATAGAGTTCCGTTCTGTAATCAAAAACCAAGTACCGAGTTTCCGCACTCATATCCTGGTCTCAGTATTCTTTTGAAATTTTTTGACAAGAATAATAAATAAACACAAACAATAAGTAATCAGTATAGCCATGATATAGAATTCTACTCATGGTTGTATCATTCTACTCATACCTTTCACAAAGTTTTGCTGTCATTGTCATTTAGGTTCGGAAATATACAGATTATTAAAATAAAATTGAATTGAGCTAAATTATTCATATGCATAATTTTGCCTCTGATCAGGAAATAAAGTACCATTTAGTAATCAGCGAACTTAAAAGCGACTTTCCTCATTTAAAACATTGCTGAAAAGTCGTTTTCTAATTTTTCGAATTTTTTCCAAGGGGATCCCCTGCAAAATTGTGGGTTTTCCTAATTTTCGCACTTTTGCTCCTTCTGATGGCCACATCTCTGCCAATTTGTATCCGATCAGGAAATAAAGTTTCATTTAGTAATCAGCGAACTTAAAAGCGACTTTCCTCATTCAAAACATTGCTGAAAAGTCGTTTTCTAATTTTTCGAATTTTTTCCAAGGGGATCCCCTGCAAAATTGTGGGTTTTCCTAATTTTCGCACTTTTGCTCCTTCTGATGGCCACATCTCTGCCAATTTGTATCTGATCAGGAAATAAAGTACCATTTAGTAATCAGCAAACCCGAAAGCAACTTTCCTTATTCAAAACATTGCTGAAAAGTCGTTTTCTAATTTTTCGATTTTTTTCCAAGGGGATCCCCTGCAAAATTGTGGGTTTTCCTAATTTTCGCACTTTTGCTCCTTCTGATGGCCACATCTCTGCCAATTTGTATCCGATCAGGAAATAAAGTACCATTTAGTAATCAGCGAACTTAAAAGCGACTTTCCTCATTCAAAACATTGCTGAAAAGTCGTTTTCTAATTTTTCGATTTTTTTCCAAGGGGATCCCCTGCAAAATTGTGGGTTTTCCTAATTTTCGCACTTTTGCTCCTTCTGATGGCCACATCTCTGCCAATTTGTATCCCATCAGGAAATAAAGTACCATTTAGTAATCAGCGAACTTAAAAGCGACTTTCCTCATTCAAAACATTGCTGAAAAGTCGTTTTCTAATTTTTCGAATTTTTTCCAAGGGGATCCCCTGCAAAATTGTGGGTTTTCCTAATTTTCGCACTTTTGCTCCTTCTGATGGCCACATCTCTGCCAATTTGTATCCGATCAAGAAATAAAGTACCATTTAGTAATCAGCGAACCCAAAAGCGACTTTCCTCATTCAAAAAATTGCTGAAAAGTCGTTTTCTAATTTTTCGATTTTTTTCCAAGGGGATCCCCTGCAAAATTGTGGGTTTTCCTAATTTTCGCACTTTTGCTCCTTCTGATGGCCACATCTCTGCCAATTTGTATCCGATCAGGAAATAAAGTACCATTTAGTAATCAGCGAACTTAAAAGCGACTTTCCTCATTCAAAACATTGCTGAAAAGTCGTTTTCTAATTTTTCGATTTTTTTCCAAGGGGATCCCCTGCAAAATTGTGGGTTTTCCTAATTTTCGCACTTTTGCTCCTTCTGATGGCCGCATCTCTGCCAATTTGTATCCGATCAAGAAATAAAGTACCATTTAGTAATCAGCGAACCCAAAAGCGACTTTCCTCATTCAAAAAATTGCTGAAAAGTCGTTTTCTAATTTTTCGATTTTTTTCCAAGGGGATCCCCTGCAAAATTGTGGGTTTTCCTAATTTTCGCACTTTTGCTCCTTCTGATGGCCACATCTCTGCCAATTTGTATCCGATCAGGAAATAAAGTACCATTTAGTAATCAGCGAACGCAAAAGCGACTTTCCTCATTCAAAACATTGCTGAAAAGTCGTTTTCTAATTTTTCGATTTTTTTCCAAGGGGATCCCCTGCAAAATTGTGGGTTTTCCTAATTTTCGCACTTTTGCTCCTTCTGATGGCCACATCTCTGCCAATTTGTATCCGATCAGGAAATAAAGTACCATTTAGTAATCAGCGAACTTAAAAGCGACTTTCCTCATTCAAAACATTGCTGAAAAGTCGTTTTCTAATTTTTCGAATTTTTTCCAAGGGGATCCCCTGCAAAATTGTGGGTTTTCCTAATTTTCGCACTTTTGCTCCTTCTGATGGCCACATCTCTGCCAATTTGTATCTGATCAGGAAATAAAGTACCATTTAGTAATCAGCAAACCCGAAAGCAACTTTCCTTATTCAAAACATTGCTGAAAAGTCGTTTTCTAATTTTTCGATTTTTTTCCAAGGGGATCCCCTGCAAAATTGTGGGTTTTCCTAATTTTCGCACTTTTGCTCCTTCTGATGGCCACATCTCTGCCAATTTGTATCCGATCAGGAAATAAAGTACCATTTAGTAATCAGCGAACTTAAAAGCGACTTTCCTCATTCAAAACATTGCTGAAAAGTCGTTTTCTAATTTTTCGATTTTTTTCCAAGGGGATCCCCTGCAAAATTGTGGGTTTTCCTAATTTTCGCACTTTTGCTCCTTCTGATGGCCACATCTCTGCCAATTTGTATCTGATCAGGAAATAAAGTACCATTTAGTAATCAGCAAACCCGAAAGCGACTTTCCTCATTCAAAAAATTGCTGAAAAGTCGTTTTCTAATTTTTCGATTTTTTTCCAAGGGGATCCCCTGCAAAATTGTGGGTTTTCCTAATTTTCGCACTTTTGCTCCTTCTGATGGCCACATCTCTGCCAATTTGTATCCCATCAGGAAATAAAGTACCATTTAGTAATCAGCGAACTTAAAAGCGACTTTCCTCATTCAAAACATTGCTGAAAAGTCGTTTTCTAATTTTTCGAATTTTTTCCAAGGGGATCCCCTGCAAAATTGTGGGTTTTCCTAATTTTCGCACTTTTGCTCCTTCTGATGGCCACATCTCTGCCAATTTGTACCCGATCAAGAAATAAAGTACCATTTAGTAATCAGCGAACCCAAAAGCGACTTTCCTCATTCAAAAAATTGCTGAAAAGTCGTTTTCTAATTTTTCGATTTTTTTCCAAGGGGATCCCCTGCAAAATTGTGGGTTTTCCTAATTTTCGCACTTTTGCTCCTTCTGATGGCCACATCTCTGCCAATTTGTATCCGATCAGGAAATAAAGTACCATTTAGTAATCAGCGAACCCAAAAGCGACTTTCCTCATTCAAAAAATTGCTGAAAAGTCGTTTTCTAATTTTTCGATTTTTTTCCAAGGGGATCCCCTGCAAAATTGTGGGTTTTCCTAATTTTCGCACTTTTGCTCCTTCTGATGGCCACATCTCTGCCAATTTGTATCCGATCAAGAAATAAAGTACCATTTAGTAATCAGCGAACCCAAAAGCGACTTTCCTCATTCAAAAAATTGCTGAAAAGTCGTTTTCTAATTTTTCGATTTTTTTCCAAGGGGATCCCCTGCAAAATTGTGGGTTTTCCTAATTTTCGCACTTCTGCTCCTTCTGATGGCCACATCTCTGCCAATTTGTATCCGATCAGGAAATAAAGTACCATTTAGTAATCAGCGAACCCAAAAGCGACTTTCCTCATTCAAAACATTGCTGAAAAGTCGTTTTCTAATTTTTCGAATTTTTTCCAAGGGGATCCCCTGCAAAATTGTGGGTTTTCCTAATTTTCGCACTTTTGCTCCTTCTGATGGCCACATCTCTGCCAATTTGTATCCGATCAGGAAATAAAGTACCATTTAGTAATCAGCGAACTTAAAAGCGACTTTCCTCATTCAAAACATTGCTGAAAAGTCGTTTTCTAATTTTTCGAATTTTTTCCAAGGGGATCCCCTGCAAAATTGTGGGTTTTCCTAATTTTCGCACTTTTGCTCCTTCTGATGGCCACATCTCTGCCAATTTGTATCCGATCAAGAAATAAAGTACCATTTAGTAATCAGCGAACCCAAAAGCGACTTTCCTCATTCAAAAAATTGCTGAAAAGTCGTTTTCTAATTTTTCGATTTTTTTCCAAGGGGATCCCCTGCAAAATTGTGGGTTTTCCTAATTTTCGCACTTTTGCTCCTTCTGATGGCCACATCTCTGCCAATTTGTATCCGATCAGGAAATAAAGTACCATTTAGTAATCAGCGAACTTAAAAGCGACTTTCCTCATTCAAAACATTGCTGAAAAGTCGTTTTCTAATTTTTCGACATTTTTCCAAGGGGATCCCCTGCAAAATTGTGGGTTTTCCTAATTTTCGCACTTTTGCTCCTTCTGATGGCCACATCTCTGCCAATTTGTATCTGATCAGGAAATAAAGTACCATTTAGTAATCAGCAAACCCGAAAGCAACTTTCCTTATTCAAAACATTGCTGAAAAGTCGTTTTCTAATTTTTCGATTTTTTTCCAAGGGGATCCCCTGCAAAATTGTGGGTTTTCCTAATTTTCGCACTTTTGCTCCTTCTGATGGCCACATCTCTGCCAATTTGTATCCGATCAGGAAATAAAGTACCATTTAGTAATCAGCGAACTTAAAAGCGACTTTCCTCATTCAAAACATTGCTGAAAAGTCGTTTTCTAATTTTTCGACATTTTTCCAAGGGGATCCCCTGCAAAATTGTGGGTTTTCCTAATTTTCGCACTTTTGCTCCTTCTGATGGCCACATCTCTGCCAATTTGTATCTGATCAGGAAATAAAGTACCATTTAGTAATCAGCAAACCCGAAAGCGACTTTCCTCATTCAAAAAATTGCTGAAAAGTCGTTTTCTAATTTTTCGATTTTTTCCAAGGGGATCCCCTGCAAAATTGTGGGTTTTCCTAATTTTCGCACTTTTGCTCCTTCTGATGGCCACATCTCTGCCAATTTGTATCCGATCAGGAAATAAAGTACCATTTAGTAATCAGCGAACTTAAAAGCGACTTTCCTCATTCAAAACCTTGCTGAAAAGTCGTTTTCTAATTTTTCGAATTTTTTCCAAGGGGATCCCCTGCAAAATTGTGGGTTTTCCTAATTTTCGCACTTTTGCTCCTTCTGATGGCCACATCTCTGCCAATTTGTATCCGATCAAGAAATAAAGTACCATTTAGTAATCAGCGAACCCAAAAGCGACTTTCCTCATTCAAAAAATTGCTGAAAAGTCGTTTTCTAATTTTTCGATTTTTTTCCAAGGGGATCCCCTGCAAAATTGTGGGTTTTCCTAATTTTCGCACTTTTGCTCCTTCTGATGGCCACATCTCTGCCAATTTGTATCCCATCAGGAAATAAAGTACCATTTAGTAATCAGCGAACTTAAAAGCGACATTCCTCATTCAAAACATTGCTGAAAAGTCGTTTTCTAATTTTTCGAATTTTTTCCAAGGGGATCCCCTGCAAAATTGTGGGTTTTCCTAATTTTCGCACTTTTGCTCCTTCTGATGGCCACATCTCTGCCAATTTGTATCCGATCAAGAAATAAAGTACCATTTAGTAATCAGCGAACCCAAAAGCGACTTTCCTCATTCAAAAAATTGCTGAAAAGTCGTTTTCTAATTTTTCGATTTTTTTCCAAGGGGATCCCCTGCAAAATTGTGGGTTTTCCTAATTTTCGCACTTTTGCTCCTTCTGATGGCCACATCTCTGCCAATTTGTATCCGATCAGGAAATAAAGTACCATTTAGTAATCAGCGAACTTAAAAGCGACTTTCCTCATTCAAAACATTGCTGAAAAGTCGTTTTCTAATTTTTCGAATTTTTTCCAAGGGGATCCCCTGCAAAATTGTGGGTTTTCCTAACTTCCGCACTTTTGCTCCTTCTGATGGCCACATCTCTGCCAATTTGTATCCGATCAAGAAATAAAGTACCATTTAGTAATCAGCGAACCCAAAAGCGACTTTCCTCATTCAAAAAATTGCTGAAAAGTCGTTTTCTAATTTTTCGATTTTTTTCCAAGGGGATCCCCTGCAAAATTGTGGGTTTTCCTAATTTTCGCACTTTTGCTCCTTCTGATGGCCACATCTCTGCCAATTTGTATCCGATCAGTAAATAAAGTACCATTTAGTAATCAGCGAACCCAAAAGCGACTTTCCTCATTCAAAAAATTGCTGAAAAGTCGTTTTCTAATTTTTCGATTTTTTCCAAGGGGATCCCCTGCAAAATTGTGGGTTTTCCTAATTTTCGCACTTTTGCTCCTTCTGATGGTCACATCTCTGCCAATTTGTATCCGATCAGGAAATAAAGTACCATTTAGTAATCAGCGAACCCAAAAGCGACTTTCCTCATTCAAAAAATTGCTGAAAAGTCGTTTTCTAATTTTTCGATTTTTTTCCAAGGGGATCCCCTGCAAAATTGTGGGTTTTCCTAATTTTCGCACTTTTGCTCCTTCTGATGGCCACATCTCTGCCAATTTGTATCCGATCAAGAAATAAAGTACCATTTAGTAATGACCCAAAAGCGACTTTCTCATTAAAAATTGCTGAAAGTCGTTTTCTAATTTTCGATTTTTTCAAGGGGATCCTCAAATTGTGGGTTTTAATTTTCACTTTTTCCTTCAGGCCCCATCTTTTTTTAGAAATAAAGTACCATTTAGTAGCGAACCCAAAAGCGACTTTCCTCATTCAAAAAATTGCTGAAAAGTCGTTTTCTAATTTTTCGATTTTTTTCCAAGGGGATCCCCTGCAAAATTGTGGGTTTTCCTAATTTTCGCACTTTTGCTCCTTCTGATGGCCACATCTCTGCCAATTTGTATCCGATCAAGAAATAAAGTACCATTTAGTAATCAGCGAACCCAAAAGCGACTTTCCTCATTCAAAACATTGCTGAAAAGTCGTTTTCTAATTTTTCGATTTTTTTCCAAGGGGATCCCCTGCAAAATTGTGGGTTTTCCTAATTTTCGCACTTTTGCTCCTTCTGATGGCCACATCTCTGCCAATTTGTATCCGATCAGGAAATAAAGTACCATTTAGTAATCAGCGAACTTAAAAGCGACTTTCCTCATTCAAAACATTGCTGAAAAGTCGTTTTCTAATTTTTCGATTTTTTTCCAAGGGGATCCCCTGCAAAATTGTGGGTTTTCTTATTTTCGCACTTTTGCTCCTTCTGATGGCCACATCTCTGCCAATTTGTATCCAATTTGTTTTCCTAATTTTCGCACTTTTGCTCCTTCTGATGGCCACATCTCTGCCAATTTGTATCCGATCAGTAAATAAAGTACCATTTAGTAATCAGCGAACCCAAAAGCGACTTTCCTCATTCAAAAAATTGCTGAAAAGTCGTTTTCTAATTTTTCGATTTTTTTCCAAGGGGATCCCCTGCAAAATTGTGGGTTTTCCTAATTTTCGCACTTTTGCTCCTTCTGATGGTCACATCTCTGCCAATTTGTATCCGATCAGGAAATAAAGTACCATTTAGTAATCAGCGAACCCAAAAGCGACTTTCCTCATTCAAAAAATTGCTGAAAAGTCGTTTTCTAATTTTTCGATTTTTTTCCAAGGGGATCCCCTGCAAAATTGTGGGTTTTCCTAATTTTCGCACTTTTGCTCCTTCTGATGGCCACATCTCTGCCAATTTGTATCCGATCAAGAAATAAAGTACCATTTAGTAATCAGCGAACCCAAAAGCGACTTTCCTCATTCAAAAAATTGCTGAAAAGTCGTTTTCTAATTTTTCGATTTTTTTCCAAGGGGATCCCCTGCAAAATTGTGGGTTTTCCTAATTTTCGCACTTTTGCTCCTTCTGATGGCCACATCTCTGCCAATTTGTATCCGATCAAGAAATAAAGTACCATTTAGTAATCAGCGAACCCAAAAGCGACTTTCCTCATTCAAAAAATTGCTGAAAAGTCGTTTTCTAATTTTTCGATTTTTTTCCAAGGGGATCCCCTGCAAAATTGTGGGTTTTCCTAATTTTCGCACTTTTGCTCCTTCTGATGGCCACATCTCTGCCAATTTGTATCCGATCAGGAAATAAAGTACCATTTAGTAATCAGCGAACTTAAAAGCGACTTTCCTCATTCAAAACATTGCTGAAAAGTCGTTTTCTAATTTTTCGATTTTTTCCAAGGGGATCCCCTGCAAAATTGTGGGTTTTCCTAATTTTCGCACTTTTGCTCCTTCTGATGGTCACATCTCTGCCAATTTGTATCCGATCAGGAAATAAAGTACCATTTAGTAATCAGCGAACCCAAAAGCGACTTTCCTCATTCAAAAAATTGCTGAAAAGTCGTTTTCTAATTTTTCGATTTTTTTCCAAGGGGATCCCCTGCAAAATTGTGGGTTTTCCTAATTTTCGCACTTTTGCTCCTTCTGATGGCCACATCTCTGCCAATTTGTATCCGATCAAGAAATAAAGTACCATTTAGTAATCAGCGAACCCAAAAGCGACTTTCCTCATTCAAAAAATTGCTGAAAAGTCGTTTTCTAATTTTTCGATTTTTTTCCAAGGGGATCCCCTGCAAAATTGTGGGTTTTCCTAATTTTCGCACTTTTGCTCCTTCTGATGGCCACATCTCTGCCAATTTGTATCCGATCAAGAAATAAAGTACCATTTAGTAATCAGCGAACCCAAAAGCGACTTTCCTCATTCAAAAAATTGCTGAAAAGTCGTTTTCTAATTTTTCGATTTTTTTCCAAGGGGATCCCCTGCAAAATTGTGGGTTTTCCTAATTTTCGCACTTTTGCTCCTTCTGATGGCCACATCTCTGCCAATTTGTATCCGATCAGGAAATAAAGTACCATTTAGTAATCAGCGAACTTAAAAGCGACTTTCCTCATTCAAAACATTGCTGAAAAGTCGTTTTCTAATTTTTCGATTTTTTTCCAAGGGGATCCCCTGCAAAATTGTGGGTTTTCCTAATTTTCGCACTTTTGCTCCTTCTGATGGTCACATCTCTGCCAATTTGTATCCGATCAGGAAATAAAGTACCATTTAGTAATCAGCGAACCCAAAAGCGACTTTCCTCATTCAAAAAATTGCTGAAAAGTCGTTTTCTAATTTTTCGATTTTTTTCCAAGGGGATCCCCTGCAAAATTGTGGGTTTTCCTAATTTTCGCACTTTTGCTCCTTCTGATGGCCACATCTCTGCCAATTTGTATCCGATCAAGAAATAAAGTACCATTTAGTAATCAGCGAACCCAAAAGCGACTTTCCTCATTCAAAAAATTGCTGAAAAGTCGTTTTCTAATTTTTCGATTTTTTTCCAAGGGGATCCCCTGCAAAATTGTGGGTTTTCCTAATTTTCGCACTTTTGCTCCTTCTGATGGCCACATCTCTGCCAATTTGTATCCGATCAAGAAATAAAGTACCATTTAGTAATCAGCGAACCCAAAAGCGACTTTCCTCATTCAAAAAATTGCTGAAAAGTCGTTTTCTAATTTTTCGATTTTTTTCCAAGGGGATCCCCTGCAAAATTGTGGGTTTTCCTAATTTTCGCACTTTTGCTCCTTCTGATGGCCACATCTCTGCCAATTTGTATCCGATCAGGAAATAAAGTACCATTTAGTAATCAGCGAACTTAAAAGCGACTTTCCTCATTCAAAACATTGCTGAAAAGTCGTTTTCTAATTTTTCGATTTTTTTCCAAGGGGATCCCCTGCAAAATTGTGGGTTTTCCTAATTTTCGCACTTTTGCTCCTTCTGATGGTCACATCTCTGCCAATTTGTATCCGATCAGGAAATAAAGTACCATTTAGTAATCAGCGAACCCAAAAGCGACTTTCCTCATTCAAAAAATTGCTGAAAAGTCGTTTTCTAATTTTTCGATTTTTTTCCAAGGGGATCCCCTGCAAAATTGTGGGTTTTCCTAATTTTCGCACTTTTGCTCCTTCTGATGGCCACATCTCTGCCAATTTGTATCCGATCAAGAAATAAAGTACCATTTAGTAATCAGCGAACCCAAAAGCGACTTTCCTCATTCAAAAAATTGCTGAAAAGTCGTTTTCTAATTTTTCGATTTTTTTCCAAGGGGATCCCCTGCAAAATTGTGGGTTTTCCTAATTTTCGCACTTTTGCTCCTTCTGATGGCCACATCTCTGCCAATTTGTATCCGATCAAGAAATAAAGTACCATTTAGTAATCAGCGAACCCAAAAGCGACTTTCCTCATTCAAAAAATTGCTGAAAAGTCGTTTTCTAATTTTTCGATTTTTTCCAAGGGGATCCCCTGCAAAATTGTGGGTTTTCCTAATTTTCGCACTTTTGCTCCTTCTGATGGCCACATCTCTGCCAATTTGTATCCGATCAGGAAATAAAGTACCATTTAGTAATCAGCGAACTTAAAAGCGACTTTCCTCATTCAAAACATTGCTGAAAAGTCGTTTTCTAATTTTTCGATTTTTTTCCAAGGGGATCCCCTGCAAAATTGTGGGTTTTCCTAATTTTCGCACTTTTGCTCCTTCTGATGGTCACATCTCTGCCAATTTGTATCCGATCAGGAAATAAAGTACCATTTAGTAATCAGCGAACCCAAAAGCGACTTTCCTCATTCAAAAAATTGCTGAAAAGTCGTTTTCTAATTTTTCGATTTTTTTCCAAGGGGATCCCCTGCAAAATTGTGGGTTTTCCTAATTTTCGCACTTTTGCTCCTTCTGATGGCCACATCTCTGCCAATTTGTATCCGATCAAGAAATAAAGTACCATTTAGTAATCAGCGAACCCAAAAGCGACTTTCCTCATTCAAAAAATTGCTGAAAAGTCGTTTTCTAATTTTTCGATTTTTTTCCAAGGGGATCCCCTGCAAAATTGTGGGTTTTCCTAATTTTCGCACTTTTGCTCCTTCTGATGGCCACATCTCTGCCAATTTGTATCCGATCAAGAAATAAAGTACCATTTAGTAATCAGCGAACCCAAAAGCGACTTTCCTCATTCAAAAAATTGCTGAAAAGTCGTTTTCTAATTTTTCGATTTTTTTCCAAGGGGATCCCCTGCAAAATTGTGGGTTTTCCTAATTTTCGCACTTTTGCTCCTTCTGATGGCCACATCTCTGCCAATTTGTATCCGATCAGGAAATAAAGTACCATTTAGTAATCAGCGAACCCAAAAGCGACTTTCCTCATTCAAAAAATTGCTGAAAAGTCGTTTTCTAATTTTTCGATTTTTTTCCAAGGGGATCCCCTGCAAAATTGTGGGTTTTCCTAATTTTCGCACTTTTGCTCCTTCTGATGGCCACATCTCTGCCAATTTGTATCCGATCAAGAAATAAAGTACCATTTAGTAATCAGCGAACCCAAAAGCGACTTTCCTCATTCAAAAAATTGCTGAAAAGTCGTTTTCTAATTTTTCGATTTTTTTCCAAGGGGATCCCCTGCAAAATTGTGGGTTTTCCTAATTTTCGCACTTTTGCTCCTTCTGATGGCCACATCTCTGCCAATTTGTATCCGATCAGGAAATAAAGTACCATTTAGTAATCAGCGAACCCAAAAGCGACTTTCCTCATTCAAAAAATTGCTGAAAAGTCGTTTTCTAATTTTTCGATTTTTTTCCAAGGGGATCCCCTGCAAAATTGTGGGTTTTCCTAATTTTCGCACTTTTGCTCCTTCTGATGGCCACATCTCTGCCAATTTGTATCCGATCAAGAAATAAAGTACCATTTAGTAATCAGCGAACCCAAAAGCGACTTTCCTCATTCAAAAAATTGCTGAAAAGTCGTTTTCTAATTTTTCGATTTTTTTC
Organism: Drosophila parabipectinata; assembly: GCA_018153455.1. Lineage (NCBI taxonomy): Eukaryota > Metazoa > Arthropoda > Insecta > Diptera > Drosophilidae > Drosophila > Drosophila parabipectinata. The sequence goes on from JAECYA010000055.1 coordinate 6,273,032, forward strand.
CAAGGGGATCCCCTGCAAAATTGTGGGTTTTCCTAATTTTCGCACTTTTGCTCCTTCTGATGGCCACATCTCTGCCAATTTGTATCCGATCAGGAAATAAAGTACCATTTAGTAATCAGCGAACTTAAAAGCGACTTTCCTCATTCAAAACATTGCTGAAAAGTCGTTTTCTAATTTTTCGATTTTTTTCCAAGGGGATCCCCTGCAAAATTGTGGGTTTTCCTAATTTTCGCACTTTTGCTCCTTCTGATGGCCACATCTCTGCCAATTTGTATCCGATCAAGAAATAAAGTACCATTTAGTAATCAGCGAACCCAAAAGCGACTTTCCTCATTCAAAAAATTGCTAAAAAGTCGTTTTCTAATTTTTCGATTTTTTTCCAAGGGGATCCCCTGCAAAATTGTGGGTTTTCCTAATTTTCGCACTTTTGCTCCTTCTGATGGCCACATCTCTGCCAATTTGTATCCGATCAGGAAATAAAGTACCATTTAGTAATCAGCGAACTTAAAAGCGACTTTCCTCATTCAAAACATTGCTGAAAAGTCGTTTTCTAATTTTTCGATTTTTTTCCAAGGGGATCCCCTGCAAAATTGTGGGTTTTCCTAATTTTCGCACTTTTGCTCCTTCTGATGGCCACATCTCTGCCAATTTGTATCCGATCAGGAAATAAAGTACCATTTAGTAATCAGCGAACTTAAAAGCGACTTTCCTCATTCAAAACATTGCTGAAAAGTCGTTTTCTAATTTTTCGATTTTTTTCCAAGGGGATCCCCTGCAAAATTGTGGGTTTTCCTAATTTTCGCACTTTTGCTCCTTCTGATGGCCACATCTCTGCCAATTTGTATCCGATCAGGAAATAAAGTACCATTTAGTAATCAGCGAACTTAAAAGCGACTTTCCTCATTCAAAACATTGCTGAAAAGTCGTTTTCTAATTTTTCGATTTTTTTCCAAGGGGATCCCCTGCAAAATTGTGGGTTTTCCTAATTTTCGCACTTTTGCTCCTTCTGATGGCCACATCTCTGCCAATTTGTATCCGATCAAGAAATAAAGTACCATTTAGTAATCAGCGAACCCAAAAGCGACTTTCCTCATTCAAAAAATTGCTGAAAAGTCGTTTTCTAATTTTTCGATTTTTTTCCAAGGGGATCCCCTGCAAAATTGTGGGTTTTCCTAATTTTCGCACTTTTGCTCCTTCTGATGGCCACATCTCTGCCAATTTGTATCCGATCAGGAAATAAAGTACCATTTAGTAATCAGCGAACCCAAAAGCGACTTTCCTCATTCAAAAAATTGCTGAAAAGTCGTTTTCCAATTTTTCGATTTTTTTCCAAGGGGATCCCCTGCAAAATTGTGGGTTTTCCTAATTTTCGCACTTTTGCTCCTTCTGATGGCCATATCTCTGCCAATTTGTATCCGATCAGGAAATAAAGTACCATTTAGTAATCAGCGAACCCAAAAGCGACTTTCCTCATTCAAAAAATTGCTGAAAAGTCGTTTTCTAATTTTTCGATTTTTTTCCAAGGGGATCCCCTGCAAAATTGTGGGTTTTCCTAATTTTCGCACTTTTGCTCCTTCTGATGGCCACATCTCTGCCATTTTGCCTCTGATCAGGAAATAAAGTACCATTTAGTAATCAGCGAACTTAAAAGCGACTTTCCTCATTCAAAACATTGCTGAAATGTCGTTTTCTAATTTTTCGATTTTTTTCCAAGGGGATCCCCTGCAAAATTGTGGGTTTTCCTAATTTTCGCACTTTAGCTCCTTCTGATGGCCATATCTCTGCCAATTTGTATCCGATCAGGAAATAAAGTACCATTTAGTAATCAGCGAACCCAAAAGCGACTTTCCTCATTCAAAACATTGCTGAAATGTCGTTTTCTAATTTTTCGATTTTTTTCCAAGGGGATCCCCTGCAAAATTGTGGGTTTTCCTAATTTTCGCACTTTAGCTCCTTCTGATGGCCATATCTTTGCCAATTTGTATCCGATCAGGAAATAAAGTACCATTTAGTAATCAGCGAACCCAAAAGCGACTTTCCTCATTCAAAACATTGCTGAAAAGTCGTTTTCTAATTTTTCGATTTTTTTCCAAGGGGATCCCCTGCAAAATTGTGGGTTTTCCTAATTTTCGCACTTTTGCTCCTTCTGATGGCCACATCTCTGCCAATTTGTATCCGATCAAGAAATAAAGTACCATTTAGTAATCAGCGAACTTAAAAGCGACTTTCCTCATTCAAAACATTGCTGAAAAGTCGTTTTCTAATTTTTCGATTTTTTTCCAAGGGGATCCCCTGCAAAATTGTGGGTTTTCCTAATTTTCGCACTTTTGCTCCTTCTGATGGCCACATCTCTGCCATTTTGCATCTGATCAGGAAATAAAGTACCATTTAGTAATCAGCGAACCCAAAAGCGACTTTCCTCATTCAAAAAATTGCTGAAAAGTCGTTTTCTAATTTTTCGATTTTTTTCCAAGGGGATCCCCTGCAAAATTGTGGGTTTTCCTAATTTTCGCACTTTTGCTCCTTCTGATGGCCACATCTCTGCCAATTTGTATCCGATCAAGAAATAAAGTACCATTTAGTAATCAGCGAACCCAAAAGCGACTTTCCTCATTCAAAACATTGCTGAAAAGTCGTTTTCTAATTTTTCGATTTTTTTCCAAGGGGATCCCCTGCAAAATTGTGGGTTTTCCTAATTTTCGCACTTTTGCTCCTTCTGATGGCCACATCTCTGCCAATTTGTATCCGATCAGGAAATAAAGTACCATTTAGTAATCAGCGAACCCAAAAGCGACTTTCCTCATTCAAAAAATTGCTGAAAAGTCGTTTTCTAATTTTTCGATTTTTTTCCAAGGGGATCCCCTGCAAAATTGTGGGTTTTCCTAATTTTCGCACTTTTGCTCCTTCTGATGGCCACATCTCTGCCAATTTGTATTCGATCAAGAAATAAAGTACCATTTAGTAATCAGCGAACCAAAAGCGACTTTCCTCATTCAAAAAATTGCTGAAAAGTCGTTTTCTAATTTTTCGATTTTTTTCCAAGGGGATCCCCTGCAAAATTGTGGGTTTTCCTAATTTTCGCTCTTTTGCTCCTTCTGATGACCGTATCTCTGCCAATTTGTATCCGATCAGGAAATAAAGTACCATTTAGTAATCAGCGAACCCAAAAGCGACTTTCCTCATTCAAAAAATTGCTGAAAAGTCGTTTTCTAATTTTTCGATTTTTTTCCAAGGGGATCCCCTGCAAAATTGTGGGTTTTCCTAATTTTCGCACTTTTGCTCCTTCTGATGGCCACATCTCTGCCAATTTGTATCCGATCAGGAAATAAAGTACCATTTAGTAATCAGCAAACACAGAAGCGACTTTATGGGGCTGATCACACTGGGTACAGGCCTTGGAAGTGACCTGCGGCCTACAAGGATATGAAAAATCTCCGCAGAATCTTCCTCCGCCGGATCAAATCTTCAACTGGACCTCGTCGACCGTGCCGGGACTGTTCATGCCAAGGATACGTCAGGACAGCCACTCCGCATTCCACCGCAGATGCCCTTCGCAGCCGGATATTCTTCTGACCAGCCTGTCCGATTCTACGAAGTTTCTAGTATGTATCTTAAGGTCTTTGTATATATTATTTATTATATCTTTTATTGTAGTTATATGTATTTATAGGTCGTTAATCCTAAATAGCCTTAATCGAAATATAAATGATTTAAAAAATACATCCTGCGTGTCTTACTGGAGGGGTGGGTGATTTATTGACAGGTACAATATGGTCTTAACGTGGATCAGGAAATAGAGTTCCGTTCTGTAATCAAAAACCAAGTACCGAGTTTCCGCACTCATATCCTGGTCTCAGTATTCTTTTGAAATTTTTTGACAAGAATAATAAATAAACACAAACAATAAGTAATCAGTATAGCCATGATATAGAATTCTACTCGTGGTTGTATCATTCTATTCATACCTTTCACAAAGTTTTGCTGTCATTTAATTTCGGAAAAATACCGATTATTAAAATAAAATTGAATTGAGCTAAATTATTGATATAAAGACGGTCATGGTTGGAGAAGAAGATGTGCTTTTCCAGCTCGATCTGGAGCTACTCCTGGACGATGAACCAAAGATCAGCAGCCCGCACAAAGCAAGATTTGTGATGCACCGATGGCTCAAGTTTATGCCCCACATACGGTTCGAGAACACCGAATTTCCGAGGAAGGATAGTCTCAAAAACCAGGTTTCGGCAGTTTTAATGAACAACTCAGCTGCTGATGTGTCAGTTGTGGTTGGCGGTAAGAAGTACAAGAGCTATCTGGTGGCTTTGAAATCGTTCTGCCGTCTGTTCCACGGCGAGGAGTACCAGACCGGAGATACTTTGATGCTGTGTGACGGGTCGATAACACCCGAATCCTTCGAGATCGCCTATTCGTGGATGACCCAGCACCAGGTATACTTCTATGGGGAGCAGATTCTGGATCTCTTGGTGGCCGCAAAGGCTCTTATTTGCCCGGAACTGACTCGCGCCATCTACGATTGCCTGAACAACCATAACAACTTTTCCGAGTTGGAGGCCTTCGATTGTTACGGACGGGCCATGGAAAAAGGAATGACTGAGGTAGCCATGCTGATGCTAGGTCGGGTCGGCAAGTGCTTTCTGGTCCTGGTGGGCACATCCCAATTTAGCCAGCTGAGTGTGGAGCACTGCAGCATCGTGCTTGGCTCAAGGCATCTTGCTGTACAATCGGAAATAGAGGTGAGAATGGGGATTCAGTAACCCATAGGTATCCTATATCCCATAACATTTTTATTTTTTTTTGTCAGACTCTCTATGCAGCTCTGGGATGGATATACAAAGATTATGAGGGACGCAAGAAGGATATCGGTCTTGTTCTAGACAGCGTAAAATTTAGTTGGCTGCCGCCCCTATTTCTACTTTGTTTGGCGGATTACCTGCCGGACTTGCAGCCGGAAGTGGCGGATCAACTGTGCGGCTTCATCAATGCCGGGATGGCCATGCAGCAGTGCGAAGCCCTCACTCCGTTCATGCGGCACGGGGAGAGCGAGGGAAGTCGTAACTGGATCGTGGACCCAAAGTGTCCCTACAAACACCATTTGCATCATGGCTTTCCCGATAAAGTAAGCATGGAAGCATTCATCGATTATATGAAATCGATCCTGGCCAGTCCCAACAAGTTCCGTGCCCGCTTGGAGGACGGCGTCAAGCCATCGTGGCGTAGTTCTGAGCCATCGCAGGAAAGCATCGATGTAGGAACGGAAAGCCAGGACATGACATCTGTCCGACATAAGGTTGAGGAAAAGCTATCTGCAATTCTAAAGAAATCCTGGGAGGACCAATCCGAACCGAAACTATCAAACACCAGTCTTTCTCAGTTCATGCCGACAGAGTTCTCGTCATTGGAGGAATTGGAGTACCGCTCCTGGTCGAAAATCGTTAAAAAACGGGAAGAGGATAATCTTTATGGGTATGATCGTCCCGAACGATTCAAGGAGATGCCTTCCCGAAAACGGCCCAAGCTTTAGGAGTACGTCTATGCATTTTTTTGGACGTACATCGCAATGTTACCAAAAAAATTGTTAAATTTCATTAAATCTGTTCTATTCTCCAGTAGCTTGTTCTGTCGCTTCTTTATTCGAGTTGAGATTTCAAAAGTGGGAAAATTGGAAAAAATCTAAAAAAATGTTGATATGATATTCAAGCCATATTTTGAACGAGGAGTAGGGGTTATTGAAGCACTGAGAACAGAATGGTATATGTTTTCCTGGTCGGACATAAGTAAGACATGTAAACCGTAGAGATTTGTTATAGATGATGATACTTCCTTCCAACTACTATCCTTAAACTTCCCATTTCAAAAAGGACTGATGGTAGGTTATGGTTAGATGGTTCGGATGTATGTATGGTATGTATATGTACACATATTTACAAAAGTCGCGCTTATAAATAGAATTCGGCAAGATTCGGGCGGTGGTACGGTGGATGTCCTTTTCTTTCTTAAGACTAATGATAATCCTACAACTCTGGGCATTTCTCCAGCTTCTGGGAGCAGGCCTACACAAGCGTGGACAGCTCATGCAGGGAGACGGTGATGTTGCTCATGTCCAGCGTGGGCGGCATGCCTGGGCTTACGGATCCGCTCGCCTCGCGCCCTCCGGACGTCAGGCAGCTGGTGTTCGCCAGCCCGACCAATGGCCTGGGGGTTGGCGGTGTGGGCGGTGTGGCGGTGGCCGGACGGACAAGGAACGATGAGTTTACTGCTCCACCTCCAGTCAAGTGATTGTTGCCGCTCAGCAGCGGGTTGAAGCTGCCGTGGGAGTGATTGGGCGAGACTGGTGTCACGGAGGGAGGCTGCAGAATACAGGCGTGCTGGCTCTGGTACAGTTGCATCGGTTGCTGGGCAGCCGATGGCGATGTGGCGGTGGCGGCGTGGTAGGTGCTATGCGAGTGGGGATGAGGCACAGGCACTGGCAGCGCCAGAGGCATGGAGACCGGCAGTTGGCTGGACGAAAGGAGCGAGATATTGTGCGCATGCGGATGGGGTGGCGGCGGCAACGAAAGTCCCAAACTTATAGGGGCGCCACGGTAGCTGATGGTCTTCTCCCGCTGCCAGACGAACACGTTGTGGACCATGGCGCCGCCGCAGAAGACGATTCCCACGCCGATCAGGATACTGGTCACCGTCGCCGGCGTCGAGTGGAAGTGGCTGAATGTGTAGAGTATGAGGCCGGTGAGGAGCACCGGAATGGAGATGAAGAAGCCACTGACGGCACAGGTGCGACTGGCGCTCGACTTGGCCAGGTACTGGTTGTCGCGACCCTCGAACATCGGAGCCCGCAGCTTCACGGCGAACAGGAACTGAATGGCGCAGACGAGCAGGCAGCACAGGTTCAGGGAGAGCGAAAGGGCGCCCAGGGCCAAGGTGACGTCGTACACAACGATAAAGTCCTCGCTGTTGGCCACCACACCCGAGGTGGTACTCCTTCCCAACGCATCCTCGCGTCCATTGGGCGAGATCCTCAGCAGGAAAATCAGCGAGAGCAGCGCCAGCAACAGGGAAACTATAAAAAAGGACAGGATAAGTACATGTTGCAAAAGTGAGTGAGACAGAAAATGATGCCCCAGGAGGACTACATACTGAGACAGAGCAAGCCCAGACTGGTGAGTGCCTCCCGCGGCGACGGACCCGGCTTGTTCAGCTTCTGAACCACGGGATTGGCCGTTAGGTTGTGACAATTGATGTAGCTGTGCCCCACCGGGCTCAGGTGGTGCGCATGCGTCTGCTGATGCGGCTGGTGGAGCAACTGCGTCTGTGCCTGCATCGGCGACTGCATCAGCGAGTGTGACGCTTGCTGGGAGTGATGATGCTGCTGCTGCTGCTGCTGCAGCTGATGGCTGCTATCGGCCAGGATGTGCTGATTGGTGTACGTGTGATGATGGATGCTCCCATTTCCCAGGCAGTTTCCGTTCGGGGTCAGCGGTGTGAGGGGAGTGAGTGGCTTGAGCGGGGTGCTGGGGGTGGCAATGTTCAGGAGGGTGGAGGCGTTTGCCACTCGTCCCCCACCGTTGAGTAAGGTGCTCGTGGCGGAGGCGTTCAGGGCGGAGATGTTGAGCGGTTGTGGTTGCGGCTGCGGCGGTCGCAGGTGGATGTTGCGCGCGGTCGTTGCCAAGGCAGCTGCAGCAGGTGTCGGTGAATTCCCGCCACCGGTGGTGGTTCCAGTTCCTGTTCCCGTTCCATTTAAACCTCCGCTTGTAGCATGAACTGGGGGTGTGTTGTGGCCGCTGCCACTGCTCCCGCTGTTATTGTTGCTGCTGTTGCTGTTGCAATTGCTGTTGCTGTTGCTATTGCCGTTGCCGTTGCAATTAATACTGCTGGCGGTGCGCAGCAGCTGGCCGCCACCAAGTGGCACGGGCGGGGGCACGGGTATTGCGACGGTGGCAGCGCCAGCGGTGGTGGTGGCTGCAGTAGCGGTGGCAGTCACACTGCTCGCATTCGAGGCGTGCTTCAGCATTTCCTGCGGATTCGATCGCGCACGCTCTCTTTGTTCACATTCTGGACGTTCTAAAAACAAACAGGACTAATCGACCCTGGAAAGGGATTAGGAAAATGATTAGAAAGTATGATCTCTAATTGATTTGCCAGATCTGTTAGTGATGGCACTTTCTTTTCGCTTTCTGGTGGGTGGGGGGTCAGCGAAAAAACTTTCCCATAACTTATGCATTGCATGTATTAAGTAATTAGCGAATGGTGGAGAACTTTTCCCGGGGGGGATGAGGGGGCCTGGGGAATAAAAGCAAAAGCGGGAAAAACTAAATATTCACACGCTTAGACTTGAGAGGAAGCGAGACAGAAGGAGATGAAGTGCACAAGTGCAGCGAAATGCAATTGTAACGGTTCACCTGTGCATGTGCAAGAGCACACTTACACACACACACATCAGACTTAAGCGTAAAAATTTCCCACAAATATTTCCAATGGACTGGAAGGACCTTGAGTTCCCACGGCCTGTGACGAATTCAGAGGAAAACCCATTAGCTTACTTGGAAAATGTGGATTTTTAGCTGACCAAATGGTTTCTATTTCACGAGCACAAGACTGAGCAGCTTGAACCACTGAGCCCGCGACGAAAACACCAAATGCAATTGACAGGTTCGAGAAAACGGGTTTACCTCTGTGTTCTTTTTGGGGTATTTTAATTTCCCCTTTTGGCCTGTGACCTTTACATGGCCAACGCGGAGTTGGTCACCGGCCACCACGATCACTTGGCGATTTTGAATCAATTAACCAGAGGCCATCAATGGGCATTGGCCAATTAGCAGCATCTAATGCCAGGCGGCGGCTACAAGGAGCATTCCAACGGGAACTGGAAACATACCAAATGAACTATTCCAGTTGATGAACTATTCCCAGCACTAAGGACACCCAAATGAACTACACTTCCTCTAAATAAAGTTAATCACTTGATCACTTGGTAGTTACTTACAAAAAAAATAAAAAAAAAAATTAATAAATAAACCGTCGCTTTTGGTTGTATTTTCACAAATGAATTTTCAATAAACCGTAATTTGATGAATGTTTTTCGCGATCAACAATCGTTCATTCGTAGTTAGGCGCCCGGTTCGTAAAAGCGAAAAAAAAAATAAATAAATAAATAAAAATAACTGCGACTACGATCCGTTTCGATCCGTAGCTCTCTTCGGACTCGGAATCCACTTCAGCCAGTGCTGTTGGCTTTTTGGTTCTAGCCGCCGGCAGCGATGCGATGGATGGCCAGCTATTCGCACAACCAGTTAACAAGTGAACGGGCGGGCTCTGCCTCTCTTCCGCTCTCTATTTTATACACCCGATCCCTCTAACACACACACACACACACACACTGGCACATGCGGGCAAGGGAATAAGCCAACTCCGAATGCCATTGGTCACAGTGGCTCAGCAGCCTTGGGAAAGGCCCTAATTGCAGCAAGGAGTTAAAGGAGTAACCGTGAAGATATAATATCTAGTAGATACAGTTTTTAAAAATTTTACATTTTAGAAATATTATTTTAGACGGATATGTAATGAAAATAATAAAATAAATAAAAAGGAAAACTTTAGGAATTAATTCTTTTGAAAATAATCTTTGTAAGAATCCTTCTAGAAAATCCTTCTGTCAACATTTGTTAGAAGCACTTAAACTTTTAAAAATATAAGCTTTTATAGCAATATTTTATTAGTTGTAGTAATTATTGTAACTAAGGAGTTACATTTGTATTAATAGGCTAATAAAAAATTTGAAACTGCACAAGATAAAGCCGGATAAGCTAAAAATTAAGCCATTAGTTAAAAAGAAACTAATTTTGGTAAACGAGTATCTGTGCCATTTCCTAAGAGATACTTAAACAAAATAAATTGTATTAAGCAGAGAAAGATTTAATTTAATTAAATCCCAGAGCTGTTAACAGAGATTTTTAACTAAAAAGTTGGAAAACAAAAGAATTTTACAGTAATTTTTTTAAAATATTACGAAAATTATATCAAAATTTTCTGGTAGAATTTTCTAGATCTTTCGAGGCCTATCGGAAGGTACTGCCTTTCGCCCTGGTTTCCTAAAAAAGTACTCGATTTCCAAACCACTGGATAATATCCCAGATATTCTCCTTTAAAAAATCATGTTTTTAATCTGTAATATTTTTTTCCTTTTTTTTTAGTTTAAAAAATGTATCTCTGGCTCTTAAAAATATAAACCACCATTTCAGATATCGCCCTTTTTTTACACTGCAACCCACTGTATCTCAAACCTGATCGATGCACGCTCACACACAGATACACCAAGCCGATCCTGCCCCACACACATACACGTAAGGCAAACGATGCTACCACCACTACCAACCACAACAACAACAACAACAACACAACGTAAGCCACAAGAGCCGCAGTAAAAGCAATATCAGCGGCTTCAACTTCAACTCGCCTAGCCGCATTCCACAAGCTCGGCTCTTGGCTGGGAGGCAGTTGTTGTTTGTTGGTTTTTTGTTGTTGTTGTGCTTGTTTGTTGTTTTGGCCGACAGACATTTTTGCCTCTTGTTGCATACCACACATTCATGTCGTGCCTATAGAGGGCTAGGAGCACGTTTAAATATTCACAAACTAATACCTTTTGAAGTCAGTTATTAGACGCACGGATATTAGCCTTGGCATGCCGTTTCTGGCATCTGGTTACGAATTTATTGGTAGAAATTCGCGCGCGGCACTTGGCCAATAGGAGTTCTTCAGTTGGATTCAAAAAATACAAAATTCATTGTTGCCACATTTTTAATATTTACTCTCCAGTGTTGGTCAACGAAATTAAATATCGAGTTGGCATTCGCAAAATTCTTATCGATAAATTCAAAACGTAGGGATGATATCGTGAAAGTACAAAAGTATCGATTTATTTTGTTAAAGAAAATAAAAATAAGGCTTTGGGAGTTTATTAAATAATGCTTCACTTTTTTTTTCTATTAATATAAACATCAATAATAAAAATTGTGCAATGAGAGCTGAAAAAATAGTTTTTCCCAACCGAAAAAGGACAACACTGGCACGAATCGACCGCTAACCGATAGGCATGTTCCAAGTGTCATCCCTAGGTCTGTACGAGCATATTTTTTTTTGCCAAATTACTGCACAGCTGCACTGCCAAAGACCAAAGAGCATGACTGATCCTAGCAAACTTTCCGTGGCCGTGGTGTGTTCCTCGAACATGAACCGTTCCATGGAGGCGCACAATTTCCTGGCTAAGAAGGGCTTCAATGTGCGCTCCTATGGCACTGGCGAACGCGTCAAACTGCCCGGCATCGCGTTTGACAAACCAAATGTTTACGAATTTGGAACAAGCTACGAGGACATCTACCGCGACCTGGAGACCAAGGACAAGGAGTTGTAAGCTAAACTTTCCAACTAATCAAACATATAGCCCAATTTCCATCTGACCACATGTTCACATCCACCGACAGCTACACACAGAACGGCCTGCTGCACATGCTGGACCGCAACCGGCGGATTAAAAAGTGTCCGGAACGATTCCAGGAAACGAAGGAGCAGTTCGATATAATCGTTACTGTCGAGGAGCGTGTCTACGACTTGGTGGTGCTGCACATGGAATCGATGGACTCTGTCGACAACCGGCCTGTACACGTTCTCAACGTTGATGTGGTTGACAACGCAGAAGATGCGCTAATGGGTGCCTTCCTCATTACAGACATGATCAATTTGGTGCGAATCAAATACCGTTGTTTCTTTTGGGGCAATAACACTTAACGCATACACCTTAATCCTTTGCAGATGGCCAAGTCCATGGATCTTGATAATGACATTGACGAAATGATACAGGAATTCGAAGAGCGGCGAAATCGAGTGATCCTGCACTCTGTTCTCTTTTACTGACGACCGTCGCGAGGCATACGAACGTGTCCTGTTCCTGTTTTTTTCCCAGCTACCAGCTCCCTTCTCGGAGGTCGTAGACCCAGGGGGCAAGGGAATATCAACAAACGGGATCGGGATCGTGATTGGGGAGGGGGGTTATTGTGGCGTCACTCAAGTGGCAGCCATATAGGTTGTAAATAGGGAGGCCATACCACACACTGACCAGATCTACACCAGCGAGCATGCAGCGGCAATTGTGGCGTTCGTTACAGCTGTGCGATGGGGTTATCGGCTCAAATACTCTCTCAAACAGTAGCATATGTACGTGTGTGCGTTCGTTTTCCTTGTTAGTACAAGAAATCTGTTTTGTTTTTTTGTTCCCGGTTGATTTTTAGCTTTTATCATTTATTCCGATATCAATTTTTAAAATTTTCTTCGACTGGCAACACTGGCCGGTTACCCATTCTCTTCTCTCCAATTCCCCAAAAACCCCCACCATCCACCTACGTACTCCACCTTTAACCGATTCGCGTAAACAGAGAACAGCCAGCAAAGCAATCGCATGCGGTGCTCCACACTTGGCAGTGTGTGCGTGTGTTTGTGTCTGTGTCTGTGTGTGTATGTGTAAGTGCGTATTCGGATGAGTGCATGGCAGAGAACCGGCTAAGTCAGGGACGGAGTGGGCGGATCAACGGGATAGGATAACCTTTTTAAAATCCTTTTTTTTTTTTTAAACTAAATGACTTATTGGGACGGGGGATACCGGTCTGCAACCATAATTAATAAATTAGAATAACACAATGCCACTGAGGGCTGTACGTCTCACAGTTACAAACCATAGAAGGAGGCCGCAGTGGGTGCTACCAGGCAGAACAATACTAAATAATTCAATTATTAAGAAAGCTATATGTGTAATAAATGAAACTAATTTATATTGGCTTGTTTTTTCGGTGTTCCAAAGGTTATTTTACACAAAAACAATTATTTATCAAGATTAGAATGCTAATTTGTAATGTAGAAAAATAAAAAATTGTAGAATAACACAAAAAATTGGCTGACATAATAAAAGATAATTGAAAATTATAAAATTAATTGAAATCTTTTAGTAATAGTTTTTTTTTTAGATCTACCATGTATGTTAGTCTTATGGTTTTATAATTATAAAGTAGCCTCTGCACCTTTAGAAGTTTTTAATTTAATAAAAAAAATAAATCTTTACTTTTTGAAAAGATACTTTCAAGGCCGTGGCTCCTAAAGAGTATAAATATTTTAATACTCTTCAAATAAGTATACACTCTATTACTTTTTATACAAAACTACACGCATGTGAGGTTCGAACTTCGAAAACTAAATTTTGTAAGTAAATATGTTTAATATATATGTATATATTTTTAATTATTTGTATTATGATTACAGTTCTGTAAATTAAAAAAAAAAACCGTTATATTTTAAGTATTAATTTAGTCACAAAACGATTTAGTCTTTTAAAAAAAATACTATTAAAAAGATTATTAATCACATGTACCCTTGGAGCCCGAGTCCGGCCCTGGCCCTGATCGATCGCCGCCGTCGGTTACAAAGCGTCGTTTCTGTTGTTGCCATTGGCAGTGCCGCCGCCGCTCCAACGCTCCAACGCTCCATCGCCCCAATGCTTCATGCACGCTTTGTGTGCTCGGCCTGGCGCAGTCAGGGAACGATCGCGCTTGGCTCCATTACTCTGTGCTCCGAGGGCCACACCAAGTCCATCGCAATTTCGTGAATCCGCAACTCCGCCGACCGCTGAATCCACAACATAACTAGCACAGCCGTAGCCCAGCCATCACGCACGCGTCCATCGTCTACCATTAGTCCATCATCCATCAGTGGCTTTTAGACATCCGGCCAGCTAGGCTTGTGAAATCGTCGAAACCAACGCAACAGTGGGTTAATTGTCAAAAAGCGGGCCGAAAGCTTTGATTTTTTTTTTTTTTTTTTACGGTTTCTTGTGTGTTTTTTTTCTTCAATCGACGACAAACGGGCAGCTCCAACCAGCTCCACAATGGCAACACCGCAAGAGGGTAAGTAATGGCGGGCGGGGGCCATGGATATTAGGGATGGCTGTGCGCATACTCCTAGCGATCACTGTCCCGTCAGGTGGTGGCGCCCTTCAAACGCGCTCTTCGCCTGGGGTCACCTACAAAATCGGCCGGGCGGGCTCTGCTCAGCTCTGCTCTGCTCTGGACTGGACTGTCTTATCAGAAGCTGTTCAATCTTCCGCTTCGCTCTCACTCCCCCCAAATTATCTACCGATGACGTCGAGTTGTTGTTTTTACCGTTTATGCGAATAGCATTGTTGTTATTGGTATTGTTGTTAAGAGCACCCACTCACCATTTAAGATTAGAAGACCAGGCCAGGCCAGGCCAGGCCAGGCCGAGACAGGCCAGCAATAACCTTCCGGACGAAGTGAGAACAACAGCGGCCGTGGCAATGACATTGGGAGTCGAGTACATTCTACACGTGAATAATAATTAGCCGCCCAGTGGGGCAGGCCTTTCGAAAACTGGCTAATCCGCTCACTTCTCGGCTAATTTATTACGAAATTTCACATATACATATATTTATATATGTTCAGTATATGGTTAAACCTTTCCTCTCTTCTCACTCTCTTTCTCTTGAACCTTGGCTGTGACTCTGGCTATGATCTCGGCCTGGCTCAGGGTCCGGCTCCCCTTGCCCCAATGCCTTCGTCTGGTCAATGTCAGAGGCGATTTGGCCGCAATTGTTGGCCTGACTCACGATCGAAGGAGCCAGCCAGTCGGTCAGCCACGAAAGCTGACTCACTAATACACTGAGAAAAAAAAATATACCAACTTTTTGAAGCTAAAAAAATGGTGAAAAATTATAGATTTTAGAATATTATATTTTCAAATATTAATATTAAAAAATATAACTTTTATAGTGGTTTTGACAAATTGAATAAAATAATCTATTATTATTTTGAAGCTTCTGAAAAATTGGTATACTTAAAGATAGTTATTATATATACTAAATTATAGTATAAAGATATAGTAAAAATATTTAAACTTTAGAATATATGTACGTTTGTTAGGTTAATACCTTTTATAAAATACCTTTGATATAGGTCAGTTGAAGAACATCATACATATAATATGTACATTTATGAAGTATTTTCCAGTTGAAGTTATCTTCGACCTTCAAATATACCTTCTCAGAAGGTGAAGGTTGTTTTAATTGATTTTATATATTTGTGAAATAGGATTTAGTTGAGGAATTTTATCTAGAAGTATTCAAAAAATATAAACCTTTTTTTTTGAAAATAAATACCGTTTCCAAGTAGAATCATAAATATTTTATAGATCATGCTTTTTTAAAAACTTTACCATTCCAACAATATTAAAAATATTAAAAACCTACATAACCTTAGAAGACTAAGGATTGATCTAAGAACTATGGTTTGGAACTATGGAGAACTGATCTAAGAACTATAGATTGGAAGGACTTGTAAAGAGATTTTAAGCTTACAAAAATTTTCTAACCTACAAAAATATATGTATTATTTTAAAGTATTTTTATTAATTTCTTGGAAATATATTTCAAGTTTAAGAAAATACTGTTTCGTTCTTGAAAGTATATAAATATATATAATATTTTTCTATATAATCACTTGAATATAGCTTCGTGTCTCTCTAATCTCAGATAGAAACTGAAATTTCGTAGACTCGCGTGATGCCCACGCAGATCAACTTGAATTTCGCACTTTGTTGGTTTTCAGGGTTATTGAATTCAAATCTAAAATTACTTTCATTTTACTTTCAATTTTTTTTAAATATTTTATGAGTGTATAGGTATTTGTCTTCTAAGATTATAGGATCAGCTTATAGGAAATCTATTACTCTAACACCAACTGCTTTAAGAATTTAAAATGGTTCTTATTATTCACAGCAGGTATTTATATAGATTTTCAACCTAAAGGTTTTTTTTTATTTTTAAAAGTAACCATGACTTTCAAAAACAACTTTAATCCCTAATGGTTTTCTATTTTTGTAGAAAATGTAGAACCGACTGAGTAGATGGACTTATGAGGTATACTTTCTAGATGGTTCTTATTTATTATTTTATGATAAATAAAAAATAAGAATATTAACATACCTCTGCGATTGGTAATTTTAATCTTAAAAGAAGTATTGGTTTTTGAATTTAAACCGATTTCTTGTAATTCCAAGACAGAGCAGCCCAAAAGTATGCTACCTTTGAGGAATAACAAGCGGTTCTCCAACAGATCTTTCTCCTATGACCGCCCACCAGCCCTGGAGACGGAGGCTGGAGCGTCTTCCCTTTCTATTCGAGATCGGGAACTCAACTGAGGCTGTGGCATCTGCCTAGCCGAAGCCCAGATTCGGATATATATGGTATTTATATGGCGTGTGCACTTTGTGCCGACGCTGGCGTTGGCGTTGACTTCGCTGTTGGCGTTAGCGTCTGCGTCGACAGCGTCGCTTACACCTTTTCAAAGTCAAGCACAGCGCAGCAGTTTATTCGCTTTGTGCAACCGCATCGAAAGATACACTCGCGCACCTGCCGCGAGCTGAGCTTCCGCACCTGGCCCCACCTGGTCTGCTCTGGTCTCTGCTCTGGTCTCTGATTTCCGATCCACCAAGCCCCCTCCAGAGTCTCGCAACGGAGATTCGGAGGTGACCTCTGACGGGTGCCCCCCCCCCATCCCAAGCGGATAGTTGACCAGTCATTCTCGTCCAGTTACGATTAGACAACGGATCGAACGGCCTTATCGAGTGCTTATCTTCCGGTTGGGTCTCTGCTCTAAAATTCGGCACCGTGTCCCGCCTTTAAATAAGGTCACCCGAAGACCATAGGTGTTCACTTTCCTCGAGGCACTCGGTGAGTTCCCAGTGGCTCCAAGGGCATGGGTCATGGTCAAGATTTTCGCCCCCAGAACCGCTGGTTACGATGAGGTCTGGAACGATCTGGAAACGTCCAAGGTTCTCCATTATTTTAAGGGGATTTGAATCTTGAAAGACCTTCTTTTAACCCTAAAAGACCTTTTAACCCTATGCCCTCATCCTCAGATCACTCCACCCTGGACGTCATTATAAAATCACTCAAGTCCTCCAGCATGGCCTGCGAGGGGACTCACTTCGATGGCAAGATCCCGCACACGTTCGTCATCTTCGGAGCGTCGGGTGACCTGGCCAAGAAGAAGATCTACCCGACGCTGTGGTGGCTCTACCGGGACGATCTCCTGCCCAAGCCCACCAAGTTCTGCGGCTATGCCCGCTCCAAGCTAAGCGTCGACAAGATCGAGGAGAACTGCCGCCAGTACATGAAGGTGAGTTGGTAGTCTAGTCCATGTCCAACTAAAGCTAATGATTCGCTCTTGAAGGTCCAACCCCACGAGGAGACCAAGTACAAGGAGTTCTGGGCCCTCAACGAGTACGTAGCTGGCAGCTATGATGGACGCACCGGGTTCGAGCTCCTCAACCAGCAGCTGGAGCTGATGGAGAACAAGAACCGGGCGAACCGCATCTTCTATCTGGCCCTGCCCCCCAGTGTCTTCGAGGAAGTGACTGTCAACATCAAGCAGATCTGCATGTCTGTGTGGTAAGTGGGGGTCAGTCCAAGCATGGAATCAATACTTACATTCGGTTTTTATTGCAGCGGCTGGAACCGCGTCATCATTGAGAAGCCCTTCGGACGGGATGATGCCTCCTCGCTGGCGCTGAGCGATCACCTGGCCAAGCTCTTCCACGAGGAGCAGCTGTACCGCATCGACCACTATCTGGGCAAGGAGATGGTGCAGAATCTGATGACCATCCGCTTCGCCAACAAGATCCTCAGCTCGACCTGGAACCGGGAGAACATCGCCTCGGTGCTGATCACCTTCAAGGAGCCCTTCGGCACCCAGGGACGCGGCGGCTACTTTGACGAGTTCGGCATCATTCGGGACGTGATGCAGAACCATCTGCTGCAGATCCTCTCCCTGGTGGCCATGGAGAAGCCGGTCAGCTGTCACCCGGACGATATTCGTGACGAGAAAGTGAAGGTGCTGAAGAGCATCGAGACCCTGACCTTGGACGACATGGTGCTGGGCCAGTACGTGGGCAATCCCGCGGGCACCACCGACGACGCCCGGAACGGCTATTTGGACGATCCCACCGTGAACAATGACTCCAACACGCCCACCTACGCCCTCGGGGTGCTGAAGATCAACAACGAGCGCTGGCAGGGCGTGCCCTTCATCCTGCGCTGCGGCAAGGCGCTGAACGAGCGCAAGGCCGAGGTACGCATCCAGTACCAGGACGTGCCCGGCGACATCTTCGAGGGCAGCACGAAGCGCAACGAGCTGGTCATCCGCGTCCAACCGGGCGAGGCGCTGTACTTCAAGATGATGACCAAGAGCCCGGGCATCACGTTCGATATCGAGGAGACGGAGCTGGATCTTACCTACGAGCATCGGTACAAGGACTCCTACCTGCCCGACGCCTACGAGCGTCTCATCCTCGACGTCTTCTGCGGCTCCCAGATGCACTTCGTCCGCTCCGACGAGCTGCGCGAGGCGTGGCGCATCTTCACACCCATTCTGCATCAGATCGAGCGGGAGCGCATCCAGCCCATTACCTATCAGTATGGCTCCCGCGGCCCCAAGCAGGCCGACGTCAAGTGCGAACAGAACAACTTCAAGTACTCCGGATCGTACAAGTGGCACGGCGGCAGGCCGAACACCTCCAATCTTTAGGGATGGCCTTCGGTAGAGCACACGCACAGGATAACACTTTGGATACTCCTTCTCTCTGTCCTTACACATACATATTTTAATTATGTACTTTTTTGGTTATTTTTAATTTAATACGGGTTGTACAAGAATGTTTTTTTTTAAATATACGATCTAGAATTTAATTAAGGTGTTTATTTTGTACTTCTTACATATATATATCATTATTATGCCAATTTAAAGGGTGTTACGCAGTGGAGGAAACCTCTCCGACCCTATAAAGTGTATATGTATATTCTGGATCAGGATCTTCTCCTGGGAATATATAAGCTATAAACTTTTCACGCAGTATATACAAGTCGGAACAGCAGGGATCGGCCGAATATAACCTATAGCTGCCATATAATTAATTGATCGAAAATGCTATAACTTTGGTGTTTTTGGAGTTGGAGTTGGAGTTTTTACCATTTGGTAAAAATACCATCTTTGGTATTTTTGAAGATAGAAGCTTGGGGAAGCAATATCGTTTAATGTTACGAGGATTAATTACGAGGATTTAAATTGGAAATATTTTAAAAACTGTTTTTATTGGGTGTATTTTGGGTATATATATAATTGGGTATACTATAATACTATTTGGGTAGCTCTTCAAAAGACAAATTTAAAAGTGAAATCTAAACTTTAAATAGAGAAAAAAGACAAGTTTCACCCTAATATTTTATAATATTTATAATATAATTTAATAGCACAATATTTACAATTGTTTTATTCTTTTTTTAAAATTAATTTAGTCTTAAAGTGCACTTTTGGGCATTTTTTTTTTTTGGGCGATCTCGAATTTTGCAGCAAAGATACTTCTCTTTCTTAGAAAAAGATTGTTTCTTATCCAATTTGATCGAATCTCTAGGTCGGATCTTGAATCAAAAATAAGGTTTGGAAATACATATTTATTGTGTGCCTAGAACCAAAAATAGAGAACAAAAAAAAAAAAAATTTAAAAATTTTCAATATATTCTTTTATTTTTGTTTTTTTGTGGGCGGTTGACAACAAAAAAAAAGCTTTTTCGTTTTAATGATAATGCCAAGAATAGTGTTTGTTGATTCCATAGTGCCGCGTCGGAGGAGGAGAGAGATCTCAGTGCGCTCTCGTTCATCATCCCAAACGGATGACTCTTGTGGCAGGATCCTTAAGCCCAGCTTGACATATTTTAGAATAAGAATAAATTTTTTTATATTATAATAATGATATTCCATGTTAATCATCCGATTCATAAAGCTCCGTTTTGAATATTGGTGTGATAAGACTGCTTTGGGGCTCCTAGAGTGGCGCTTTAGGGGAGAAGCGGGGCTGGGGGAATTCCACAATGCTGATAACGCTCGCGATGATCTGGGCTTTCAGTTTCCTCTAAAGCAGTACGGTTTCGTTATTCATCTCATACGGATCGGTTCAGTGTGTCGAGGGCTCTCTGACCTTCACTGGTACGCGACTCAGGAATAGGGATTAAGCTGATCATAAGCCGATCTTAGCCATGATGCTGATGCAATCCCAGCTGATTAAGAAGCTGAGCAGCTGCCTCCTGCTGGTGCTGCTGATCAAGATTAGGATCATGAACGTAGTCGGTGATGGAGTTTGCAAAATGGAGCTCAGTAATGACATACTGATGGCGGGAAAGGACTACAACGTATCCTGCATTTGCCCCAGGGCAGATCTATCTCTATGGGTTGACGATGAGGAAATGGATCCGGTTAATGCCACCTATGGCCATGTCCTTGGAACCGTTAGAAACGCCACAGTCGGCTGGAACGAATTGAAGTGCTATTCGGGGAGATTAGAAAGTAAGTTGCTGTTGGATTGCAAAGAGGTAGTCGTGCGGATGAAGGTGGATACGGAGAAGATCGAGTGCCGTTTAATCGATACCAACATTAGTTGTGTCTTCGATCAACCGGATCCGGAAGATGCCTGGAGCCAGACCAATTACCGCTTAAGGTACCTCCAAGAGCACAAAAAGTCAGTGCCGTGCCACCGACAGAACAACACCAGCCGGTTGCGGTGCAGCAGCTTGGAAGTGGGAAAGTTTAAAACAGAGTATCTGCTCTTCCTGGACACCTACAACGACAATAATGAAGTTCTTTACAATCAGAGCTTTTCACGTTATGGTAAGGACATTGAAGTGCTCCAGTGGGGTACACTGACCAATGTAACCACAAAAGTGAACCACACGTGCATCTTCTGGCGGGCCTCCACCACGAATAGCACCAACAAAATTGAGTGGCACGTCCATCTGAATCCATCGAATCCCAACCTACAGCCCGAGTATTATACGCTGGATGACCCGTATCAGCGGGATCGAATCTATCTGGAGTTTTGTTTTCCAACACCCATCTGGGGCAACCAGAACTACGAGGTGACGCTCCGGCGACGTATAAAGCCGAGCGGTCCCTGGTCGGTGCCGCATCCCCCCATCAACTTCACCACCCTGGGCATACCTCCGGCCCGTCCGCCCCAGATGGTGCCCAACGGCTTCTCGTACTCTCCCAAAACTCAGAGACTTCAGGTCTTCTGGCTGCGGATTAATGAAACGGAGTACAACGGCGTCAACATGACGTATTTGGTGACGTTGGATGACAAAAGGTAAGTAATCCTCATAATCCTGACTCTTAATCCTTAAAAACTATATCCGATTTATAGAAATGCTACCAAGTTGTTGAGCAACATCTCCGCCAGCTTCGATCGCTGGCATCTATCCAGGAGAGCCACGATCCAAATAGTTAGCCACAACGCCAATGGATCGTCCGAGCAAGCCATGCGGCTGGCAGTGCCCACACTATCCTACGCCGAGGAGCACCAACCCCAGAAACTTCGCTGGGAAAACACCACCTTGGTCTGGGATGAGCCAGAAGATAACAACTATCTGATCGGCTACATGGTATACTGGTGTTTCCCGTCCTTGAATAAGGAACAGATCTGCAACGATAGTTATCCGATCGAATGGCGCTCCGTCGATGGGAATAGCTACGAGTTCCAGTCGAAGGAACTGAAAAAGGTGGCCGTGTCGGCCAATTACAGTAACAATTCCACCGGAGGCATGGTCTGGTTGGGCGATCCAGACGACAGCATCCTTCAATCAGGTCCCACCATCGTGGCCATAGTCGTCCTCATAATCTTTGCTGTCTCCATAGTGCCCGCCACAGCCGCTTACAGGGAGATCCAAAAACAAATGGACATCAAAGT
The DNA here is from genome assembly GCA_018153455.1 of Drosophila parabipectinata. Classification (NCBI taxonomy): domain Eukaryota; kingdom Metazoa; phylum Arthropoda; class Insecta; order Diptera; family Drosophilidae; genus Drosophila; species Drosophila parabipectinata. The sequence continues at coordinate 6,294,893 of JAECYA010000055.1, forward strand.
GGTATTGCCAGAATACCTGCAAAACATCTATAATGCAGAAAAACAAAAGGAGAAACTAAATTCGGCCTCTGACTCCGAAGACAAAAAAAGAATCTTATTAGATCTTCCAGATCTAATGCCGGGTAAGTCGCTGAAGGATTTACCATCGAAATCCCTGCCAAAGCCGCAAAACGACGTTTCCAAGCTGCAGAAGAGGCTCCGAAATGCAACCTTGATAGTAACCAATGATGCATATGTATCGCAGAACGCAGAATTAATGGATTTCTTGCCAGAGTCGAGCCAGGGCTTCGTTAGCCCACCATCCGTGCTTGTAACCAATTATGATTACGAATCCCAGGACATGCTATTACCCAGTAACGGTTACCTTACCCCACCATCCGTGGGATCCATAAGCACAAATGATACTTATGTATCGCGGGATACATTCAATTCTTCGCCAGAATCGAGTATCGGTCGTGACCCACCACCACCATCGAAGTCGTCCATTCTAGATTCAAATATCGGTTACGTCCTCCCACCACCACAGAGGTCCTTGCTAGATTCGAGTATGGGTTACGTTCTCCCATCACCACAGAGATCTTTGTTAGATTCAAATATCGGTTACGTTCTCCCACCACCACAGAGGTCCTTGTTAGATTCAAATATCGGTTACGTTCTCCCACCACCACCATCGAAGTCGTGCATTCTAGATTCAAATATCGGTTACGTGCTCCCACCACCACCATCGAGGTCCTTGTTAGATTCAAATATCGGTTACGTTCTTCCACCACCACCGGGACTTTCACGACCACCACAATTGCCATTATGGAATTCTTCGCCAGATTCGAATATCGGCTACGTTCTCCCACCACCACCGGCACTGTCACAAGCTCCTCGATGGCCACTATTGAACTCCCCACTAGAATCAGCTAACGGCTACGTTCTCCCACCACTACCGTCACTTTCACGAGCACCACAATTGCCATTATGGAAATCCACCCTAGATTCGAATACCGGCTATGTCCTCCCACCATCCTCCCACCTCCCACCTAATAATAGTTATTTATCGATGGACACGATATTACGAGGCCCACGGACTCTTACGAATTCCTTGCCGGAGCCTAGTTATGTTCTCGCTCCACCACTAGCACCGGAACGGGCACCATCACTGCCACCTCCACTGACCAGTCCATACCTTGAAATGAGAACTGTACAGAACCAAGATCCACCTAGGAACGACATTGGATATTGCCCCTATAACCCCTAAAGGACATTCTGCCTAGTATCCTTGTTAATATTATTTGTATAATATGTGAAAGTACTTTCTTAATGAATTATTTTTTTTTAATTTAAATTGTATTATTTAGCTCAAAATGTTATGTTATTTTAAGTTATTCGATTTAATTTTAAAAATAAAACAAAACTAAAAAAAAAGGTTTATAATGTTTTGATTTTTTTTAAATCTTACGGGCAAGACTTGATAAATTTTCATATTTTTTGAATTTTTTTAAAGCTATAGATACATTTTTTAAAGATATAGATAATTATATCTACAAAAATTACAACAATTTTGATGAAAAGTTTATAATTTGTTTCTAACTTTTGCATAAATAAGGACCAACATTTTATTTTAGGATATATTTTATCTCTTGAAGTTCTGATTCATAAATGGTATTCCGTTTTCAAATCGTTTAAAAAATTGATATGATTTTTACTAAAAATACTTTCATCTGTATCGGTTTTTCAAAATATTTAAAAAACCTCTTTAAGGACTTATTTTGAAGGCCTGACCGATGAGTTTACCTTGGAGGTCCTTGGACCCTGTAGGTCATCCTGAGCCATCCTTTCTAAAGGTCCTGAATACCCCGACGATTAGTTGGAAAAGTGTACCCACACTCGCGGAACTGGGTATCGAAACTAGACAGGTGATGTTCGAGACTGTCTTGATTCTAAATGTAGTCTCCTTTATATGTAATTTTAAAATTTAAACAGCATGCTTACGGAGTAAAAAAAAAATTCTGAAAGTCTGTATACAAACATATACAGTGCCCTTATCGTCGTGACATTTTGTAATCGAAATCCATGTATGTACATATGTATATATAAGCTTATTAATAGAACATGTATTAAAAAAAAGTTTTTTTCAACAGATTAAAAAATGTATAATATAAAAATGGATGCATGCAAAAAATAAATGTTTCTCACAGCCCAGAAAATAAATATATTCTTTTTATAAAAAAAGGGAAACAACTTTCGTAATACCAAAAATTTGCCCAAATTTAAGTTAAATCGGTGGACTATGTTTTTTAGGTTTATTTCCGATTAACTTCCAGGAATTCATCTAATTTTTATAAGAAACGGAAGACTTATTTATGTTTGTCGACATTTTCTTAAGAATTAAATGCTGACCATTGCCGATTTTGGTATCTTTTCTGGATTTCATAGAATTTTAGGTTTTTTTTTTGATTAATTTTTAATAAAGACTTTATTATTATATGTATAATTAATTTTACTTACTGAATACTTTCTATATCCCCTAAAAAAGTATTAAATACATATACGTATGTGTCTTTCAAGTTTTTCAAAATCGGCATCTTTTTTTGTAATTTCCGGATGGGGGCAAGTTTTAAGAAAAATATTGATCTTTAGTACTTTAGTTCCAAGAATTTCATTATCATTGTTTTCTGGGGGTTTTTTTGGGGATGTTGGTTTCTCGGAAATTTCAGAACACTCGGAAAGTTCAATTCAAATAGATAACCTCTTTTCTTCGGGATTTCCTCTGGAAGATTGGGTTTCTTCATTCTCTAAAATACTTATTCTCAAAAATACTTATTCTCTAAAATAAAATATTACTTTCCTAAAAAGAAAGGGAAGCTAACTTCAGGCGGGGCTAAAGATCGTCTTTATCGTATATACCCGATATATCGTTAATATCGGAAATAGTTGCCCGATCCTTGTAAGAGATCCATAATAAAACCAATTTATTAGAATACAACATTTTAAAAAAGTTTAAAAAAGCTACATTAATTCGGGCGGATCCTAAGTTGATATAATCTTGATATACTGATCGTATACCCTTGATACAATCGTATATATGTGTATATATCGTAAATATCATATACAATTGGCAGATCCTTATAAGAGTTTCATAATAAAACCAATTTATTTTGAATAAAAAATTAAAAAAAAAAATCCTATACTTCTATCTTTGAAAATACCAGAGCTGGTACTTTTGGCAAATACCAAAATCCGATCGTTCAGTTATATGGCAGTTAAAGGATATATCCTCAAGAAATTCGTTTACCTTCGATCTCTCTTTAGGAAGTTCAAACGTTCTATCTTTAAGAACACGAAAGTTGTGTAATTTCCGATCTCTTAGATATATGTATGGTAGCTATAAGATATAGTGGGCCGATCCTTAAAAATTTAGGTATCTCTAACTCTAAAAACACCTCATTTCTAGCATTTCCGATCAATATGGCAGTCTGATTTACACCAAAAGCATGTTATCTTATGATCCATATTTTAAGAAAGAAATTTTGGCCACAAAAAGTGGTGGTTGACCCCATAGTGCGCCACTCACCCTCATCACCCAACGCTTTGAGGCTCAAAATAAAACACAATAAAATATTTAAAATTATACATACAACATTTGTGTATGATTTACATAGGATATATCATTATTATTAAAATTACTTTTATCCATAATATAATAAGCTCGACCTTTTCTTTTTGTTTGCATTCTCGCGGACACGCGGATATAGTTTCAGTTGTTAAGTGTACAAATAAGAATATATATATTAAAAAAATACTACAGAGTTACAAATACTTCTTCTGATGTGCCTCGGGTCTCGTGCACGCCTCGCCTCGAAATACAAAATAAATTATGAACGATGGCTTGCAACTAATTACTTATAAAGAGAAACAGAGCTGCCCGGGATTCGGATACGGATACGGATTCAGATACAGATACAGATACGAATGTGGATGCGGTTGCGGTTGCGGTTGCGGTTGCGGATGATCCGATGGCGTGGCTTAGATTAAGTGTTATGCAGATGTTTTGGATGAGAGAGCATGGATTGTGCTGATTGGATGGATGCGATGGTTGCCAGGGATGGTCGCACATGCTGCGGGGATGATGAGGGGATGCTCTGTGAACTTAGAGGACATGCCGGTTGTGTGCCAAGGCGTTGAGGTCCTGGGGCGTCACATAGCCGTTGATCTGCGGCTGGAGGCGAGAGTGTTGTCCGGGCACAGAGCCCGGATTGCCGCCACCCACTGTCGCATCGCCGGCAGCATGCGACGGCGAGCCCATCGCATGGGGCAACGGCGACTTCATCAGCCCCGTCAGCTGCAGCTGCTCCATCGTGGTGTATCCGATGTCGGCGGGCAGTTTGGGCGGCCCAGCAGGCATCACTGGCGGCAACTGACGCAGCGGCGCGACCGGTGGCAGGGATCCTGCGACTGTTGCTGGTCCAGCGTTGGCTCCACCACCGCCGGCTGGTGAGGCTGGGGCGAGGGGTTTCAGCTTGTGCAGATCCGAGGCCTGCACGTAGTTGTCCGTAAGCAGGTGGGCCGGTGGAAAGAATGTGGAGGCAGCCGTGGCAGTAGCTGCGGCGGTGGACTGGGCCGGGGCAGGCGCCAGATTTGGAGCAGTGCCAAAGCCTGGAGCTGGAACTGAGGCAGGGCCAGGGCCGGCGGACGGCATCGAGGCCATAGCTGGGCTAGGCCGGGACTGCTGAATGGGCACAGGTACGTAGCCGCTGATGGGGACACGGGGCGGAACCATGGGCATGGGCATCGGCATCGGGTTGGCTGGGAACTGGCCATTGCCCGCCCAGTTCTTCATCTGGGTGGGCTTGATATATCCATTGCCGGCGCCTCCCTGTTCTCGATGCTTTTCCGGTTCCGTTTCGCTCTGCTGCTGTTGCAGTTCCCGCGTCCGCTCCTGCTCGCGCTCTCTTTCCCGCTCCCGCTCACGCTCCTGTTCCCGTTCCCGTTCCCGTTCCCGCTCCTGCAGGAGGAGACCGTGTCGCATCGCTACGTAGCTCGCCGGCGGGGCTGCGCCACTTATGGGTCCTGATTCCGGGTGGTCGACGTAGATGTCGCGATCGGCGCAGCCACCGCCGCCCGACGAGGAACCGGTGCGTCGCAGCAGCTTCGAGCTCTCGCTGCCGCAGCTGCCAAAGTCGTGGGGCAGGTCCTGGGATGTGTACTGCGGCGAGTCACCCACCATGGTGCAGACGATGCCGCCGCTGGAGATGTCTGGGGTCATGCCCTGGCCCAGACCACCCATCTCGTTCTTCTTCAGCGTCTCCATAATACCCGGTGGCAGCACCAGACCTATGTCCGACATCTTACGGTACTTCTTGTAGACCAGGTAGAAGATGACGCCCAGCACCAGGATGGCCACGCACACCTCAATGGTCTGGTACATGGCCTTCAGGCTGTGTGTATCGGGCGTACAAATGAATCCGTAGGTGCCCCACTCCGAGCTGTGCAATCGGTAGGCACTGGCATTCGCGCGGTACTCCGAGTACCGCTCTAGCTCCTCCTCGACCAGTGCATCCGTCCGCGGATCACAGCTCTGCAAGCTCTGCCCCTGGCCCATAAGCGACAGTCCAGCCATCAAGGTGGTGGCTTCTAGTCCAGCCTCCAGCTGCTGTTGCTGATGAGAAGGCAGCTGCTCCACATTGATGGCACGCACCGCCAGCTGGAAGGGATTGTGGCTGGTGCAACGGGGCGTGGGCATTACATAGGAACGATTCTTGCCCGACAGGATCAGGCTCATCAGGCAGCTCTCGTTGTTGTCGCGCAACGAGATCTCATAGTAGTCGATGCGCCCTGCTGGTATTCTGGGTCGACTCCAGTCCAGACGCGAGGTCTGATCCTTGTTGTTGCTCACAAATAATGAGGGAGGTGAGGGGACTGGAAGAGGAAAGCCAAAGAATTAGTCGGAATTTCAATAAAAAAAAATAACTAATCTTATTTTGAAATTGGGATGAACACTGATGACTCTGGATGTATGGGTATAGACCAGATAGGCTTCCAAGAAGTGAGCCATAAATTCTAATCTTGTCAGACCTCGACGTCAGGGTAGAGTTCAAAGATCAACACGTGAAAAGATTTGGAAAACCAAGCTTTGAAAGCTCTACTTGAAGCCGCCGGCTACTTGAAGCGTCTCTAGGGTCTCTGGGGAGCTCTCGAGAGTAACCCGAGAAGCGGCTCCCCTGGGGGCTCTCTCTTGGGAGCAATGCTCGGAGGTCTACAGTTGCTTGGTTTTGATAGTCTTAAGCTATAGAAACCCCCCTCCCTGGGACACCACTCACCTCCAATGGCTGTGACAAACTCCACCAGATTACTGGGCTCTGAGGGATACAGCGTCTTGGCCCGCAGGGTCACCTCGTACCGCGTAAAGGCCGTCAGGTTGGCCAGCGTAAAGGCAATGAACTTCTCCTTGTCGACCAGCTCGCCGGCTGATGCCGCCACCCGAAAGTCTTCAACCAGACTGTAGTCCGACTCCAGGGAGCGGAAGGTGCCCTCGTAGGTGCGCACCACACCGTTGGCCCGTAGCGGCGGCTTCCACGCCAGCCGCACACTGGAGCTGTCGACGCGCAGAACGTGCAGCTCGCGGGGCTGGCTGGGAGCAGCCTCACCGGTCCGGTTCACCAGCTCGTCACTGTACTTGCTGGCCCGCGACTCCGAGAACATGAGCATCTTGACGCTGTAGTCCGTGTAGGGCACCAGGTCGCGGATAACGTACTGCCTGGCGTCACGATCGTGGATCACCTCGGTGGTGCAGTTGTCCGGCCGGCCAGTGGAGCGCTGGCAGTAGGTGAGGTTGTAGCCCGACAGGATCACCGGACAGACGCGCTGGGTGCTCCACTTGACCGTCAGGCTGGAGTTGCTGGCCGCATCGATCGACGGCTCCAACTTGACGAGGTCGTCCTTCTTGTCGCTGCTGCAGATCAGCCAGCGCAGGCCCGTGTTGTGGGTGCGGTAGTTGGCCGACACGGCCATGTGGAGTGTCGGCAGCTGGTTCTTGGCCGTGGTGAACAGCTGCTGGTCGTAGGCCACCTCAGCGAACCGTATCGAGCCCTCGCACTCCGACAGCAGGCCCGGCTTCGGCACACACCAGAACACGGTGTAGTTGGTGAGCTCGTGGAGGTCCTCTGGCGGCTCCCAGCTGAGGGTGTAGCTGTTGTTGCTCGAGTGGTAGACGCTGCGGATGTTCTTGGGCACACGGACGCGGAAGTCCTCGGCGCTAATCGGTCCTATCGACATCCGGGTGGCGTTCACCGACACGCCCATGCTGTTGCTGCTCCGAATTAGGATTTCGTAGTGGGCGTTCTGTTTCCATCCTTCGATCAGGGCGGAGTTGGAAAAGACCTGGATGAGATTGGGGTCCCTGGAAGGATTATATATTTATTAGTGTCGGAATACTAGGTTTCTTGAGGGAACTGAATCCTGAAGAAGTTTCTCCATAGTTCTGTGAGGAATTCCCTGATCTCTAGTTACAAGTCCCATCTGGAGCCCCCCCTTAAGTCGTACAATGAAGTCTGGAAAGCCCCAAAGGCCTCTAGTCACTTAAGATTCTTTAGGGAACTGAATCTCCAGAGAATCCCTAAGGATTCCCCCCATTTAGTTTAGTTTAAAAATAATGATAGGATCTCCAGTTATAGATCTCCAGTATATAGACCTCCCCCCTTGAGTCATAAAACTTATCTCCACGAACTTGAAGATTGTGAAGAAATCTGGAAAACCCCAAAGGCCTCAAGTAGTAGTTTCTGAATCAGAAATTCATATACTATCATGTACATACTATATGAAATAATAACAAATATCGAATACCTTATGAATACCAAGATTCGTGGTGGCTTGTTAATTTTTAGTGTCAAGAAAAACCAGTTGGCATTTTATAGGAAAGATATTTAGCAATAAAAAATAAATAATAATAATAAAAACAAAGATAGCCAACTCAAAAAAAAAAAAAGAAAATAAAAATAATAATAAGTTTATTATCTTATTTTGACCAAGCTTTGAGGAGATATGAGTTCCCCAACCTCGTTAAGGCCTATAATCTTATATAAAGACAAGGTCATGATAATAATTATTATGCATTTGTATAATTATTTTAATTTTAATTTAATTATTTTTTTTTAATTCATTAGAATTTGTTTTGATATTCCCTACTAGGCAATACATTTTTCAAGATTGACAGACCGACCGACCCAGACAGTTCCCGGGAAGCTCTTATTTTATTGAGAAATTCCGAACTTTGCGTCATTCCACGAAGGCACTTTTTGATAAGGGGGGAGTGGTGGCTCACTAATTAACATCCATCAATGATCATCATCATCATGATGATGATGATGATGATGGAGGTGATAAAAGATTACCACGAACAGCGTGCCATCGAAATCAATAAGAGCTCCTCCTCGCACTCGAGGGTAGAAAGACAGTTCCAGTCTAAATTTCAATTGAAATCGAATTAAAAAAAAAATTAATAAAAAGAATTTCCAATTTCCAATTAAAAAATTAAAACAAACAAGACAAAAGCAAGACTATTTCCTATGAAATATTCTCTGGATTCTCTCCGTTTCTGTCGAATATTTGTATACCCCTTCTGTGGAATCTATAGGCAATATTCAATTGAAATCGTATCTATTATTTTGCCTGCTGCTGTAGATATACATATATACATATATTGCATCTGGTTGCTCCCTCTCGGTTTCAATTCCGGCAAAGTGGCGGTAAACAGAAGCGGGGATACCGCGAATCCGCCTCTGGAATGGATATATATCTATCATACAGGGTATGTTGTGAGCGGGTTTCCTTTCCTTTCCTCCGATTTCTCTTATAGTGCATTCGAGCTAAACAGCCATACAGCCATATATCCATCTATCCATATATCCAGCAATCCATCCATCCATCCATCTATCCACCCATCTCTTCTCATTAACGAACGTGTTTTGCGCCCCTGCTGCCTGCTGCCGGCGCGCATGTGTGAGTGTGCGAGGCACTTCGGGCGAATTGTTGTTAAAAATAAACATTTTCATCGGAACCCCAGAACGGGAATGCTGGCTAGCAATGTGGATGGTGATGGTGATGGTGTATGTGCAAATACTACGCCGTAAGACCATACGGATTCGCGAGAAATGAATGAACTTTCGCCCCCATACTCCAACCCATATCCAAATCCATATCCCTACTTACATTAGACTCCCATTGATGCGAAACTCGCTGATGACATATCGAAAGTCCGGGCCGTTCAGCTCCTGGGGCTCCAGCGGCTCCCAGTAGAAGCTCAGATTCGTCTCCGAGGAGTAGACATAGAAGCTGCCGTAGGTGACGCGCGGCGGACGACGCGGACGAGCCGGCGCCGTGGCGAACTGATAGACGAGCGGCTCGCTCCACATGGTGTTGTTGAGATTGATGCGCACCTGCAGGTGCAGCGTGTAGTTGTAGCCGGCGAACGGGAGTTCTGTGAGACAGAGGATGTCCTTGATGGTGGTGGTGTTGTTGCGCCAATAGCTACGCTGGAGGGGACTAAAATTTTGGGGGGCGACGTGCACCAGCCAGGCCAAGCCCCGGAGATAGGTGGTGCGACGCGGCACATCCCACGACAGGCAAATGGAGCTCTCCGTCAGGTTGACCTTGGATATATTTTGACCGGGACGGGCCGGCACCGAGCGCTCGTAGTGATTGACCGTGATCTCCTGGACGTCCTGGCCGAGGGCGTTGAACATGTCCAGTCGGAAGTAGTAGAAGTCGTTGAAGCGCTTGTACAGCTCGTTGGTGATGTTGCAGGTGACCACCGGAGCGGCATCAAAATTGCACTCCACCGGATAGATGTAGTGGGCGTCCTTCTCGATGGTGAAGGTAACATTGTACCTGGTGATTATCCGGTTATGCGGCTCCGTGAAGTTGCACACCATGTACTCAAAGTCGTAGGCCACGCAGCCAAAGTCCTTGATCGGCATGGGCGGTGTTCCCACGTACACTTTCGATGTGTTGATCACATACTCGCCGCACATACACGAGTAGTCCTGATCCTGCTCCGATGCGTTCCGGGCGCTGAACAAGATGGTCGTGTCGTTGATCTGACGGATGTCCGGGATGTTCCGGTACTTCACCGACTTGGACTCGAAAAACAGCTTCTTTACGGAGCACTCCTCACTGGAGATGTTCATCTCGCGCAGGTACGTCTGGTTGATGGTGCAGCTTATGTTGAAGTCTGACCCGATGAGCTGCTCCACCTTGACGGGCTCCAGCCAGCCGGGTTCGGCATTGGCCAGGACGTCATGGAGCAGGAGCAGAGGCAAAAGGGCCACAACTAGCTCAACTACCCGCGGTCCCATGGCGACTCCACTGGGTTTGGGTACGGGTTTTGCTTTGGCTGCCCTTTTAGCCCGCTTCCCAGTGGCACTTTATTTTGATGTGGGTACTCTCTCTCTCTCTTTCCACTGGCACTCGCACTCTTTCTTACACGACACACAACACGCACACCTTGCTGCTAGCTCGCTGGCTGGCTGGCTGGCTGGCTGGCTGTTGCTTCTGTGTTAGTGGCAGTTCTCGGAAACCGTTTATACACTGGTTCCTGGAAGCAACTCTAACGCATCGCCCTGCCAAGGTGTGTTCTTGTAGTTCGTCTCACTGCTCCCAGTGGGGCCGTAAATGGCCTTTAGGTGTCTCACTTGTGGTTTCTTCCTTGCGGAATCCTAATCCTGACCTGAGTGGCGAAGACGGCGATCACTCAACCCTCCCCGCTCGCGTTGGTGTCTTCGGATTTATGTTTCGTATCGTTTCTGTCTCGAGGCTCAATACCTGTGGCCGATATAAACCAGTGTTGCCACCTTTCAAGGTTGAAGGCCCCGCAATGCTGCCACCCAGCCCAAACAGAGTTCTTTTAGAGAATTGTTGACCCGGGACGGTTTAAATATAAAACAAAGGACTAATAGCCCACACTTAAGCTATATTTCTGGGTATCAATATTCAATTTTACAATAAAGAACAAGTATTTAAAACGATTACTTTTCAAAAATAATATCTGGCTGCCTTGGCCCTCGAATCTGACGACTTGAATTTTTGGCGGGATTTCAAAAAGTTCGAAGGTCCAACATTTCGATTTTAATTAACCCTGAAGGTCGATTTAAGTTAAGCATTCATAACGTTAATTAACGCTGAAAACTTAATCATATACAAATAATTTAAGCGATATTTTCATTGAATATTTTCATAAATATTAACTTCTTTCGAATTTGTTGTATTTATTATTTTTAATGCATTTATGATTTTTTTGTTGTATTGTTGTAAATATTTTTTTTTATTTAGTTCTTGAGTTTATGATTTATTACCATATGTATAATCATAATATTTTTATTCACTATGTTTGGAATTAAATAATAAGTTAAGTGCATTTTATATTGTTTTCTTTTTTCTTGATCTTAAGCAGCCACAATTTTTAGTTTACATTTTTACAAATATTCTTCTATTTAAATGAAACCTTTTCTTTTTGTCCGATTTCGATAAAATTTGCGATTTCTTCTTTTGGCCTTGCCAGACATTCGAATATGCGCGAAAAAATATCGATAGTTCGAAAAACATCGACATCCCTGGCAAAATTCGTCTCAAAAACGCAGTGTGTGTGTGTGTGTGTGCTTGCATGTGTGAGAAAGTGACGAATTACTTTTCATCAAATGGGAAATAATTTAGTTTGAAAACACGTATATATCCAGAGCAGCTGAAAATTACAGTTTGTAAAAATTATTTAGAGACTACGAGCTAAATCGGCAATATAAAGTATTCCTGAAACACGACAACTCACCAACGAAATGGCGGAAGGCGGCAGTAAACGCATCAACGTGGTTGTGAAAACGCCAAAGGACAAGAAAACGGTGGAGGTTGACGAAGATTCTGGAATAAAAGATGTGAGTACGGGGCGCGTGACATTTCCGCACTCATTGCCGCATTGCCGCCCCTCTTTTTTAGGCCCTTCTTTGCCAATCAATGCCACTGGCACGGGCACGGGCACGGGCACTGCTGCTGGTTGCTGGTGGTGCTGGTGCTGGTGCTAGTGCTGGTGGTACAGTGCACTTCGGCTAAACGATACAGACGGGGTGGCAAAGTGCAAAGCTAGCTAGTCAGTCCAGTGGCTATGCCTCTCTTTCTGTGTGTGTGTGTGTGTGTGTGTGCCTGTGTTTCGGTTTCCGTAGGTGCTTGGTGGTAGCCCTTGAAAAATCAAGTGGCTTCGAAACGGATCACACAACACAGTAGCCGGTCAGCTAATATTCGTTCTCATTTCTCAAACACTCTCTATTCATCACACAGTTCAAAATTCTGGTTGCACAAAAGTTCGAGGCGGAGCCCGAACAGCTGGTGCTTATTTTTGCCGGCAAAATTATGAAGGACACGGACACATTGAAGATGCACAATATCAAGGACAACCTGACGGTGCATTTGGTGATCAAGTCGCCGACCCGCAACAACGAGGCACCGGCCCGTGCCCCCGCCGATGTGCGCCAGACGCCGTTCGGCCTGAATCAGTTCGGCGGCCTGGCTGGCATGGAGGCACTTGGCGCCGGATCGAGCACTTTCATGGACCTGCAGGCCCGCATGCAGAACGAGCTGCTGAACAACGGTGACATGCTGCGCTCCCTAATGGACAATCCGCTGGTGCAGCAGATGATGAACAATCCGGATACGATGCGTCAGCTGATTACGTCGAATCCCCAGATGCAGGATCTCATGCAGCGCAATCCCGAGATCTCGCACATGCTGAACAATCCGGACCTGCTGCGCCAAACGATGGAGCTGGCCCGCAACCCGTCGATGTTGCAAGAGCTTATGCGTTCGCATGACCGGGCCATGTCCAACTTGGAGTCGGTGCCGGGCGGTTACAGTGCCCTGCAGCGGATCTATCGCGACATCCAGGAGCCAATGATGAATGCGGCCACCGAGTCGTTTGGCCGCAATCCGTTCGCCGGACTGGTCGAGGGCGGAGGATCGGGAGCGGGTGTTAACCCCCAGCAGGGTACCGAGAACCGTAATCCGCTGCCGAATCCCTGGGGCGGTGGCGGCACTAACTCCACGACAAACGGCACTGGCGGAGGAGCCGGCGCAGGCACCGGGGGTACGGGCAACCGGACAGGGGACTTGCCGCCAAACAACGTCCTCAACTCGCCAGCCATGCGCAGCCTTATGCAGCAGATGGCGGATAATCCAGCGATGATGCAGAACCTGCTCAACGCCCCGTACACCCGGTCGATGATGGAGACCATGTCGCAGGATCCTGAGATGGCTTCGCGTTTGCTGAGCACCAGCCCTCTGCTCTCAAACAATCCCGCCATGCAAGACCAGGTGCGCCAAATGATGCCCCAGTTCATGGCCCAGATGAATAATCCGGAAGTGATGAACATGATCACCAATCCAGATGCCATGAACGCCATCCTGCAGATACAGCAGGGCATGGAACAGCTACGCAGCGCGGCACCTGGCCTTGTCGGTACCTTAGGCATTCCGCCACCACCACCGGGTGTTAACTCCGCATCGGATCCAGCCAGCGGCGATGGCACCACCACCACTGCTAATAATGTTTCGCCGCCGAGTGGTGGTAATGCCGCATCGACCGCTGGCACCGCCGGCGTCCCCAACTTGGCACCCGGCGGTGGCCCGAATGCCCAGCTCTTCAATGACTTTATGATGCGTATGCTCAACGGTATGTCAAACAATGCGGACAGCACGCAGCCGCCGGAGGTTCGTTATCAGTCGCAGTTGGAACAGCTCGCCGCAATGGGATTTGCCAATCGTGAGGCCAACTTGCAGGGTAAGTCTCTTAGCTTATTGGATGGTGGATTCTTTAAACTAAATGTTGGACCTTTTGCAGCTCTTATCGCTACCTTCGGAGACATTAATGCAGCGGTAGAGCGTCTGCTGTCCCTCAACCAGTTGTCCCTGAGTTAACAACGTTAAGCCACTTTCAAAACTGTACACACAACCTGTCTTTATATCTTACAAAACTACAACTATATCTACCACTACAACCTGGAGAATGCTGCGAATACTAGAACGAGAAACGATAACGAGATCACGACGAGAAAAGGAACAAAAAACGAGATCCCCTATGGCCCAAAAAAACACACACACACACCTAACACCCCCGAAAAGAAGCACACAACAACACTATCCACAATTGATCAGCGCGCGCTGATTGTTATTCCTATCCACGATGCGGGAACTACCTTGAATCCTTAACGCCCACATACTTATCCTTATCGCAGTCCCTACACCTAACACACAGTCTAAACACACACACACACACACACACACACACAATATACACCTTATTAACGAGAGACGATATAGAAGACCCGCCTAGAGAACGGGCGAGATGAAAGAATCTGTCGGAACGGTGGACAGATCTAGATGATATATATATGATTGCATACCAAAGTTTCGACAGTTGCATAGTTGAAGATACTATATATATTTTTTTTTAATTGTTTAACTTGAAGAGAGAGAGAAAGACGCTCTGTAAGACACCTGAATTACCATTAAACCTTAAAGCGGAAATGGGTTAAACCACAACATAATCCAACATGGAACATGGCATTGTATTTGCAAGATCATATACATCCAGCCAACCGCAAACACACACACATACACACATGCAACACAGACACATCTACAGGCATTCTACACTTGAAGAAAAAAAGAACATTTCACGCATTTAACATTCACTGTTTTATAATAAACTTCAACATTTCTGTGCTCTCGTTTATCATTGTAAATTGTAACCAATATTTTCATGCCGCCACCGCCACCACCACCCATCCTCCCTCCGCGTGATATCTAGACTTGTGTGCTAAAACAATAAGGTGGGAGATTACGAGTGTGGGTGTTCCTGTGGATCAGTGAGGATCAGGATAGGATCTCCTTCTATCATCTGCCAGGCCTCTCCTTTTTCTCGGAAATTTCGCAAATCCGTTCTTGTGAATCCAGACAGCCGCAATCAGTGGGACATATATATACTTTACATATGTGTTTATCTATATGCGAATATAGATATATTAAATATTCCATGGTGTTAAAAGACGTAAACTATTTAAATTCCTTAGTAAAAAAAAAAAAAAAAAAAACAAAACAAAAAAAAAAAAGAAGAGAGAACCCCACTTTATCCTTTTATCTTAATCTAGCTATTACTTTGTATTCACACCTGATCGCCGTGTGCTTGGCGAGGGGCATGGCCTGGCCCCCCTCAACAAATATTCGAGCCACTGGCGCCAGCTGGAGAGATTGGTGGAACGGGTGGGTGGGATGAGTTAGTAAGATGGTAAGCTGGGCCGGGCGATCAGAGATCGGAGCTACTTTTATTCGTTTTGTGGAGGAAGTGAAACTAAGTAACTAATTGTAAATGGTCACATGTTTTAAAACAAATGAATAAAGCTGCTTTGGTTTTAGATAATAGACCTAATCGTTTTTTTACTCGCTCGATCAGCTATGCTCTGTCCTTGTCTATTCCAATCGGCCAGCTATACTGTACAAAGGGTACATATTCTTGGACCGGCCAACCGATCCGATTTAATGCAGCATAAAGCTTGAGAATACAATTAAAACATATATAGTATATAATATAGTAATTAAGGTCTATGATTAAGGCACTCATACAAACAAAGGCTCAGGCACACACATCAATCGTAAGGCTAGGCCAACGGATCACAGCTCCTCGAAGAAGGCCACACGCGCCTTGGTGCAGCCGGACTTGAGCTTCTTGAGTGTGGAGTACTTGTTCTCGCCGGCCTTGAGCTGCGCCTCGCTGAGTATGTCCAGGTTGCTCTGGTTCTCCTCGATCTTGTGCGGAGCTATCTCCGAGCGCAGGGTCTGCAGTTGGTTCTGCACCTGCTTCTTGGACTTGCGCAGGTACTCGAGATGGCTGCGCTCCATTTCATTGGTGATCTGCTCCATCTCGTTGTCGGTTAGTATGAACTCCTTGGGCTCAAAGTCATCGGAAATGCCGCTCGAGTTGTCGCCCTGCGCCAGGTAGTGGGTGGTTAGCTCCGCGCCACCGGCCGTATCTATGTCATTGGTGGAGCTGGTGGTGGCCAACGATGGTGTACTGACGGCGGCCAAACTAGATGCCGCGTTGTTAGACTGCGACACATGGACGTTGGCAGCAGCCAGCAGGCTGTCCGTGGAGGACTTTCGTCCGCTGTTGAGGAAGTTAAGCAGGAGGGCGGTGGCTTCTCGCTCGGCCATCTTGGCGCAGATGAGTTCCTTGCGCAGCTTTTCCGTCTCCGCTTCGCGCTTGTCGTTCTCCACCGTCAGCTGATGGACATAGAAGTCGGCGTCCCGGATTTTCTTCTCCAGATCGTGCTTCTCGCGCTCGATCTTCATTTGGCGCTCGCGCAGCCTGTCCATTTCCGTCTTGAAGTGATTGGCTTTGCACTCCGTGAGCTGCATCTGCTCCTCGTTAACGCGGCTCTTTTCGAAATACAGCTCCTTGGTTTCCTCCGAACGGCGCTAAAAGTTCAAACAGGTTATATAGTTTCTGAAATGCCAATGGCACTTTAGAGATTACCAGCGCGTCGTTGGCCATGCGCATCTCGTTCTGCAAGTGCTCCAGGCTCTTCTCCAGTTCGTAGCGCTCGTGCTCCGCCTTCTCCCGCAACTTTTTCTCCCTGATGAACTTCTTGCGCTCGATGTGGCGCCGTTGCTTCTCCTCCTTGGCCTGGGCTTTCATTTGTTGGATCTCCATGGTGTCGGACTTGCGGCGCCTCATGTACAGGTCGTGGTTGCCCTCACATAGATCCAAAATCTTCAGAAAAAAGGTGTATAGGTTGAGGGTAACAACGAGTGGATGAAACCAAATCCTTACCATTTTGTTTATGTGCAGATCCTGGGAGTAGAATATAAAGTTTTGGACCTTGGCGTCCACCAGGCGAATAGTGAACTTCTTATCATCGAAGCTGACATGCCGAATCTCATTCCATTGGAACGTTGTCTTTGGCGTTAGCTTGTTTTGCTCGTCGTAGATGTTCAGGCCCACGGCGGTGACTCCAAGCCACAATTTGGTTTTGTTCTTGTTCTGGAATACCCCGATTTCAATTAGAACTCGATCCCCAGGGTCATGGGTCCAGATGTTAGACTTACTGTTATAGGAAAGTAGTTGACTCCGTACATGTCTAGATCCTGAGCTATCTTCAAGTATTCCATCTCCACCTCGTCTCGCGTCATTGGCTCATGGTCCATATACCTGGCGGGGATTACATATACTTATTGGAGTAACCTCAACCTCCCTGGAGTGCGACTACACCTACCATGTTTTGATGCGCTCCTCCCACATCTCGGGCGTCATCTGGTACTGGTCTGTAACGCCCTTGGGCAGCAGCTCGCCGCCGGCCAACATGCCGTCCTTGTAGGTCTCGTAGTCGTAGGGGCCGTACTGTACGTGCACGGCATAGGAGGCGAGCAGCACGGACGCCTCCGGACGGCAGTAGATGTCCATGGAGAGTATGCTCTGTTTGACCTGCAGGAAGAATAGGTGCTGTGTGATCTCCTGGATCAGCTCCTCGCTGACGTTTTCCGGAAAGAACTTGGCGTAGAAGCTGAACACATAAGTGTTATTGTTGGCCTGGAGGTCGACGCGTTGATCCCGCACCCGCTTGTCCATCTTGAGCCAGGAGACGTTGCTGCGCGTGTCCACATACTGCAGGCCAAAGTACCAGGACTCGCGCAGCCCGATGGTGCGGCACACAAGATCGAACAGGTCCTGACCCGATGCCCGTGGCTCCAGCTTGAACTCCAGCTCCGAGTCAAAGGTGCTCACCCGCACCGCGAGCGATCGGTTCTTTTTGGAGCCGAACGGACTCATTGCACCCTGGTTATGTGATGTGATTGCTTTCCTCTAGCTGTGCGTGTGTCTGCGTGTGCGTATAGTATATGCGTGTGTGCGTCTCGGTTCTGTACATATGCGCCCTTCCGTAGTAACTTGTGGCGTGCAGTGACTTGTTGCTGCTACTGCTGCTGCTCCTTCTGCTAGTGATCCTGATCCTGTGCTAGTGACGCGCTTTCTGTCTGCTGCTCCTGCGACCCTCAATAGTTTCAGACGTCCACTCGCACATATTGCAGCCAATTGGTTTCCTCGGTCAATTGTCTGCCGATTCTCAGCTGAACGCTGAAGGCTATCCCAGAGAAAGAAAGAGCAAGTGACCTCGCTCATACAGGCGTACAAAATCGCGATGATAATCGCCCTTGGTCTCCCCGACTGCCGGATATTTATTTATTTAGGCCGTAACTGGTCCAGTTGGCTAACCAATCACCAAACAATGCGATGGTAAACAGTTTACACCCTTGACTGCAGAAACTAACATATTTGCACGTAATAATTGTTTGGGAATTCAATGACTTTGCGAAGTGCCCCGCATAAACGCGACCAGTGTGACCAGCTTTCGGCTTCGAATAAAATCCAGCGCGAAAGACTATGGAAATAACGCTCAAAATATAATTTAATTTTAGATTGTTGGAAAAGTTATGGTTTCCCGATTCATAGGAATGATGAAAACAATAAATCACAGCCAAATTTATTTTTAGATTACTGTATTCTCGTTTTCAATTTAAACAGGTATATAAATAACTATAAGAAAATGAAGGCAGAGCTGCCTTTTTGATTAGCGCCATTTTCAAAAATCTCCTTCTGAAGTTGGAATTTGTTTTATTCGTTTAGGTTTTAGCTTATAAATAGACGAATAATGTACATATTAGGAGACAGGACCCTGCTTAGACTACATGTGCACTTTTTGGGGGGGGTCGAGGGTCAACTGCTTCTATAAGTCTGTATAAATGTTATTTAGAATTGCTAATGCTTATCACATAAACGCTGGTGCGACATTAAAACATACAAGTTCAACAGATGTGAGAACTACAACTAAACTAAACACTAAAATTTGTATATTTTTGGGAGGAGGGTAAAAGTGCGACCTGAGCAACGATTGGCACGGGACACGCTGGCGATTCGAGAGTAGGGTTTCCGGATGCGTAGCTCCAAGATCCCGACCCTGTATATAATATCTACTGACTGCTGCGCTTAACACGCTCAACATGCAAGTCATACAGCATTTTGTTCTTTTCGTAG
Source organism: Drosophila parabipectinata (assembly GCA_018153455.1). NCBI lineage: Eukaryota > Metazoa > Arthropoda > Insecta > Diptera > Drosophilidae > Drosophila > Drosophila parabipectinata. The sequence continues at coordinate 6,314,001 of JAECYA010000055.1, forward strand.
TAATATGGGTTTTGCTCTGCCCCCAGCTCTGGATTGTATTCAAAAACCCGCTCGGTGGCACCTCCAGACACGGCTGGGACTGTTCCTGTTAGCAGGTAGTTGTTGTTATCACTGTTGCCCAGGGGCGGAATGCTACAGCTGCTACTGCTGCTGCTGTTACCATCATCATAGTTTAGATGAAGATTGTTTATGCGTTTCGAGAGAGGTGTAGACTCACATGGCAGGTCGTCTTCCCGGCTGCGTTTCCTGCGAGAAGGACATCAAAGCAGCAGTTAGAGAAGGTATAATTGCGTCGCGTTTACCAGTAACAAATAAATCCACTAGAAACAAGCTGGCAGGAAATGCAGTTGTTTGTGGTATTTTCTTACCTCGTCTTTATATATCCAGCCATTTTGTATAGCTACAAGTTATTAGTTATATTCGCCTATTGTCTTTCGTTGAGGCCTTTGATTTTTTTTGTTTCTCTCTTTACAGCTGTGGCAGTGTGACCAGATGAGCAATGATGACTAGGCTGGTCGACTACGCCAAGTGGAATCGATGTATTGTTTTGACAAAATTAGCATCGATGTTTTTTTTTGTTGTATTTTATCAAACCAAAACGTATTTAGTCGAGTTATTGGGCCTAGCCATACACTATCATTCATAAAAAGCTAATGAATGGCCGTTAGCTCGTGAGCGTGACGGTCAAGTTAGCCGATAAGCGAACTATCGTACACAAGTATACGATGCTTCCATCGCCAAGAAGAGAACACGAACTAACACACAAAAGAAAATTTTAGTTTTCCGTACATTTCAAGATTTAAGACCGACCCAGCCCAGAAAAGCGGAAAAAAGAGACCGGACACGCCAACGACTGCAATTGCAATCAAACGTAAGTAGATCATGAACGGTGAGGGCCGGATAGCACGGGTATACCCGGGTAACAACTCGACAAATTGCAATTCGAATCAAAAGGAGAAAATTCTGAAGTGAAAAGTGAACGATGACAGTGTGTGTGTGTGTGTGTGTTTCGAGTGACGGGTGATGGGTGTCGGTGTGTGTGTATGATTCGGCATGAGTGTGTGTGCGAGTGCGAGTGTGTGACAAATGATTGGGGGGTTCCAAATTTCATTCTTTTACCGAATTCCAATTTGTAAATAGCGCCTAGCGCCTTGGCTTTCTATGTATGTACGTCCATTAATTGCCATACTGATCTCGTGCTACCGCAAAACAAGTTTACATCACTAGCCTCCTCTCACACAGCTGCCGTATGCAAAAATTTGTATGAATAACTTGTGCTTTTTTTCTAGCCGTTGGTGTTGCAGTTGCCGCAGTGGCAGTGGCAATATGAAAAAAAATAAATGCACTCAAGTATGTGCACAACACACACACACACCATAACCATAGCAGAGTTATGCGCCCCTATATATGCGATTGTACGTGTGTGTGTGTGTCACATTAGAATTTTCTGGCTTATCTGTGTGTTGTTGCTTTCCGTTCTTTCTTCTGTTTGCTGTTTTCTGTTTGAGTCATCGCTGCGCGGCGATTGTGATTGTGCGCTGGCTGGTTCATAGCTGGGTAACTGGTTGATGGTAGATGGTAGCTGGTAGCTGGTAGCTGGTAGCTGGTAGCTGTAGGTTCTTCTGGTCTATTCAGATACATTTATCCACCGAGCTTCTCCCCGAAGGATACCCGAACCGCGCCCACTTATTGTCCTGCAGGAACGCAATAAGAAGGTCTGATAGTAGTTTTTAGTTGGTAGTATCGAGTTGGGGTTGGTCGAGTCACACGGTTTGTCGGTTATCTGTTCTTAACCAATCTTCCTTCCCACTCTTTTAGCAGGAGCTTTCCACAACATGCAAACCATCAAGTGCGTGGTCGTCGGTGACGGAGCCGTGGGCAAGACCTGTCTGCTCATCTCCTACACAACCAACAAATTCCCCTCGGAGTACGTGCCCACGGTGTTCGACAACTATGCGGTGACGGTTATGATTGGCGGAGAGCCCTATACACTCGGCCTATTCGATACGGCTGGTCAGGAGGATTACGATCGGCTGCGTCCTCTTTCATACCCCCAGACGGACGTCTTCCTTGTCTGCTTCTCAGTAGTCAGTCCAAGTTCCTTTGAGAACGTTAAGGAGAAGGTGAGCTGCCACTATATGCCAAACTATAAGCACAACTAACTAACATATTGTTTCCAGTGGGTGCCGGAGATTACACACCATTGTCAGAAGACGCCGTTCCTGCTGGTGGGCACACAGATCGATTTGCGTGACGAGACCAGCACGCTGGAGAAACTGGCCAAAAACAAGCAAAAGCCTATCACCATGGAGCAGGGTGAGAAGCTGGCCAAGGAGCTAAAAGCAGTCAAGTATGTGGAGTGTTCGGCTCTGACGCAGAAGGGCCTCAAAAACGTTTTCGACGAGGCCATTCTGGCCGCTCTGGAGCCACCAGAACCTACCAAGAAGAGGAGGTGCAAATTCTTATAATTTTCCTTATCTTTTTTTTTCCACTCCCCCCTCTGTGTATCCTTTTCATTCTTGCTATCAACCGTCGCAACATCCCGACGCCTTCCCAGTCCTCTTCGTCCAAGCGACATTCAATATATATATTCATTATATATTTTTTAATTGTATTAATCAGCCTCCGATTCGTTCGGAGCTCTGACCCCAGCCCGAGCCCATATATCTTGTGTCCATCTCGTCCCTATCTGTCTGTTGGCTTCCTACGGAGCTAGAAAACTAAATGATTGGGCTCACAGTCGCAGAAATCTTGGTAGTTTCTTTTAGCTCGGAGTCATCTTCCGCCCTACCCCAACCCGAAACAATTTTTAGTCCCTAGAGCCCTATACTTCTATATGCAACTTGAAAGTCTATATGAAACCCTCCCCCTCCCCCCAAAATTATCACCGCCCAAAGTTGGTGAAGTTAAATCCAAGCCCGGTCTACAGCCGAGTCCATTTCTGCTCCTATTCTGGTTTTTTTGGCGCAATTTTCTTATTAAGTAAAGAGAAGAAACACAATAACAATATAGCAAAAAAAAAAAAAAAAAAATTATTTATATATTTCTTTATATATGAATAAATATATACAAAAAGTAAGAGAAAACAGCAAAAAAACAATATATATATATATTAAAAAAAAAAAAAATGCCACAAGCAAAAAGTAATGTGGGAAGTAAGAAATATGCAATATTTTGTTTTGCATCAGTCGATCAAAAAAAAAATAAATACTTGCAATCCATTATTGTCGCATTCGACAGACCCCCAGAGAACAGCGTGAAATAACAACAGATGTGCGAAGAACATATATAATATTATTGGTAACTAAAGTCGTAATGTTTAAACAGCGCAGGAAGGATTTCGCATATTATTATGTAAAACTAAGAGTATTGAAATATGATTAAAAAATAAAATAAAGTGAATACGAAAACGAAAACAAACTAAGCGTTGCAACCACACAGACACAACTGAAATCTACAATCTATATAAACATATATATATATACAAATATAATATATAATATATAATATATATATATATATATATATATATGTATATGTATTGAAATATGTATAATCCATAAATTATAACAATAAAAAAAAAAAACAAAAACAAACGGCAACAGCAAGAAACAAATTTGTATTGCAGTTCAGGAACAAAAGATAGCGAAAGAAATACGAACTAATGCATTTTTTAATATTTTTATATGTATACATTATCAATTTTTACATTTTTTTCTAGACCTTAGTGATTTAACATTATTGATTTCAGATAATACCTTATAATAAAAACGAAATCCAAAACGAAATCCTCTTCTGTATTTAATTTCAACTTTTAGAAAGAAATTTGTCGGTTCTTAGGCTGGGAGAGTCTTTAAAATCTCCAAGATTGGCTATCATATACCTACTACTCAAAGATGTACTGTAGATAATCTAATAATGCTCCAATCCGGTACCCTTGAGCTAATAAGGCCCAATCCTGGCCCAATTGCTGATGATACCCCTTGGAAAAGTGCGAATTTCGGTTTTTCTCAGTTTTTCGAGAATATTTCAACTATTTCTTAACCGATTCAGGAACGGAATACCATTTATGAATCAGGGATCATAATCCCGTCGATCTGCATCCAAGAATCCTTAAATATCTCTAGAAAAAAAATTGGCCCAATTTTTGGCCAAAATCCTGATGATACCCCTTGGAAAAGTGCGATTTTCGGATTTTCTCAGTTTTTGGTGAATATTTCAACTATTTCGATACCGATTCAGGAACGGAATACCATTTATGAATCAGGGATCATAATCCCGTCGATCTGCATCCAAGAATCCTTAAATATCTCTAGAAAAAAAATTGGCCCAATTTTTGGCCAAAATCCTGATGATACCCCTTGGAAAAGTGGGAATTTCGGTTTTTCTCGGTTTTTGGTGAATATTTCAACTATTTCTTAACCGATTCAGGAACGGAATACCATTTATGAATCAGGGATCATAATCCCGTCGATCTGCATCCAAGAATCCTTAAATATCTCTAGAAAAAAAATTGGCCCAATTTTTGGCCAAAATCCTGATGATACCCCTTGGAAAAGTGCGAATTTCGGTTTTTCTCAGTTTTTCGAGAATATTTCAACTATTTCTTAACCGATTCAGGAACGGAATACCATTTATGAATCAGGGATCATAATCCCGTCGATCTGCATCCAAGAATCCTTAAATATCTCTAGAAAAAAATTGGCCCAATTTTTGGCCAAAATCCTGATGATACCCCTTGGAAAAGTGCGAATTTCGGTTTTTCTCAGTTTTTCGAGAATATTTAAACTATTTCTTAACCGATTCTTAAACGGAATACCATTTATGAATCAGGGATCATAATCCCGTCGATCTGCATCCAAGAATCCTTAAATATCTCTAGAAAAAAAATTGGCCCAATTTTTGGCCAAAATCCTGATGATACCCCTTGGAAAAGTGCGATTTTCGGTTTTTCTCAGTTTTTCGAGAATATTTCAACTATTTCTTAACCGATTCTTAAACGGAATACCATTTATGAATCAGGGATCATAATCCCGTCGATCTGCATCCAAGAATCCTTAAATATCTCTAGAAAAAAATTGGCCCAATTTTTGGCCAAAATCCTGATGATACCCCTTGGAAAAGTGCGATTTTCGGTTTTTCTCAGTTTTTGGTGAATATTTCAACTATTTCTTAACCGATTCTTAAACGGAATACCATTTATGAATCAGGGATCATAATCCCGTCGATCTGCATCCAAGAATCCTTAAATATCTCTAGAAAAAAAATTGGCCCAATTTTTGGCCAAAATCCTGATGATACCCCTTGGAAAAGTGCGATTTTCGGTTTTTCTCAGTTTTTCGAGAATATTTCAACTATTTCTTAACCGATTCTTAAACGGAATACCATTTATGAATCAGGGATCATAATCCCGTCGATCTGCATCCAAGAATCCTTAAATATCTCTAGAAAAAAATTGGCCCAATTTTTGGCCAAAATCCTGATGATACCCCTTGGAAAAGTGCGATTTTCGGTTTTTCTCAGTTTTTCGAGAATATTTCAACTATTTCTTAACCGATTCTTAAACGGAATACCATTTATGAATCAGGGATCATAATCCCGTCGATCTGCATCCAAGAATCCTTAAATATCTCTAGAAAAAAAATTGGCCCAATTTTTGGCCAAAATCCTGATGATACCCCTTGGAAAAGTGCGAATTTCGGTTTTTCTCAGTTTTTCGAGAATATTTCAACTATTTCTTAACCGATTCAGGAACGGAATACCATTTATGAATCAGGGATCATAATCCCGTCGATCTGCATCCAAGAATCCTTAAATATCTCTAGAAAAAAAATTGGCCCAATTTTTGGCCAAAATCCTGATGATACCCCTTGGAAAAGTGCGAATTTCGGTTTTTCTCAGTTTTTCGAGAATATTTCAACTATTTCTTAACCGATTCAGGAACGGAATACCATTTATGAATCAGGGATCATAATCCCGTCGATCTGCATCCAAGAATCCTTAAATATCTCTAAAAAAAAATTGGCCCAATTTTTGGCCAAAATCCTGATGATACCCCTTGGAAAAGTGCGAATTTCGGTTTTTCTCGGTTTTTGGTGAATATTTCAACTATTTCTTAACCGATTCAGGAACGGAATACCATTTATGAATCAGGGATCATAATCCCGTCGATCTGCATCCAAGAATCCTTAAATATCTCTAGAAAAAAATTGGCCCAATTTTTGGCCAAAATCCTGATGATACCCCTTGGAAAAGTGCGAATTTCGGTTTTTCTCAGTTTTTCGAGAATATTTAAACTATTTCTTAACCGATTCTTAAACGGAATACCATTTATGAATCAGGGATCATAATCCCGTCGATCTGCATCCAAGAATCCTTAAATATCTCTAGAAAAAAAATTGGCCCAATTTTTGGCCAAAATCCTGATGATACCCCTTGGAAAAGTGCGAATTTCGGTTTTTCTCAGTTTTTCGAGAATATTTCAACTATTTCTTAACCGATTCAGGAACGGAATACCATTTATGAATCAGGGATCATAATCCCGTCGATCTGCATCCAAGAATCCTTAAATATCTCTAGAAAAAAAATTGGCCCAATTTTTGGCCAAAATCCTGATGATACCCCTTGGAAAAGTGCGATTTTCGGTTTTTCTCAGTTTTTCGAGAATATTTCAACTATTTCTTAACCGATTCTTAAACGGAATACCATTTATGAATCAGGGATCATAATCCCGTCGATCTGCATCCAAGAATCCTTAAATATCTCTAGAAAAAAATTGGCCCAATTTTTGGCCAAAATCCTGATGATACCCCTTGGAAAAGTGCGATTTTCGGTTTTTCTCAGTTTTTGGTGAATATTTCAACTATTTCTTAACCGATTCTTAAACGGAATACCATTTATGAATCAGGGATCATAATCCCGTCGATCTGCATCCAAGAATCCTTAAATATCTCTAGAAAAAAAATTGGCCCAATTTTTGGCCAAAATCCTGATGATACCCCTTGGAAAAGTGCGATTTTCGGTTTTTCTCAGTTTTTCGAGAATATTTCAACTATTTCTTAACCGATTCTTAAACGGAATACCATTTATGAATCAGGGATCATAATCGCGTCGATCTGCATCCAAGAATCCTTAAATATCTCTAGAAAAAAATTGGCCCAATTTTTGGCCAAAATCCTGATGATACCCCTTGGAAAAGTGCGATTTTCGGTTTTTCTCAGTTTTTCAAGAATATTTCAACTATTTCTTAACCGATTCTTAAACGGAATACCATTTATGAATCAGGGATCATAATTCCGTCGATCTGCATCCAAGAATCCTTAAATATCTCTAGAAAAAAAATTGGCCCAATTTTTGGCCAAAATCCTGATGATACCCCTTGGAAAAGTGCGAATTTCGGTTTTTCTCAGTTTTTCGAGAATATTTCAACTATTTCTTAACCGATTCTTAAACGGAATACCATTTATGAATCAGGGATCATAATCCCGTCGATCTGCATCCAAGAATCCTTAAATATCTCTAGAAAAAAAATTGGCCCAATTTTTGGCCAAAATCCTGATGATACCCCTTGGAAAAGCGCGATTTTCGGTTTTTCTCAGTTTTTCGAGAATATTTCAACTATTTCTTAACCGATTCTTAAACGGAATACCATTTATGAATCAGGGATCATAATCCCGTCGATCTGCATCCAAGAATCCTTAAATATCTCTAGAAAAAAATTGGCCCAATTTTTGGCCAAAATCCTGATGATACCCCTTGGAAAAGTGCGATTTTCGGTTTTTCTCAGTTTTTCGAGAATATTTCAACTATTTCTTAACCGATTCTTAAACGGAATACCATTTATGAATCAGGGATCATAATCCCGTCGATCTGCATCCAAGAATCCTTAAATATCTCTAGAAAAAAAATTGGCCCAATTTTTGGCCAAAATCCTGATGATACCCCTTGGAAAAGTGCGAATTTCGGTTTTTCTCAGTTTTTCGAGAATATTTCAACTATTTCTTAACCGATTCTTAAACGGAATACCATTTATGAATCAGGGATCATAATCCCGTCGATCTGCATCCAAGAATCCTTAAATATCTCTAGAAAAAAAATTGGCCCAATTTTTGGCCAAAATCCTGATGATACCCCTTGGAAAAGTGCGAATTTCGGTTTTTCTCAGTTTTTCGAGAATATTTCAACTATTTCTTAACCGATTCTTAAACGGAATACCATTTATAAATCAGGGATCATAATCCCGTCGATCTGCATCCAAGAATCCTTAAATATCTCTAGAAAAAAAATTGGCCCAATTTTTGGCCAAAATCCTGATGATACCCCTTGGAAAAGTGCGATTTTCGGTTTTTCTCAGTTTTTCGAGAATATTTCAACTATTTCTTAACCGATTCTTAAACGGAATACCATTTATGAATCAGGGATCATAATCCCGTCGATCTGCATCCAAGAATCCTTAAATATCTCTAGAAAAAAATTGGCCCAATTTTTGGCCAAAATCCTGATGATACCCCTTGGAAAAGTGCGAATTTCGGTTTTTCTCAGTTTTTGGTGAATATTTCAACTATTTCTTAACCGATTCTTAAACGGAATACCATTTATGAATCAGGGATCATAATCCCGTCGATCTGCATCCAAGAATCCTTAAATATCTCTAGAAAAAAAATTGGCCCAATTTTTGGCCAAAATCCTGATGATACCCCTTGGAAAAGTGCGAATTTCGGTTTTTCTCAGTTTTTCGAGAATATTTCAACTATTTCTTAACCGATTCTTAAACGGAATACCATTTATGAATCAGGGATCATAATCCCGTCGATCTGCATCCAAGAATCCTTAAATATCTCTAGAAAAAAAATTGGCCCAATTTTTGGCCAAAATCCTGATGATACCCCTTGGAAAAGTGCGAATTTCGGTTTTTCTCAGTTTTTCGAGAATATTTCAACTATTTCTTAACCGATTCTTAAACGGAATACCATTTATGAATCAGGGATCATAATCCCGTCGATCTGCATCCAAGAATCCTTAAATATCTCTAGAAAAAAATTGGCCCAATTTTTGGCCAAAATCCTGATGATACCCCTTGGAAAAGTGCGATTTTCGGTTTTTCTCAGTTTTTCGAGAATATTTCAACTATTTCTTAACCGATTCAGGAACGGAATACCATTTATGAATCAGGGATCATAATCCCGTCGATCTGCATCCAAGAATCCTTAAATATCTCTAGAAAAAAATTGGCCCAATTTTTGGCCAAAATCCTGATGATACCCCTTGGAAAAGTGCGATTTTCGGTTTTTCTCAGTTTTTGGTGAATATTTCAACTATTTCTTAACCGATTCTTAAACGGAATACCATTTATGAATCAGGGATCATAATCCCGTCGATCTGCATCCAAGAATCCTTAAATATCTCTAGAAAAAAAATTGGCCCAATTTTTGGCCAAAATCCTGATGATACCCCTTGGAAAAGCGCGATTTTCGGTTTTTCTCAGTTTTTCGAGAATATTTCAACTATTTCTTAACCGATTCTTAAACGGAATACCATTTATGAATCAGGGATCATAATCCCGTCGATCTGCATCCAAGAATCCTTAAATATCTCTAGAAAAAAAATTTGCCCAATTTTTGGCCAAAATCCTGATGATACCCCTTGGAAAAGTGCGAATTTCGGTTTTTCTCAGTTTTTCGAGAATATTTCAACTATTTCTTAACCGATTCTTAAACGGAATACCATTTATGAATCAGGGATCATAATCCCGTCGATCTGCATCCAAGAATCCTTAAATATCTCTAGAAAAAAATTGGCCCAATTTTTGGCCAAAATCCTGATGATACCCCTTGGAAAAGCGCGATTTTCGGTTTTTCTCAGTTTTTCGAGAATATTTCAACTATTTCTTAACCGATTCTTAAACGGAATACCATTTATGAATCAGGGATCATAATCCGGTCGATCTGCATCCAAGAATCCTTAAATATCTCTAGAAAAAAAATTGGCCCAATTTTTGGCCAAAATCCTGATGATACCCCTTGGAAAAGTGCGAATTTCGGTTTTTCTCAGTTTTTCGAGAATATTTCAACTATTTCTTAACCGATTCTTAAACGGAATACCATTTATGAATCAGGGATCATAATCCCGTCGATCTGCATCCAAGAATCCTTAAATATCTCTAGAAAAAAAATTGGCCCAATTTTTGGCCAAAATCCTGATGATACCCCTTGGAAAAGTGCGAATTTCGGTTTTTCTCAGTTTTTCGAGAATATTTCAACTATTTCTTAACCGATTCTTAAACGGAATACCATTTATGAATCAGGGATCATAATCCCGTCGATCTGCATCCAAGAATCCTTAAATATCTCTAGAAAAAAAATTGGCCCAATTTTTGGCCAAAATCCTGATGATACCCCTTGGAAAAGCGCGATTTTCGGTTTTTCTCAGTTTTTCGAGAATATTTCAACTATTTCTTAACCGATTCTTAAACGGAATACCATTTATGAATCAGGGATCATAATCCGGTCGATCTGCATCCAAGAATCCTTAAATATCTCTAGAAAAAAAATTGGCCCAATTTTTGGCCAAAATCCTGATGATACCCCTTGGAAAAGTGCGAATTTCGGTTTTTCTCAGTTTTTCGAGAATATTTCAACTATTTCTTAACCGATTCTTAAACGGAATACCATTTATGAATCAGGGATCATAATCCCGTCGATCTGCATCCAAGAATCCTTAAATATCTCTAGAAAAAAAATTGGCCCAATTTTTGGCCAAAATCCTGATGATACCCCTTGGAAAAGTGCGATTTTCGGTTTTTCTCAGTTTTTGGTGAATATTTCAACTATTTCTTAACCGATTCTTAAACGGAATACCATTTATGAATCAGGGATCATAATCCCGTCGATCTGCATCCAAGAATCCTTAAATATCTCTAGAAAAAAATTGGCCCAATTTTTGGCCAAAATCCTGATGATACCCCTTGGAAAAGCGCGATTTTCGGTTTTTCTCAGTTTTTCGAGAATATTTCAACTATTTCTTAACCGATTCTTAAACGGAATACCATTTATGAATCAGGGATCATAATCCCGTCGATCTGCATCCAAGAATCCTTAAATATCTCTAGAAAAAAATTGGCCCAATTTTTGGCCAAAATCCTGATGATACCCCTTGGAAAAGTGCGAATTTCGGTTTTTCTCAGTTTTTCGAGAATATTTCAACTATTTCTTAACCGATTCAGGAATGGAATACCATTTATGAATCAGGGATCATAATCCCGTCGATCTGCATCCTAAAAAGACCTTCCATTTAAGATTAAAGTTAAAGTTAAAGATTAAATAGATTAACGCCAAATATAAAAAATGACCAACATTACAATTTCCGACAGGTTTTGTTTATTTTTGTTGTTAATTTGTTGACAATTTTCCCTAAAAATGACCTAGGAGTGGTCGCCAGACCACAAATAAATGTTAAAATCGGGAATAAAAGCTAAATGGCCATTCGCGCCCAAAGTCCTGCGTCCCATGGAAGTTAACTTAAAGACGAAACAAAAAGAAAGGGAAACCAAACTCGGCTCGCACAGCTAAACTCAACAAAAAAAAAAGGATATTGAATCCTGCGATCACGGTGGACTGTCATGCAGTGTTTCGTTTTGGGGTTTTTGTTTTTCAGGCGGTTTTTGGATAAATGCGAGTGCCTCATGGAGGCATCAGCTCTCCCTGCTGCTGGGTTGCTGGCTCAAACATAGAGAGGAAATAGTACGATTAAAGTTAGTTTGGCGGGTGACATTGTTCCTTTGACTGTTGATCCTGATTCTGCTCCTCCTCCTCCTCCTCCTCTCCCTCATCATCCTTCATCCTTCTGCTGCACGCTTAAAGCTCGTCGTGGCCAAGGAACTTCTTGAGATAGGACTGGAGCTCCGGAAGCGAGCGGCTGCCCTCGTACTCGTTCTGCCGCTTTCCATTCTTGTAGAGGAACAGAGTGGGATAGCCCTCCACCTGCTGGTCGATGCAGATCTGCTTGTTCTCCGGCGCCGTGCAGTCGACCTTGGCGATCTTCACGTCAGACTGTGCCTGCTGCGCATCTGTGGCCAGCTGCTCCCAAGTGGGCTGGAGCTTCTGGCAGTGGCCGCACCACGGGGCATAGAACTTGATGAAGGCGATGCCCTCAGCGATCGCCTTTTCGAACTCCTCCTCGCCGGTCACCTGTTGGACGATCGGCTTCTTCTCGTCTTCGTCACCGGCCTCCTTATCCTCCGCGGCCTTGCCCTGGCTCGGCACACCCACCATCTTATCCACGTAGCTCTTCAGGGTAGCCAGGTCTCGGGCTCCGGAGTACTTTTCGATCTTCTTACCGTCCTCGATCCACAGAAGGGTGGGATAGCCTTTCACCTCAAAGTCCTGGCAAATGGACCGGAACTGAGTGCAGTCTATCTTCGAGATGGTCACGGCGGGCTCCGTTACAAGCTCCTTGGCCAGTTCCTCCCATGTGGGGGCCAGGCGCTGTGAACAAGGAAGAATTACAAAATGCGAAGCGGTCTGGGAAGGATTTCATTTACCTGGCAGTGACTGCACCAGGGAGCGAAGAACTTCACAAAGTGGTTGCCCTGGGAGACGTGCTTGGCAAAGGTGTCCTCGGTGAGATCCACCACCTTGCCCACGTTGGGGTTCTCGGTTTCCTCGTGCTTGACCACCTCAAGGTCGGCCTCGTCGGGTGTGCTCAGCTCCTGGTTAATAAAGTCCGTGATGGCGGGCAGGTCGCGAGTGCCCTTGAACTTGATCGACTCCTTTTCACCCTGCTTGAACAGACGGAGGGTGGGATAGCCGGTGACTTGGTGGGCGCCGCACAGAGCCTGATGCTGGGTACAGTCCACCTTGGCGATGATCACCTTGGGATCGTCCACGTTCATGATCTCGGCCACTTGCTCCCATAGCGGTTGCAAGCGCTTGCAGTGGCTGCACCTAAAAAGGGGAAATGGAAATTAAATTAAATCCATTTTTGAAGAAGGCTCGTAAAGTTTAAAGTCTGGGTCTGAGTGCCTGAGTGCCTGAGTAACAACCCCAAAAATATACGTCTTAATGATAAGGTCAAGCGCTTGAGTAGAAATCACGGATCCATTGTGAAATCTAGTGTTTCATTTCATACACAATGAACCCGAAAACAATGAAACCCCCCACCCGATAAGGCTGGTCTGGTCTGTGCTTTGTCCAGAACAAAGAGTTTATCATCTACGATTGCCCGAAGCGCATTAGGAGCTACTCCCCTTGACCCCAAACGCCGCCAACTCTGTGCCTGCAGCAATCTCCCGCCAAAAGCACTTCCTAGCAACATAATTGAAACTAATCAAATTAGTCCATAGAGACACGGCGATGGCGATGGCTATTGATAAGGCCGGCGGAGAGCAGCGTCTGACGACCAGTGGCCGAAAAAAAATTTCTGTGAGTATTTGGTGTGTCAACCAAGGGGCGGCTGGTGGTTCTTCGAGACTCGAACAAAGCCCCCTTGATCGTCTTATCGAAGACGTGCGCGTTCATTGGCGCGGCACCCATGACGAATCTTCAGGTCCTTGATCACCTTGCAGCTGGTAACGTATACTAACGTAGTATATGTACAGATGTCGCCGTCATACCACGTCCGTCATCGGCAGACGTGCTACAAAAAAATACATAATTCTTTGCAAAAAATAGACATACATAGAACTGATTCCGGTTGTCATAATCATCAGATTTTTTTATGCAAAATATGCAATTTTTTAAAGCAAGAAAGGGTGATTTTTATCAAAATTTTAATAAAATCTCTCCACTTTCTTTGACAGTTATTAGAAAAAAATTCTCCCAAAATAATTATTTAAGTATTTAGTTAAAAAAACAATATTATTGCATTAAAATTAGCAATTTGCGAAATTGAAAACCGGAATGAGACCTTTAATTATGTGTGCGTGGCTTGTCCATAAAAAAAAGAAAAAAAAAAAAAAACGGGGGTATGTGGACTTGTGCCATTCGCCGGCCCAGTTGCTTCAAAATTGGACACAACCCAACACAGACCCGGGCGCGAAAAAAAGGTGTTTACCCAGCTTTACTTACCATGGGGCAAAGAACTTGACGAAGACATTACCGGCGGCAATGGTCGAGTCGAAGGTCGCCGGGTCCAGTTCCACGGCAAACTGTTTCTCTGCCTGCTTGCCGGCGGAGTCCTCCTCCTGGGCAGCATTGGCGCCGTGCAGTAGGGGCGCGATCAACACACCGCATAGCGCAATTGATACTAAGGACCTGGTCAACATGTTGATGGTTTCGGTTTCGCTTCCGCCTTCGATTAAAATGCTAGCCTCAGTAGATCACGTCTGTCGTAGCCCAGTACCAGTAATATCTATTAAATATACTTTTTTTTTCGTCGATTTGGTTTCCAAATATACCAAAAGTATGTATCAATAAACGGTCACTTTGTCGAGCTTCCCGCGAAGTGCATTTCTAGCGCCATAACAAGTACTATCGCTCATCCTTGCCGATTAGTAGTAGAAACATAACAAGGAAAACGTAGTATTAGTAGTAGAATAGTGGTGGGACAAAGCTCCTCAATAACATCGATAACCGATAAGTGCTATCGATTTTCCACCGCCTGCAGTTTCCCGACAGTTATTATTATTTTGGTATTTATTATTATTCTCTGGCCACACATGGAAACTCATTACGGATATTTTCCAGACTATTTTTGCGAAATGCGCCAATAAAAACCCCGTTGTTCACAGGACAGCCACTGTGGATTAATAATTGCGTTGCTGAGGCGCGGCACGACCCCAAAAACCAAAACAAAGAAGGTAGGTTTCCGGAGGGACGGCGACAGGCTGGCTGCTGCGCTGATCCGATTTCGGGAAACATACGTGCGGCGTCATTTGCTAACAGTCCACTGTTCTTTCGATTCCCACACCCACACATGCACAACAGTACCAGACACGACAGACACTCGCAGACCGGAAGGCAAGCGATTTAATCGGGAAATGAGCAGCCAGGGCCACCACAAGATGCACGGCTGCGGCGTCGGGGGACTGACCGGACTGCAGGGCGCCGCGTCCCATAAGTCCGGTAAAGGCGGCAGTTCGGAACAGGAGTTCACCGACGAGATAGATTTGGGCGACAGGTTCTCAGCGGATATGACACGGCTTTGTATGAACGAACGCTACTCGGACGTGGAGTTCTTGGTGGAGGGCCAGCGCCTGCCCGCCCACCGCGTTGTCCTGGCAGCCCGCAGCGAGTACTTTCGAGCCCTGCTCTATGGAGGCATGTCGGAGACGACACAGCGCCAGATTCCATTAGAGGTGCCCCTGGATCCATTCAAGGTGCTCCTTCGCTACATATACTCGGGTACCCTGCTCCTATCGACGCTTGACGAGGATGCGGTCATCGATGTGCTGGGCATGGCCAATCAGTACGGCTTCCAGGACCTGGAGATGGCCATCTCGAAATACCTGCGGCAGTACTTGGCCCTCAACAACGTGTGCATGATCTTGGACGCTGCGCGATTGTACAACCTGGAAGAGCTCACCCAAGTGTGCCTCATGTTCATGGACCGAAACGCCGCCGAGCTGCTGCAGCACGACTCCTTCAAAATGCTCTCCAAGGTAGGTATTTTCTTTGTGTCAAGGGATTTGTTGATTCATTGACTTCTTCGACAGGAATCTTTGGAAGAAGTGTTGCGCCGCGACTGTTTTTTCGCCCCAGAGGTGCAGATCTTCTTGGCCGTTTGGAAGTGGAGCCGCTACAACCCGAACGTGGACATCAAATCTGTGGTGAGCTACGTGCGCCTGCCGCTCATGAACCTCGAGCACCTGCTGCAGGTGGTGCGACCGTCGGGAATTCTCGAGCCCGATAAGATACTGGACGCCATTGATGAGCGAAGCACCTCGAAGACGCTGCCGTACAGAGCGGCACTGTGGCCCGAGGAGAACGTGGCCACGGCCAAATTTTTGTCGCGCTGCATCCAAGGAGAATGCCGCACCGCCTTGCTGGACGGTGACGTGACCACCTACGACATGGAGCACGGTTATACGCGGCACTGCATCACGGATACCAACGATGCTGGTATTGTGGTCGAACTGGGAACCCTTTGTATGATCAATCACATTCGCATGCTCCTGTGGGACCGAGACAGTCGCGCTTACTCCTATTTTGTGGAAGTATCCGGCGACCAGCAGAACTGGGAGCGGGTGGTGGACTACAGCGAGTACCACTGTCGCTCCTGGCAGTATCTTTACTTTACCGCCCGACCAGTACGCTTTATCCGTCTTGTGGGAACCCAGAACACTGTCAACAGGGTATGTTACTCCGCATTTTGAATCCTCCATCCAATGGACTTATTTTCTGATTTTTTTTTGCAGGTGTTTCATGTTGTGGGATTGGAGGCCATGCACACAGCCAACGTGCCCAAGCTGATCGACCACTTTGTGGCTCCGAAAGCCAACGTGGCCACCATCGAGATGAGTGCGATCGTCACAGACGGTGTCAGTCGTACCAGGAACGCCCTCATCAACGGTGACTTTGTGCGCTATGACTGGGACTCGGGCTACACTTGCCATCAGTTGGGGAGCGGCGAGATAGTCGTTCGACTGGGCCAGCCCTATCACGTGGGCTCCATGCGGCTGTTGCTGTGGGACTGCGACGATCGTACTTACAGCTTCTACATCGAGACCTCGACCAACCGCAAGGACTGGCAGATGGTGGTGGACCGGCGCAACGACACTGCCCGCTCCTGGCAGAACTTCCACTTTGCTCCGCGTCCTGTCGTCTTTATCCGCATCGTGGGCACCCGCAACACAGCGAACGAGGTGAGCTATGCCCATTAATTGAAGGGGTTGGTGTATTTCCTAATCGATATATTTCAGATATTCCACTGTGTCCACCTGGAGTGCCCCACCCAGGACAAGAGCTATCTGAAGAAAATTGCCAACCTGGAAAAAGAGAAGGAGAAGGATAAGCAATGCGAGGCCGGGCGGGAGGGCAAGTCCTCCGACAGAAATGTTAGGTCTAGCCCATCCAGCTCGTCGTCGGCAGTATTGAAGTCCACCCACTGGCCCCCACCGGTGCCAGCGCCTTCCAAAGCGGAACAGCCCAAAGGGAAGTCAGCATGCGAAGCCTCCAAAGCCACCCCAGTCTTGCCAACAACATCCTCTGCATCCTCGCCCCGAGCGGCTTCCGAATCGCAAGAGCTCCCCGCCCCCCCAACTCCCCCAGCAGCGTCAACTCCGCCGCCGCAACAGCAGCCATTGGAAGCGCCGAACGAGCCCAGTGAGAGCCCCAGCTCAAGCTCCAGTCCCAGCCAAAGTCAGAGTAGGAGTCGGAGCAGAAGCCAAAGTGCCGAGCCGGATCCAGTGCCGCCGCTGGTGGAACTGGACTCGAAGGATGCGCATTGAGGGATGTGCCGATGATGCTATTTTGTACTTGATCCTTTCAAAATACTCCTCCTGTTAGTCCCCAGAGCAGAAGCCAAGCTGAGATTCCTCTTTGGCTCCTCCTTATTTGTAGTTTGTGCTGTGCGACCGTGCTGTACTTGTTATCTAGTCCATCCCAGTGCCCAATTTCATGGGCTCCTCCGATACATTCGAATCGCCACTGACTTAGTTTTTTTTTGTTCTCTTAATTCGTATGTTGGTTTCCAAAAACAATGTTGTGATGAGTGGCGATTCAAAAAGAAACAAAAACCCGAAAGCTAAAAAAAAAAAAAAGAAATTCCTTTGTTGGCACGGCCAACCACCATCTACTTAATGCACCTATTATGACTTTCGAGCAGATAAACCAAAATTGTATACGAGGTTCGAGGATCACATCCAGTCCGCACATCGAACTCTGTCCATGTCCGTAACCCGAGAATGATCCAGTCGATCCGCCACTAATATAGTCTTGGCCCCGCGGGGGCAGCCCCACAGAAAAGGCTCTATTTATTATACAAGTTTTGTCAGAATTTGTACTGCACTCGAATAAAAGCTAATTAAACCTTTTGCGTATATCGCAATTGTCTTGGTTTTTTATTTTTTTTAATAATTTAAGTTCTAATTAAGATTTTATTTAAGAAAATAGTTAATCCCCAACAACAGATGGCGCTGACAGCCACCGCAGTGGTGAAAAAGAAAGAGATGGCAGATAGGCGATAGCCAGAACGTAACAGAACTGCATTGCCGGACACCGTGGCGCCTGCGCAGAAAACTAGTTTCTTGGCAGAGAAGTATGTAGGGGACTAGGAGGGAAAAGTGGGTAGACTGTCCACAAGGCCATTCGCAAATATGCTACCCAGCGAGAACAAGAACAAGAGTAAGGCCAATAACAAAAACTAATTTGTATCTTGGAAACTTTTCACACTTTTATTTTTGGCCAATTTTTTTTGCCACTTTTTAGTATTTGAAGTAGTATTTAAATCTCCGTCGATTTGCTTCCAAGAATCTTTTAAATCCTTAAGATATACTGACCCAATTTAAAACAAAAATTATGATGTTATCCATTTTAAAAAATTACAAAAAATGGGTCTAAAGTTGCATTAATTGATTATACTAGAAGATCTTAGAACAGGAATGTATAACATTTATGGATCTGTGAAGTATAAGATAAGTAGTAAACATTGTTCCACTCAAAAAATGTAAAAAAAAATTAAACCACGTTTTTTTTAAGATATTTTACATATCTAAAATCAATTTTTTGTTGCATTTTTTATATTATTCTTAAGTATTTTATAGCTGATTAGAAAACGGAGTACCATTTTGGAATCAGGACATTAACACGCCTCTATTATCATTAAAAGATTTTAAAAAAAGGTAAATTTTAAAGATTTTTGAAAAATGGTTAGGTAATTACTCAAAGTATCCAAAGATCGAGAAGGTAGAACATTTTTCAATCAGACAAATATGAACTATTTTATAAACATTTTTCCATCAGAAAAATTAACAAAACTGGACCATTTTTATATAGTTTTTTTTTTATTTGGTCAAATTCCAAATCTTTTTCTTTTAGGCGAATTTCATAAACATTTTAAACCTGATTTAAAACAGAGTTAAGAATTAAAGCTTCTGGCTGCTTTGATTTGAATTCAGTTCGTAATGCAACCTCTTTCGTCACCTACGTGGAAGGCCGTTTTAAGATACAGTTTTTGTAGAAATGAGCTCCAAACAAGATTGAATAACTTTTACTATTCAAAAAGTTTTCTTTCAATGCAGATAAATATTTAGAATTTAAGTTTTTTCATAAAACTAATTTAAAAATCTTCAAAACTATATCGTAAATTAATTTCCAATAAGAAAATCAAGAGAGAGCTCTACGTTATCCAGCACTCTTATTTGTCACCACTGTGCAACACTCGCCATCTCGCGGTCTGCAATATTTTGATCGGGGGACTCATGAATCCACTCCAATCCACTCAGTTCGGTTCGGTTCGCTCGATGCGTTGGCTCCACCAGTAGTCAGTTCAGTTCAGTTAGTCCGAGTTAGTCGACAGACGACGTCCGCCGTGGTCAGAGCAACGAACGGATTGCCAAGTGCTAACTACCAGATACAAGATACAAGATACACAAACACGGATACTCACGCACTCACGGCCTGTCGGTTGCCTTTTTGGTTAATATATACAAACATATATATATATTTATTTATACATATATCAGTGTATAAATATTTGTTATTTTTTTTTTTGAAAAAAACGACGCGCGAGGGTGTCATAT
This sequence comes from Drosophila parabipectinata, assembly GCA_018153455.1. NCBI lineage: Eukaryota > Metazoa > Arthropoda > Insecta > Diptera > Drosophilidae > Drosophila > Drosophila parabipectinata. The sequence goes on from JAECYA010000055.1 coordinate 6,333,676, forward strand.
ACTACTAGTAGTACCTATAGAGACATTGCCGATCGACGACGGCCAGCGAACATATAGAACATATAGGACAGCGAGCGAGTGGATATTTTTTGACTTATTTTTTGTGAAAACCGCGACAAGTGTTTAAAAATAGTTGCCCAGCTAAACACTAAACTCCCCCTTAGCCACTTTTTTTAGCCACTTAACAAAAAAAAAAAAAACAACAATATGGTCGAGACCGTGGTCACCGTTGAACGCACAACAACAACAACAACAAATGGTCCACCCGGAGGCGCCAATCCAGCCGGTGATGGTGGATTCTGGGGAGCCATACGTCTAAATATTGACTATTTCCGCACCATTCCGGGCATTATAAAACTTGTACAATTTGTAAGTAAGAATCTGATAGTTTATATTATAAAGTATTAACAAAAGTATCAAATTAGACAATAAAAAATCATATAAAAAAAATCCAGACCCCAATGAAGACCCTCATTTATGGTAGGACTTAGGAACCCTTTTATCGTGTACACAAGGCCTATTATCTATAGGTTTTATCGAAAGAACCCTCGTGGCTCCAAAACTATCTTTAGAAATACTTACAAACTACAAGTTATAGAATATATAGATATGTCAGGACTCTCATTAGACTTATGCCGGATAAGATAGGCGGCATGTGAGTTCCCCTCCTCCCACCCACTACAAGTCCATGTGGTCGGTCAACTTTTTGGTAGAATTCTTGTCAACAAAATTATGCAACAAATGCAACAAACTGCCGTTCGACAAACTTGATTTTGAGTGGAACGGTATAGAGTTTACATTTTTCCCATAATGGGCACACGAAACGGCTCCGTGTGGGCAGAACACCACATGCACCAGAGACACCAACACCACCAGTTGGCCATGTCGGGCCGAGATCGCCCTCCTCCATTCATGCCAGAGGTATTTTCTTAGCGCCCACATTGTTAAGATTTTGGCCGTTGGACGCCAACACAAGATCCGAGATACAAAGTACGGAATACCAGATACAACGACCTACAGGTGTGCATTCAATTAAATTTATTTTTTAGTCATTATTTTATTCAATTTTTTTAATTGAGGATTTTTAAAAGAGAAAATAAAGAAACAGCTTTTGAAGATAGATAAACAAAACATATATTTGTTCTCTGAATATACATGTACAGAAATATATAAGATTATATACTAAATATATGTATCACTAGAATATTAAAAATTTTTAGGGAAATCGTACTAAATTTGTATAGATGTCGTAAACCACATAATAATGTTTTTATTAGTTTTCTTTAATACTCATTCCTTTTTTTAATTTTAATTTTTATTTGAAAGAGATATATTATGAGGTATATAAAGGTATATGTATATAAAGAGGTACATAAAACCTTTGTAAAACCTAGAGCTTCAGAGGATATTCCCTGAACTCCAAATATTTCTTGGAATATAATCTCTTACTATTACTTTTACTTTGTAAAACCTTACAAATTTATTAAACTCAAAGTTCTAGATCTGAAGAACTCTAGAAGATTTTCCTACAAGTCCCCAAAACATAAAATAGTTCTTAGAACTGAACCCTTTTACTTCTCTTAATTAATAAATACTTTATAGTATAATATTTTCTACATAACTTTACTCAATATTTTGTGGAATCTGAATTGTAAGATTTTCATAGAAATTCCCAGAATAAGTACTTCTTAAAATATTATCTCTCTACAACTTTTATTTAATAAATACTTTAAGACACCCAATAAATAAAGCTTTTGTCTTAGAAGCCCTTTATGACCCCTTTTTCTATCTAAAATTCAAGAACCTCGATTAGAATCTACAATTTGAAAGTTCATTGCTTATAATACCTGGCAATGCAATTATTCAAATGTCATGTCCCTATTGACTTGAAATATTGACCTTCTCATCAAAATTTCAGCAAGCTAATCGGTTAGAAGAGGTTTATGCAGGTGTGGGTACAAATATATATCCTACCATAACAGGGTTCTCAAAACAAAGGTCACTGGAAGGAACCAGGATAGTCCCGGCGACAGTGGCCAACTGCCGGACTTCACATGAAAAATGTATTATTAAGTGCTTGTTATTTTTTTTTTTTTGTTTAACCAGAAAATCAATATAAATAGTTGGCATGGTTTATGGGTGGCTATAAATGGGTGGGGTTAGTGGTGTTGGGGCTGATGGGCTAAGAGGAGAATGAGGGCCGAAATTACCGATACGATTAACATTGCCATAAACTGTCGGTTATTAAGTGGCTATTTATTGATTTTCTATAACCGACAGGGTCCGATAAGTTAATAATCCAACTATAGGTAGTGTTGATAAATAATATAATATAAACCGATCTCATAGATCAATCTACTTGAAGATCTTTAAGTAACTCATACTGATCCGGCAGAAAAATAAAAGTAACTGAGAAATACGTCGATTTCAAAAATAGCCAATTGGTTTTCTTTGTGTCGAATGGGATTTTCGTGGCAACTAATCTTATCGCCCAACTTTGCCGATAGACCCTGATAGTCCCGCCGTTCTAAATAAATATAGTATATAAAAGTGTTCCACTTAAGTTTCTCCACCAAAATACATTCAAATCTAACCATATATGTATGTACACATGGCTGGTTCCCAAAATGGATTTCTCTTTAGAGCTTTGGAGCGATAGGCTTGGAATTTATTATGAAATATTTAGATCCTTAAATGGTTAAAATTATTTTTGGAATTTAAGTATTTTGAAGCTGATAAAATATTTCTTGGTGAAATACTCGAAAACAAATATTGAAATACATTTAAAAGAAATATTTTATAGGTTTATGTTTGAAATGTATATAAGAAATAGATCTTTGAAGAGTAAATATTAGAATTTCTGGAAGATATGATGAACTGACGTCCTGAAATCTTGAAATATATACCTCTATGTATCTTTCTTTATATTCTTAAGAATTATATTGGAAATTTAAATCAAAAATATATGCTTGAAGGGTAGATATTCGAATTTCTGGAGGATATATTGTCCTGATGTTTCTCCATGAATTTTAAGAACGATATGTTTGGAATTTATACAGATTATTTGGAATTTTAGATTGATTTTTTGGAATTTATATATGTCGTGAAAGGGTCAAGTCCTTATAACCTATTGCTATCTAGATATTCTATAGTAAAAAGCTGGTATTTTAGATATATGTTAAATATTTTAATCCTTAAGAGGTAATCCGTAAGAGATGACTTTAATTTCAATAAGATTTCCTGATAATTTAAAGATCTTAAGCTTAATAAAGCTGTATTTTGGATATTTATTGTAGAAATAAATCCTTGGAGAAAAAGTATCCTTAAAATTATCTTTAAAGTAAAAGTACTTTATTTTATTTGTATGAATGTACAGACCATATTTAGACCAAATCAAGGACTAGATGGTCAAAATAATTAGACAATTTTTTGATAAATTCTTTCCCTAAAAATGGAATTTTATGTATTTTTTATGCGATATAATTATTTTACAATTTACAAAATATTATTCTTTATTATTTTCATTATAACTTCTATTGATACTATAATATATTATTATTATTATATAAATTTCATTGTTTGTTTTTTTGTTAATTACCCATTACTTGCCTTAACAAAGCCTGAGTCATTTGGGCCAAGTTGTTGAATGGCTAGAAGGATGGCTAACGGCTAATCGAGCATTACTCATACGCCCCGTTATCACTGCTGGCCAGAAGGGCGGCCTGTACAAATTTGGTAGCAAAGGCAGTTAGATAAGGCAATCAATGCCTGACACCTGACCGCCGCCAATGGCTAATTTGGCCGAAAAGCTCATTACTCATCCGCCGTGTTGGTGCCGAGCGAAAATCCCCGAAAGTATTACCCTTCTTGGAGTTGGAAACCAATTTGCCAAAGCCTGTTGGCCAAATAGGAGCGATAAGATTGCCTCTGATGGCAATTAGCATTTTGGACCCAAAGAACTATATGCCAGACTGATAAATTGTACATGAATATATATATATATATATATATATATATGTTATATATGGTATATTCATGCCATGGCCAAGTTTGATCCACATACGATATATATACTTATAACTTGGCCAGAACATCACATCACACATGTCTATATATATATATATATATATATGTATTCAAATCGGAACTGGCACGATTTATTGTAGAACTTTGAGAACTTTTTATAATAGACATTACGTAAGATGTATTTTGGAAGCCAGCAGATCCGATCCCCTACAGAACACAACATTGTTTTCGGGGCTAATGTCGTGGATTTTAATTTTTAATTAATGTTCTTGCCAAAAGCGGAAATTATGACACACATTCAGTGTCATTTAGGAGGTTTCTTTTGTTTTCAAGCCAAGGCCAGGGAGAGGGCTAAGAGACAGGCTAAGAGGGTGGGTGTCAAGTCGTTAGACAGATCCAGCCCAAAAGCCATACAAACCAGTCATTAGTGTTTGTTTTGGTTTCGAGAATGCGATCGGATGTCAGAACATCTAACCATATAGGGGCTTGGAAGCTAAAAGACATAAATGTAAACCAGGTATAGCTATATTTTAAAAAAACATCAATCATTTCTGTGATAAACTATCCTATATTCTCTGAACTTTTGACTTAAATTGTTTTTTTTTTATTTATTTGTAATTTTTTTTTTTAAACATAAATCTTTTGAAACGCACTGTACAAGGTGCACGACACTATGTAAATGTCAGAGTATTTTTCAAGTAATGGCCGCTGACTAAGTGCACCACAAAATGAGCTCATCTTCCAAGCAATTGACTAAGCTATATAGTCTATAGGTATATACATAGGTATATAAGGTATATATAACCTATGGTTTATCATTTCTTTATTTAACATCTGGGCACTGCACTGTGTGTTTATCTATCCAAAGCAATCAATGCTATCTTTATGGTTTATCTCTTGGGCCCTGAAACTTTTGTGGCTTCCATTGAACTTCAGAGAAGAACACTGAGAGAAATGACTCTATAAAATCTCTAATATTATTAAAAGATATATTAAGAGTCAATAAAGACTAGTTACAAGACCATAAGTACTGGGTATAGATAGTTATGAGAGGTCTTATCGTCCTATAGAAAGGTCTAGATAGTTTCTCTTTATGTTTTAGTCCTAGAACTTGATCCGTTCCGCCCCAGTGGTAGCCCACCTTCACATATAGAGCGAGTCTGGGGGAGGTTTCTGAAAAAAAGGGTCGAGAGAACTCGATCGAAAAATGGGTCCATACACTACGGTTTTTTCATGCTTGACCAGGCAGATCGGTCCGTTACTAAATATACCTATACTATATGGTAGATGGAGTATATACTATGATGGAGAAGAGGAGTACCCTGCCTAGCCTTGTCTGGTGGAGCGTTTCGAAATCGAAATCATAGCCAGACACATAACCACATATGTGAGTCCACAAATAACCGCCTGCTTATAGCCATCTATATGCAAATATGCACAACAACTATATAGATAAAGAAGAGAAAAGAAAACTGCCCATAAATTATGTTTAAGAAAGACACAAAATTTAAATATTTCCCTCTCGGAATGTGACGCAAATTTCGAAATAAAAAAAATAGTGATGTGAAAGAAGCATCTGTCGGATCCCTCAAGTGGAAAAAACATCAGAACGATCTAAAGAACTACGTCCTATGTCTAACAATACCAATCCTACCAGTTTCTTGTTTCTAGTGGGAATGCAATCGAAGATCAACAACAAATCGCCGCCGACAGTTCAATCAACCTTTGATCTTGTGGCGGTATCTGTAGTGTCTACCCCACCACCGCCTCTTGTTGATTAATTGTTTGCAAAAAAAAACAAAAAAAAAAAGAAAATACTAAGAGGTATGGGTTCGGGATGGGGCTAGGGAGGGGCCTAAACACCCAACATGTTGCCATCAACAGGTCGCTTTTGGCCCGGCTACAACTTTCAGCTTTCACTTTTTGTATGTCTTTTGTTTTTGGGCAAGAGGCAAGTGTGTGCACCTGCTTGTTTTCTTGTTTTAATACCAGGTATACCCCTTAGAGTTGAAGGGTATGCTACTATACCTAATACTAATATTATTTATATTTTTGTATATTTTTAAACCAAGAAACCAGAGAACTTCTAGTTACTTAAGGTCTAAGCAAAGTTTAGGATGGTGTGGAAGTACCAGGTATCATATAGTCTATAAACAATGGTATACCCTTTCTTATTGGTTTTTGTTTTGGTTTGTTTTGTCGTGTTTGTTGTCTTTGTCGCCAAAAGCTTATTGCCTTTTAATTACCCGGGCAACCACCACGTCATCTGGAGGTCAGGTCAGACCCACCTTTGTGGGTTTTTAGGGAATACCATTAGGGGTTTTGGGAGGAAACTTCTGGATACTACAGTTCTGGAAACTAATAAACCTATAATACTATAATATACCTATACCTTTAATACTATAACTTTAATAGAAAGTCTGGAAGATAATGAAGAAATCTGGAAGATAATGAAGAATATCTACTATAGTATTTTAAGGATCTAGAAATAGAATCATTAAAAAAAGGCTTTCAAGAAAAATAAGACAATATTATTGAACTCTAAGGTTCAGCCTTATATGGCAAGTTATCTTACACAAAGAAATCTTTTATAAAAATTACTACAATACTATTAAATACTTATATAAAAAGTATACTCAATTCCCAAGATATAAGAAAAAAAAAAAAGATATATTCTTGGAATTATAAGTACAATAATGCTAGACATCAGTTCCCCAGAACCAGACATAATGCCAGACATCAGGTTATGATTTTTTAGATCTAGTCTAGTGTTTCTTCGTATTATTATTCTCTAAAATTCATTTTCATATAGAATATTGCATAATACAAACCATATTTTTAGATAAATTATATATTTCATATAAAAAGTATACCCAATTCCCCAGATAAAAGCATTAAAAGTAAGATCTATTATTGCAATTGTACAATAATGCCATTTTCATTAAAAGAAATCAGTTCCCCCAAGTGTTTATGGCTATTTGTAGTGTCGTTTCCATTTTTCCAACCCATATAACCCATTCCGTGTCACTCCCAGCGAGCATTCAAATTCTGTTTCCAATTAAAGGTGACATCATGGACACATACCCACTCCATACCATTCCAAAGGCGACCTTGAAAGGTGCCCCGTAGACAGTGGAAGATCACTGTCTGTAGATGCAGTCTATCTTAGAGATAATAATACTTGATTTTTGAAATTTTTTTTAATTTATGAAGTAGCTATAGTTTGGCCCTACTCCCCAATGGGGTTTATAGAACTTTGGTATTATAAACTGTATATAGATTTCTTTAAAACTCATTTCCTAATAAGATATTTGAGAATCTAGACAATCACAGGTGTTTGTTAAAATAAACATTTTTTTAAATATAAACATTTTAAAGAATTTTATGGACTTTGAGACTTGTGCCTATAGTGCCCATGTCGTGGCTATGTATATATATAAGGTTGTCAAATATCTCCCTTCCGCTTTTTTGCTCTTTATTCAATGCTTTATAAAAAGTGTTACAGTGATCCGATTTAGTTGAAATATGCGCCGTTTTGTTCGATAATCCGTTTCCATCTAGACGGCAACTTCATAATACCTCCCTCGTAGAAGCCCCCCTCCTTATTTGCGAAGAACTCGGACAGCCACTTTTCACAAGCCTCTTTTGAGTTCAACTTTACACCACCAAGGGCGTTCGTCATGGACAGGAACAGGTGGTAATCACTTGGCGCTATGTCCGGGCTATATGGTGGATGCGATAAAACCTCTCATCCGAGCTCCCGTAGCTTCTGACGAGTCATCAACGAAGTGTGTGGTCTGGCGTTGTCCTGGTGGAACACTACACCCTTCCTGTTGGCCAATTCTGGACGCTTCTGGTCGATCGCCTGCTTCAAGCGGTCCAATTGTTCGCAGTAGATGGTAGAATTAAGCGTCTGGCCATATGGGAGCAGCTCATAGTGGATGATTCCCTTCCAATCCCACCAAACACACAGCAAAACCTTCCTGGCCGTCAATCCCGGCTTGGCCACTGTTTGGGACGATTCACCGGCCTTCGACCACGACCGTTTTCGTTTGATATTGTCGTATGTGATCCATTTTTCGTCGCCAGTCACCATCCGCTTCAAGAATGGGTCGAGTTCGTTCCGTTTCCGCAGCATATCGCAGGCGTTGATTCGGTCCACAAGGTTTTTTTGCGTCAAATCATGCGGCACCCAAACATCAAGCTTTTTTTTGTATCCAGCCTTCTGCAGATGGTTTAAAATGGTTTGGTGACTAACTCCCATCTCCTGGGCGATGTCACGAGAAGCCACATGCCGGTCTAACTCGATGTATTCCATGATTTGATCGGTATTTGTCGTCACAGGTCTTCCGCCGGCTGGCTTATCCATGGTGTCGTTTTCACCGGCTCTGAATCGTCGAAACCATTCCTCCGCGGTTCGAAGTGATAGAGTACCATCCCCCAAAACCCCATTAATCTCACGGAACGTTTCTCTAGCGGATTTGCCTTTAACGAAGGAAAACTTTAAAATAGCGCGAATTTCGGCGTTAGTGAACTCCATGTTTACACGTCTATAACTGGTGAACGCAATATCCAAACTAATCATGCATAGCGTCGTTTTGTAGGTTATGTCAAGACCTTTTAAATTATGTATAGTGTTGCCAGATACGAGCTCTGTAGCGCTTTGTACATAGCCGCGAAATTCAAAAGACAAAAAGGCGGAAGGGAGATATTTGACAACCTTATATTAAATTACTTGATTCTAAATATATTAATTCCTAGTAGTCTCTTCTAGTTTCAAATAGAAGGGTTTATTTCCAAATAGACTTTTGTATCCCTTTGAAAAATATATATATAGTCTTAGGATATAGTCTTAGACTTTTAGAATATTTCTTTAAATACAATTTTTTTAATAAAAAAACCCTCATTTATTTTTTTTTCAGATTCTGGGCATCATCTGCATGGCCTTGGCTGCTCCGCCCCTGAACTCGGCCACCTCGTTCTTTATGTTCGTGATCGTGATCTCGTTCATCATCACCATCCTGCTCATCGCCGCCTACTTCCTGGGCATTCGTGAGGCCCTCAACGTGGCCGTCAATTGGGTATTTTCGGTAAGTATTCTGACTCCTTCTCATACTGATTCTATAATACCCTGTTGCAGGAACTGATCACCACTGCTGTGCTGACACTGTTGTACTTCATTGGGTTCATTGTCCAGCTGGCCAGGTGGTCGGATGCCAGCACTCCGGGTGCGGGCTCCAATACAGCTGCCGGCGTCTTTGGGCTGTTCAACTTCCTGGCCTATGGAGCGGGCACGTACTTCCTGTTCCTGGCGCACCGATCGGGAGCCACCCACTAGAGGATCGCAACGGATCGGAGGCAGAGATGGGCGGAGGGCAGAACCTAGCGTAGAACTACTTCTATTTGTTAACAGATTTTAAGTGCAATTCGCGTACTTGTGTAATTTCGTCCATTTTTATTTTTGTTTGTTTTCTTTAATGATTTTTTTTTGTGTTAATTTATGAGAGGACAAAGGTCATCGGTCAGCTCAATGGAAAGCCAAGCCATGGACTTTCGCGACTTGATATGTTTTTAATGTTTTTAATTTTAATGCCTAACTTATGTAAATGCCGATGCTAAAGTTTAAGTTTCTAAAAGCCACCAAAAACAAGCAAAAATGGCCAAGGATAATAGGATCCTCTGTATCCTTGCCACACACACATGCACCTGCGAGGCAAACAAAAAAAAATATATATATATATATATATATATCTATAAAATAGTAACGGCAAAGAGTCAAGTTCAATAAATTATTTGTATTTTTCTCAATTGTTGAGAGAGCTTTTTTAAAATCTTGGTGGGCAAACACACTCCTTGGAGCTCGTCTTGGAGTTGAATCGGGCTATGGGATCCACATCCACATCCACCCATACACATTCGACACATTTGATTTCACTTCTCTACTACTCGTCCTGATCATGATCCGGTGGATAAGCTTGGAGAGGGGATGCTTTCAACGGCTGGTGCTGGTCCTGGTGCTGGTTCTGATGCTAAATGGTGATTCTAATGATGGTATTGCTGCTTGACTAGTACTGGTAGTATTCCCATCCGTATCCGTGGCGTGTTCTAATTCGGATTCTGTGTGGGCGGATGATGATGATGGTACTTCTGGACATGGGCTTGGTGGGACACTGGTCTGGTGGTTATTGCGACACGGCTGCGGTTCGGTGTGGATGAGTGGCCAGGGCCAAATCCGTATCCGCACCGCCAGCCGATCGTTAGCCTCGGGGCTAAAAGTACTTCTTCATCTCGTCGTAAAGGGCGAGCACCAAGGCGCCGCCAGTACCGCGGATAATGTTGGACAGGGCGCCCTTGAAGAAGGCGCCGATACCCTCGGTCCTGGCAATCACCAGCCAGCAGTGAGCCGTGTTCTTGTACAGCATCTCGGACTTCTTCAGACCGGACTGCATCATCATGCGACGACGCACCGTGTCGAATGGATAGGAGGCGATACCAGCCACCGTGGTCACCACCTGGGCAATGGCCCAGCTGACATAGAAGGGTGTGCTCTTCGGATTGGGCAAGTAGTCGCGGCACGTGTCATAGAAGCCGAAGTAGGCAGCTCGGTAGATGACGATACCCTGCACGGAGACGATGAAGCCGCGATACAGACCAATAGGACCATCGCTCTTGGCAACCTTCAGGAGGCAGTCGATCAAACCGTTGAACTCACGATTGCCGCCCTTTCCCACGTCGGCGGCGAGTCTAGATACCAGATACCAGATTAATATATATATTAAGGAAGTTGGTATTAAAGGATACCCACCGGGTTCGAGCAAAGTCCAAAGGATACACAAAACACAAGGATGTGGCGCCGGCCGCACCTCCGGAAGCCATGTTCCCAGCAAAATGGCGCCAAAATTGTTTATGTTTGTCTATGCCGCCGAGGAATATCTACAAGGAAGATCAGTACCAAATGAAACCCCATTAGATCCTCGCACTCACCGATTTGTAGACATCCTTGAAGGCGAAATTAAGGGCCTGAGTGGGAAAATATCGTATCACATTGGCCAAGTTGCCGCGCCAAAAGGAGCCGAATCCCTGCTCCTTGGGTATACGAATGAAGCAATCGACAATACCCTTATAGCGCTGATCCTGTGATATCTGCTTGGAGACCTCCTGGACCTGCAACAGCAGCTTGACACGCTCGATGGGTGCCACCGCCGTTTTGGCCACAGCAGCCGACACGCCGCCCATCATGAAGTCCATCAAGAAACCCTTCAGATCCTTGCCATGGCTGCCGCCACCACCTCCTTCTTCACCCATCTTCTTGGACTGATTTGGTTAGTTGGGCTTAGGATCAGAGTTAAGAGTTAAAAGGGTTATTTTTTGAGTTCTTTTTTTTTCGAACGCGTTTTGTTATTTTTTTTGGTGTACTTTTTTTTGGTTTTTTTTTTCAACCAATTTATAATTTTGATTCAGGAACGAATTGTGACCCGAAACTGACATAGGCTAACGAGATTGTGAGCTCATTGGGATTCGATTTGAGGGGACAGGGCTAGCATGGCCAACTTTAAGGTCAAAACTTATATATCGAGACGGTATCGAAGCAAGCCAAAAGGGGGTAAATCAATCGGAAATGGGTTAATATATATATGGACGTTAATCGGACAGTTTTGGTATCAAAGGTGTGAGTATAATTTGCTAAAATAATATATAAAAATCATAAATACATTTATCATAATGTATCTTTAATAAGTATCTCTGCAGAATTGAAATCTCTCCAATGGAGATGAAATTCTTGTTCGAGGAATTTCTGATTTCCAAGGATTAGACATTATTTAGTAATTAAAATTCAATTTCGCAATAAATCACTTGTAATTCTCAGATAGATACGAATGGTTATCTAGCAGTTTCATTATAAAGGATAATTTTCTTAAAAGGATTTCTTAAAATAAAAAAATCAAAAATGTACGAAAATTTCCCCAATAAAGACTCTCCAATTGAGATGAGATTCTTAGCCACTTATTTAAGGATCTGACAATATTCAAAACATAATATTAAATTCAAAAATAAATAAACCTTTTTGATTTTATTTAATAAGGATATAATCTGCCAAATAAAAACTTCTTCAATAGAAAAGAGGAGACTGTAAAGGAAAAAATAAAGGAGATCCTTTGAAAAAATATATCAAAGAGGCCTTCGATAGAATCTCTTCAATAGAGAGGAGATTCTTAGGCATTCAGTGTGGAAAATGCAATATTACAATAAATCACTCGGAATTATGTTGTTAATGTTTATACAAGGATAATAATCTATATGAAGAAAATTATTAAGAATCACTCTCAAAAACATAAAATGCAGACATAATACTATATAATAATAAGTCTTGAAAAAAAAGCTCTCCCGTAGTAAAACTACACAGTTTTTAGGATTTTTTTTCAAAAAGAGATTAAATTCTTGCGGAATTTTAAAGATCTCACAATAAATGATTTCAAAAATTTTGAAAATTAAACATAAATAAAAATATCATAAATAAAAGCTTTTCTATGATTTCTAAAAACTATTTGAATAGGTTTAAAAATAAAGATATAATGCTCAGCCAATAATTATACTTTTTCAAGATCCCAAAAGATCTAAAAAAATTTAGTTTTCAAATATTTGGCGGCAATATGCGAATAAAAACTCGCAGCTTTTAAAGTTTAAATTTAAAAAAATCTTAAATAAAGTATACTGTTAAAAAACATTTTCTTTAAACTTTTAGACCTTCTTAGTTAAGAAATAAATAAAAAACCAAAAGGCTTAGTCAATTAATAAATATAATAAAACATAGTATCCCAGTTCGATAAAGATATATAGTTCGACCGATATATCTCACAGAAGCTGAAATAAAGCTTTTTGAGGAGGAGAGAACTTTTCCATGAATTTCAACATAGACCAGTATCCCTGGTATACAATAACCCTTGGACTGAACGAAGGTCATATCCACAAACACACACATACATACATATATCCAATGGTATATAAATATATGTATATAACTTATTATATACAAGTATATACTCATAAAAGAAAACGCAAAACATTGTACTATTTTTATCAATTTTTATATATTTTTAAACCAACCGAAGTTGAGTTTGTGGTTTGTTGTGTCGGAGGCTGAGAATCTACAGGTTCTTGGGTTGATTCTTGCACTGCGCCCTCCACTCGATAACATAATCGGTTCTTTTTTTTTTGGCTGGGGGTTTGGAGGCGTGGCCCGGCGGCGCCCAGCAGCCCAGCAGCAGGATAGGTGATGATGTTACAGGATATCTATCTATAGATGGTGGATAGCCTAACCCAAAACTTAACAATACTACTTCCAAATATCGTCATATAGAGGGTGTCGTCTAGTGTGCTGGGCCGCCAGCCTCTCTCCCCACCGCTGTCTAGCTGGTCTAGCTGTCTAGTTGTTCTTGTTCTATTGATTCTGGTGCTGATTCTGATTCTGATACTGATACTGATACTGGCCAATCAATTTCCCCAGTTATTCTATATAATATATATAATTTCATAATTATATCAGGAGAGAAACGGGTTGTAATAGTTGTTGTTATTGCTTGCCGCTGATGGCTTTCTCTGATGGTTATGGTAGCAGATCAAACTTTCTGTTTTTGTTATTTTTTTGTTGTTGTTTTACTTTAACTTTTACAATTTTTGTATTTTTTTTTGTTGCTGTTCTCGCGCATTCAGTTATCTAACATAATTAGCTGGTAGTGTTTTGTTGTTGTATGTTTGTTGTTGTTGTTGTTGTTGTTGTATTTTTGCTTGTTTGAATAATTTAATAATTTAATTTACAAGAACTTCTTGATCTCATCGTACAACACAAGCACGAAAGCACCGCCAGTGCCTCTGAGAATGTTGGAGAAGGCACCCTTGAAGAAGGCGCCGGTACCTTCCTGCTTGGCGATGGTTGCCCAGCAGTGCAGTGTGTTCTTGTAGATGATCTCGGTGGACTTGCGGCCAGACTGCATCATCATGCGACGACGGACAGTATCGAAGGGATAGGACACAATACCAGCAACGGTTGTCACAACCTGGGCGATGGCCCAGCTGATGTAGATGGGTGTGTTCTTGGGATCGGGCAGCATGCCGCGAGCGGTATCGTAGAAGCCAAAGTAGGCGGCACGGTAGATGATGATGCCCTGCACGGACACTCCGAAGCCACGGTACAAACCGACGATGCCGTCGCTCTTGAAGATCTTGGTCAAGCAGTTGCCCAGACCGGTGAATTCACGAGCTCCACCCTTGCCAGTATCAGCAGCCAAGCTTTTTTTATTCATTTGAATTGTAAAAAGAATTAAATAATTAATTTTTTTTTTAATCTTTTGGTAATTTTGGGAAACTTACCGAGTACGGGCAAAGTCCAAGGGGTAGACAAAGCACAAAGAAGTGGCACCAGCAGCACCACCGGAGGCCAAGTTGCCCAAGAAGTAGCGGGTGAACTGGGTGTTCTTGTCAACACCTCCCAGGAAGACCTAACCCATTATACAATATATATATTAGTTATATAATTAAATAAAAAAAAAGAGTATCAAATAAGGTTAAAAGAACATACCTGCTTGTACTTGTCCTTGAAGGCAAAGTTAAGAGCCTGGGTCGGGAAGTATCTGATGACATTGGCCAAGTTACCGCGCCAGTACGAGCCGAAACCCTGTTCCTTTGGAATGCGGATAAAGCAATCAACCATGCCCTTGTACTGCTGGTCGGGGCTGATTTGTTTCGAGATGTGCTGAACCTGCAGGAGCAGCTTCACACGCTCGATGGGGGCGACGGCAGTCTTTGAGACGGCTGCGGAGATACCTCCGGCAGCGAAGTCCTTGACGAATCCAGCAGCATCGAAATCCTTGCCCATTTTGCTGTAATAATACAGCGGGATTTCCCGCAACTCTCATTAGTTTTTCCAACATTCTTAATCGCCGATTTTGAATGAATGATATTTTTTTTGTTCTAAATTTTTTGGTATGTAGAGGCGTCATATGTATATATATCCATGTTCATGCGGTTGGTGATTTGCTTGCTTGCTTTTTTTTTTCTTGCTTTTACCTTGCTTGGAAACCCATGCGTTGCATAATGTAATACGGTTACGATATATATATGTGGTACAACATGGCGGATGAATGATAATCACTTTTCTTTACACAGGTGCATAGATAGATAGAGTGCACAGGATGAATAGCCAAAATAGCCCAAAGCCAAATGAAAATGTTCTAAATCATAAGTGGGATATAGTATTTTTTCTTTTTTTCACAAACACACGGAACCGGGTAAATATATTTTAATAAAACGGGATTATACGTGCACTTTTTTTTTTACACTACAATTAAGAAAAAATGATAAAATTTTGTTTTAAACTTAAAACTAGTAATGGTTATGCTTAGCATGCAGTATTAGTTTATGTTTTAACTACAAATGTAAGTAAATGATTATTTGTTAAAAAAAAACATAAATGTGTTAGTAAATGGTTGGCATCAGCTTTTTTTTTTTTAGCAAAATAATAAAATAAAAAAAAAATAATGCCTTTGTTAACGATTTTTGTTGTTAAGTCAGTACTTTGCTGGTTAAACTGGTTTTTTTTTACCGGCTTTGGCTGCCACGTGGATTGGAAATTAATGAAAACTTTCAAGTTTAAGCCATTTTTTATACAAATCAGTTAAAAAAAAAGGTCATTTAATTTCCAAAGAAAGTGTTTACGTGGCATCTCTCTTTTTTCCTCTATGGGGCTTACTAACCAAATTTATATTTTTCATTTAAGAATTGTTTGGATTACATAATGGCCTTTAAAAAAAAAAAAAAAGAACCATAGAAGTTCAATGGAGAATCTTGGCGCATGGGGCCTTCACACTAGTGTGAGAAAGATGGCAACAGCCACCACACTTTTTTTTTTTTTTTTTGCTTTCTATTTTCTCTCTTTTTTTTTTTTTTTTGGCAACCTCTGCGCCATTGAAATGTTTTTCGTATTTTTATTTAAATTTAGAATTTCCACTGAAGGATAAGTTTTGTGAAATGAAATTAGCATTAGTCGTAGTGGTAGAACCAGATGAGTTTATGTAACACTTTTGGCATTGCGAATAGAATAAGAAAGAGAGCCGGTCGCTTTGCTTTCTCTCTTCAAGTTTGGAGGAGGAGGGCGGCCCGACCCCGACCCGACCATTTATTATCTAATGGTTTTGGGGCTTAAGAGAGCAGACCGGAGCTTTTGCAAAGAGCAAGAGAGACCAAGAGAGAGAGCACGTGATGTAATGGCCGCAGCTGGAAAAATTTTAAGGAAGCAGAGTTGCCGAGGCACGTGGAAGAGAGGAGCCAAAGGGCACAATTATTGTATTATATATCCATCCATTTGTAAGTTGCATTATCCGATTAGGCATCGAAGCCATTATTATGGATTGCATAAGATACTACTAATACACCAGAAAAAAAAAATAATGTTGTATTCAAGTTCAAGTTCCGTTTGGTTCTCAATTGATTTTCGGTTTATGTAATCATTCGATTTAAAAAAAAAAAAATTAAAATAAAGTCACACGCGTTGGGTTGCGATGCTTCAGTGATGGCTTTTAATGTGATTTGCTTTCGATTCGTTTTTTTTTTTTTTTTATTGATTGGCTTACGTACAATTTGTTTGTGTTTTATATCACAGCACAAAACCGAAAAAAAATATTTATCCTTATTCCTTGGAATCAAAGGTCTGCACCGGACGGCAACTGAATTGCTTGTGAAAGTACCGCTCGCCCATGTTAGCCACCTAGCCTGCGCTGCCGTCGCAGCTGCGTAGGCGTCGTCGTCGCCGTCAGCGTCGGCAGCGACCGCGACTTCAAGTTCAACAGATGAGCGGCGAGAGAGAGAGCAGGAGAGTGAGAGCGACAGCTGGTTAACAAAAGCGTCATCTAGCGGTTAGCAACAGCAACACAGCACGTGTGCGCAAGCGAGACGGAAATGGGCGACGAAGAGAACGACGACAAAGCTCCCCGAGATCGGCGCTTATCAGTTTGCCTCTAAGAATTCAATGGCATATAGGCGTGTATTGCATAAGAGTTGGGGGAAAATAGGAAGTGTACTTGTACTAAAGAAATGGTTTTGTCTTTCGCTTTCATTTTTGGTTAGTTTTTCGAGGCCCGAATATTGCATATATGGCCAATTGTTTTTCATTTACCCCTTTCGAGGTTTTCGGGGAGTCGAAATGCCTGCCAAAAAACAAAAAAAAAAAAAAAGCCAAGAACATTTACAATTTGGCAAGAAGCCCAAGCCGTCAGCTGTGTTGCATGTGACTGGGCTTTTTTTTTCTTTTATTTGACGTCTGCCTACCGCCCTCTCTCTCTTTCTTTCAGTGTCAGTCTCCGTACGCTCTCCCTCTCTTTCATATTCGCGTTTAGCGGAAGCCAGAGGGGGGTGGGTGGGGAACCACTAAAAGAAGTGCGTGAAGCGATTAGATAAACACCGCTGCTAATACAGTTATTTATATAAGGCCCGACAACTGTCTGCGCCGCTTTTTCAAGGTCCCGCTATCGCGAAAAATTACATAAAAAAAAATAATACAAAGAGAAAGCAAGGCAGAGGAAGAGAGCCTCTAATCAAAAAGCTCTCTTCGAATACACAGAAAAACAATTTCCAAGCTAAGATGTATGAGTTTTTAGATAAGTGCTTGGTAATAAATTTCAAGTTTTGTGATTAACGGTCTTGAATAATTCTCTAAAGCTCCCCAACACGCCCCAAAGTTTTAATTATTTCTATTGTTATTAGTTGGAAACATAACCTCCTAGATGTCTCAAAGACTAAACAAAACTGAAATCTTTTCGATTTTTTTGCTGAATTGCAAATCTTACTCTGGTTACAGATTCAGAAAGTGCGAAATAAGATGCCATTTGTCGCGGAAATGTAATAATAATAAACACTATCAGTAACGAGCTCTGCAATCAGCGGCAAATAGCGCTAAAAGGCCGCACAAAAGGGCAAAATAACCATAAGTCATATGAG
The DNA here is from genome assembly GCA_018153455.1 of Drosophila parabipectinata. Lineage (NCBI taxonomy): Eukaryota > Metazoa > Arthropoda > Insecta > Diptera > Drosophilidae > Drosophila > Drosophila parabipectinata. The sequence goes on from JAECYA010000055.1 coordinate 6,351,691, forward strand.
TACTAGGCGTCATTGACGTCACAAGGTGGCCAGAACTAGTGCAGAGGCGTAAAACCGGTTCGTTTTGCGGGATTTTTTTTTTTTTTTGCGGGGGGGGGGAAAGAATCTTTCCCATTTCGCCAAAAGAAAGCGGGTCAGAAGAGAAATGCAGGTCCTAAGAGCAATAGTTACAATTTCTCTGACCCTCTCACTCTCTCTTTCTCTCGCCTAACCACATGCCAGCTAGCCTGCACGCGCACAGCACAAGAGTGAGCGAGAGGGCGCTACTGGCACATGGAATTCGTTCGCACAGAGGTGTGATTTCTGTTAGTGTGTGTGTGTGCAACTGGGCAATAGAACCATCAATTGCCACACTTTTTGCAAATAATTCGCTCTGATATAGAATTGTGCATCTATATATGCATACTTGCAACCCAATTGTACTCAAGAGACTTGCAATTTTAATAAAATTAAGCCGCATCTCGCAGTGGTAGTGCCAACTCGGTGCGAATTGCATAAGTTGGCAGTTCCAGCGTGGTTGCAAAAAAAATGGGGGATATTCCAGCGTGGCTTGCGCAAAAAAAAAAAAATTACTAATTCAGAGACATTATACAATTTTAATGATTATAGATTTCAGATATTGTAAGCGATTCTTCTCATTATTTTGTTATAGGTTTCTATGAAGATCTATGGGCCTTCACACAGCTTTGCGGCACTTGCGGCAATTTTTCGCATGGTTATATAAGCGCACGTCGGCAATTTTCAACTTTGCTGGGGAGTTATTTCCGACTCCGAAACCATCACCGCGCTTAACATATCCAAATTAGTTAAACCAACACCAACACAAAAAGAAAAAAATATTGAGCACATTACATAACTAAAGAATCTAGCGCAAGGTGACGTGAAAAAAAAAAGAAAAATCAATGGCTAATGCAGAATTTCGGGGACACCAGGCACTGTCCCCGGATTCGATCGATGTCTCTCGGACAGTTTGGTGGCTTGTCAATGGATAATTATTTAAAAATGCACAATACCTTCAGTTGATTAACTTCTTACAAAAGTCACAGAATAAAAACTTCTTTTGCAGAATTGACCCTTGGCGAAGCCGCGTGCTCACTTAACGAACGAAATCGTGAAGTGTTAGGGATGTCGAAAACACCTACATATATCGAAATAGATATCGAAGAATCGAAATCGATATTTCTATCGATACATTTTCGTTTTGGTCATACTAAAGTCCTGCAAATATCGTTTGTCAAGATAATAGAAGTCATTTCTATATGATCGAAAATATACAAAAACAGCTCGTTATTAAATTCTTAAAAATATCAGCTAAACTGCTGATGATAGCATAATATAATTAATATTCTTATTTCTCCCTCATTTTGGCATATCCGGCAACCATAACCGTTTCGATACGATATTTTAGTGTTGCCAACTGTCAGTTTTAAGCATCGCTAGTTCCGATGTATGGCAGAGCTCCAGAGCTAAAGGACTCTATTCGATATTCAAGAAAATACATATTTTTAGCGGTAAAATCGAAAATTTAAAAAAAAAATCGGTAAAGCTTTAATTTTCCTCCATAGTTTACTAAAACATACATATTTTATATACGAAAAATCATTTATTGAGTAAATTTCTTTTCGATTTGTTTTTCACATGTTCACAAAATTGTATTTGGGTTTAGTTGTATAGCTTGTTTTTAAATTTTTTTTGGTATTTATTTTTTTTTTTATATATTTTCCTTGGCCTTGGGATACAATGTATGTTTTAAGCTTCGTGTTTGTGTGTCTTTTTCGCTGAATGTGGGTCTTGTATTGAATTTTTGTATTGAGCGCTAGCATTTAACATTTAATTACACCGAAAAGGGAAAACATCTTACGCAGATTAGATTGTAGTATACATGTATATAGTTTATAGTATCTGGATTAGGAACCTCCCAGAATACTAGAATTTTGATGTTTTTTTTTTTGGGGTATTTAAGGATTACCGATTACTGGTTGCTGGTGGGGGTTGCGACAAAAATTAAAGGTGTGTGTGTGTGTGTGTGTGTGGAAGGTTTAAAGTTTAAAGTTTAAACCATTATTATAGATGTACTCGCTAGTAAATACTGGGTTGGGCTGGGGCCTCTAAACTATGACACAACTGACATCGAGTAGCCTTCTAATTTGGGATCTGCGCTTTAGCCTATTTATGTCCTTTATTGGTTATTTAGATTACGTTGTGTAGATTTTTTTCCATGGCAGATACTAAAACATACACAGAGTGAATATTTGATATATAATGTGGTTATCGTTTTCCCGATATTGATAGCTTTCTTTCTTCTTTTTTTTTCATCATTTGTGGTTAAAAAACAGTTATACAATGTAATGAGATTATAGCTCGATTTTGCTTCTTCATCATTTTTTGGTAGGATCTCTCGTTTAAGGATCAATATTTCGTATTTTTTTGAGGTTTTTTTTTTAGTTTTTGTAATATATTTAATTTGTAGTTTTTTTGGTTTTTTGTTCTTTTTGTGTAGGAAACAACAAAAATGGACGCAAAATTATTGTTATAGTAGTATTTCTATATAGGAAATATGCAAAACGTACACTTATAATATTTTTAAGGTTTTCATTCTCTTGGTTTTTATGTTTGATACTAGATAAATGCAGCTCTAAAACTTTTCTTTGACATTTGTTACACTTTTCATTTCTGGCATTTATGTTTATTTTCATTTTTTTTTTGATTTTTTTTTCTGAATATTTCATCTTACACTTTTCAAATACATTTAAATAACACTCCTATAGAAATATCCAAGCTGAGGTAGTTAATTCATTCAATTATTTTTTTTAGTTTACGTTTACGTTTCGGTTATTTTATATAGTGACTGCACAATTAAGCACATATTTTATTTTCTTTTTTTTATTTAGTTTAGTAGGTTTGTTTGTGGTACAGTTTTATTTTTAAACCATTTATTTTTTAAACCATTTTTACCCTTCTACCATTAAATTCATAGTTCAAGACGATTGTTGGATTGGAGGAGTGGTTCGGTGCGGAAAGGATCATCGTTGGAATCCTTGAGAATCCTTGGGAAGAATAGCGAAGCCAGTAACAGAAAAAATAAACAAATAACTGAAAAATTAAGAACTCTGAACTACAACGAAAATAATGAAATAAAAAAGCAAATCAAGTTTTGTGTTTTTTTTGTGGTTTTTTTAATAATATTTTACTCTTTTTTTGTAATATTTATAATATTTATAGATATTTTAGCTCTGTAATGTAGATACAATGTACAATGTAGATACATCCTGTGTCGTCGTCACATCATCCTCTCATGTGTAGATTATGTGTAGATTAAATGACCTTACGTGTAAAATGTAGACGACGCAAAAAAAAGCTATAAACTAATTTTAGATAATAATAAAAGTAAATTTAAAAATAATTATTGTAAAAATAGTTGTATTTTTTTTTGTTTTGTTTTTTTTGTAAATTTTTTATAATCAATTTTATGTTTTTTTTGTTTGTTTTGTTTTCCTTGTTTGTAAAGATTTATTTTTTATTTTATTTTTAAAAGTGGTTCCTTTATAGTTTGCTCGCCATTCAAAAATTTTTTTTGTTTTAAAAAATGATTACAATTTGATGAATGATGAATGATGTTTGATGATGTTTGATGATGTTTGGTTGATGAAAGGTTTGGGGATGTCCAGCGACATGGTTTTAATTATAAACTACTATCACACAGGCAAACCAAGTGCTGGATGGATAAGAAATAGGGGTGGTGGGGGGAGGTGAATGTATGTAGAGTTTAAAGGTTACAGGTTACCTATAGGTTGTCGGTGGTAGATATCAAGAGGCGGAATAGGGGGGGTGGATGAATGGATGGGTGGTTGGCGAAGGCGGCTAAATGAAATACACAACAAAAAAAATTAAACAAATAATCAAAGTAAATATTATTAAGGGGAGTTCCCCATTCTCTCGTATGGATACAAAATCAATTGGGAATTATTTTAAGGATATTATTTTTTTTTTAAGGATGCCAAACAATTCCAAGCATGTCCATTTCTATTTTTTAAACTTATGGTTTTTTTTAGAATATTTCCTTAATTGTTTTTTTTAAGAATTTTTTTAGTTAAAAAATTGGTTAGTATAATTGATGTTGTGGGTGGTATGAGTTCTTTTGTATGTGTTTGTTTTTTTTTTATATATGTATGTATGTTAGGGGGGGGGTCTTTGCAATAAATATAACGGTAACTAAATATATGTTGTAGCTCAGTCTCCAGTTGATTACCGTGTATAATTTATTACAAGTTCGAAACAATAAAAAAATATTTTGTATATTATATATGAATAAGATTAAATAAAGACTATCAAATATATAATATATATATATATATATATATATATTCAAAATGCTTCAAATGTACAAAAACAAACAAAGCTAAGTGGGCCGTGGGGGGTGGGGGGCTGGTTGGGGGTGGAAATAAAATAGGAATTTGTTTTTTTTTTGAACTAGTTTCGCTTTCTTCCGCTTTCTTCTAGATCTTCTAAGGTTCTTGGTTCTTCTAGGTTCCTCTTTCCTTTCCCATACTCTCCTTTCTATGCGTTGCCTACTTTATAGTTTTATAATTTTTCTCCTTTTTTTATGAATTTAGATTTAGATACGATGTTATTGGGTTGCTATTGTTATTTTTTTTGTGTTATATGTACATTTTACATTACGAATAGAGTGTTTTTTTTTTTGTTTTTCATATCGAATTTTACATAGAGAGTTTTAGGTTATGTAGGTGTAGGGTATCATTATTTTTATGGTGTGGTTGTTTATCTCTTTTATGTTTTTTTTTTCAAATATGTATATAGGTTTTTTTTTGTTAAAAAATTTGCATTTTCTTCCTTATAGTGTGTGTGTATTGTTTGTGTGTAAACTTTTTCCTTCTTTTTCTTACGGCTGACACAATCATCCATTTTCGGATCTTAATTGCTAAAAATATATAGTAAATGAATGAAAGTATTTATTTCATGTTTTCTTTTCTTTCTTTCTTTTTTGTTTCTCAAAAAGTTCTGGTTTAGTTTCGGGTTTCTAGCTTTTTTTCATAGCTTTTTTAGTTTTCCTGGTTCTCGGGTTCGACTTTTCAAATAGTTGCATAATATTTGATTTTTTTTGTTTTTCTTCAATAATTCCTTGCGATCCTTAAGTGGGTTCGTCTGGGTTGTGGCTTGTCTTTCGTTCAGAGTGAGTTTGATCCTTTCGTCACTTGTGTCTGTGTCCTGGGTCTGTTTTCTTTTCTCTATTCCTGCTTCTGCTGCTCTGGATTCTGACGGATTTTGCGTCCAAATTTTATTTTTAAGAAACTAAAAAAATAATTAACCCCCAATTTGTATTATTTCTCATTTTAACTGTTTTGCTTTTATATTTTATCCTTTTTTTTAAGATTTACTTTTTTTTTTTTTTTACTTTCGCTTTTCGTTCTTACTGTGTGAGTGGCGGCTTGGCTTTTCTTTTCTTTTTTTCTTCATTTTTTTGGGCTATTTGATGCTTTGCTCTGCTTCTTCTTCAGCGTTGCTAACGGTTCTTCAGTTGTCCTTTAGTCCTTTTTTTCTGCTCTGCTTTTGCTTTTTTCTGTTACGGTTTTCTGCTTTCTTCTGCATTCTCTGGCTGGCTGTCAAGCTAACGGTTAAACTCGCTTTATATATCGTTATTATTATCCCTAGAAAAGAATGTCTCTCTTTCTCTTGCTTTCTTCGCTCTCGTGACTCTCATGCGCCTAACAATTGAAAAATTAACCTTTATCTTCTTTTTCTTTTTAGTTTTTCTCTTTTTTTAAGTATATGCCTTAAGAAAAAACTCTTCAATAGGTAAAAATCCATTTTCTTTTTCATAATAGACACGAAAAAAAATACATATATGTTTTTAAAAATTATAATAATAAACTCTTGATTTGTACTCATGTTTGTACCGCTAAAAAACGTTATCCCTTTCCATTCGCGTAGTTTTTTTCTTTTGTAAATATTTTATATATATTTATATATATAGGTTTTATATATATATATATGTACATATATAAAAAAATATGCCTTTTTTTCAAAAAAGTATTCTTTCTTTAGTTTTTGTTTTTTTTTCTTCGGTTTGCATTGTAAAGAATCTTTCTATCTTCCTATCTCTTTCTTTCTTTTCGTTTCATCTCATTTTTCAAACGTGTACAAACTTGTTTTTTTTTCTTTCAAAATTATACAAATCTATATATTCATAAATCAATGTTAAATTATATTTTATTTCTTGAGTTGAATTCTGATAGCAAAGCAAGTCCTGATAGTGAATCCTGATTCCTGATGATAGTTGTTGTTGTTGTTGTTCATGTCCTTCAAAGTACTTTTGTGGGCTGGTGTTCGGATAAATGTTTGGATGTTTTTTTTTTAATCTTTTTTTTTTGTGTTTTTGTGCGTTTGTGTATTTAAAATGTACATCAAAAGCATTTTTCTCATCTCAACGTTAAATAATATGTGTTTTTTTTTATAAATTTTTAATTTTTTTTTTGTTTTCGTTTTCTTTTAGTAAGTAGTTTTTAAAGTTTAAATAGTTGTTAAATTTAAAAACGAGTTTATCACACCTTAAACGTTATCAGTACTTGGCACAACTTACAACACAAAAAAAGTACTTTTCATTTCTTTTTCTCTTTTCCCATTTTCTGTTTTTTTTTTTAGTCTGCCTAGAGGGATTCTTGGACCTAAGATCTATTTTAGTAACTCTTTCGGGAAGAAAAGCTTCAAAAAGTTGAAGAATTTGTTGGAAAATTGATGTTTTTTAAAAGATTCTATTGAATTAATTGGAAAGCTTTTCCTTATTTCCCTCTTAGCCTTAAAGTCCAAGTCATCCTCGCAAAACCCTACTCCTTTTCGTCCTTTCTTCCTAACCGTTGCCTCACTTTCCTACCTGCTTTAATAACGATATAAAATAGCCTCTAAATACTAAAAAATAATTTCGTTTCTGCTTCCACTTTGCTTTGCCTTCTTCTTCGTTCTTCCGTCTTCCGTCTTCTGACTCTTTCGTTCTTCAACTGAGTTTCCATTCTACATCATTATCATTATGATTTTTATCCTTATCTTTGTCTTCGTTTTCAACGCGCACGCTAACTCACAAGTTTTACGTTTTTTTCATTTTTTTGTTTTTAGTTATTTAAAATTTAAATTATTATTCTTAATAGTTTTAATAATCCCCCCATCGAAATAAACCAGAGCTATAGCTAAATTATCCTTCTCGATCTCCTCTCTAACCATTTTTCTTTGATTCAGCATTTGGAATAATAATTTTCAATTCTTTGTTCTTTCTTCTCTTATTCTCATTCTCCTTCTTTTTTTTTTTGCGAATCTTTTATAAAAATTCCGTTCGTTTTTCTTTTATAAATATCGTTTTTTTAGTTTTTTAAGCATACATTTATATATATCTATATATATATGTATATGCTTAGGACTTGGTATTGACAACTTTGGACATTTTCTTTTTGTGGAGAAAAAAAAAAAGGTAATTAGTTATATTAATTAATTCGAATTATTCGTTTTAACGACGAGACAAAAACTTATCCAAGACTTGTATACATATGTATATATATAAAAAGAGGATATATACATACAAATATATATAAATGTATATATATATATCTCAAATATAACAAAAAAAAAAACAAAATGTTCTTTTTTTTTTTCAGCATATACATATGTATATCCCATATATATACATATATAGCGGGGAAGGGGGAGGGGTCTCGATTCTCGTATATACCATATACAATATATAGAGTTCAATATTTTTTATGTCTAGCAACATGTCTTATATACACTTCCCATTATTCCCTGACTTCTGCTACTCCTGCTGCTCTAGCTCCTACACTTTGTTGTCCTTGCTATGTCCTTTTTTTTTGAATCTGCTGGGTGTACATATATATATATGGTAGTAATCCTGGGTGGGGTGAGTGAGTGAGATTGGTTGCTTTCTTTTTCCTCTCTAGTTTGGTTATCGGTTATCGATTATCGAATGGTTTAAGGACATTCCATGACTTTCAGGATATGCCTTTTTCCAATGCAGATTTTTTAGTTATTCTTCCGGTTCTAATTGGTTTTTGTATTATCTTCATAATTGTTGTTTGTTTTTTTGGGCTTATATACTAATTTTACATTTTTAAGGTTTGTGTTTCTTAAATCTTGTAGGGTTTTTATTCATTTTCATTTTTGTTATATGCTTTTTTAAGTTTAAGTTTTTATTATTTTTTTTTGTAGAAGATAATGCACTTACATTGAGGTATTTTAATTCCTTTTTCAATCTTCTTCAAAGTTTTTTTTTTTTCTTCTTTTAAATCTTTTTTGCTTCTGGTTTTGTTTCAGTTTTATGTTTAAAAATTAAAATGTAAAAAATGTAAAAAATTAAAAAAGCAAGTATGGTTAGGTGGCCCTAAAGCTTGTACAGTTGCTTGCTGGCTTTCTTTTCTTTTCTTCTCTTCTCGATCTTTCTTTTTCTTTCAAATGTTTTTCCGTTTTCTTGAATTTTGTTCAAAAATTTTGGTAATTTTTCTTAGTTTTCTTAGTTTTTCATCCAAAAATAATGTGCCGCTCAAAAGTTTGTTGTTGTTGATGTTGTTTTCAATTTTGGTTTGCTTTGTTTTCTTTTTTTTGTTGTTTTTTTTGTTTGCCGAAATGTTGATTTTTCTTCGTTCTTCTCTCTGGTGTTCTTTTCTACTAAAATGCCTGAATATAACAGCTCTCCGATGCAAGTGTTATACAAACAAAAGGGTGTGGTAGGTGGATGAACTATTTTGTAGTAACATTACTAAACACTATGGAATCAATTAATTAAGTTAAAGTTTAAAAAACAAAAAATTAATAAGATATATAGATCAGATCGGGCTATTGCGATTGTTGCATATTTTGGCTCGTATATAGTATTGTATATATAGGTTGTATATAGCTGTAGTTTGATTGTTTGTTGCTCCGTTATCAGTTACTTGGGTTGCGATCATCAAGCTATTGGTCATTCAAATTGTTATACTGTTATATATACTGTTCTAGGCTACCGTTCTCTCTAAATGCATCCTGGGGGGAGTTCTTTGATTGATTTTTTTTTTTTTTTGTGGTCTTGAAATGCAAAATGATTCTAGATTTAAAATTGGCTGGCTTGGTATTAGTAATTAGTAGTAAGTAGTAGTAGTGTAGTTGCCCCATCCATGTATAACAGCTTGTCTCTCATACACGCTCAAAACGTTATAACGTAACACTTAACGTAACGTAACGTAACGATCAACTCTCCTTGCTCCTTACTCCTTGCAGTTCCTTGCTCTTTCTCGTTTACGTTCTCGATTAAAAAAAATTAACATTTCAGCACCGTTATTTCATTTCATTTTTTTTTTTTTTTAGTTTAGTTTCATTTCAAGGCAAACACATTACAATAGTTTCTCTTTAACACCTATCTCTCTCACGTTACTTTTCCTCTTTCTCTTTCTAGTTCTGGCTCTTTCGTTTCTCCATTATAATGTCTCTCAACTTATTATCCTGCTGGCACTAAGTATAATCAACAATTCTTGTATGTAATTCTCTAGCCATCGACGACAAAAAAAAAAATTACAAACAACTTTTCAGGCATCTTTTTTCTTTCTTCTAAGATGGTTCTTCTTCGGAGAGATATACTGGATCCATATCTGGCACAATTATAATATATATAATAGAGCTCAAATCTCAGCTCATAACTATATTTTTGTATATATATATGCATGTGTTTAAAGATATAGTATTAGTTGCTTTCATTTTTTGGTGGTTCGGGTTGAGGTCTGTTATACTATGTATAACACTTTCGGCCAACAGTTGCATCAACTGTTGCGCACATTGTGCACATTATAACGGTCATACATCGGCCCTAACCTAACATTCGTGTTCGGTTCTGTTTCTGGTTGTGTCTTGTGGGTAGGTATGTAGGTATCCTTGCTGGGATGGTTTACAATTTTTGTAGTCCTTGTCGTCCTTTTACTTTCATCTTACTTAAAGATAAGCTTACTAAAAACCTTGGTTTAAAAAAAAAAAAAAATAATTAAAAATTAACTTTAAACTCTTTATAGTTAAGTATATTTAAAAAAAATATAACGCATACTCTACTAAACTTTTTTCCTTTCATAATCTTGTTTTTGTTTTCCACTTTTTCGTTCTCATTTGGGGGTTTTCTTTGTGCTGTTCTGGTTACAACAACAACAACAAAGTGGGTGTTGGGTTAGGGTTGTATGTTATGAGTGTTATTTTTAGTTTTCTTTTTTTTTTTTTTTGTTAATATTATTATTTTTTTTAAGACGATTCTGCAATCTATTTAACGATTTTCGCTTTATTTCTTAGCTGGCAAATGAAGAATGTTTCTTTTCTTAATGTTTCTTTTTTTTTAGGGGGGGCTGCTGTTTTTTAACTGTTTTCTTTACACTGATACTGTTATATAACCTAAAATATAGAGCTTCTTGGTGATGGGGCCCAACTGTTGAGATGACATTGGAGAGAGAGAGACAGTTGCCTCTGTATAACTCGTTCATGTCTGTTCGTGTCGTTGTTTTGATTCTAGTTCCATCTCTATTGCATGTCGTTTACAATCTTGTTTGCTTACGTTTTGTCGCCTGTGCCAGCACAAGAGGTGGGCGCGCCTATGGTCTCTCTTTTTTTTTCTTTTCTACACGATTGTAAACGATGATTTGGAAGGGGGGGGTAGTGGTGGTGGTTAGGGCCTGGTCTATAACCCTGCCTTGGCTATTATGGCGACTGCTCTCCATCAACATGATCATCTAACGGTGGTTGCTGATTGGGTGGTGGTTGGGTGGTAGGGTGGTGGATGAGGTGGTGGATGTCTCTTCTTCTTCTTGGGATTACTGCTGTGAGCTCGCCAGCTGCTGCTGCTGTTGTTGGGCTGCTGCTGCAGTTGCATTGCCAGAAGGTGGCGGCGACGGTTGCTGTTGTTGTTGTTGTTGTTGTTGTTGTTGCTGCTGCGGCTGCTGCTGCGTCGATGCCTGCTGCTGGTGATGTGCTGGGGGCGTCGATGATGACGACGCCGACGACACAGGCTGATGATGCAATTGCGGCAACGCCTGCTGCTGCTGCGATGGTGACTGTTGTTGTTGTTGCTGCTGCTGCTGCTGCTGTTGTTGGGACCCACTTGTTGCGGCACCTGCTAGGCTCTGTTGTTGTTGTTGTTGTTGTTGCAATTGTTCTTTGGCAGCTTTCTGTTTTTTGGTAACTGGCGGCGGATTTGTTGACAACATCATGGCCCGAATGCGTCTCTGTGCAGACTATCAAAGAATAATTAAATAATAAAAGGTTAATAATTAAAAGAATTCCACTAAGCTTACCTGTACACTGTAGAAGGGACCAATTATGTGTACGGGCGTCTCCTCATCACCGCCAGAGGGCGGAGCCAGTGCATGCTCCGGCAGCTTAATGACACTGCCCGTCACACGCTGCAATTCACGAACATTCTGACCACCCTTGCCGATGATGCGACCCACCTGGAGGATGAGATATTAGATTATAATCTGATCATCATGATAGGGGATTAGCTTAAGAGAATTTCAAACCTGAGAGCTGGCCACCAGCAATTCAACTGTTAGACGAACATCATCGGTGCCGCACATGAAACCCTCTTCGCGCATCTTCTCAAAGATCATATACTGCGCCTTCCACTGACCCTCCGGTGTACCAACAATCGTCACCTTGCGCTCCGTTTGTTGGTCCAGCGGCTTGTCGGCATCGAGGGGTGCTATCTTTAATGATGCATTCGAGAATCGCATTATGCTCCGTATATGTGAGCCCTTTGTACCGATAATGGCGCCGACAGCATTATTCGGTATATAAAGGAACGTGGTCTCCTGAAGGTCATTGGGGAATACAGGCGGCACCACACTGGCCGGTGTCTTGGACATGGCAAAACTTTGACACGAGGGGAACGGCATGCTCGTATTAAAGACCATGCCGTTGCCCGGTGTCGACATCATTGCCATCGGATGGAGGCCGGGGAACATTAAACTTTGCGGTGCCATCGCCTGCAGATCATTCTCATAGCTTTGTCGGAGTTTAGTACTAATTTGATTCTCGGCCCGCGACATATTCTCGATCAGACCCTTAACCGTAATGATGCGTTCCAGATTGAAGCTATTGATGTCATTGATCGAGCTAACGGTGATCTTGGTATCGGTATCCTGCATGATTCTTTTAATGGTATTACCCGACTTGCCAATAATCCGACCAATTAAATTATTATGGGCGAGTATTTTAAGGCAAATTTCACTGAAAAAAAAAAAAAAAAAATATTTTAATATTAGTTAATATCTTAATAAATTAAACCAGAATACTCACCCCTTATTCGTGGATAGTGCCTCCTGTTGCATCACCTCCAGTATACGCTTGCAGGCATTGGTGCAATTCTCTGGATTACCATAAATCGTAATGGACTTCTCCACCGAACCGACATTCTCCTTGCGATGGACATCAACCCGAGCACGGCTCTGTTGTGTTATTGTCCGGATGGTGCTGCCCTGCCGTCCAATAATGGCGCCCACCATCTCGCTCTGGACGAGAATGCGTAGCGGAAAGTCCGCCTGCCTACCGGGACCTGGCATACCCGGATACGGATTGCGTTGATTGCGCTGGCTCCGCCGCTGGTTCTTGTCCAGCTGCTCGGCATGCAGTTTACTGCCCTCGAACTCGACACCGTTTAGACCACCAGCAGCTCTATATTTTTTTTTTTTTTTTTTTAATTTTCAAAAAAAAAAAAATAATATTAGTTTATGGATATATGTGTATAAGGGTATTGTATATTTTTTTGGGGTCATGAGAGATGTCAAAAGTATTTAGAAGAATAGTAGCCCTTGCACTTCCCATAGTTGAGATTTTTGAGATGGTGATGGTCAAGGGGGTAGTCGCATAGCAAAAATTTTGTTGGAAAATATTAAACTATTGTGGCTCTGAGTATAGTTTTTGAAAAATATTTAAAAAAAAAAAGGGTTAAGGGGGAGGGTAGTAATAGGGTTAATTTAGAAACAAATTTAGGAACAAAACACAAAAAGACACGTAAGAGAGCCATCCATAAAACCCAAAAAGAATTTCCAGATCAAAACCCGCCACTTTTCAAAAAATTTTGATATCTTAAAGATCTCTTTGCCTTCCGAAAGCTCCCCCAAGAAGCTGAACTCTTTTGGGAGGTTAGGGGCCTGGCCTAACAGCCGATGATCCGATTAACAGAGATGATCTTAACAGAGATTTCAAGAGCAATGGATAGAGAGAGAGTAAGAGAGAGAAAGGAGAGTGGTGTGTTTTAGATGAGAGAATAGTTGTTGTTGTTGTTGATTTTTTTTTTTTTTTTTGGTTTTATATACCTTTGCGCCTGCTCAGGATTTTCGAATGTTATATGTACTGTTTGAGTATTTTGATCCTTACTAGAAATAGCCTCACACTGTTTGACGATGCCATAGGGCTTCAGTAGCGGTTCGATGTCTTCGAAACGTGTTTGCATCGGTATGCCGCTTATTAAGATTTTTGATGTCGTAACACTGCGAAGAAAATAGCGTAAAAACACACAAGAACAAGAACAAGAAAAAAAAACAGAGACAAAAACACAAACACAAAAAAAGGGAAAAAACAAAACATAAGAATAGTATAGTAGGTGTATAGAGATGAATAAAGAAGTCGTAGAGGATAATGATATATATAATAGTAATGTAATGGATAAAAAAAATAAAAAAATTAAAATTAAGATGAATATATGAATAAAAAATAATAAGCAAATAAAAAAAATTAAAAAGAAAGTTCTGACAAGGTGCTTGTTGTGGTAGTAGGCGGCAAGAGAGAGCGAGAAAGAGAGGTGTGTTGGAGAAAGCGAAAGAGCAGGAAGAGAAAAGAGATCAAGCAGCGCAACTAACATCTAAAGAGCGAGCGTAACAGAGCGTGATTACGAATGACAGAGAGAGAGAGAGCGAGAGCGAGAGAGGCTGTTTGTAAGGTGTATCTTGCGGAATCTTAAGCCTAGAGATGCTTAACATTTTCAATAAAAAAAAAAACAACAAATCATTGAAAGAAGAGAGAGAGAGGGAGCAAGTGTGTTAAGGACCTGCCGAACCACCCACTTTTCTAATTATTATCTAAAATAAGTGAGTTACGAGTCTCATACTTAAGATAATAATTTTTAAAACTATTATATATGAATAGCTACAATTTCAGAGAAATCTATAAGATAACATCCAAGTTATTCTTGAGGTTTTTTCTTGCTAGTAGCAGAAAAAAAAGCCTTCTGAAAAGATCTACAAAGTGGCATCCAAATCCGAAGCTCTGAACTTCAAAGTCAAAGCCAGACGGACGAAAGAATACACGGATATGAGACTAAGAATGAGAATGAAAAAGAGTGAGGCAAAAAAAAAAAAAAATACGACGCCTGGAATGTTGCACATTTAATATCGTGTTTATTTTTCTTGGAAGTAATTTCACTCCAACAGTCTCAGTCGTCGACGTCGCCGTCCAACAACAACAAAAACAACTTAGTAGCAGGAACAACAACAACAACCACACACTAATGATGACGACGACGACGACGGCGGAGGAGTCCAAAAAAGGAAAATTTTCAAGAAAGACGACTACTCATCTCACATTGTAGACTTTTAATGGGATTTGGTGGCAACTCTTCATAATAAACAATATCTGGATCGGGAATCATCGAAGAGAAGAACAGTTAAGACAATGTTGTATTTGTTTAGACAAAGTAATCGATAAGTTATCGATGTTCAAATGCAAAGAGCAAGCGAAAAAGTAGTGATATTAGCAAAAAAAAACATATTTATCGATAAGGTATCGTTTTTAAAATGGTTACAGTTGTGTGTGTCTGTGTCTTAATGAAAACAAAGATAAGTAATCGATTTTAGAATATTAAGAGCTAACGATCCAAATATTTATTTTTCAAAACTCGATATGTCAATATATCCAAGTGAAAGAGCAAGATAAATATTGTGGACAGTTTGAATAAACAACATATCGACACTTATCGATGTTAAAACTGTCGAAGTTATCGATGTTAGAACTGTTAATAGAATTTTTTCGATAGTTGTGTGTTTAAATCACACTAATCGAAAAGCTATCGATATAGAACAGTTATCAAAAAACAATACTTTATTTACTATTAAAACCCTATCGATACGTTATCGATATTAGTATCTTCGAATTCTGTTAAGATTCTGTTAAAAATACAGTAATGACTAAATTTTTTTCAAAACAGTTACTTTTTTCCTGTTTTTTTCAAAGAAAGAGAAAGAAATTCAAAGAAAGAGATCCAAAGGCGCATTCCTGCATTCCTTCATTCCATTCGCCATTTGCCACTCGCCCCCTCAAAGTCCCCCTCCTCGACCATTCTACACCCAGTTTCTCGCCGCGGTGTGTTTATGGCTCTTCTTCGCTTCATTTCTCAGGCGTCTCCGGGCGGCTTTCCAGGAATTGTAGAACAAATTTTGCTACCGTTGCTATTTTTTTTGTTTCGTTTCCAGTTGCTAAAGTCGGGAACTCCAGGGACTGAGAATTACTGGAATCGAATTCTCCCCAGAACTCACCAGCCGAACCCCAGAGATCATATTATTGTTTGGAATTTTTTCAATAAATAAACAGAACGAGGGTACCCCCTTATAATTTTATAATTGAAGTCGAAACCCATCATGGTTAAGGATTTTTCCCCTTTTTTCGATACTTTTTTTCCATTGGAATGTAACCGTTAGTCTGGAAAATCCCCCCAAAGTAGGCAATCAAATTTTACACAAAATCTTTATTTTTTTAAGAATTAATTCTTAAAATTTTAATGAATGAATGAGCATTTTTTTTATTTTTTTTACGAGAGGCGGTTAACGGTAATTGCTGAGCATGCGTCACATCTGTTGCTGCTGTATTTTCTTCATTGATGTACATATACATACAAACATACAGTAATACATGTGTAAGTATGTATGTATGTATATATGTATATATGTATGTATGTATTTGTATGCAAATGTCAAGTTGCAGTTCGTTGACGTTTCGTTTTCGCTGCTGCTGCTGCTGCTGCTGCGTCTAGCCGACTGCATCCAATGAGAAGAGAGCACCCCATCACCCCCTTTTTTGGCTCTCTCTCTCTCGCACTAGCCCTCTCTTAGTCTCTGTCTACTAAAGTCATTAACCAGTCTGTGCAACAATTTCACCTTTCTTGTGCTTCTTCTTCTTGTTCTTGTTGTGCTTTTTCTACTGAATGTGATTTTTTTTTTTTTTGGGTTTCTTTTCGGGTTTGTTTCTGACATGTGACCGATTCTAAGCAAATGACCTCGCGGCCTGCCGCAACACACACACACATAAGTACTGTTTGTATGTGTTGGCGTACGCACCTGAAAAAAGCTTCTTTTGTGCCGTTATTTGTTATCAATGCGACCTTTACATGCCGGGGAATAATAGAGGGCAGGAGAATAGGTACAACCAATTATTATACAGAGAGACCTTGAATAAATTTTGTTTTTTTATTTTTAATTTTAGTTTAGGTTAAAAAAAATATATTTTAAGGACTTGAAAGTGTTAAAAAAAACCATTTACATAAAAATAAATGTATAATTAATACCAATTAAACACAAAATTAAAGTCAAATATATATTTTTTTTGTTTTTATTTTAAAAACTTCTAAAATTTTTCTCACTGCTGTTTAAGATACGCACTTATGTACATATTTATGAATGTAAATATGAAGACATACCGATATGTATGTAATAACGTTATGTAGAGAGTTATGTAGAGAAACTCTCCAATCAATACAACATGCACCGACACCGGCAGTGGCAGCCCCCCAGCGACAGCGCTGTCTGCATCAGCGTCGGCGCCGTCGTTTATTTGTTTTGGAATCTTTATTTTTTTTTTATTTTTATTTTTTTTTCTTCTTTTAATTTGTATCCCTCTTATAAAAAGGCGGCGCTGACTGCATTCGCCAACACACTCACACACACACTGTGTTGGGGCTTTATCAGGAATGAATAAAAAACAACAACAACAGAGAGAGATGTATTTCTGAGTTTGCTTTCTTCCTTCCTCTTTTTCGTTGTTCTTTCTTATTTTATTTTGTTTTTTTTTTTTCGTATAATTTTTATGAATGAAAAAGTCGGAAATCTGTTGCAATGTGCTTTATATTTATAATTTTTTATTTTTTTTCTTGAAAAATGAACATGTGGGGGCCTACGTATATGTACATGTATGTATGTAATATTTAGGTATATATTTACATAAATGCAATATTATTGGCAAATGACGCATTTTGCTGATATTCTTATTAAGGAATGGTTTGTCTTTTTTCTTGTTTCTTAGTCTTTTTTTTTTCTTGTTCTTGTTCTATTTTCATGGCATTCCACAAGTTGCTCACATGCACACATACACATACACTCTTATACCCCCCACACTCTCTCTTAGCTATTCTGTTAGTTGTTGTTGTTGTTCTTATGGCTGTCGTGCTCTCCTTGCATTTTATTAGTCGAGCTTATCTACTCCATCACACACTCCCCTCTACCTACCTCTCTACTATCTTTAACTCTCTTTCTCTCATTAGAAAGCAATGATTGAAAAGAATCCGCCAATTTTTAGGCAGGTTAACCCCCCTCCTCCTCTCCCTCCGCCCATCAGCACAAGAATTTATTTTGTCAACACGGCCAGAGAGAGAGCGAGAATAAACTTGTTTTTCTGCTTGCAACTCTTGCAGTTGCCAGCGGGGGGAGGAGAGACAGCAAAAAAAAAAAAAACAACGGTTTGACCTAAATAGGTGGTGTGGTGGCGCCCCTCACACTTGTTGGACTTGTATGTAGAGGGCGTTGGGTGGGTGGTAGGTATGGCAGTATGACATCTCCCGTCAAAATATTTACACTCTTCTAACTGACAATCATAACAATTGCAAGCTATGACACATTTCTCTTACTCCCACCCACTATATCCAGTTAATGGGTCTCGTGGGTGTAAAAAAAAGGGGGTCTATAGTTCTAAAACTGCTCCCATAGATGTATTTGGAGGTACTCCCCACCAAACAATAGAAATTATTAATTATTTTTAAGTAACAACAATAATATCAAAAAAAAACCATCATTTTATACCTCTCTAATGACTATAGGTATTATTATAATCATTTTCGGATTAGTGTTGATTTTCGATTAGGCGGTTCGTTAGATAACTAATGGGTTCAAGTGCATTATGTGGGAAAGGGACAGTGCATATAGGAATTAATCCCCAAAATGTAAGATAAGAAAGAGGGGAATCTATAGGTCTCTCTAGCTTCTAGTCTGGGCCCCAATCTTATGACTTTGATGGATTCTCGCACCTCTTGACGTTTCAAATGGACATAAATTAGTGATATTCTAACCAAAATATATTTCCAAACACTGGACAACATACCGATCCATATAGCGAATGAATTTATGTTGATAATAATTGTTGCTGTTGATGTTGATTCTGCTGTTGTTGTTATTGTTGTTGTTGTTGTTGGTGTGCATTTTGAAGCTTTTAAATTTTTGTATTTCCTTTTGTTACTTTTGTGTTGATTAGTGTATTATATTAACAGTTGTTCTAGTTCTCTTATCTTTTGCAGTGCGAAACTTTTTCTCTTATCTCTAAAGCTCTCTTTTCGCGCCTCGTTTGCGCGATCACACACACTCTCTCTTCTTCCTCTCTCACTATCTAACAACCGATCACGCACACTCGCACATTGGTTTGTTCTGGTTGTTTCTTTGCCTTTTGGCTGTATTTTATTTTTCAAATTTTGTCTATTTCACCATTCGCAAAAAAAACGAAACTTAAAAAAAAAAAAATTGGGAAGAAGAAATATAAGCAAAGAGAATGAATAAGTTGGAGCAGTGGTGGAGCAGATAAGAGGTGGAGCAGGCGGGTGATCGTGGGAGTGAAAGAGAGGTGTACGTTACAAACAGTGTGACGTCTCCTGCCGCTTCCTCGCTCCATCTCGCTCGCTCTCACTCTCACTCTCGCCAGCTAGCTACACCACCGCCTGATCCCCATCGTCTTTTTATATCTTCCGTCTCACTTTGCGATCCACGCGCTCATTTGTTAATCACCCAAAAAAATAATATAAAAAAAAAAAAAAAAGAAAATAGGGGACAAAATCTGCTGCTGTGCCGATATGACTTTTTTTCGGTTTATTTATTTTGTTTCGGTTCTCTTTGTTGCCTTGTGGTCATGCGTTTGGGATTTAATTCGCTATTTGGTCTCTGATTTCTGCTCCCCCTGCACCCCACTGCCTTCCTGCCACAATGATAACCAATGACTCATCACTAACACTGGAAATGGATCACACACACACAGGCTGCATATATCGATAGTTAGTATCGGAAGTAAAG
The DNA here is from genome assembly GCA_018153455.1 of Drosophila parabipectinata. Classification (NCBI taxonomy): domain Eukaryota; kingdom Metazoa; phylum Arthropoda; class Insecta; order Diptera; family Drosophilidae; genus Drosophila; species Drosophila parabipectinata. Next base: position 6,371,031 of record JAECYA010000055.1, read on the forward strand.
CTTTCACTAAGCGGATGTCTTCTAATCTTCCAAGTTATCGAAAAGATCGATATATTTCCAAGAAATAAACAGTTTCACACACACACACACGCACACACGCACTGGGCCTAGGCGACGGTTTGGTAGAAACGTGTTTTGCTAATTAGCGGCATACGGCCGACCGGCTGCGACTAGGGTTGCCAACTGTTGCTATTGTAAGTAGGTCAGTTTATCTCCACCTAGTCAGCAGCAGCAGCTGAAGGCTAAATTGATTTTTATTGCTGACTCTCGCGACTCTCGAGAGCATATTTTCCTTTCTTCTTCCAATAATGGGGGGGTTGGGGATGGATATAGCAAGGAAGAAGAAAGCAAAAGCCGGCCCGTCATAACGGCACACGATGCAGGCAAGTGTGTTTTTTTTTTTCTTTTTCTTGCTTTTTGTTTTCAGCTTTCTGAGCAAATGCAAGTGTGTGCATGCATGCATGTATGCATGTGTGTGTATGTTGGAGCTGGAAGATAAAGACGACGGGGGACTCGTGCAAAAAACTACGCAAAAACTACGAATCAGCGGGGGAGCAGCAATTTGAAAAAATAGTGACACCGTCTATTTGTCGTTTCCTTCTTTACACTCTCTTCTGTGTCACTCACTGTTGCCTGCATGGAAATATCAAGCTTTAAACAAAATGCCAAAAAATGCGTATGGAAAAACGCAACAAAACACGTCGCGCTGGTTTTTCTGTTTTTGCTTTTTCTATTTCTTCAATTTTTTTTATCAGGTTTGTTGTTTTTATTTTTGTTGTTTTTTTGGTTTTGGTTCCTCCAAATGCGCCCACGACGTCGGCAACGGAAGAGGAGACGTGGATGTGGCGATTTTCGCGAATGGGGAGGGGGGGTGACGGAAGACGTGGAGGTGAAGTAGGAGGCGGCGGCACACACACTCACGCTGCGGCCCTATATATGTATTATAATTTTTTTTTTTTTCGAATTTGCGGAATCTGCTGGATTGTGGAGGAGCTTTTGTTGTTGTTTTTTTGGTTGTTGTTCTCGTTGTTGTGCAACTACGCCGCGCGTATTTCCGACAAACAAAAAAAAAAAATAAAGAACACCTCAGCACTGTGATCAAAAATTAGCTTATAGTTTAGCTTTTGGGCTCACGCAATCCGCGTTTGCTCTTCGGTCGCCGCGTTGGAGAATTGAAAACCGATAGTTATCGATTAATCGATCGACAGATACTACGTTCGGTCGGCGGTCAAAATTTTCAGACTCAACAACGTTCCGCTCATGGCAAATAAACCAAGAATTTTTATTTTAATTACCGTTTCGGACTTTGACGTTTTTCCGATCGATTTCGAAATAGTTTCAGTTTTTAGTTTTATTTTTTGGTTATTAACAACTCTTGATATTTGGACCACGGGCCGATACTCGGTTTTCTTCGTTCAATGGAACATTTGCGATTTTCGCTACGAATATTTATTCAAAAAATCCAATATGCGGCCAAGCGCTTCTGTGTGCGGTGCGAACGAAAAAAAAACTGTTAATGTTAACAGCTGTTCGCGGTGCTTCATTGCTTCACCGGCTATCCGCGGCAGAGCTACGCCAGCACTGTTAAATAGAGAGAGAGTCAAAGTCTGGTGCGAAATGCCAACGTTGCCTAATTCGAATAACAGGTTAACAGACAGAGAGAGAGAGAGAGAGAGAGCTGGCGTAGGAGGGGACGACTGTTAATAAGAAAATCGCAAAGAGAGCAGAGAAACGATTTTGCACTGTCCCAAATGCGAATGGCAATGTCAGAGCGACTGTTAAGCATGATAACATTTTGAAGGCTGGGTTGCCAGATGGACGGGAATAGCAAAGGATGTATGATATTTAAATTGAATTATTTGATGGATCGTTAGCTTAAAAGCTTAAATATATTAGCCTTTAAGATTCCTTTAAGTTCAGTTTTTTCTGACAAGTGTAATCCTAAAAAAATAAAGAGAAGCTTAGCTGGCAGCCGGCTACTTTTCTCTCAATTCTTCTACCCGGCTTTTTCTCTCTGTCGCTCTCTTTCTCTCGCCAAAACTGTTGCGCTTTTTTAAACATACGAATACAGTGATCCTTTTCGCGCCAATTCTCTGAACGTGCATATCCTCAAGCTTAATGCAGGATTTAACATGTCCTTTTTTACACTTTTTTTAATCTATATAATCTATAATCTATTTAATCTATATATATAATCTAATCTAATCTAATCTATATAAATTAAATATTTTTTTTCAACTTCAAAAGCGTATTTAAACTTCGACTTGGCCTCAAGCTCGCTCTCCTCCCCTTTGCTTTTGTTTTGTTGATTCGCTGCAGGTAAAGTGCAACAACTGATTACGTCACTCATTGCGTGCGCCGGCTTCTGAGAAGTGTATGCAAGTGTTAGTGTGTGTGTGTGTGTGCTTGGGCGAAAAACAAAAACAACAACAAGCGAACAGCGCGCGTCAACTATTTGTTATTTCCGGTCATTTATTGCCGGTGAATTTTTGCTGTTTCGCTGTCTATTCTCATTTCGCTTTTTATTTTTTTAGTATTTTAATTTCTTTCTCTACCAAAACCCAAAACACACACGTGACAATATTTTGCAAACTAGCCAAAATGCCGCGGCTGCTGTCGACGTCGGCAGCGGGGGGAAGGTGGGGACGGGAGGGGGGACTGCGAAATATGTTTGACAACATGTGTTGACCGCAAAAGCGGTGAATCAAGCTAAAGACAACGGTAAAAACAGTTGTAAACAGGCGGCAACAACCCGCTTAAAATTAATACGAGAAAAAGAAATACATAAGTAAGGCTACGTCGACGTCGCAGTTGCGCCGCTGCTCATTTCGGCGGTTCAATGGCCGCGGCAGCAGCGCCCCCTAGCAGCCGGCGCGAATTGCTGAAAGTGCGTGGAAAGAGAGAGAGCGACCGACAGAGAGAGGGAGAGAGATGCGACAGGTCAGCGACAGTGGCTTTTTCCTTGCAAGACAAAAAAAAAAACAAACGAAAGCAGTCACCCACACAATGAAGGTCAATAGAATAGCCCCACCTATTCTAGTTAGTTTAGAATAGTTTTTTCAAAATAGGATACATTTTATAAAAAAAAAAAGATTTTTTACTATTTATGAATTTAAACATTTTTAAGACTTTAAATTTTTCCTTTAAATTATATCTTTATTTTTAGATTAATAGAGTCCTAGAACAATCCTAGAACAGTCCTATAATTTTAATAAAAATTCCTAATCGTCTGACCAACACTGTCTGCAGATCGCGAAAGCTGTCTTGGGCAGCTGTTTAAGCTTTCGCCGAGCTTCGTTCTTGGCAAAGAAAGCTCCTTGCTGCCGGCAGGCAGCTGCTGGCGGACTCGAACTACTGCCGGCCGGCGTATCGAATCGATCCGATTCGCGACGAATCGAATCCAGAAGAATCGCGCAATGGGGATCGAGATCGGGATCGGTATCGGTGGTATTGAGATCGCAACCCCTAGTCCTTTTCATTAATTTTTTTGTTTTTTGGTGAAATGCTTTCTTTCTTCCTCAGCGGGCCGCCACCGCCGCCGAACAAATAATAAAAACCAAACAATGGGAATGGAAAAAAGACAAGGGATAGGGGGCAGAGGACACAGGACACAGGACAGAGTGCAGCAAGGACAAGGAGTCGGAGTCGAAGTCGGACCGTACCAGACGTACCATCATACCCATCAGGTAATTTCGGGGCCCTACCTGCGTGTCGAACACGCAAGGATCTTGCCGGGATCACCGCTCAGGGATCATAGGGGACATGGACACTCGGCGAGGCCCGACGACATGAAAAGGGTTGGTTGGCCGGTTAGTTGGTTTATCGCAACTGGCAGCTGGTGTGCCAAAAAATATATAAGAACAGACAAAAGACAAGGAAAAGAAAGTGCCCATAACGGGGGAAGAAAGTCCTGTAAAGGTGTCCTTCCTCGTTGCCACGTGTTCCGCCGGAACAACAGTTGCATCTCAACAGTGATAGCCCAGAATGGATACAACAAGGGTCGGTCTCTAGCAATATAACAGTAAAATAACTAGGACTATAAACATGTTTAAACATGAAAGAACAAAGCAAGATGGCATGATCTTTGGCCATCCTTTTTACTCCTTTCGCCAAATCCCACGATTCAGGGTTTATTTCTCTCCAGCTTCCTTTTTTTTTTTTTTTTGAAAAACTAAGCCAGCAGTAACACGAATCTTCAGATCAGATCTCTTCTCAGATCAGACTCTCCTCTCTTCTCGTTTTATGCTGCTGCTTCTTCTTCTTCTTTGAGAACAACAACAACTACTACTACTAGTGTGTGCCTTGTCGTTGGAATTCTTGGAAATTTCTAATGAACGCAAACACAAAAAGGAGCACACAAAAATGTGGCACAACAACAACAACAGCAACCAGCAAGAATGCGTTCACAGAAGAGTCCATAAAATATATACACAAATACATACATACATATATAGGTATGTAGGTACAAAAGATCGTTCCATAATTAGATGCAACACTATCGATGTTCGATAAACGATTTCATCGATTTAATTAACTGATAAAGAAGTCCATCAATAACAGTTATCACAAAGAGAGACGGGAGATGGTTCGCTTAGAGATGACAAATGATTCAAAGCATGTTTCAAACATGTCTCAACATGACATGATCCTTCTAACCTAAAATTAGGTTAACCGCAATTTGCAAATATTACAAGACTATTATTTCAAAATTAGGGCAGGCCAAGACTTTTATTCTCTTTTTTTGTTTTTGTTGTCTTTTGAGCCACAACAATGTGGTACGAACGGCTACCTGTCTACCTGGTCGAAAGCATGCTGCTGCTCCTTCTCACATCCTGTTTGCTTTTGCAGTGATTTTGCTAAAGTCGGTGTCCTTCTGCTCTTCCGCTGAGCAACACAAATTCTCGACTGGCACGCCCCTCCGCTACCGGCCTCCGCCACCGCCCCCAACCTTAATATGGGCCAGGACATACTTTTTTGTTTTGGCAAATGTAGGTAAAGTGTCCCCGGCCCTCTTCCGCGCAAGGCCTCTGCCAAATCTCACTTTAATCCTGGAAGTGCCCAAAGGGAATTCATTCAGCATTTGCTTCTATAATTCTTAAGTACGTACACGTTGGAAAATTAGGTGATCCAAAGACCTGAGACAGTGCTTTGGTTTAAAAATCGAATTTATGAGCTGGGTTATCAACAAATATTCATAAATCTAGATGAAAAGCAGAAATTTTGACCAAAAATTGTATAAAAAGCATGCTTTTTACTATCGAAAGCATCCTTTTTACCGTTACCAAAAAATTTCATAAAAAGCATGCTTTTTACCAAAAAATTTCATAAAAAGCACTAAAAAATTTCATAAAAAGCATGCTTTTTACCAAAAAATGTCATAAAAAGCATGCTTTTTACCAAAAAATGTCATAAAAAGCATGCTTTTTACCAAAAATTTCATAAAAAGCATGCTTTTTAATAGCTTTTACTATCAAAATTATCCTTTTTACCATTAAAAGCATGCTTTTTACCCAAAATTGCATAAAAAGCAAGCCTTTTTCCAAAAATTTCATAAAAAGCATGCTTTTTAATAGTTTTTGATAGCAAAAGCATGCTTTTTACCATTAAAATTTGATTTGGGAATTTTAGAACCGCAAAATAGTGTTTTACTAACTCTGGATTTGGGTTTTATTAAATATCATCATTAAATTTTGGATATTTTAGAATAATAGTCCTATTTGAGCAATAAAAGCATGCTTTTTCTTGATCTCTTAAAACATAAAAGCCACAAAAATAGTATTTCTACTAGATTAACATTAATTTCTGAGAAAGCATCATTATAGCATAGATATTTTATATAAATAGTGCCTTTGCACAAAAAAAGCATGCTTTTTTGGGATCGCTTTAAACAGAAAAGAGACTTGGGAATTTGTAGGCCCCAAAAATAGTATTTTTACTAGCATGGGATTAGTTTTTGTGAGAAAATATCATCAAAAACATAGATATCTTGGATTAATATTGCTTTTTGCTGAATAAAAGCATGCTTTTTCGGGTTTTCTTCAAAAATAAATGTAAGTTAAGAGTCTTTAAGCCACAAAAGTAGTATTTCTGTTAAATTGGCATTAGTTTTAGTGGAAAAACATCTTAAAAACATGAATATCTTTGAAGAACAGTACTTGTTGCACAAAAAAAGCATGCTTTTTCCCCTCCCGCTTACAGAGAACGATGATTTGAGAATTCTAAGCATTTATTTGGTTACACCCCCACTTATTTTTGCAAGTGCATTAGCATCTCCAGAGTGTTTTGTGTATTTTTGTATGAAACCCCAAAAAAATTTTTGGGGCTGAATCTAAAACGAGTTTCGGTCTTTTCGGTCAATTCTTCTGTCATTGTGAAGCTAAGACAAAGGCGGGGGCGAACGAGGTAGAGAGCGAGAGAGAAAGAAAGAGTTAGAGAGAAAGAGAAAGGGAGATAAACCAAGGTCAGGCTCAAGCAGCTGCTGGCAGAAGGACTAGATCGGATTGGATATTGGATAGCATTGGATCGGATCTAATCTCCCCATCACCCTCCACACCCCCCTCTCTCAAAAAAAAAAAAAGCAGGACAAACAGGAGCCTTTTTCCAAAGGAGCCCTACTAATTTGACTGTCAATCAAAAAAGGCGAGCAGACCCCTTTTTTTTCGCATCCTTGCGCTAGATGGATAATCGATGGGAATCAAATTTGTTGCCGGCTTTCAGAACACCCCAAAAAAAAAACTAAAAAAAAACGTAAAAGCAACCTCACAGATACATAGATACAAAGATGGCGGGAAAGGTTGTGCGGCGATTAGAAGAAGCTGTGGAAAGGACAAATTGGCAGAAAAGCAGCAAAGCAGCAAGGATCACCAAGCACCAAGGACCTCTAAGATCCTTTTTCCTCAAGTGAACAAACATTAGAAGCCAAAAAAAGGGGGTAGCGGCGTATAATTAAAAATGTTTGAACGAAAAAAAAAAGGAAGAGAAGCCCTTTGGAAATATGAGAAACGTGTTTTGCGACTAGAAAAAAAAATAAAATAAAATCTAAAAAAAAACTAAAAAAAGAAGAAACAACAACAAAAACAGATAGAAGAGAAGGAAAAAAAAAACAACAAAGAAGCTGGCAGGAAAGCCCCTAAAAAAAAATAAAAAATTCTACCAAAAAATCATATTTCCAACCGCCAACTCTAGTGAGAAACCTGATCACAAGAAGAAGAAGAAGAAGAACACACACACACACATACATACATAGTTCTATAATATAGAGAGCACTACCGAATCCGAATCCAGAGTTCTGGGTCAGGTCAACCCTTCTTTCTAAGCAAAATCCCCAGCCTCAGAGTCTCAGTCTCAAGCAAAGCTTGGCAAACGATGCCTCCTCCTGTGGCAAGCGGCATGTTTCCTTTAGAGGATTAAACCAAATGCTACAGAAAAAGATTTTTTTTTTCTTCTTAATTTTTTTTTGGCTGTGAGATCTTTGCTGCTTTGCTTTGTTTATTTTGCATTCCAGCAGGAAATTAGTTGGAGATTCTTTTTTACTTTTGTATTTTTTTCTATTTTAGGAAGCAAAAATGCTCCAGGTTTTAGGCTTTTTTTTGCCTGCGTTTGCCCACCGGCTTAGCTGTTGTTGCAACAAGCGGCTTAGCAGTTGCCCCAGCGGGTTGCAAGATTGCGAGGACTTGGAATCTTCCAAAAAAAAAAAAGAGTGTGGGCTTGTGGGCCACAAAGCTTAGAGAAAGGGGCTTGGAAGAGAGACTTCTAAAGGGGATTTAATTTTTAATATGAAAGTCTATCATGAGAGCTTTCTTAAAACGGTATCATATGTGGTAGTTAGTAGGAAACCCCCTCTATAAGAAGTGCATCCTTTATAAGGTTTAGGATCTAAGACATGGAACCATATTATATATGATACTAGAAATCTTTTAAGAAGAGTATGACTCTAACCTTAGCTAACCCTTACAATCCTATGCTAAGCTAACCCTTTTAGAATCTTATAACCCTATCTATACCCTAACCCTTAATGGTACAGAAGACTCAAGACTTCCATAAGAGTAAGGAGTATAATATATTAGTTTAAAAATTTTATATAGAAATCTATTCAAAAATGTCCCTACAATTCTATATCAGTCATTGATGAGAAAAGGGGGTCCCTTAATCCTAACCCTTAATCCTTAATCCTAGGTTTAAATCCTATGATTTAAATTCACAAGAGCAACATTACCTATAAGGTATAGGATCTAAGACCATACCATATTAAACCATTAGAATCATACCATAAGCTTAGTCTTCATTAGAAGATGAACTTAGAGGCCAACTTATGAAATGAAGACTATTTGAGAAGTAAAGACTTCTATAAGTAAGGCCTAGGTCTATAATATGGTCTATCATATAGGTAGAATAATAATAGGTATTATAAAAGGTATAATATTTTCTATTATTATCTTTATTAGTCATGGTTTCTATTTGAAAGCCTGGATTCCAAAAGCCCCATATAAATATATAAAAGAAACATAGGGTTTAAGATCTATGACTGCGAGGTAAGGTAAACCTTAAAGTTGAGGTCTAAAAAAGATTACTCCTAATAAGAAGATTACCTCTAAAAGGAACTATAAAAGTGGACATTACTTGAGAAATAAAGACTTCTTTAAGTAAAAAGATTATAACTCCAAAGTATGATCTTTAAGATAGTCTATCTAACTTTTGAAGAAATATCTTCAAAGCCTTTGATAAACTATCTATATCTTTATGGATAAACCCTCTATCAAAACCCCTCCTAAACTTAGTGCTAACTCTAAGAACCCAAGACCCATAACCATAACCATATATAGATGCATTTATAATCCGTTTAGGGTCTGCATCGCCACTCCTCCTCCGATAATGAAACCTTTCCGATCGAATCACAAGCCAAAATAAATATCGAAAATAATCTGTTTAGGTGGAAACGCAAACATTATCCTTGGCTGGCTGAGAAGGGTTCGATCTGCGGGTATCTTGGGTCTCTCAATGATAGTTTCTGCCTCCTGCCTAACTCCTTCGACCTCTTTGGACCTCCTACCTCCTTGAGCAGCGTGCGACCAGTATATCAATTCTTTGAGATCGGGGGTTGCAACATAGACAGGTAGGCGGCGGCACTGGTCTGCTACTCTTGGCCAAGGATCCTTTTTTTTTTCATCCTCATCCTCAATCCTTCATCCTTATAGGAAGGAATGGTATTTTTTTTTTTTATGTGACAATGATGATGGTTTCGCCTACCGAGCTTGTTCTAGCCCCGCTCAGTGTTTGCTTACACCACTTGAGAGATTCGAGCTTCGAGATCGAGATCGAGGGGGAAACATGACGAGGGTCATGATGATGAGGATCTCCACCACCACCACCACCACCACCCTGTCTCCCAGTGATATGCCCAATTTATCACAGGAAATTAGCTGCTATTTAGCAGCGTTGTATGTCCACCAAAAGGGGGGAGGACGAGGATGAGGAGGAGGCCAGCAGGGGCAAACTCCATGTTATTTGGCGTGATAATTTGTGCAATTGTGGATTGCCTAGAATATCCTTCTCTGCCTTCCCAAGGATCTTCCCAAAGAGTGTCCTTTTTTTTTTTTTTTACGTTTGAGGGGCGCATCAAATTGCAGAAACCCTAATATTTCGAGCGCCATTTTAAAGTGCCAAGAGTCCTATCAGATTTCCAAGTGGGTTGGATGGGGGGAGGGGGGGTTTGGTGGGTCGATCGCGCACTAAAAAAAAGCTACAAAGCATCACACAAACAAACTACGAATTAAAATCTACAGTTATTTTTACATCAAAAAACAGATCAATGAATTAGGAGATGAAGGGAGGCCCTGCCAGATCGATATTTTTGTCTTTCTTTCTAAAGGGGGCGGGGGTGGTAGAATACGATAGATAGGATATACATACTAGTTATATAAGTTGAAAATCAATATATATAGTATATATAGAGAGTGAGAGTACATACCTTGAGGTGCCAGCACCTTCCAACTGCTGTCGATCCAGTGGCGGGTCGAAAATCTGTTCACGATCCTCCTTCGATAGTTCCAAATCGGCGAATTGATCCAGTTCGGATGCCATTTTTGATTACTCTTTTTTGTTTTTTTTGTTTTTGTTTTTTTGAATTTAATATCTCTTTCTCTTTGTTAATATATTCTCTTAATTCTGTCGGATTTGCGGATTAGGAACACTTTTGAATTTTCAACTTTTCAAGAATTTTCAACTTTAAGGTTCGAAACTGATCTTAATCGCTTTGTCTACTTTTTTTTTTTTAATTTTTAATTTTATATTTTCCAGCTCTTTAACTCTTTTGGGATTTTAATTAATTATTTTATTTTATTATTTGGAATGATGCCTTTTTTTAGTTGTTTGTTTGAAGTTTAGAATTTTGTCGATTGGAACATGTCCTTGAGGGATTTTCACGTTTGTATATATATATATATATATATATATAATATTTTGATGAATTATATCGGTGAATATCTATAATGCTTGCTCCAAAACTTTTTCATGAACTCTGCTGAACCGGAAAACTCTGCTTAGTCAGTGGCTTTATATGGTCGCGTTTTGCAATTCTTATTTTTTATACAATTTTTTTTTATTTTTTAGGAAAAAATTTTTATTGTTTCGGTTTTTTTTTGTCTCTGTACGCGTTTCTCGAAAAAAAATTACAATTCTCTGCGGGGTTCGGTGTTTCGGTTTAAGTGTGTATTATTTTTTAAGGTTTTTTATTTATTTATTTATTTTTTATTTTTTTTAGTTTTGGTGTCAATTGGGCCAAAAAAGAGTTATCTGCAAAAAAAACAAAAACAAATATTTTTTTTTAAGGAAAATATAATCTATCGCGCAGCCGTGATGCGGCATCTCCCCACACCCACGCAAGGGTTAACATTAACAGCTGTTGCCCGGAGAACACGGGGCGGCGTTAGAAGAGATTTATGTATGGTATGCGGATGGGGCGAGGGGCGAGGCGATGCGTGAGCGGCCAAAACGCGAGCGAACAAGAGACAGGGGGAGCGAGCTTTTGTTGACTTTGATCTTGGGCCCACTGTCTCTGTGTGTGTGTGAGTGTGTGCTGCTGTTGTTGTTGGCATTTTTTTTGTGGGCGAGAGACAAAAAAAAAAAAAACATCATTTCGCATATGGCCCAAAAAAAAAAAGAAAAAAAAATGTGTCCAAAATTGGGGAAATTTCAGTTTCTGCTGCTGGCTGGCTGGCGGGGCCGTTTGTTTTGTTTTCTTTTCGTCTTTGGCTTACTTTTTGGTTCTAGTTGTTGTTGTTTTTGTTGTTCTTTGTTGATGTTTAGAATTTAGTCTAGTTTTAAATTTCAAAAAAATTTCTGTATGTTTTTTTTTTGCAGTGCAGACTGAAGCTTTGCAGATGATGTCAGAAGTGCCTTAAAAATTAGCCTTTTTCTTGATGTTTTTGGTGTTGTCTTTGTGGTTTGATTTGCGCGCGTGGTTTGATTTGAATTTTTTTTAAATTTCGATTTATTTTCTGATTTTTGTCAACACTTTTGATTTATTAATTTTAAATTTACAAAAAATTTGGGTAAAAAAAAAACATCAAATTGCGTTTTTGTTTGTTGTTGTTGGGTGCTGTTTCTGGTGGGAGGGGGAAACAACATTAAGTCTCAAACACTCTACCACACACACACACACACACACACACAGATACACTCTCTCTTCGGCACACTCACTCGCATAGAGTAAAGAGCCAAAGCCAAGGCATATACGAGAATTAAAGTCAAAGTCAAAAAATATGCCACGAAAAAAAAAAAGTAACACCAACAGTAACAACAACAACGACAAGAACGACAAGAATACGCAAAATTATTAGCAGCAGGCTCCACCACCCCCTCTTCATACACACACAGACACACTCCCTCCCTTCTTCGCGCTCTCTATCTTTTCGTCTTCTTCTTCTTAGTATTTTTTTTTGGGGGGCTCTTCAAGTTTTTGTTGTTGTAGTTTCTTGCCGCGGATGATAGTTATCCGTATCCGTATCCGTTATCCGTGGCGCGAAACTAACGGATTCTGATTTACAGATTTCGGAGAGCCACCACAAAAAAAAAAAAAAAAAAAATTATATATATATATTATATATATATATGTATATAAAAAAAAAAAAAAAAAACACTAAAAAAATTGATTCAAGGCTGCTGCCACCGTCGCCGCCACCGCCACCGCTGCTGCTTCTTGTATTTTTTTTTTCGCTGTTTTTGCGTTTAGATATTTTTTTTTGCGTGTTTTTTTTCTTTGGTATGGTATTTTTTCTGTGTTTTTTTTTTATATTTGATTTGCTTTTTTTGGTACAAAATTTTGTTGGAGCAGCCCGCGAATCGCGACGCTACTTTTTTGGCTACGTTGCTTACAGTTGGGAGCGTTTTCAGACACTGAACTGCCGCCGGAGCAGCAGTGGCGGAACCAGCGTTGTCGTCGTCGTCGGCGGTGCGGTGCGCCGGCCGCAGCAGCGACGCCGGCAGCGCGACAGTTTCACATTTTTTTCCTCGGCTGCCGAAATTCCTATGCGCGTAGAAGACACACAGATACAACACACACACATACATATACGCATCGCAGCAAGGCTGGCGGCAACGGAACGGCAGCAAGAGAGAGGAAAGCAAAGGCAGAAAGCAGAAGCTGAGGCCAAAGACAAAGACAGAGCGCGCGCCCGACTAAGAAGCAGAGCGACACACACACACAAACTACCATATGTGTGTGTGTATCTGTGTGTGTTTGTGGAATTGCCGAAAATTTTTTGGTGAGCGAGAACGTGTACGAGCAAGTGAGTGAACGAGCAGCTTTGTCGAGTCGAGTGACTTTTTTTTTTCGGTTGCTTTTTCGTCTTCTTTGTTGTTGTTGTTGTTGTTGCTTTCTTTTTTTTTTTGGTGATAAAAATTAAAGCTAGCAATGAGACAGATGGAATCAAAAATGGTGGTTTAGTAGTTCTAGTTCAGCAGGGTTATCGACAAAAAGCTCCCCAACAATCTCGGCCCCCCAAGAAAGCAAGTTTTGGGTGAAACTTGCCCCCCCCTCCTCCTCCCCCCGCCGGCTTTTCTTCTTTCATAATCTCGAAAATATTTTACATTTTTCTTGGATTTGGGGGTAATGTAAAAAAAGTTTAATTTTTTATGAGGTTTTTGGCTTTTTATTGAGATTTATTTTTATGAGGTTTTTTTAGAATAGAATTAAGGTAGTTAAGTATGCTTTTTAATTAGAATTTTCTTTGATTTATTTTTTATTGGAAATTAAAGAATTATTTAAGCTTAAACCATGTATGTATCTTTTTGTAAGATTTTTGTTAGAGATAGACATTTTTAGAGATTAGAGATTTTTAAAGATTTATTTTATTCCTTATAACCTTATTCCTCCAATCCTATTTATCCAAAATTTCTCTAGAACATCCAATATCATGGATTATTGTCCTTGATGGATATATTGTCCTTTCTTATAAAAGATATTAAACAACAAGAATAAAATATTTAAGATTGTACAGGAATTTTACCTAATATTGATTTTATACTATTCATTCTTTTAAAGTTAATAAGAAACACGATATCCTTTTCTTAATAACTAACCTTTCTTAAAAAAATCCTTGAAACTTTATAAGTATTTTGCCATTTTTTTAGATACTATATTATTCTTTCTTATAAAATTTTTAAAAAGATCGATTAAAGACTTTATTCCTTATTCCTTAAATTGGCCTAAGTTTCCATCGAATTTCCTTATTTTGGATACTATATTATCTTTCTTCATAAAAGACATATAAGAAAAAGATTTAAGCTTTATTCCAAATTTTCAATTCTTCTAAGTTTCTATCAGTTCTTCTAAGTTTTCATCAGTTCTGTAGTATCTTCTATCTACTCTAATTATATAGTATCCATGTCTTGTATGTCTTTTCTTAAAAAAGATATAAAATATAGCTAGAATCTGATGTATATTTTATCTTTAAATACTCAAAAAAATAATAGAATTCGAAACTAAAAATTATACATTATATCACGCCAATATCTCTAGTTATATCCTTTCTTTAAAAAGTATATAAAACTTCCTAAAATTCCTTAAACTTAACACAACCAGGAAAACTTCAAAAGAGAACCAATATTCTTATTACTAATACCATGTATATATATCTATTTCTCTAGTTTCAGATCTATATATTATAATTCATATACTCCCCATCTCTAGTTAGATCCTAACTATTTTGTCCTAAAAGATACCATATTTGGGGCCAAAAAAAGTCCTAAAATTTTCTCAGAAAAAGGATAATTATTTCTGGAAACAAAAAATAAGAATATATTAAAATTAACTATCTTTTTCTATAATTCTTAAACCAACTTCAAGGAAAAACTACCATATTTGTGTAAAAAATAACAAAACTTTAGAACCAAATATAATTAGTATTAAAAAACCATTTACTATTTCTAGTACAAATGACTAAGAACCCTAAAAAAATATCCACAAATATTATTTAAAAACCAAGCCCCAGCATCCCCCAGCAACCCCCCCTACACTTGAAATAAAACAAAAAACTCCCATTTTTTTTTTTCGGAATCCCCGGAATTTGTCTATTTTTAAATGTGAGCCTCAAGGACACCTACTTGTGGGACCAAATCCAAAATTTGAGCCAAAGTTTGGAGCTGAGCGCCGCACTCTCGTTTTCTTTGAAGAATCTCACTCAAAAAAAGTGGCTCAGAAAAAGAGGCCCCCCTTCCTCACCTGGCACTGTCCCCCCATCGGCCAGAGGGAGATGGAGAATGGATAGCCAGGACCTTGTGAGTGTGCGGCAGGCTCTCTCTCGCTCTCTCTTTTCTTTCGCCACATCTCGCTGCCGGCGTCGCAGCTGACGTTGCCAAAAAACGAGCCAACACACACACATAGAAAACAGGGATACGGCAGAGGTATCCAAACAGTAAAGTTTTGTGTGTGTGTGTGTGTGTGTGGATGGATGGATATGTGTTTGTTGGTGTTGGTGTAGCGATGGTGACGACGGCGGCGCTTAAGCTCTGAAAACTGAAAATGAAAAGGAAGAAGGAAGCGGCAAAGGAAGTGAACTGCGAACTCACAAAAGCTGCTCTCTATACCGGCGTTGTGTTCTTTTTCTTTTCTTTTCTTTCTAAGAATAAAAGAGAAAAAAAAAAAAAAAAAAAAAGAGCCAAAAAGCTGCCGAAAAAAGAAGGAAACCGAAATGCGAGCAAGGCGGCGAAGGTGGAAGGAGGAGGGATACTGTAACCTTCAAGATCCTTTTTTTTCTTCTTTTTTTTTGGGCTAATTTTTGTTGAAGGAATTATTCAGCTAAATCTTTTAAAATATTAATAATCATAACCGTTACTTATGGTTCTTCACTTTTAGTTACCGTTAGCTTTTATACCGTTAGTTGGGCCTATTCTTAAAATATCTGAAGGATGCAAGAGGGATCTGAAGGATAGAAAATTTTTAGTTTTGGGTTATTTCTTAGGAGGTTTTGTAGAAGAAGTCCTTTGAATAGTCCTTTTAAGAGTCCTTTATACAGTAAGGACCCTTAAGCTTAATTATGATTCGATTTTGAAACTTATTTTGAGAAATATTTACTTTTTTATTTAAAAACTTAAGATTTTTTAGACAAATTCTTAAAAAGGTTTGTAGAACGAGTCCTGCAGAAGAGTCCTTTGATGAATAAGAACCAAAGGACAATAAGAATAAGGTAAATAATGTGAAATATTTGCATGTTTTTTGATAGAAACTTTAAATATTTTAGAAACATTTTTTAAAGATTTTTAAGAAGGGTCCTTTTAAGACTCCTTTAAAGTCATTTGAAAGAGTCCTTTTAAGAGCCATTTTAAGAGTCCTTTAATGTTCATTGTCATTTTGTAACTTAATTTGTGAAATATTTGTATGGCTTTTGTTAAAAAATGTGAATATTTAAGAAAGATTTTTTAAACATTTTTAAGAAGGGTCGTTAAAAATATCATTTTAAGAGTCCTTTAAAGTATTACAATTTATTTTTATTTTTTAAGCTTAAGCTTAGTGAAATATTTGTAGTTTTTGATTAAATTTTTAATATTTTAGACTAACTCTGTAGAAGTTTTGAAAAGGAATCCTTAGAAAGGTCCTTTCATTTGTAATGACATGAAAATGTATGAATCTTTAAAAAATTCCATGAAGAAAATCCTTAAAATGTTGGATTTTATTTTGGAACATAATTTGTAAAATATTAAATTTTTTAATTAAAAAACTCTCAATTTTAAAGCCAACTTTTGTTAGATACCTGACTAGTCCTGCGAGTCCTTTGAGAATCAACTTCAAAGAAAATCTATGAAATACCTTGCAACTTAAATACTCGAAGCCCCGTGGCATGCAACGTGTTGAGAGTCCTTCACAATGAAACATCCTTTCTGCAGCCTTTTCATAAAAAATCCTGAATGCATAATAGCCACAAAAAACAACAACAACAACAACAACAATAATAATAATGACAAGGAACTGCACTTATGTCGCCTCACTTGTTGAATGCAACGTGCTGCACTTTTGACCTTTAACCCACGACCGCATGCCCCCTGCCCCCATGCACCCTGCACCCGGCACCCTGGCCCCTGCACGTGTCGCAATCATAATAAAATTAAAAGAAAAAAAAAAAAAGGGGTTCCAGGCGAGAAAAAGGAATAAGGACTAAGGACTAAGGATGCGGCAAGGCGGGGATGCATCGGCAGGATTGCAGTTGTTGAAGGTGACATTAATTGACGTTTAATAGGCCTCATCTCTCGTCGCCTGGACAAAAAAAAGGGGTTCTCTAAATTAGTTTTGCCCCGCACATCCTTGACGAGGTGGTGGTGGCGAGGCTTGAAAAGATTTCCCTTTTTTGCAACAAAAGTGCATCGCCACGTCCCGGGGGTTGGACCGAGAAGGATCTGAGGACTCACCACCACCACCATCCTTTCGGATTGGCATCTTCGGGGGTTGCCTGCGGTTGCAACATCATCCCAGCAAAGGTTAACCTTCTTGCCACAGAAACCCGGCATGCCACAAACCGCCCACTGCCCACTGCCCACTGCCCACTGCCCACCGCCCTTAACCGTCCCCCTTACAACGAATGGCAATAGCCTGTTGCAGTTGCCACTCTCCTCTGCCACTCTCTTCTGCCACAAAATGGCGCGCGCGCAACAGCAAAGTGCAACACCGGCCGCAACCACCCCACCTTGGCCTTGCAACCCACCCACTAGCAGTGTTAGAGCAGGAGGGCCTCTGACGAATGCCAGAGTGGGAGAAGGGTCTGCGAATGAAATCGCCGGTATATATATATATATATATGTTTGTAGTATATATGCCCCATGGTCCTGGCTGTCTGGCTGTCGGCCTGTCTGGGTGGATGGTGGGTGGTTGCTGCAACTTCTTCTGGCTGCAATGGCGCAAGAGTGCAACCATTCCATTGGCAGGCTTTGTGGCAGGGTGGTTGTTGCAACGTGCGTGCCCCACTTGTTGGGCTACATTCAAGTAGCAACATAATGAAATTAAGTTTATTTGTTTAAGCTCTACTGGTTGGGCTTTTGAAAGGTTATACTAACTAGGATTTGAGGCCTAAAATGGTGGAGAAATAATATTCGAAATCTTGGTTGAGATAGATCTTTTAATCTTCAGTCTTCTCTCGATCTATGGTCTTTAATTAATATTTTTAACTCATTTTTGATATAGAAGTATTATCAGTTTAATTCCTCTTAAACTTTTTATAGAAAATTAAGATGAAAAATAGTTTTTAAAGTGGGTTTAGTACCCCTTTAGTGGGTTTTGAACTTTGACTTTAGTTAGTTTATAGCTTTCCTATGTTTTTCTCTTCTTAAATTGGAGTTTTATTATAAAATATATATTATTTTCTATATTTATACCTATAATACCTAGATAAAATAAAAGGAATGAAGAATAAATAAGTAATACGATCTAAGATCAAGATCTTCAAGATACCTTAAATATTGGAAAAATTCTAAAAAAGATCCCTAAGTTAAGAGTAATAATATTACAAAATATTTAAATATTGTTTCAATAGTTTGGAAAAGCTTTTTATTTAATTTCTGGGATATGTATCTTATGTATCATATAATAAGGATAAGAAAAATTAAATAGTTATAATATAAAAGATAGATATAAAGCCTAAAGTATTAGGTATAGTATATAAAGATCATAAAAAAACCCTTGTTATTATCTTTAAATAAATCTAAAAAATTGAAAACCAACGAGACTAAATCACTTGCTTTTTTGGAGGATTTATCAGAAATCGGAAAACCATCATTCATATATCTGATATGAAACCCAAATCAGAGCAACTAGCAACCAGAACCCTGCCACCCGGAACCCAGCATATTAGTTAGTGACTTTCCAAATCCATTTAGTATAGTTACTAAAACAAAAGAAGAAGAACAGCGACTAGGAGGCTATCAAGTAACAGGCATACAAATTGGATTTTTTTTTCAGTTAACAAGAAATAGGCCATAAATCAAATCAAATATATATATATAAGCGATTGGGTATAAATCCCAGAATGAATCTCGTTTCTACGTACTCTGGCTACTGGCTACTGGCTATGCCTGGCTATATCCTTGCTATCCTTGCACAGGACATTGAACAATTGAACACAAAAATGCCAACCAGACCAGACCAGACCAGACCGGGGGAAGGGGGGTTTCGGGGGTGAAGCTCTCGTTTGGCTACAGGACACCTCACCTCAAAAGGACTAGATACTGAGTGGCGGGAAAGGGAGGGAGGATGAGCAGAAGCAGCAGCAGCAGCAAGGACCAACAAGGACCAACAACAAGGAGCTGCCAGGCAACCAGCTGCGAAATGCGAATTACGAAAGCTGCCACAGCCGTCTGCCTGCCTACCTAAGCTTTTCTTAGAGAGGACTCCTCCTCTCTAAGGCTCAAGGACACGGCAGCGCGTCAAAGGAGCTAACGCTTCTTCGTCAACGGAAGGTACAGTCGTCTCAGGCAGATTGCCAATTTTTATACAAATAGATCATACTGATTATAGAGGGATTATTAATTAGATAAATATTTTAAATACAAAATTAATATTTTATTTAAAAAATGCTAAAAGAGGTGGTAACCCTAACACTTTAGAGGTTCTTTTTCTTAAAAAAAAATGGTTTAGAGATGTTTTTTTTCATTTAAAAATAGTCTAATATCATTTATAAATTAGTATAAATGTTAAAAATCAAAAATTAAGATTAAAACAAGTTTTGAAATTTTTTTAATACAGAGTTCAAATTACTTGAGAGGTTCTATTTCTATTTCTTTGATAAATAAAATAATATTATTAATTAAATTAGTATAAAATATAAAAATTAACATTTAAGAAACAAGTTTTCAACTTTTTCACTTAAGGGTTCGAACTCTTAAACTTAAAATGTCTTATTGTTTAAGAAGTTCTGTGATTAAATGATTTATATCTTTATATCTTTTAAATATTTTTAGGCTAAAAGTTAGATTTGTTACCCTAAAAGTTAGTTAAAAGTCTTGTTTCTTTAAAAATTCTTCATAAAACATATATTTTATTGCCAACTAAACGAATGCCCTTAATAAAACAGTTAAACTGCTAAAATATTCCAAAATTAAAATTGAAAAATTTTATATTTAAACTTTCTAAAGAACGAGTTCAAAACCTGACCTTTAAAACCTTTACTAATTTAAAACCAAATTTAAGAAAAATAATACCTTATAATAATCGCTCAAAATAATAATAATAAAGAGGTCAGCCCCTAAGATAGTTCTGAAGAAGAAGAAGGGACTGAGCCTTGTTCTTCTCCTTCTCCATCCGTTATCTCGTCCTACCCCTTCTAATATTTTTTTTTCTCCCAAAAATTTCACTCTCTCTTTCTCAGTCACTCCATCTCCCCCCCTCCCTCCGGTGTGGATGCGGATGTTGAACTTTAAAAATTGATCCAATTTTTTTCGCATCCTCCATGCTTTCGTCTCACTTGGGAATGCATTAATTTTAGAAACAGACGCGCCAGATTAAAACGAGGAAGAACTTCTGCGAAGAAAGGCCAGAAGACGGAAGAGAACGAGTGGGGGGGGGACGGTGGAAAGTGGAAAGTGCCCAGGGCAAGAGGCGGGGGTGTGGTAAGCGGTACTAGGCTTTTCATTCATGCAGTCTGAGAGGCAGGAGTTCTATTATCATCCATCGGATATCGGATATTTATTTATAAATTAATTAACTTTTCTCTCTTAGTCAGGGCTTACTGTACCAAGGAGGAGACTCTTCCAAGTTGTTGCATTATTGGCAGAAAATTGCACACTTTTAGAAATGCATTCCCCACTGAAGAATTGCTTATGGGAGGTATCCCCAACAGGAACTTGAGAATATCTAAATAATATCAAGTTTTCCAAGTGCTTTTGTAGAAGAATTCGTTGAAGAATCTCTAATTTGTGATTTAATTAAAAAGGAATTATAAATAAGCAGGATTTGTTATCAAAAAAAGATCAAATAAGTAACTGGATCGAAGGAATATTGCCAAGAATTGGAAGTACCAGCATTCTTCTATTTAATTTGTTATTTAAAAATTGTTTAAAAACAAAATTAAAAAACTATAAGATATATCTTAAAAATGCTTACATAGTTTCTAAAGGATTTTCTAAAATTGGCTATAAAAAAAAACAAATAAGTGTTTATAATATTATTTTATATTTTTAGAAAGGAATCAGATTGTTAAAGAATATATATTTTAATCCTTAATCCATAATCCACATAATCTATAGATTATGTCTATTATCTATAGATAATTCTATATTATAATCTTTATATAAAATTTATTAATTATATTCACATCATCCTAAAAATAGTTTTCTTTAGACTCCCTCTAGACTCCCCTATTCTTCCTAAAATCCTGTATCTTTTTCATTCAAAAGTTCTATTGAAACAAAATTAAAGGCATTTATAATATTATAATTCTTAAAAAGACCTGGTTTAGTAGAAATATTCTTTAAATCTATATATTAATTCCATAGAACTGTAGACCTTAGAATTATTATCTTTATACATCATATTCATATCATAGTATACATTATAGTATACTATACATCTTAGTATAGTTTTCTTTTAAGCCATCTCTAACTTTGATTCCAAAACATCCTTCTAAGAATAGTACTTTTCCTATTCTTCCCAATATCTTGTATCTTTTTCATTCAATACCTCTATAAGAACCCAAGAGCTCTCTTTGTTCTCCCCTTTCTATAGTTTCAAAAAGAAAACCCTTGAAGAATCTAAAAATAGGTAGAACCAGTCTCGGGACAAACAATGCTTTGATTGATGTATCAATACCATTACGCAGGACATTCACAGGACACACAGGACACTCAACAGTGAGGGGCAAGCCACAAGTGGCACAAGTGTAGAGTGACAAGCTTCCAGCGATAATATACTTACAGATTTAATTGGATCCGACTATCGGGTATAGGAGTTGGGGGTATACGATTGTTGCTCCAGGATCCTGAACTTGAACTTGATCTTGATTTCCGTGATGACTTTGAACTGTTATCGTTAATCGGCTTGTCAGTTATCGGTCTATCGGTCATCCGTAGAGGTCTCTAATATTGAAGAATAGCGAATTAGACGTTGAGGGCTTTGGGGTTTAGGGATTTTGGGGTCTAGGGGTCAATGGGTCAAGAATTAAGAGAGAGTAAGAGAGAGAGGAGATAACGTTTAGGAGATCCTGCTGTTGTCTCTTTTGCACGCATGAGGTTAACCTCCAAAGGAAGATATAGGTTCAAGGATCTGAGAGGTTAGGAAGCGGACTGTAGGGGACTATAGTCCTTAAAGGATACTATATCTTATACTATATACTATACTATATCTTTTTACTAAATCGGATTTTTTGAATTTTGACTTTTTCGTGTCCCCTTTGGCCTCTTCTTTCGTTTTTCCTCCTTTCTCTTCTTGATTATCGTCTTTTCCTTTTTGTTGGGATTCGGTTTGTTGTTGTTGTCTTTGTTAGTTTCTTGTTGTTGTTGCTGTTGTTGGTCGGTGTGAGCGTATTATTTCTGATTTTGGGTAAATTTTTTGTTTTTTTTTTTTTTGTTGAGCGAGAAAAAAAAATTGAAACTGAATTGTGGGAAAGTGAAAATTTGTAGGGCAGCCGGTTGACAGGATCGGAAATGTTATCTAAGATATGGGGTTTTCCCCCAAGAATATCCCAACTATATGGCCCTCAATAAGTCAAAGGATATTAGTCAAGGACATGATGGTCCAAGATATCCTCAACTTTTAAAGCAAATTTTTCAGTTAAGGTCATAGGTCATTGTTGCATTTGCCAGCTGGCAGCTGGTACCGTTACAACAAGATACAGCCTGCAAAGGATTGATCCTTGATCCTTTTTCCTTTTCAAGGACTAACTGCACATTGAAAAAAAAAATGGATTTTATTCCAAAATTATTGAATAGCCATTTTTTTTGTGGCTTTTATTGATTTTTTTTGTGACAACGTCGTGGGTGGCTCAGGGGGTTGTTGTGGGCTAGAGAGTGGGTGGTTATGTTTGCGTGGGTGCATTGGTGCGAGCAAGATGGCTGCAGATGCGTGAGTGCGTACAACGGGAAAAACGTGTCTCTTCCCGTCTCTCTCTTTCACTTCTTGAGTATTTTTGCTTACACTTTATGGAAATTCTTTTGTTTTTCTTGGATTATTAACAAAAATTTAATAAATTTTGTTAAGTAACTTTTTGTAATATTCTTTTATTTTTTTTCACTTTTTTTGTTTAGCATTTAAGAAAAAAACAACAAAAACGCAAATGGCGGCGACAACGGCGACGGCAGCGGCGATGGCGGCGACAACGGCGACGGAATCGAGGGGGGGACAAAAAAAAGTACAACTAGCTGAGAGCCGTAAGCTGAGAGCTGGGAGCTGTATGAGCTGTGGGAGCTGGGAGCTGTGGGAGCTGCGAGAGATTAACTGTAAACTGCGAAATGTGAGCTGAGAGTCGAGCGAACTGACGCAACGGCGACTAGTGAACGTGAACTGCCGGATACGGATCCCAAGGTGTCTGCGTCCCGATGAAAATGCGAGGAAAACTCTGTTGCAGCGCAGTTGGCAGCGGCGTTAGCTGCGGCAGAAGCATTTTCCACCCAACAAACATTGAATCAAAATGGCTGACCCTGCTCCTTACTCTCTCTCTCTGTATATGTGTGTGTGTGTGTGTGTGTGTTAGTGGCGTCTATCCGCCTGTTTATCCGATTCAAAGAGCAGCCAGCAGCCGGCTTAGAAAACACTCACTTAAAATAGTCAACGCACAAAAGAAAAAAAAAGGAATATTTTTGTATAATTTTATATTTTAAGGATTTTAATTTATTCAAGTTTTAAAATTTTGAAGATAAACTTTTATAGAATCTATGGGCCTTAAAAAAACGTCATGTAGATTTAAGGACTTTAAAAGGCTTTTAAACAATAAATAATATTATTTTTAAAGACAAAAGACCTTTAATATCTTTTAATTAATATACATATATTAGCCTAATATAACAAATTTGACCAATCTCTTATATTAAAATCTAAAAATACATGTATCTTAGAACCCAAATCATGTTTAAACTTGTTCATGCAATGCCAAAACTTTTCACGATCAGTATCCCAGCTGTTGGACCTGTAATTGCACAGTTTTCTTCTTGCTGCTTGAAGCCTCGACAGTTTTTCCGACCAAAGAGGAAAAACAACCAAAAAACTCCGAGGATAAACGGAATATTTTCCATTTGATTGGTTTGGGCTTCGCTGTTTTCCGCTGGCGCTTTCCACAATGGCGTTGGCAGCGCAGTTGGCGTTGGCGTTAACGTGGACATCGACTGCTCGGTCGACGTCAACGCAGCTGCCACGCAGGGTGAGTGTGAAAAAGCGAAAATTCATTGTCACAAACGAGTAAGGCAGAGACGACGGAAAACTCGAGGAGGAAAATTCTAAAAACAAGGGTGACCCGACCCGAGCGTCAACGTTGGCGTTTTTCCATTTTCCATTTTCCCTTTTTCTCTCCTCTCCTTTCCCTCTCATTTATTCCCTTGTTCCTACCCAGTTTTGTTTTTGGTTTTTCGATTCTCGCTTCTATTTTGTCTAGTGGCTGGTGAAAATTTCAGGAAAATTTTGACCGCCACAGCTGCTTCCCGAAGGCAAGACACAAATGTTGATATATGTATGGGGGGGGGAAACAAAGCGAGGGGGCAGGATGGTGAATGTGGATTCTGTTCCACCTACGATGGCCACTTGAAGTCCGTTTCCCGAACAAAAAAGAACACAGGCTGACTAAGGCTCTTAAATATCATTCATTCACATGGTACTGTTACTGAAAATTGCAATAAAAGAAAGTAGATTACAGTTATAGCTTCAAAAAATTAATAATTTCCTGTTTTTTTTAAGTAATTTTTAATTAATTCTAAGGATTACCTATCTATTGCATATTATAACCTCATTCTATTGATAGTGTCATCTCTAAACAGATAGAGACTTTGAAGTGCGATCACTAATCGCCATTTATGATTTAGAGCTTTTGTCGTCTCTAATCTAAGCCGGCCAAAGTGCGATCACTAGTTTTAATAGGTTACGTTGAAAAATACTTTAAAAAACTAGGAAACTGGTGATAATAAACCCATAAAATGGCAATAAACAATCTATAAATCTAATAAAAACCATATTTGTATAAAAGAAAACAATTCCAACTGGGAAAAAGGCATCTTGGAATTTCAAGAATGCTGATCTAGCCAGGATATTGGTTCTAGAAATAACCTTCCATACCCGCTTCCTATTCTCCCAAAATTTTCATTGTCCTCTTTGATGCTGCTTCCTTGCTTCCTCTGCTTCCTTGTTTTCCTTTTTATCCTTGCTTAGCTAAATCCGATGCGCACCCCGCAGCAACAACAAAAGTATTTCCGACTGTTACCAACCCAAATCAGCCCACACAAATACACGCGCAACAACACACACACACACACAGGCACACACATAGAACTGGCAACGTCGTCCCGTTTTTGGATTTGGGATTTCAAGCGAAACTTGCGTAGTTTTTCAACCCCAAAATACGGGACAAGGACAAGGTCGAGGATGTGGCTCTACGCCCCTGGACAGGGGTATAGGAATTAAATATTATCAAGGGGGTAAAGCACTAAAACTAGCATTTATAATGATAAATAAAAAGGATATTTTTGATCAAGGATAACTATCTTAGTTTAGACTAAAAACCCCTTTTCATAATCCTGTTTTTATTCGCCACCCCTGGACGGTAATGCGTCCTGCGTATCGCCAGGAATGTTTACAGCCGGCTGGGCTCAGCTTCAGCTTTCTAACTCGGATTCTGCTTCTGGCAGAATCTAGCCCTAGCCTAGACGCTGGCTTTTGCCGGGATGCCGGCACCGCACAAAGGACGCGAGGGTGAGGCACACGGCCGTGAGGTCCTTGTTTAAAGCCACCACCCACCCCCGGGCAGGCAAGCTGCGACGCATTTTTATGCGTTGCGTTTTGCGTTTGGCAGGCTGCGATTTGGATACGGGATGTCAGAAATCCAGGAATGGGATGGGTCAGGTCGGAATGGTACCAAGAATGGGAAGAGAAATGGTAAGAGAAATGGGCGTTTCATTCCGCCATGTTCCGAAGGATGGGCACTACTTGGCTCAGGGTTGGAAAACGTGCGTGTTCTTGCATGTCAAAACATGTCTTGTTACAAAAGAAACTAAGCATTAATTCTTTATTCTTATGGTTTTAAAATTTAGAAAAATATATTTTCGTTGCTTTATTTTTTTCTAAGTGTACCTGTATTTTACAGTTGCTTTTGATCGAGGATCGAAAAGCAACTGCGAATGATAAACGGTCCGTTCTTTTCCGTTTTGTTCCCTCCCCTTGTTCCGGCCATGGCTTCGTCCTTATTATGTTAGTA
Organism: Drosophila parabipectinata; assembly: GCA_018153455.1. Taxonomy (NCBI): domain Eukaryota; kingdom Metazoa; phylum Arthropoda; class Insecta; order Diptera; family Drosophilidae; genus Drosophila; species Drosophila parabipectinata. The sequence continues at coordinate 6,396,899 of JAECYA010000055.1, forward strand.
TGTGTACATATATATATCTATATATATATATGTTTTTTTTATTATTATTATTTCATTAGATTGCAACCCTCGAGTGTGCCAGGACATATCGCCCGCCCCCAGATCCATTCACAGTAGATGTTTTTTGTCCCGTGGCGGAATACGCACTAAAAGGGAGGGGGTTTCTAATTCGGATAAGGGTTTTTTAGCGAATGCGTATTTGGAAATCAAAATGGAATTTATATCCTTACGGAGAGAGAATTATAAAGGACATAATTCTTAAATATATAAAAAAAGTACTATTGTAAGTAGCATGTCCTTTTTAAGGAGACCCATAAAGGAATGACTTTCTACTTTGTTCTTTTGCTTCCCCACCCTTTCTCTCTTTTCTCCTCTCCTCTTTTTTTTTGTGCCTCGAAGGATCCTTTTTGTTTTTTTGGTTCGGCTGGTGGTGCGATGACCTCAATGCGTTTTTAATAAGTTCTGCCTGACACTGACACTCGAATTTCGGGACCAGGACTCCGGGACCCGGGTCCCGAGCTGATTGGATGATGGCAATCTCACGGCAGGACTTCGTGCCGCCCGCGATCTCTTTGTGGCCCGTGGCAAGCGAAGAAAGCGCGTGCGGCATGCAACTTGCATCCTGCACAGAACGTGGAATGGGAGGGGGGTGTGGTGGAGAGCGAGTCGAGCGAAAGTGCCTGTGCTGTCCGGTGTCCAGGGTCCTGTGCGCACTCTCCCTTGGGGGGACTTTTGGCAGGATCGGGCGACAGGTCCCTATCATCGGCAATCGGCGATCCTTGATCTCCTTCCAGTCGCCAGCTGCACCTGCAGGACATCGCGGCTGGTGTTTGTTGGTTTTTCGGTCGCCTCGCACTGTCCCCTCCACCCCCTCCACTGCCAAAAAGCTTCTCCTCCTTTCTTTTTTATTATTTTTATTCGCTGCTCATTTCTCACTCGCTTGTTGGTTAACGGTTAACTGTTAACGGTAATGCAGTTATGCGATAAGGCAGCACGATGACGGGGAAAAAGAGAGGCAGTGCCCCGAATAGATGCTGCTCCCCTCTTGCAATTTGATCCTTCGCCTCCCTCCCCCCACACAAACAATCCCCAATCGCATTATTATCGTATCGCACAGAGGAGCGAATGACAGGGAAAGCAGGACAAAGGATTGCATTTCGCAGTGCAGGGCAAGGTGACTGGAAGGGGGGGTGGGGGTACGGGGAGATATGAGGACAGGAGGTGCAGGCGCGTGGCAACCCTCGATCTCGATCCTGATCCGGATCCTGAAATGCATCGCTACATCCAGCCTCCAGTTTCAAGTCAGCGCGTGCATGCGGTGCACTCCAAAAAAAAACCATAAATTAAATAAAAGTATAAAAATTTGCATAAAAAATCATGAATTCTTCAAGTTTTGCATCTTAAGAACGCCATAACCTTTAAAATGATCTAGCTATCTCTCTCTCTTAACGTGCTACCTATCGTTCTAGATATGTTTCAGATATCGATAGGCAAATGTTGTCTAATAAATCGATAAATATGTATGTTTCCATCCACAAGACATGACACTGCGATCTTGTTCGATCTTGATTTATGATATTATTGTCAGTGTATCCCTCTGGCTATTTATGCAGGATATCTTGTGCAATCTGATCTGTGTCACTGTCCCCTCCTTTGCTGCTCCTTTTGCGCTTTTGTGCTTTTGCTTTTGCTGTTGCCTTTGCTTTTGCATACGAGTGGCTCCCAAGTGTCTTAATCAGCGCTTAATGTGTTGTGATTGCATAATCGAATCGGATGGTGATGGGTAGGGGGGATGGGGGGATCTGCAAGGAGGTGGGGCAGCATCGGGAGCGAGAGCAGCAGCTGGTTCGACTTACCAGTTGCTGTTGCAAGAGGCACGCGTTTGCTCACCTGCCTGCCTGCCTGCTTGCCTGCCTGCCACCTGAGACTGCAAGCTGTAGGCCGAAGACTGTAGCTGGAGATTGTAGGCTGGAGACTGTAGACGGAAGACTGTAGGCTGGAGACTAAAGACAATCCAGAACCAAGACAAGCCCACAATAAAGCAATTATGCATGCGTTTGGTTTTTTTTTTTGTCTTTTTTTTTGGGTGACTGCATCTCGAGGATTGGAAGGACTGCCGGGGGGCGTGGACCGATAATGTTGTCAGCTCAATTACAAGGTATCGATGCCCCGTCCTCGGTTTCTCCAAAAAAGAAAAAAGAAAGAAAGACCATCCAAAGAAATTAAAACATAAAATTTTTGAATATTCATCGGGGCAGTGCCCAAAATTGGCACAAAAGTGGATTCAGGATAAACACGAAGGCGATACCCAAGGCAAGGACTATCCCCTTAGGGGGATAATACTCGCAGGACATTCGCAGACAGGGACAGACAGGCTCGCAAGCTGAAGCTAAGCAAACAGGACATAAGCCGTGAAGGCATTATTCAAAAAGCGTTAATTATTTTCGTAATTTCTTTTTCAAAAATATGTAGTTTGTAAGCACCGGTTAGCTTTACAAAATATTACCTGCATGAAATGCCAAAGGAGATGGGACTCTCCATGTATGGGGGCTTCATTAAATTCAGAGGAGAGTCCTCAAAAAAAAAAAAATACCACAAATAGGTCATCTTTAAACAATTTATGCAAACTTGGGAAAAAGTGCAATTATGTGCATTTTTAATTAACCTTTTTTTGGGAAATAATTATAGCTATATAACTTTTAATTATAATAGTCTTTAGTCTGAAGAACCTTATTATAGATTTTTAAAAGAAACGATTGTTTATTGTACTATAGGTATATTTTATGATATTCTTTAGATTCTAAAGCTTCTTAAAGAAATTCCATTATTTGTTATTCAATTATTTTAATAAAAATCTCTAAAAAAACCTCCCAAGGAATGGTCCATAAACAACGTCATACAAACCCCTTATGAGAAGGATGGGGAGGTCCTTGAAGAAAAAAGAAAGCAAAGAAAGGGGGATGCTTTGCGATACGTCATGTGTTGCGTCACATGAAAACATTTGAAAGTTTTGTTTTATGTTACAAATTGAATTCTGATTTGGGTTTTATTTCTGTGATGTCAGGGGGTACAGTCTTTTGATTTTTTTTGCGATTTAAAGTGGAGATTTTTTTTAAATAGGATTTATAATAAAAGGATTTTGGGGTAACTACATAGCTTTCTTTTAAGGAAGACATGTTCCATGGTTTATTTTAGCAAAGAATTTTTATAATATTTTAAGGATAAAAAAAAACTTGTATGTTTCTGTTTATTATAATAGATTTTATTATATTTTTGAGACTTTATTTTAAGATTTTGGTAGAAATATCTTTTCTTTTTAGGGGTTTTAAACAAATATATTTTGGAATACATTTTGAAACTTAAGATTAAAGATTAAGATTAAATATTATATACATGTTATACGGGTATTATGCAGTTATTATACATTTATTATTATTATTATAAATAAGTACCATTATTGTCAAAAACAATTAAGGACATTTTAATGTATATTAATTGGAATAAATATTTTATAATGTATTTAATAAATATTATAGATGGTATATGAATATTAATTTGTATTGTATAGGATATCAATCCTGGATATATATTACATATATCAGAATATAGTATAGTACAGTACATATATTAGTTATTAAACAAAATAACAAAAAGTACTTGTTTCAAACCATTTGAACCATTTATATTTTTGGAAACCCAAAATCTTAAAACCTCTTTCATTACTTAACTTGATCTCAATTTACATCGCAATATCCATCACTTACCTTAATGGATAAATTCCTATAATCAAAATAAATGGCTTTTTGAAGGATAATTCCTATAATTGTATGTGAAATTACATGAACCTGAACATTAAAATTGAAAATTAAATTTTAAAAGCCTTTTAGCCTATATTGTAATCACTTTTGGCCCTTCGATCTGTTTGGTAAGATAAGACTTAAAATTATATATCTAGTTTAGGGCAAGGTGTTGGGCTTTTTATTCCACCTTTTTAGGCCAACGGGCCGCCCTTTTTTTATTAACCGGGCTATTATCATTTTTTTAAATAAATAAGCCGGTGTAATAACGATAATAAGCAGCCAAAAAATTGAATAGCTTTCTGTTTTTTTTGGTTTTTTTGGGGTTCAGAGTCCTGGGCCCAGAGCCATCTGCAGGCCACCCAGGACTTGGCAGGACACGGATCGCTGGCAGGACCGAATCGCTGGCATCCTCGTTGGCGACGCTCGGGCTCATTAACGCCGGGAATTAACGGGCATTTAGCCAGAAAACAAAATGCCCAAAATGTCCAACGACGGAGGACACCAACGAAGCTCATCCATGCCTTGCCCAGTCCTGGCTGGAGGAGTGAGGACCTCGAGGGTCATTGCATGTCTGGCGGTCGTAAAAATTCATATTTAAAATGCATAACAATGAGTGCGGCACGCGAAGCTTTAACGGCAAACGCAAAGTATCGCAAAAGGATCAGAGGATCAAAGGATCAGAGGATCGGGGATCAAGGATCGCGGATCGCTGATCGCAGGACAGTCACCCACATATGCATATATTTATGAAGATAGAAGGGTTGCATTGCACATCCTTTTTTCTTCCTCATTTTTTTTGGTTATATTTTTATTATTAATATTATCCTGGATATTATCCTTTCTATTTATTTTCTTTTTTTTTTGTTGGCCACACAAAAAGCCAAAAAGCAAACAAGAATGACGGGGGGAGAAATTAAGCTGGAATTTTGAATGGCACGAGCCGTCGATCCCTGCGATCCTTGCGATCCTTGCGATCCTTAGGACCCGTGCTATCCTCCAGACCGATGCAGTGCACTGCTTATCCTTAATTTCGTTGCGCCCGGCTGTCGTCCTGTGACTTTTTTTTCTCTTTTTCTTTTTTTGGGACAGGTGCAAACTCTTTTTTCGCGACCAAGTGTCCCGAGATAGTGTCCTTTGGCCCCATCCTGCTGCAGACACACACACACACACACACATAATCCGAAAACAAACTCGGCATTAATTCGCTTCTTTATTTTCGGTAATTGCCGAAAATGTTCCGAATGAACGAGCGAATCCTCGTGCCCCAGACACCCTGTCCTGTCCCGTCCTTTATCCTTTTTTTTTTTTATGCTGCGTGCTCTGATCCTGCGTCAGCCGGATTAGGTCCTTCTCAGTCCCCCCCCCCACCGTTTTGGCGCTGATCCTTTGCGCTGATCCTTGATTGCGATTTCACGTTCCTCTCATTTTTCAACAGTTTTCAGCAGCCGTGCGATCATTGACTCTTGTCAGGCAATGAATATGCAATGTGTACTGGCCCGGAGCCAGGACCTCCTTTCCAATATCCCCGTATATCTTATAGTCCTTACTTATTCCATTCTCCCTTTGGAAACTTCTCGCAAAAAGCCAGAAAATTTATTGTCGCAAAAAATTCTTCAAGAAATGTCTTTTAATTTCTTCGAAATTGTTTAAGGTTTCTTTTTATTATATAAAAAAAATTGATTATTTAAATTAAATTTATTAATGTAAATATTATAATATTTATTATATATTTGTGCACATTTTTTAAAGGTTCTTTGGTCATAACTCAATTAATACTTAACAAATGGGTTAACAGAAATGGGTTACTCTTCTGATCTATGTAAGATCTGGGAGTACTATATTTTCTAGTCAAAATGTCTAGTTTATAATGCCTATCGGAGATCAGATCCATTTATGAATATTCTTTATTCCGTTATAGTATTCCCTATATTTCGATACATATCGATTGAAATCCTGTTCCAAAAATGGTATTTTGTTTTAAAATCGATTTAAAAATGCCTCAAATATTGTCCTAAAAGGACAATAATGTCCTGAAATTTAAATAAAAAATTTAATTAAAATCTTTGAGGAAACGATATAATATTTCGGCAGCTGGACATCCTTCGGTTGACCGTTAAGACTAGAACAAGATAGACTTGTTTCTGACCAATTCGAATGCTAGTCTTGGCAGATGTGGGCATCCTAGCCAGATCCCGATCCCTGGTCCAGTTGCCCCTTACTACTAAAATTCTAGATGCTTTCGATTTTGAATAACAAAAGTTGAATTTTGATCCGAAATCCGGAGTCCATTGTGTGGACCACAGCTGGTCAGAATATTTGGGATGGGATGCTGGGCGGCAGCCGCTTCTCACGCTCCTCTGGCCGGTAGTGACCACTGGCCGTCCTCGGCCAAGGACCAGTTGCTGGACAATTGTTGAATGTCCTGCCGACCAACCGGCCCGAACCGCCGGACAGCTGTGGCCCAAAAATCGCAGCCCGATTCCGGAAAGCTGCGAAACTAGAAAAGCTTTTTGTTATTCGACTCCATTGTTGTCCACGAATATTGTCCTGAAATCCTCAAGTCCTCCTGAAAGGGACACACGCACAATGGGCCTGTGTCCAGACGATTTCAACAGTTGGGCGCTGTTGTCTCAGCGGGGATAATGGAGTGGCCAGGACTTGGGCAAATAAGGACAGGCCCCGAACTGGTTTCCTTAATTCTTTTTGTCACTTTTGGCGGCCTAGGATTTGGTCCAAGAGGTGTCATGGGAGAATACTTTAAGATTTTTGGCAAATATTCCACCTCAGGCCGAAAATAATGCCCTTTTTGTATAAGAAGAATAGTTATTAAAAGATTTGTTTTAAAAATAAGAAAGTAGAAAGCTAAATGAGTATGAGTAAGTATGAGTATACTTTTAAAACTTGGCTCTACAGTTAAAGTTTAATATTAGAATTAGTTAAGGCTTTTTAGGTTTATTTAGAATATGTTTTAATAAGGACACTTAATAATGACTATTTTAATAAAAATTAAAAAACAATGATTATTTTTTATTTTTATTCATTTTTTATCATCTAATAATCATTATTCTTTAAACGGAAATATAAAAATCATGTAAAATCATTAGTTTTATTAAAATTAATGAATTCTTTACATTTTATAGATATTTGTTAAAATATCTCCTTAGACCACGCATTTTTCAAAATTTCAAAGGGGGTCCTCCAGAAAAATCGAAAAAAAATCTAAAAAAATAATTTGTTTCAAGATTTTGATGCAGGTACTCCGCTTGAGAATCGGATACGAATTGGCGAAGATATAGCCATCGCAGTGGGCCCTATAGGGGAAAACCCCATTTTCAAGGGATCCCATGGCAAAAATGGATAAAAAATCTGAAAAATATTTTTTCTCAGGATTTTGATGCAGAATGATGGAGAATCGATCCACAAATCGTTTAAGGTACTCCGCTTGAGAATCGGATACGAATTCGGATACGAATTCGGACGAATACGGAAAACCCCATTTTCAAGGGATCCCATGGCAAAAATAAATAAAAAATCTGAAAAATATTTTGTCTCAGGATTTTGATGCAGAATGGTTGAGAATCGATCCACAAATCGTTTAAGGTACTCCGCTTGAGAATCGGATACGAATTGGCGAAGATATAGCCATCGCAGTGGGCCCTATAGGGGAAAACCCCATTTTCAAGGGATCCCATGGCAAAAATGGATAAAAAATCTGAAAAATATTTTGTCTCAGGATTTTGATGCAGAATGGTTGAGAATCGATCCACAAATCGTTTAAGGTACTCCGCTTGAGAATCGGATACGAATTGGCGAAGATATAGCCATCGCAGTGGGCCCTATAGGGGAAAACCCCATTTTCAAGGGATCCCATGGCAAAAATGGATAAAAAATCTGAAAAATATTTTGTCTCAGGATTTTGATGCACAATGGTTGAGAATCGATCCACAAATCGTTTAAGGTACTCCGCTTGAGAATCGGATACGAATTGGCGAAGATATAGCCATCGCAGTGGGCCCTATAGGGGAAAACCCCATTTTCAAGGGATCCCATGGCAAAAATAAATAAAAAATCTGAAAAATATTTTGTCTCAGGATTTTGATGCAGAATGGTTGAGAATCGATCCACAAATCGTTTAAGGTACTCCGCTTGAGAATCGGATACGAATTGGCGAAGATATAGCCATCGCAGTGGGCCCTATAGGGGAAAACCCCATTTTCAAGGGATCCCATGGCAAAAATGGATAAAAAATCTGAAAAATATTTTGTCTCAGGATTTTGATGCAGAATGGTTGAGAATCGATCCACAAATCGTTTAAGGTACTCCGCTTGAGAATCGGATACGAATTGGCGAAGATATAGCCATCGCAGTGGGCCCTATAGGGGAAAACCCCATTTTCAAGGGATCCCATGGCAAAAATGGATAAAAAATCTGAAAAATATTTTGTCTCAGGATTTTGATGCAGAATGGTTGAGAATCGATCCACAAATCGTTTAAGGTACTTCGCTTGAGAATCGGATACGAATTGGCGAAGATATAGCCATCGCAGTGGGCCCTATAGGGGAAAACCCCATTTTCAAGGGATCCCATGGCAAAAATGGATAAAAAATCTGAAAAATATTTTGTCTCAGGATTTTGATGCACAATGGTTGAGAATCGATCCACAAATCGTTTAAGGTACTCCGCTTGAGAATCGGATACGAATTGGCGAAGATATAGCCATCGCAGTGGGCCCTATAGGGGAAAAAGCCCATTTTCAAGGGATCCCATGGCAAAAATGGATAAAAAATCTGAAAAATATTTTTTCTCAGGATTTTGATGCAGAATGATGGAGAATCGATCCACAAATCGTTTAAGGTACTCCGCTTGAGAATCGGATACGAATTGGCGAAGATATAGCCATCGCAGTGGGCCCTATAGGGGAAAACCCCATTTTCAAGGGATGGCAAAAATGGATAAAAAATCTGAAAAATATTTTGTCTCAGGATTTTGATGCAGAATGGTTGAGAATCGATCCACAAATCGTTTAAGGTACTCCGCTTGAGAATCGGATACGAATTGGCGAAGATATAGCCATCGCAGTGGGCCCTATAGGGGAAAAAGCCCATTTTCAAGGGATCCCATGGCAAAAATGGATAAAAAATCTGAAAAATATTTTGTCTCAGGATTTTGATGCAGAATGGTTGAGAATCGATCCACAAATCGTTTAAGGTACTCCGCTTGAGAATCGGATACGAATTGGCGAAGATATAGCCATCGCAGTGGGCCCTATAGGGGAAAACCCCATTTTCAAGGGATCCCATGGCAAAAATGGATAAAAAATCTGAAAAATATTTTTTCTCAGGATTTTGATGCAGAATGGTTGAGAATCGATCCACAAATCGTTTAAGGTACTCCGCTTGAGAATCGGATACGAATTGGCGAAGATATAGCCATCGCAGTGGGCCCTATAGGGGAAAACCCCATTTTCAAGGGATCCCACGGCAAAAATGGATAAAAAATCTGAAAAATATTTTTTCTCAGGATTTTGATGCAGAATGGTTGAGAATCGATCCACAAATCGTTTAAGGTACTCCGCTTGAGAATCGGATACGAATTGGCGAAGATATAGCCATCGCAGTGGGCCCTATAGGGGAAAACCCCATTTTCAAGGGATTCCATGGCAAAATTGGACAAAAAATCTGAAAAATATTTTGTCTCAGGATTTTGATGCAGATTTATGGAGAATCGATTCACAAATCGTTTAAGGTATTCCGCTTTAGAATCGGATAACAATTGGCAAAGATATGGCTATCTCTGGGGACCATATGTGTTATGGTATTTGTTTTTCAAATCGGTAGACAAATAGGTCCATATGTGCAATGTACATGTACCTACAATGTACCATTTTTGTACCAAAAATACCATTTTGGCCAATTACCAGCTAGCCATGCCAAAACTGGTCCAATTCCAGGTTAACCTTTCGCAGGTAGCCCTAGTTTCTTGTTTAAAAGCCTGTAGAAATATTTTCAGTGCATGTAGAGAAAATGTCTACATAATATACACATGTAATTTACACAGAAAGAGCGCAGTATGTCAAAACTATGTATATGTCCGCTAGATGGCGTTGTGTAGAAATTAAGTGCATTGTTGACGTGGACAGTCCTCACGCAGGTGACGAAGTAAATGCTTTGGTCTATAATCCAAATATTTCGTAAAAAAAAAAAATAATAAATAAAAGTCAGTGGTTTCTCAATGGATTCTGGTAAATATATTTAAGACTTAAATGTAACTTAGTTAAGCACACATTCGGGGACGCACACACTTGGCGTGTAGATGGCTATAGGCAAGTATATATATTACATATATATATAGATATATATAACTCCTATTTACCAGATGCTCTTATACTCAATTAGACTTACAGACTAAGTGTTAATCATTCTGCTATTAAGGAAGCGGATCATTTTTGACATCTGACTCGGTTTAAGTTTGTCCATTTTTTAGAAATAAAAAAAAAAACATATATCATCTTTCAGTTTGTTTATAAAATAATGCTTTTCCTATTCTTGTTAGCTTGATTCACTTTTTATATTAAATGTAAGGTCTAAGGGTTAGAGGGGGGTAAGGAAAAAATAAAGAATTTTGGGATTCAGGACTTTCACGGGCTGTGTTGTGTCGTGATTTTGGTTTTATTTTTGAGAAACTATTCTTCCTTAAAGATTCCTAATGGTTCTTAAGTGTATATAAGTTTCTGTATTTTTTTTTGTTTGTTTTTAGCACATTAAGAAATGTTTAAACTAGAGGTAAGGAAATTAAGGAGAAAATAAATTAACCTATCAAAGGGTTTACAATAATGGGCCCTATTTCAATATTTCCGAATTGGGGAAACAAAACAAGGCAATGACAATTTTTAACTTAAAAAAAATGATAACAAGATGTCTAAAATCTAGGGACTGATACCAAAAAAAAAAACAAATTCACGTTTTCGGGCGATGTACGGGGGGTCTGGATCAGTTTTCCATATAGTTTCCCTTGTTTTTTTTTTGTTTTTGGATTTTGGTTTTTTTGGGATTTACTTTACAAAGGCCTCTGGTGGTATTTTGTTTTCCTTAAAAAGCTTATCGAACACAAAAGCGGCATGATTGAAATCCCAATTGGTTTCCTCAAGGCATCTGGAAAAGGGTACAAGTGATGGATTAGTCCAAGCCCATTAATGAATAATAGATTCTAATCTTACTTGCGACTCCAGTCTAGATTCATTTGACTTTGCGCACTCATGGCCTGAACCATTTGCATTTTGGTGGCATCGTCCTGCGGCAGCCCGGCTGCTCCCATGGCGGCACTGCCGCTGGCCACAACACTCGGTCCGGTTGGCAATATGGCCACTGGCTGGCCGGTGGCCGGGCCCTGATTGAGTCGATTCTGCAAACCCCCGCCGGCTGATATGCCGGATGCGGCACTGGTAGAGGCAACACCTCCAGGAGCCGGCTGGTGCTGAGAGCGCTTGAATTCGCGTGTCTGCTCATGGCTGGCGTTTGTCACAAAGATGGTCTCGTTACGGATGCAATAACCGGTATTCTGGGGCACCACAACAAAGGTGCGGGCAAAGTGACGCAGATCGTAGGACTGCATGGAGGCGGGAGTGCTCGAATCGCCGCTAAATTCTTTAAAGAGACCGGTAACCGTGAACACCATCATGGAGGACTGTAATAGGGAGTTGACCATATCGTTAGACCTTTCTTTAAAGCTCTCTCTTTAAAACCAACTCTAATACTTACATTAAAAATAGTCAAGTCTACGGTGAAAGTGCGACGCTCATGAAGCGTCCTTGGCCACTCGTCCAAGGTGGAAACACAAGCCAGGCGTCCGTGCTTCAGCAAACGGGTGCGATGATCATCACGATCGTTGTTAACCAAACGACGCAGATTACGATTGAACTTCCAGAAGTTTGTCAAACGGCTAATCGATGATAAAAATAATAAAAATTACTGACCTATTTCGTAGAGTTCTGATGGCAGGACTCACCTTCCAGCCTGACTGGCCGAGGGCATGGTCATCGATAGCATGGCATGCTCGTGGTAGGCCTCCAGCAAGGCCTGACGGTTGTCCGAGTCAAAGATGCGGAAGTACTGGTCCAAGAACTGGCGCACCACCTCGGCACCGGCATTGTCGCACAGGAACGAGGCCTTTGTATCGGGAATTCGACCTGATTCTGCATCAAAATTCACTTGCGGCTCCAAAGTCTCCCCATCCTAGTTATACGATGGATACGATGGATGTAGTTTATGCATATCGGGATTCGGATTTAAAAGTTGGAGAAACTTTTATGGCAGCAATGGGAAATGTAGGGAGTACTTTTGAAGAAACTTTTTAGAAATAAAAGGACTATGTTTTGAAGATAGAAATGGACGGTACAGGTTCTTTTTACAGACCACAGACTAAAGACTATATCATACCCGGTACTGGTTCTAAAGTTTCTCAGAAAAGGAGCCCACAAGCATACTGTATAATACCTGGTACTGCTACTAAAGATATTCAGAGAAAGAGCTCTTAAAGTTCCTCAGAAAAAGAGCTTCATATGAAGACTGTATGATACCTGGTACTGCTCTCAAAGTTCCTTAAAAAAGAGCTCCATATTCTAGACTGTATAATACCTGGTACTTCTACTGAAGTTTCTCAGAAAGAGCTTCAAATAATATACTATATTATATCCGGTACTTCGTCTAAAGATCCTCAGAAAACAAACTTTAAATGATGGACTATACTGCTCTGATAATTTTATAAAAAAGAGCTTGAAACTATGCAGTGTATGATACCTGGTACTGCTCCCACAGTTTCTCAGGAATGAGGAAATAATATACTCTATAATAACAGGTACTGTGTCTAAAGTTTCCAAGAAAACAAACTTAAAATAATAGACGGAGTGATACCTGGTACTGCTTCTAAAGTTTCTCAAGAAAAGAGCTGGAAATTAAAGACTATACAATACCCGATACTGCTTCTAACGTTTTTCTTCGAAAGAGAGCTACAAATTGTAGGCTGTATGATACCTGATACTGCTCTCAAAGTTCCATAAAAAAGAGCTCCACATTTTAGACTATATAACCCCGAAATATCTCCAAAGAACCTCATAAATACCTCCATATCTACATGTTCTCTATAAGTACCGGGTATAAATACTAAACAGACCAAGAAACTCTAAGGATTTCTACTCCAAAGCAGGTACTTCCTCTAATTACTTCCCACTATGCTGCTTATTTGAAAGAAAATGTATATTCAAGATGGATGTCCTTTACCGAGGATCATCTCACTTACCAACTTGAGCAGTTTGGGGAACTTGCGACGGACTTCGCTGTAAATAGTTCGATAATCGGCCGAGATACGATTGTTGGCATTGACGATGGATAGGATATGCGAGTTAAATAGCGTAAAATAAAACAAATTAAATGGGTTACAAGTGGGAATATGCCCGGCTCGAGCTAATGAGTTCCATAAATGTCAGAAATCATTCCAAATATATATATATATTATATTATATATCTTCAACTACTCGACTTGGCTCACAATAGATTTTCAGGAGCACTTTGGACAACTGAAGAGGCAGAGGAACTTGGTAGAAAGGCTATTTTGGGGGCCTTTTTGTGGATTGTTTGTCTTGAAAATTGGAAAATCAGTGGAAAGAAGCTATACGAGTTCGACATTGTGCTCTAAAGGCATCTTTTTTTTGATTATTTTTTATTTCTTTTTTTTTTTTGTTTTTCTTTTGTTTATTTTTTAAGTTTCTTTTTTTTTTTAATTCTTTTTTTTTCAAAAATGACCCCAAGCTTTATGGTTAAACTTTGCTGGCCTGGCTTGGTCTTGTGGTTTATAGTGTATTGTGTATATCGTTCGTCACTGGTATTCGCATTTTCCGCCGGAACACAAGCCCGAAAACAAAAATTCTACTAAAGTTCACATTGTATATATAATGTGATCATATTAGCAACCCAACACAGTGTTTATTTTTCGTTATTTTTCCGGCCACTGGCGCCGCGAGTAATACGAGTACGTATCGTCCACATGTCCGTCAGTCGATCGTCCTCCTCCGCACCTGACACCTTCTGGGCTGGTGTGCTGCTAGAGACTACTACCACTACTACCGCCAACGGCGCCGGCGTCGACTCTTCCAGACAACCGCCGCTGTTGCAGCAACCGGGCGTCCAAGCGCCCCTTCGGTATGTGGCGGCGATGGGGGCGGGGCGATGCGAGCTGGGTGAGCGCGCGGCGTACGTTGGACGGTAGGTGGGTGGGTTGTTGGTTAGGTTTATATATATTTTATTTTAATTTTACATTTTTGGGTCTTGAAACAAACTCTATTGAGTCTTTAATGATTGACCCTGTGGGGTTGCTGTTTCTTGAATTCCGGGCATGTTGGATGTCCGTCGGAAGTGCGAGGATTACGGGTTGGGTTACGTAATAAGTGTGGCGGTTCTTTAAAGTGTGTTTGTGTGAGTTAGCCATTTTTGGAGACAGCATCCTTAGGGGGCCTGGGGTCTGGTAAAGGGTTCTATTTTTTTTTTTTAATTTTTGTTCTTTTCTTTTTTTTGTACTTTTTTTTCTTCTTATTTTTTTAATATCTTTATTTTTTAATGCCTTGTCTCTATAGCTCTGTGCCACTGCAAGATTTGCCCTTATTCTTCCGGCAGCTTCAAAATCTATCTTCCTCAAGTGCCTTTGCGTCCTCAACAGCATCATCTGGAGGCTTTCCAAGCCATCCTTTTAAAAAAAAAAATTAAGAAGGAATTCATTCCGAGTCCAAGGACTCTCCAACTCGGCACAGTGCATCCGTGTCAGAGGAAGTAAAACCAAAAGAAAAATAAAAGGATTATAATCAAATGGAGAGACAACGGAATAATGGACAAAATGCTAATCCTATTTCCTGTGTGACTCCCGACGCGGCGACTCCCACGTCGATGTGCTTTACTATTTCTGCAGAAAAGGGGAAAACGCCAAGGATAATCACACCATAGTATACCTGATAAACTGGGACGCCTCCTTGTAGCGATTGCGGCACGGATTGTTCTTCAATACCAGATCCACGATGGGCAGATTGCGAAAGACCAGCAAATGGGCCAGGGATATGATCTGGAAGGGAATACAAACTGATGAGCACCCAACTAGGAACACTAATCCAACTCCAAACTCACCTTGTTATCGCCCAAATAGAGCACCTTCAGGTTGGGCAGTCGCTTCTCCACGCCCTTGAACGCCTCCATGCTGGACATGGAGTTATCGTTGAGATTAAGGGCCTCCAGATCGGGTATATTCTCCTGTATGATGTCCAAGACGGCGCTCATCACATTGGAGCGGAACAGTGGACAAAAGGTTAGCTTCAGATCGGGATCGGCATGGAAACGGGAGAGATCCAAGGCCTTGATGGCCACATTGTACCGCTTGGCCATCGTTACTTTCATTTTCTCCTTGATGGCATCATCGATGGTCACCATGGGAATGCCGCTGCGGACGCGGGGCATCAACCGGAATCCGTCCGGTAGCTGGGCATGACGGCCCAGTTGCTGGATGCGCTCGGCCACCTCAAAGTCATCCGTAAAGAAGAGGACACAGCTGCGCTCCGATCGCCAGTATTGGGGAATGAAGACGTGCGGCGACAGGGCGGCCAGTAGAGCACGCAGGAGTGTCTCCTTGTCATAAATCTGTCCATTGTGTATCTGGGAATTATATGGTAAGTAAATATTATATGAGACACTGCTGATAGACTAGAATTATGTCATATCAGGCGTCAGTGGGTGGGGTTTTCTATTTGTTTTCTGTTCTCGCCGGTCTCTGTGCTCTACTTTCCTACTATTGGCTTTTCAGCCTTACAATTTTCAGCCTTTCTCGAGTGTTGACACAAAGATAGTTTCCGACACTGAAGCTTTAAAGAAAGCCTATACAAGTACCTCCCCAGACCCAGACCCAGACCCAAGAACACCAAAACAGATGTCAGCTAGTAATTTTAGACCAACTATTGTTTATTTTTATTGTTTCTGCCGAGTTATGATTCATTTTTGGAGGGTTACTCTTCTAGATTTCTCTCGAATCAATAAACAAAGATATAGTTTTTCTTAAAAAGTATCGGGTATTATTGTTTTTGGAATGGGTTTTTAGATGATTTCTCAGAATGGGTTAGGATCTGCTTTGACAGAAGCTATATTTTTAAGAATTAGACCTTTAGTTATACATTTTATCTACTACTTCGATACTTATCGATAATTTTGTGGCTTTGTTTTAAAAAAGAACGATATATTTAATATATATTTCTTTCTAATTTAAAAATCTTTTAAAATTGGTTATTAATTAAAGCCCAAAATTATATATTTAATATTTAATTGTTCCAAATAGAATAGTGATCGAACCCGTAATGATATTTTCGATATATTTCTATCTAATTTTCATAATCTATTAAAAACGTTTAGTCGATAAAAAAAAAAAATCTCATAAAATGGTTCACTAATCGATAACCAGAATGATATATATTTGATACCTAATCGTTTAAAAACGAATAATGATTGAAAACTCACGATGTATTTGATATATTTCAATCTAATTCTAAAAGTTTCTAAAACAGATTTAGTTATCGCTAACATAAGCCATATTTTTATAATTTTTTATTATTTTAGTCCCTCAAAATCGATAAGTAATCGATAAAATACCAATAAATTAAATAGTTTAATTTTGTAATACTAATTTTGATAAATTCAAAAACCATCTTACAAATTCGATAACTACAATCACATGACTGGGCGGTATGTGGTAAGTGTGGGCGTGTCCACCCCCTTCACTTATCGATAATTGGCCCTGTTCACTCGTCACATTCCCGCCAATTACGATATGAGCATTTAGTGGGGCACTCACTCACGTCCCTCACCATTTGCATGCTATTGGGCTCTTAGGAGACAGGGACTCGTCACCTCTAATTAGATATATATATTTTTTTAATTTTTTTCAGGCGAAACGAGTTCTTATCGGAACTGTCAGTGATTTAATTAGGAGTGAGTGTACGGCAAACAGAGGTGATGATGGTTGGATGGAATGAGAGCGGAAGATCTCACTCCATGAAGGTCAGATACCCAATATCGCTGGCTATTATTATACGTTGGTATCTAATCGGTCAAATATATATAATACTATATACGGAGTACAAATGGAATCACTGGAGATTAATTCAATTAATCAGATCAGTTTAGGGTACAGTACAGTATAGTATAGTAACGTCTGCTTCAAGATTGAAGCCTTAGTATTCTCACTCCCACATACATATTCAAATAATAATCGTGTGAATGATCACTAAACCTACACAACACACTATACTATAGTATTCACATTCATATTCATATCAACAAGATATCAAGTCTGAAAACAGACCGTCTGTCCGCGTGTCCGTGTGTCCGTAAAGTCAGTTCATTCGTCCATACCACCCACTCATTCATTGCGCATTAATGCGATAAATATATTTATTATTATGGGCATTAGCCGTTTCGTTATTTTTGTCTCTTTTGTTCACCCAAAACAGCCGAAAACACCCAAAAAGCCCCGCGATTTCAGTGGCTGGAAGTTCTTAACCCCAGATTGTAGCATTATTGACCCATTTACCAAGTCCTTTTCTTGCCAAAAGATTAAATATAAAATCCTAAAAGATTCTACGGATAATAATTATTATTTTTTGGAATATATACCCCATTATTAGTTCCGTTAGTTAATTGCTCATTAGTTCTTGCAATTTTTTTTTAATTCATTATCTCGGCATTAGTCATATGGATTTAATCTAAAAATTTGTCTGCTTTTTTTTGTTTGAATTTCTAATGTCTCAATAAAGCAATAATTGATAAACAGATTTATGACTAAAGCATTATCTTTGAATCTATAAAGAGTATTTCAAGTGATTGTTTTATTAAGTTTATTTCTAGGAAAATAATTTAAAAGGATTTGCATAAAAATTGTTTTACAAAAATGCGTTTCATTTTAAAGTTTAAAGATTTTAAAATGGAACTAGAATAAGGGGTTTTATAAGCTAGTGTATGTTTTTTATGAGATATATTAATATAACAAGCCCAAAAGAAATCATTTCTAAAAAAAAATCGAATTGTTTTTGAATAATTATCGATATTTATCGATTATGTACATTTTCTATTTATTTTTCATAGTACATATTTCTAGTTCTATAGCCTTTTAGAACCGAAGAGCTACAAAATTATATTAAAAGTTAAAACAAAATAATAAAAACAAAGGCTAGAATCAATCATATTTTAAAATATAAAAATTTTTTATTGATAATTATCGATTTTTTATATTTTCTAGTCATTATCCCTAGTTCTACAGACTTTTAGAACTGAAAATGCTCTATTGTTTAAAAACTAAATAATATTAGCTATATATTTATAGTATCTACAGGTTTAATTGATAATTATCGAAAGTTATCGACTATGTATCTCTTCTAGTCATTTCTTATAGTACATGTTTCTAGTTTCATAGTCTTTTAGAACTAAAAAAGTACAATATTATGTTTTAAATTAATAAAATAATAATAATAAAGGCCAAAATAAATCATCTTTTAAAATATGAAACTGTTTTATTGATATCTATCGATATTTATCGATTATGTATGTTTTATTAGGAAATTTCTTGGCAGATATCTCTAGTTTCAGAGACTTTTAGAACTAAAGAACTACAATTTGTGATTGGAATTTCATTTTTCTAAACTAGAATAGAACTTCTGGTTTATTATTTAATCAAAACTTAGAATTTTAGACCCCAAAGTAGGACTTCCAAAGCTAATCTTACATCTCATATAAGCACCCCTCGATCAGTTGGCTTTACGAGGTTTAGTATTCCCCCTAGAAACCAAAACCAATAACTATAAAGAACCAAATTGAAATATTTGTGATGTTAGAACATTCTTTGTTGGATGCATTGGAATGCGTTTCGAGCCTCAGACAACAATGGCAGCCCTGAAATAGATAGACTTAATAGGCTTACGTTGAAAACCGTTAAGACGACAAGGCCACCTTGCCACCGGTTATCTTAAAAAAAAATATAAAGATGATGACTGTGTTGGGGAATCGGGGGCATTCTCGGGAAATGACTTCCACCCACCTCCGATCCGGGGGGGCTAGTGTGTGGTGGGTGGGTGGGTTTTTGGCTTGGGGAAGTGGGAGTGCTGATGGAATTCGAGCATTTGGATCGTTTTCACACACAGTACACAGAAATCCACAATATCAGAGCACAACAAAAATACAAAAAAAAAAAAAAAAAGAGTAAGTGTGTGTACTACCAGGGGATATATGTAGGTATATATATACCTTCTTTTTTTTTATACATTGTATTCCGCACAATACAAAATACGAGCTCGCTGAGACATATTTCTAGAATTGATATGGAGCTATGACGACTCCAGCCGTAGCCGTCGCAGTCGCAGTCGCAGTCGCGGCTGGCTTCGGCGTCGACGCCGGCGTCAGTGTCGAGGCCCGGTGGGTTGGATTGGGATTGGACTGGGTTGGGTTGGGCCAGAGTTTCAGTGAACAAGTGACAACCGCGCGATTCGCCCACGGACTTTCAAAGCCGGAGTAACCAAAAAAAAATATTTATATTTATATAGACACCAATAATCCTAGTTAATCTCAAGGATTCGAATTAAATATAATAACCAATAATAAGAATAATAATATGGGAGGCTGTTGCTCAAAAGATCTGGACGACAAGCGTTCGTGGAGTCCCGAGGAGACCAAGAATGGCGTGCGTACCATCAGGCTCATCTGATCGCGAGTGTCCTTGATTCCACGGCATTATATCCTTATCTTCCATAGAGCACCACATCCACCATCATTGCCCAGCCGCTGGACGAGGTGGGCAGCACTGGAGTGTTCACCCTGACCCGCACCACCACCACAACCACCAAGACAGTGACCAGCAGCAGCACCACCAACAATGATCAGGACTAACCCCCCCCTATCTATCATTTTTAATTTAATTTTATAATTTTTTTATTATATTTTTTTTTTTAAATAAAAAATATATATATACATACAGATGATATATATATATATTTTTGTTCAATGCCATGTGTGTTTACTCGAAAAATAATACAGAAACCGAAACTGAAACAGAAACAGAAATATGAAATCCCTAAACCGATCCCATTCGTGTGTGAAGAGTGTACATACCATATATACTATATATATATAGAGTCTATATAGACAATGTGAATATTGAATATGAATCGAGTTAAGCTCTGTTAACGAATAATTATTAATTGTAATTTCATAATAAAAAAAAGTTGTTGAATCGCTAAATCTTGCACTCTATTGGAGTTTCCCTTCCCGATATATATATATATATATCACTACTGAGTGGGTTTTTTTGTTGTGTATATATAGTTTAGTATTATAATTCTTACATCAATAATTGTGCAAATTAACCAAGTATTTCTCACCTCAAACAACAACACAGTCATAGAGCGTTCTGGTCTTTAAAAAATATATAAATAATTCACATTCTGAATGAAAACTTGAAAGGAATGCATCCACAGACTGTATATTTATTTAAAGTCTCATTCAATAGTCAAAATATTATTTCTATTCATCGTCATAGTGTAATCTACATTGTTTGTTTTTTATTTAGTTTAGTATTTCCTTGCTTTTATCAAAATTCGTGGAGTGAGTCACATTCACAAATGTGAGCGAATGTGTCAAAATTTTTATTATTTTACTTCCGTTTTCTATTAAGATTATAGAGGCTTAAATAGAGTTTCCAGATTATATGATAACCGGTACTTAGTTCGTTCTGTATATTATTTGTTTGTTAATCTTTATAACTTGTTTTCTAAAAACTGTTATTTTAAGGTATATAAAATTACTTATAATTACTTGGTATATCTCAAGTACCGAATATTTTTAGGTGTTAGAAATCGATTGGCGAAATTAAAAGCTCTATATACTTTTAGTTTCTTTCGTTTTTTTTTGTTAATGGCTGTTAGTTAATAATTTTTATTGCTTTTTCAAAGTAAAAATATTATTTTATTATTATTATGTATTATGCTTGTATTATTTAAATATACAGGCCCGTAAATTATAACTATTTCATTGCTTTATGAACGTTTTAAGCTTTTTATATTTTTTTTGTATTAAAGTTAGGATCAGAACACTTAAAAAAAGTGTTTAAAAAAATGCCTTCAGTCCTTTTAAACAATTTTTACGTTAGGGTAATATATATTTTAACGGTAGGGTAGAAATATTAAGAAACCACCACTATTTGTTTTCGAAGACTACTTTAATAATAATAATTTATAAAATTCTCTGAAAACCCTTTTAGTTTTATTCCTTTTTTTATCGTTTTAAGGTTCTTAGGATTATTAAAGATAAAACCAAAAGATTTCCAAAAAAAATTCTAAAAAGACCATATTTCTCCAGAATTTGTTACTTTAAAGACCATTTTATGAGATTGGTTTTATTAATTTATATTTTTTAATATTATTAGGCTTAAATCGAAAGGAGAAAAAATACTAAACACCTGTTTTAAAACCACCATTTTCTATAAAAAAAAAATTCTTATGAATTCGCAAAACCACTCTTTTTACGACCCAACAATAACTATATAGGCCTTATAGCATGTACCTTTATATTTTATCTAAAAGAGTTTAGCTTATCCAATTACCACTGTAACCGGGTGTTTTGCGAGTGCAAGCAAGACAATAGATAGACAGGGCAGAGCGGACAGCAGGCAGAGCGAGAGGGCAGGAAGCACCTGCCAGTTCAA
Organism: Drosophila parabipectinata; assembly: GCA_018153455.1. Taxonomy (NCBI): domain Eukaryota; kingdom Metazoa; phylum Arthropoda; class Insecta; order Diptera; family Drosophilidae; genus Drosophila; species Drosophila parabipectinata. Next base: position 6,418,468 of record JAECYA010000055.1, read on the forward strand.
TTGGCAAACGAGATAAGAGCCACAATCCGACGCATTGGTGGGCGATGACATCAGGCGATGCAATGCCCACAAAAGCCCAAAAGCCACAAAGCCACCAGAACCAGAAGCCCAGCAGAACCTAGAACCCATAACCCATAACCCACCAACCAATAAACAAAAATCGAAAAGGGGGGATCGTCATCGGCAGGTGGTTGGAGGGCACTGGGTTTTTTTTTGTCTCTCCTGGGCTCCCCATGAGTCAGTCTATGGTCTATGGTCTGGGGGGTTCTGCTTGGCCAGAAGTGACTAACGGCACGTGTTAGCCGTCATCGGGCCAGAGACGATCAGTCACTCCGTTCTGGCCAGGCTTTCAATGTTGTGGGCCATATTCCATTCACACGTTTGGCCCACGTCCATATCGGGTATAATATATAATACTGTATAGTACAAAGATATAGTGTGGTAGCATGCTCCGATCCAAAGCAGTTCTCCGAGCATTAAGAAAATGTAAATGAGCATGCCTGGCGGCGGCGGGGTTGCGGGTTGCGAAATGCAATTATCAATGTCGTAACTGGGCAGTCAGGGTTCTTCATCACAACAACGAGAATAGGGTAGAATAGGGTCTCTAATCAAAATTAAAAGCTTTTTTATTTTGCGCCTCAAAACAGGCAACACACCAGTTAGTTAGGTCACCCAAAAAATAGGCCCCTAGGGATATGCCTTTCAATGGGACTACACATTATGCCCCCTTCATAATGGAAACCATAACACCATAACACCACAACACCAATCCATGACCCTTTTTCTCTTCCCCGATAAGATTAGATCATTCAGAATGAGAACCAAATCCACGGAGAGAACCAAAACTGCGCAGATAATTTTAATCGGAGGCGGAAAAATCCACGGAACTGAGTAGACCAGCCCAGACCAGACCACACCACCAGATCCAGACCCAATCCGTACAAAAAATACGCCAAAACCAAAGCAATTAAAGAACACATGTCCGGAGGGGTCTCTCGCTCCTCAATGTTTGTTTTTTTGTCATTTTTTTTTTCATGGAATGCATATGCAGATAAAATAATTTGAACGACCCTACCATTGACTCTTCAATCAACAACAGCGCCCATTGGCAGTGATGCCTGGTTTCTGGCTGGGAAACGGCTAATAAAAGAGAACTCTTATATCCTATTTATATATATTAATATTAAAAATTTCAGTAAACGCTTTAGAATCTTTTTTGAAGTTAATTTAAATTAGTTAAACATATTCTTAAAATTTGTTTTAATTTTCAAAAACATTTCTATATTTTGTCAAAAAAAAACTACTCATACTACTCCTAAAATTTTATAAATATTTATATTATTAACCTTATTTTTCCTATTTTATATATTGATTAATGTTTAATGAATTTAAATAATTTCCCAATTACTTTTATCTAAAAATCGCATAGAAATTTACAAAAAATAGACAGATATTTTGTTTCTTAAAGGTTTCCACGGTAATAATAGATTAATTTTAAAATTATTTACTTTTAATATTTTTATTTTAATTTTTTTTACAAATAAAACCAATTAACAACATTTCAAGGTATATCTGAATATTTTTGAAAAATTACTATACATTTTTGGAGAAGGGGTAATGTTATGCATAATTTTTTAGAAAATTTTAGTTTAATAGGCCTATGTTTTTGTAGACTTTAGGACGTTTTTTAATGTTCATATTTTTAAAATAAGAATATAACTAAATAAGAGTCATTTAATCAAAATTTTTGTTAAAAAAAGTTCAAACAGTCACCAAAACAATGAAATAAATATTTAAAAGATTTTTGCTATATACGGAACCCAATAGATTACAAAAGCTATAACCATTTGATTATTTCTTGTGAAATAATTTATTATTAATTTTTTTAAGAAATCTCTTGGGAAGAACTAGGGAAAATAAAAAATGCTGATAAGCATAAATCGAAAATTGTATTTCAGTTTCAGTTAAATGGTGGTTTGGTTAAGTTATATTGTTGAGATATTATAGCAAATATTAGAAAATATATATTATAGTCCAATCCTTGCAAAAATAATTAAATAATCTAAATAGAAACCCCCCTAAAAAGCAGTCAACTTTAAAGAAGCCAAGGGCGCATCTCTGGCAGAAGACAGAAGGCCGATCGCGAGCGTGAACCGAAAGGGAAGAAAGATAAATTGGAGCGCCCCCGAGTCCAGGCGACGACGATCGGCGGATCGGCGTAAGCCAGTGATCAGTGCCAAAGCAAATCTTCTCGCAACCGGACGCCATCATGAAGAACCTCATTCCGGGCAGAGTCCTCCTCCTGGTGATTCTCGGCATCGTTTGTGCCACATCTGGTTGCCATTCCCTGCCCATGACCAACGAAGACCTGGACCTGGTTGCCCTGGGATCCGTGGAAGAAGAGCCCAAAGAGCAGACCGCTCCGGTGGAGTCGCAGTTTGTGGGAAGGATTGCTCCGCGAAAGGAGATCGGCGGGGAGGAGCAACCGGAACAGTTTGAGACATTTGTGAGGGAACTGGAGGCCGCCGGGGTGAGGACGGCCGAGCGACGGGATCTACGCACGCTGAGCTACAAGGAGCTGACCCGCCTCCTGGCTTTGTGGCATCTCTCCCAGGGGCGCAACTACTACGAGGCCGCCGCTACCGACAAGGAGGAGGAGGAGGTGGAGGAGAAGAAGAAGCCCTCTGCCGTCTACCACCACAAGTGATGACCTCTATCGCCAGTTATTTGTTTTAATGAGCTATGTTTATTGAGTCTGAATGTTGGGGTCAAAGTTCAAAGTGAATAAAATGTGACACGAAAACGGAGGATCCCCTCTCGGTAGGAGGGTATTTTGACAGAGCTTGGATGGGATTCGTTAGGCCACATCCTTGTGCTTCTCCCACTCGATCTCGTCGAGTCGCGGCGGTGCCGAGGGCGCATCCACGGACACACCGCCGATCTCGGAGCTGGTGCCGGTGACCACCAGACGTGGCACCTGCCGCCTCTGCAGTCGCTTCGCCAGTGGCGGCACGAACAGATCGTGCTTGATGAGAGTGCACTCCGCGTCCTGGTAGATCCGCCTGTTGCTGTCCCAGCCGAGCAGGGCGCACACCCAAGACAACAACCATCCCCCGAAGAAGGTCACCACGAAGCCCAGAGCGGCATACCACATGTAGCTGATCCTGTACAGGTAGAAATAGTGATCCTCCTCCACTGCGGCCTTAGTCTGAAGGAAGATATCCCGGGCGTAGCTCCTGTTAAGCGGGCATCCCTCCGTGGACATGTCCAGGCCGACCAGCGGCGGCTTCGGCTGACCGAATCCTATCCAGAAGCAGAAGGCCAGCGAGATGAGAAGTCCGGCGGTGGCCCCCTTTCCATTGGCCGAGGTCACGTACATGCCCAGGGTGAAGAGTCCCAGCAGGGGCCCGCCCACAATTCCGAAGATGGAGAGCGCCGCCTGGAGCAGACCGCCGATCGAGCCGGCCATGAAGGCCATGCCGATGCAGAGGGCGCCGTAGAAGATGGACAGCAGCTTGGAGTACCAGAGGGTCTGCTGGTCGGAGAGCGAGCGTTTCGCACAGTAGTGCATCAGGGGCTTGAGGTAGTCCTCCAGGGTGACGGCGGCCAGTGAGCTAATGATCGAGCTGATCGTGGAGAGGCTGGCGCAGAAGATGCCCGACACGAAGAGCCCGGACAGGCCGGTATACTCGCCCATGGTGTCCACCACGAAGAGTGGCATCACCTGGTCGCGGGAGTTGACGCGCCCCTCCAGCAGCGGGTCACAGTTGCGGTAGTACCAGTAGATGCACAGCCCCGAGAAGCAGGTGCTCACGCTCAGCAGGCACAGGATGGGCAGGCACCACCACAGGGCCGCCTTGGCAGCGCCCAGACTTCGCACCGCCAGCAGACGTTGCACCTGGGTCTGGTTCACGCCATAGATGGCCAGGTAGGTGGCACTGCCGCCTAGGATCTGGGTGAACCACGTGTGCCGCGTCGTTGGATCCACACTGAAGTTGGTGATGTCGATCCGGCCGTTCTCCTGGGCCACCCGCCAGATTTCGCCGAGGCTGCCGGCCTTCACCCACGCACAGATGATCACCGAGAAGATCGCGACGAACATGAGCAGCGACTGGTAGATGTCGGTGATGAGGACGGCCTTCATCCCGCCCAGGGTAGCGTAGAAGGTGCACACCACGCCCACAATCACAATGGAGAAGATCTGGTTTAGCCCGGTGACCGCCTCCAGGGCCAAGGCCGGGGCGTACACCACAATGCCCATGTAGAGGACCATCTGGAGGGTGAAGCTGAGGGAGGCGGCCAAACGAGTTTCGTATCCGAACCGAATCTCCAGGTACTCGTACACGCTGGCCGTCTTCAGGCGATAGAACACCGGGACGATGAGGTGGGCGGCTATCGGAGTGGACACGATGTAGGAGACATTGATGATGACGAACATGGTGCCGTACTGATAGATCTCCATCGAAACGCCCAGCAGGGTGATGGCCGACATGAAGCTGGTCATCAGACTGAAGGCCACCGGTGTGATGCCCATGGACCGGCCAGCCAGCAGGTATTCGGTGGTGGTGCTCTGCCGGCTGCCCACAAAGCGATAGTATAGGCCGATGGCCACCGAAATGGCCAGCACCACCGCCAATATGGTGTAGTCCCAGGCGCCTAAAGTGGCCATGACTCTGACTCTGTTGGCTGTTGGCTTTCTGGCGAATTTCTTAGCGCTCCTCTAATCGCACATCTAATCGCTCCGGCTACGGTTACGGCAATGACTACGGCTGCGTTTACGGCTGATAAGTGTGTGGCCCTAAATGGCTGTGGCCCCTCTTGAGATTCGGACGAACACGGGCACGGGCACGGGCACGAGCACGGGGTCTTGAAAGTCCGTCGGCTGTTGGCGAAATGATGGCTGGCCCGCCAGCAAGGAGGCAGTTCTATTAGCCAGCCGCTAACTGGGCCATCAACGTTCGGCCACCATTTACGACCCCGCCGAGAGATAGCGCTGACGGGGATTGCTCATCGCGAGCTGGCTGTCTGGCAGCGAGGACCAAAAAAAAAAAGCCGAGCCTGGTTTTTGGGAGGCTAGAGCTACACAGTGTTAAGCCAACCATAAATATTTATTTGCCCGCTCGCTGGCTGGGCAACAAATGCAATTGCAATTGTAATTGTTTTGGCCACCCGCCGCCTCTTACCACCCCCCGCCGCCCGCTCCCCAACCAACCGCCACGTAACACAAAATGTGCTTGTTTGCTTTACGATTTTTACGAGGGAAATTAATTAATAAACATCAACGATTGATGGCGGGACGTCAGCCAGTGATGAGCTGCGACCAGATGAGAGATGCCCCAACCAATGTAGTTATTGGAAATGGAATAGACGTGGACTGCCAATGGCCTTAACCAAAGTCTAAACAAGTGCCAGACTACAAATACCATAAAGCATAGCATGTGATAAGGTTAGAGGCCTTTATGGAGGCCCCAAAAATAGTGCGGCGTCCATAAATCTGGTCCATATAGATCTATCTATATGGCACGCACTAGTAGTCCATATAAACACACTCTCGTTCAAAAGAATAGTAGCCTATAACTATTTTTTAAGGTCTCTTCTCAGACTATACATAAAGCTAAAAAAGAAAGATAGGAAGATTTTTCGACTTACAGTAACTTGATACCAGCCATAGGTATTTGGTACCAGCTTTCCGAACTTTCCTCGTGGAATCGGTGATCCTCGGCGACGGGAGCTAGGACGCTCCTAATAATTAAGTGGTAATATAGAAGCATCTACGATGTGAGGAGGCATTTGAGAACTTACCTTTGCATTGGTGGTCATATCATTCATATCGTCATCGTCGTCCCAGCGACGGAAATCCTCAAGGCGTAGCTTGACATCCTTTTTGTTGTTTGGAAACTGTGACGGCTTGAAGCTGACGCGCCTTTTGTTGCGATCCTTGCGGCGTTGATGGTCATCCAAGTCTAAGGATTAAACGATGAATTAATCTCAAGCTACTAATACTTTTAGATCGATAGAAGCATTCACTTACCATCATAATCCTTCAGGGCAGAGTAGCGCGATCCACCGCCGCCACCGCCACTGCCGCCATTTCCAGCATTATTGTTGTTGTAACGCTGGCCACCGCTTCCGCCGCGTTTAGGCATCCTTAATAAATTCAGAATCCAAAGGTGCTTAGCTTAGCACGTTTTTTCAATATTCCTAGTTGTTGTTTTCTTCTTCTGCTCTCTAAATTGTTGTTGCTCTCTGTGAGGAGTGTCACACACTATGATGAGTTTCCACTGAATATTATGGACAAATCAAAATCCGCCTCCTACGAAACACCTCTCGGGTATTACTGTGCTGTGTGGAGCTCCTAAATCCACGATTCACTTGTAATGGGGATGACAGTAAAGGCGATCTTCGCCAAAATCTTGTTTGTTGAAATTTCACACAAAGCAACGCAATTTCGTGAAATTTATTTTTTATTGTCTTGTGATGGGAGTTTTTGGCAAACCATCGATAATAGCGATGGACAATAGAACGATTATTTTATTCACAAAATTTGCCTATCGATATTGGTAGAGATATATAAAAAATATATATAAACAATAAAGAAATGATAGTTTGGTACTGTTTTTTTTTTAAATGATAATTATTAACGCACTTATAACACATTTATTATTTACAGAGGGTTTTACAGATCGCATTCCCTATCCTTAAAATTTTCACAATCCCTTAAAATATGTCCTTACGAGGAAAAACATACCTTTTATTCAAATAAATGTAAGATTATTTCATTTATTTGAAATTCAAATAGATTCCATTTTAAAAGCTCTCAATATTTAAGTTTGGAGCCCTAAGTCAAATACCCGGCTCTTGGTTATCGATAGTTTTTAGACAATCGACTTCGACAGGTCGACTTTCGTTATCAAAACTCATTTTTAATTAAACATGTCCAAGCGCAAGAGCCCGTTGAAGGTGATCTCGGTCGACTCGGAGAACGACCTGGTGCAGAGCCTGGGCGATCTTCTGAAACGACTTGCCAATGAGGCAACCACCAGGCAAGGACAGTTCTATGTCGGGCTTTCGGGTAAGAATCGGCGGCGAGGTGAGCCCCACTTGGGGTGACCTTGCCGGTGAAGGCGCAAGTCCAAGGCCAGATGTCAAGTATGTCACCTCTATCCACAGGTGGCTCGATGGTCAAGCTGCTGACGAAGGCGCTGATTGAGTCCGATCTGGACACCAGCCTCTGGCTGTTCTTCTTTTGCGACGAGCGATACGTTCCAGAAAACAGTGAACACAGCACCTACCACGCTTACAGGAAGCAGTGGGCCAACGAGCTTCCCTCCATTCGAGACGAACAGTTTATAAAGGCCAATACCCTGTTAGATCTGGACAGCTGCGCGGAAGACTATGAAGTAAAGATCAGGACGGAGGTCCCGAAGACGGGCTCGCTGCCCCAGTTCGATCTGCTGCTCCTGGGCATGGGACCCGACGGTCACACGTGCTCCTTGTTCCCAGAGCAGCCGGAGTCTCTGCTGCAGGACACACGACTGGTGATCCCCATTCGAAACTCGCCCAAGCCTCCTCCGGAGCGGATTACCTTCACCCTGCCGCTGATCAACAATGCCAGGCATGTGGCCTTTGTAGTAACGGGCGCTGAAAAAGCTACTGTGGTTGAGGTGAGTTAATGAATTTAATTTCAAAATCAATTTTTTAAATCTTTAATCTTTTAAGGACGTTTTTGTCCATGTGGATAAGACTTTCCCCTCCGCCTGGGTGGACCCTGAAAATGGAGACTTGACTCTGATTGTAGATGAAAATTCTGGAAAATATGTTCGTTCCTTGAGCTCTTAACTTAAATAAATCATTTTTGTTAATTATTTTTTATTAAAAAAATGAAAATGATAAAAAAAAAGAGATTGGTGAACCTGTAGATATATTTTTGATAAATACGTACTTTGAAATACATGTTTTATAATTTTAATAAAAAGAAATCAAATTTAAAAATTAAAAATATATTAAATTTAAAAAAAAATTCAAAAATTAAGATGTTCTTAGTTAAAGATCATCCGGTTATAATGGTTATCGATAGGGCACATCCGTATCCGATGTTTGAATGAATGCTTAGAGTGACCATAGTTTTGGTAAAAAAAAATTGGTAAAATAAAAGAAAATAGCAAAATCCGGGGATATGCAACAACAGCAGCGGCAACGGTAATAATTGTTGATGAGCCCTTGCTATAGCGATACCTTGAGCACGCGCAACCTGCCATGGCATCGCCCCATCCGCAGCCGGGCACGGATCCGGAACAGGAGTCGGAAATCCCGCCCCAGCCGGCGGGATACGAAAAAGTGGATGCCGTGGACCCGGATCGCGTATGCCGTGTCTGCCTTAGAAACGCCAGCCAGGAGGGAGAGCTGCACTTCATCTTTGCCGAGGTGGCCGTGGAACAGGACGCCAACCTGGCTCGCATCCTGGAGGAGTGCACAGTCCATCCGTGCGAGAGGCAGGACGGGATGCCATCGCACATGTGCGGTTCGTGTGTGGAGGCTGCACGCAATGCCTACCGTTTCAAGCGGGACGCGGAACGCTCTTATTGCTCACTGGTAGGTCTCCTGGGGCGTTCTCCCCAGTTTAAGGCTTCCGGCGCCGAGGCGTCCACCCAAACGGAGCAGGTGGCCCTATTGTCGTGCGAGCTGTGTCACGACAAGTTCCTGAACAGCATAGATCTCCGTTTGCACCGAAACCGTGTCCACCGGTCGGCGAAAGAGTACAAGGAGGAGGAGCTGAAGTGCAAGTTCTGCCCTCAGAGCTTCCCCCATCTCCGGCAGCTGCGCATCCACCTGGCGAAGAGCCACGACCAGACCGCTCGGCTGCAGTGCGGCCACTGCCCGCGGACGTTCACCCGGAGCGACCATATGCTGCGCCACATGCGCAACATGCACAATCGCTCGGAGGACGATCTAACAGCAGCCTGGGCTTCAGCGGACCACGATGAGACGACTATGGAAGGCGCGGAAGGCGACGAACTGGTCGCGGCTGAGGTCCTGCTTAACGAGGAGGGCGATGAACACGAAGACGGAGCTGCCCTGGAGTGCAATACAAACCCAATTTCCAGCAACGAGGAGGAGGACGATGACAACGACGAGGCCAAACAGGCTCTATGGTTGAACATCAAGCCGGAGCCCTGCCTGGAGGCTGAGGAGGTCGACCTGGTCGCCCAACTCAACCTCGAGAAGAAGCGGCGGCGACGGGAAAAGGCTGTCTTCCCAGCCGAAGCCTCTGGCGACGCCCATGTGAAGAGTAAGTGTTCATCACTTGACAGAACCCACCGAAACTCATTTCCATTTATATATTCCCTAGGCGAACCCAGTGGTGACTCGCAGATGAGCATCAAAGTGGAGCGGGGTGGCGACGAAGATGCTTTTATGGGCAGTGAGGACTTCCTGGAGCATCTGCGGGCTGCCGGGGAACTGCCGCTTAGTGACGACGATCAGTTCTACAACTACGTCGAAGAGGAAAGCTGTTTGGACGACGACGACGAGGAGGATGACGATGGCGATGGCGAGGATGACGACGACGGGCAGGGCCGAGGGTTCCGGTTGAAGCAGGAACCGCTGAAGGGCGCCGGCGGGCGTTTGGGGAAAAAGGGAAAGCGACGGCGTCGCCGCAAAAAAGAGGGTTCTCCCACATCCAATCCGGAGAACCGGTGCGAGGTGTGCCAGCGCACCTTTTCGCGCCACTGCCACTTGCTGCGCCATAAGCTGTCGCATCTGGAGAAGAAGCCTCACAATTGCCCGCACTGCCCGAAGGCGTTTGCGCGCAGCGATCACCTGAAAGCGCACGTCCAGAGCCTGCACAGCAACAAGGAGCACAAGTGCAGTCTCTGCGAGGCGGCGTTTGCTCGTCCGGAAGCCTTGGAGCGGCACAAGCTGAGCAAGCATAACGGGGAGGGCCTGGAGCCCGGCAGCGAACTGAAGATGCAACTGGCCGAGCACACCTGCGAGTACTGTTCGAAACGCTTCTCCAGCAAGACCTACCTGCGTAAGCACACCCTGCTACACACCGATTTCCTGTACGCCTGCAAGAGCTGCGATGAAACGTTCCGGGAGCGGGCACTGCTGCGGGAGCACGAGAAGACCCACACGGGGCAGAGGAACTTCCTGTGCTGCATTTGTGGCGATAGCTTTGCCCGAAACGACTACCTCCGCGTCCATATGCGGCGCCACAATGGTGAGAAGCCGTACAAGTGCCGTTACTGCGTCAAGGCCTTCCCCCGGGCCACCGATCTCAAGGTCCACGAGCGGTAAGTGCTAATCCTTTCCAGATACCAGGCAGTAACTGATAACTGTTGAAATTCCAGCTACCACACGGGCACCAAGCCAAATCTGTGCAACACCTGCGGCAAGAGCTTCCACCGGGCCTACAACCTGACCATTCACATGCGCACCCACACCGGAGAACGGCCCTACAAGTGCGACCAGTGCCCCAAGAGCTTTACGCAGAGCAACGACCTCAAGGCGCACATCCGCCGGCATACGGGCGAGCGCTACAAGTGCCCGCACTGCGACACCTACTTCCTCCAGCTGTACAACATGCGCAATCACTGCCTCACCGCCCACAACAAGCACATCGAGACGAAGACGGGTCGCCTCCAGCGAACGGGTCTGCTGGAAGAAAGCGCTCAGTCGCATCTCACTACGGTGGTGATGCCGCCGGCCCGCTATCCCGCCGGCTCTGATCCCCAGCTGTCGGCCGCCATCGGAGCCGATAACTCCTCCTCCACCACAGTCATCCACTCGCCAAGCGCTTACCAGAACAGTGGCGTAACTGCAGGGGTACTGGCTCCGGGTAACACTTCATCGGCAGCGGGAAATACCCTGGACGGGAACAGCTTTGCTCCGTCGAGTGCTCCATTTGGCGCCTTCAACTTCCCTCCCGTTGTAATGGGTAAACATCATCTTCCTCTGGCATATTGCCATCTTTTTCTAATAGTTCGCTCCGTCTCTGTCTTTTTCAGCACATCTCATGTACAACCATGGCGGTGGCAGTCAGCACAGCCAGAGCGGCAGCGACACCGCCAAATAGCTGCCGCCGTTGCAGAGCCACTTCATCCGAACACACACAACTATTCCAGTGTAGTCTTAAGCTTCCATTTGTACATAGCCGAGGCAGGCGATGAGAACATCAGGTGGCTGCCATACGAATTGTACATCACAGGCGCAGGACCAGGCACTGTCCTGTGCCTTTTTTTTAACATGTTAATTTGTATTTAATAGTCGAATAAGAACTGCCCTACATTGCCGAATATAGTGTAGGCGGTTGGTACAATTTTTTAAAACATACATCCGGGTATGGTGTGTTTCATAGGAGGATTTGCTCCTATCTCCTCGGATATTTAATTATTGAGAAAAATAAATACTAAAACCTATGTATTCTTGAACTTTATCAGTCTGGAAATGGAACTTGGGTCAGACTTGGTTGGTCCTTGGAATGGTTACTACTTATTACAGATTAGGTTCCATCTATATGAGGATCTAAGGAGGAGGACGATGTTTTTTTTATTTTTATTAGTTTCCATTAATTTATTATTTGTTTTCCAAAAAAGTTCGTTTTCTAAAAATTATAACTTTTATTTAGATTTTCTGGTGATGATTAGGTAATACCTATAAGAATCGAGGAGGAAGGCACTTTTTAACAAATTAATTATAATTATTAGTAGCTGATTACAAATGACTTAATTTATTAGTAATTACCATTAATTAATTTATTTTCATTCATAGGGGCTGTTTAGGTGCCCCCTATGAGAATCGAGGAGGAGGGCGCTGTTTTTATTAATTAAACTTATTTTTTATTTTTTATAAAAAAAAGTCGAATTAATTTTTTTCCCCATTTTTTGGCGCTGCTTAGGTGCCCCCTATGAGAATCGAGGAGGAGGGCGCTGTTTTTATTAATTTAATTATTTTTTAATAAAAAAAAAAATTTAATTTTTTGAATTTTCGGAGCTGCTTAGGTGCCACCTATGAGAATCGAGGAGGAGGGCACTTTTTAATTAATTATTTTTTTATTAACTTATTGTTTATTTTTCGTAAAAATAAATAGAATTTCTATATCCAAATCATTTTATTTTGAAGCTGCCTAGGTGCCACATATGAGAATCCAGCAAGACATCGTATATTTAGCTTATTTCTATTAATTTATTGTTTTTTTTTAAATAATTTAAAACAATTAATTAATAAATTAAGCATTATTAATTCATTCTTTTCGTTTTTTTTTGAGTTAAAAAGTGACACCAATGATGGAGAACGGAGAAGGAAGGCTCTATTTTATTGAATCAATTTAAATAGATTTATTTTTATAAGTTTTTTTTTAAAAATGGAATTATATTTTATTTTCAATTTTTGGTGGTAATTAGGTGGTACTTAAAAGAATTTAAAAGGAGGGCGCTGTTTTTATTAATTTTTACGCCTTAAGATTACGCCTTAATCATTAAGGTCCTGGTTTAAAATTCTTAATTCGTTTAAAAATAGGGTATAAAATGGAAAAAATACTGTCTAAAAGTGTATGAAGTGTTTCTTTATTTTGGCTAAAAGCTTAATGGCCAAATCGAACTTCTCTAATGCCAAAATATCTATAACTTGGATAATACTTGGAGGATCAAGAAATCTTTATACCTTTCCTATATAAAAACTACTTAGAGTATAGTAGGTCTGATAATTTATATAGGTCTAACTATCAAAAATCCTACAAAATTTTAGAAAATTTTTAAAGGGATAAGATTATTGTTTGTTTCTGAAGAATAAATAAAATTCAATGTTACCCATATATTAATGAATATTGATAATTAATGAAGAAAGGTAGTAAAGTGCTGATTTAAACATAAATATGTTAATGTCTTTTTGAAATATGTTAATTATAGGCCCACATATTGACAAAAAGTTGTATGATCATGTATTTTATAAGGTCCTGGATCCTGATTTATCCAAGAAACTCTTATAAGAACTGGTCTTATACTTAACCTTCGTTCTATAACTTTTAGCTATAATTAATAGAAAACGTTTGGTTATTTTATTTATTTTAACAAATAGAGTTTATTCTAAGACCTTAAGTACATATGTATAAAAAATAAGAAATATATATTCCTTAAATATATAAATTTAAAAGTAAAAAAAAGTAACTCAAATCATACGTCTAACTATCTTTAATATTTTAATGTCAAAATAAAGTATTTCTGCGTCAGTGTACAAGGTAAAAAAAAAAAAAAACGTTTTTGAAAAACTTTAAACTTAATAATTAATTTTTTTAAGTGAAATTTAAGTGCAAGAATGTTTTTTTTTTTGGGTAAAACTTCATTAATGTGTTCTATTTTGGTATTAAGAATTAAAGGAACAATTTCAAGATCTGTGAATGGTTATATAGTTTTAAGAGAGATATTTCAACTTTTAATTGTTAAGATTTATAACAAAGTTTTAAAATAGAAACAAAAAAACTAAAAATTTAAAAATGGAACTCATTGTGCGATTCAGCAAACAGAAATCATGTTTATTGGTGCAACGTAAAACGAAAAACAGAAAATATAATGAAAATACATTAAAAAAAAGAAAAACCAAATACGAACGAGAGTAGGTACGTGTTAATTTCAATTAATCTCCAAATAATCTAAAAATCTCTACGCGGCACAAGCATCATGCTCTCCCTCGGCGACGGCAAATTAAATCTCGGCTCCGGCTGTTCCGGTTCCTCGGTTAGCTGCTGGTGCTGCTGCTTCATGGTCGCCGCCATCTGACGCTTGCGAGGCAGGGCCAGCTGGTGGCGCATTCGTGGCAGCATCGAGGAACGACTCGGCGGCTGGAACTCCTCGTACGTGTCCCCATTCTCATTGTTCTCATCCGTGGTATAGTCCGTCTCCTCGGTTCCAGCACGCTGCGGTGACTCCCTGGTGCGCATCTTTTTGCTGGATCGTGTTCCAATACTGCGTCGGCTGGTGCCCAATCCGCCGCTGCGGCGCAGCGTGTTGTCCAGGACGCGAACCCGCTTCAGCGGTGACTTGGTGGACTTTAGCTGGCTCTGGTTCTGGTTGGCGGCCAGCAGGCGCTGAGCAGGGCTGCGCAGTGCCGGCGAGGCTTTGATGGAGTTCAGCGAGCTCATCAGGCTGCGCTTGGCGGACGGAGTCTTGGACCCGGGCTGGGCCGCGGCTGGGGGATGCAGCCGCTTGTGGAGATTGCCGGTGCTCTTGGTGATGTTGTGTGGACGCAGATACTGCTGCGAGGGCGTCTTCCTCAGGGACATGGTGGAGCTGGACAGCGTGGACATATTGCGGAGTGTGCGTGGCGTGCGAGGAGCCACAGATCCTGGAGCTGGGGGAGGCATAAACTTGCTGGCCGACGACGGGGCCGGAGTCTTCTTTCGCGCCGAGCTCTGTTGCTTGGATTGACGATGACGCTCCCAGTCCTCCGCCATGCGCTCCAGAATATTCTCGCCGTGCACCAGGAACGGGGTGTTCTCCTGCGCCTCGAATGCCTGCACCAGCTCGGTGATCTGCTGCTCGATTTTGGGCAGCTTGGATGTGATAGCCTTGCGCTCTTTCTCCTCCTTCAGCAGCTGGCCGCCACGATTATTGAAACGGTTCGGCTCGCTGGCCTTCGCCTCCAGTGCCTCCATGCGCGCCCACAGCTCTGCCCGGCTCTCGTAGAGTTCGAATATGCCCTTGTTTTTGTTGTAGAAGCTCTTCAGATCGTCCAGCTCCAGTTCGTGCAGCTCCAGCAGATCCTCGTTATACCAGTCGTTGTAAAAGTTTGAGAAACGCATCCGTTCCTGCTGGCTCTTCAGGGTCAAGTCCCACATTTCCTTGATTTCGATGCGTAGCTGCTCGATGAATGTCTTTAGGTTCTGGCGCCGCAGAGCCTGGCAGCGCTGCAGTTCCTCCCGCAGCACGTCGTAGGTGCGCTGATTGTAGGCCGTTGACTCACGCACCCGGCGCTTGGCGTATTCGTCGCTCTCCTGGAGCCGCTCCCACAGCACATGGATCTTCTCCCGCATGTCGTCGATCCGGTCGCGGAGCTCCTTGACCTGGTCGGCGAACTCCTTCTGCATGCGACGTAGCCGCTCGAAGGTTTCGGGCGTAAGCATGTGATTCACCTGGTTGAGCAGGCGCTCCTCTGAATCCGTCTGCGGCAGGCATTCAAGCAACTTCATGTCGTGCTTGATGCTCTGGCGCAGCTGGTTCATCTCCTCCACGCGGCGCACTCGCTGCTCGCGTAGCTGTTCGAGGCGCGCCCGAAAACAGTCCATTTCCTCGGGCGTGGGAAGCGGATCGTCCAGCAGAGGCAGAGGCAGTTCGCCCAGCTCTTCGCACAGCTGCTCCTGCTGCAGCAGTAGTTCACAGATCTCGGCCCGCCGCCTGGCGAGCTCTTCGCGCAGATGCTCGATGCTCTTGTCCAGCTTCAGTTGCCACAATACTAGTGGCATGTCGTCCGGTCGATCGCCAATGTCCACAGACTCGTGGAGCAGACGAGTCAGGTTGCTGGCTTCGGCCCGCAGGCCGGAAATCTCGTCGAGGATACCCTGTTGTTTCTCCCGCGACTCGTTGAGCAAGTCTGTGTAAAAACTGTCAGCGTGATCCTTCAACCGGAGGAGGAATTCGTGGCAGGTCTTCGGCTCGAAGATGTGCGACCACATCACGTGCAGCTGGTCCACGTGCTCACCGGTCATTTCCAATATCTTGGCCTTAATGGCCGTGGGACTGCTGAGGACATTCATTGTGGGAATTGGGTATCTTTTTTTCTTGTTTATTTCGTAGGCTGACGTGCTGGGATGTAGCTGCTTTGTTTGCTGTCTAATCTAATCACTACTTAGGCATCCTTTCGCACTGTGAATTATTTGTTGTTTCGCCTTTGAACGGGCCACTATTTGTAGTTATTTGGAGTGCATTCCCAAGTATTGAGTTCCTGAATGACGCTATGCGAAATTATCGGTAAATTCAAACCGAAATGGCGGCCAAAAATGTTGCCACCCAGTCAAAATGTGTTTTTAACAAGGTGGCAAGCTAAAAGTGCTACCCATAAATAAGGAATTGTGATATATTTTGGGGGAAAAATTAAGTTTTTGTAATGACTCATCTATTAATAAAACAATTAAATATTTTAAATAATATTAGTGAGGATTTTTAATCTTCATTTTATTTTTCAATTCAGTTAAAGTTCCCTTCCCTTACCAACACTAAAAAGTAATGCCCATAAATTCAATTGACAGTTAAATTGAAAAGTTTATTTAGGTATAACGTGATTAAATGCAAATGACAATGTTTTGAACAATAACAGCCATGATGATTTGTTAAATAAATCTTGCAAGTCATCACCAAATTTTCTATCCACCTTTTTACTCCGAGTCCTCCTCGTCATCATCCTTCTTCTTCTTTTCGCGGCGCGGGCGCAATTTTTCAACCAGGCTCTTTAGGTCCTCGTCACCGCGAATAGCGGCCTGCAAGTGGTGAGTTGTGATACGCTTACGATTGACCTCGTTCATAGCCATCCCAGCTGCTTCAATCACTTCTGAGGTCAAGTACTCGATTATGCTAGCGCAACAAACGGCTGCAGTGGATTGGACCGGTATACGGTTGTTGTTGAACTTCTTCAGACGTTGATGGATGCGTCCCACAGGAAACTTCAGTCCAGCACGAGCACTTCGAGACATGGGCTTTTCTTTTTCCTTGTCAGTCTTCTTCTTTTTAGCTGGTTCCATACCGGTATCCATATTTTCTGGTTCTTCCTCTCCAGAATCTTCATTTTCCTTCAGATTTTCAGCTTCCATTTTTAGGTCATCAGAATTCTCCAGAAAATCCACATTTTCTTTTTCATCGTCAAAATTCTGGTTCTTTGCTGGTTCCTTACCGGTGACCATATTTTCTGGTTGTTCCTCTTCAGAATCCAGAAGGTCATCAGAATTCTCAAGAAAATCCATATTTTCATTATCCTTGTCAGAATTCTCTTCCTTTGCTGATTCCTCACCAGAATCTTCGTCTTCTAGTTCTTCCTCTCCAGAATCTTCATATTTCTTCACATTTTCACCTTCCATTTTTAGGTCATCAGAATTCTCCAGAAAATCCATATTTTGTTTTTCCTCGTCAGTATTCTCCTTCTTTGCTGGTTCCTTACCGGTGACCATATTTTCTAGTTCTTCCTCTCCAGAATCTTCATTTTTCTTCACATTTTCACCTTCCATTTTTAGGTTATAGGAATTCTCAAGAAAATCAATATTTTCTGGTTCTTCCTTACCGAAATCTTCTTTTTATTGAACTTTTCGCCTTCCATTTTTAGATTTGTTCGCTGAAATTAATATTCTTTAATAATGAGTTTTTTTTTTTTAATTTTTTCTGACTTACTTTTATTATTTTCAATATTAGAGCTTTCTTCCGTAGGTCCGTCCGCTTCAGGGATTTTTTCTTGAATGATGATTTTCTTGGCAAAATTCCGACTTATATACCTTTTTTGAAATGCCCAGCATGCTTTGTTAGCCAAACATTTTCCCCAGCTTTTAATTTAGAGCTTGGACATACTATTTCTAGTATATACTAACATTTTTCTTGTATAATCTAGTAATATCTGAAGGATCTACTAGTAGTAGGACCTTAATTTCTCTGTTTAAATTAAAGCAGGCCTTTCCTTTAATGTCAAAATTAAAAATATTAATGTTAAAATATTGCAAATTAAAGTATATTTTGCTCTTTAGCTAAATTATTGAAAATACATAAAATGGCGCCTACATATACATATGAACTAGAAATATCAATTGTCCCTAAAATCGTAAACTTCTGGATTAAGGTAAAAGTAGAACACAGATCAGCAGCTGACACTATTGCATCGGGTTGTGTACATATCATATGGGTTAATGGTGGTACTTCTATGGCGACATCAGATCCACAACGCCCTCACTGTCGTCGCTTCGGTTGTCTTCGCTGGACGGTGGCTGGACGCGCACTTGGGGGATTGGACGGTTTCTGTGCGTGATTCTGCCACCGATGCTGGGTCTTCCATTGATTTTATCGCGACGCAAGGAGTAGTCCAGGACGCGTACCTTCTTTTGCGGCGACTTGTGCATTTTCCGCTGGGTATTCGTTCCCAGGACAGCATTGTTACACTCCAGGGACGCAATTAGGTTTCTTTTGGCTGCTGCCGCCGATGGTTCACTTGTGTTTTCAATGTTGTTGTTGGTGGTGTTGGGATGGCGCCGCTTCTGTAGATTGCCCGTGCTCTTGGCAACACTGGGCGACTTCATCTTCGATGGCGTCTTCTTCAGCGACGATGTGGACCCGTAGACGCCCGGCTTGCCTTTGAGAGCCTTTGGCGTTAGAGGCGCCGAAGGCGGCATCATTTTATGGCCAGGATCTTTCTTGCCAGAGGTCGGCGGCTGCTTGGGCTGGCGAAGATTCTCCCAGTCTGCGGCCATCTGCTCCAGAATACTGACCCCGTTCACCAGGAAAGGGGATTTGGCATGTCTCACGTACTCCTGCACTAGCTCTACTATCTGTTGCTCTAGCTTTGGTAGCTTGGCCGTGATGGCTTTGCGCTCCTTCTGCTCCTTGAGGAGTTGCCCGCCGCGGTTGTTGAACCTGTTCGGATCATTAGCTTTGGTCTCCAGAACTATCATGCGGGCAAACATCTCAGTACGGCTGCTGTACATCTCGTATATTTTCTTATTTTCGTCGTACAGCTTCTTCAACTGCTCCAGTTCCAGCTCGTGCAGCTCCAGATCCTCTTCGGTGAGGTTTTTGTTGTAATAGCTAGTGAAGCGTTTGCATTCCGCGGGACTCTTGAGAGTCAGATCCCACATCTCCTTGATTTCCACCCGCAGGCGATCGACAAAGATACTCAGATTCTGTCGGCGGAGGGCTTGGCAGCGCTGCAGCTCCTCCCGAAGCACGTCGTAGGTGTGCTGGTTGTAGGCTGTCGATTCCCTCACCCGCCGTTGGGCGTATTCGTCGGTATCCTGGAGGCGCTCCCACAGCACCTGGATCTTTCCCCGCATGTCGTCGATCTGGTCACGCAGCTCCTGCACCTGGTCGGCAAACTCCTTTTGCATGCGATGTAGGCTTTTGAAGGTTTCGGCGGTCAGATTGGGATTGGTCTGGTTGAGCAGGCGCTCCTCCTCCTCCGTCTGCGGCAGGCACCCCAGCAGCTTCATGTCTAGCTTGATGATCTGGCGCAGTTGCTTTATCTCCTCGACTCGCCGTGTTCGCTGTTCGCGCAGCTGATCGAGGTGCTCCCGAAAATAGCTCATTTCCTGAGGCGTGGCCAGCGGATCGTCCAGCAGGGGAATCGCCTGCTCGCCCAACTCTTGGCACAACTGCTCCTGCTTCTGCAACAGATCAGAGATCTCCGCCCGACGCTTTGCCACACCCTCGCGTAGGTGTTCGATGCTCTCATCCAGCTTTAGTTGCCAGACAACCAGAGGCATGTCCGCCGGACGATCACCAACGTCCATCGGCTCGTGGAGCAGACGTGTTAGGTTGCTGGCTTCCGTCCGCAAGTTGTGAATCTCTTTCTGGACACATTCCTGCTTCTCCTTGGACTCGTTCAGCAGATCCGTGTAGAAGCTATCGGCGTGTTCCTTCAGTCGGATGAGGAAATCCTCACAGGTCTTCTCCTCGAATATGTGCGACCATAGTTGATGCAGGCGATCCACGTGATTGCTCGTCAGCTCCAGGATCTTAGTCTTGTGCTCGACGAAGACCATGGCTTCTTTGGCGATCTCGATTATCGATTATTTTTGATTCTTATTTGTTAACAAGTGCAGGAGACGCTAATAAAGTGCACCGGTAAATTTCAAACTGTACATAGCTAGTAAATTAGTGTTGCAAAATATTCCACAGCGATCACTATCGACACCGATAAATAGTGTTGTTATGTTTCAGAAAAGTCCAATAGGCAAGTCTAATTGTAATGGAAATTTAAGAATTTCAAGTTTTCTTTCTCGGGTAGCGTAGTCTGAAAATGTTTAGCTGTGGATTTAATCAAAGATTTGTTAAAATTGGTTTCTTGAATAAAACTGTGTTGTAACAGTGCTGTAAAAGCCTCCTTTTTATTCTCTTTTACAGCACTGAAGCACTGGAGGTTAGTTTACAGCACTGATTCCTCCAGTGATGGATAACGGTTATCGAACATAGTTGTTTTCCATCGATTTCTTTTTTGCTCCAACAGCTGACCGAGATCCGATTCATAGAGAAGCACAGCAGTCCTGTAAAGTGTATTTGAATCGTCTCAGCAGAACAACACCCGCCAGGAGTGGGCCGTTTCGCGCATTCTCGATTCCCGATGAGCTCGAGCGGCGGAGGCGGAGGAGCCCCAGTCTCCGGAGGTGCAGGTGGGGCAGGTGCAGCGGGTGGTGCAGAGGCGGCTCCTGCTGGTGCGCCCGAGGCCCCCCGAGGTGGCGCAGCGGCGGCTGTAGGAGAGGGTGACGCAGCTACTCCACCACCATCCCCGCCAGCGAATCCCAATGAAAGTCCATTGGAGAGTCCCGTGAACGGCACAAACCCCAACGATGATCAGGATGCCAAACGACGCAAGTGTCTGGAGGTGGACGACGCCCAGGATGGAGCCAGCACTGTAGGTTGACCAAATCCCAGTGATCTGTTTTGTTCCAGCTATAATCCTTTACTTTTAATCCTTTCCAGATGGTCGATGCCAATAGCGTTCTCAACAAGATCGCTAACCTGTACGCTGAAAAGCTTATGTCGGACATTGTGCTGCTCGTTGACGGAAAGGAGTATCCGGCCCACCGGGTCATCCTGTGCGCCAGCAGCGATGTATTCCAAGTGATGCTGATGAATCCGGAGTGGAACGAGTGCAGCAAGCGTGTTATTGAGCTACACGAGGAGGCATGCTGCTCGGCGGTGTTCCCGCAGTTCATTAAGTACCTGTATGTCGGACATATTGCGGTCACCCTGCAGACGGTGATGCCGATGCTGGCGCTGAGCGACAAGTACAATGTGCGCGACCTGATAGACCTCTGCGTCGGCTACATGACGAAGCATGTAGCGAAGGCGGCCACCAGCGGCTACCTGGTCTCGTGGCTGCAGTACACGCTCTCCTTCACGCCCACCCACAACGATCTCACCGAGACACTGAAGCGGTTCCTCAAATGGAACCTGGAGATGGTGGCCGAGTCGCGTGACTTTGTGGAAATGGATCCGGCCATAATGCAGCTCCTTTTGCAGCAGAACGACATAGTCATCACCAGCGAGTACAAACTGTTTGCCATTGTGCAGACCTGGCTCTTGCACCGGCGGGAGCAAATGGAGGCGACGTCCGGCTCCGCGGCCAGTTGTAACGCCAGCTTCATGGAGCTCATCGAACAGACGGTAACGCACATCCGTTTCGGAATGATGACGCCGCAGGAACTGTCGCATCTGTCGTTGATGGAGCCGCTGATCGAGTATCACAAGGAGTTCCTCGTCGATCGCATAGCCATTGGGATGAGCTACCAGTCCGGACAGGAGGATCGCGTGCGGGAGGTGCGAGCCACCGAATCCGGTGAGCTGCAGTTTACGCCGCGCCTCTACTGGAACGACACCTGGAGCGTGGACATAGATGTGCACAATTTCGACGAGATCGAGGACTACAAGAACTACGTGAAGCTCTTCTTTTCGCAGCGCCACATCGCCGAGGTGGAGGATGGTGAGCTGTTTCTCGTAAGAGTTTCTCGCCAGTCCTATATATATTGTGGTTTCTTTGAACAGATCCCTGTACCACCTGGGAGATAGAGTTCTTTCCGCGTGGTGTCATGTACAACAAGGCCAAAATGGTGTGCGGCGAGGATGTACCAGGCTGCTCCCTGAACACGGTTCGCTTGCGAGTGACCTGCAAGCACCAGAACATAGGCGAGGAGCGATTCAAGGTAAGTCAGTCCAGGGTGGAGGAGGACATAAAGACGTAATGAACCATTTCGTGTCATTCCAGATTGCCGTGCTGATCGTTGGCGTGCAGAACACGATCTCACATATCCGCACGGTGGTGGAGCGCACGGAATACTTCTCGGACACGTCGCGCGTCATCAATTTGGACAACCTGCTGCCGTACGAGGAGCTGGAGCACACATCCCCCTACTTGAGCCCCCATTTGACGGGCAATCAGCGGAACACACTCACCCTGCACGTCCTCATCACGCCCATGGGCGCTCACACGTGCCGCGATGCGCCGCCGTTTCAGTTTTAGGCACCCAGCCGATCCCTGATCCTGCCGACATCTCCCGACATAAATTTCATTCTTCCATTATATTTTTTATGTATGTATAAATCAAAAATGCGACTGCTCCTACTACCCTTGGGCTCAACGAGTGGCGGGATGAATCTGAGAATCCATACCATCTTGTTTCCGATCCCAATCCATTCCCGCCGCCATATGTTAAGTTTTTTTTTTTTTTTTTTTTTTTTTTTTTGTTTTTTTTTTTTTTTAATTTTTTCCTCACTGAATTATATGGCGCTAGACTTTGGACACGAAAAGTCTTGCAGCTTCAGTGAACCCCCAGGCTAAGGTATAAGATTATGCAATAAATGTCACCATTTAGAAACGAACCACAAAGCCCCCCGCCCCCCATCCTGTTCTCTGAACGGACGCGAGTCTCTCGGTTTCAGGCTTTCAAGAAACTTTCAAGAAACTTTCAAGAAACTCGTCGCATCATGTCGCATTCATGTTTTACAGCCAATAGGCGTTGTGTGTGTGTGTGTGGTGTGTGTGTTGCCCGTTGGGTGGGTTGATCCATTTACGAGAGCGTTTACAGTACGGGATCAACCTGTCGCGTCTTAAGGAATCATCGCTATTATCTTTATGGGCGACGAACGCTGGGAGTGACTTGGCCATAATAGAGCGCTCTCTCTTATGGAAACACATGGATGGATCTATTGGGATTGGAGTCTCCAGATCGGCCAGACTTGGTGAAACGAATATAAATCGGTGTATTATATAGAAGAAGTCATCAATCGAATTAATGTTGAAATAAATGTAGTGATTGTTGATCGAGTTTATGTTTTCTATGGACTGAATTATAAAGAGTTACTATCATACTTACAATTAGATATTATCACCTATCAAATGACATTAGTTTTTAATCTCTGTATCTCCCTCTCATGAAATTGGTCAGTTTTAATAAGAATTTGTAAAATATATATATATGTATATGTAATGTATGGTAGATACTATATTTCCCCCAGTGTGTGAGTCTGAAAAAATATAGATCCTATCGCGATGTCCGATGATCATAATTGTAAATTAAAAATGTTACAAATTACCAACTATATAAATGTGTATACAAAATGAGTATTTACAAGAGAATATTAATAAATTAACTTCATTACTTTTAAATACCTTAATGGCTGTTTATTTATTCGCTCACCGGGTGGTAATTATAAACCGGGTAGGATTTAATGTTATTAATATTCTTAAGATATCTTAAGAAGAGTTTTTTGGGGGGCTACACTGTCTTATCGCCGCCTTCTGCACGATTGCTCACGACACTGACTTGCAGATTCAAGAATCTTTAGCTGGAGATGGAGATGGTTCTTCTACTAGTGCTGGTTATTTAAGATTTACAACTTGGATATCTCCGCAGTGGTATGGATTTTATGGCTTATACCAGAGTACCTCTCAATATAAGAGACAGAGAGAGAGAGAGAGAGCTTTACAGATCGGACTTTGAAGCACGTATCCGCTGTTAGACACCCGGACGTACTTTTAAGAACTCTCTGTCACGGGCCTCGACAGTTGGCCGTGAACGGTGCTCCAAATCACAACAGCAGCCACTCCGGACGTTACCTACCAGGACCTGGACCTGAGGATCATGGATAATCCCGCCTATGTTATCGATTGCGATCGAGAGTTCGGTGAGTGTAGAAGACTGGAGAGAGAGATTAAAGGATATTATATATAAAAAGTGCATCGAATCTACATAGGTCCGAAGAAAAATAATATATAACTTGGCAACTATTTTGTTTTTTGTTTGCTATGCTTTATTATTGCCAAAATGACTTTTGTTTTGTTTTTTTGTTTTTGGTATACATATATAAGATATACATGCGGTATATAAGATATACATATATATATGCGGTATATGCCCATCAGTTACAGATTCAATTCTATATGGTATTCTCGTATGTTTATACTTTAGTTATTATTGATGAATTCTCAATTCTCGTGTCCTTGAATGCAGATGCAGTTTCCCTACCCTTCCCTTTCTCTCAACCTTTCCTCTAATATATTCCTCTATATTGTATACTTTGCCCATTTTTCTCTTAGTGTAGCTCTGTTTTTCAATTAGTGTTCAAGTATGTGAATAGACCGAGAAAAAGTCACGTCAGACATCGGTTATATGTGGGTTATATAGGCCCCTCTATATAATACCGTAACATAACTCGAGAAATGGTTATCTTTTTGGATGATAATCGTATAACCGATATCTGACAGTTCTTATAGAAGCAGTTCCTTGTGTATAGATGCTGATGTGTAGATGTGTGTTTTAAATGCTGATTATAGTGACTTTTATCCGCCTCCTTGGTACCTTGACGGGGTACTCCATGGATGGTATTCCTTTTCGCTAATTTGGTATTTTTTTTTGTTGGTATTTTGTTGGTATTTTTGGTTATTGGTTTAATTGGTTTACTGGCTACTTTTCGGTTTTGGATAATTATTGTAGTTGGTGTAGCATTTGCTAGCTGCCTGGAAGCAGTGTTCTAGGTGGGGTGAGTTTGCTGCTGAGCTTGGTGAGGTGAGCCGCCTGATCCGTAATCCATGGATCCGTAATCCGTAATCCTGGATACTTATCGAGTGACATTTCTACTGAAGTGGGTCCCGTATAATGCGTGTATGGGTGTGGGTGTGGGTGTGGCTGTGGGTGAATGTCATTATGTATCATTTGGTATATTAACTATATCTTTCTTTTGGCTATGGTTTCAACTATCCTTTTGTTTTTGCAGTACATAACATTATTAAACCTCTATATGCGGCCAAGTCTGGCTCTATATATATAGTCTGTTCCAAAGCCCAGTACTGACAAAAGATGACCTCTATCCTCGTTTGCCAGTTCTGAGCCCACTTGAAGAGTAGTCCTGCCCCCTCTAAACAGTGTCTGTGTGTGTGTGTGAGTCGGGATGTAATAGGTGCTCCTCCGATCCCGAACCCCATCCTCCTGGCTGATGTGTATTCCATAGTCCTCCACCGAGGTCCTTTACTTCTCGAAGATCAGCTCGCCGGTGAGGAACGGGTTGAGGTAGGTCTGGGCCTCGTAGCCGGAGACCGAAGCCGTTGTGGTGCGTCGCCGTCCGCCGTTCTGCGTCCCGCCGCCCCGCCTCTCGCCGTGGGCATGGCCGTGGGCGTGGTGCGCTGGGCGCTTCTCATCGCTGGGACTCAGGATCAGTGGAATGGGCATTGAGGTGTAGAGCTGCAGCTGTGGCGGCTGGACAATCGTTCCAGCCGCCGGGTTGAGAGGCGTGTCCATGTAGCCGTGTGGCAAGGTGGCTGCCGTGGCCGCCACGAATGCCTCTCCGCCGCTGGTGGTGCTCGGCGTGGAGCTGGCCGTGGATGTGGAGCCCGCGATGGCATTGGAGTTGGCTACGGATAGCTTCTTGGGGCCGCCACCGCCCACCCGTACCCGATGGTGTTTGTAGTGGCCGCGATGGGTCTTGCGTTTCGAGTGGCCCATTCCGGTCATGCCCTCCGCCGGCGGCGACGTGTCCAGCAGCGGCAGTAGCGGTAAATGTCCTTCCGGGTCGCCGTCCAGGTCACTGCTGATGCTGCTGTTCCCGCCGGCCGATGGCCCGAGGAGCGGCTGCTTCAGCGGATCCCGTTGATGCGGATGGGGATGGGGATGGGGATGCGGATGGGCCTGGATTATCGTGGCCGTGGCGAAGATCTCCTGGAAGCGATTGCTCGCCTCCAGCTGCTGCAGCTGCAGGTGCTGGCGTTGCAGGAGCTGTTGGCGCTGCTGCTGCAGGTGGCTCAGGATGCGGTACTGGTCGAGGATGTGCTTGTAGAACTGCTCCGCGGTCACTTCCGATGAGTTAAGGAGGCGGATGGCTATTTTCTCGGGTATCACAATTTTATCTGCAAAACAACGAAAGAGAAAAACAACGCGTTAGTTTATTATCATTGGGTGGTTAGGGTTATAAAGATTACGGGGGGTTTTCAGCGTTTTAAGATCTGGATTAGGCTTTACAGCAGTGGTTTATGGAAAAGCTCGTAATATAATAGATATACGACAACAGGACTTTAAAAATAGGTTTACAAAAGTGTTATTTAGTAATAAAAAATACGTAAGCTTTGAAAATAGGTGTTACTAACTCTTGGTTCTACTTAAAATAAATACAAAGGACCTCTTGAAGAGCTATGACCGGTGACAAAAGCCCTTAATTAAAAGCCCTTGGACCTTATGTCCATTTTGGTGAAACTAGAAATACACTGATATTCTTTCACGGAATTTTAATTCTATTTATTATTTGTATTTTAGTTTTTCTAAAATATATAATGCCGAATAAGAATATTTTGTACATGTATATGTAGCTTCCTCGATACTTCCTGGGGCTTGTGTTTCGTCACCTACGAGGACTGTTACCCTTTGTAAATAAAATCTCTTCTTTTCTGACAAAAAAATATGGTTTTATGTAAATTAATATCAAGATTTTTTAACTAAACAGAAAATATATATAATAATAACTGTAAAACATAATAAGACATTTTTTTTAAATATATATCCCATAAAAGACACTTTACTATTAAAATATCGAAACAAAAGGGGTCTTGTGATGATAAATTTTAAAGTTCTTTGACTATAGGAATATCAAGGGCTTTCCAGAAATTGCATTCAAAGTCTAGGGTCTAAAAAATATATAGGAAAGTACGAAGTATATATAGGAATATAGGAATATAATACATATTTTAGATTTTGGAAAATAGAAAATTTAATTTTTATATTTAGATAATGTTATATTGAAGTTA
This sequence comes from Drosophila parabipectinata, assembly GCA_018153455.1. NCBI lineage: Eukaryota > Metazoa > Arthropoda > Insecta > Diptera > Drosophilidae > Drosophila > Drosophila parabipectinata. The sequence goes on from JAECYA010000055.1 coordinate 6,445,432, forward strand.
TATTAAAGTATTTTGAAGTATATTGAAGTTATATTGAAGTTATTTAGAATTCTTCGTATAAACAATAGTTACTCAAATTCTAAAAGGCTTTTACTTTGCTTTATAAGTTAAAAACCCTTTCTCAAAGAAACCACAATTTTATTAGCAGTTTTTTTTTAACAACAACGTATTCCATATAGGAAATGGAACCTTTAACTAAACTATAATAAATCATAAATAATTGAGACTCCTTTACCGACTCTTTTTAAGAAATCTCTCGCTTAAAAAAACCCATCAGACATAAAACATATTCCTTGTATTTCTTGCGCTTGGTGAAATGGTAAATAAATTGCAATTTGCTTGCCTTTGTGCCATATTGCTTTCACGAGGCAGCGAGAATCTGTATTTAATTGCATCAAATTAGATTTATTGAACTGCAAACTGCAAACTGCAAATGGAAAGTCCACCAAGGAAAGTCCAAAACAGCACCCTGCACTCTGTCTCGGTGTGAGTATAGTGTGTGGTGTGGGTGTATGGTGTATGATGTGGGTGTGTGTATGGGGTGGCAGGATGGTTGGATAGTTCGGTGTAGTTGTGTGCATGACACCCCATTGACCTAATTTCGAGTTGATTTACAAAAACTGAACAAAAAGCAAAGAAAAGCAGGAGAGTGGTAGGAGGCGGTGGTGGGAGGTGGTCTATGTAGTGGAACAATGTGGGCGGCTTTTCCCGCCCATCCTGAGAAAGTCCTGCCAATTCAGTTATATTCGGAACAAATCTTGTCAGCAGAAAGCTTTAAATTGAAGTCTTTTTTTTCTTTTTGTATTTTTTTTGGTGAGGCCACGGAAATTCCATCCACCCTATTGTGTTGAAACTTTTGCATGAAGTTGCATTTTTCATGAAACTCTTTTATTAAAAATGCATATTGGCTTTTTAGATTTGAATGGAAAAGCCTAAAAAGAAAAAAAATTAGAGAGGTTTATGGTGTTTTAAACTGTTTAATAAAATAACATATACTTTTTCTAGTTTTGATTAAAATAAAGGCATTTAAATAAAGTTATTAGTGTTATAATAGACAACAGTTTCCATTTAAATGAAAAGAAGTATAGTTTATATATTTTTAGAGTTACATTTTTAAATTTTAGGTTTTCTATCAAAAATATTTCATTCATTTTATTTAGCTTTCTTTTTTTTTATTAGTTTTTTGTGTTTAAAAACATATTTCAAGTTGTAAAAGGTTGAAATATTACCAAAGAAAACTATTAAGTTAATTATTACATTACGGAGCAAAAAGTTGAACGCTCAGTTAAATACTTTTTTTATTACTTTTTAAAAAACATTTTAATAAATGCCTTCAAATAGAAGAGAAGAGTTGAAATTAAGTACAAGCCTAACCTGAAACGAGTTAACTTAACGAGTAACGAGTAGCGATTAACGTGTTGATTTGACAACCTTCTGAGATCCTCATAACCTTAAAATCTATCTCTAGTCAATCTTTCTTAATATAAATAAAGTTAAATTAAAGAAATAGTCAAAAATATGTTCTCATAATGAATATAAAATCATTCTTAATAGTCTTAAAAGTCTTTTAATTTTATAAAAGAGATAAAAGATATGGTTGATTGTAGATAGTACTTGAAAGATAGATACAATTTTGATAAGATTTGGATTTAGTTTTGATAAACAATATAATAAATAGCTCGCTTAAATTAAATAACAAATTTAAGCCTATTTAATTATCTCTAATAATCTATATAATAAGCCCTATTTGCTTTGTTTGGGGCTCTATTCTCTCCAATTCTTTATGGCCCATAACAAAAAATGTCATCGCGAACCATCCAACCCCATCGGGGGTAAAGGGTGCTTCTGGCCCCAAATACCAATTACCAATACCAAGCCGAGTCCCAGCCCCCAACCCCAACCCTAGCCACGTTAACCCAAAATTCGCGTAGCCTAGATTCAGGCTTTTTGTCCCAGATTGACCGCAGTCCGCAAATGACCCGGCCAGTGATTGGTTTTTGGTCACCGAACCGAACAGTTAGTCACGGGCTTTTGGTCACCAAATAGTTAACCCGGGAAGTGACCCACCACCGGATGGATGATGGGAACTATGATGGGAAACAATAAAAAAAAGGAGGACCCGAGCCCGTGATCCTGATGCGCTCCTGGCTTACCGCAATGCGTGGCCTTGGTGACAAAGGGACGGATGGTGGGGTCCCAGATGAAGATGTAGTACAGTGAGAGCATGATGGCCGCCAGTGAGACGCAAAGGACGTAAACGGCGACGGTCAGGATGCGGATGACCTTGCGATTGCTCTGCTGCGGCTGGTAGCAGCGGCTTATTGTCTCCGTGGGCGGCAGTTTCACTTTCTCCTCCAGCGAGTTCACTTTCGAGTTCATTTTGATTTTGTTTCCTTAATTTTTGTTTATCTGATTTTGATTTTGATTGTTGCCCTCGATTCTAACTGATATGCTTCCTTTATTTTTTGTATTGGCAGTGGCCTTTTTATAGTCTAATTGTTGTTTAAATGCAAAATTTATTATCGCTTGTTTTATTTTTTTTTATTTTTGACTAGTTTCTAGATTTGTTCGTTATATACGTCGCTTCGCGTGCTTAAAAATACAAAAAAAAGGACGCGCTAAAAATTCTGTTCTGCCAACCGACGTGTCGGACGTGTGCAAGCGAAATGAATGGAGAAAGTCTGGTGAAAGTACTGCAAAGTATCCCAAAATGCTTCTTCCTCGACAGCCAGAGAGAGTGTGAGAGAAAGAGAGAGCGAGAGATATGGAGATGGAGAGGACAACAGCTGATTTTTCCTTCGCTTTCGGAAGCTCCCAATCCTTACCGGTTGCGAATGGCGAACGAACCAACGAACGAACGAACGAGTAACGGTAACTGGGATGAGAGTGCATCAGCGATGCCAGCGTTCAGGAGTTATCATGTTCGGTTTTCACTCGTTTCTTGCTCTCTTTCCTAGAAACTTTGTTTCGGCTCGTCTCTCTGACCTGTTGTTGTTGTTGTTTTTTCTTCTCTCCTCCCCAAAGCTTATTGGTGATCTTCGTTTTTAATTTCATTCATAAAATGCACCTTTCTCCCCTCCCATTCCTCCCCCCCTCATTTGAATTTTCGGCAGCGGCGTGGGCTTTGTGTTTTTGGCTTTCGATGTTTATGCCACACGCCATTCTGGCATTTTCCAAAGCCAAAAAGTACACAAAAGAAAATCTGTAAGAACAGAAACAAAAACAAACCGCACGTCGGCACGTTGCACGTTGGCTCTTTGTGTGTCAAGTGCAGTACCGCCACGCCCTCCCGCCTACTGCCTACTGCCTACTGCCTCCTGACTCATATATGCGGAAATCAAAATACTCGCTTGATTTCATTTCTTTTTGGGAATTATTTTGCAAACCGATGCCGCCAATCAATCAACTCTGCTTTTGGCTATTTTAAATATTAAATACATATATGTATGTGGGCGATTTCTCGGGGGGGAGGGCCTTGCCAGAAGGGGTTCGCTCTGTCTTTGACAGCAACCTTCGCCGGAGCCGCGAAGGACGTCGCTAACCTTTTCAACTTTCGCTGCCGCCTCTCTGTCCTCCACCCTCTGCTTCTGACAACCTGGCCACCTGCCACCTGGGCGCCCACAATTGCATACCTTCGTTTTCCGTTGCCTTGGCTCTCGGCTGAAATCGGGGGGTTAACAAACTGCAACTGGGTCACTAGGACACGCCGAGAGTGACAGGGCGAGCGCTATTCAGGCTTTGGAGGGGAGCAAGCGAGAGAGACAGCCTGCACTGGCACACCGAACGATTGCAATGTTGGCCATTGATTTTGTTGTATAAGAACTGCACACACACACACACACACCCACATAGACACAGACAGGCACCCTAACAGTTAAAAAGAGATAGCTACAAACACACGCATTCAATTACAGGAGGCCTTCTGCTAACGGGAACTTGGGGAGTCCCCAAGTTTAAATATTGGCAGATGAGATATTATTTAAAAGGATATGGGATATTGATTTAAAATTATTAAAAATCCTGAAATACTTTTATGGATTATGGATTAATTTATTTAAATAAAAAAAACGTTCTTATAGAATAAGTTCATTTGTAGAAAGGGGAATTCGTTTTTAACCTTTTTTGTAGATTATTAAAAATTTTTTAAAAAGTTTTTAACTTAAGTTTTTTAATAAATTAGTCAAAAAATACTACTTTAAAACATACTTATATTTAAACTGTGTTGCTTTATAGAAAAGTGTATAATGCTCTATTTATAAAGGTTCTTATATAATTTATTTAATTTTATATTCCATTTCCCAAAATAATTAATAAATATATATAAATAAATATATTTATTAAATATATCAAAATAAACTTTAATATTCATATTTGAATAAATTGAAGTGAAAATTTAATATTAAGATTTAAATTTTAGAGAAAAACAACTGAGAAAGATATTATATCAAGTGGCATGCCAAAAAGTATGCTATATATTTTGTCACTTTTATATAAATGGCTACAATAGGAATAGGACCTTGTTATTTAATTAAAAATATACTTTTAAAACAAAAATTAGATTTATTTAATGAAGCATAAACTAAAAGGAACCATAATTAAAATTTTTATTTAAAATTCAACTAATTCTACTTCTATACTCTTAAAAATGTAAGAGCTTTAAGGCCAAAACTTTCAATTTTAAAACCAAATAATATATATTTTTATAAATAAATTAAACCAAAGACCTAAAATGTATTCCTTGGGGAGGTTTGAATTTGCGTTGCTCTACTTTAAATGCACTTAAATACATATTCATCATGTGGGCCAAGATGTAGGCCACACCCATCTATCTAAACTATCTGCCCCACACACACACATACACACCACTGTATTTATGTATGTGCACCTTTCCGGCAGCATTGTGGCAGCAAAGTTACCCTCAAGGAGTTTCCTTCGTTCGGGCCACGTGACTAGGTGGAGCACACACTCGTATTCGTATTCCCCTCCCTATATACTATATGTAGTATAACCCATAACCCATTTCTCATGCTGGCCTCGAAAATGTGTTTTTTTTTTTTTTTTTGGTCCCCAGCCTGCCCATTGCATTTCGTCCTTCCGCCGGAGGAATGCACCGCCCTCGTCCTTTCTGGCTTGCCAAGTTTAAGGATGGTTTATCTACCTGCTTACTTATGTGCAGACAAAACTGATTAAGCAGGCCGAAACTGCCAGGAGGCCTTTCAGGACTACTACCAGGCTAGGGGGGAGGGAGCCAGGATAATATGGTAAACCTATAAGAGGGGATTTTCCGCATACAAGCACACATGATACGGAGCAGAGCAGAACAGAGCCGAGGCTCTGAATTGGATACACATAATTAAACTTAAACTTTAGTTAAGAGAAAACTTTTGAGCCTCTACTTCTTTTTTTTTTGAGAAAAGGACGAAGAACCAAGAACTAATGCAATTTGTGGACCAAAAATACAACATATTACTTTGGTTTCGGTTCGGCTAATCCCATTATAAAGTTTTGTCCCTTTTCCAGAATAGGGACCTCTTTTTTTTGAGCAAAAAAGGACACATCACACATGATGTGATTATATGTATGATTTAAATGCAATTATTTCAAATTGTGTTGATTGAAGAGGCGGCAAATTAATTAAATGCTGATTACATTCTGGCAAATTGCTTTTTGAATAAATAACGAGAGAATGTATTTATTGGAAATGTATTTATTGAATATTACGCATACGTCCCGTTGCCCCGTTGCCGCATTGCCCTATTGAATGTGTTTTCATTTTGTTTAAAAGGCTTTTCAGCTTTTTAGTCATTTAGCTTTTCAGTTTTAATTATGGCCAAGAAAAATGACACTCTACACAAGTAGAATAAGTTAATTAAAACATATTATGAATTGTTTGGAACAACACTGCGTATACTTAATGAAAAATCGAATTTTAAATAGAAACCTGCCAAAAGAAAAAGGCTTCTGTAGGGACCTCGTTTGTTAGCCAAATACGGGGGCCTTCTTTTGGCCTTTAAAGACGGGCGGCATTCTAGAGTCCCAGAAGAAGATGTGGTAGATAGAGAGGAAGAATCCCAGACAGCAGAGCCCGCACAGGTAGATGACTATGACGAAATAGCGAGCAAATCGCTCCGTGCAGGTGGGCTCTGCGAATATAATCTCCTCCAGCTGGGGCGTTTTGGGCACATAGGATGCCGAGACGCCACTACGTCGGGGGGCACTGCTGCTGGCCAGGCGGACGCTGCTACTGCTGCTGCTGGAGGACGTCTTGGCGGTGTCCGCCTCCTCCTCGGCCCGCACATTCGACTCGATTATGTTGACGATTTTGGCCAGGTTAGCCACACTGGTGGCGTTGCCCGTTCTGGACCCGGATTCCGGTGGGCCGGACATTGCGATTGCCGGACAGCGATTCGAATACTGATTTTGATGTCGACACAATCGACGATTAAATCAAAATCAGCCCCAAATGACGCCATCCGTTGGGGGTTCCGACTCTGCCTCGATTTGGGGGCACGCAGCAAAGCGGATTAGTTTTGTGCATGGCTGTCAACTTTTGATATCGACCACGGTGGCTAATTAACACTGTCCCGGCGGCAGTAATGTTGCCACAAATGGCTTTTTTTTTTAGTTGAGAATACAGACTGTTAAAAGCTAGTGCAGCTATGGGTTAGTGACTTTAAATATTTATACCCGGTACTTGGTTTATTAGTTTGTTGTCTATTTTAGGGGGCAACACCCTCTAAGAGTAAAATAAGTATTATTTAGTACCTGGTACCTAATACCCGGTACTAGTTTTAAAAATGTGGTTGTCTATTTTGGAGGGCAGGGATGTAATAGTATGAGGTAATCCCTTTCTATTAGACTTTCCTACTATTAAGTACTTTTTAACCATTGCCTGACAAAAAACTTTATTAAAATAAAAGGATTAGGTGTAAGAGCTTCTAAAAATAATGAACATTTTATTATAGAATACCCGGTACATGACCTAACAAATTTTAGGGGGCTATGATAGAATTGGACGACCTATTTATAGCCACATCGGAAAGAAAAGCTATATCGTAACAAACCCCAAACAAAACTCAAGAAAGCGAGATATATAGGATAAGAGAGCTTCTGAAAAGAAACATATTTATTATATGATACCCGGTAACTAGGCTTAGGAATATTTTAACATCTTTTAGGGAGCATTGTTAAGTACTAACCCCAATTTTTATTGCCGTTTTTTTAATTTTATTGCCTATTTTAGAGGCCATCGATAGAGTAATACGTCTAAAACCTTTCAAAATCTATTCCCTAACGAAAAGTTCTTAAAATACATATATTAAAATTATGTTGGGATTGAGATTAGATTAGGATAATTTGGTATAGCTAGGCATAAGAGGTTCTAAAAAAAAAAATTGTTATTATATAATACCCGGTACTACCTATTTTTAAAAGCATTGATGGAGTAATGTTACAAAATATTTAAAAAATAAAGACCCTTCAAAAAATCTATAAAAATAGTAGATTAGTTAAGATATTGAAAAACAAAAGATATTTCTGTAAATGATACCCAGTACTTGAAGTGCATAGCCTAATACCTATAAAGTATTGAGAATTCAACCTCTAAAAACGTCAAAAAGAGCCAAATCCATCAGCTTAGCCATTGAGCTCTCGTTTGAATGGAAAACTGAAAGCCAGATTAGTTACCATCGGCCACTTACCCAAATCTGGTCACTGGCACGGGGTGAGTGAGTGATTGGGATGGAAGGAGGACTCCTATCCGCCGTGGTTAGGATCCTAGCCGATGGGATGGGTGTGCTTGAAGACGGGCAGTGGCGGCATCCGCGAGTCCCAAATAAACAGATAGTAGACGGCCAGGGTGAGACCCATGCCGCTTACCCCGCCCATGTAGAGCATCAGGGTGAGGAGACGGAAGGTCTTCGACTCGAAGAAGTCGTCCGACTTGGGCATCTGGATCTCCTCGTCCTTGGCCTCCTTGACGACAGCGGCCAGGCTGGACATCATATTTGATGAGGCACCCCCACTTGGACCCGGGCCACTCATATTGGAGGAATCACTTCGATTTCGATCACAAAACCCAAAAAAAAAGCAGGTGAACCGAAGGGTCTCTGTCTCAATGGACGAACTGAACACAATTGAGCGAGTGCTCCGACTAACAGGGATCCGTTCTTTGTCTTTTCGGGTCTTCGGGTCTCTAGTCTCTAGTGTCTAATAGTCTAGTAGTCGATGTTCTTTTTCTGGCTCTTTCTTTTGGTTCTTTGGTTCTGGCCAGCTTTGTTATTTTCCATTTTTTTTTCTGTTGCTATCCGCTTGACTGCTTTTGCGGTTTCTTCCATCGGAGGGCTTGGACAGAGAAGGGGTTTTCGAGAAGGGGTCTCGGACCACCACCGTCTTGGGGGCCAGCGACTAATAAGATTCGCCAGAGCAACGCATCACGTGCTGGGGGCTCTTTAGCGGCCACTTGACCCGGTTTCTAAAAGACCCACCACCCATCAAACCCCGATCCACCTCTCAGACTATGTCTCCAGATGGGTGGATGGATACTGGAGGGTAATGGGTATTAATGGAGGATACTACAGGGAAAGGATAACACAACTGAAAGATATATCAGCTTCAGATCTTGCTATATTGCTGTATGTATCTACATACATTCTCAGGTCATCCACTAGTCGAGTGGCCACAGAATGACTTTGTTTACCCACCTTTTGGTTGGCTTGACCAAATCCAATTAGTGCCCACCTTTTCCTCCTCCAGTTTCCGGGCATTGTGGGCGAAAAAACCACCTCCCCATTCCCGAGGCATTCGTCACTGGTACTCGTGCACTTTCTGCACCGGATGACCCCCAATCGAGACTGGAAACTTGAGGTGGATGTCCGGCATGCTGGAGTCGAAGAAGAGCAGATAGTACAGGGCCAGCACCATGCCCAGACTGCTAATCCCGGCAAGATACAAAAATATCGAGATCAGGCGAAACGTCTTCGTCTCAAAGAAGGGTGACGGAGGCTGCTCCTTGGGCAGGCGGACGTCGTCTCCCTGATCCTCTGATTTCTCCGCCGAATCAGAGGCGGCGGAAGCCATCACCAAATAGGAACTGAGCGGGATTTGGGTGCCATGGGTTCTACTTATAGGGAACTGGAATTATGCCAGCTACTGAGGGGTTTCTAACAAATGACAGTGATTGATGGATCCTTTTTGATGGGAGCACTTGAAAAAAAATGTGGAAAAAATAGATACATCATTAAATGTATTCTACAACCTACTTAAAGAGATATAATAGATATAATAGATGTAATATAATAGTAAGACCCACACTATAATATATTCAAATGCAACATATTTCTTATCCATATTCTTAGCAATGATAACCCCCTTTTTTTCAAGTGTACCTATTATTCAAATCTTTCTCTAATCCGACATATTTTTTTTCCCAACCCTACAGCCATCGAAAAGTCCCCGGAGAAACCCTCAGAGAAGCCCCGACCCCACAGCTTCGAGGAGGCCATCACGCTGACCGGCGTGGGCCGCTTCCACTACAAGCTGCTCCTCATCTGCGGACTCTGCTTCATGGCCGTCATGGTGGAGATCATGGGCGTCAGTCTGATCATGAACCAGATGAAGTGCGACCTCCAGCCGACCCTCAGCGAGCAGGGGATCTTGGCCTCTGCAGGCTTCCTGGGGGTGGTTCTCAGCTCCCATGCCATGGGCTTTCTGGCGGACACCTGGGGTCGAGCCACCACCCTCAAGTATGCTTTATCCCTGGCCTCCGTCTGCTCCATCGTGTCCGGATTCTCGGTGAACATTTGGATGCTGATTGTGTTCCGATTCCTGACCGGATTCTTCATGTCCGGCGGGCAGGCGTGCGTCTTCAGCTTGTGCGGCGAGTTCCACGGCCAGGGATCTCGAGTGCGGCACGTGACCTTGCTCTCTGGCTTCCTCTGCCTGGCCATGGTCTTTGCTCCAGGTGAGTCCTGATATCAGGATAGTTGGGACTGTTATTACAAGATGCTTTTCCAGCCATGGCAATCGGCATCCTGCCCCTTCGAATTGAGACTGTTTTCCTTGGTCTGCGATTCTCCTCCTGGCGAGTCCTGCTCCTGGCCAATGTTTCCATCTCGCTGGTGGCCCTGCTGGGAATCTCAACGCTGCCGGAGACACCCAAGTACCAGCTCGTCCAGGGACGTCTTCAAGAATCCCTGGAGACGCTGCGCACGATCTTTTCCCAGAACACGGGACGCGATGGGAGCGAGTATCCGGTGCGGGAAATAGTCCTGGAGAGCGGTGGCGCTAGTCTGGGCGATGTCCATGGCTTCCTCGATGCAGTGCGTCTCGTCTGGCACCAGACAGTGCCTCTCTTCTACCGCTCCCGCCTGCCGCACACGCTGAACATCTGCATCACCCAGTTCCTGATCTACTTTCTGGCCCAGGGCATCTTCATGTGGTTCCCCACCATCCTGGATGAGCTGGGCACGCGGGGTGGCGAGGATACGCTCCTGTGCAGTGTCCTGCAGGGTCTGAATACGAATGCCAATGTAACGGAAACAGGGGATGGCACTGCCAGCTGCTCCCTGGAAGTGGATACAGCCACCTACCAGGTGATGATCATCATCGGTAGCTCCTTTGTGCTCATCTACTTGCTCTTCGCCTACATCATAGACTACACGGGGAAGAAGAATCTATTGAGTGAGTACTTTGAGAGTATCATATGGTGGGAGTCTATTAATACCTTGACCTTACAGTGGCCTGGATGATCCTCACCATGGTGTGCCTGGTGGGCCTGCACTACCTGAAGCAGTTCGCCATGGTGGTGATCGCTTTGACCATGGTGATGGCCATCGGAAACTGCGGCGGCCTCGTCAGCACCATCGCCATGGACTTCTATCCGACCCACATCAACGCCATGGGGATGTGCTTCATCATGATGGTGGGTCGCCTCGGGGCGGTGGTGGGCAGCAATATCCTCGGGCGCCTGCTCTTCGCCAGCTGTGATGAAATCTTCTGGGCGATGCTCGGGCTGGTGATTCTGCTCTTCATCATGGGCTACTTCCTGCCGGAGAAGGCGCCCTCCAAAAAGGAGCCCGCCATTACTTCTAAGTAGGATTAGTCTGGGACTGAGCAGAGAGGCTTCTTTTCAATTAAATCCCAACACTATTTTTTTTTTAGATTTTCATAATATTTATATTCATATTTAAAGTAAAATAAAATACTAAAAAACAAGAGAGTTTGTGTATGCTAGAATCCAGGAGGGAAACGGGAGCAGCCTGGCTTGGAAATGGGAAATGGATTAGGTAAATGTTTGTGCCCATTCCTCGCCAGCCACGTTCTGGACTGGATGTTGTCACCAAAGACGAGGCCGCAACCGAAGCATTAGCGGCATTAACATTCCTGGAATTCGTTACTGGACGAGGGGAGAGGCAAGCTGGAGGGGAGACCAAAGAGGAGGGGCAGTCCATGGGGCAGACTAAACGCATTCCAAGTGCCGTCGCATCACCAACTACAACTACAACTGCTACTCAGCCAGGAAAGGGTATTCCGGGAGTGAGAGGGTATATAGGGTTTGTGATCCTTTAGGCAGTTACAGAAAATTGTTAAAGTTAGGTTATAGAAATTATTGAAAAATATGGTATTATAGGAGAAGTATGGTGTTCGACTATGAATTGAATAATTATATAATTTATTTTATTATTTTACAAAAAAAAAACCTTGTAGAGTTCTAAAGTTTTAAAAGGAACTAAGGTTTCTATAAACGTTGTAAGGTATATCATGGAAAAAAATAAATATTTGATAGAAAAAAAAGATAATTTTAAAATTAATACTATATTTTATACAATTGTTTAAAAAAAAGGTCTAAAAAGGCAATAGGCTTAAAATAAAATATTGTAAGGTGTGTTACCATATAAGTATAATTAAATATTAATCTACTATGAGTTAAAATATAAAATACCTTCTTTATGAGAGCTTTTAACTATTAACCTTAGAAGTAGCCAAGTTTTATATAAATATTATAGGACATTCACCATTCGCCTATTGCTTTTGAAAAGCCATCCAAACCCACTTGTTTGTCTGAGTTTTTGTGCGTTTGTTTTGTTGTATTTATTCAGCAAAACGGTATTTGCTCCGCCGGCTGGTCACAGTCTACAGCGGCACCTCCAGCTCCAGCTCCAGCCTCAGCTCCAGCTCTAGCTCTAGCACTGCCTCTGGCTGTAGCTCTAGTCTGGCTCCAACTCCAACTCCAACTCCAATTCCAATTCCAAACACCAACCAACCCACCGATCCGGTAAGCAACTAAGCAGGTAAGCAAGTTAGCCTGGCTAGCCAGGTAAGATCGCTAGCCAGGTAAGCCAGCCAAGCAGCCAGCCATTTCCAATCATAACACACACGTTGCCACACTGGGATTCCACAATCACAGCCGCATCCAAACCAAAAAAACACAAAAAAAAAAAAAACTAAAACCCGTAGTCCAAGTGCTAGGCCAATTGCGACTCCCTCTGCCACAATCTTTTGGGCCCAGAAGAGGCTTCTCTGGTGGATCTTTGGTGGATCGGTGGCCATTGATTGCTTAACTGCGCATTTCTCGACTTATATGGCATTGGCCAGATAACCGCCTAACAACTGCCAGTCCCCAGTCTCGTCTCCTTGAAGCTTCACAGAGACTCCATCTCAGGCTCAGTCTTGGTCTCCATCTCTGTGTTCTCGGTCCCAACGCCCCGTTCCATTAGCCAACGGCATTGGCATTGCCAATTGCCATGCCACATCTGAAAATGAGCCATCTGTGGGGGCTGTCCGGTCCAGTTTAGTTCGCCTCCTCATCCCACATCGGCCAGGTCGCTAAATTTCCATTTAAAAGCATTTCTTCTCAAAGACGAGTGACAATTAAGACGGTTGCTATCCACCCACCCTATCCACCTCGAAGCTACATAGATTCTTGAATATTTATCCATACCCGGTACTTGTAGGGTTTAAGGTTATACGTGTTCTAATAATTTGGTTTTTTAGAGACTTAATTAGAGAAATATTATAAAAAAATGGATTTATTATAGATCTTTATAATGAATATAGTTTCAAAAGATTGGGTTAAAGGAATGGCTTTATAGATAATGAGCGATATTTATGGAGTTTTGCGGGTATATGTACCTATTTGAATAACTCAGGTGTTTTTAGACTTAAATACAGTATTCTTTTGAAATTATATATATTTAAAATATATTTCTATTTATCTAAAAAATAGGTTACAGCTTTGGACTTATAGACTTAAAGTTATGGTACTTATGGAGACTACTGGATAGAATTAGTGGGCAATACCTACATATGTTTTATATTTATTCAGTTGTTTTTATGAGCTTTGATATAAAAATAAATTAGGAATTTGAAAAATATACATATTTCTATTAAATGTGCTTAAATTTTTACTCAAAAAATAAGAGTAAAAGGAATATAACAAGTACTAGTAATTAGATAAAAATACGTACATATAGGGACATGTATACATGTTATCATAAGAAAAGATATTTAATAAAATGTAAAACAAAATAATTTCAAAATAATTAATAACATCCGGTACTAAATTACTAGTTAGTTAAAATTATATTGCAAATTTAACATTTTATGATAAAACTAAGCTATAGATAATGATATATTTATAGCATCGGAACTTATTTTCTTTTTCCTCTTAGAAGTTATTTGAAAGTTATAAGCTGAAATAGGCCTTAAAGCTTCATTTAAAAACTATAAAGACTGAACTATAATAACTATAAAAATTAAAAAAAAATAAAAGAGGCTTACACTGAGAAAACAATTTGCATAATAAGAGGTGTTTTCGCCAAGTTCCTATAGAAAGGAGAAAGTAAAAATAAGAGGCAATAAAATTAATAAGACTGCACAATGAATGATTATGTGTTACGATGGGAATCGAAAAGTAAAATTTATTAAGACATGGAAGATCTTGGAAAGTACTACATATGTATGAGAGATACTATAAAAGTTATAAGTAATTTGAGAAAAGTATAAATAAAATGGAAGTATGGAAGTAATGGAAGTATTCGGCTTGTTTCTCAAAAGGAATATATTTAAGATATATCTTTAAAGAATGAAGATGATAGTGGTATTTCAAAGAAATTTAGAGAATAGTCTTATAATAGTTAAGGTATTATATTAAACAAAAATTAAAGTTTAAACACAAAGTAATAAATGAATTTTTAAATAGTCCACCAGTCACCTCATCTTGTGGATGCCACAGCGTAGCTGGCAACACTCCCAGTGTTAATCTGCCGCAAATGAAGCCCAGAAGATGGCATTAGTATGCTGGACTTGATTCGGGGTCGCCGGCTCTCAGTTTCAGGTGACAAATGATTGCCAATGGATAGCACGAGCTGGCACCTGACAGAGAGTACAGTATACAGTGTCTACCTACCTGTATGTGCTTATCCATCCGGTTGATGGGCCCACCAACCGACCCACTAACCCATAATGGCCGCAAATTAGCATCGACATTAGCTCGACAACAATAAAAAAATAGAGAAAAAAAAAATAGAGAATAAAACAACATATGTATATCTAAAGAAATAATAGCAACAACACTAGCGATGCTGGGTAATGATGCTGGCGATGACAATGGTGGTCTCTATGAGCCCGGAGACAGCTTCATCAGAGCCCCATCAGAGCTACATCACAGCTCCAGCGGCTTCATTTGGTTCTGGGTCAGGGAGACGACAGGTGGGAAGTATCCACATTTACATACGACCAGGTACTTCCAGACAATGTGCCAAGAAACTAAATGAATCCAAAGGCCAGCCAGACAATCGGGGCACAGACACGCCCAACTGGAGCAGCACCACCTGGCTGAAGGCCTGGAAGGCTGGTGGCTACGGAAATGGGAAAAGGAGTTAAGTAGTAGCTCTACTTAGTTGGGGAAGTATGGTGGATAAAAGGGGAATACTACTAAGGCACATATAGAAAACACTGAAAAAAATTAACGATTTTTACGTATAAATATTATAGATATTTATTAATAATTCAATTCGTTTATTAATAATTCAAATTAATTAAAAATTAAATTAAAGAAACATTTATAGAACAATTATAAAGAAAATTGTGTGCTTCTATTATAGAAGGCGAAATAAAACCCTGGAATTTTGTTAAAGGATTTCATTTGTTAACAAGACTACCTAATGGTATGATTAAAATAAATAATTATTAATTAAAAATCTTTTACCATTCATATTTTTAATGTTAGAATATGAAGAATTTATGGATAATTTTTTTCAGTGTAACTAAAATAGCAGCAAGTGCTTTGAAGAATTGCATTGATGACAGCCAGAGCGGTATAAGCGTTCGTAGAGGGGCAGGGTGTATGGCAAGGTGTAAGGTGAGTTAGTGAGAGTAGGAGGGTGTAGTGGAGGGGCGACTAAAGTGTGCCGATGGCAATGGCTGTCTAGGAAACAGGTGACGGCGATGCGATGGCTTTTAAAGCCAAGAAGAGCCAAGAGCTCTTCCCAACTCACACAAACAGCCACTGATGATGCCAAATTCAAAAAGTGGTCTGCGCATGCGTGGAATCGGAATGGGAATGAGAACGGAGAACGAAGAACCCAGAACCGAGAACCGACAACTGAGAATTGGAGAATCGGAGAAGGAGAATCAGTTAAGAAGAATCTCAGTTTGAGTAACAAAGTTGCCCTGGCATCCATGTTGAGCTAATGAAGCGAGTGAGAGGCCGAGGATGCGATTCGATCAGGACGACGCCCGCCAAGTCAAACGTTACTTAATCACAGTCCCAATTGCCTCGCCAGCAAAAAAAAAAAAAACAAACTGCAACTGCAACAGAGGCAGTGGCAGAGGCAGCAACAGGTGCTGCAGCGGTAAAGAATCCAAAAGAATGCAACAAATCACAGAAATAACGAAGAACTAAGTCTTCCAGTTGGGTTTCCCAAAACTCAACATACCCGAAAAATTATATCCAAAGAGGGGCAAGCTAGTGGGTTATGTTCTTATAATAGGTATTAAGACCCAAAATTTGGGAGTCTCTTTAGGGAAATATCACAGGATCAGGTCTTTACAGTTTGAGTAAATTTTAAAAAATTTTACAATAATATACAATAAGGTAAATAAATCTTAATTTTAAGAACCGATCGAGGATCCAGTAAGTGATTCCATTCACAAAAACATACATACATCAAACACCTAAAAATAGGTCATGGGGCGTATGCGTAATATTTCAAAAATGCACATCAAGTATACGCCCTGAGACTCTATTATTTTTAGGAAAATAGCCATAACTCGATTATTACTTGACCAATCGACAAATGTTATACCTTCCCAATCTTAGATCTTAAAAAACTATCCATTTCAATAAAAATCTGGCAATTTAAATTTTTAACGATTTTTAACATCAAGATTTTTGCTAAAAATTGGCGCGAAATTTTTTTTGTTTAGTTTTATCAATTCTTTAATGTAGATTGAAGGATATTAAAGCCCCATTTCATAAATGGTACTCTGTTTTGAAATCAGTTGAAAAATGGATAAAATATTCATGAAAATGTGTTTGAAAAGCTTACTAAAATTTTGGTTAAAGGCCTTTTTAATAATCGTTATAATTCGACTAATACTTGAAAGAATCTAAAAGTTTATGTCTTCCCATTCTTAGATCTTCAAGTACTATCATTCTAAATTATAATCTGGATATCAGAAATTATTCTGAAAAGATTTTTCTGAAAAGGTAACCCCATGGTTTTTGAAAAAAAATCATAATATTTTTATTACCCTTATTTTAATATAGAATGAAGGGGATTATTGCTTTATTTTTATACATTATTTTATTAATTGTATTTTATTTTTATATCCGTTAAAAAATGGTTAAGAGATTGGCTTAAATGTAAGTCAAAATTTAGAAAAATTTGGGTTTATATAATAAAGGGTTTTTACCTCCAAAATTTGTCAATACTGACTTTTAGAATTTGAAATATATAGTATATAGTTCAAATATAGTTTTAGTTTAAAAGACTTTTAAGAATTGCCTATATGAATTCTTCTCTGAGAATTCTTCTCCATATCTTTTAATCGACTATGTATGTATGTATGTAATTGTCTTGGAAAGAGTCTACCTCGGTGAGCTGGAATAGAGGGTATTAAATATAAAACCCGATGTGGCAGAGGCAGAGGTAGTGGCAGTGGCCGGGGATGGGGACTGGGTACTGGGTACTGGGGACTGGGGGCTGGGGGCAGTGGCAGTGGCGTGTGGAGTATGCAGGCGCGACGGCCAATCAATTCTCAGAAATGAAAACGCCGTCTTCGGTGGGTATTACCGTTGCTGTTGTTCTGCTTCTGGTGCTGATTCTTCTGCTGATTCTTCTGTCGCTGGCTGGCTGGCTGGATGGCTGGCTGGATGGCTGGCTGGATGGTCGGGCTCTTCCCATTTCACCGCAGCTTGTTGTTGGCACAATTGTGCGAGACCACAGAGCTACAGCTACAGCTACAGAGCCACATAAACAGAAAAGAATGCGAAGAAATGCAAAATGCAAACACCACGAACCACAACACAACCACTTTCCAAATGCATTCATGATGTTTACCGTTTAAATGCGCCCAGTTGTTGTTGTTGGCAGAGAGAAAAAAAAGAGATGGCTAGATGGGGGCCAAAAAGAGATGGAGCCAACAGCAGCAGCAGCCTCTCTAACAACAAATGAGGAGAAAAGACGGCATGAAAACCGTTGCACCACAGTCTGTGAATTTTTCTTTCTTTTTTTTTTTTGAAGATTCAAGATGTTCTTTTTCATTTCAAGATGTACATAGTTCTCTTGCCAATTCCGATCTTGCCAGATTTTTTTTCTTTTGGTATTTTGGCGGCTAAGGAAACGGAAATTTTTGTTTATTGCTTAAATCGGTTTTGATCAACTTTTGTTCCCATCTTGATTAGTTGTCAACGACGTTAAGGAAAAAAGGTTAAAACTGTTTAACCGTTATGAGGTGCGATTAGAGATAAGGAGGGAGGGGTGGCTGTGAGAGTTGGAAATCGCGGAATAATGGTCTATCAGCGGGTATAGCGATACCGAGCTTCCCAGCCCAAAAACTAAACTTGGCCAACTGATTTATGCACCTGGCCCACCTGCCAGGCCACCAGAATCTCATCTCTTCTCCAGCGCCTGTCTGCGCTTCTTTTTACGAGCTAGCGGCGAGTGGCGGTGGGTAGAAGAATGGGGGTATTATATTGGGGCGGTAATTGCGGCAAAGCTTTTTCCATCCATCCATCCAGCATTTTATTACATTCTAGTATTTCGCTATAAAAATACTAAAACTGGTACAGGCGCAAACTGGCTTTAATATACCATAAATTTTAAAGTTAAAGATTCCTTTATTCTATTTTAATTAGCTATATTTTTATAAAGGTTTAAAATAGGACTTTTTTTAAATTGTTTAATTTATTTTAAATGTTACTAATATTACTAACTACATATATTACTAACTAACTGTATTAAAAACTAATATATTCTAGGAAAACCTTTCATATTTTGTAAAGTTTATCTTTTTTAAAGAAACTGATGATATGTTAAACCTTCCAAAACTTCAAGATTTAATCCACTATTGAATCCTTACTCCATATAAACTTCCATTAAAAAAATTTTAGAATTTTAAAATAATTTCAGTTATATTTCATACAACTTTTCACTAGATCTTTCACAGGACCTTTTAATTTTATAGAGTTTTAATAATTACAAGAACTTTTAATATATTAGAAAACATATATTTATTAATATAAAATAAAGGAAAAGAAAATAATGAGCTAGAAATAAATATTATATATTTTTGTATTTTATTTTAACATATTAAATCTATTATTAAATACTAAAGTTAATGTTAGACGCAAGACGCTAATACTAAGTCCTTCGGCCTTTTTCTATAAATATTAAGTATACGCACTAGCACTACCGTAGAGGGTAATCTTAAAAAGTTTATTGGATCATATATAGAAAAGATATTTTCTGTAGAAATTTCCATTTTGTAAACAATAAACAAGTAAAAAAGTTTATAATTATGATATAACTATTTATTTTGTTTTTTAAACTTTAGTATAGTTTATTATAATTACAAAGGCCTTCTTCTCTCCCCAAAAATCCACTCAAGTTGGCCAACTCGAGGTGTTCAAGCCAAAAGTTCAAGTTCAAGAGCATCGGATTCGAGTCAAGGTGGCTCTTGTGCCTTCAAAGATCCTCCTTTCAGATCCTGCATCCTGTCGGGGGATTTTCGCGGACTGAGAGGGGGCGGCGAGTGTCTGATTTTATTGGCTGCTATACTTTTTTATTGGTCTTCTAATTGGCAACCGATTCTATGTCATTAGGCCGCTTGATTAGCGGCGCCGCAGTCGCGCTGCCACTGCCAACAGTTGCAGCAGCAACAACAACTACAACAACAATGGCCATACCAACAAATGCAACAACCACAATAACAGTAACACCAACAACAGCAACACCAAAAACAAGATCTGCCCGCCTCTGTGCTCATTTGCGCAGCTGCTGCCATCACAGGTGTAGAAGTTAAGTTACTTGTGGTAAGTCGCAGCGTTAATACTCTTTAAAAGGTAATAAAATATATAAAACTGATATAAGCTGTTAATTTAAGCCTATTTTTAAACAGTTCATTATTTTTAAAATAAAAACATTTTTTAAAACCGTTTTTTAATAAGGAATGCTAGTTGTTCAATTTTAAGTTCTAATAAGAATCGATTTTCGTTCGATTTTAAGTTCTAATAAGAATTAAGATTAAGATATTAAGAAACTATACATCTGCCAAATAAAGCTTTGAAGAGTTTTAAAGCTCTAGGTATTTTTTTGTTTAATTAATGATTATTTTTAAATATTAATAATTGAGCTGTATTAATGAGTTTTACTTTTCCACAGCTTTTACAATACTTAAAACCGCATTCGTGTGAAGATATCCAGGCTATCAAAAGTATTTCCAATTTTAAATTTGTTAATATTGTTTGCCTAAAAATATGCTTAGAAAGTAGTATTTAAAAATCGTACCTAATGGATATGTAATTGCTTAAATCATTTTTAAAAATTAAATATTCAAAAGCATATATCATTTATTAATAAAACTATTTTTAGCAAACAATTACTTCAAAAATCTTCACTTTAGTGATACTTTATTTCTTCATCCCTTCAGAAAATACTTCATTTTAAGATCCTAGTTAGACTGTTATCCACCATTTTGTATTATAATTTGGAAAAAATGGCGTTATCTTTAGCCCTATAAGGCTTATAAGCCCTTAATTTAAAAAAAATAACATTTTCTAGAGAATAAAACAGAATTACTATGCCCTTCTGTAAGCAGTTTGTTTTTCAAACTAGTTTCAAGAAACGCCCTATACCCTTTTGAGGTTAGAGTATAAAAAGCTCGTTGCGCAGCCGCAGTCGGCGTCGCAGTCTTCGGATTTTGAGCCGTCTGCGTGTGTGTTAGTGTGAGTGCGAGATTGTGTGCCTCTCGCTCTGGCATGGCTTGATTTTCTTCTGCTGGCCATGGCCTCTGTCTTTTTTTTTTCTGAGTCTTCTGCTGCTGCTGCTGCTGCTGCTGCTGATGTTGCTGCTACTTCTGTTCCCGACAGTTACATTACGAGGCCAAAGAAAGTATCGCCTGGCTGGGTCGCGTATTTCGCGTTCGTCGCTCGCCGAGTCCACACGTGCTGCTCTGGTCTCGTACCGCTCTGGTCGTCAGATCTTGTGTGCGAGAAGAACGGACAAGAACGCTCCGGAGAGTCGCTCCGCCAGACGCTCCGGTAGAATCGGTTGGAGAAGATCGTGATTCGAGTTTCGAGATATTCGAGATTCATTTTCGGCCCAGTAGAGATACCTTGGGCAAAACTTACCCAAAAAACCAAAAACTTCTACCAACCCGAAGAAGTGCAACCTAGTGTTAGTGCATAACTTTTTTTTTGTTGTTGTGGTTGTTGTTGCTGCCGCCGATTACCGTTACTTGCACAAATCTCCAAATCGCAAGGTGTGCATGTGAGTGAGAGAGCTATAAAGAAAAGAAAGAGCTAGAACGAGAAAAGTTGAAGGAGAAGGAGTTGGAGTTGGAGTTGGAGTAGGAGGCGTGTAGAAGAGTCTTCAGTGAAGTGAGTGAACCAGAAAGATAGTGTTCTTTAAATTCTATTATTTATTTTATTTTTAAATATATTTTTTTTTATATATTTCGTGTGAAACAAATAGCCTTCAGCCAGGCTAAGCAGGATATGGGAGTGAAGAGCAAGCAGTCAGAGAAGTGGGGTGGTGGTGTGTGCTAGAAGACTCGGCTTCAGATTCTTCGGAAGCCGATTAACCAGCTAGACAGCAAATGCAGCCGAGCATTTCATGCTTTCTAATTTTCCCAATTAGCACAAATGCGGCTGCTGGCTTGTAGCTTCTTCTGCTTCTTCTGAGACCACTGCTTCTGGGTCTTCTGTCTTCTCCTCCTTTGCTATCTGATTCTTTTGCTGCAGAAGAATCTCTTCTGTTTTTTTTTTGTCTTCTACTCCTCGAGCTTAACATCGAATCGAAATCAAAATCAAAGCCGCTGAGTTGCATGCAACTCGACGATCCGTGTGCGGCACTTTCCAAAGTTTTTCCCACTGCCACACTAAGAAGACAACAAAAATAACAATCATACATAATAATAATCATAACAATCACACGTACATACACACCTTGATAGACGGCTGGTGGAGCCAGGGCCATCTCTTGCCCCACGAAAGTAGCAACGTCATCCGGCTGGGGATGTTCGGTCGTATCATTCCCACACACCCATTTCCATTGCCCCAAACAGGTGCACTATTTATTGACCCAAAGACACAAAACAACTAATCACCAATCAGATGCCCCAGGCACGGACATCTGCACTGAAAGAAAATAATCTTTAGTTTTAGGGTTTTGGGGAGAAGAGCTTTGAGATATATATTCTTATGTTTAATCAAGAAAAAGCCAAGATTACCTGAAGTTTGCTAAAATTAACTAATTATTTCTTTCTGTGTATGTCAGTCAGGTCTTACAGAACTATAGGTTTTTACTCTATTTGCGTTACGTGTTAGAAAGACGGTTCCGATTTCACTTTAAATCTTCTATACTTCTTTGGCCAAGAATCTCCTCATTTATTTATAAAAAAAATATAAATTTTTTTGTTTTTGTGCTTTTCTCACACATTTTAATTGTATCTGCAAAATACAGACGGAATTTCAAAGTCACTGGATTAAGGAAAACTAAGGAATTCCACAGAACCTGCTACAGAATTAGAGATACGCATTATATTGCGTATTGAACTTGAGAATATTTCATTTGGTGAGTATTTTAATATATTTTTGTATTAAATAAATGTTAAATATTTGAAATATTTGATTAAAATGAGAAATGATATGGGGCTATATTGAAATAACTCCATTGGGCAGTTTCGATATTTGTAGATCAGATATTTTAGATTTAGATTAGAACCATATTATAATAAATTTTGGTATGATATCTATGGTTTATTTTGAAAATATTTTATTATAAAGAGTTATTATGAGTTAGTTTGATGAAATATTATAAATTAAAAAGTTTTAGGCTTTTAGAGCTATTTTTTAGGAAGATATTATAGGTTGGAACCAGATTACAATGGAGTTTTGAATTATATTTATGGTATATCTTTAAAATAAGTGAATTATATTGCTTATAATGATGAATTATGATGAAATACAACCATTATCCAGTTTTCAGACTCGTATAGCTGATTTTTAGATAGATCTTAGAGGTCAGAACCTTAATATAATACGCTTTTATATGAAATCTATGGTTTATCTTAAAAATATGTGAATATAATAAGTTACCATGTGGAATAATGATGAAATACTATGAGTTACAAAGTTTCAGACATTTAGACCACATTTATCGACCAGACATTATAGGTCAGAAGCCAATTATTCGCCCAGTCTGGCTAACCATCTTGTAGACTTATTAATTAAGCCCGAACGAAAGATGTTTTGTGGACAGCCAACACGGGGATAATATCCGAAAATAAAACACGTTTATTACCATACGGTTTTGACACCTTTCCCGACGACACCTGCCTGCCACATGCTGCCCAAATGGCGATCTTGTGGCAATCCCTCATTCAGACAGATTACACCCAGAGTTATGACAACTCTCGTCAGTTGATGGTTGAGGGGGCATCATCATTAGTCTGCGAATGGATACAGCTATACAAGAGATAGAGATAAATAGAACACGAGGTACGACGAGTGTATCTGGTAGATAGACAAGTATCTGCAGACAAGTGAGTGGTAGAAGCGGTGCTAATGCATCTGATCCGTTTTGGAGCGCATTAAATGCACCGTTAACTACTTCGAATTCTAATTAAGCCGATGCGACAATCCAAAGCACGCCAATGTGGCAGTTCTAGTGGCAGTGGAGGCACAAGTGGCAGCAGTGCCACCAGTGGCAGCAGTGGCACAATGAACTCAATTCTTGCCACACAAAACGGAGCCAGATTGGCAGAAGCGAACAAACACGCGACTTGGCCATAAATGCGACTTGTTGCCAAGTTTTCAAGTTGCAGGTTGTCCAGGTTGCAAGTCCAGGTTGCAAGTTTCTGCTAAAAAGAGCGTAGATCAACTATCTCTGTCTCTGGCCAGATACTGGCCAGACTTGGTTAAGATACTTGGACCCTTGACTCAAGGTCTCTTTCACATTTCTTGGCCAGATTCACAGATTCATTTGGAATTCATTCATTGTTTGGCCTAAAACACCCTCTCTCCTCACCCTTCCCCCCAGTCTTCTCGCTCTCTTGTGATATCTGATGATGACGCATAATTTATGATCGACCCAGTAAATTCTATTCCCAGTGCTATCTTTCACTGGCTGACAAACTCACGGATACAACGGAGCTCAGGCCTGGTCAGTCAGATACACAGATACAGAGTATCTAGGTACAGCTTCAGATACATGTACAAATATGCATATGCCGCTTTAGATGCCAGTCTTTTCTTACCTTTTTCTTATTCATTCTTCGGCAGAATGTTAATTTCGTATTCAAAGCCATCAAAGATACTCAAACTCAAAGCTGAAAGATACACACATGGCGGCGTCTCGTCGTCTAACTGTTCTTTGCCTTTCTACAAACACATTCCAATAATGAAATGGAAACTTTTTCGTGGCACATTTCGAGACTCGAGTGCATTCATCCAGCAGCTCCACCACCACCAGCACCACCACCAGCAGGCCTTCTGCCTCTCGTTAGCCTCGAAAAGTGAGAGTCCGGCAACTCGGAATCCGGATGAGGCCAAAACAGCCCATCAAAATCATGGCTTATGGCTTATTAGATTTGGCTTATTGTTCTTCTCAGTCTTTGTTGTCTGTCAACGGTAGATGGTTGTGGAAAGTTTTGGCTATTTAATTGGAATTAATATTTCAATTCGGTTAAGGGGTTTATGATCTTTGATTATCAGTTGCATTTTGGATTATAAATATTATGGGGTTATAGAGAATAATAGGGATTCCAATTATATTATCAAATAAATGTAGGGTTTCTTTTAATATTTTTTGTAATGTAATCTGAAGTTTTCTATTAGCTTCTTAAATTATAATACCTATTTAGTTTTTATATCTAGACTCTAGAATTTGTAAATATGAAGATATAGCCTTTAAAAAGCTATAGACTTTAATAAAAAGGACGTTTCCCATAAGGAAATAATGTATTGTTCGAAAGATTTAATATGTTAGTTGTTATAGTACTAGACTACTTTAAAGTCTAGAAGATAGGGATTATTAAATATATAGGGATTAAAATAGATAGAAGATTATTATTCCTCTTCGTATCTTTCTAAATATCTTCTATCTTTTTAAATATCTGGAATCGTTTTATACATCTGGTATCATTCCTTCATAATATCTGATATCTTTCTAAACAAATGGTATCTTTCTTAATATCTGCTATTTTTCTATAAAGCTGGCATCTTTCTAAATATTCGGTAACTGTTTGAATATCTGGTATATTTCTAAACATCTGATTTATTTCTAAAATCTGGTATTCATCTAATATCATTAAATAATTCCTCAAATCTTAAAATAATAACAGAAACCTTTATTAAAAAAGCTTCACCTTTGTAATCATACATTTAAAACCAAAAGCCCTTGAAAACTAAGAAACTTTAATATTTCTTCTTTCTTTTGAGGCTTTCTCAAGAAAATCCTTATAAACACCAAAGCCAATACCTTTATTGTTATTTTCTTAATCTTTTCCTTCTCTAAATACCGAAAATTTCCCCAGTGCATTTCAAGACAAGTACCAAGTCCCAGAGTTTGCTTAGAAAGCATAATGTTTTCCTCAAGTTTTCCAAACTCAAGACATCTTCAGGACTGAAGAGCACACTGAATGGGATGACCGGAGGGCATGTAGTATGTGGCATGTGGCATATCAAGACCGACTCGAGCACTCTGTGGCATAAACATGCCCAATAAAGTTGTTGGCTCTTCCGAGTCGAGCTGTGCCTCCGATGATAAGACCTCCCTCCCCTCCCAGACTGGACTTTAGTCCCAATCCCATCCGAAACATCACTCCATCCAATCTGAGCTTTGTTTGCACTTGAAGCTGGCAGCTCCACTAGGAGACTCGGAGACCCAGAGACTCTAACTCCCAGGCTCCCCGATTCCCACAATCCCAGACTGGCAGACAAACAAAAGCCACGCCAGTGGGTGACTGGGTGGTTGGGTGGTTGGGTGACGACTATTCCCAGGCCCTTTGGCCCAAATTTGAATGGCCAAAATGGTATTGTATAGCCGGAGAAATGGAGTCAGGGGCCATTTGACACGTTCTCGGTCTTTGCCAAAACGCCAACAGAATGCCAGTTGACAACTGCAACTGCTGCAACAACTGGGAAAACGATGTCATCGTTGTCTGCATATTCTGCTCCCCCTCCCCCCATATCCCATCATGCCACTCTGCCACACTCTTTTGTGGCTTTGTGGCATTCAAAAACCAGCCTCAGAGTGGGTCTGAAAAATTTAAAATTTGCAACGCCAGGCCAGACAAATTGCTCTTGACTTTCAGGTTATTCAAAAAAAAAAAAAAAACTCAAAAGTTAATCACTGGATTTTACAGATTTTTGATTGGCGGCTTTTGGGATTTCAACAAAAGGAATATTACAGCAATTTTCGAGTTTAGATGTCACGGGGAGTTCACAATGGCCAAGATACAGAGGTTAACCAGGCTTTAACGGGATTTTAAAGGGGGGTTTTGTAGGGAGTCTTAAGAAAGCTTGAGCTGTTGATTGATTTTTTCAAGATATTTAGGGTATTATAGGTATATTTAGTTTTTAGAAAATAAATCTTTAAATGTTTTGGTATAGAGTGTTTCTAAACTGACTCTAAAAACGAGAGTTATCCAAATAAAGTGCTACTATATGATGTTTGCTAATTTTCTTAAATATTTACTAAAAATCCCATAAAAACCTTAAAACCTTTTAATTTTGCTTCAACAATTTCTATAATTTTATCTAATTAATGGTGGTATCTGATTTAATACCTAATTTATTAATTTAGTAATTTAAAAGAGCTTTTCGGGTGACGAAATATTAACGTTTTCATTTCATTATTAATATTAAACTCTTTAAAAATTTATTAAAAACTAAAACGTCTAATAAAAATCCCCAAAAACTCACAATTTTTCTTTAAAACTTTCTATGCATTTTAATAACAAGTAAAAGTAATTAATTTATATTTACGAGTTTTTTTTCGTTGGTGATGAAAAAAAGAGTAAATTTTCATTTGGCGATTGTTAGCAAATTGCACCCAAAAACCCGAAAAAAACGTCCATAAAAAGTGGACAAACTTGCTGAAAGTCGACCCAGGGGTGGAGGCGTGGTAACTAACGTGGTCTACCTGGCTAACTTGGCTGGTTTTTTTTCCAGTTTTTTGTATTTTTGGAACCAGTTTAATTAAAAGAAAGTGAACCATTTAAAATTGTATTTTGATTTCGGCTTTGGCTTTGACTTTGACTTTGGCTTTGGCTGGCTTTTCCCATAGTCGGGCATAATTATCATTATCGTGATTATTGCGCTTTTCACTGAGATACCCCCTATGTATAGTAGTCCCCCCTCTTTAAGGCAGAAGCTAAAAATATCTCATCAGAAAATGAGTTGAAAAGATAAACAAAAATTAAGCATGGGCTGGTGATTTACCGTTTGCTTTTCGCGTACCGTTATAGCCAAAGTGCCTATCGATTTATTTTTTGTCGATTGGAAAGTGGTCGGCAATGGAATGGTCACTGCCACTGGTTTGTGCCACCATTTCCACCTCCATTCAACTGCCAACTCCAACTCTATTTCCATTTCCATTTTCCATTTCCACCTGCACAAGAAAAAAAGTGAAAACCAAAACTGTGATCGCCTTTTGATGCGACAATTTCTTTTCGATTTCGATTTCGTTTCGATTCGAACTCGCCCCTGCCTCTGCCCAGTTAATCATTGTGGCATGAATGGGTCTTTCGACCTGGCCAACATGCCGCCAGTTGCGGTGATTTGTGGCAAACACAAAACGGCCACAGATAATGTCTAACTTTACACCTAATGTGGCTTATAAGCTAGGCATCTTAATACCATTAAGATTCATTAATGCTTAGGCTTTTTTTCAGGGCTTTGTGGTTACATTTTAATGGCCTTTTTTTTATGGTAATTAAGTTTTTATTGTTGGTCTTTGGTTATTTGGTTTTTAAAAAGTATTTAAATGTCATTCAAATATTTGTTTTATCTATGGTTATATATTTTTTGTTATTTAGTTTTCCTAAATATTGAATAAAGTTTTCGAAATACATCACTGCGGATGGCAATCTAGGCAATCTATATAGGTGATGAATCTGGCGTAGATTATATACATTATAGACATCATATTCCTAAAAATACTTTTGAAAAACTATACTAGCTATACAAACTTGAAAATATTTACCATAAAGATCCGTAAAAACCATAACAGTATTAATATTTATTAAAAATAGAATGGTTTATTGAAAAATAAACTGAAAACAATTACAATATGGAGGGTTCTTTTTTAAAACTAATTAAATATAAAAATATTGGGAATATTTCAAAAGCTTAAAACAATAGTTCAACCTTAAAGCAATATTAAATATAATTCAGGGTTATCCAATAAAATATCTCAAATTTCTTAAAGACTTCTTAAAAACAGAAACATAAACATCATTTAAAAGTCAGAGGCTTCATAGAGAAACTCTCTATAAACCTGAATATTTAGAATAACTGAAGTATACCTTTAAAATTAGCTTTTGAAAATATCTTAACTAGCTAATATAAAATAAAATAAAACCAATTTTCCACAAATTAATTAGTGATTTCTTATAACAATTCCATAAATTTTAGATCACATTATAAAGGCATGGTATACACCAAGGTACAAAAACTATCATGATATCAGTCCTATCATAGTACATATATCATGAGATAAGCTTTTTCATGACAAAAACTATCATGATATAAGTCCTATCATACTAAATATATCATGATATAAGCTTTTTCCCATATGATAAATATCTTTTATTAGAATCTTCTTATATAAATGGGACTAGTCCTCTTAAACCGTAGACCCTCTACAATAGATCTAACAGGGTATTATTCTTCAAATACTTTGGAAAATGTATATCAAAACTATAGAGATTTATAGAACCATCATCTTTTAATAAAAAACTCTAAATTAATATATTTTTCTGAAACAATACCATCTCCTTAAGATTTTATTAAAAAAGCTTCCATATCCTTTCCTTATTTTGACTTGTATATTATAATAACCTACTTAATCTGATGAAAGATAATCTTATTGCATTTATTTATAAAAGAAAAGTATATAATTTTCAATTTAGAGTAAAAAAAAAAAAAAGTGGTTACTTTCTTGAAGCCAAAATATTTAATTGATTTTTGGGAAAATAAATGAGAAACGTTTATCTGTGGGATGTTGGTTGTTGGATGGTGGATGTGAAGCTTCGGAGGCAATGGAGCACCTGGCGGAGCGTGTCGTGGTAACTTCTACTTTTCCGCTCTTCCGCAGGTGAGGTACTGTTAATTGTGGCGGCACAAGAAGAAGAAGAAGCACAAGCAGAAGCACGGGAAAAGCACGAGCAGAGCTAGAAGAAGGCTTCATTAATTAAGCGGCAGTAGAGCGTGTTGCACGCGGTTTGTGCCACAGAGTGTGTGTGTGTGTGTGGCACTTTCTTTGGCTTAGTTAGCTTTTCGGGGGTTTGGGATCTTAATTGGAGATACTACTAGTATGTAGAGATACTACAGATACTACATACATACATACATATATATATATTTTAAGTATATGCTTTAGAGTAGATGCTATATTTTATAGTTGTGGCAGGCAGGCAGGCAGGCACACACACCTGGCATGCCACACGAGCCACCGAGTCGAGTTACAGTTAGTGGCAGGTTGGTCTAGTCGCCGTCTGTCTTCTGGCCAGGTTTTCACTCTTTTCTGGCTATCTTCTCCTCTAGGGGAGACGGAGACGGGTGGGGTGAAAATTAATTGGCTCTGAATTAAAAACAAATAAGCATATCAGCCGTTTACAGTTTACCGTTTTACTGTTTTTTTTTGGCTATTGATGTTGGTTTTTTAAACTTTTGTTTCTTGGTCTTTTTTTATTATTATTTTTTGGTTTTCATTTGTTTTTATAATTTACAGTTCTGCGAGAAGAGATTCTCCGCTGACCGCATTTTTTCGCATGAATTACCAGATACAACAAAAAAAAATAATAAAACAATAAAAAGAGGCAAAAAAAAATAATAATATAAATAAAAGAAGGTGGAGGCTTTGTTGTCGTGATCTCTACCTACAATCAAAAATCGACAATCGGTAGTTTCGATTTCATTTTCACCTGTTCGGTGCTCACCTGGGTAAAAGTGGCATACAAATCGGGCCATAAAGCCCACAAATCAGATTTTTATTTTTACTTCTCTATGGCATGACTGACCACCTGACTGACTAACTGTTTGATTGATTGATTGATTGCCGGCATCTCTTTAATTGCTCGCCAGGGAAAGTACTGTACTGCCGCAGTTACTCACCCAAAAGTCCGCCCAGAGTGCCGTGTAAATATTTATCCAATTTATTTGGCCCCGAATCGCTCCAAGAATCAAATAAATTCGAAAGTCTTAAGAGAAATTTTTCATTCAGCATCTGGGAGGATGGTCTTCTCGGATATTGGTCAGATATAGTATGATGAAAATTATAAAAAATATAACTAGGTTTTGAGAATTATTTATGGAATTCAGTTTCAAAGGTCAAAAAACCTTAAAGATTTCAGTATTAATTAGAAGTGCTTTTGAAAATGTTAGTTTCTAAATTAAAAATTGATTTGAATTCAATGGTTTTAAAGTCTCAGGAGAGCAATACTTAGTCATGACTTATAATAGTGCTCCAATTAACAATCATAACATAATGAATACGAAATTTCCCATATTTATTAAACTATCATAAATTTAATCTGTTTAAGCTTCAAATACTTTAAGATTTGCCATTTTTGTTGAAAAAAAACGTTGAAACATTTTCTAGTCCTTCCTTTATTCTTAACAGCATATATTTAAATTTATGGAACTTCCTTTTCAAGTATTTTGTTTTTAAAACTAATAATAACTAATAAAAATAGGCATAACGTACCAATATGCCTAGGAGGATTCTTCTATAACGTTCTATCTCAAAGCTAAAAGTATTATTAAACTTATAGATAATTAAGAAGAATTAAAATACTTAAGCAGTTTACTAATATTAACTTTGACTTATGATATAAAGTATTGTTTATGAAAAGTATAAGGACTTAGTCATAAATTTGATAGTTTAAATTAAAAAAAACGTTCATAAATAACAAAACAAAAAAATACCAATAAAAATTAAAACCTAATACTCTATTATGTGTCTATAAAGTACTATAGTCTTAGGTTTCTATAAAAAAAGGCTTACAAAGACACAAAATTTATTTATAAAGTGTATTGTTTATGAATCTTAGAAAAGTCGTATAATTTATCTTCATTATTTCAAAAAAACCTTCAAAATACTAAGACAATTTATTTTGAAAATTATTATTCATAAATCGTTAAAACTTTTGTATAAATCGTATAGTTTTTGATAGAATACCTAATAAAACGTATATACATATATATATCTCTATAACAATTATATATATGTATATAGCCTTTAAAGATAAAAGCCCGACATCTTTTGCCAGAAACTTCTTATGGTCTTCCACCTGTGATCTCTCAATTAATTTTTGCACTTTCGAAAAGTGCACTTTTTAAAGAGTCTCCTACAAATTCTTAGAATTACTTCCAACACCCAACCCCAGTCCCCGTCCCCGTCCCCGCCAGAGTGACTCACGAGAAGCCCAAATACCAGAGTCCAAGCCATCAAGATCGGGTCCCGACATCAATATCGAAAGCCTTAATTTGGGATGTCGAAATGGCGCCCCCGGGGGGTCCGTTTTGGTGATTGAATGGATTCGCGAAACCCCATGAACAGCCCTGCAGGAGTCTACAGGGGGTGGGGGGTGGGGGCAGGTTCAAGTTGGAGTTCAGGTTCGGGTTCAGGTCCAGGGAAATTGGCCGCCCGGCCGTTTATTAAATTTCAATTTGTTTATGGCTCCTTTTCGTGGCCGCACATTTGCGGCCATTTGACGTGGTCTTGCCAATTTTCGGTCAGTTTCCCACCCGGGGGCCCGACGACCGGACGACTTCAATTTTTGTTACCAACTTCGACCAGTCCCCAAGACATCCAGACATCAGGCATCGCGCTAATGACCAGCATCGACATCTTTATTACCTCAACACGGCCGAAATGCAAAAAAAAAAAAGAAAAGGAGATCTCGGGCCTCTTAACAATTGATATTTAACATACGAATTGCTCCGGAGGACGACAACGACCCTGATGATGATTACGATGATGACGATGTGGCCACGCCCCCTCTGTGTTCTTGTGCCGCCCCAGGAAGGGGAGGGGGGGGCAGAGCTCGAACCGAAATTACCGGCAAATCGAAAGAGTTGTAAGGAATTCAGGTTAAGTGCTTGCCAGTAAAAAGCCAAACCTGTGCCACAAATGGGGTGTAAAATAAATTTCTTTCAAGTAAATTGTAATAGAAGTGACTTTTAATATTTGGTAATATTATAAGCAATTGGTAAAGCAAATTAAAAACAAACAAGAAAGTAAGCTTTTTTTAGTGAAAACAATTTGAAAACTAATTTGAAAACCCTGTTTTTTTACTATCTGTAAGCTAAGCTTAAAAATCTATTTAAAATCAATTAATATTTACATTAAACATTTACAAATTATTTCTTCCTCAATGTGAGTTTCAAATTTTCAAAAGTTATTCTTTTTGTTTGTAGTACCGGGTATTTAATAGTCGCAAGAGGGCATAGTTTTTCTTTCAGGGTTATAGGTATTGTATCCATAAAGGTTTATTAGAATCTAAAGAATATATATAAGAATTACATTTTATTTAAAACAATATTTATATATAAGATATTTTGAAGACATTCTTGAAAGATTTCAAAAGTTTTTTAATTCAAAAGACTAGTACCGGATATCTTACATATAATAGATTGATATAGATATAAATTGCACTATATCCCTTAAAACTTTTTTTAATATAAGGAATATTATTAGTTATTTAGACTATTTCATACCAGTATTAATTTTAATATTAAAGAAATTTTTTTAGTACTATTTTTAAATGTAAAAGAGAAGTACCGGTTATCTTATAGTCCAGAAACTATTGCGCTCTTCTTTCTAGCTATTTTTTCTTAAGCGCATTTCCCATGTATTGATTACATATTTAAAATTTATTTGAAATATAAAATAATCTAATTTATATATGCTGAAAAAATCTCAAAAAATAACCCATAAGCTCCACTGCAAGTTAAGTTCATAAAAGATCACTGACAACTTTAAAGTTTAAACTTTAAACGATTTGTAATCTAATCTGTGGCACAATTGGATAGCTTCTCGAGTCCCAAAGAGCCTTTTGGCGTTAGCCTCTTAGGAAATGGAGTCAAGATCGGGAATAAGTGCAACGTTGATGGCAATTTGGTGCAATCTTGCGGTGGTCACGACTCTCGCTCCTTCAACCTGCTCCTGCAACCGCCACATAATCAAAATCGTGCCATTCACATCGCCGCCAATTGTGTCAATTAGGATTGGATGGTGGCAGCCCAAAGTGTGCCTGTCTATATAGTAAGCCTCCAAGCCATATAGTTGGGAAATCGTCATGTCACATACATGTCTATAAGCCAAAGTAGAGTTTCTCCTGCTGAACAATCCTTTGTTCAAATTAGATCAATAAATACAGAGAGAGAAACTGATGGAAAGTAGAATAACAGAAGCACTTTGAGGTGAAAGCTTTCAAATTAGTTGCCTCATTAAATAGAAATTAATTCAAATTGTATGAAAACTGAATAGACATGGCAGGGAAATTATTTTCTACAAATAAGAGAACTAATACAAAAAGCATTGAGGTAGTCCCCTATAGTAATAGTTAGTAATACCCCTCTATTTTTCTATGTTATCTAATCTTTAAAATAATCTCTTTTTTTTTATTTCAGCTTCGATTGCCACGCCCACAGAACCAATATGTGGAGTCCACAGAAGGGCCCTACACGACTGTGGGACCTTAGGTTTAGTAGCTGTATATTTATCTTACACCTAATGGTAAGTGCCCTTATCTGTTGGGGTCTGGGGGCTTTCCGTAGTGCTCATCGATAAGGTTTGATGGAACGAGATAGTCTTTAATAAAGAGGTTACAGTAGTTACTTAGTTCTAGGGCAAATCTATGGGCTACCTAGATGGTTTCTCCCACTGGCTTGATGGTCAGTTCATGGATCTGGACATTGGGCGGGGTCTGGATGCAATAGGTGACCGCATCGGCCACATCCTCGGAGCGCAGTATGGCCGTATCCTCGGGGAACTGATCGGCAATGGACTTGTCGAAGATTTCCGTGTTCACGGCCCCGGGACTAATGCTCTGAGGGATTGAGGACTAGTTAGTAGAACCCCATGGGCAGACAATGAAGTTTAATTACCGTGATCTTGGTCTTGGTCTTCTTGTTAAGGAATTCCTGTCGCAGGATCTCCGTGAGAGCCGTCACGGCGTACTTTGAGGGCGGATACATACCCAGGCTGAAGTGCGACGATACGGGAATCTTGTGTCCAACCACGCTGTTTATGATCAGGATGTGTCCGTCGTCCACTTTGCGCTCCTGGAGGGAGCGGAAGGCCTCCCGGGTGCACCACGACACGCCCAGGACATTGGTGTTCAGGACATCGCGCAGGTCCTTAGAGTTGCCCTCGTTTGTGATGCCCACATTGAGGCGTACGATGCCGGCATTGTTGACCAGGACATCCGCTCCGCCCAGGGTGGAGTCGATCCACTTGAAGGTATCGATCACATCCTGCTCCTCGCTGACGTCGCACTTGCGGAAATGAAAGCGCTTGGCCTGGTCCGCCGGCAGGGACTCCTTCAGCTCCTGGAGACGGTTCTCGCGCCGGGCCAGACCCACCACTACCATGCCCTTGGAGACCAGATCCTTGCAGCAGGCAGCTCCAATTCCGGAGCTGGCACCCGTGACGACAGCAACGCGATTTGTCCAACGATCCATGTTTGGTTTTTGGTTTGTTTTTGTGGTCGAGGTCGTTCTGACGGTTTCTGGTTTGGAACTATGCCGTGAGAGCACCACCCGACTGGCTTTTATAGTTCCGCTCAGAACCTAGAAGCTTCCACACTCACTCCAAGCGGCACTCTCCGGCTCTAGAGGGTAGAGCTTCCGATTAGATTCGAGTAACCGTGACTTGGCAGTATTATTTCCGAATCATTTCGTTCCGCCGCTCTCTGTGGCTTTATTTTGAGTGAAATCTATGGCAGATTAGAAACTGGGCCTCAAACATATTGCCTTTTAAGGGAATTTGTTTCTCTTTGGGTTCGTTTTTTAATGACTTATGAAATAGTTGAATGCTACAGTGACAGAACTTCATTGGGGTCTTGCTATATTAGGTATAATTATTTCGGGCTTTTGTCTTTTTTGATAACAGAGCTCTGATGTCATGAGTACTTCTTCTAATAAAATATTAATATATATCCATACCCATTGAAAGCATTTCCAGCTTTTAAATTTAAAAAAATACCAGTTAAGGCATTACCGATCGGTCTTTTAACTAAAGTTCTCATACCCCCTGCAAGGCTATAAAAACTCTATATTTTTATTAATCAATTTATTAAGTATTTAAGCCAAAAGCATACTTAAACAAGTTGTACGACAATCACATATCATTATCTGCAAATACCAATTACTAAACTACCGACTAACTAGAAGCTCGACCAGCAGCGCCTCCTAATTTCCAATCTCGTCTGCCCGGTCACCGCCAGACAATGTGGCTCCGATCCTACCACTATATACTTGAATATTATATATATATATATATACTTGAATAATTATATCCACGAGTACCAGGCAGACGGGAGTTGGAACGGAAAATCAACTTTTACTGCGCGGCGAGGCGGTGGGGGACAGGAAAATGCAAATTCCTTTAAGCCAGTTGGATGGCTCGCCTGATTGATGCAGCATGTGGCAAGGCCTCGGTCGAAGCCTTAGCCTCTGCCGCAGCCACAGCCAGGTATGCAAATGTCAGGTGCAAGTCCACCGCCTCCTCCGGCTTGCCGCCCCAAAACACAGTCACTGCCAAACGGATGCAGGCCAAGAATTCGCTTTCCCATTTCGATTGCGCCAATTGGCCAACTGGAGAGGATCAGGGGGCGGCGAGCAAGATCCGGGGGAATTTGTTACCTGGGGTTTGGTTTGGATACCGGAGAGACTGGATTTCCGTTTCGTTTTTATTGGCAACACGTTTGTCAGGTGGCAGGAGCTAGAAGCCAGGTGCTAGGTGGCAGGTGGCAGGTGCAACTGGAACCGTTACAAGCCCACCCACAAGGCTGGCATATCTCTTCTTTATTTTTCATAATTTTTATTAAAAATAATACAATTTTGGATCTTCTACCATTACAGTTTAGTTTAGTCATAGCTGGTAATGAACTGTGGCCCATGGACCGGCCCGATGGGATGCCCAATATCGTTTCCCTGGAGGTGATGTGTGGCAAGGATCACATGGACGTCCATCTTACCTTTTCGAACCCGTTCGAGGGTATTGTCAGCTCCAAAGGTGGGTCTTTCTCATTATTATTTCATTAATTAAGAACTATCCTAATCGTGGATGTCTTGTTAGGACAACACAGTGATCCTCGTTGCGTTTATGTGCCCCCCTCGACGGGCAAGACGTTCTTCTCGTTCCGCATTTCGTACTCCCGGTGCGGCACCAAGCCCGATCTAAATGGGCAGTTCTACGAGAATACGGTGAGTTGAAGTTTATTAAAAATAAAGGAATTCAATTAAAGTTATATATCACAACAGGTGGTAGTGCAGTACGACAAGGACCTTCTGGAGGTGTGGGATGAGGCGAAGCGACTGCGATGCGAGTGGTTCAACGATTACGAGAAGACCGCCTCCAAGCCACCCATGGTGATTGCCGATCTGGACGTAATCCAGCTGGACTTCCGAGGTAAGAGAGGACTGATAATTTAAGAATTAATTAATATTTAATTATATGCGACTTATTTAGGTGACAATGTGGACTGCTGGATGGAGATACAGCATGGCAAGGGACCCTGGGCACCGCCAGTTAGTGGAATTGTTCCACTTGGCTCCACCTTGACCCTCGTGGTGGCCATCAATGACTATCGTGGTAAGTTTTAAATAAGGAATCTTATATGTCACGGTCGCCATAAACAGTCACGGTCGCCATTAAATAAAGATTATAATCAAATGTCTATAAAACCCGAATACTAATCAATATTTGATGCGATGCCTTTCAGGTGAATTCGATATGCGAGTCAAGTCCTGTGTGGCTTCGGATGGATCTGGGCATGTGATCAACCTGTCGGATGAGTTCGGTTGTGTCCTGCGTCCCAAGATGATCTCCCGCTTCCTGAAGGCCCGTGCCCCCGACGAGAGGGCCACCGTCATCACGTACGCCTTCTTCCACGCCTTCAAGTTCCCGGATGCCCTCAGTGTGCACATCAAGTGCAAGGTGGAGATCTGTCGTCATGGGTGCCTGGATCACTGTCAGAACTCGGGTGTGGCCGGAGCTGGATCCGCCGAGGGTCTGGGCCACGGACTGGGCCATGGACTGGGACTGACGAACGCCAACGAACGCAAGGACGTGCATATTTCGGATGCGATGGGCAGCAGCAGCAACGACCTGCTCAGGGACCTGGCTCTGCCGCCAGGAGGTGGGCATGGAATGGGCCTGGACCACGACATCTTCTACGAGGACATCATACACGACCACAAGCAGACTCTGGGCGGAGGCATGCCAGCTGGTGGGGATTATGGACACGAAAAGAACGGCCACCTGCAGCCCAGGCCGGTTCACGAGGATCAGGAGGAGGCTGATCTGTCCGATCTCTTTGGCGACGAGGACCTGGCCGACCTGGACATGGAGGGCGGCGAGGGCGAACGCTACCTGGGCCTGAAGAAGAGTGGCAAGTTCCCGCACGGACCACGCCAGCTGGAGGCCCAGAAGCGGATGGGTGTGCCCATGGCGGGACCTCGCTCTTTGGAGCCGCACAACCAGGAGGAGGATGTCCCGCGTCCCGTCTACAGACCGCAGGCGGAGGCCCTGAAACAGCCGCGAGAGGATCACATTGACCTGGACCAGGAGGAGGCGGAGGAGAAGTCCGCTAAGGATAGCAAGGATGCCAAGGAGCCGGAGGAGGAGACCGAAGAGAAGAAGTCATCCGGTAACCAGTCCACCCACAGTCGCCGCCGTCGCTCCCTGGTGATTTCCGATCGCAAGGTGCGCAGCGCCGACGTGGGTGTCAGTGGGCTGTACGACGTCATCTCTGAGGCGGACCTGGCCTTCTCGCCGGACTCGAAACAGGAGGCGGTGACCGTCTTCCAGGGCAAGATCAGCGAGGAGGTGGTCTACGGCATCTGCATGCCCGTCCCGGGCTTCAGTATCCTCTTCATCGTGGTCATCTCGGCGACGATTGTGTCCGCCCTGGTGGCCGGATCCCTTCTATACCGCTACCAGCTGCAGAAGGAGGCGCTCGACAAGCAGACACCCATGCCGGTGCCGGGCACCCTGGCCTCCTGGATGACCCTGCGACTCTTCCGGCTGCGGCACATGCAACAGCAACAACAACATCAACAGCAACAACAGCAGCAGCAGCAGCAACAACAACAGGTCCGGCAGTCGAATTCAGGACACGAAACGGTGCAGTGATCCTGG
The DNA here is from genome assembly GCA_018153455.1 of Drosophila parabipectinata. Taxonomy (NCBI): domain Eukaryota; kingdom Metazoa; phylum Arthropoda; class Insecta; order Diptera; family Drosophilidae; genus Drosophila; species Drosophila parabipectinata. Next base: position 6,483,753 of record JAECYA010000055.1, read on the forward strand.
TCTAGGGACATCCGAATCGTTGCCCATGTCGATGATGCCTTCCAATTATTATCTATTTATTATGATTATTGTTTTTTTTTCTGGGTTGTTTGTTCAGGAAGGAGATCAGGTAGCTACCAGAGATCGGGCAACAATGCAATACTCCAACTGCTCCGAACTGCTCCCTTCAAGATTCGTTTTGGTGCTGAATGTTTTTACGATTTATTAACTCATTATTTTTTTTTTCTAACTTTGTAATTTTTTTGTAATTTTTATTTTGGTGCATTTAGTCGTAAAATTGATAGAAAAAAGAAAAAGTTTAACAAACAAACAACAAAAAAACAAACAAAACACACAAAGAGAGAGAGACACAAATATTCGGAACCTTTCTGGCTTCCACTTGCGGTTGGAATTTGTGATTTTGGGACTTTGTCTTTAAAACTAAATTTTCAACTACATATTATAAAAAACAAGAAATTAACTTATTTTTGAATTAAAATTAATTAATTCCACAGTCACTTAATCCAACCTCTAGGGGAAGCGGGCTAAGGACCGAGAAGGAAGACTCCTGGCAGGTGCCGAAGGTTAGGGAGACGGATCGATTTCGATCGGCTAGGCCTAAGGGAACTTATTTATTTATACACAACCATCTATATATAGCTCTATATATACATATTTATATATATTCTATATCGTACGATGTTATTTTTAAGCAGAGCGGATTGGAAATTTTAAAATTTAACATTTTAGTAACTTGTTTTGTTTTTTTTTTTGCGTTTTTTTTCGGCATCGAAACTTATTTAGGGGAAAATTTAGTTAAATTATACCGCATATAGAATCATCTAGTAAATTTTCACATCCACACACCCACTTACCCTCACATTCACTATCCATTTTCCATTAAAACAAAAAAAAAAGTTAAAATTTAAGTGCAAATTTTGTAACTGAGAAATTGACAATTGAATAAAACTAGTTAAGGTGAAAATAAATTAAAAAACGTTTTTATTATCTTGAAAATATTGGTAAACCTATAAAGGTTTTTTATTATAGATACTGGTTTAATATAGTCGCTGTATGAGTTTTAGAAATTAATCCTTATAACTTAGCTTTTTTCTAGAAGAACTCTAGGCATTAATAACATTTCAAACTCCCTTGTTGGAAATGAAAAAATGTATAAATTCAAATGAAAGAAGTACTATTAGTACTATTTCTAAAACCTTAACCTCCCGAAGCTTCCGACGGCTTCCCCTTTGGAACTATTCCATGAGAACCCCACCTAACTGGCTTTTATAGTTCCACTCAGAACCTAGAAGCTCTTGAGCTCTCAAGCTTTCGATTAGATTTGAGTAACCGTGACTTGGCACTATTATTCCGGAATCATGCCGTTCTGGCTCTCACTGTAGCATTATTTTGAGTAAAATTCATTGTTGATCAGCAACTTTGCTTGAAATGAGAATTATAAGTGAGCAGGCAGTTTTTTTTTAGACAGCAATTAGAGCTAGTTTTGAGAGAATTTGTTTCTTTTTATCTGCTTCTTAAATGGGTCATTAAATAATTTAATATTTGAATGACAATACCAGAAATCTCTGGGGGGCTTGTTTTCAATTTTTACTTAAATAATTGTTTGTTGCTTTGTAGTTAAGCTTTGATGTGACAAAATTTTTGATCACATCTCTAGCACATTGTATGAATATTTTTACTATCTATTTATCTATTTAGAGAAGCCAAGGAACATACTATATTTTAAAAACTTTGCGTCAAGGCTGTGAACGATGGAGATAAAATTGCAAAATATTCAAAACTGTCTTAAATTTTTGTTTACATTTCAAATTAAAAAATTAACTAGCCATAAATGGGGTTAATATTCGTCAGATGCACATATGTCCAACATTTTCGATCTTATATCTTCGGATAGCTTCTTTTCCTGCTTTTTTAAAGGGATAAAATCACGGTTAAAATTTGTCCATAAATTGAAGAAAATGTTCATGACTAATTTCTAAAAAATTTCATCCATTTTGAAGAATTTTTTAGTCCTGAATCCAGATCGGTTGAAGAATGGCGGAGATATACACAACCGTTCCGAAATTTTTAACAAATTCTACCAATTTTTATAGGTTTCTATATTATTTTTTCTATTTCTATTAGATTTTTTAGAAGCTCTGTGGTTTCCCTAAATGTTCTCTTTGATGGGCTTGAGAGTCAGCTCTTGGATGTGGACGTTCGGTGGGGTCTGGATGCAATAGAACACCGCATCGGCCACATCCTCGGGGCGCAGTCTTTCCATGTCGGAGAACTTCTTGACGAGGGACTTGTCCACAATTTCAGTTTCCACGGCCCCGGGACTAATGCTCTAGAAATTGATAAAAATATAAGGATTAAGAAAAGGACATGTCAATCCTTATATATATAGAAAAACCTACCGTAATCTTGGTCTGGGTCTGGTTGTTAAGGAACTCCTGGCGCAGGACTTCTGTCAGAGCCGTGACGGCGTACTTTGAGGGGGCGTACATGCCCAAGCTGAAGTTGGGAATGACGGGAACCCGGTGTCCTGCCAAACTATTTACAATCACCACATATCCGTCGTCCACCTTGCGCTTCTGAAGCGATCGGAACGCCTCCCGGGTGCACCACGTCACGCCCAGGACATTGGTATCCAGGGTGGCACGCAGGTCCTCCGAATTACCCTCCTTCAAAATGGCCGCATTGAGCTTCAAGATGCCGGCATTATTTACCAGGACATCCGCTCCGCCCAGGGTGGAGTCGATCCACTGGAAGGCATCGATCACATCCTGCTCCTTGCTGACGTCGCACTTGTGGATGTGGAAGCGCTTGGCCTGGTCCGCCGGCAGGGAGTCCTTCAGCTCCTGGAGACGATCCTCACGCCGCGCCAGACCCACAACAATCATGCCCTTGGAGACCAGATCCTTGCAGCAGGCGGCTCCTATTCCGGAGCTGGCACCCGTGACGACAGCAACACGATTTGTCCAGCGATCCATTATTGGTTTAAGTTTTTTGTTGGGAGAGGTCAGTGAGGTGGGAGGTCAGTGAGGTGGGAGGTCAGTGAGGTGGGAGGTCAGTGGGGTGGGAGGTCAGTGAGTTGTGGGCTCGACTGTTTCTGGTTTATGAAAATGAGTTGGAAGGCCCGTCCGAGTGGCTTATATACTTCCGCTCGGATCTGATAAGTTGCGAGTCAGCGTCACTCTTGAAACGAAAAAAGAGACTTTTGAGCATGAGTTTTGGTTCGAGTAACCATGATTTGCACCTTTCATGCCGGGGTATTTTTGAAGTTTTTGCCTAAAAGTAGGCTATTTAATAAAGAAGAAGAATTAAATTAAACTATTTTAAGTGAAAATAATTTATATTCTATTAAATTAACTTGAAAAAAAGAAAAAACTAGTTTGTTTTTTGTATTAATCTAATTAATTTTTCATCGATAGACAGTCTAAGTTGAAAAGTGCTGCCAATTCAATGCGTTATCAGTATTTTTTTAGGCTCAGTAGTTATATTTATTTGGTCACACTGATCAGAACAAAGCTTCCGAGTTTCCCGCTTTTGATTCCTCCGATTGGTATTTCCAGGAAAAGAAAGAAAATAACATAATTGTAATTTTATTTATATGGTATTAGTATTTTGTAAGAATATCTATATTAAATATTGCTTATGGACATTAAGTCTTATGGACACGTGTCTCTTTTAAGAAAAAGAAAAGGTCATATGCTTAACTCTTTAAATTAAAGCAATATTAAAAAATATATTGTGCTATATGCTGGTCATCTATATCACTATCTTAAGTGCCACTCTGATTAATCATGACAAGGCAATAAATTTCTAGAAATCAGTTAAGAGGTGTGATAAGAGAATTAATAATACAAGAAGCATTGAGGTAGTCCTATCCCCTATACTTTAAATAGGTACTTTCAATGAAATCTCATCTTTAAAACAATATTATCTTTTTCAACCCTTTCTTCGTAGAGTTTTGGTCAAAATTGGAAAAGCTCTTAGAGTTTCCTATCCTCACAAGAACCTTCAAGAGTTATGGACTGGTAGTGCCTTCCAACCCCTCATGCCACCGTCTATCTGGAATCCAACTGGATTTACATATAAACTTAAAATAGATGAAGTAGATCATTTTCACCAAAATTCACAGACTAATAAAACCAATTCCAACCCTTTTGGTGAAACTGGGACTGCTGGTTGTAGATGGAATAAGATCCTGGAGATGGATTAGCACCACTAGGCTCCACATGAAACTCCAAAGCTGGCATCATTAAATATTGAGCTTTCTTTCAAGACCTAGATCTAGATTTTAGATATAACTTCTCATTACTTTAAATATATTTTTTTAATGCATATTTTATTATATTATATAAAACTTATTTTAAAAGTTAGTAAGTGAAAGAGTATGGTCCTTAGGTCGGTTGGGGTCTGAATTCTCCTTGCCGTCAAAGCTAGTTACGGAAACGACGTCTCCTCTCGGATCCGGACTGCTCCCTGTTCCTCCTCCGCTCCCTCCTCTCCCTTCGGACCTTGGCACCCCTGTGGGTGATGACTTTCCAGTGGCGGACGTGCTTCTCCTTGTGGGTGGTGGCTGCGGTGGTGGTTGTGGTGGCAGCCTCAGTGGTGGTCGTCGTGGCAGTGGAGGTGGAGTTTGTGGAGGTGGATGTGGAGGTGCTGGCTGTGGGAGTGGAAATAGTGGGGGTGGAAGTGCTGGCCGTGGGAGTGGAAATAGTGGGTGTGGAGGTGCTGGCAGTGGGAGTGACAGTCGGGGTGGAGCCCGAGGTGGTGACCGAGCTGGAAAGAGCCACCAGGCAGGCAAGGATAGCTACGCAGAGGAATCGCATCTTGGGAGGTGATCAGATCGAATGGCTAGGAAACTGTGTCTTGGTAGTCGCTCCTCCCGGCTTATATAGCACCGGAGACCTCACCTGAGCATCCCAATCCGCCAGAAGATTGTCGTTGTTTATTTAAAACAAACATCACCTTGTTTCCATACATATGTCTGTTATTTTAATCCGTAGTTTGCACAAGAGGCACTTAGAATCGGGAAAAGAACAATACATTTTTGGCAATATTTGCCAAAACCCCAAATCGAGGGTATTTTTCCATACTGATTCCTAATTATAGCCCCACTATTCTTGCAGTATTTCATTGTTCATAACATTTTTCTATGCTAATATAATAATTTTATATTTATATTAATTGAAAGGATATGTTTACTATCTCTTATAATCTTCTTATAGCTCTTAATCATCTATTAATCTTTATTAATTATATGGGTTTGTTTGTGGTTTTTAACATAAATGCTTAAACAAATGTAACATTTTTTCCAAAGTATGAATTATGTTTTTAACTTTTATGATAAGAGATAGGATTAAGAACTTTGATCCAGTTGATATTTATTCTTAAATTAATAATTAGATCGAAATAGAGTAATCTAGTTAGAATAGATATAAATAATTTTGAATAATGGAAGCAACACACACTTTCTGAAACTGGAGAGGGATTCCAGAGAAAAGCCCAGAGATCCTTGATTATCATCATGCCAAAGATCCCTATCAGGTTTCTCTCTGGGGACCATCTAGATAGACTCTATCTTTCTATCTTTAGAGTTTCTTTTTTGTTGGACTAATGCTAAGGATCATAATTAGAAAGACCAGGAAACATGGAAAAGCTTTTAAATTGTTATTTGGGTTTATTATATTTTTTAATATTTCATTATGTCTTTAGCCCAACTTGTAATACTAAAGGGAAACCAATCCCTTCTCTTCCAGTTTGTAGGAAAAGCCAATTATTTATTTTTTTATTACTCACGGTTTCTTATGATGTGTAAGACCCTTAAAACAAATATCCACCCACCTGGCATGTAAAGTTAATATAAAACATACCTATTTTACCTATAAACATACACCTTACCTATAAAACATTTTCTTGAATATTACTTTCGAATAAAAATCACATAAATATAGCAGCAAGCTATTTCATCTTATAAGTTATTATGTCGTTGAAATCTTCTATGATAGCAGATAGAATTTCCTAAATGTAGGTTATAACTAAGTCTCTGGGTTAAAATAATGAGATGGATGATTCTTCCACGCGCTTCCACTAGAAAGTCTGTCACAAAACACTTGCCTATTGTCTAGGCCTATTTTACGCTCAGGGGGTTTTGGCAAACAGTCTCCAAGTCTATTGTTCTTTTCGGAAAGCAAACTATCTCCGATTCTAAGTGCGTCTTGTGTAAACTCCTAATTAAAACAGTAGAACTATCAGGAAACAAGGTGATGTTTGTTCTCATTAAACAGCGACAATCTTCTGGGGGATTGGGATGCTCAGGTGAGGTCCCCGGTGCTATATAAGCCGGGAAGATCGACTACCAAGACACAGTTTCCTAGCCATTCGATCTGATCACCTCCCAAGATGCGATTCCTCTGCGTAGCAATCCTCGCCTGCCTGGTGGCTCTTTCCAGCTCGGTCACCACCTCGGGCTCCACCCCGACTGTCACTCCCACTGCCAGCACCTCCACACCCACTATTTCCATTCCCACGGCCAGCACTTCCACACCCACTATTTCCATTCCCACAGCCAGCACCTCCACATCCACCTCCACAAACTCCACCTCCACTGCCACGACGACCACCACTGAGGCTGCCACCACAACCACCACCGCAGCCACCACCCACAAGAAGAAGCACATCCACCACTGGAAGGTCGTCACCCACAGGGGTGCCAAGGCCCGAAGGGAGAGGAGGGGACGGAAGGAGCAGTCTGGCTTCGACAGGAAGCGCCGTCATCGCAACTAGATATGAAGGCTCCACAACCAGACCCCAACCCACCTACTGACTATTTCCTGCAACAAAATTCCTCCTAGAATAAGATGTTTTTATTTCTAAATAAATAATATTTAAGAACGCAAACAATTGTTGAACTTTTGCTACAGTCTTTAGGATCTCATTCATAAGCCTTGAGGCAGTACCTGAGGATAGAATATGATAATCTTCATATTTATTTGCAAAGATATCTTGAGGAGTGTTAGGAACATTTTTTAACACACCCCAGACAATTTCTCGGGCATTTCGAAATATTTTTGAAAATGGAATGTAATTTATTAATCCGGACTTAAATCTCTTTCGATCTGCATTCAAGGACTAAAACAGCCAAACAAGAACATTTTTGATAATTTTTTGGCAAAAACCCTTATGGGACCCCTTCGAAAAGTTAAAAAAAGAAAGGTGAATATTTTTGTTGCCAGGTTTTGATGTAGAATAATGGTACACGAAGTTCTAAGATCGGGGAGGTATGAGATTTGAGGATCGCCCAAGTATCAGCCAAGATATGGCTTTTTCGGTCTAGGAAAAATTCGATTTGGGAAGAAGGAATCGTTTATAGCCAAAATGGAAGCTTTTCACTCACTTTTTGGCCAATATTTATAAAGCACGACATTAATCTTCTTTGATCTGCATACGAGAACTAAAAAATCAAACATAAAAATTGTTGCACTAATTTTTGGAAAAATACTGATGCTTTTTGAAAAATAACGAAAAAGGTGAAAGTTTTTGCAGGAATATGTATGATAGTTCCCAAAGTTCTATGAACGGGAAGGTACTCCATTCGCTAATCAGCCTAGTATTGACCGGCTATGGATAGTAGACTGCATGCTTAGTATTCGATTTTTTGAAATATTACGTATACGCATCAGTGTCCTTTTGTAGCTTGAATGGTTTGCCATTATTTTACTGTGCATTTCTGTGCGCTTATAAATAATAAACATAAATGTTTAAAAATTCTTAATTTTTAGGGCTTAGTATATTTGAAATCCTTTTCTGAAATGAAGGTCTTTTAAATGGTGAGTCGTGACCATAACTCTGCCACTTATGGTCTGCTAAATTAGTGTTAAACCATTCATTTCAAGGAACTATAAGTTCAACCAAAAGGCAATACAACAAAATATAGAAAGTAGGACAAGATTTGTAACCCAATTTCATAAATCCTAAAATCGGTCAAGTACTAGAGCCTCAGTACTATTGTACTAAAATATATATATATATATTATTATTATAATTATTAATTAACAAAATTAGTTCATTACTAATTGTCAGATCATCCTAGTTTTGCCACGTCCTAGTACTATTTCGTTCTATAATTAGGCATTTGGGTGGAAAGTTCCCTCCATTGGGGTTTTGGCAAACAGTCTCCAAATGTATTGTTCTCTTCGGAAAGCAAACTATCAGCGATTCGAAGCGCGTCTTGTGCAAACTTCTGATTAAAAATATCAGGCCCACCAGAAGAATAAAACAAGGTGATGTTTGTTCTGATTAAACAGCAACAGTCTTCTGGGGAGCCGCTGGAACTATATAAGCCAGGTGGAGCGACTTCCAAGACACAGTTTCCAAGCCATTCGATCTGATCACCTCCCAAGATGCGATTCCTCTGCGTAGCTATCCTCGCCTGCCTGGTGGCTCTTTCCAGCTCGGTCACCACCTCGGGCTCCACCCCGACTGTCACTCCCACTGCCAGCACCTCCACACCCACTATTTCCACTCCCACGGCCAGCACTTCCACCCCCACTATTTCCACTCCCACAGCCAGCACCTCCACATCCACCTCCACAAACTCCACCTCCACTGCCACGACGACCACCACTGAGGCTGCCACCACAACCACCACCGCAGCCACCACCCACAAGAAGAAGCACGTCCACCACTGGAAGGTCGTCACCCACAAGGGTGCCAAGGTTCATAGGGAGAGGAGGGAGCGGAGGAGGAACAGGGAGTAATCTGGATCTAAATCCGTACTCAAAAAAATGTGACTAGATATGAAGGCTCCACAACCAGACCCCAACCCACCTACTGACTATTTTCTGCAGCAAAATTTCCCCTAGAATAAGATGTTTTTATTTTTTTAATAAATATTATTTAACAACGCATTCAAAAGTTTAAGTGTTGGATACCATTTATAAATCAGGTCTCGGATCCTCTTCTCTCATCGAAGGATCGAGAAAGTTAAGAAACAAATTCTGATAGCAAAAATCTTGATCCCAAAGAAATAATATTTTAAATTAATTAAAATTAAATGAACCAATTAGGGTTGGTAGGGTTGGACTTAGGGTAGTAATTGATGTTTTAAAATCGGGAGTATATAATATTTTCTGAACGTCTGAGTATAAACCGAGTTATTTATAGTTTGGCGCCAAAGAAACTTGGCCCAGTTAAGGCCATGGGATGTAGGCCAAAATAGAAACATTTCAAGTACTTTTTAGTTGATATATTAACTATTTTTTCTTTCAATTTTAAAAGTTTATTGTTTACTATTTTAGTACTATGACCTATGGGCTATTGTGGTTTGTTAATTATAACCTTAAAGCCAAGCTCGCTGCATATTATTTTATAGTGTGACCAGTTTTAGTTTAGACCAGTAGTTCCGCTGCCATCCGCCAGGTGCTGGTTGGTATACCTCTGTACCTGTTATCTACATAAGCCCCATTTCTGGTAAGAATTCTTAAAACAGAGATCATTGAAAGACTTTTAGGCGACTTGGTGGTGTTAGTTAATATCTCTAGATAAACACATAGTATATCTATCCAATTTTATTTAGTTTTCAATAAGGAAAAACAGTTTTAGCTTAGGGTTTTAGTTTAGGGTTCGTATACTTGAGGGGGAGGTAGTACGTCATCCTCATCCTTCGTGTCTTTTTGAGCTCATCCGATTCTCAAGCGGAGTACCTTAAACGATTTCTGAATCGATTTGCCACCATTCTGCATTAAAACCTTGAGACAAAATATTTTTTAGATTTTTTCAAATTTTTCGTGGTGGTCCCCTTGGAAATGGGGTTTTCTGTATATGGCCCACCGTGATGGCTATATCTTCCCCAATTCTCATCCGATTCTCAAGCGGAGTACCTTAAACGATTTCTGGATCGATTTGCCACCATTCTGCATTAAAACATTGAGACAAAAAATATTTTTTAGATTTTTTGTTCATTTTTCGTGATGGGGTCCCTTGAAAATTGGGTTTTCTGTATATGGCCCACCGTGATGGCTATATCTTCCCCAATTCTCATCCGATTCTCAAGCGGAGTACCTTAAACGATTTCTGGATCGATTTGCCACCATTCTGCATCAAAACCTTGAGACAAAATTTTTTTTAGATTTTTTGTCAATTTTTCGTGGTGGTCCCCTTGGAAATGGGGTTTTCTGTATATGGCCCACCGTGATGGCTATATCTTCCCCAATTCTCATCCGATTCTCAAGCGGAGTACCTTAAACGATTTCTGGATCGATTTGCCACCATTCTGCATCAAAACCTTGAGACAAAATATTTTTTAGATTTTTTGTTCATTTTTCGTGGTGGTCCCCTTGGAAATGGGGTTTTCTGTATATGGCCCACCGTGATGGCTATATCTTCCCCAATTCTCATCCGATTCTCAAGCGGAGTACCTTAAACGATTTCTGGATCGATTTGCCACCATTCTGCATTAAAACCTTGAGACAAAATATTTTTTAGATTTTTTGTCCATTTTTCGTGGTGGTCCCCTTGGAAATGGGGTTTTCTGTGTATGGCCCACAGTGATGGCTATATCTTCCCCAATTCTCATCCGATTCTCAAGCGGAGTACCTTAAACGATTTCTGGATCGATTTGCCACCATTCTGCATCAAAACCTTGAGACAAAATATTTTTTAGATTTTTTGTCAATTTTTCGTGTTGGTCCCCTTGGAAATGGGGTTTTCTGTATATGGCCCACAGTGATGGCTATATCTTCCCCAATTCTCATCCGATTCTCAAGCGGAGTACCTTAAACGATTTCTGGATCGATTTGCCACCATTCTGCATCAAAACCTTGAGACAATTGGGGGGAAATGGGGTTTTCTGTATATGGCCCACAGTGATGGCTATATCTTCCCCAATTCTCATCCGATTCTCAAACGGAGTACCTTAAACGATTTCTGGATCGATTTGCCACCATTCTGCATTAATACCCTGAGACAAAATATTTTTTAGATTTTTTGTTCATTTTTCGTGGTGGTCCCCTTGGAAATGGGGTTTTCTGTATATGGCCCACAGTGATGGCTATATCTTCCCCAATTCTCATCCGATTCTCAAGCGGAGTACCTTAAACGATTTCTGGATCGATTTGCCACCATTCTGCATTAAAACCCTGAGACAAAATATTTTTTAGATTTTTTGTTCATTTTTCGTGGTGGTCCCCTTGGAAATGGGGTTTTCTGTATATGGCCCACAGTGATGGCTATATCTTCCCCAATTCTCATCCGATTCTCAAGCGGAGTACCTTAAACGATTTCTGTATCGATTTGCCACCATTCTGCATTAAAACCCTGAGACAAAATATTTTTTAGATTTTTTGTTCATTTTTCGTGGTGGTCCCCTTGGAAATGGGGTTTTCTGTATATGGCCCACCGTGATGGCTAAATCTTCCCCAATTCTCATCTGATTCTCAAGCGGAGTACCTTAAACGATTTCTGGATCGATTTGCCACCATTCTGCATCAAAACCTTGAGACAATTGGGGGGAAATGGGGTTTTCTGTATATGGCCCACCGTGATGGCTATATCTTCCCCAATTCTCATCCGATTCTCAAGCGGAGTACCTTAAACGATTTCTGGATCGATTTGCCACCATTCTGCATTAAAACCCTGAGACAAAATATTTGTTAGATTTTTTGTCCATTTTTCGTGGTGGTCCCCTTGGAAATGGGGTTTTCTGTACATGGCCCACAGTGATGGCTATATCTTCCCCAATTCTCATCCGATTCTCAAGCGGAGTACCTTAAACGATTTCTGGATCGATTTGCCACCATTCTGCATTAAAACTTTATAGGGCGGGGGATTTTTATCTGCATTGTACTCTTCTGGAAAGTATAATAATGAACAGACGCATTATTTGTATAGTAAACTATCAAAAAATTTTGGTAGACACACATGATAGATCACTGTTTTGTAAACACTTCCCTTTTCCATTCCAGAATGTCTGAGAAACGAGTTTATAAAGGTCTTGTTACAAGAAAAGTTTTAACAGACAGTGCAAACAAACATAAAATACATAAAATTTTGAATTTATAGAAAACTAGAGAGGGGTCAATATCTTGGATGCTATATAAGTCGGAAGGAATAAGTTAAGAAAACACAGTTTCCATATCATCCGATCTGATCACCTTCAAGATGAACTTCCTCTACCTAGCGATCCTTGTTTTTCTGGTGGCTTTGGCTTTCTCGGCCAAAATTTCTTCGGCGGGTCGTTCTAGCCGAATTCAAGAGATCATCCCTGCCAATGAAGATTCTATTGCCGGATTTTATAGTCCCACTGGACCCACCACACCTACATTACACCAGCCATAGTTCCTTCAAGAAAATAATATCCAATATTCCATGGAAAAAAACGCTGGAACTTCGAAAGCTAAAAAGGGGTCCTGGACCCGTTTCAACTACTCTAGCTGATTCTAAAATAACATAAAAATTATAGAACCTCTTAATAAAAAAAAATCTATAAATAATACAAAAAAAATCTTAAATCTCAATCAGTACCAAACAAAGTATTAAAATGATCTTTTTTGTTCTTGGTTTAAGAGAAAGTATATGGAGTTGTTGATTGACTTGCGAGTTTCAAGTATGGAAAATTTTAGAAAAGATTATAAAAAATGTATAATTTGGTTTGTAAATATAGCAAATTTAAATTGTTAGCAAAACAAAAGCAAATAATTCACAATTCTACGCACGTTTTGTGCAAATATCTGATCTGAAAGAGGCTGGATAAAAGAACAGGTGGAAAAATGGGCTTTTGTTGAGGTTCTATTATAAATATTGTCGTTCTTAAAATATTGTACCTTTTTTCAATTAGTAACAAAAATAATACACAAAGTTAGTGACTTGAAAAGGTTATCTATCTATAGGGTTATTAAAAAGGGGCTTGTCTCATGTCTTAGGCCTGAAGAGACCTAAAATGATATTATATGTATATATGATCTTAAAACTATTTCTAAACCAGATTCTTCATCAATATCACTATCTTTAAAAATAATCTCTTTTAAATTTAACCTCTCATTTATTTTTAAGAATTGATCATATCGCAAGCTGTCTTTAAAATACTTGGATGGATGGAAAGTTTTTAAAAAATTCTTTAAACAGCAAATATGATAAACAACAAAAAAAAAACAATATATTATTCACTATTCCCCGTCACTATTATATTTTTTTTTTGCAAATATTGCGAATTCGAATTGTTGAACCAAAATACTGCAAATAATCTGCGATTCTGCGCGTGTTTCGGGCTGGAAACACTTGATTCAAATGAGGCGGGAACAATGACTGGTGGACAATAGAAGTCGTTTGCTCGGATTAAATATGGAGTGTCGAGAGCAGATTGTCTTCTGATCTCCGGTGCCATATATAAAGGGGTAACGGAGTCTGGCAAAGACACAGTTCCCCGGACTATCTGATCTGATCTACCTTTCCCCCCATCCACAAGATGCGATTCCTTTGCGTAGTTTTCCTTGCCTGCCTGGTGGCTGTGGCTTTGGCGGCCGACGCTTCCTCCTCGGACACCGGTTCCTCGGACAGCTCCTCCTCGGACAGCAGCTCTTCGGACTCCTCTAGCAGTACTCCCTCGGACAGCAGCTCTTCGGACTCCTCCAGCTCGACTCCCTCGGACAGCTCCTCATCGTCCTCCTCCACTCCTTCCTCCTCATCCACCTCGTCGAACTCCACGTCAGATACTACAACTACCACCACCACCACTACCACAACCACCGCTGCCAGCACCAAGAAGCACAAGCACGTCCGTCACTTCACCATCCATCGTCTTCGCGGTGGTGTCACCAGAAGGATCAGGATAAAGAATGGTAGTTCCAGGAGGAGCAAGTCCAGCAGGAGCAGGTCCAACTCGAGCAGGTCCAAGAGGAACAACCGTCGTCTTCGCACCACCCGCCGCGGTTAGAAATTTCCAAAAACCCAAAAATTAAATAAAGAAAACTCGCATTGAATATGGATTTTTGAGAGTTTCTGGGTTAATGGGGCTTAACTGTATTATACCTGGTACTTAGGAAACAAATCCTTATAAGATTATAATTTATGAACTCATTTATAATCTTGGGTTTTAAAGAAAAACCTCAATAACCCTTTTGAAGATCTAAAAAAAATTTTCAATGTTTAGACCTTATATTTAAACTCTTGTTTAAGGTTTTCTAGAATTATTAAGGATAGATCACTTTTAAAATGAAAGAACCAAAATATTTAAGATCCTAATAAGACAATAACCCACGATAAGAACCCACATACTAGATGATCTTAGTAATTGGTTTTAAACATTCCTTAAATACCTTTTTGGAAATGATATCCAAGGCTTCCCTACCTTATAATAGAATCATCAGGGTTTCTTCATCTGTCAAGTGTAGATCACTATTATTTAATATTTAAGATCCTTAATGAAGATCGTATAAGAAGTATGATACTGTGATCCCCATATGTATGATCCTAGTAGTGTCTTTCAAACATACCTCTTAAAAACTTAATCAATATAGAAACAAAGCTTACCATATTAAATCCATATAATACCACCCTTCGATCAGGTATTCTGGATCTATCAAGTATTCTTTAAGTATGATCCATAGCCCCACGTTCTTTATAAAGAAAAAAAAAATATGTAGGGATTCTAAACAATTTATTGAACACTTTCTCTTCTCACACGCTCGTTGCTCGGCTTACAAAAGTAGACAAAAAAAATGGACGATAAATATTAGGCGGTATATATGCGGTAATATGGGTATTAATATATAAATATATATATATGTATATATATATATATATATATATATATATATATATGTATAGATTTATTATGCAAATAAATAAGTGGACTACAAGGCGTACTAACTGTTATAAGTAGGTCCAAAGGTTCGGGGAAGTACCATATTCGGCTTAGTCTACGGCTTAAAGCGCTTATAATATTTAGTGACTAATTAGAGTGTGTTTTGTGTGTGATTGTGATTTTGTTTTTGTTTTTGTTTTTTTTTTCTCAGTGTCTGTGTGTGATCTATAAAGTCTTAAGAGAGAGTCTTAAAAGAAATACTCTAAGTATTGGATTATCGGCTCAAGTACTGAAGAAAGCTCTCTGGTGGAGGACGACAGAGCGTTGTGCTGGGAGGGGGATGGCTTAGCACCGTTTTTTCCAGAAATAGATCCTAGTCTTAAGCTTAAGGAGTACAACAAATATAATCGATAATCGACTGCCACCAAGGGGAAATGGGGAAAAATAGGGATTCGAAATGGAAATTTTGGACATTCAGACAAGATGGAGATTTCGGAGAATCGGGGGAAGTGGAGAAATGAAGTGGAGAACCCAGTGAACGGTATAAGTTAATGTTAAATGATTTGTAAATAAAAATTAAACTAATGAAGCGTACGCTACAAAATTAAGAGCCGCAGACGCAGACACAACTGTACCTCGAACGGTTAATGGATGCTGGAGCTTTTCAAAACTGGTAAACAGTGTTGGGTAATGATGAAAGCTCAAAGTAAACCATAAATTATGAATAATTTTTAAGTAATTTAGATCTTATATGATTTTTTTTAGATTAAAACTTCTTTGTTTTTAAAAAATGAATTTTTAAAAAGAACCTCACTTACTAGTAACTGATTACCAGTACTAGGTTTTAGTAACTAGTAATCAATTACTTGTAATCATTTTTCATTAATTACTGCCAACTATTGACCAATTACCAGTAACCAGTGATTGGTAATCAATTACTAGTAATCAGTGACAAGTAACCAGTGACTCACTACCCCAAAGAAGCATCCCCATTCATCCATTCCGCTCTAGATACAATCGCCAGTCGGGTGCCCCGCTCACGAGAGCGCCCGCTTCTTGGAGAGCGTGCCCTGGACATCCGCTGGGGGTGGCGGGGTCAGCTGGATGACGGGCAGCGGGGCCAGCTGGGGATTCGTGAAGGCGACGGCCCGCTCCTTGGCCGAGACGGCGGCGAACGAGGAGAAGGGACGCAGGCGGACGTAGAGCACGGCGGAGGTGAGGCAGGAGGTGACCAGGATGCCCAGGAGCACGATCAGCGTGATGGCGAAGCCGGGCGTGGTCATGCAGATGAGACCCTCCTCGCGCACCGGGAACACCATCGTCTGCGGGCTACGTTCCACCCCGGATCCGTTCGTGGAGCTGCCGTTGCCCGTCGCCTGCTCGTCAATGGCGAAGGTCAGGTCCCCGGAGGAGACCACCTTGATGATCCGGTTGAGGCCCACCTGGGGCTCGGCCACAGCTCTGGCCCGGCGCTGGACACGGCGCTCGTCACGCCGCTTTCCGATGGCACTGGCCACCTGGTAGGCGTCCACGTGGAGCTGGGGCGGCGGTCCGTACTGCGACTCGGGTCCCACCTGGAGGTGGTGCACGTCCTGGAGGTTGGAGTCCGCCGAGCACTGCTCCGGGCAGTGGTAGCGGCAGATCTGGATGGTGCACTGGAAGTGTACCTCCATCGAGTCGGGGAACTTGAAGGCCTGGAAGTGGGCGTACGACAGCACGGAGGCGGAGGCCCCGAAGTTCTTGATCTTGGTGAACCGCGACATCAGCTTCGGCCGGGTGACGCATCCCCGCTGGTCCACCAGCTGGATGGGAGCCCTCTTCCCGTCGTGCGCCACACAATTCCTCACCAGCATGTCGAACTTGGAGTCGTCGTCCTTGATGGCCAGCACCATGGTCATCGTCTGGCCAATCTTCACCAGGCCGGACACCTCAGAGGCCCACGGTCCCTTGCCCACCTGGATCTGCATCCAGCAGCCCACATTGTCGCCCGCAAAGTCCGCCCTCACCACGTCCAGCATGTCGACGGGGAAGGGCCGGAAGGTCACGGACTTCTCGTACTGGTCGTGCCACGTGCAGCGCAGCTTCCGGGCCTGATCCCACACCTCCTGAACCTGGGGATCGTACTGGATGACGATGATGTTCTCGAAGTAGGTGCCCGCCCCGGTGCCACCGGATTCGTGGCCATAACCCTGGCCGTAGTTGTCCGTGTTGCCGGCAGTGCCGCACTCATGGAGTCCGATGTCGAAGCTGGCCGAGCTCCTGCCCAGGCCGGAGGGCAGGTGGACGCAGTTCATGTTGCTGTAGTGGCCCTTGGAGAAGACGATGCCGTTGAAGGGCTTGTCGAACTGGACGAACACCTTCATGCCGTTCTTCTCGCACTTCACGTCCAGGGACACGATCTTGGGCATGTCCTGCACCGGTGCCGCCCAGATCTCGTTCTGGCTGGATCCGCCCACGCTCAGGTCCGGCACCTGCACCTGCTGCTGCTGTCCCTGGATGCCCTGGCTCTGCACCTGCACCTGGGCCTGGCCCTGCTGCGGCGCCACCTGGAGCTGGACCTGCGGTGGTGGTTGCGGTCGTTGCTGGAGCTGCGGTGGTGGGGGTCCCTTGTAGAACTGGGCGCCGGGCGGCGGTGGCGGTCCGAAGGGCTGGCCAAAGCTCAATGGAATGTTCTGGTGGTTGCCTGGACGGGATTAGACCAAGTATGTCATAACGGAGGACTATGAGACATCAGGAACTATATGACACTTACTTCTCAGGGTCAGGGCCACATTGGGCGGCGGAGGCGGCGGCATGTTGTGCTGGTAGTGGACCTGCACCTTGGGCACCGACTGCGGCAGCTGCATCTGGATCTGGATCTGGGGCTGTTGCTGCGGCGGCGGCGGCTGTGGCGCATGCTGCGTCGCGTGCTGCGGCGGATGCTGCTGCTGGGCCTGCGCCTGGGCCTGTTGCTCCTGCTCCGATTCCTGGGCCATCTGATCCAGCTCGTTCTCGTGGTCGGCCAGGGCAATGGTTAGGTCATCGTCCGCGCTTCCGGCAATAGCCTTTACCACTTCCACATCGTCGCAGCAGACCAGGGTGACCTGTGACCCCATTTCCAGAGTGGAGAGGGAAAGAGAGAGAGAGAGAGGGTGGAGACCGGAATTATTTAAGGCGGATAATTGCTCTGCAACTGCCACAGTGGCACTGCCAAGTGGCAACAACAAGTGCCGCGCTTTCGGAGAATGTTGGCTGGAATGGGCGCAGCAAGGCGGATGCGGCATGCACCATGCAGCATGCAACTCAATTGCATAAGGCAGAGAAAAACGAGAGAAAGACACAAAGAAACGAAGCAACAATTTCGCTTTTTTTTTCCGCCAACAACTCTTTCCATTACCATTGCCATTTCCCTCGCCCGCGATCTTGTGCCACATGCAACTGCGACTTGCAACTTGCAACTTGTTACTTGCGGCGACCCAATTTCCCGCCCGGGGAGATCCGCCTGGCTTAAAAGGCGATGTCAAGGCTAGAACCAGACCAGACAACCGACCATAAAAAAAAAAGAAGAAACAACAAACCGCAGACTGAAAACTGAAGAATGGAGACTGGAGACCAGGAGACTGAAGACTGGGGGGAGGACTGAAGACTAAAGACATCCGACCGAGACCTAAATTAAGATCGCAATCGAAATCCGTTGTCCGGATTGGGTGAATGGCATTCTCAAGAAATAATGATAGAGGATATCCAGTTTGCCCATTAAGGCAATATTTTTTAATAATTCAAATAGTTTATCAAACTTAGTTAGAGACTATTTAAAAGTATAAGAGATTAAGATATAATATTAAGACATTTTCAAATGGATTGCACTTTTTATTGCGTTTTATTAACAACTTTTATCGATCTACTGATAGATCTGAGAGCCAAAAATTTTAAAGATTACGAATCTTAAAGGATACAAAGTTAAAGGTTAGGTCATGGCAAGTAAGGACCTTAAAAGTTTATGCTTTTTTTTTTAATTATATTTCAAAAATTTGCAGAATGAAATCTAAAGAGTCCTTTAAAAATCCCCCTTAAATAACCATATTTATATAAATTAAGTCTTATTTAATCAATAAGTTGTATATTAGCCTATATTATAGGCCTAAACAAAAACCTAGATAGAAAATATCCAATTTTCGATGGCTTTATGAATGGATAAATTGAAAGATTGGATTTCTTATCTTTATAGAAGTATAAGACCCAGACTCTTTAATAATTTTTTGGTTGTAGTTAACTCAAATAGCAAGATACAATAAAGAAAATGCCAACAATCTTTGAAATTATTAGGAATTAAGTTTTAAGTTTTTTACAAACTCCAAATATTGAAAATACCTATTAAGTTTTAAATCTTAAGGTAATAATGATAATAAAAGGGCTTTAACACGTTTCTAGAAAAAGAAAAAGACACCCTTTTCTTAAGTAATTGATCTTAAAGTCCTGGAAGTTTATCTTTTAAATTAAATCTTAGAAAATGGTAGAACCATTTAGGAATTCTAGCAGAAAAATGGAAAAAATAATAGAGGAGATACATAAATGTATTTATTTTAATATTTTTATAACCCTTGAGAAATATTTAGTTCAAAAGAAGACTAATGATATGTAAAGACTTCAAAAATTTCATTTTATAAACAAGTATCTAGATTAATCTTTAATAAAGACATTAGAAAAATAATTAACACATCTTGACATACAAGTTACACAGTCTTAAATACTTTGTTTTAATATCACATCTACATCTTTAATGAAAAAATAATTTTCTTTGAAAGTATTTCGAATAAAAATATCCATTCCATATTTACTTGAAAATACCAATTTAGGTGGACCCAGTGGATGTGTGGCACAACCATATTTAGTACGAAGACTTGTCTTCCGGCTTTCTTAATAATTTATCTTTTGTTTTCCATTACTTTCCATTTTAGGTCTTCATTTCTCTTTTCAGACCCCAGCCAGTATGTGTTAAAGTCCTAATTTTTGTTGCTCCATTGAAGAGCTTGTCCGCTTTTACCCCCAATACTTGTCCACTATACCCAGTAACCCAGTACTACTCGTACTCGTACTCGTACTCGTACTTGTCTCCGGAATCCGGACTGATTCAGTTACCATCAGTTTGGCCATCAAAGCAATTAGACGAATGCATGGCGATGGTGGATGGGAGCCGCAAAACTGGACAAGGTGGCTATGACCATGGCCATGGCCAAGATATCCAATGAAGATGAAGATGATGCCCAACGATGGTGATGGCGAGGTGAGTGCAACTGCAACTGCAACATCCCAAATCTGTGCCGCACTGCCGAAAACAACTTTCTCTGGCAAACTTGCAAACTGGCGACAGAGTTGAGAAACCGAGAAATGGAGAAGCTGAGAAACTGAGAAACTAAGAAACTGAGAAACCGAGAAGCTGACAAAATTGAGCATCCAAGTATCTGAGTATCTTTGGGATGCAACTGCATCCTGTAGCAATCCTGTTTGGTAGAAAGTGATGTGGCCAGCCAGCCAGACGATTGACAACAAAAAGGTAAAATGCTAAATGGTAAATGGCAATTGCCAAACAAGTTGCCCACGAATTCAAAAAAAGAGACGAGTGCGGGGAGAAAAGATACAACCACAAAAAAAAGGCCGAAACTAAAAAAACAAATTCTATAATCAAATTTGCATGCGAGAACGTGATTTGGAGCGAAACTGCAGATGAAACTTAAAAGAGCAGCCATGTCTCCCTCCAAGTGTTGCACTCAAAAAAGTTATATATTTTATTTGAAATATTTTATTAAAAAATTGACAAAAATATACCCAAAGGGGTTAGTGTATTTTTTAGTTAAAGTTAATAATTGTTTTTTCTGATAGTTGTTATAATATTGTTTTGCTTTAAGCTTTAAAATTTAGAGAAAACCTTAGAAAGATTCTAGATTATTAATTCACTTAAATAAAATAACTGCAAAATTGACAACACAAAATTACTAATATATTTTATTAAGAAAATAGTTCCTTCATCCAACTCAGTTTTTAGATCTTTAAACTACGATATTAAATATTATTAAAAGCACCTAGTTGATTTTTAAACCCCTATAAAGGTCATATTTAAAACATCCTAGAACTGCGATTCTATTTCTATTCTATTTCTAAGAAGTCTCCCTACCTACCTATGTATCTATCTACCTTTTAAATACCAAAATACGGTATTAAAATAGACAAAGCACGGTATAAGTTTATCGGGTTATATACATATTTAAGCCCCACAAACCTCTCAGCCTATTGTAAGCTAGTTTTAAAACTATATTTATGTGAATTTAAGCAGTGTCTATTTTTTGGAAAGAAATCCCCAAATATCCAAAAGAATATTTGCCTAAAAATATATTCCAGAGAAACTTTAAATACAAAGACTTTATAGAGTCTCACTTTAAAGATTGTATAATCTTAAGATATTCTACAAAAAGTGTAGTCTTTATTGACCAACTGATCAGTTTAAACTTTAAAGCATAGATAGATGATTAAACTGTTAAATTTTAAATGATTATACAAAGTTAAGTTAATAAATTATGAAAAATGAAATTTATGTTTACTTTCTTTACTTGGTTCTTTTTAGAAAATAAATTAAAGTATTTTAAAGGCCATGTTTAAAGAAAACTTCTTTTTTAGATCAAAATAGATCTTGGATTAGACTATAACCCATCGGGATGAAATCTATAAAAAATTTCCTAAATTTCACTTGATTTCTTAATGATGTCTTAATAAAAAAAAATAACCAAATCTTCTTCCGATGAGATGCGTTAATTGAAATTTAGGCCAAGAGCTACTTCATCGGTCTTTGAAAATGATTTGGCGGGAAATTTTGAATGGAGTTTCACTTTATCTCCTGCCAACTGGAAATTGTTATAATTTCGGCACTGAAAAAAATGCATATAGTGTTTAAAGAAGATATTTCTAACGAGGAAAGGAAAAATTAGGAAGTTAACACCTTTGAAATATTATCTTTTCAATATTATCTTAAATCTTATAAGACAGTCGTTAAGCTTTTTTTCTTTAGGTGTACTGGATACGACTAATGATGTGACTAAAGGCCAACAACAACTGAAGAAGGAACCCGAGACGAAATGCAAAGCCGGCTGTTGCTGAAATCTTGACAGCAAGTTGCTGCATGCTACATGCTGGATGCTGGATGCTGGTTTCTTGGCAGCGCACCAAATCGGGAGAAAGTGAAACATTAGCAGAGAATCGGAATTTGGCAGCAGGCGGGCTGCACAAGGAGGCGAAAGGGTCAAAGGTGAACGCCAGGTCGTTTGGCAGCATTTTCCCAAAAAAAAAAAAACAAAACAACCAAATAATAAAAGAAAAAATCTCAAAATGAAAGCGAAAAGGAAGCGAAAAATGGAGATGCTGCCACATGCTGCCTCTGCCACTCGTTAAAGGAATGAAAACTGTTTTTTTTTGTTGGCCTGGCTAAATTGTGTCATCGCCCCAGAATGGCCAAGAAACAAAAAAAAAACTTTCTAACGTCACGAACGATGGGCCAAAAAAAAAAAAAAAAAATAGCGACAAGCCGAGGGTATTACCTATGTAGGCAAAAATGGATGCACATGGAATTTTAATATGTGCCAAAATCCAAAAAAGAGAAAGGAATGCTGCGGATGGGCTGGGAAGATGCCACCAAAGGCGGTCGCTGCAGAGTGACTTTTTCTGAATTTCATATTCATATAGAAAAAAAATTAAAAGACCTTATATAAATAATGTAAACACTTGTAAGAACCTATATTAAATAGGGCTATGTTAGAGGCACTTTATAGAGGCTATGTATTTTGGATTATTTGATGCTAGCAAGTCCTTTACGAAATAAACACAAAACATAATATAAAAACATCCTTTTCAAGACTAAAACAAAAATATCCCTTATATTTATACTCTCTTCGTTAATTTTTAAATTCATTTTATGTAATTGAATTAAGTTAATAGAACCCTTTGTTTTATGCTCCTATATTAAAAACAAAACCTATAGCCTACTTTTCAAGGATTATATTTTATTTTAATCCATAATATTATAGTAATATTATATAGAAATAACTGAAATATGGTATTACTTTGTATTGTTTGTATAATTTAATCTCTTAGATTCCCAACAAACAAAACTTAAACAGATTTATTTATAACTAGATATAGTAAAACATTTTTAAAAGCGCATTCTTCTTCAATATCTTCTTCAATTCTTCAACAAAATTCCTTAAAGAAACAAGCAAACTCAATACAATTCTCCCAGCACTTCCAAGATCTAGAGTCTAGAGATGACATTGTATGAGTATCCTTTACATTGCTGGCTCTAATTACCCATTTATCGGTTGCTTAGTGATATTCCAGGAACTAAAACGAGCACACACACACACATACTAACACACACACACACACATACGCTGGCATTCAGGCTTTTAACGGACAATTCATGCGAGAAATGGGCCATGCCAATTACATGTCTCGTTCTCGTTCCCGCTGCCCGCTGTTCCCCTTCCGTGCCATTCCATTTCATTCCAGGCACTTGACTTGCCAATAAAGCTCTTTCACTTCCACACACACACACACACATGCACCCATGCACACGCACACGCACAAGGCAGACATCGGGCAGACACAGAGAGACAGAGAGGAGAGGAGAGGAGAGCAGGCGAAGAGAAGCTTAAGCCGGCTGCTGCTAATGGAAATTATCTATTTATAAGCTTGCTGCTTGCTGCTTGCTGCGGCTTCTGCCTGCTTGCCTCTGCCTGCTGCATGCTGCATGCTGCATGCTGCATGCAGCTTTGCTTTTGGCTTTGTGTCTGGCTTTAATTGATTTTAATTATTTGCATTGGCTGGAAAATACTCACCTGCAGTGAAAGGAAAATGATAAGCGGCAGCCAAATCTTCTTAGCGCCGATTTCTCGACGATTTCTTCTGTGCCGTTGGTGCTGCTGCTGTAGCATTTGTTGTTTTTGTTGCTGCTGATGTTGCATGTTGCTGCTTTGATGGTGTTCCTGTTTTTGTTTTTTTTTTTAAGGCGTATATAATTAATTTGTTTATCATTATTCGATATTTGCTTATGATTTCTGTTTCTATTACAGCTTCCATTGTGGGTGTGTGTAACAAAAAGAGTCATAGAAAAGATGGAGAGAGGCGGAAGAAGCCGCGGAAGAAAGAGAACGTGTCGTAGAAAGTGCTTTTCGCTTTTTTTTTTCTTTAATTTTTTTTTTTGTTATACTGGTCATTATTGTTATGCTTACCAGCTATGAAAGTGTTTCTCGCTAATTGCAATTTATTAGCAATTTCTCAGTCAGCTCAATGATGATTGATTGACTCGCTAAGTGTTCAAGACCCCCTCTTTCTTCTATCTAGCCCCCACCCACCTGAGAAAACAAAAAAAAAAAAGAAAGAAAGAAAGAGCCGAAAGAAAGGGAAGCTGCGACAAGTCATCCAAAAAAAAAAAAAAATAAAGAAAAGAATCTGTTTAATGACAACACACTTAGCTTTTAAGACTCTTCCAGTAGTAGTGGAAGTAGTACCTGGAATCAGGGGGGTCTTGATAAGGGGCCAGCAGCCAGCTAGTGCTGCAGGTGAAAAGTGTTAATAGGTTTCCCCATGAGACCCAAGTGGGTCATCATAAGCCAACATAAACGCCCGCCCGAGTTGGCCAATTAGAAGGCCCAAGGAAAGAGAGAGTGACAAAAAAAAGTAGAAAGAACCAGGAAGTTGGTAAATCTTCAAGAAATTCTTAGAGAAATAGAAGTGAGATTTTATTCCAAAATTAATTATTCCTAATAAACTATGTAATATGTTTACAAAATTGAATATTTTGGATTAATCTTAAAATGTTTATGTTTTTAAGCATGACTTTGTACCTAAACTTTAATGTTTTATAGACATTTTAATTAAAAACATGAATTTTATATTTCAAAGTTCTTACAAAATATTCTAATAAATGAGTGAATAATAGCTCTAATAAATCATATAACTATGAAACTAATTGTAACTTACAATCAACCAAATTTTAAATATTTTTATAAAATTATTAGTTATACAAAGATTTGCTTGATTTTTCGTTAATTATTTGAATATTTATATTTTCGGAATAATACTTTCTTCATTTACGGAAATAATGATAAAGGAAAACACTTTAAAAGTGTGAAAATAATAATATGAAACATTAATAAAATAGAAAATGACACAATTATGGAATATAATGACTCCTTAGTTTCATAAAGTCTTTATAAATTTCGTTTAACTAACTAATTTTGGATTTTAAAAAATTTACTATTCAATTTACCATAAAAAAAACAGAAAATTAATCCATTTTCTTTATAAATTTATTAACTTTTTGAATTTAAACAAGGATATAAAGTATTTAAGGTTATTCTCAAGAAGTCAAAAGAAGTGCTCTCTTTGTTAGAAAACAGATAAGTATCCTCTTTTTTAACAGCCCAAGCAAAAGCTAAAAATATCATTTTTTGTAAGATTTTCTTTTTTTTGAATAAATACCTTAAATTACAACCCTACAAAATACAAAGCTTTCAAAGCGATTGCAAGAACTGTGACAGGAAGAGAAAATACTAGAATTGAAAATACTAGATAAAAGAAAGTGAA
This sequence comes from Drosophila parabipectinata, assembly GCA_018153455.1. Lineage (NCBI taxonomy): Eukaryota > Metazoa > Arthropoda > Insecta > Diptera > Drosophilidae > Drosophila > Drosophila parabipectinata. The sequence continues at coordinate 6,509,155 of JAECYA010000055.1, forward strand.
ATTAGAAGGAATATTTTACGAAAAAAAATCATGAAAAAAAGGATAATCCTTATGGAATCTCTTTATTCCGCCGCTTTGGTTCCGACTCACTCACTTCCGGCTCAATGAGGTATAACGGTTTAACGATTAACGGTTTATGGTTTTCCGGATCCGCTCCATTCCATAATGGAATGCTCAGCTACTCACCTACTGTTTTTCGTCCCTGGACCAATTCCGGCGTTCCACTTGCCGTTCCAGTTAAAGTTCCGAATCCAATTCCTCGCCTTGACAAACAGGATGCGTCCGCGTCTGCGTCGTCTGCGTTGTCTGCGTTGTCTGCGTGCTTTTTTGGTGGCAACTTTCGAAAACAGTTGCTGTCGGTACGGTGGCCGTTACTTTTGCCACTGATTGCTGCTACTTGGCTACTTGCCACAGTTGCAGGGGCATGCAGTTAAGAGGTGGTGTTGTTGTTGTTGCACACGGTCAATAATTAACGATCGCAAGTGGGGCACACACGCGCACCAAAGAAAAAGAAAACCAAACAAACAAAAAGAAAAAATACCAGAAAAAAAAGGACACAAAAAGCGCGTTGATCACTTTGGTTAGCCAGCTTCTCTGCTAACCGTATCTTTCCAAGCGGTTCTTTCCGTTTCGCTTTTGTTTTTGTTTTTTTTTTTCTTTACATAAGTATATTTATAATTTGTTTTTATGATTATTTGCAGTTAATGTTTTGTTGTATGTTTTTTTTTTGCCTTTTATTTTGTTCCGAAAGGCATTAGATTTGTTATTGATGTTTGGTATTTTTTTTTTTTGCAACGGTATATTTTGTGTCAACCTCTCGAGGATCGCTAGTTCGCTCGTTTGTCCGTTTTTTTAAATTTAATTTTTTTTTTTTTTTTGTTTTAAAGAAAAGGAGAGAAGAGAAAAACGCGTCTGGTTCGCGCCGTGGTTTAGCGCCGAATGCCGCAGACACCTGCTTTCTCGCAGCGGAACACTTCGCATGCGCAACAGCAGCAGCCAGCGTCGCTGCCACTGCCACTGCCACCGCCACTGCCAGCGATAGCAGCGAAATTTCTTCTTTCTTTTCATCCATTCAAGACGCCACTCAGTGAGGCAGTCGGCCAAGTCCACGACCAAGACCAGGCCAAAACCAAAACCAACACCAAAAAAAACTAAATCCACAGCCGAATGCCAAGTACGACTTGTTCAAGTACAGCATGCCGGTTGTTGTTGCTGTTGCAAGTGTTGCATCTTGTTGTTGCTGTTGCATGTGTTGCCTGTTGCCTCTTGTTGTGTTTGTTAACTGGCAGTCTTGACTGTTTCGGTTGTAATTTCATTCAAAGTTTATGCTTTTTGGAACAATATTGTTCATCTTTTAGCTCATAAAATTTGGTATTTTTTTGAAGCATTCATATTTTGTCCTATTTTATGGCTTTTTACAGAAAATAAGGTCTATTTTCACTATTTTTTTGTATTTTTTAATGTTTTGCTTTTATTCTGTGTCTGTTTTTTATTTACTTTTAAAAATATTAAGCTAATAATTTGGTATTTTATCTGTATTTTGTATCCTTATTTGGTATATTGCGGATGTTTATGTTTGCAACTATTGAGTTTTTATGGCTTTTTTAGATTCTTCTATCATCTTCATTAAATTTTAACTACTAATAGATTAACAAATTAGAAGGATTATCTAATTTGGCCTCATATTGCTGATATATTCATTATATTTATGCAATTTTGTATAGTTTTCTTTGAACTTTGAAGTAGGTTTATGTTTTATTTATTTAAGAAGTTAGTTAGTTTAGTTTTATTTATACTATTAGCTAGTAATTCAATTTATGCAGCTTTTTATAGATCCTCTTTGAACTTTAAAGTAGTTTTAGGTTTTCAAAATATTTAAGATGTTATTTTTGAAAACTCTTCATATTTTTCAGTTAAATGTATGATTACTTTTTCTTCTTTTTTTAATGGAAGATATTAATATGGTAGTATTGTGTTTATAGTTTATTTAACATTTATTCAAAACATTGGAATACTTTTAAAATATTTAAGAATATGTTTATAATAATGGCTTAATGGATTATAGCTTTAAATTAGAAATAATGTTACTAAGTTCTTTTATAACTATTTAGGTCAAGATTTCTTGAATTATTTTTTATCAAATATATATTTTAAATGGCTATATTACTTATATATTTTCTACTTAGTTCTCATAATATTAGTGATGATTTTAAGCATTATTGCTGCAGTTGCAGATGCAGTGGCAGATGCTGTTGCAGTTGCAGTTGCTGTTGCAGTTCCTATTGCCGTTCCAGTGGCTGTTGCAAATGTGTCTTTAATGAGTTATTATGTTGCTGCCGCTTTTAACACATAGCTCCTTTCGCTTTTTATTTAAATAAACTTTCTCGCATTCCTTTTCAAAAGTATTGCTATTTAAAAATTGCTTACTTAAATATTGATTTTGTTTATGTTGCGATGTTGCTAGTTTTGTGAGTTTTTTTAAAAGTGGAGATAGGTGGCTCTTATGTTGCAATTTTATTATTATTTTTTTTTACTATTTCTCAGGTTGCTGTTTATGGCATCGCCCTAGCTGCTGGAAATATGGCTTATTGTTGCATGTATTTATAATTGTTGCCGTTAGTAGAAGATATTTTTTTATTTACAATATTGCTATTATTGTTGCAACCTTTTTCTCATATTGCTGCTGTAATTGCAACAACCGTTGTTGTTTCTCCCAGCGATATGTTGCTGTGGTTGTTGTTGCCTGTTGCTGGCCGACTGACTGCCTGATGTTGCCTCTGTTTGTGGCATGTTTTCTGGTCTCGGTTTCCCCTTTGCCTCGACTGCCATTTGTTTGTTTACACTGGGCAGTGTAGCCTCAACTTTCAGTTGCAATGGGTTACAGAAGCAGACGCAGCTTTGGGGACAAGTCCTCTAACTGTTTGCACTTTCTATTCCCCTCTACCTATGTATACCTGCCTCCATCTGCCGCACTGGCCGAACTTGCCACACCAACCCCCCCTTGCCACAACGCACTGCCCATGCTCCACTTGCTCCAGTTGCCGTTCATGATTTGTGGCAAGCAATCAAGCCCACAAAACGGGTGTGGGCGCCCTTTGATTGCAAACTGGGCTTAGCCACCAAGGCGTGGCTGGTTACCTGCCCCTCCCCTCACTCCCCTCCCCCTTCTCCATCCATCCATCCATCTAGAGGTGAGGAGAGATTTCGCATCTTTATTTATTCAGTCGCCAGTAATGTTTCATCGAGTGTTCCACTTTTCCATAAAATATTTTTTGCCAAGTGCCGCATTTGGCATTGCTGTGGCAGCAACAGCAACAGCAGCAACAACAACAACACCAACACCAACACAAACTGTAATAAATACAACAATAATATAAAAAAAGGCACTTGCTCTCGTTGAAATAATAGGATGAGCAACTGCAACACCAACAGCAACAACTGCCACAAACAGCAACAATCGCAGCAGCCACGACAATGAAGGCAATTGATAACCTGATGTCGCTCAGCTACAGTGGGCAGTCGATGATTGAAACTAAAGAGAATTAAGGATAATATATTAAAGATAAAAATTCAATATAATAAGAGATATAGAAGAGGAATAACTTAAGAATACTATCTTAAAAACATAAAAACCCTTCGATTTTAATATTTATTTGAATGTAGGGCTTGGAAAATATGTAGAAATTTTATTAAAAGTATAATAGATGCAATTTCATAAAAGATAAAGGTATATCATATCATCAGATCATCAGATGATACAGTATATATATAAGATAATAGATACAAGTTTATTGTATTTATTATAAAAAGTTTATGAACATTTTTTATTTTAAGAGGGATTCATTCCTTTGTAGACTTAATGGTTTTTTTTTGTTTTAAACTCTTTATTTTATTTACTGATGCTGTTTATTAAATATGATTTACTTTAAAACCAATATATCAATATATTCAATTTATTGTACTTAACTAGTAAGCCCACATTTATTTTCAAAGTTTCTATTTAGAGTTTCAAAAATTCTATATAGTTTAACTATAATAGTCATCAAATCAGTTTATATTTTCACCCTTTATTGCTAGTATTGTGTTTATGTTCTTCATAAAGAATCCAAATCATAAATAAGGACAATAAATCTTCCCAAGAGTAATATTAATAATAATACAGTAGAGTACAGTATAATACAGTAATATTAAATTTCAAAATTATAGTACGAACAAATGTAAAATATCCTGATAAAATACATTAAAATACATTAAACTTGTTTATCTTCTTTAGTTAATATTAAATATTAGTTAACATTAGTTAGCATAAAAGCATAATAACAATAAATATAACTAAAAACAAAGCTTTCAATTTAAATATGTATATTATACATATTGCTACCAATCTTTATATTTTAATTGTGTTTTCAAATTAAATTATTTTTTAAATGCCGGAAGAGATTAGAAAATATTGTTAGGCCCCATGTTATTTTATGAAAAGCAGTGGGATTTTTCCTGTCCAAGTCTTAAAAATAAGATGTTCATCATTTAAGTATGAATAAGCTTTTATTGTCCATCTTCCGTTTGATGTCCCACTGTGCGGCGGTGGCGATAAAAAAGAAAAAATTGCAGAGCGGTGCGCCGGCATTTCATCGCCATTTCAATTCCACTTTGCAGTTTTGAGTTTTTAGGGGCGCCTCCGACGACGCGTCGCTGTGGCAGCTTCTCAGCGACGGGATTGCAGATTGCAGTTTACAGTTTACTGTTTTGCTGGCTGCAGGTTGCAGGTTGCAATTCACAATTCGCGAGGAGATTCCTGTTTGCTAAATATGACCAAAAAGACCCGTTTCGAAATTGGAGTAATTTCGATCGGCGTCGATGTTGCTCCGGTTCCGCCTGAAAGTGGCCAGAGAATCGGATCGGATCGGATCGGTATTGGATCGGATCGGATGGTGGAATCGGTTTTTGGTTTTGGTTTTTTGCTTGGTTTTCCGTTTGGAGAGGATCTCGCCTTTCGTCTATTGGTTTTTTGGATTGGTTCGCTTCGATTCGCACATTAAGTAACACGCGCCAGCCAGTCTACCGTCTACCGTCGTCTTCCAACTTGGCTAACTCGGTTAACTTGGTCAATTACTAAGCGGTTTTGCATTGCAGCCCGAAGACGACAGGCAACCGCGACTACTACAGACTTTGCTGGAAGAGAGTCTTCTCTTGGAAAAGAAGGAAGGGCAGACTCTGCTTATGTTTCTTTTTGTCGCACGCCTCACGCATCTTAAGCGGCGTTGCAAGATGTCTTATTAAGAGTATCTTGTTACTTTCACCATCCGCCGACATGAATTGCGCTTCAATTTCTCACAACCACACTGAGATACTGTTTTTTTTTTTTATTATTATTATAGGTGGCTAAAAGGGGCAGGTGGGGGAGGGGGGGGTGCTGACCAAATGTGGTGCTTTAACCAAAGGTTTTGGGTGAAAACAACAACTCTGCAACAGTGCAACACTCTCTTCCTCATAGAGATAATGCCCCACAAGTCCGTGTCCATCGGGATTCTACGGTTCTGTTGCACAGTTGCAGTGGCAATGTGGCCATGGTGGCATCATCATCATCATGATGATGGTAGTCATCGTCATCCAAAGCTAAAATCCTCTTTGCCACGCCGGTTTCTAGCCAACTATTTGGGTCGCTCTCACAATTTATTGGTTTAGTTTTCATTGCATTGACACTTCATCATCGCCGGCAAAACAGCCTGCGTTTGTCATCTGGCTTAGATGGGCTTTTTCTTCTTCTATTTTTCTGGCTACACTTAAAAAAAAAACCCCGGGTATATGCATATGGGAAAAAGCTGTTGTATTATGGCCTTAATGGGCCACATAAGTTGGTTCTTAAGACTCTATCCAGGACTTTGAATCGAAAAACACAACTATATGATACCCAGTACTTTTCAATAAATATTTCATGTTAAGTACAAAAAATCTTTGTAATTATTTAAAGATATAATGGGTCTTTTTTGTAGATAAATTTATTTGAGAAATAACTCGTATCATGTAGTTTCAATAGATCCCATAGGTTGGTTCTAAAAATTCTATTTAGGAGTTTTAATAAAAAAAACACGACTATATGATACCCAGAAGTTTTCAGTAAATACTACTTTTTAAAATCACAAAGATGATGAAATTTTTTAAAGGTATAATAGACCTTATTATTGTTAGTTAAGTTAGTTAGTTAAGTTAGTCCTTTTAGTAGGTTTTTTTTAAATAACTAGGAGTCCAAATAAGGAAGACGGACTTAAGTAGACATTTCCGACTACACAATACCCGGTACTCCTTAACCCTCTTTTTCTAATTCTAAATCCCTCTGAATAGTAGCCTCTGTTTCTAATAAAAATTTCTGGGTAAAATAAGCAATTCTTTAGAAAAAAATACTTATTGTTTCAAACCATATATTCAATATTTTTCATACTTTAAGTCATGTGAAGAACTTCAACAAATGCTACAGAGTACCGGGTATAAATATAAACAAATTATTGAAAAAATTAATAATATCCTTTTAAGTTATAGTAAAAATGCCTCTTCTTTTAAAACACGATCATAGTCCAAATCATAATCTTTAAAATTAAATTCAAGTTTTATCTTTTATGATTATTACCTTTAATGTTACAATAACCTCCTGAAACAGAACCTCCTTTTATACGATATATTTTAACACTCGTACTCGTAAATTTTAACAAATAATATTATATTATTATTATTAACTGGTATAAAATTTTTAAAACAATTTATATAATTTTTGTAATAATTTTTCTCAGTGTATATTTAACCTTTGGGTTGTCATCAGTTGCAGTCTGTCCAGTGCCCAGAGGGTTACATACGAGGTGGCAATGGCAGATCTGAACCAAAGTGAAAACGCCGCCGTGAAAACAGAAGAAAACAAGTGCCACATAGGCGTAGTGGCACTTGCAACTTGCAACATGTACTAGTAGGCAACCGCAACAACAACAACAACAACAACAATTACAATAACAACAAAGAAAAAGACAAACAGTGGCAATGGCTGCCATTAGGCCATGAGAAGAAGACACTTTTTGTCCAAAAGCCTGGTGTGGGTGTGGAATTAATCGAGGGAAGATACCAGAAGACTCTGTCAGAAGACTCCAAACGGAAGACCGAAGAATTAGGTTAGATTGCAAATTGTTACGGATTGTTTGAGAAAGCCTTTTTTTTCCTAAGAATTCTCCCTCCTCTCAAACATATTATTTATTTAATTTTTTTGTTGTTGTTTTGTTTGTGAATCGCCGGGAGAGTCACTTGTCTGCCTATCAATTTCACTTTCTCACCTCGACAGCTCTCAAATAAAATTAAACGAAATGAAAGAAAAATAAAACAACATTGAAAGTCAATTAGCCGCTGTCCAAAAAGATTCTTCGATCGAACCAGTCCAGTAAAAGCCCCTGTAGCCTTCCCCCTCCACCCCATAAAAAGCCTTACAATTCGGCAATCTAAGCTCACACACGCATATAAAGTATCTGCATCTCAGTATCCAAATATCTTGAAGTATCTCAGAGTATCTCTTGAATGCCTTGGGGGCCTTATCTCCCTGTCTGCTTCTTGCCTCTCTCTCTCTCCCTCTCTCTGGTGGGAAGTGGAGCCTGGAAACTGATGTGGCATTCCAGGTGCGGAGACCCCATGGATAGATGGACGGGACGGATCGTAACCGAAATCGAAATCGCAATCGAAATCGAACGATCGATGCGCCTCAGTTATGAAAGTTCCACTTTTGGATACTTTTTAAGCAACATTCTCGCCAAGAAAGTTTTTTTTTTTCGTCAGTTTTTTTTACAGATTCAGATTCCATTTTTTTCTCATTTTTTTAATGTACAGCTTTCACATGGGTAAGTTGGTAATTAGGAAGAGGTTTCAAGGCTTAAATATCTAAGTTAAGGACTACAAGAAGTATGGGGTTTTGAAAAGAAATAAATATTAAATAGATATATAGAGGTCTTTAAAAATTGGGAAATAAAAAGTAAAATATAAAGGAGTGTGGTTCTATTGTATGGTTATAAGAATTGTGATTAGTTTTGAATAATAAGATCTACAAAACCTAAACAGAATATAGGGTATATTGCTCTTTATATGCAAACTTCTTCCAAATACTTAGATATTCAAAATATTTCACAAATGTGAAAACATTTCTTCATAAAAAAGCCTTTATTTTATTTAATGATTTAATGATACTTTAAATGATTAATTTTGATTTATTTGAAAATGTGAACAGACAGACTAACAGACAAGGCTTTACTTACAATACGCTTTACAAGGATAATAACTTGAAAGAATGTTTTATTAAAATTTAAAGAATTTATTTAGAAAATCCCTACCTTTCCCTATATTTAAAAAATAGTTATTTCTTAGAGCTAAGGACTTAAAATAGATATTTTTACTAATAAAAAAGGTACTATCCATTGTACTATTTATACTATCTATTTATAATATAATATCTATTATCTACTGTACTTCTCTCTAAGCACCTTTTGAAATTATTTGCATAAACAAGCCCTTAAGTCATAGGCCAGATATTTTACATAAACAAATTATTAAAATAATTTATTATTTAAGCTTAAACCAGAGCCAGTCTTTCCCCTTCACTTGACTTTTGAACCCTCCACTTGACCCTCCAGCTGCATATCCATTTGTCCTCCAAAAAAACTTCCTATTTTCCTCCTATTTTCATATTAGGTAGATCACTCACTTTGAAGAGCATCGTATATCACTTTCCCCTTTATTCCCGGCATTTCAAAGACTTCCTTTTTGTTTTTGGAATACTTTGACCTGACCCCGCCAAAATGGACATTCCACTGATGGAAAACAGTCCGTCAGCGAGGAGACAATTTCCCAGGCCCCTTGGATACCTCAAGCCTAACTCCCTCACCCATTTCTCTTTCCCAAAAAAAAATCTTCATGTTGACATTGAAGGGGGGGAGGGTGCAGGTCCATCCGGGGGGGGAGACGGTGGCCATAGACGGTGGATGGTGGTCTAGCAGGGAGCCCGGCTTCGGACAGCTAGACAAACACACCCACTTTCCAAATGAAAACAAAATCGCGGACCACCAAATAGCAGCACGAAGTCAGCTAGCAGCTTCATCTCTTCTCCATTTCCATTTTTTTTTTTGCATACACTTTTGAAAGGGTATTTCAGTGCTTTTACTTATTATTTACAGAGTAATAATACAGAATAATATAATATGATTTAAATAATCAAATGAGGAATATGATTTAAAGGCTATCATACTAAAAACTACCCAACAAATCATAAGATTTTTATAAAATACCTTGAGAAAGGGTATTAAAATGTGTCTCTTGATTAGAAAATTTGTTCCCCTACTAACATTTTTGTTGATTTGTTGTATTTTTTCCTCCGCAACCATAAAAAACCGCAGACGCAGACGACGATCGTGAAATATTGGTGCTGAATGCGCCGCGCATGCGCAAACAAAACGGAACCCACTTGATGGGTTATGGCCAGTGCTGTTGGACTTGTTGTGCTCTATGTGTGTGTGTGTGCTTTGGGATGATGGATGTTGGCCATGGGAAGGGCACGCACTGCCTCCCCCCACACACACCTCTTACCAAAAAATTTCAAACTCACTATTTTTGGAGTGAGTGTGTGTCACTGCATAATTGAGTAGCGAACGAAACTAGCCATGATCCAGGTGCTCAGGTACATGTGTATCATGTACCAAGTGCTACTCCAATCCACTCCACTCCATTCCACTCCCAACGTGAAAACATCCAGCTGCACTTGAACTAATCCCACACACTTTCCGCGCCACACGCACTTCAGCCCCAGACCAAACCATTTGCCTTGAAAGTGCAAGCCCCTCCAGAACCACCACTCCGAAAGTGGGTTTATTACTCGGAAATTCAGAGATCATTATGCCTGGATTAGGCTGGGCTCGAGAAAAAGCATTAGAGTCCAATGAAAACAAAGCCATACCCAGAAATTATGGGCCCAAGCGATAAAATTGTTTTCCTTTTTATTTGAATAAATTTTTTCAATTTTTAGAAATCCGATCAAGGTACCATTTTGTGCTTAGAACTTCAGTACTTCAACAGGTTTAAAGTTATAGAATATATTTTCGATGAACCTGTTTTAAACAGCACCCTCCACCTCCTCCTAATCAGCTCCAAAAAATTATATAGTTCAAACTTTTTCGAAACGGTAGTCTTTACCAATTTATATTAGGAAGAATTGGAAAGGCAAGCTAACTTCGGGCGGACCCTTGGGTTTTTCGTATATGGCCCACAGGGATGGCTATATCTTCCCCAATTCTCATCCGATTCTCAAGCGGAGTACCTTAAACGATTTCTAGAGTGATTTCCCACAATTCTGCATCAAAACCCTGAGACAAAATATTTTTTAGATTTTTCGTTCATTTTTCCTGATGGGATCCCTTGAAAATGTGGTTTTCCCCTATAGGGTCCACGGGGATGGCTATATCTTCCCCAATTCTCATCAGATTCTCAAGCGGAGTATTTTAAACGATTTCTAGAGTGATTCCCCACCGTTCTGCATCAAAACCCTGGGACAAAATATTTTTTAGATTTTTTGTCCATTTTTCGTGGTGGTCCCCTTGGAAATGGGGTTTTCCGTATATGGCCCACAGTGATGGCTATATCTTCCCCAATTCTCATTCGATTCTCAAGCGGAGTACCTTAAACGATTTCTGAATCGATTTCCCACCTTTCTGCATCAAAACCCTGAGACAAAATATTTTTTAGATTTTTTTTCCGTTTTTCCTGATGGGGTCCCTTGAAAATGGGGTTTTCCCCTATAGGGTCCACGGGGATGGCTATATCTTCCCCAATTCTCATCCGATTCTCAAGCGGAGTACCTTAAACGATTTCTAGAGTGATTTCCCACAATTCTGCATCAAAACCCTGAGACAAAATATTTTTTAGATTTTTTGTCCATTTTTCCTGATGGGATCCCTTGAAAATGTGGTTTTCCCCTATAGGGCCCACAGGGATGGCTATATCTTCCCCAATTTTTGGAGTACCTTAACGATTTCTAGAGTGATTTCCCACAATTCTGCATCAAAACCCTGAGACAAAATATTTTTTAGATTTTTTTTCCGTTTTTCCTGATGGGGTCCCTTGAAAATGGGGTTTTCCCCTATAGGGTCCACGGGGATGGCTATATCTTCCCCAATTCTCATCCGATTCTCAAGCGGAGTACCTTAAACGATTTCTGAATCGATTTCCCACCTTTCTGCATCAAAACCCTGAGACAAAATATTTTTTAGATTTTTTGTCCGTTTTTCCTGATGGGGTCCCTTGAAAATGGGGTTTTCCCCTATAGGGTCCACAGAGATGGCTATATCTTCCCCAATTCTCATCCGATTCTCAAGCGGAGTATTTTAAACGATTTCTAGAGTGATTCCCCACCGTTCTGCATCAAAACCCTGAGACAAAATATTTTTTAGATTTTTTGTCCATTTTTCCTGATGGGATCCCTTGAAAATGGGGTTTTCCCCTATAGGGTCCACGGGGATGGCTATATCTTCCCCAATTCTCATCCGATTCTCAAGCGGAGTACCTTAAACGATTTCTAGAGTGATTTCCCACAATTCTGCATCAAAACCCTGAGACAAAATATTTTTTAGATTTTTTGTCCATTTTTCCTGATGGGATCCCTTGAAAATGTGGTTTTCCCCTATAGGGCCCACAGGGATGGCTATATCTTCCCCAATTTTTGGAGTACCTTAACGATTTCTAGAGTGATTTCCCACAATTCTGCATCAAAACCCTGAGACAAAATATTTTTTAGATTTTTTGTCCATTTTTCCTGATGGGATCCCTTGAAAATGTGGTTTTCCCCTATAGGGCCCACAGGGATGGCTATATCTTCCCCAATTCTGCTCCGATTCTCAAGCGGAGTACCTTAAACGATTTCTGAATCGATTTCCCACCTTTCTGCATCAAAACCCTGAGACAAAATATTTTTTAGAATTTTTGTCCGTTTTTCCTGATGGGGTCCCTTGAAAATGTGGTTTTCCCCTATAGGGTCCACAGAGATGGCTATATCTTCACCAATTCTCATCCGATTCTCAAGCGGAGTACCTTAAATGATTTCTAGAGTAATCTACCACCGTTCTGCATCAAAGGCGTTGCAGACTTTTGAGCAAAATATTAATATCCTCTTCAGGGGTATATAAATAAATTACAATTTATTCAAGACTAGTTTTTTTGAATTATTTTTATTTTCTTTTCATATTTTTCTATCAACATTTTCAGCAGTTTCATGGATTACATTTAATTATAAGAATAATTTGGTATAAACTTATGAAAAGTAAAAAATATTAATAGTTTCTATTCATTTTTTAAGTTCAGAAATATGAGTTGCAATTCTTCTAATGACTGTTTAACACGAAGGGCAACGGCAGTTATATCCGCCTTCCTGGGATGCGACCCAAAGATAATAATATTTTTTAAAAATGTTATTTAAAATATTGGCGGATCTGCTATCCAAAAACGAAACTTCTGCTCAGGAATTTAAAAAAGTGTCAGGACAAGGATCTCAGAGCTCACAGTGCCAGAAAAATTTAATGAAAATAATGCAAAACATGCGAAACTTCAGGAACCGTGATATCAAAGAAATCATAAAATATGCCAAATCGCAGGATAAATTTAATAAAAAAGGACTCGAAATGGGCGGAATTTGAGCACAGAATTCAAAAGCAAAATCGTATATAAACGGAATTTCGAGGAAATAGCAAAAAAAAAAACGTAAGTTTTCAAAATAATGATTTTCAATTTATAGATCTGGAAAGATTGCACCTCTTAACCAACTGGAAGGCTCATGGGCTGCTTATAAGGCCCAGTATTTAATTAAACTTGGGTTAAACTTTGGTTATAAAAATAATATTAATTATGTTGGCAAGTAGGGCACAAAGTTCTCAACATACGATCGAGAAGAGGTTGGATTAAATTCCTATAAGAAATTCCGATGGATCCCGATAATTATATCCATTAGTCCCAATGGTACCATTATTTTAATGAAGTCTTAATTCCAATTCTATCTGAAATTAAATAAATATAATTAAAATTTTAAACCTATTGGTATTATTAGAAATTACTTTTATTTAAAACTCCCATCCTCTTTCCGATCGAATGTTGAAAACTTTGTGCTATACTTCAAGATAATCTGTGGGTTATATAAAACATTAGTTTCTAATTTTCTTAAAAATATAATCTTTGCATTATTTACCCATAGATATATTCCATTCTATATCTCCAATTGGTGGAAAGGTATAATTTTTCTAGTCCAACAGGAAAATCTTTATCCCAGTTTGGGATTATAGTTCCTTAAGGATTGTTATCGGAATGGTTTTTTTTAACAATTTCCTCGTCGTCCCGTTTATTTACGATAATGGTTTAGAAATCGGTGTTCCAATCCCGCCTATTTTAAATCATTTCCGTGAGAGGTATTCTGCAACTCCGCATATCCACGATTTCTTTTATTTTACGCTTCTTGCAATTCCATATATTTAAGAAGAAATTTCAGAGATTTAAGATTTCTCACTGCTCCGCATCCAACTTTCCAATAAAACGTGACTTAGTTTTTCTAAAATATAGAAATATAATAGTTAGTTTTAGAAATATATAGTAATTAATTAAAAGTATAATCACCCCTTGGTTGGGTTCCAGAAAGGTTGAAATCAAAAGGACCAACGAAAAGGTCCTGTCTTTTAATAATATTTCATTTTGGAATTTTTCCGTTGCGTAGAAACTAGCATGTTGAACAGCCACCAGAAGAATTACAACTGATTCTTCGGAGCTCCAAAATATTTTAGTTAAGCTTATCAAATCATTTCTGAACTTTGACCAGCTATTTAAATAGCCTCTTATCAGAGAATTGGAATATTATGTATCAGCTGGTTGTGAGTGGAAATTTCTTAAATATTTTTTGTAAATATACTTTTTTATATATATATATGTGACCAATAAACACTTTTAAACTTAAACCTTGGATTTTTGGGGTTATAACCTTGTGTTTATAACTTGTATATGGTATAACCCTTGATATTTCTACTTACTACTACGAAAAAAACATTTGAAACCTTTTATTTAAAAACACACCTTTTGTAATTGTTTTTGGGTAAAAGTAATTTTCTTGAAATAAGCTTGTTTTGATTAAAATTTTAGTTATGAAATGGTAGATAGCTTTTCCCTTTTTTTCCTGCAATCATAATCCATCGGAATTTCATTTAAAAAGCCACTGGACGTGGCCTTGGACTTGGGTTGGTACGTGGACATGGCTGCGAACGCGGACGTGGACACCATCCCATGATCCCATGATTCAGCTTCCAGATTATTTTTCACGTTAGTTTTTTGTTACCCTTTCTATATATATTATAAAGTATATATAGTATAGTTTTTCATAAAATATTTGTTATACATTTTTATAAGTATAGTTTCATATGAATATTATTTTCTATTATCCATTTTTTGTTGTCAATAACCGTATACTTCCTTATTCGAATTCCAGTATGTCCCTTTGTTTTTTAATATTAAAGCTAATAATTTCAAGCACTTGAGACTATATCCTATAGACCTTATATACAAATTATAAGAAAAACTTTGTTTCTACGCTTAGTACTAAAAATAATAGTTTTCTTTCAAAAAGTTTCAAATAACATCAATATTTTTTCAATATCTTAAATATATTCTAAGATAAGAACCCTCTAAAATAAGACCCTTTAAGATATATGTAAAAGATCTCAAGTTTAAGACCGTTTACCTCAAATCATTAATAAACCCATCATTTAATAAATATATCTAAAAAACTGAAGAGCATTCCGATTCCTTTATGGTATGTATTTTTATGTATTTTTTGAGTAATTTTTAGAGACTATTGCTGAATTTGTATTTTTTTATTGGCTGGCATCGAGTATCCCAGCATCGATCATCGATCAACTGCAAATAGAAAACAAATCTCCAATCAGTCGAGGTGCTTTCATGGAACAGGTGGGTCATTGAGTCAGCTGCCCAGGTTGCGGGTGGCCCGACGGGGCGGTGGAGAGGTGGCCCGGCTGTGAAGAGACTGGAGAAGAAGAAAGTGTTAAGACCAATTCGAAATATTCGCTGGTGAAATTTAAATCATTTTCAAATTTAATTACCGGCAAATAAACGTTTGACATTCCACTCCACTCGACGCCAGGCCGCGCCAGACATTCCGTCTGCCTGACTGACTGTCACCTGGCTGTTGCCCCACCTGTGCTCAGGGGCGTGGCGCCCCAAGCCCCAATCCCCAAGCCGAAAGCCAATAGACCCCGCTGCCCGACAGCATCCGCCCCCCCTGCCACATTTTATGACTCCCGTCCCCTTCCCTCCACCCCTCGAGATCGGATGATCGGGGTGATCGGTTGATCAACTGATTGGGTGGCATGTCCAAAAAGCTCAGAGCGTTTCATTGAGAAATCGCCGGAGACCGTACAGACCGGAGATCGGAGACCAAAAGCGTTGTTAAATCCAGAGTGTAATTTACCAGAGTAATGCATGGGGCATGCCATAAAAAAAGATACAACGAAAAATGTTGAATGTATCAGGCCTTGTAAAAATAACACTTCTTTGGGAAAAATTAAAGCTTTACTTACAGTCCTTATTTCTATAAGGTGTAGTTTATATCCTAATCATTTATTTATAAAACCGATTGCCCAAAACAGTTTCTTAAAATTTTTCGTATAAAAGCAAAAAAGTAACGTGAAAATTAATTTCATAATTTATAATACATATTTTTTAATTTTATTATTTCTTTTCGATATAAAATTAAGGGGTTTCCTACTGTGGAATAGTTGTGACATTGAGCCTGAAATATAATCCCCCTAGTCGCTTTCCAAAAGTCGGTATTTTTTATAACTTCAATTATACACTAAAGAAAAAAAATAGACAGTATAGACAGATAATATTGTATTTTTCGTATTGAAAAGAATACGGTATTCCCGATCTTAGATCTTTAAGTACTATTAGTTTTTATCAAAATACAGCTATCAAAAAGTTTGAACCAGTTTTCGAAAATTTTCAAGAATTGTATACCCTTGCAGAGGATATTATAATTTTGTCTAAAAGTGTGCAACACAGTGAAGGAGACATCTCCGACCCTATAAAATATATATATTCTTTATCAGGATTACCTCCTGTCTGTCTTTCTTTTTCTACGCGAAACTCGACTTGAAACTTTGCCCACACCCTTCTTTTCTTTGCACGCAGTATATAAGTCCGAACAGTCGAGATCGGCCGACTATATGCTATAGCTGTCATATAACTGATTAATAGGAAATGCTATTACTTTGGTGTTTTTAAAGTTACAGAGTTCGGATTTTACTTGAGTGCTATTTTTGGCAAAATAATACGACCTACCAAATTTCATAACTATCGCCCGAATATATCTTACATATATCTGCCATATAACTGAACAATCGGTTTTTTTTTTCAAGATAGAAGTTTGGGACTTTTTTTAGATTTTGTATTTTAATAAATCGGTTTTATTATGATGGGTGTAATTTTTTGCACTTATACAAGATATAGTACACAATACGGATAATAGAAATAAGAGTCATCTTCAGATATTTGTAAAAATAAACAGAAAATCAGGCTTCAAAATTTAAATCTCATATAAGTAAAATCAAAAATCGAATGTGATAATTCGGGAGAGCGGAAACTTCAATAATAAAAAGCAGCAGAAAGAAGAAGCAGAAAAAATATAATTTGAAAATTCGGGAACTTTCTTTAATAGTAAGAAACTAGCAGCCCAACGTTACAAAATTTTAAAACAGGGGTGTAATCTTCTGTACTTACAAGATATAGTACACAATAAGGATAAAATATTCAAAAATAAAAAAATCAGGTAACAAAACGTGGTGTAATATTTTGTACCTATAAGAAGGAAGGTACAATAAAGAAAAAAATATTTAGAAAATAAAAAAAGCTGATTAAATGAGACCCAGGAAAAAAATAAAATAATAAAGACGGTTGAGTTAGAACCCTTTGGCTTAAAGCCAAAGGACTAACTGAATTTTATTCACAAGGGACTCCCCTTTTATAGGCAATTTCTGAGCAAAACCCACCTCCTGGTAGGTTTCGTTGTGGTAGGTTTTGGAAATAGTTCATTGATGAACACTGTTTTCTAGTGTTGTACATACGTTTGGTCCATATTCGATTTTTTATTAGGATTTTCAAAAAATAACCGAAAGTCGTTAAACAAATTATACTATTGAATCAAATATGTTTTTTTAAGTTTCATTTAATGACTATTTTTTTTAGATTATTTACGAATCTTGAACACAAATATGTTTTATAGATTATATTTAATGAGCTTTTGTAATGTAAACTTTTCTTGTTTTTGTGAGGAGATAATTTTCTATATTTTAACATAAAATGTATACCATATATAATGCTATATAATGTTTTAATTATAAAGAATCTTCTATTTCTAAATCATAACTTGATTTTAAATATAAAATAAAGCTATCAATGAAGAACTGTATATGTACATACATACATAGCATAAATGGTATTTATGTATGCATATATTTTACATAACATTATTGATAAAGAAATTAGGTCATCTGAAAAAAAAAACGATGAAAAAACTTCTTATAGTTTTGTTGAAATAACCGAAAAAACTGTTCTATTTTTTAATTTCTAATCGAACCTGCACCGAAAAATTCTCAAAGGAATAACAAGGGGCAGGTACATATTCCCCCAATTGCCACTTGTTGCATTGTTTAGTTTGGGCTGCGCTGCACATGCGCATTAAAGCCGAAAAGGAGGAACTAAAGAAGACATGCTATGAATGAGAGATGGAAAGAGAAAGAAGGAGCTGCTGGCGTAGAAGCCGGAACTGACCGCTAACGCATCGCATTGCAAGGCAACGCAACGCAATGCGGCGACGAAAGTTGCGCCGCTTTTTTAGGCCTGGCCAACAAAAAACCAGACGCCTGTGCTGCAAAAAAAAAAAAAAAAAAAAAAAACAGCGGCAATAAATGTAAAACAGTGAAGAGGAAGAGCTAAAGCTGAATCTGAAGCTTAAGGAGAAGAAGAAGAAGAAGACGAGGCGGCAGAGACAGCCGAGGCAGTGGCTGCGGCAGAGACCTGCAGACGTAGACGCAAACGCAGACGCAGGCGGAAGAAGAAGATGCTGTTGATCCATCCGAGGATGTCCAGTTTCATTCCAGTGTCCAGTATCCAGTGTCCAGTGTCCAGTGAAAATGCAGCGCAACCCGTTTCGCAATAAAGAGAAAGTGTCCAGCGTCCAGTATTCGTTCTGGCGATCGTAAAGAATAAATTTTCAAGCTATTAAAATGTTTCCTGTTCCACGCAGGTAGTGTCCACCTCGCAGGTGCCCCTCCTTCTCTATCTTTCATTTCTCCTCCCCATCAGCATCCCCCCCCTTTGGCACCTGGCTCACTAGCCAGCCCAAATTTCGCTCTCTGCAGCGAGAAAGTTGCTGTCGCATTGGAAATCTGGAAACCTGGAAATCTCCAGCCACGCGACGACAAGTGAAAACAAGATGCCACACACTCCAAGTACACACCAAGTGCGGCCAAAAATAAGTCCACCGATCCGAGGCCAGACTTCTATAGCTATTTATTTATTTATTTTTTTTTATTATTTATTTATATAGTACATATGTGGAAGGCATTGGCATCTATTTGAATTATGAACGGATGTAGCTGTGATGGCACTACCACAATACTCATTCATACTTACATGGAGTATTGTACATACATATGTATGTACATATATTGCATATATGTATGTACATATATTTTTTTTAATTGATAAGACCGACTTACTCACCCGCACTTGGAAAAGAGAGCCATCACGATCGGAGCATCGGCGGGGGGAGTGGTCAGAGGGAGGGCTCTCGTTGATTAAATTCCAATATAACAATAAGAATATTCCAAATTATGACAAAAGGGTCTGGGATTAAAATTACCCTTCAATAAAACATCAAGCTTTTTATTAAAACAATTTAAATACTATTAATACTATACATTCATTAATTAGCTGATTAGCTAATTAATTAGCTAATCATTATTAGCTGTGTTTTAATTTTAAAGAAAAAATAGGCACAATATGACCTTCTCACAAATAATGTAATATTAAAGATATCTATATATTTCTATCTATATATTTCTTTCTATCTTAAAGACTATAGTGCGATTATAGATACTATTTCAAATCTTTCCAGCTTTTATTCTAGATCATGTACTCTTTTTTAAAGATTTTCTAATCTGTCTATTATTTTATCTTTTAATATGAATAGAGTACTGGGGGATATTACTAAAACCCAAATAAACCCAAGGGATTTCACCGAAAACCACCAAAAGTGATGACATTTTGAAAATTTTAAACAAAAATTAAAGCTTTTTAAGATATTATTTTAACCAAAATTATAGAAACCCTTGAAGTTACATATAATTAAGTTATAATAATATATAAATAATATTATAAACTCTATATGCAGTTCAGATTATTTCTTAGCTTTATATATTAATTATAAATAAATTATGTTTGTATTTCTACCATCTAAAATATGTTTTATTAGTTTTAATTTTATTTCAAATAGTAAAATATTAAAATTCTTAAAAATTATGCAAAATACTACAACACCATCTTTTTAATACAAAACTATTTCTATACAAAAACTCAAAAAAATAAAATATTTAACAAGAATTATGATAACTACCGGATATAGCCATAAGCATATATAGCAGCCAAGATGCTCAGTACTGTCGCACTTGTTTCCAGTTCCCGATAATGAGCCAGAGCCGGAGCCGAGCTATTCCCATACATATAACGCTGTGGCAATAAGCACATAGCCCTTATCCGCAAAAACATCCGAGTCCGTTGCCGTTTTCTGGAGGCAAATGCGTCGCTAATGTCGCGCATATCTTGCATCCCGCTGAGATGTCGCAGTGCCACCGAAAGCATCGTAACGATCGTGCGTCGGAATCCGGCGGAAGATTAGCGACGCCATCTAACCAAATACCCCCAACATCCGTGTGGAGATTCCCAACCCCCAGCCATGGACAGGAAGGGCGTGTTCCTGCTCCTCGCCTTTAATCTACTGCTGATCCTTGAGCTCCTGGTCGTTGCAGAGGGAAGTCCTTGGACAAGACACAACAGCAATGCCCACCAGACAAGAAGGCGCTCCGGTCCCAGAAATCAATGTCCCAAGGTGAATATTTGAATATTTCCTATTTGAAGGATAAACTTTTGGATTACCAGTGTTAGCTAACGTGCTATTGTATGTAGTAGTGTTGTAAAGTTCAGATTTTAGTTCAATTATACATATATGGAAGCTTACAAAATATTAGATTTGGGACACCAGACATCTAGACAGTAAAGATTCCATTCGATCCGCTTCGATTTGGGTGCAGGTGCAGCTTGACCGTATCTGGTCCCGTCCCTGGTCACGTTCCCGGCCTCTTCTAACTGGATCACTTTCTTTGGCAGCGCTTCAGTTCGATTTCATTCCAATCACAGCCGCCAGAGGAGAGCATCCCCGGCCCAATCCCAGTTCCCATTGCCGTTCCCCATTGTTCCCCATAGCCATACCCCCGGCTCGTGCTCATCACGTATTCCAAGCGCACACACTCATATATTTCAAGACAACGGAGATGACACCATCCGCCATAGCGGGGGGGGGGGACTAGCCATTGGCCAAGTTTATGGCCCATGGCGGTATTTCAAACTGACAAACTATACCTGTAACTCGGTCCCCTTGCGGTTTAAACTTTAAAGCCCGCCAAAGCCACAAAGTTATATATTTGGGAGTTATTTATTTGAAATAATAATAACTCAGTCTTAAAAATATATTTTAAAATCAAGAGGCCCTTAAATAAAATTAAGTTTTTAACAAAACCACCTTAATATGAACATAAAAAGAAAATCACAGGGTATCTGCTAGTCTCACCTATCGTACCATCACTGTTTACCTTTAGTTTTCACCTTCAATCGGCTAGCAAGCACGTTCCATCTCTAGCGACAAGAATGAATGGGACATAAAAGTGAGGCGCAGAAAGAGCAAGACAGAAGAAATGGGCTCACACCGATGCCAAAATCAATCACACTTTCTAAGTGGCTCAGACGTCGTCTCTCTGACAGTCCCCCCCTTCTGCCAACCTCCTCCTCCTCCACTGTCTCTGTCTGCATCTCCGTTGGCGGCGACAATTGCACTTTGTTGCAAGGTGCAGGTGCAGGCAGTGCACTTGAAAAAATATTTTTGGGCTTTTTTCTTAAAATAATAGTTTTGTCTAATGAGCTTTTCTTCTTACTGTGACTTTGGCATTTTATTTTTATTTTATTTTCGTATAATTTATAAGAGTGGGACCTTTTTTTTAAGTGCATTTCAAAGTAAAATAAGCTAGCCGAAAGCCAAGCCGCCAGAAAACAATCAAGAAGAATAGACAAAACACACGCACGCAGCGAAAGGGGATTGGGGGGTGATGTGGAGAAGAGAAGGTGGCAGGAGGCGCCGAAATGGGGAGTGGATGGGGGGCGGCGATTGCGGGCCAATGCGCTTTTGAGGCGCATCAATCAGAGGCTGACTGACTGCGTCTGCGACTGCAACTCCGACTGCGACTGCGAAAGAGAAAGATGTTGGATGAGAAAGAGACAGAGACGGCGAAAGAAATGAGACAGCAGACAAAGACAGCGATATCGACTACTCAATGAACTGTCAGCAGTCAATCACGGTGACAGCGCTAACGGCTTTCGTCTGCTGTGGCCGCTCCTGCTCTTTCCCTCTCTCTCTCCAAACGGTAATGTTCTCCACCTTTCATTGGCCACCACCCTTCTCTTTCGCCCACCGCCAAGGTAAACAATGAAAATGGCTAATACCCCATACACGTTAATGAGAAAGGTAACCAAAACATTGGTGGCCTACATTTTTATTTAATTTTCTTGACATGGAAGGGGGCTACAACCTTGACCTTTGGATTTACCATTTTTATAGCACTATAGCCCTTGAGGGAATAAGTCTATAAACTATAATTTATTTTTAATTTCAGGTCAAAGCTATTAGAAACTTTGACATGGAACGGATGATGGGCTGCTGGCACGTGGTTCAGTACTACGCCTCCACGGAGGAGCTTCCGGAGTACGCCTGCATGCGCAGTCACTTTTCCTTCTCCAAGGAGGATCAGCATGTGTGTAATCTTTTTGGTTATCATAATTAAACTTTCTTAATTAATACCTTTATTCTATATAGGTTACGATGAACTTTAGCTACATATTTGCGGAGGATCCACTGCGGGAGAAACTCCAGGGCAACATTACCTGGATGATACCCAAGTTCGAGGAGCCCGGTCATTGGCAGCACACCGAGGATATATGCAAGTATCTTGGAAATCCTATTAAGATCTTTAAAAATAAACAATTTTGAAAAGAAAAAGGAATATGACTACTACTATTTATTTAGCGCTAAAAAGTATGCTAATGTTTTTTATTTTCCCGCTTCCGGCTTCAATTTTCCATCTTTAAGGAAATTTTTCCATAATAATACTAACAATAATTTTCATTAAATCCTCTTCCAGATGAAGGCGTTTATAATACCTATGTGCTGGATACCGACTACGACACCTGGGGATTGGTAATGCACTGTGCCGAGAAGAAAAAGCACCCACGCTACCTCTCCGCACTGCTTTTGGCCCGCAAAACGGAGCTGGCTCCAAACGAGATCAACTTTTTAAGGGAAAAGCTGCCGCAGGATATTGACAAGTCGTTCATGTTCAACATCGGTCAAGGTTCGTGCGAGAATCTGATGGAATCCAGTCAGGACGATCCCTTAGCCTATGTGATTAATGGACGGCAGAATGCCAGAGAAATATTCAAAGTTGTCAATAAGCTGTGAAAAAATATCCAAGAATCAATATCAGTATAACTTTCTCTGTAAAAGAAAAGAAAAGTATTTAGCATATTTAACTTCCTATAAAAAGCCCGCCAAGCTAAAACTTATTTTCAAATTAGCTGGCAACCATAAAACGGTAACACTTTTTGTACAACACTGTCAAATGGCGACGATTAATAACCAATAAGTAAAACAAAAACCATAGGAATTAACATTAGGTTACTGGAAAACTGTCTTATTAGCCAACTTTAATGAGTTATCGCCAATAAAATATATTTTACTCGCAAAAAAAAATTTGTGGATTTTAAAGTTCTTTTAGCCGTTGCCAGTGTTAAACAATTTTATAAAAGGCATTACAAGGCAAGAATATTAAGTGCCCTGAGTAATCCACTACACTAGCAATTGATTTCAAAGGCCATGAAAATATAAAAATTATTTTTAATAATCTTAAAGTTTAAAAATTTATTTAAGCAAATCACAGCAAAAACAGTATTGGAAAACGGTTGAATGCGTGCCAAAACCATTAATCGATAGCTGGAGCTATCGATAGACGTGATTGCATACCTGGTCCGTCTTCGCTACAATATTTGCCTTTACCGGTTCTGCTGCACTGCAAAATTACTATATTATATTATTTATTCGTGAAATTATTATAAATTTAGGTGAGTGGTCGGGTGTACGGCCGCGCAAATCGAATAATAATAGTGCATTAAAGCGGAGCGTGAGCAGGCGTGTATGTGCGTCCATGCAGAGTGTACGGTTGTATGTGTGGCTCGCACTCCGACTGTGTGTGTGTGCGCCTGTATGTGTGTCTGCCTGTATATGTGTCTCTTTTTTTCTCAATTTCCACAGTGTGCTTCTTCTTACTGCTCGGCACATTTTGTACGAGCGCTTGTCAAAATACGAGCTACAAAAAAAAAAATTCATTTCCCTTTTTTTCCATATACTGCGTGATCTCCGCAACGTGAACACACACAAAATATATTTCGACAAAACTTCAATTTTGAAAATTGAACAAAAAATATCAAGTGGAGAAACAATCTCGGCGAACCCATAAGACCCAGTGAGGAGGTGTGTGCAAGCAACAAGAAGCGGACGTAAAAAAAAAAGAAAGAAGGAAGCAGCAGTAGCAGCAAGCACTTCCAAAAAAAAAAAAAAGATCCACCGAAAAAAAAAAAACTCGTGGACAAAACTTTCAAACGCTTCATTTAACCCCCCGCCACCCTCCGTTGCCGCCACCGCCGCCCACCGCGTTCTATGGTATTTCAACAATAAATTCCGCTCGTCAGGCCAAATTACGCAAAATAATCCCCCTAATGTATGTAATATTGTGCGTGTGACTGACTGTGTGTATGAGAGTGTGTGTGTGTGTGTGTGCGCCTGTGGTAGTGCATGCATGCATGCCTGCGCGTGTATGTGTGTGTGTGTTTGTACAGGATAATTTTTGCCCAATGTGCTAAATATTCCCAATTTGATTCGCTTTTTCCGATCCAATCCACACACTGCCCTCCATCCTCTTCATCCCCCCAATCTGCAGTAAAATGAGTAGCTCCGAGGAAGTCTCCTGGGTCACCTGGTTCTGTGGACTTCGTGGCAATGAATTCTTTTGCGAGGTAAGTCTTAAACTAATTCTTTACTTAAAATATCACCCCTCCTTTAGTTTTTTTTTTTGTTATCTAAGCGCGCGCTATTGGCGGTGCATACATAAGTGCAACAATTGCAAAGTGCAGCCCTGAGCGTCGCATACGTGTGTAGGCGTCTGCCAGCTTGTGTGTGGCTGTGTGTGTGTGTGTGTGTACAGTTGGGGCCCCAAATTGCCCCACTTTGCGGCACCAAAAACTCACTCACAAACTTACTGCCACACACTGTCTCTTCCCCCGAAAGCTTAAGCCGATCATCTTCATGTAACACTGATCAAAATATCATATTTCTAGGTGGACGAGGACTATATACAGGATAAGTTCAATCTAACCGGTTTGAACGAGCAGGTGCCGAACTATCGCCAGGCTCTGGACATGATCTTGGACCTGGAGCCGGGTAAGTACTCACTAAAGACATGAACTATCAGGACTAACCTAATACTCTCTACGTTTATGTTACAGAGGATGAACTTGAGGACAATCCACTACAGTCGGACATGACCGAGCAGGCTGCCGAGATGCTCTACGGCCTAATTCATGCTAGATATATACTAACAAATCGCGGCATCGCCCAGATGATCGAGAAGTATCAAACTGGCGACTTTGGACACTGTCCACGTGTCTATTGCGAAAGCCAGCCCATGCTGCCCTTGGGTATGTATTTTGTTCTAAATCTAATGAATTCTTTTCAGTTACAGGAAGTCTTACTTGAATCAGGAAGTCATTTAGTAATAGTGATTAGTTTTAATCTTAAGAATATACTATAGTATTGTACAAACGAACTGTAATATTATGTAGAAAGTACGGCCACATGGTTGTTCCTTTAGTTCCTTTAGTTTAAAAGCTAATACTAAGAGTTGTATGTTTATTTGTGGCAGACCACGATGTTGTTATTGAAGACTCGACTGTTTAGTCGATGAAAAATGATATCTTCCATCAAATGTATACAAGGTATAGGAAGCTCACATGATAAGGAGTTCTCAGAATATGTAATTCAAACAAAACCAGTTGAGTTTAAAAGCTACCACGTATGCAATACTATACTTTAAAAGGTTGTTTATAGAGGAAATGAATAGGAGATGTTTGTTAATACAGTACTTAGCTATAATTCCTGCAAAATGTATCAATTTAATAATGTTGTTAAACCCCCAGGTCTGTCCGACATCCCCGGTGAGGCAATGGTGAAGACCTATTGCCCCAAGTGCATTGATGTTTACACACCAAAATCGTCGCGTCACCACCACACCGATGGCGCCTACTTCGGCACTGGATTTCCACACATGCTCTTTATGGTGCATCCCGAATATCGTCCCAAGCGTCCTACTAATCAGTTTGTTCCACGGTGAGTTTTTTCACTAATGCTTCTTAATATATTTCAAATATTAAAAGTATTTTATTTCTTTTTCCAAAAAAAAAAAAAACTATCAACCAACGACAACTTGAATTATCTGCAACAGGCTGTATGGCTTTAAAATACACAGCTTAGCTTATCAAATTCAGCTGCAGGCAGCAGCCAATTTCAAAATGCCACTACGAGCGGTAAATTTAAAAAATCATTAACTAGTTATATATATATATATTTAATATCCACATGCCCAAGTCCTTTGACTACTCTGCTATTCATTTCAACGTTTTTTTTCGTATTATTAGTTCCTTTTCATTTATTTGTTTGTTTTGTTTTATCGTTTTTTAATCAAAAATACCGATTTAAAAAATAGATAAAAAAAAAAAAAAGCAAAATCCAAAATCAAAATCGTCATCCATACGCAATTCAACTAAGCATATATATATATATATATTATATCTTATTTTATTTATTTTCTCTCCCCACACATACAAAAAAACAAATCAACCCACCAACCCAACCAATCAATCAATCAATCAATGATACAATCATCACCTTGAAAAATACAAAAAAAAAACATACATATATATATATCTTAAATATATAAATCATATATACATGATTCGATCCGACACAAAAAAAAAAAAACAAAAACTTGAATTTCAAAATCGGAATTTGTTGTCTCTGCCTGTCTATATATATTCGATCTGAAAACCGATCGATCTGTTCGATCGATTTCCTAACATTGTGTGTAGAAAAACTAATTCAAAAATAAATAAATAAACAACAACAACAACTACACCACACACACCACATATGCATGCAAAAAAAAAAATAAATATATAATTCATTTAAAAAAAACTTGCATAAAAAAAATAAACAATAATAGTTTACAACGGGAAGACCAATAGACAACAATACACAACAACAACAACAGCAACAGCCACAACAACAACAACAATAGTAGCAACAACAACAACAACTACAACCATAATAACCACACTGAGAGAAATAGTCGGGATAGACGGAGAGAGAGACAACTGTATTGAGATAGTTTTTTAAACGCCAGGAGCAAAGATTCATTTATACAAATTTAAAAAAAAAAAAAAAAATCTTTAAAAAAAATACATCAAATTGTTTATATTTTTGCAAGAGAGAGAGATAGCGAGAGAAAAGGGATACAAGAGCTAGGACCTTAATACAGACACAAGCATACTCTACCTACACTCTTTCACACTCGAAAAAAATAAAATAATAATAACCTCACTTTAATTAAATTCAATTTTTTTAATTAACTAAATTTTTTTAATTGTAAATTTATAGTTTTTTCAAATTTTTTTTACATAAAACAAATCTTTAGTGTATATATATATATATGTAAATGTGAGCAAATATTTGAATATTTACAAAAATATTTGCAATTAATTGTGTTTAACTTAAATCAGCCGATATTGCCGATAATTTCTCCCCTCACACGTACATGTATCTATATATGCGAATTAATTTCATGTCTTAGTCAATTAATCAAATTTTTTTGTGCGTGTATATTTTATTTTGTAATTTGTTCAATTTGTTTTGTCACCTCAAAAATATATATTTGTTTTTTTGTGGAGTTTCATAACACTGGCAGTGCAACACGACCAAAAAAAAGAGAAAAAAAATAGTAACTCAGTAATGAATTAGACAGAGAAGGATAATAAGAATGAAATAGAAACAGATACAGAATACAAGTAAGGGTTAAAGAATATATAGAAGCAGTAATGTGAGGATTAGTTTGAAGGGAAAGTGTGAAAGAGCAAGAGAGAGAGAGAGAGAAAGTAGGAAAGTAATTTAATTTAGAACAAAAAAAAAAAAAACAACGATTATAAGCAACGTAGTACTTCCAAAATAAGAAAAGCAAATACCGATCAGCATTTATGTAAACAAAAAAAGCTAATAAATACCCTGTATAAATCCCGTAGCAGCAAGTAACGCCTCCTCCAACCAATAAGCCATCGAAAACCCCGAAGCCAGCGCCGGCAAGCAAGAAATCCTAAGGATAATCTGAATGAAAATAAAGAAAAAAAGATATATATCACTCATAATTACACCACCACACTCCCACTCCCACAATCATGATATACACAAACACACACACACATCAACATATAGACATTCGCAATCCATGTAGCAGAGCAGGCAATATATATGATGATATACTAAGATGAAGGAATATTGCCGCCTGGATGGAACAAAGGATAATGGAGGATATAAGAGAGAGAGCAGCAGCCGCAGCATCCCACGCAACGATCGAAACGAACGAACGAATCAAGAGAAAGAGAGCCAAAAGAAAAAAACAAGAGAAAGCATAGCACACATGAACACACGCAAACATGCAACAACCCGACGCCTCCAAAACTTCCCCACACACCCCCACACCTTCCCACTTTCACCAGAAAAGAACGCACAAGTGAAACGTTGAGGTTATGTGGGTGGTATAAACAGATGAGATGCAAACATGTTCAAACATGTCCATACACACACACACACACACTCACTCGCCCACACATTGTATAACGGCAAGAAGTGTTGCCTTATCGTTCGCAAAAGCAATAATTGTAGTGTGACCATGTTCAACAATCAATCAAATCAAAAAGAAAAACAAAAAACCCAAAATTGAATTGCAAACGAAATTTAATAAAAACGAAGTAAAGAAATGCCAGCAACTACAAAAAATAATTGAAATTCCATTGCAGCAGTGTGTGTTCAGTAGTGTTTTTTATATGAAAATATATTCCGCAGTTCGAAGCCAATTGTAGCAGCATTCATAATCGGTATAGTTTAGTTTCTTAAGGGTCCAAAAATTCAGAATATTTTCAAATTCAATTCTGCTGGATAACTGAATTACCCCCCTTAAGATATTTATTCTTGTTGTTTTTTTTTTCCGCCCGCCACACCTCCCCCCTTACGTAATTATAAACTAATTATATTGTAGATCAAGAGATTTTTTTCCGAATTGTACTAAAGTAGAATGGCATAGGTTTTGCCAAAAACATAAAAAAAAAACAAATTTAACGCAATTTGTTTTTATTATTAAATATATTTTTTTTTCGTTGTTAAGATCGATATGGGAATATTAGCGTGCCCCCAATAAAAAGATTGCGTAAAAAACACAAACAATAAAACGAGAAGTGAAGAAACGAGAAAGTTTTTTAAGAAAATTAGAAATAAAATAAAAAAATATAAAAAAAAAAAATGAAAATATATATATGGAAATCTATATAGAGATCGACAGTAGGCGAGGACCGTTGATAAGTTAATCTGAAAGTGTGCAGAAAACTGTTTACAATTAATAATGATGATAATGATAATGATGATGATGATGATGAGAAAAAAAATAAATAAACGAAACGTGAAAATATTGGAGAACAAAAGTAATAATAACAATAATAACTGAAATAAAAACGAAACTGATATTTAATACAAAATGCAGTCTATCATTTCTCCAATCCCCTTTCCTAAATAAATAATAGTTTCTATTTTTTTTTTTTTCAATTAATAGGGAGGGTTTTTCTTTATTTTCATCTAAAACTATAGGATTTTTTTGTTTTTTGTTCATCATTCGTTCCATGATTAAAAAAAAATAAAATCGAAAGTGTAACCGATGTTTCGTGTTTTACGTGCTTCAAATCATATATTTTTTTATAAAATTATCTAAACCCATTTCTTTTGGTCAAATTTTTAATTTCCATTATCTCTAGGATTACATAGCACTCTGTCAGGAGATCCTAAGTCGTCCTGATCCCGAGGCGGAGGCCGAATAAAGCTCCTAATCCTTTAATCTTATTTTTCTGCAGAACACACTCTTTTTTTTTACTCAAAGAAACGTTGCTTAATATCTAAGTTAAAGACATAAAATAATATTTCTTAAGTCATTAGGACGTTTGAATAAAAAAATGAATTAGTTTTTCGAATTTTAAAACCTGATTTTTCAACTTAAGAGTAAGACACCTTTCAGAATCCTTGATTTTAGAATTTTTGAGAGCTTCTACTATCTGTTGGAGATCTGTTGTCATCCTGACCTGATTCTGTCATCCATTCATAACCGAAAACCAATATGGCTGCCGCAACATCCGCCGGAAATCCGCAGACTTGGGCTTGCAAATATTTTTACCATTAAGTCACAAAAAATTAGATATATGAAACAATAAAAAATATGCTTAATATATATTAAATTATTGGTTTACTTTTATAATTAAACAATATAAGCTACAAAAATAAAAAATAAAACACAAACACACTCATCTCATTTGCTCAAAAAATCCGACATATTGTTTGCACTGCTTGCATTATTGATAAGAATAAAGAAATATATAAACATTTAAGTTTAAGAAAAATATTAAAAATGTGTAAAGACAAACAAAATATTTTTAGGAGAGGCAGAGACAGCTAACAAAATAAAAACGGCTTCGTGGGGAAAGGACTTCTCCCATGAAAACTGAAATGACATCCTCATACAGCTCCGATTTCCCATATACTTCCCCTGGATCATCTACATTCAATTCAATATCATATAATTAATTTTTAAATATTATTTCTTTCTTAAAATGATTTTGTAAATATTTATTTTTAATCTTATATGATGATGCTTTTTTAAATTTCTGCAAGGATATGATCGCCTGATCCGAAGATGTTTTTATTTCGTTGTCCCATTCATATCCGCATTAATATCATTCCCATAATTTCAAAGCTTATGTTCCACAATTTTCTATATTGATCGTAAAATCTAGCGAAATTAAAATTGGTTCAAATTCGATCGATATAGAAGTTGAGAACCTGCTCGAAAAAATTGAATTGTTATTGAAAAACTGACTTGTATGTTTCTTCTTTCTCTTCCGCTTTCTTTTTTCTACTCCTCGTTTTTTGTAATGTCTGTTGTATTTTTTATTTAATTTTGTATTTATTTAAAAAAAAAAATGAAAAAAAAATTGGTTAATCCGGTGATCCGTGTGCACAACAGCAACGTGGTCAGCCCCCCAAGGACGAAGACCCTGAGAATATCAACGAAACGATTCCAAAGCGTATCTAAGCAGTTCAAGCAGTGCAGAGCCAAGCAAGCAGTCCAGCAGTCGATCCACACCAACAGACTTAAATACACAAACACAGATATAAAGATACATACA
The DNA here is from genome assembly GCA_018153455.1 of Drosophila parabipectinata. Classification (NCBI taxonomy): domain Eukaryota; kingdom Metazoa; phylum Arthropoda; class Insecta; order Diptera; family Drosophilidae; genus Drosophila; species Drosophila parabipectinata. Next base: position 6,540,196 of record JAECYA010000055.1, read on the forward strand.
TACATACACACAGATACGATTATACACTGAGGATAATTGTGGATGAAAATTGTTAACGATCAACCAGATATATAAAAAATATAGCCAGGAAAAGGACCAACATCTCAAGTTCAACAGCGCTGGATCGAAAAGATATATAAAAACAAAAAAAAGATACAGATACATCACACACATATAGCAGTTACAGAGTGCACCTGTGAGAGAATCGGGAGCACAACAACATCAACAACAACAACAAACAAATTTATTCTTTGCATTTTATTTACTAAGTGAAGCGGCTAAAAACAATTTAGAAAATAGTCTTTAATGAAATACTTAGTCAAGTGGCCGTAAACCCACCTCTTTTTCCGATAAACCTTTTCCTTATCTTCCGATCTTATCCCACATCCTCCCACGAGCGATTTCCAGACTATTCCTGTATTTTTTTTTTTTACCAACCTACATACCTGCTTTTCTCTTTCCGAAAACCAGAACTTGAATAAACATGAATAATGAAATAACTGTACGTGAGCCGAATTCGAAATACAAATTCGATCGGCAGTCGGTTCCCCATTTTTCGAAATCTGAGAGTGCATAATTACGATATAGAAGTACATATATACATAACATATAAACAATATACCGTTAGCTTATTTATATATATACACAAAACACACACACACACAGACACCCTCGGACACACAGCCTGTTCCCATTTTTCGAATAAAGTTTCGAATTCAATTTCGAATCGAATCGATTGTTTTGATTAAATTGAATTTGATAAGAAAACGGGAACAGTACTGTTATTTATAACAAAAAAAACAAAGAATGAAAAGAATCAGAAAACCAACAAAATATTTTATGTATTTTTTTAATGTATTTAAGAATAATTAAGATAAACGAAAAAAAAAACAAAAATAAAATAAAAAAAACTGAGAAAGCGTAACTGCTTTCGATAAAGCAGTTGGCTGGTGAGAGAAGATAATGATAATACCGTTATCGAAGGAATTATGTAGCAAAAGTGAGGAGGAAGGTTGATGCGCAAGGAAATGATGATGATAATGATGATGAGGCGAGAGAAAAAAAATGAAGAAAATAATAAAAATTATAAAAACCAGAAATATGACTTTATTTTTGGGTTTAGTTATATCTTCTTATAGGCAAACTATCCTTATTAATTAAAACCTAACCTAAAATTGAATTTCAGAGAAAATAATATTCAAAAGTTACAGATAACTTCAAATATTGGAAGATTCCTAAATGGAGCTTTGAATATTATTCCAGATTTGTGAAAAATCACAATAATTTTGGCACAAAATATATTTCAATCTTGAAATATATGTATGTATAAAAAGTGTTGGTATGCGCTTTTCTTCAAAAAAGAAAATTCTTAAAAATCAACTTTATTTTCTAATTTCCATTTCCATTTTTTTTTTTTTTTTTTCTTTTGTTTAGAAGGTAGAACATGTATCGCGCCAACGCCAACCACGGCGCATGAACCGGAAATGACAACGAATGATCATTATTTTCCTTGGACTTCTGTACGGACTGGTATATTATTATTCACCATAATTACATAACATCCATACCAGCTGAAAAATCAAGAACTGATACCCGAGGAGAATGATAAGAGAGATCTGAAGACTATCGAATCAAAGACTATCGAATCAAAGACTATCGCATCAAAGACTATCGCATCAAAGACTATCGATATGAACACTATCGTGACACGGAATGCTACACCAAAAGATATTACATTTTTCTTTAGTTAAAAATTGCCAAAAAAAAATAACTATAATGGAATTTTATTGAATATCTTTGACCAAAAGATACTACAAATACCTATTATGGAATATCTTTCACCAAAAGATACTACATTTTTCTTAACTTCAATATTTCCAACAAAAATACTTATTATTGAGGAAAATAGGTATTATTTTGAAGTTCCATTTTTTCATTATTCAAAAATTGTTCCTTCCAAGGAAGTATTAAACATAAAAGAGACATTTTTTTATTTTGTTTAAGTATTTTTTTTCAATAATTATCCAAAAGAATTAACGCAAATCCTAAAAATAGGTATTGCTTTGAAGTTCCTTACTTTTATATAAGTTATTGTTGTGCCATGGAATGGTGCACCGATAAAAATTATAGCATTTTCCTTAAAAAACAAAACTAGCTATTATTTTTAAGTATTTTTTTCAAAATGTATCCAAAAGAATCAACAAAATATCAAAAAATTGGTATTATTTTGAAGTTCCTTGTGTTTAAAAACAAACGTCCAACAAAAGAGAAGGAAGACTATATACAATATATTTGTAGGGCCATGGCATGCTACACTGTTAAAAATAATAACATTTTCACTTATCTAAACGGATTAATTTCCATAAAAAATAATGAAAAACCATCCAAGCAATTGTTCCTCCCAAAGAGAGAATAAAATATATATTTTTCGATGCATATATGTATGGTGCTACACGGCGAGAAAAAAACGTACCAAAAGATGCTATTATTTTTAAGTTTTTTTTTCCACCCCCAAAGAATTGTTCCCTCCATAAAAAATCAAAAATATATTTAAGTTTTTTTTTAAATTTTTTTGTTTATTTTTATTATTAAATAAATTAGAAAATTCTTCGTAAAATCGAAGAATCCTTTTTTATGAAGCTATCTCGGCTGGTGTTGGGGCCGGTGCTCTAGTGGCTTTGTTTTTGTTTCTTTGTGGTTTCTATCTCCGGTTTGCTTTTGTTGCCTTTTTGCATTCTCATCGTCGGCCTAACGGTTTTGTCGCCATATCTCGCTTTCTCCGCACGCCCTGAAGCTCCCTCCTCCTTCTCCTCCTCCACCACCCACTCCTCTCTTCCTATCTCTTTCTCACATACACTCACTTATACATATAACATTTGTTTGTGTTTTTGCTTTTTTTTCATTTTTTTTTTGTTACATATCCGCAGGATAATGGATAATCCCTATTTGATCTGCGACCGTTATGAATACATTTATATATAAAAAAAAAAATTTACAGTTTTTCACATAATTAAGCAGCTAACTGGACGAGGGGGCTAGCTGGGGGGGGGGGATGTGTGTGTGTGTTCATGGAGGCAGTTTCAGGATGTGGGCGTGTCGAGTGGCGACATTGTGTGGAATGCGAGAGGAACACTCGTTTACAAATCAAAAAAAAAAATACTTTAAATTTTAAAGTTTAGGCAAAAAAAAAAAATTAAATGATCGTTATAAAGAGAATTTGTTGTTGTTGTTGTTTGTTTTTTGTGGAAAAATTGCCTTAAAGGTCGAATGGATGGGCGGGTAATTGTCTGCAGGGGTGTAGGGGTGGGGGTGATTGTGGGTGGTGGTGTGGGTGGTTGTGTGAATTAGTTACATCTCTTGCTGTGGCTGTTTATAATTTGTTATCAGTCTGATTTCATTCCAACACTTCTGATCTGCAGTGGATGATGATGATGATGATGTGGATGTGGAGTCACATACACCACCTTACAGCTCATCCTTGAGTTCATCACCATCAGCGCCCTCTGGTGGTGGAGCACCACCGGTACCCTGGTACAGCTTAGCGATCACCGGCTGGACAATAGCCTCGAGATCCTTCTTCTGTTTCTTGTACTCCTCGGGATCGGCATCGGGATTCTGTTCCAGCCACTTGATCGACTCATCGATGGCCGACTCCAGCTTGGTCTTCTCCTCGTCGGACAGTTTGGAGCCCAGCTTGTCCTTGTCACCGATCTGGTTCTTCAGGCTGTAGGCATAGGACTCGAGCTCGTTGCGGGACTCGACGCGCTCCTTGAGCTTCTTGTCCTCGTCGGCGAACTTCTCGGCATCGCGGATCATGCGATCAATGTCCTCGGGAGTCAGACGGTTCTGGTCGTTGGTGATGACGATCTTTTCCTTGTTGCCGGTGCCCTTGTCCTCGGCACTGACCTGCAGGATGCCGTTGGCGTCGATTTCGAAGGAGACCTCGATCTGGGGAATGCCGCGTGGTGCCGGTGGAATGCCAGTCAGATCGAACTTGCCCAGGAGATGGTTGTCCTTGGTCATGGGACGCTCGCCCTCGTACACCTGGATGGTGACGGTGTGCTGGTTGTCGGAAGCGGTGGAGAACACCTGCGATTTCTTTGTGGGAATGACGGTGTTGCGAGGGATCAGTTTGGTCATCACACCGCCAACAGTCTCGATACCCATGGTCAGAGGATTGACGTCGAGAAGGACAATAGCATCAGTATCCTGTTCACCGGAGAGCACACCAGCCTGGACGGCGGCACCGTAAGCGACAGCCTCATCGGGATTGATGCCTCGGGATGGTTCCTTGCCGCCGAAGAAGTCCTTGACCAGCTGCTGCACCTTGGGGATACGAGTGGAGCCACCGACCAGCACAATCTCGTGCACATCCTTCTTGTTCATGTCGGCGTCCTCGAGCACCTTCTGCACGGGCTTCAGGGTGGAACGGAAGAGGTCGAGGTTCAGCTCCTCGAACTTGGCACGGGTCAGGGTCTCGGAGAAGTCATCGCCCTCGAAGAACGATTCGATTTCGATGCGCACCTGATGGGATCCGGACAGAGCACGCTTGGCCTTCTCGACCTCACGACGCAGCTTCTGGACAGCACGGTTGTCCTTGCGGATATCCTTGCCCTTCTTCTTCTTGTACAGCTTGATGAAGTGATCCATGACGCGCTGATCAAAGTCCTCACCACCCAAATGGGTGTCACCGTTGGTGGCCACCACCTCGAACACACCGTTGTCAATGGTCAGCAGGGAGACATCGAAGGTGCCGCCGCCCAAATCAAACACCAGCACATTCTTCTCGCCCTCCTTCTTGTCCAGACCGTAAGCAATGGCAGCAGCTGTGGGCTCGTTGATGATACGGAGCACCTGGAGACCGGCAATCACACCAGCATCCTTGGTAGCCTGACGCTGGGCATCGTTGAAGTAGGCCGGAACAGTGACGACAGCGTGGGTGACCTTCTTGCCCAGATAGGCCTCAGCGGTTTCCTTCATCTTGCCCAGAACCATGGCGGAGATCTCCTCGGGAGCAAAGACCTTGGCGCCCTGGGAGGTGTCCACGCTGATGTGGGGCTTCGAGTTCTTCTCGACGACCTTGAAGGGGAAGAACTTGATGTCGTGCTGGACATTGGTGTCGGACCATTCGCGTCCGATCAGACGCTTGGCATCGAAGACGGTGTTCTCGGGATTGGTGGTCAACTGATTCTTGGCGGCATCACCGATCAGACGCTCGCCGTCGGCGGTGAAGGCCACGTACGAGGGCGTGATACGGTTACCCTGGTCGTTGGCGATGATCTCAACACGTCCATTCTTGTAAACACCAACACTGGAATGGAATGGAAGAAAGGTCATCATTATAATTTACAGTTCAAACGGAAGGTATCACGTGGCACAAATAGAGTCCTATGTATATCACCTACCAGGAGTATGTGGTTCCCAAATCAATTCCGATCACAGTTCCGAGCTCCTTGTCCTTTTCTTTCTTCTCCTCGCCCAGCGAGAGGCCGACAAAGGCCACAACAGCCAGCAATATGCATAACCTCATCTTGAATATCTTTTCAAACAAAAAAACTGTAAAGAAAAAATATAAAAGATATTAAATATTAATATTAATTCCATTATTAATTTCGAACTCGGCTTTTTGTACACGTCAACCTCACACATACACAAGCACACAATATACTCTCACCCACACAGGCACATGGCACTACTCTCTCTCCCTTGGCGAGAAACTGCTGACGTTGTTGGTCAACGACTGTCAACAGGTACCGTTAGGTGTGCCACTTTGGCATGGAATATCGTATAGTTCTCTCTCTCTCTCTAGGCTTTTTTGTTACCTTGTACTAGTTAGTTATTCCGAGATCCAAGATCAAGAGCCCAACCGTCCGCTTCGGCGACTGCCCGGTAAGTGTTAAGCCAGTTAAGAGTTAAGGCCTGAGAGAATCGAAGCGTCGGCTAAAAAGTGCCCAATATTCTATATGTCGCTGCTGACATTGACCGACGCCGACGCCGACGTTGGCAGCGGCAGAGGCAGAGGCAGCAGAACAACAGAAAATTTGTGTACGTGTAACATTATTCTGGTTCTTTCTTTCTGTTGCTCAAGACTAAGAGAGTAAGAGAGTACGAGAGAGCGAGAGCCAGAGAGAGAGAAAGCCTCTTGCCGGCGAGAGAAAGAACGGGTTTCTTGGTCAACTACACTAATAAAAATTATACAAACTAAATGAAATATTTAAATTTAAAAAATAATATTTTAAATTAAATAACTAAAACTCAAGTAACTCATTTCTAACAAAAATCTTTTTCGAGTCCTAATGTTTCTCACAGTGTGTTGAAATTCTTTAGCCACTTCTAGCCGTCTTCTTCTTCTTCTTCTTGGAGAAAGTCTGCGGAGCCATGGAAACAAGAACAAGCAAATGGCTTTGCACAGCTGTTTGGTTATCGCCCTCCCGCTCGCACTCGCACACAGACACGCACTTTGGATATCTGGGCTTTTGAATATCTGCCTACTATTCTTATTATTTTTTTTTTTGGCCCAAAACCACTGACGTGTACTTTCCGGCCCCCCAAAAACAACAACAATGCAAACGGAAGAGCTTAAATCTGCTCGGGCCCTGGCAATATAGTACTAGTCGCTGTGGAAATGACGTGTACTTTGCAGCACTCACACAAACACGCACCGACACACACGAACACGAACGTAGAGACGGACAGAGGGAAAGAAGAAGAGCTTTTTGCGCAGACGCTCGGCCAGATTGAAATTAAATTTTAAATGCAATTTTTTTTATAAACGTTTTAAACAAAAACTATGATTCAAACTATTAGATGGGGGGGAGTGAGGTAACCGGCATAGCGGTGAATGAACTCGAGGGGGGCTTATGCTGCGCCAATAAATGTGCGTCACCGATATTTAAATGAGGCTCGGATCGGGTCCGGATTACCACGTCACTATATCGGCGGCATTGCACAAATTATAAAAAAAATAAAAATGCAGCCGGCCGCATGAGATTTATTTATTTTTGGGCACGTGCTGGCCACTTTTTTGTGGGCCCAAAAGATTTTTCTGCCAACATGGCGACTTCTGGCCCTTGCCTTTCATTTGGTTCTTTTCTCTAATTTGTCCTTTTTGGTTTAAGCTACTCACGAATATCCTGGACCGGATGGGGCAGTGATATCTTGATATATGATTTGTTAAGTATTTTTTTGTTAGCTGCTTTCCCACTTACACTTATCGCTTTGAAGTTTTTTTCAGATGTGACCGATTCAAACAGAACTGACAGAGTGAATGTGGCTACTTTTCTGCTTTTTGCCGGTGCTTTCTACACACACACACACTCACACAGAGACCTCACATACAACTCTGGGAGCCGAAAAGACACGTCAGTGGTACAAAACAGTGTTGCAAAACGAACACGGTCCATCACTAACTGCTTTTCAAATAATAGGGGGGGAGGGAATTTCAAATGGGCTTTTTATGAATTAAAAATAATCTCTAGCAATAGGTTTAAATGTATTTTCTCAATATATCGGCTTGCTTAATAAATTACTGAATCACTCACTAACCACACATTAAAAAAAAAAATAAAGCACACAAACTTTTTCATTCATAACTTAAAACTTTTAAGATTTATACTTACATTTGCTAACTAAAACTATTTAAAAAAAAATTTCACTTAAGTAGTTGTCACTTGTTTGCTCTCTCTATAATCGAGTTTAAGTCTTTGATGTCTTTTTGGCTTTTTGGTTTCGTTATTAAATAATTTATAAATTAAATGGAAATATTATTATTTGTTTAATTTCTCGTCACAGCTTTTTGTTTCTTAATATGTACTATATTTTTTCGGAATATTCGCGTTTTATTTTTGCACTTTTCTCTCGTTCATATGCTGTGTGTTGCTTATTCCTTGTACTTTGTTTTGAAAATGATGTCTGGCTCTCCCGTGCACCGGCTATTTATTCAACCACGGCCCCCCAACGCTGACGTGTGCGACACGTCAGTCGAAACGGGCCTTCTGATTGGACTGGAAAGCTCCCCCCCAACTGGAAATTTCGCCAAAGAGCGAGAGAGAGAGCGTAAGCCAGCGACCGTGAGTGGCAAGAGAGAGAGAGTGAGAGCTTGGCGCTCTCTGTTTGTTTACCCAAACATTTTTTGTTTGATTGGCGAGCTTCTTTGGCTGCAGAAGGTGAAATTGGTTGTTGGTATGATGCAAATATGCGTAAGCTTTGGTAAGCACTGACGTGTACATTGCCCAGATTTACCGTTAAGATACCAGAGCCATCTAGATATATATATACCGTTAATATTAATAGGTCATTACTATTATAAGTTTTTCTGCAATAATTTTCTTTTAAATGTAACTGTTCTGGGTTTTCCAAACGTTTTTTGTTCAAAATCAGAACAAACTTTAAAGAAAATATTCCATTTTTAAAAAGTTTAAAGTTTAAGTTAAAATTTATACATATATAAAGATATAGCCTGTTGAATGGAAGTTGATTATTGTAGGTATTTTTTGAACTCGAAATTTCTAAAAGTTTTGAATTTCATTGAAAGTTTTTGAATTAAAACATTATTTGTACTTAATAGAAGACATATAATAGACCTTAATATTACTATCTTCCTTCAATCTTTCATAAATATGCATATATACTTGAAAAATAAAGGTTCAAGAATTTTTCTAATTTTAAAAATATATTTTTTACAATTTTAAGTCCTAAAATTCCATAATGAAATCTTCATTTTGTGGAACTACCCTATTTTCTGATGTAATTTTCATTAATTTAGGTTCTAAAAATGTAAAAACTTTAACTTTAACTTAAAAAAAACAGTTTTTGAAACTTCAATGAACTCTCTTGTTCAGAAATCTCTTTCATTTTTGGTCTTTTTGTTTTAATTTAGTCGCTAAAGTCTTAAAAACTATAAAGATTGCTTGAAGTTTTCGAAAAAATCGTTTTTTAAAGGTAAAAGTTCTTGAAACTTTCGAAATCTATACATATTTTAGAGTTTTTAGCACCAAAAGTCAAAAAACACTAAAGTTTCTATATAATTCATGTATATTTGTTGAATCATAAGTAATTCTCAGAACAAAAACATAAAAAATGGTTTTTAAACTCAATTTTATTGATTAACTGGAAAAAAAGAAAGATCCACGTATCTTTAAAAAATGCCAGGAGCTGCCAGCTCTTTCTTTATAGAGATACTGTCTTCCATTTCCATAAATCACATACTGCCGATAAGAAATACATATAGCATATATATAGAGTGTTCCCGAACACTCCAATGAGTTCCAGAAATAAATCCACTTTATCAGGTTTTTGGCATCCGCCCGTGAATAAAAATCCAAATAAAAAAAAAACGCCCAGATTTTGCTTTGGTTTTTGTTGTTTTATGTTTTTTTACTTTTTTTTTCGACACTCAATCAATTATCAATTATATTTTCATAACAATATATAATAGCATGTAATAATCTTTTGTTTTTGTTTTTTTTATTTATCCATACCCCCCGCTCAGCGTCCCATTATCATTATAATTTGTATCTTACATTAAAAAATGTATGTTTTATTAATTCTTTTTTATTAGGAATTGAACCAAAAATAAATTTTAATTGTGCTGAATAAACTTTGGACGCATTTTTACTTCAAGTCCTCAATAAAAAAGAAAAGAAATTAATTTTATTAATAATCTCTACTTTTTTTTCTCAATTTGATATCTAAAAAAAAATAATCAAATATTTATAATATATTGACGATAAAAACTAGGTTCTTTAAGGCGAAATTGCTTAATTCGCAGTTTTTGTTTTTTAAGGGTAAATATTTAACCCTTTGACCTTTTGTGTGCAGTTTTTTTTTTTTTTTTAATTTAGTTTTTAAAGCTTAACGACACTTAAAAAAAAAACCAATAAAAGTTGCTGTCGTCTTGAATTTTTTTTTGGTCGAAAAATTGTGAGGTTAGGAGGAAATGAACAAGTCGCTGAGATGTACAATATATAGTATAATATATATATATATATGTTTATAAAAAATCGGAGCATAAAGAAAAGCACATCGAAAAACGATTAATAGTTAATAGTTTTTTTTTTCTTCTTATTTTTTGTATAAGAGTTACAGTTTTTTGTGTTTTTTTTTTTTTTTGGCAATAGAGTGCACAAAAGAGATTTGCATTTTATGTACAATACATATATATATATACTATATATAATATATATATATATATAAGAGTTTGCATTTATAATTGTACAATAAATTTTTTTAACTTTTTGAAACACTTGAGTTGCATAGATCCTTCATTTTAGGGGGGCGGAAGAGAGGGGATAGGGTTTTGTGAGGGTTTTTGGGGGGTTTTTGGTCCGAAACTGCGACTAATCTATAAATAGGGCCCGCAGGAAGGACCTCCTGCAGGACCTGCTAGTTAACAATATCAACAAAGAAGCAAGCGCGCGGGCAAGCTGCTTTTATTTTTTTTACATAATCTATATATATATATATATAGATATAGATATATTTTTTTTTTTAAATTTTTGGCAGGGTCTCGGATCCTTGTGCTTTGCAAAACATAGAACAATCGCGATGATGCGGAAAGTAATCCAAGGACATACATAAACATGTCTGAACATGTCTTAACATGTCAGAATCTATCATTAACAATATAATTCGAACAAGACATCAATATGGCAATTCTTTTCAAAAAAGAATTCAAATTTAATTTGATATTTTTTATAATAAAAAAGGAACATGCATTATTTTGTTAATAAAAAAAAATAATAAATGGTTATTTTTCCTGTTTAGGTTGTTGTTGTTGTTGTTGTTGTTGTTGTTGCAGCTCTATCGGCCTTGATAGTTGGCCATATTTTTTGTAATGATTCTTTTTTAAAGGCAAACTGGCTTGGCGTTTATCCAAAGATTACTATCCGCTCTCTGCGATTTGTTGTCAATCCAATGCGATCTCTGCAACCGATCCTACTCCTCCTCCTACTCCTCCTCCTCCTCCATCCCAGGTCTAGTCTTCAGAGCTCCTACTCATGCCTAACACCGCATATGGACAGGAACGTACTGAAGTTGTGCAGGCTGCAGGCGGGCAGGACCGTATAGACAATGGAGGCAGTATCCTGGCACTTGATACGGAAATCGTGCAGAGCCTGCAACAATAGTTCCGCCGCCGGTGCGGCATTCACCTGGTAGAAGAGCTTCAGATGAATGGCCGGCAGTGGCTGATGCTGATCCCCGCCAGCACCGCCTGGCGTCGGCAGAGGCGTGGCCGGGGGTGTGGTTGTATTGACCGATGGCTTCTTGGCCAGCGGATAGTCCTTCAACAGACGATTCACCACGTACGTGAGTATCTCGTCCATGTGCTCGGCGCTCACAGACTGCGCCAAGCGGCAGTGATTGCCGAGGATGTCGTCGCTCAGCTGCGTCAGCTGGGTGGTGGACGAGGCCAGGCCGGTGGACACATAGCACACGATAGCAGCGCAATTGTTTTCATAGTTCCAGCGACGTCGGATCGAAATGGTATAATCACCCACCGAACAGCCCGTCTCCTCATCTACAAAGAGTCCTTATTAGTAGTCTAATTCATGATTATCCCCTCATCCCTTGGCCCTTACAGTCGAAACGATCGTTGTGGGTGTGGGCCCACACCTGCCACTCGACGAGCGCCTCCCGGGGCAGTGCCGGCAGCACAATGTAGTCCATGATGGCGTTGGTAGTGCGCCGTTCCCACTGACGACGCGCCTCCCCGATGAAGGCCGGATGGGTGACGAAACAGATGCCGTGGACGACGTCCCTTAGCTGCCCGTGGGCATTCATCGCCTTGGCAATGCGACTGATGTGGCGCAACGTGAGCTTGCACTGGGGACGGATGCCGCCCTCGATGATTGTCATGCTGCCGGGCACCAAAGCGATCTGGCCAGAGATGTAGGTGATGTCACCGATCTGAAAGGGATATCTGGGTCATCAGGACATGGATAAGGAGAATCTCATAGCAAGGCTCACCCTGGTCGATTGGCTGTAGGGTCCGATATTGGCCGGTGCCCAGTGGGAGATGCCCTGGACATGCATGGTGTTGCGGCGTCCGTTCAGCAACGCCGCCGCTGTCTCCTCGCTCTCGCGATCACGCTCCTCGGCACTGGATATCGAGCCGGCGATGGCCTGGCGGTAGGCAATGGCCTCCATCACTACATGGCAGCCGTCGGGCAGCGGGCACTCGACGCAGACGCGAGTCGGGGGATTATGGAAGTCAAAGGCGCGCAGGTAGATCCGATTCAGAGCCGGATACTCGGCAATGGAGCGCACATAGAGCGTTATATAGCAGAGATCCTGCAGCTCGTACCCCTTGCCGTGGCACAGATCCCCTAGAGTGTCCAGGGCCTGTTGCATTCCCTGTTCCATGCCATCCGGTCCACAGCCTGGAAGAGATTTCAAAAGATTAGATTGGATTCTGGGAAGATGGGGATAGTGACTCTAGTGTGGATACCCTGTATGCCCGCCAGCCACATCCAGCCCTTGGCATTGATCGCCGCTCTGGCCTCGTTAGCCAGTGGACGGAATTCCCGCTCGTACTTCAATGGACTCGGCGGCTGGGTGGCTCCTGGCCCAACTCCTCCAGCTACCTGACAACAGGTATTGGCGCTTAGCCCAAGCGAGGAGATGGCCAGCGACAGCGAGCCACAGACGGCGGCAGTGCTGCTGACATCCCCGGTGGTCAGCAGCATAGAGGCGCAGGTGCTGGCACAGGCGGAGGCGGAGGCGGAGGCACTGGCCGGGGAGCATACACCCACCGCTGCCGTGATCGCCGTCGTGGGCTCGTCGACGCTGGCGCTCTTCGTGACAATGGGTATCGGCGAGGAGGCGGTGGCGGTGGCTGTGGCGGAAGCGCTGGCCGTAACGGAAGCGGAAGCCGAGGCGGCCAGATGGCGGCCGAACGAGTTGCTGCGCGAGATCAGTTCGCTCTGACTGAGCGACTCCCGCAAACGGTTCTCCTTCTCAATGAGCTCCAGCTCCGTCTCACTAAAGTCCGGATCGCTCAGATCACTGTACGTGGACTCGTTCAGATCGCTTATATAGTCCAGGGAACGCTTCACAAAGACACCTTCGCTGCCGATGCCACTGCCGCTCACGGCCACGCCCACCGCCGCCTCCTTCGGCTGGAGCGTCAGTTTGGTGAAGTTGATATAGCCCACCGGGCAGATGGGATCGGCGCTCGAGATGATCGTCTGTATGTCCTCGACGACGATGCGCTGGCGGAAGAGCGGGCAGTCCAGGGTGAAGGTCTCGTACTCCCCCCCCTCGCCGCACACATTCAGCCCGTACTTGTCGCGCATCTTCAGCAGGTGGGGCTGCATCTCGCGGAGGGACTTGCCCAGGTGCCGGTCCGGCACAAGACCCAGGGCGGCCACCTAAAAGGATTAAAAAAAGGGTTTACTTCCAGGACATGTATTTTGTAGGGAATAGGAAGGATTAAGGAGGTTCTGGTTGAGGAAGTGGCCTGAAAAGTTGGCTTTATATGTATTATAATATATATATAAGGAACCCCAAGGATCGGGGCTATAGATACCTGGTACTTTCTCAGACTGACATTTTTTAGGATCTTTGGTACTTTTATTCCCAAGGTCCTAACTAGTCCTAGCTGAATCTTTATAAAATGATCTAAATAACTGATATTGCATGATATTTTATTATAAAAGACCATATCTTCCAAAAGAGTTATACTTTTAGGAGCTATACCATTGGATCTGAAGTTAAAATAATAGTTTCTTTAAAAAGAACAGTATTTCTATCGCCCTACTCCTAATATTACTAATCCTGGTCCTAGTCCTATTCCTATTCCTAGTAACTATTAAAGGTTTGGATCTTTTTCTACCAGTAACTGGTTTAGTTTGAAAATAAACCTTATAAGATCTATACTTTTAGGTAAATTATAACCGATCCTAAGTATTCTACATATTTTGTAAGTAGTATCCAATCCTAAAACCCAGTATTATAGGTGTCCTATATTTATATTCTATATCATAATTACTTAAAATAATAGCTCTATTTATAGTGCCTTTTGTAGTATTCCCCTCACTATATATTATTCCTATCTTTAAAAAGTCCAAACCTTCCAGGTTATAGTAGCTTTTAAGAACTATAAAATATATATATAATGCTATTCCATTTATAAAGTCTTTATAAAATCTCTATTAGTAGAAATATCGTCCTATATCTACTTTAAACCTTTATACCACTATGTACTTCTATATCTAACTACTTATTCTTCATACTACTTGAACCTTCATAAACCGCCTTTTAAGATCTATAGGATCTAAGCAATTATATCCCAATTTTTAATAATCTCCTGAAGCTATAGTACTATTAATATCACTTACTAGTATACCTATCCTATCTAATAATACTACTACCTATCTAATAATATCACCCTATACCTATCCCTATTTATGATCTCTAAACACTCCCTAACTCTTAACTAGTAATAGGTTTTAAGATATACAAAATCAGACCAAATATAACCAATTATATTTAATTATAATATAAGTTGTATCAGGGGTACTCCATATACTCCTGGTAATATCAGGCATAATATCCTTATCCCTATTTATGATCTCTAATAATTCCCAACCTTTAAAAAAAATAAACAATCATGGTTCTAATTGTAATTATTTAGAAATAATATAATTTCCAGATAATATACCATTTTTTAATAGTCCCCCGATACTCTAATAATTAGTATTACTAATAATATCATCCTACACCTATTTAAAAGCTTCAAACTAATACTACCTTTTCAGATCTATAAAATATAACCAATTATAACTCATTTTTTAACCCTATACCTATAGCTATCCCCAACCATCAAACTAATAAACAAACCTATCGCTAATTACAATTCTTTGTAAATGATATTATTTCCCGATCCAGACATAATCTAGATCCATTGGGGCGCTGAGATCAGTACATTCCGATCGGCTGGCATTCGTTCGGTTCTGTTGACCGGAGCTTTTCACCTGTGTTTGCTTGGACTAATTTTAGACAAAGTCAACAGTCTAGTAGTAACCAATAAACCAGGTTGGATGGAGATGTATGTACATATATGGAGAGGTCTGTTAATAGTTACCTTAATGATGATGGCGTGCACCTGGCAGTCAATCATCTCCTGCAGCAGTTCAGTCTGATCTCTCCTCCACAAGTAGGCCAGGGATATCAGGCTGAGGCGACTGCAGACGTTCTCCACCCGGACGCGTTGGTAGTCCGAAAGGATGGCGCCCACGGCCACAGCCTCGACCTGTAGTTCATTCTGTTTAAAGAAATAAATATATATAATATTAGTTTATAATATTATTATTATCTTTTTATTAAAAATGAATCAATTGCACTTAAATATGTACTTGTTTCTTTTCAGAATTCAAGTTGAAATTCCCCAACCTATCTACTTATCTTTTTTTATTATTTAATTAATTTTTGCTGAGGGCACTCCTTTAACGAATGTTCTTATGACAGATACAGATACCATCGTTGAGTTCTAAGGGGTCTAATGGTTAAGTAATATAAAGCCAAAGATCGGGGAAAAAGAGAAGAGGCCTCAAAATTGGGCAGTTTTTGGGAGAATTTATTAAAAATTAAAGTTATCCAATAACAAAATTAAATAAAATAATATTTAAAACTTGCTTTTATAGTCTATCTAGTCTATAGTCTTTAGTATTGTCTATAGTATATAGTATAGTATCTACTATAGGCTTTTATTATCTATAGATCTTCTATAAAAACTGAAACCCATAAATGTGTATTTTTAAAATTTAAATACTTTTTGAAAAAGTTCTAAAAGATTACTATCTATTAAGAGTCGGTTTGTATCTACTCAAAATCACTAGATTTTCATCTATTCTATCTAATCTATGCTTTTTATTAAATATAATACAAATATTTATAATACTTGCTACTAAAAACTACTTAAAAATTTCTTAAAAAAGAGCGTAGACTTTGTGAGTTTTGTGAGTTTCTAAAGCGGATCAATTTTCAAATATTTTTATAGTTTAGTTGGTCTGTAGTCTAGTCTAGCCGGTAATTAGTCTAGTCTAACTTTAAGTCTTTAGCAGCAGAAAGTATGTTAATTTTTAAAGTAAAAAACCAAACTCAAAGAGACGGACATACGGACAAGAGAGTAGACAGTTTTAAAAGAATAATTTTCATTATTTTCGAATGTTTTTTTATAGTTGCTCTAGTCCTTATTTATTCTAGATCTAGATTTACTAAATAGTAACTAAAATAAAAAAAGTTGTTACTAATTAAAATAAAAACCAAACATACAAAAGGACACACGGACAGAAGAGCTAATAGGTCTCTAAGAAATCTTTCCCTTAATTTCAAAATATAGTTTATAGTCTTTCCAGTCTTCAGTTAGTCTTCATCTAGATCTAGTCTAGCAGGAAAATCTAGTAACTGCAATCTAGTAACTAAAATCTAAACATAGCTTAAGCCCTTTAGTTGCTATAGCTAAACTTTAGTTGATAAAATTCTTTAAAAATAATAATAAAATCTAAACATCTTTGTTTAAAGTTTAAATTAATAAAAAGCCACGCAGGCAGTATCTTCAAAATGAATTAAATTCTTAATCGTTGTGTTATTTACTTAAAAATGTAAATAAAATATAAAATATATATATTTTATATATATATATATAAATACTCTCATTAATGTAATTGTATTTACAAAAGCTATCAGACAACAAGCAAATAAAATGCAAAAAACAAAAAACAAAAATAAAAAAAAATAACAACAATAAAAATAATTGCAATTACAGTTTGAATGAAGATAATACTATATTTAATTATTGAATGCGACTGCCAAACTGTAATCATCATTAAGTCTCCTTGGCCTGGTCCGGTCGATTTCTTCCATTATCAGAGGGGGTAAATAAACAAATTGTGCTGGCAGATTACTGGCTCCCCAACCCCAACCTCAACCCCAACCCCAGCACACATATTTATTTATTTATTTATGTATTTTGTTATTTTTTTTGTTTTTTTTTTTAACTCAACTCTGGTTGGAATGGACGGTTCACGTGCACGACAACCAGCAAGTTCGTCACATCTCGATGGTTCGGGAATCGCAAATCGCGATAAGATTACCGATGCCACTACCCTCCTCTACTTGCCACCCAACCAGCCAGCCCACCCGATTACGTAGCTTTCAGTTGCAATTCTCATTCCAAGGACAAGGAAACAAAAGTATCTTCTAGTAGCTGCCACAAGATACTCTACAAGGCCTTGAGGCATGCAACAGGTTCCATAGAAATAGACTCTGGACTCTGGATATATATCCTAAGGTCTGGCTATCGAATTTGATTTTCCGCCAAACAGTTGCCAACTGGTGGCTGGAACTGGAGTATTCGATTTCGAGATTCTATCAAAGCTATTGGCCATCTGGCGATCCATTTCTACTAGAGAATATATACATATATCTACCGATATCTGGTTCGGTACCAGACTGGCACCTTGTTCTGGGTGGTGGAATTCCTCAGAATTAAATATCATAATTACTAGTAACTGGAGGAAGGTATGGAATGGGGAGGTTCTAGGATTTCTTTTCTTATAAACAGAATTAATCGAATTAATCGGAAATGCTAACCAGGTGTTGGAAGTTGAGTTCAAGACTTGTTTAATCTCTAAACAGACTTACTAATAGCATAACTCAGAAATAACAATGATTTTAAAGAACTTTTCATTAAAATAGGGGTATTATAACGCTTAATTCTAAAAAAAATATATCGAATTTATCGATAAATAAATGTTTAAATGAATTAAGTTATAGTTATAAAGACATATTACATCTCTAAACAGACTAACTTGGATCTTATAAGACTTTTTGAAGAATCTTTTTTTAAAATAAGGATATTATCTTTTTTTTTTTAAAGAAATATATCGTTTTAATCGTAAACTACTTAATAAAAAGGTTCAAGATATACTTTATCCCTAAACGGAGTTAATAAAAGCCTAACTGAGATCTAATAAAGATTTTAAAGAAGATTTCCTTTCAAATTAAATCAAATTAAATTTAAAATAAGGGTATTAAAGCTAATTTAAATAAAATATATCGAAACTATCGATAAATAAATAATTAAAAGATTAAAGATATAAGGTTTAAGATCTTTTTAATATTTAAGCTTACTAACCAAGGTCTTTTAAAGATTTTCAGAATCTTTCTTGGAATATTAGGGATATGAGTTTTCAAAAAAATTAACATTATCGATTGGATAACAAAATAAATCGATTTTATCGAAACAAAGACCTTTCAAAGGTTTCTAAAAGTAAGAATTTAAGCTTCTTAGAGCTTTAAACCTAAAGCCTAGCTCCTTTCCATAATAATAGCTCCTTCCTATAAACCTAACTACCCTCAACCATAGAGTAGATAGGCTCCCAGCTCTTATCTGCGTTTTGAAATCACCTTGCATGTCTCCAGCAGACTATATAGATCCTCGACCTCGTCATCGTCCGTGGGCACGTACTGCTTGCCGGTCTGGGTGCTCTTGCCCTTGGTCTCGCGACGATATAGCGGCAGTCCCATCGCATTGGCCAGTATCTCGATGCCCATGTGGCCCACTGTCTGGTACATAAAGCTGTCCAGTTCATCTGAAACGACGGCGATAGATCAAGGTAAGTGTGGTGGTAAGTGATTTGGCAAACAACGTCTTCAATAATAATAATAACCATCGATAATTGTGGCACACCCACCTTATAATGATGGGAAGATAGAAGAGTTCTAGTTTCGGTACTCACCTCTATCCTTGGGATGGAGATTGGCCAAGGCAACAATCTCGTGGCCCTCGGCGACGCACTGCATCATGTTGTAGCAACTGTCCTTGCCGCCGCTGACCATCGCCACGACCCGCATCTTGACTTCTATGTTTTCTCTGTTGTTTTCTTGGGGATGTCCTGATGATGTACCTTAAACCTTTGCTAATGCCTGCTAGCTGTCACCTGGGTAGCCTGAGCTACTTGGTTATTTTAATTCTTATTATTTTTTTTTTTTTTTTTTGGTTTAGTAGTTTGTGCTGCTGTTCCAAGTTTGGTCTACTTTGTTGACTAGACTGATTGGGGGGATTCTCTCTCACTTTGGCTACCTCCTCGTCCACTGTCCACTATCCACTGTCCACTGTCACTGTTGCCGTTGTGCTGGTATTTGTTGATTTGCTTGGTCGGCTCCTGGTAGGGTTGGCCACCTCCTGCTCCGCTCCACCGCCGGGTGTGCCTGTTTTTATAATGAAAGTTAAGTGGCCCAGGTTAATTCTTGTTGTTGTTGTTGTCAGTGGCTTTCAAACTGTAAAACCGGGCCATAACAAATCGAATTATGTTGTACAAAGTGCAGCAGCAGCAGCCCCAAAGGATCTGATTGCATTATCGCAGGACATCTGCTTCCTCACTCTCTCTCACACACACACACACTTTGGGAAAGGACATGCTGTATATCCTTTCAGCCAGTTCCAATTGGGAGGAAGGAAAGCCGAAGGTCACATAAAAACATACAGACACTGCATTTCTTATTTTAGACAAATATTGAAAGAAATGGATGTGTTTTGTTTGTTTTTTTTGTTTCTTTGTATTAAATTTACGTTTATAAATAAATCGAATTAGTTGCGCCGGCAGAAGAAGCGCGTGCGTTTCAAGAAGAAGAAATAAAAACAACAACAAATCGACATACACCACAAAGCAATAAAGGAGAAGAAAAAAACACAGAAAACGAAAGTAAAAAGAAATTTAGGAAAATGGATGTTATAGAAACTAACACACACACACACTTGACACACACACACAGAAGGCGACTAGCGCCACACACACACACACACAGACTACTGTGTGACCCAAATATAAAAATGTATAGTATTTTTTGCAACATATAACCATTTATCTTGGAACATTCATTCGCCGATTTGCAAAACACACAACACAACAACAACAATAACAATAACAACAAGACAGCAAACACACAGAAACCGAACAGAAACAGAAACAATAACAACAGCAGCCGCACAGGATAACGGGATAAATGGCACGTTGAGGAATGCGCTAAGCTGGATGCTGCTGGGAGCTCCGTGGGGTGTCCGTGGTTAGCCGTCGCCGGCAGGTCGGTGGAGCGACTTACGGTTATGGGCATTAGTGTATTGGTTTTATTACGGCGCTTTGGGGCGCTTGAGCCAGGGATGTCGAAAACTATTCTAGCCAGGGCTGTCGATAACTTGATCTTTCATCAAACTATCGATAACTTTTTCTAGAGATGGGGTAAGGTTGCCAGATCTGTGATTCTGTGGTAAGGCTGCCACAGTTTTTTTAAAAAAGGCTATGATTTTATAAAAATTTTAGCCGTTATAGCTATTTGGGCCATATTTAGCCGTAATTGGGCCATAAAATGCCAAAGATTTCTATACAGATTTTAGGAATTTTAACGGTCATTGGGAAAAGCAAAGTAAATACATGAAATAACTTGGCGCGAATCCAAAGTTGATATATGAACTCAGTTATATAGCAGCTATAGTATATAGTAAGCCGATCCTTATAAAATGGTGTTGAAAGGAGTGGAATATAAGGCCGATGGGGGGATAATAAACGGATATAAATAAATGGATAGATCCAAATAGGACCTCCAAAGAAAGTCAAAGAAATCATCCTCACACGAAGTACTGGTAGAAACTCGAAATACATTATCAGAAGTGAAGCTCGATGACATTTTTGATAGACTCTGAAGCTCCAAGGTATGTAGAAAAATTAAACTTGTTGTGGACCCTTTACTTTATACCAGATATCCAAAATATCATCACCGTACATCACCAGGGCGTTTCTAATGCAGGGAAAACCTTTTTAATATGAAACAAAAATTTATGTTGATGTAACATACATACATACATACAAAGGTTTCGTTAAAGCTTTTTATAAGCATTTTTTATAATAAGCAAATTAACTAAGAAAAAAAAAAAAAATCAGTAAATTGGGAAACCGTCGTTCTTTCTTCAGACAAACCATTGGCCTTTAGTTTCGTTTGTCAAAATAGACCATATTGGGTAAATCAAATAAAATATAAAAAAAGTAAAAGTAAAATAACTAAGAAAACAAATAAAAAATCAGTAAATTAGGAAACCGTCGTTCTATCTTCCAAAACCTATATTTCAGGTGTATTCATCATAAACAAATTTATTCTTAACAAAAAAAAATTATAAGTTAGGTTTAGGGTAACCATCCTGATCTCTACAAGTGCCAGGTACCAACTTGGTTAACAAAAATAAAATAATTTATTTCTAATCAGCATAAAATCATAATCAGTATAATCAATCAGCAAAATCATTGGCATTTAATTTTGTTTGTCAAAACTATGGCCTATTGTAGGTAAACAAATAAAGATAAAAATAAAAAAAATCAGTATAAAAATAAACATCTTTATAAAACAGAATATATTTATGTTATTTGATTCTGAACCATTGGCATTCAATTTTGTATGCCAAAATTATAGCCTATGTTAGGTAAAATAAATAAAGCCAAATAAAAAAATAAAAACTAAAAAAATCCAAATTAGGAAAAGTCAGCAGACGAGGACGAAAACCAATTGCATAAAAATAAAAAAAGTAAAAAAGAATAAATATATCAAAGGCGTTGGATATTTATGACTACTTTCCAAGAACCCAGGCCAAATTTGGGAAAAAATAATAAAAAATAAAATAAAATACAAAATAAAGACTTGTCATTCGCAAAGCAGAAGCCCGAATGCAGTTGATAGGGAAACGGATTCCCTTTATATAGTAAAATTTCCAGTGCTGTAAAATGTTAAAAAAAAACTGAAAAGGATTACCGGCAGCAACTAAAAATCAGTGTTGATCAACGTAAACCAGCTGTAGTAGTGGAAATGGTATGGTATTTCGACTAACCTAAGCGACGGTCACACTAAAATAGCAAAAAACAAACAACAACAAAGTCACTACTACCGCAGCTAGATAGAAACAGGCCAGCAATCAAAATAATAATAACAACAACCAAAATATAAATACTATATAATAGATTGTGTGCAAAAGTGTCCCCTCCTGCTGAAGATTACACAAAAATCCGAAAAAAACTGCACAACTAGGCAGCCAGTCTGGTGAAAAATCGTTCGTTTTTTTTTTGTATTTTTTTCGGCCAGGACTCGTTATTTTTGTTTTTTTTTTTTGTTACATTTTGTGTTGTTGCGACGCATAAAATCCAGATGAGTAAAATAAGTGAACGGCCATTAATTGTATTATTTAACAAAAAAAATAAATAAATAAATATCAGAATAACATCAGTGGCGACTTAATGTCGCAGTTAATTTGTATGCTATCGAGAAGAAGAAGCAGAAGCAACAACAACAACAATAACAACAGCAAAACTAGCAGTAGCAACGTCTTGTGTTTGTATTGGTGCGCTCACAGTGCGCACAGCAAAGCCAACAAGAGGGCGGCAGCGGCAGTGACGGTGGCAGAGGCAGAAGCAGAGGCAGAGAAGCGATTTTGAAATAATAATAAAAGCCAAAACGAAAAAGTTTTCTGTGAGCTGGAAAAGGCGAACAAGAGTAAAGCACCATATTATCCCGCAACAGCCCACTTTTAAAACATTTTCAACGGCGGGCGTGGCAAAGGCGAAAGGGTAGACCAAAAAAAACCCAAAAAAAAAAACAAAATTACAAATAACAAAAATATAATAATAAAAAATAAAGGGGGGAAAACTTGAAACATTGAAAACGCAGTTTAAGTTTCGAGATTGTTGCTGCTGCTGCCGCCTCCAAAACTAACGAAAAAGGAACACAAGAGACAACAGACAACCACCCCCGCTCCCCACTCCAACTACACACACACACAGAGAGAGATCAACAACAACAAAGCAAAGAGCGAGAGAGAGAGAGAGAGAGAAAGAGAGAGAGTCAGCTTGCCAGCAGCTGAAAACATATGATTTTTGTTTGTGTTGTTGTTTTTGAGCGCGCTCTTCTTCTACTCGGCCAGAGCAAGCGGACCAACTGAGAACGGGAACGGGTGAATCGAACGAGTGGCCGGAACGATTGGAATTGTTGTGTTGTTGTGTTTCAGCTGCTCTGCTGACGGAACAACGCAAGTGGTAAGTGGCTCTTCTTCTTCAAGTTTCTTCTTCTGATGTTTTTGTTTGACGCGCAAAAAGAAAATCTATGTGCGAATAAGTGTGTATGTTTTGTGTATGTGTAACGTACGTGAAAAAAAAAATAGGTTTTTTTTTTTTTGTATATTTATGCAACTATTTGTTTATTGTGTGCGCCCTTCCTACTTAGCTGGCGTTAAAAATTGTGTAAAACAAAGAGCTAATAGCTCTGCCAATGGCAATGAAATAGAAAAAAAGAAGCAAAGAAAGAGTACGTCCAGTTATAAGACACCACCTAGAGATTGCAGTTATTTAAATGTCAAAAGTTGTGGAAATTTGTTTTGGCTGTGACGCGAAAATACAATATTTCAAAACACAAACAATGATGAAAAAAAAAATAAAAATAAAAAAAAAAACACACAGATACACTCGTTGGATTGCTCTCCTAGCTGGCTCTCGCCACTTTTGTCTCTTTCTTGCTCACGGACACCACAAATACAATATACATATATACGCAGTGGGAAATATTGGTGCGCATTAGACGACGAATAGCAACAACAAAGCAAACTATACGAAACGAACACTGATAGTGAAACATATTTGGTTACAGTGTGATAAGAAACAAAAATATTGATTAATAAACAATATTGTTATCGCAAACAAATAACTTTGAATACATAATCTTAAAGTATCTTTCCATCAAAGAGTTATTTAATCCAATTAAAAAATGTGACTGTGAATGAATCATACATATTATTTTATTCAAGTTATATTAAATATACAGTGACCTTTAGGTTGTGTGAGACCACTGTGCACTGCTGAGAGTTCAGCGAGAGAGCAAGGTAGAACTAGTGGGAGAGAGCAAAACAACATTTCGTTGCACTATGGGATATAATGGGATATTAGTTTTTTAAATTTTAATATAATATTAAGTTTTCGATATAAATTTGTTTCAATTATATCTTAGACTTTCATAAATTATATATTATTTTATGAGCTTTATAAAGAATAAATGTCCCACAGTGCCTTGCAGCTGAGTTGCCGTTATTGCGCTTGTGTGCATTCATTGCGTGTGTGTGTGTGTGTTTTGTTGTTATTGGACTTACAGTTGTATTTGTTAGATTTTTGTTTTCATTTTGTCCTCCCTCTCGCTCTGTCTCTTTTGTTACTTGTTTTTTTTTTTTTTGGTTTTGCCTTCTGTACGTACGTATATTTTGATAATTGCTGTGTTTTTGGCTCTTTGTTTTCAAAATTGTATCAATAGCAAAAACAATAACAAAAACAATAAACGAAAATAACAACAAAAGCAAAAGTATTTGGATGACACAAATTTTGTATTTCATTTTCGCTTCATTTACAAAATTAAAACGCACATCAACCGATGCCATTAAAAGTGACATTTTTTTCAATTGCCCATTACACCCACCCCCCCTCACCCATCCCTCAAACAAAAATATTTTTTTGCTCACATACCTCCAAATAGAAATGTTTGCCAAAAAAAAAAAAAATCTGACAATCTGGCTTCTAATGTTTGGCCAAGTGGGCGGATTGGCATTGACAATAAGCCCCAAAGACAGAATACGAAAAAAAAAGCGAAAATTGCATTCCTTCTTGTCAACAGTACAGGTAGACTTCGTTAAGGTGAACGGGAGGGAGGCCTCTTTTTAAGATTATTTATTAAAGATATTAAATATATCTTAAATCTTTAACCGATTAACTTGAGAGCTTAAGTTTAAGATTTAAATAAGGCGCTATATTATAGCCTTGGCTTTTTTTTTTTAAATTAAATTAAAAAATAAGCTTCAAATAGAATTCCATCTTTTTTCATATAATACAAATATTTAATATCTCTTCACACTATTTTTATAATAATAGTTAGTCCCTGTTTATGCTTCACTGTACCTCTCCCATGAGGCATGCTAGTTAGTTTTATCTAGCTAGGGGTCCCGAGGAGGGTTCCTTTGTTCGCCCAAGGACTGCCAAAGGTTGGGGGGGGACGCGAACGCAGTTGCCTTATCACCAGGTGTTAGGCACAGGTGTGGAGGGGGGCGTGTGCTGATATACTGTATTTCACATCATCGGCGTTGTTTTCATGGAAGTTATATATGTATGTTTGTATGTATGTTTTTACTTGCAATCTGTCGAAATAATCAGCTGTTGGTTGGGTTGATGAACTTATGCCTATATAGGATCCGTTTCACAAATAAACACTCTCTACCTAAAAAGCTAAAGAGAGCTATTTGATTGGCTTTGCCTAAAAAAATAGATGATTTTATTACGAATTACGGTAATCAAAATGCATACCTCACAGTCGAATGAGTCTATGCGTGTGTGTGTGTTTGTTGTGGTGTATTTTTAGTAACACCTGTTTGCAAAAATGCAAAACCATAAGGTACAGTCGTATGTGTGAGCTATTTCTCTTTGTCCGCCGAAAAAGGAAACAAAAAAAAAAGTTGTGCTCAGATTTTTGTCAAGTGGCCCAGCATAAACAATAGGATGCCCCCCCAAAGCACACACACACACACACGCACAGCCACTCTCTTCAGGTAGGAGTAGCTCTCTTTCTCCCCCCAAAATCATTGTCTTGGAGAGAGTGAGTCGAAAAGGGGATTAAATATTTTGATGAAATAACTGTAAATACCGCGTTTTAAAGATCTCTCTCTCTCTCTCTCTCTTAGTTCCTTTAGCCTTCCCCTAACTAACTTTTAATAATTAAATAATAATTTAAATATTCTTGTAGCGTTCTTATGGAATTTGGACTGTTTTAACATTGAATTCTAGCCATGAAATAGTGCCTATTGCTGAGACAAAGACAAATGCATTACTGAATGTCCCCATGGGGTTGAGTGCAAGAGAGATGGCCTGAGGGGGAGGCTCTCCCTAGTTCTCTTTGACTTTTCCAAGCAATGGGTGTTGTCTGTGTGTGTGTGTGTGTGTGTGTGTGACATTGCTTTGAACGGGCTTGTTGCTGTTACAGTTATTGTTTTTGTTTTTGTTATTGTTGGTGCGCGTGTGCCGACCCAATTGAGGAATGCAGCGTATGCAACGGTACCCCTTTCACATGTTCCCTCTCCCCTACTGTGTAGGCATACACCAGCACCCATAACATCCCCCTTGTTCACCCCTGATCCTCCTTTGTCATTCGTGCGTCACTATAAGCTTTTGTGATACCGTTTTTATTTGGCTTAACCCTTGACTGGAGATGCCTATCGAGATTGGGGGTTAAATTTTAATTTCAATTTCTTACAAAAATGCATTTATTTTTTGGTTTGTGGAATTTCCTCTCTCTCTTTCTCTTTCTCTTTCTCTTTGAATTTCGCAATTTGAATCATTTTGTAAGTCGTGTCTTATCATTTGCCAATTCCTGATTCCTGATGCCACTGCGAATACTAAGTACTATATGCATTTATAGTTTCGCTTGTTAATTACCTCATTTTTCTATCTACAAGGCCCAAACGGGTGGGGGGCCGAGGGACTGACCCACGTGTGTGCGCAGCTGGAAAAGTTTTTTTTCGAAAAAAAAAAAAAAAAAAAAAAAAATTGCATTAAATCGCAACTTGAGTAATCATCTATGGGGATCGTTCACCCGTGTCCCATAGGGAGGGGATTTTTAATTGTTTATACCCATGTAGAGTGAACTATTAAATCTAAAAAAATTAAAATAAAGTAAAAATAACAGTTATTAGATTGCATCATATTTATTTATTTTTATTTAATTTGTAAGGCTTGGTAATATCTATTTTTGATTACCAATCACTTTTCAGTAATATATTTAAGCTTTTTTTTCCCCCCCAAAACTTCTTTGTGTTTGCATATTGCGTTCTGTTGCGCCCCCATTCGCTGCTGCTGCTTCTGCTGACTGCGAATTTGATGCGAAAACGGAGCGGAAACAGAAACAAGAGAAGCTTCAACCAAAAAAAAAAAAAAAATAAAACTAGAAGCTAAAGGCTATATAGCAGCTGTTGATATAACTAAACCTGAACCCAAAACCAAAAGCTGAAGCAATGGCCTGATGATGGCTGCCTGACTTTGGGGCTTTTGTTTTTGTTTGAAGCTTGTTTTGTGTAAAGAAAAAAAAATAATACCCAGTAGTTTTATAATAAACCGGGGGCATATTAGTTTTTTATTTAATTATATTTTTTTTATTATTTATTATCTCCTCACTAGGGTGGACTATTGTCTCGTCACTAGCTTCAATTTGTTCAATTTGTTGGCCAGTTTAGTTTGTTGTTGTTTTATTGCACTTAATTTACGCCCCATGGAATTGAAATTGACCAAAGCAAAGGGGGGAGAAATACATAAATACATCATATGTACATACATATGTATAATACAAGATAAAATAACAACTGAATAATAATAAAACTTAAAAACAAGTACACGTAATTCGCTAATAAAGTGGTAAGACCAAGTGGGTGGCTGTAGGGGTGGGGGGGTGCTAGGTGGTAGTGCCAAGATTGAGGCAATTTTGATTGAGACAAAGGGAAAACAGAACGGAATAACGAAGCACAACGAAAGAGACTGCGAAGTGCGCACCTAAAGGGTGGACCTATTGTAGACCAAATATCCTCCAAAGAAGATTTACCTTAGACTAAACTAAGCTTTTATTTTAGTTTTAAACAATAAATGGTATAATTAGTGAATTTCCACTTGTATAAATTCCACTCTATATATTATCTCACCTTTAGAAATTTCGCTGAAAAAATGTAGTTTTTAAAAAAGGTTTGGGAGTATAAAAATATTACTCATACGCAGTGGTGTCAAAAAACCATTTTTTTCAGTAAAAAGATGAATTTTGACTTATAATTATACTTTAATTTATTCTTTATATGAAATTATCAACATAATATAATATGAAGTATTCATAAATATAAATTACGTTCTCAAAATAGGGCTTTCTGAAACGTTTGTAATATTACTCATACGCAGTGGTTTCCACGTGCACATGCATTCAAAAGTATGTTTTATTCATGAGTTGTAGGTATTACCGTAGAACTAAAAATAAATATGTAAAGATTTTGCTTAAAAATATATATAATTTTAAATTTAAATTACTTTCTCAAAGCAAATATTTTTGAGTCAGTAAACAATATTACTCATACGCAGTGGTTACTACGTATGAATATAATTGAATAATTTATAATTAAATAAACCTTTAAGGCCTAAATTTTTGATTTAAAAATGTATTATTTTCATAAAAATTAATAATTAATAACGACAGAAAGATATTCCTTGTAATACAAGGATTACGCACAGGTGCGCAGTGTTTACTACTACTTACAAAACAAATATCTTATTATGAGCTTTAACTGAAACCCGACGCATTAAAAATATTTTTCAATTTTAAAAACAAAAACAAAGGGAGTGCCAACCTGCCACCCTGTCTGCTTTGTTTAAAAGCTATCTTGCAAAAGCACATGATAAGACTAAGAATGTCTAATTGCGACCCATTTATAGACCCACAGTGGCTTTCACCTGTTGGGGTCCACCCCAATGCCCTTTGCACGTACAAATAGAGAGAAAGCGAGAGAGAGAGAGAGCGGAGAGAGTGGCTGGGTGGCTGGGTGGAAAGGTGTATGTGTGAGATCAATTTTGTTTATTTATTGTTTTTGCTCTCCCATTGCAGTTGACAACAAGGCGCGCAGCGGAAGAGGCACAAGCAGAGGCAGAGGCAGAAGCAGAAGCAAACGAGAGTAAATAGGCAGAGCAGCAAAACAGAGCGACTGATAGAAAGGGACACCAAATAGCGAGAGAAGGAGAAGCAGCAACTGCAGATCAGACACTGTGTCTCCGGTGGCAGCGAGAACAGCTGGAATAGCCGGCAGGGTCACTAGAGAGGATTAGAGGAAGCCCCACCCACTGCCAATCCACTGCCCTCCAGTGTGGAGGCACTGCATCAGCGGCAGCAGCTGTGGTAGCAGCTAAAGAGGAGCGTCTCCGGCGGAGAGCATCCGGCCAATATCTTCCGGACAGCATCCCCAGCACCGCCACATCATGTCCGCGGACTCGCCACGCCGCCATCCCTCCGGCGTTGTCGTCGGCCTTGGATCGGGTTCAGGGTCGGGGTCCGGGGCCGGATCGGGATCCGGCGGAATGCGTGGCGCTGTGCCCGCCGTGGTGCCACCACAAACGGTATCGGATCGCTCGATCCTGGACTCGGCCATCGGGTTCATCAACGATGTCACGCTGGCCAATCAGCCGGTGCAGGATCCCAAGGACACCATTACCTGGGCCCGCTTCGAGACCTGTGCCGATGTGAGTGATCCCCGGTTCGGCGACGACTGGGAGCTGGAGGGGAATGCGGCACCGCCGCTCCTCCTCATCCTTGGTTACGGCCTGGGCGTCCAGGTGTGGGCCATTCCCGCCAACGGCGAGGCCGTCGAGGTGCTCTCCTGGCGGCACGGCGTCGTCACTGCCCTCCGGGTGCTGCCCACGCCGGCGACTGCCCCCGCCTTGGATGACAACGGTCGGGCGGACGAGCCGGTCGATGGCTTCGCCGAGAAGCGTCCCCTGGTGGCGCTCGTCGACGGCGGCAGTGCAGCGGCCAGCGGTCTTCTATCCGGCGGCCCATCGGGGCTAGGCGGCGGTCTGGCCAGCAGTGGCGGCTCAGCAGGACCCGCATCCTCGGCGGCCGCCCAATTCAGTGCCGTGAACTTCGTCTCCCTGAAGACGGGCGCCCAGGTGAAGACGATCAAGTTCAAGAACGCCGTGCTGGACATCCAGGCGAACCGGTCAGCGGTGGTCATCACCTTCCACGAGCGGATAGCCGTGTTCGATGCCAGGACGCTGGAGGACCGCCTTACCATAACCACCTGCTATCCCAGCCCGGGGTGAGTTCGGCTTATAGAGTCATTCCAGGATATATCCTTATACTGTGTGAATGTGTCTCCTTTCCAGGATCAATCCCAATCCCATTGCCTTGGGACCGCGCTGGCTGGCGTATGCGGAGCACAAGCTGCTGCACTCGAAGCGCAGCGGCGGCGGCTGCGACGGCGAGGGCGTCCCCAGTTACACCGCCACCGTGCTCAACGCGGCCAAGTCCCTGGGCAAGGGCCTGCGGGAGTTTGGCGAGCAGGTGGCCGCCGGACTCACAGGCACCACCGCCGGCAGCGGCGCCAGCTCCAAGAGCAGTAGCTTCGACTCGGCTAGCGGTGGACCGGATGCCAAGCAGTCGGGTGTGGTGACCATAATCGATGTCAAGGTGAGTAGGAGGTATGAGAACCAGTTGGAGCTCCTAAACTAATCCCTTCATCCATAGCATCCCGTCAAGGACTATAGTCCCACGTCGGGCACACCGCTGAGCTCCAGTGGCGGCGCCCAAGCTGGCGGCGATCCCATCGTGGCGCACTTTGTGGCCCACAGCGAGGCTCTGGTGGCCATGGAGTTTGATAGCTCCGGCATGCTCCTCCTTACGGCCGACCGGCGGGGTCATGACTTCCATGTGTTCCGGGTGCAGCCGCATCCGGTGGGCAGCAGCCTGGCCGCCGTGCACCACCTGTACGTGCTGCATCGGGGCGATACGAGCGCCAAGGTGCAACATATTGCCTTCTCGCTGGACTCGCGCTGGGCGGCCGTGTCGACGCTGCGCGGCACCACCCACGTCTTCCCCATCACGCCCTACGGCGGCGCCATGGGCGTTCGCACCCACACCTCGCTGCACGTGGTCAACAAGCTGTCGCGCTTCCACCGGAGCGCCGGGCTGGGCGCCGACGGTCGCTCCAGCTCCCCGATCTCGCACTCGGAGAGCACTACGTTCGTCCAGTCGCTGCAGCCATACCACAATCCCACGCTGCCCCCCTACCCGCGGCCATCGGTGGTCCAGCCACTGGCCCAGCTGCGTCAGCCCTTCACGCTCGGCACACCGCCCGGATCGGCGGGTCTGGGCGTGGGCATTGGCGGCGGGGTCGGCGTCGGCGGCGGCATGACCTCGGGCGTCAGTTCGGGCGTCCATGGAGGGGTCGGGGGAGGCGGCAGCAGCAGCCAACGGCAGCGACAGCGCCTCTCCTCGCTCTCGGACGACAGCGGGAAGCCGTTGAGCGTCTGCTCCATATTCGCCAAGTCGCGATCCTGGCTACTGGAACCGCCCACGGCGACCAGAGAGGCACCGCATCGCGTCCAGCGAAAGGCGGTGGACTCGCTCTTCGTGATGGCCGGCCATGGGGCGCTCATCCAGTACGATCTGGACACGAAGCTACCCTCAAGTGAGTTTCTATTGTGATTGTCCATCCTGGATATCCTTTTAATCCTTTAATCCTTTACCCTTATCCTGTGTAGATGTTGCCAAAGAGAAGATTTGTGATGACACGCCCATCGAACTGGAGGTGGAGGCCCGGGCCCAGTGGAATCTGGGCAGGCGCAAGGATGGATCTCATGAAATCAAACCACCGCTGGCGCTGGACAACTGGCTGATCAAGGATCGCCATGCCAGCCTCCTGCTGGACAGCGCCCATCAATTCGACGAGCCGGACGAGCGGGCCGAAAGCTGGCTAGCCCAGGTGGAGATTATCACGCATGCGGGTCCCCATCGCCGGCTCTGGATGGGACCGCAGTTTGTTTTCAAAAACTACAACACGCCCAGTGGGTAAGGACCATCTCTCTTTCCTCCAAAAGGATCTAGAATCCTTAGTAATCCTTGTCTCTCCAACAGTTCCAACCTGAACCATGTGGACGCGGAGGCTGTAGAGATTGGCGTCACCAAGACGTCTAGCACAACGCTGCCTTCCACAGCAGCTGGCTCCTCATCCTTGGCCGCTGGCTCTGGCGCCGCCAAGGATCGATCCAGTCCCCTGAACATGCCGCTGAGTGCCGCCGCCGCAGCTGCCGCCTCGGTGGGAGCAGTTGGCGTGGGTGGCGGCGGCGGCTCATCCCTGACAAGTCGCAGTGGTGCCGGTGTGCCTGTGCTCATTGAATCGGGCTCATACAGTAAGTGGAGGAGCTGGCAGGACCTCCTCGGTTTTAGTTTCCAGCTACTAATCCTACCTCTGACTTCCAGGCAGCATCGAGCAGAGTCCCAAGCTGATGGATCGCTTCCGGCACGGCCATTTGGATTCGGATTACGGACATGGGGACACGCGTCTCAAGGAGGATCTGGCAGATGCTATGCGGGAATCGCCATCCACAGCGGCGGCGCGACGCGAGACATCCGGTGAGTGGCTGATCCAAGTCCTGGCAGGATAAAGGACATCCTTCATATAGACTTACTAGCATGTTGAAAGACTCTTCTTGTACAAGAGCTGATGGTTCCTGGAGATGGGTCCGTTTTGGGAATAGGTCCTCTGTTGCTGGGGGGCTTTGGGAAGGACGCTGTTATCCTTTCCAGCCCCCAGGATAAAGGGCTTGAGTCCCGATAGCCCAGATCCTGGAACTGGAAGCTATTTCGTTGATCTCTCGATGTTTTTGAAAATCTTTTTATATTAATTTAATTTTTTTAAATTATGATTTAAATTTTAAATCAATGTTTTTTGTTTTAAAAACACACACACATATATATTTTAAAGAAACATACATTCTATATATATCTTTTTAATTCTTATAATTTCCAAAACGCTTTCAAAATGAAAATGTTTAATTCGAAAAATATTTTTGGTGTTTTTTAAAAACAAAAAAAATATAATAATTTTTTTTTTTTTTTAAAAAAAAAAAAAGGACTTGAAACACCACGAAATTGGCATTGGTTGTTGGTTGTTGATAATGATAATGATGATAATGATGATATACCATGACAATAATGATAATTCTGATGATCCATTCCATTCTCCCTTCTCTTTCTCTCCATGACTCCCTTAACCCTTAACCTCTTAACCCCCAAAAGCATGCTACTTTTGCTTCCTCATCTGCCTAATTCCATATCCTTGATCTCCATTTTGTACAAGTGTGCCTCTCTGTGTGTGTGTGTGTGTGTGTGCGTGTATATTTGTGGTGTAAGTTGGTGTTTTTTTTTTCTCTTCAACTCTCTTAGTTTTTGAACTTTTTTTACTTTTTCTAGCTGGAAAAAATGAGAATTTTTTATGAAAAATTAACCCATAAACTCTCTCTCTCTCTCTTTTGGTGTTTTTTGTTGTCTAGCCTTTAAAAAAATTGATAAATATTTTATTAAAAAAAAAAATTATTCTAAATTTAAGCTAACAAAATTTTTAGATCACAGCAGAAAAGAAAAACCCACCACACCTTTTTCCCCCCACCCCCACAGACAAACACACATACGCTTAACACCTGTTTGCCCCCATTGGTCGCTGTTTAACCCCTTGACCTTTGTGCACTGCTTTCTAAGGGTCCTTTGAAACTTCCTCTATAGGTTCCTCCCTAACCTCAAATGCTTTTTTCCACCAAACTCACCACACTAGCATAGCACACCTCTTTTTTTCCACCTCTCTGTGTTTTCGCTGCTATAATTCTCAACCTCCTGGTCGGTGGCTTCGATTTCTTTATGTTTTTTTAATATAATTCTTAAAAAAAAAATTTGATAAATTCGAAAGAAAGTAATTTCATTACACGAGTGCGAGTGAGACGGCTAGAGAGTGATTGTGAAATGAAGAGAGAAAGCGAATGGGTGGGCCAGAGGGCCAGAGCGAAAGAGAGCGGGTGGGAAGAGAACAGTTGAGAGGAAAGAGCACATTAATCTACATGAATCTCTTAATAAAAAGCCAAAGCCATAATAATTTCGAGAACGCAACAAAAAAATTTACAAAATTCACGATAAACTCCAGTTTTATATTCTCCAATTTTCTTTATTATTTACCCAAAAATCAATGCAACATCGTGTACTTGTCACGCTATTTTTCTAAACTTTTTTTTCATTTAATTCTTTATATATTTCGTTTCGTTTTCACACTAAAAAAAAAAAAAAAAACAAAAAAAAAAATTATAAAATAAATAAAATTTAATAAAAACAAAATCAACAAAAACAAATCAATGAACAATTTTTTAATTTCAAAAGTTTTATTTTTTCTGTTTCACGTTCAATTTCATATTTTGTTAATTTTTTTGAGTGTTTTTTTTTTACGCTTCGGTCGATCAACTGCTCAAGAAAATGTAAAAAAAATTCCAATTAAAAATATTTGAAGACATTTCGCAGCTCAACAGCTTTTAAAAAATAATATTAAAAATTCAAGAAAAATCATTAAAAAACAAAACAACAATGCAAATAAATATATTTAAAAAAATTAAACATTTTCGAAAATGAAAAATTCGGAAATTCTGAAACTCTGAAATCAAAATTCCGCCTTTGGCTTTTTGTTTTTTTGTTTCCTGTACGAACCGACAACAAATGATGCGCTTTTTCTCATAATTTGTTTTCTCTTCTATTTTCTCTTTTTCTCCGCTCTGTGTTCTGTGTGTGCCCCGTGCCCTGTCCGCCACCGTTGTTGCCCCGCCTCCAGCCGGTTCCGGAGTTCCGATCGCTTCCGACTACGTCCATCGCTCCGCTTCGGGCCCTGGCCGATCCTCGCCAGCCGGCAGCGTGGAGGCTATGGCGACCGTGACCAGCTGTGATAATGCATGCTACTACGATGCCCTGGCCGAGCACGAGACGAGCCCCAACGATCTGGGCCTGGACGAGGCCGAGGAGCAGGAGCAGGATGTCGAGGGTGGCGCCTCCGCCATTGCGGCCCTGGCCTCGGTGCTGCCGAACATCTGTAGCTACTCGCGGGTGGAGAAGATGGTGAATCCCCTGGGCACGGTGACGGACCTGAATGCCGGCATCTCCGGGGAGCTGCAGACGGACATGCTGGACGAGGTGGTCGGCCAGTTGGCCGCCGAGGAGACCGTGATCCATGAGAACTGTGACGAGGCCCTCTTCCGGCCGGTGGTGGCCATTTTCTGCAACGATCCGGTCGAGCGACGGAAGCTCCTGGCAAAGGGTGAGAAGGACGTGGGTGACAAGGAGGCCCCGGATGCAGGGGCCAGCTGCCAGCCCCCAGTGGTCCTGGGGAACAAGCTGATAGTCCCTGTCATTGCCAAGGAGGTGGACGAGGTGCTCGTCCAGAAGGAGAAGCAGAAGACCCAAAAGCAATCGCACAAGGTCCTCCAACAGCAGCAGCTCCAGCTCCAGATCCAGCAACAACAACAACAACAGCAGAAGCAGCAACAACAACAGAAGGATTCGCTGAGGTCCTTGGCGGCTGCTGAGGATGCTGCCCAGGCCCAGAGATTCGCGGAACTGTCGCATCTCAACAAGCCGAAGGGTAATCCGGGCAAGAGCTCCAGCCAGAAGAGCGGGAGCGGTACCTCCGAGGACGAGGCCACTTCGGTCACCATTGCCTTGACGAAGTCCACCAAGAAATCCAAGGGAGGCAAGGCAAAGGTGGCCTTAAAAGCTCCGGAGAAGAAGGAACCCGAAGAGAAGAAGCCCGAAGAGAAGAAGCCCGAGGAGAAGAAGCCCGAGGAGAAGAAGCCCGAGGAGAAGAAGCTAGAGGAGTCGGATGCGGAATCGGATCATGCCGACAGCTTGCTGGCCAACAAGGGAAGCATTGCGGCCGTCATGGTGAGCAGTGCCAGTGCCCAGGGATTGAGTCTGCACGTCGAGACGGAGGAGGAGGAGGAGGAGCAGCTCTTGGTGGCAGATTCCTGGGATAAGGAGGACACCGAGGAGGAGCAGAAGGAGGAGGAACCTCAGCCCGTAAAGGTGGTAACTAAGAGAAAGCAGACATCGGGAGCGACAGCCACCATGACAATCGAAAAGAGCAAGGATAAGAGCAAAGAGAAGGAGAAAGAGAAGGAAAGAGAGCGCGAGGAGAAGCTTAAAGAGAGGGAGCGGGAGAAGGAGAAGGAGAGAGAGCGCGAGGAGAAGCTTAAAGAAAAGGAGGAAATGGAGAAACAAAAAGAAAAAGAAAAGCTGGCGAAGCTCAAGGAAAAGGAACGGGAAGAGAAGCAAAAAGAAAAGGAAAGAGAAGAAAAGCTCAAGGAAAAGGAGAGAGAGGAGAAGGAGAAGCAAAAGGAGAAGGAGAGGGAGGCGAAGCTCAAGGAGAAGGAACGGGAGGAGAAACTCAAAGAAAAGGAAAGGGAGGCGAAGCTCAAGGAGGAGAAGCAAAAGGAGAGGGAAAGAGAGGAGAAGCAGAAGGAAAAGGAACGAGAGGCCAAGATCAAGGAGAAGGAGCGCGAAGAAAAGGAGAAGGAAAAGCTGAGAAAACAGAAAGAAAAAGAACGCGAAGAGCAGCTCAAGGAGAAGGAACGAGAAGCCAAGCTAAAGGAGGAGAAGCTGAAGGAGAGAGAAAAAGAAGAAAAGCTTAAGGAGAAGGAAAAAGAAGAAAAGCTCAAGGAGAAAGAGAGATTAGAACGAATTAAAGAAAAGGAACGGGAGGAAAGGATCAAGGAGAAGGAGAAAGAGGAAAGAATTAAAGAAGAGAAATTAAAAGAAAAGGAAAAGGAGGAAAAGCAAAAGGAGAAGGAGAAAGAAAAGGCGGAAAAGCTCAAAGAATTGGAAAGAGAAAAGGAAGCGAAGCTTAAAGAGAAAGAACGCGAGGAAAGAGAGGCTGAGAAGAAGCTGAAGGAGAAAGAAAAGGAAAAGGAGAAAAAAGGCAAGGACAAGACCCTTGAGAAGGAGAAACCTGTAGAGAAGACAAAACCCCAGCAAGATTCATCCTCCGCCTCCGCCTCCAGCTATGTGGTTAAGGTCGTGGAGACGGCCGCCAATCCTCTCAAGAAACCAGTGGCTGTCCCCCTGCCCGCCAGTCCCTGGAAACGAGTCTCCGCCGAAGAGACACCAGCCAAACTGCCGGCAGTCCTGGACTATCCTAGTCTGGGCAACAAGAAGACGACCAAAAGTCCGGAGAAGAAGCGGGACGAGAAGCTATTGCCCGGACTGATCACTCCACCCAAGGAGGAGTCACGGTCGCCAGGGGCTGCGGCTGTCAAAGACAATTTCGAGGACTTTCTCAGTGGCCTGAAGCCACTGGAGGCACTGCCACCGCTGCCGGCTCTGGAGCCCCTGGAACCGCTGGGGGCGTCCAAGAAGGATGCGGACAAGGACACCCAGCTCAGTCTGATCAATTTCGAGAGTCCGCTGCTGGAGAATGCAGCGATTCCCAGAACCATTTCCCCGCCGCCCAGGGGCTTTACCGAGCAGACTCTGGTCCTGGCACTTTGCGGATCCCTGCACTACGAAAACGAGCAGGAGAGGATCAAGGATCAGGACCTGGACCTGGACCAGGAGCAGGTACTAAAGAAGGATGGGGAGACGGAACCGGAACCGGAACCAGAGTATCTGCCCTTGAGTACGCTGGCCCTGCAAAAGTCCACATCCACTTCGAATAACTCCTCGGGCTCCGAGGAGATCGTCATCATGGAGGAGCCTGCGAAGAAACTGAGCAAGAAGCACAAGCGCCTGAAGCAGCTCCAGCTCCAGCAGCAGCAGCGGGAGAGGGAGCGCGAGCGGGAACGGGAGCAGGAGAGGGAGCCGGATGACGAGGAACTGCGTCCGCTGATTAGTGTCAGCATGTGCGATTCCCAGCTGGAGATGCCGGAAGGCGGAAGCAAGACCACACCCGAGGACAATGAGCAGCTGGAGCCGCAGGAGCCGGAACCGGAGCAATCCCTGCCCGAGGACCTTCTTCACTTCGGCAGCAGTGGCGTAGCTATGGGCGCCCTGGTGGCCACCGCAACCACCACCACTTCCACCACAACGGACAGCGAAGGACCCGTGCCGGCCACCACTTCCGACGACAACCTGGTGTACGGCTCCTCCTCGACGAGCAGCTCCACGCCGCACAAGCTCAAGACCAAGAAACTGGAGCACAAGATCAATCTTATTGCCGCCATCGAGGCGGCCACCTCCTCCTCGACATCCTCGGCGGAGGAGAGCAGTGTGGAGACCACAGTGCATCCCGATCCCACGGGTCTGGGTCTCGGCACCGTATCCCAGGCCGCCGGAGGAGCTTCCGCCGGTGCTGGTAGTTCGGGCGCCAGTGGAACGGCCGGTTCGACGCTTCCCGCCGCCCCCGGCAGCGTCACCGCTGTGGGCCTGGGGGTGGGCGTGGCCAGCCCGCCGAGTGCCACAAAGAAAAAGACGAAGCGCCGCAAGAGATAAGAATTAGCGATTTGTTTGCTGTGCGTCTTCAGCTTGGTGGTCCTGTGGCATCTGTATGCGAATCGGGAGGATCCCGGCCATCGGATAGCCACCGCCCAGGCGCTGCAGCAGTCGCCGCCGTTGTTGTCCCAGCCGTCACAGGGTCCGGTTAGGGAACCAGATTCTGGACAAGGACAGGGTTCAGTACCAGGACCAGGACCAGGACCAGGGCCAGGACCGGGAGAAGGACCAGAAGATCAGGTACTGAAACCGGACAGAAGCAGCGGACAGTAGCCAAGTCGAGACAGCAGCAAACATCCCCCCTCCACACCGTCACTCTCTCTCAGGAGATCTACCCCCCTCCCCTTGGAATCCTTGCCAGCAAATGGCTTAGATCCTAGCAAGGAACATGAACAGATTCTAGAAAAAAAAAAATGAGAAATATATCACTCTTCAGTAAACACAACAACAACAAAAACAAAAACAACAAAAAAAACAAAACAAAATACACAAAACACTGCAAAAAAAAATTGTGATTTATCGAGAAAAAGAGAAAAGAAAAAAAGTTAGTTTTTAATGTTAAAACTAATTTATAAAAAAAAATTAAAAATAAAAGCCCAAAAACGACTGTAGCAATTCGTTAAAATACAAAAAAACGATAAAAAAAATACACAAGGAAAAAAAATGGACAAAAAATATTTAATTACTAACCAATTTTTATGTGCAAAGTTATATTGTTAGCTATACATATTTCTATAAATTATATACATAATTATATAACACAAACACACACTTATATTATAAAGATAATTATAATAATTACATAATGCTCTCAAATTGTATATAAAAACAAAACACAACAAAAAAAAAAAACAGAAAATAATTTACCAGAAAATGCTAGAAACTTTTTAAAACTGATATCCTGCCCCAGCTTACTCACACAAACATACACCAACACACCGAGACACACACACTCATGCAGCTATATATCCTGTAGGAAGAAACAGGACCATTAATCGGTCAGTATATAGTAAACTGATCCGAAACTAATGGCTCCCAAAACTAAAATATACAATAAACACTAATTGTCCAATGTCACAATTGTTAGAAATTGTTTTCAGGCTTTCGTTAAGTTTTCTCTCCAAGGACTCTCGTATTTAATTGTGCCCCGCTCTCCCCCCCTGTACCCAACCCTTCCCAAAGTCCTTCTTTTTTTTTATTTGTTCATCAATATTTTACTGTATTTGTTAATTTATTTAATTTAATAGCAATGGTCTCTCGTAGGAATTTACTTTATAATTTCCTCTTTTTGTTTTTTTATGTTTCGTTTTTATTCTTGAGTTTGTTTTAATTTTTTTTTGAATTAAGATTGTAAAAAAAAGAGAAGAAAATCCAATTTTTTTTTTGTTTTCGTGTATATATATATAAAGTTATATCTAACTCGCAGTATTTATGATTTACGATTGAGAAATGGATATAGACGGTTTTGAAATTGAAAAAAATGAGGCAAGGAAATCGCTAAACACTAAAATTTAATTTAATTAAACGATGTATAATTAAATAAATGCAATTTTAGTTAAAAACAAAACAAAATCTGATTAAAAATCTGTCTTGTTTTTGTGTTTTTGGGGCTTACTTTTCAGGTTTCAGATTGGTGGAGTTACTAAATAGAGTAACTAAGTGTAACTATCGGACTAACTTACTCAGAGTAACTAACTAAGTTACTAAGTGGAGTTATGTCGTTTTAAGAAATACATTGTCTTGCTGAGCCACATATGCTATATTAGCAAGATAGTTACTATATTATAACTGCTATACTAAATACAATATATGTATGTCGCTTTTATTAATTTTCGCTCGGCGGTATGTTGTTTTTAAAGGGATATTCTACAATGTAGATTCTACATACATATCATATATATTAAAAAGATCCAGAAGAACATAACTGCTTTATGTTAAGCTACATATATTTTTTCAATATACATATCTCCCATATATGTATGTATCCTTCTCAAAACGCTTATATTCAAGGTTGGGTTAAATTTTTAATTGTTTGGATTTAAAAACTGAATAATATGTAGAGTTAGACATTTTTTAAAGCCAAAAACTTAAAGTTTATCGGTATATGGTATGGTGGCAAGATATATGGTGGATATGGTACAATTACCATAAGAAGAAATTGCCATAATTCTCTTTCTTGTATGAATATTTAAAGTTCATAAAACATAAATCTATAAAACCTATATGATTATCAACATTAATTTCAGTTTCTTAAAAAATACACATATTTTAAGATAAGCAACCGGGTGATTTTTAATAAGAAAACATTACTGGTTTTACTGATTTAAGTTGGCTTTTAAAATCTAGTTACAAGTCAGTGTTGCTATGAAATCACTTTCGAAATCACAGTCCAAAGAATAACATCACTTTCGAATAAAAAGCAAAAAATAAAGCAAGAAAAGTTGAAATAAAATAAAATTATTATAATAATAAAGTATAAAGTATAATAAACAAAGAAAGAATCAAGAACTAAGAAGATTATCGTATTGCTATTGGAAATCATCGTATCTAATTATATAAACCATAATATAATATAATAAAAAACAAAATGAATAACTTAATTAACATTATAATAAATAAAATAATAAATAATTCAATAAGTAATATTATTAGCAATATAATAAGTAATACTATAATTTTATAATACTAGTGCCGCAAATAACCTTATATATTATATCTCCTTTCCAGGTCACTATTTCGCCAAGGACCAGTTGGACGGATTTTCCCATAATAACAACAACAACATCAACAACAACGTAATACCAACCAAAGGCAACCTGAATCCCAAAGGAGGAGGCGGTGGCCATCAGCAGCAGCAGCAGAAGTCGGATGCCACTATCGAGTCTGGCGGAGGAGATTCCTATCCGATCCGGAACTCGTATGGGGAGCAGGGCATTGGCGGCGAACTGTCGACGGTGGTGAACATCGAGATCTTCGACGACCAGCTGAGCATGAGCAGCATCAGCACCAACAGTCGCCTCTCGCTGGAGGGACCACCGGCCCAGTCGTCGCCACCACTGAGTCTGACCAACGGCGGCCTGATGGACACCAATCTGATGCATTTCAGCGAGAGTGTTGGAATGGGAGGAGGACGTGGCGTAGGAGGAGGAGGAGGCGGCGACGCCGTCGGCTTATATGATGACGAGGAAGAGGATCAGGATGAGGAGCAGGAACAGGAGAGGGAGCGGGGCTCCCGGCGGAATTTGTGAGAGTTAATGCAGCGGGCCGGCCAGCTCCATTTGCGAAGCATATGTTCGCATCTCTTCAAGCCGCGTCCTTCTTAAAAAAAAAAAAAAAACCAGAAAAACAAAAAAAAACTCGTCTCTTGGTGCTTTTGTTCTTCCCTGTATCCTTTACCGTTAGCAGCCCACAACCGTATCTGTAACCCCACACATCCCACACATTCGCAACTGTATTTGTATCTGTTTCTGTAACCGTATCTGTATCTGTATCTGCAACTGTGTTAGTTAATGGCTTTCTTTTTTTTTTTTTTTTTTGATTTTTGATTCATTTTTTGAAAAATTCTCTTTTTAAAAACAAATTACAATGAAAACTAAAATGTGAAATGCCAATGCAATAAAAAAGGTAAACAACAATTAAAAATAAAACGATATATATAAACATAAGAAATAGATCAGATCAGACCTCAGCTGAATGCCGTGATATTTAAAATAAAATTTAAACAAAAAAATAAAATAAAAAAAAGATTGAGAATAGTGAGATGAGAAATGAAAGAGGCGAAAATACAATACAATATTAAATATATATAAATATGATTAGCAAATGGCAACAAGAGATCCACACAAGAGGAACCACAAAATATATGGATACTATATGTATGAGAAAAAGTACGATGAAATGTGTAATAGAATAGTGACTCCATTTACTTACCTTAGTCTAAGAAATGAGCTTTTTTTCCCCCCTCAACATTTATGTTCTTTAAGATATACATACATACATATATATATACTTTATTTTATACTATACTTTTTCTATGTGAACCGAGAACCAAGTCCAGTTTGAAAAACATCCCACTATCGAGAGCATTGTGAGAACACTGCCAGAGGATCCTGGATGGAAAGGACCTCTGCCTGTAACAGTTAACCAACCAATTCCAAATATTGATTCTGCCTTCAGCATTCGCAGTTTCTTTTTTTTTTAGTTGATTCTTAAAAAGATTCATTCCAAAAATAACAAACAAAAAAACCAGAGAGAAATCGAAAACCGGAACAACATTATTAACACTGAAAATAAAAACATATCCATATCGCTCCAAAAAAATACAAACATACAAAAAATTCAAGCTTCATATTCAGATATATTTTTATGAATCTACACTATAGAAACGAATATATATTATAATATATATATATATATTTACATATATATATATATATTTAAAGAAAGAAGCCTTCTGAGAAACGCAATCCCAAATAAAAAAAATAAGCAATAAGATTTTTTTGGCTCTTGTTGCCGCTTCCTGATTCCAAAAACAAACAGAAAACTGAGTAACTGAGATCACTGAGAATAAAAATTTATTAAAAAATTAAAAACTAAATAGATACATAGATACAAAAAAATAAAACCAAAAAAAGATAAACCTTAAAAGCATACACACACACACGCATACTGCTGGCCAGGTTGAGGTTGTGGATAGAAGATTGCAAATTTTATATACAAAACAAAACAAACAAAAAAAATAAAATATATATTTAAAACAAAAAAACACTGAAAAAAAAGAATAGAAAACAGGAGAAAAGTTGAAGGAGAAGAAACAAACATATTTTTTGTACTTGAAAACTATCGTCTTCATGTTGTATTTCTATTTCAAATTGTTTTATGTTTTTTTTAAGCTCCCTAAGTTAGTACGCCGATATGACTTCACATATATATATATATATTCATATATACGCCCCTAATCATAAGATATGTATCGCAAATTGGCAGACAATTTACTTAAAACCTATATATATATATCTATTCGATATATTATTCGACGTTCATTTCACGTCATCGCATGTCTTTCCTTACTCCCTACTCCCCCCTTAGTTAATCAAAAATTTAAACAAAAAGAGAGAAAACTGCTTAAAAAATATATATACAAAAAAAAGGACTTTTTTTAATTCATTTGTATAACCGAATGTGTCATAGAATTCATTTTGCGGAGTCGTTTTTCGAACTCGACACCACCATATACTTATAAATAAATGCATAAACTAAAAAACCTCAAGAAGAATGGTTTATTTTTTTTGGATCTGTTGGGATGGATATACATAATCCATCAATCCAGAAATCGTTTAAGATATTCCGCTTAAGAATCGGATCAGAATTGGGGAAAATATAGACATCGCAGTGGGCCCTATAGGGGAAAGTCCCATTTTGAAGGGACCCCATCACGAAAAATGGAGAAAAAATGTAAAAAATATTTTGTCCCAGGATTTTGATGCAGAATGGTGGGAAATCGATCCAGAAATCGTTTAAAACACTCCGCTTGAGAATCGGATCAGAATTGGGGAAGATATAGACATCGCAGGGGGCCCTATAGGGGAAAGTCCCATTTTGAAGGGACCCCATCACGAAAAATGGAGAAAAAATGTAAATAATATTTTGTCTCAGGATTTTGATGCAGAATGGTGGGAAATCGATCCAGAAATCATTTAAGGTACTCCGCTTGAGAATCGGATCAGAATTGGGGAAGATATAGGCATCGCAGTGGGCCCTATAGGGGAAAGTCCCATTTTGAAGGGACCCCATCACGAAAAATGGAGAAAAAATGTAAAAAATATTTTGTCCCAGGATTTTGATGCAGAATGGTGGGAAATCGATCCAGAAATCGATTAAAACATTCCGCTTGAGAATCGGATCAGAAGTGGGGAAGATATAGACATCGCAGTGGGCCCTATAGGGGAAAGTCCCATTTTGAAGGGACCTCATCACGAAAAATGGAGAAAAAATGTAAAAAATATTTTGTCTCAGGATTTTGATGCAGAATGGTGGGAAATCGATCCAGA
Source organism: Drosophila parabipectinata (assembly GCA_018153455.1). Lineage (NCBI taxonomy): Eukaryota > Metazoa > Arthropoda > Insecta > Diptera > Drosophilidae > Drosophila > Drosophila parabipectinata. Next base: position 6,584,340 of record JAECYA010000055.1, read on the forward strand.
TATCGTTTAAGGTACTCTCTATATTGAGTATTTGGATAAGTACCAGGTATAGCCCTTCTAATACCACTGTAATTATTGTTTTTATACCCTTTCAGAGGGTATTATAATTTTGTCCAAAAGTGTGCAACGCAGTGAAGGAGACATCTCCGACCCTATAAAGTATATATATTCTTGATCAGGATCACCTCCTGAGTTGATATGAGCATGTCCGTCTGTCCGTCTGTCCGTCTGTCCGTCTGTCCGTTTGTCCGTCTGTCTGTCCGTTTCTACGCGAACTAGTCTCTCAGTTTTAAAGCTATCGTCTTGAAACTTTGCACACACCCTTCTTTCCTTTGCACGCAGTATATAAGTCGGAACGGCCCGGATCGGCCGACTATATCCTATAGCTGCCATATAACTGATTGATCGGAAATGGTATAACTTTGGTGTTTTTAGAGTTAGAGAGTTCAAATTTGACATGAGAGCTATTTTTGGCAAAATAATACGACATGCCAAATTTCATAAGGATCGGCCGACTATATCCTATAGCTGCCATATAACTGAACGATCGGAAATGACCCAACTTTCGTGTTTTTGAAGATAGAAAGCTGGAACTTAGTACAGATTTAATTCTTGGTCAGTTGATCCAACCTACCAAATTGCATTAGGATCGGCCGACTATATCCCATAGCTGCCATATAACTGAACGATCGGAAATGGTATTTGGTAGAAATATCAACTTTCGTATTTTTGAAGATAGAAGTTTGGGACTTTTTTTAGATTTTGTATTGTAATAAATTGGATTATATATTCCTATTCCCATAAGGATCGGCCAACTATATCCGATGTTTGCGATATATATCCGGTTTTAACTGCAAGGGTATATAAACTTCGGCTCCGCCCGAAGTTAGCTTTCCTTTCTTGTTTTTGTTTAATTCTTATTTATTTATTCATTTAAAAAAAAAATTAAGATTATTCAAGAGAGTTTTCACAATAGTCTGTGGGTCCTGGGGTCTTTGGATAGTGTTTATACATCTGAGGGATTGGATATGTCTAGCCCCTGCGGCGGTTGCTCCTCCTCTTCGACTCCTTCTTCTTGGACTTGCTCTTCTTGCTCTTGTCCTTCTTCGTCTTGGTCTTGGTGACCTTCTTGCCCCTCTTTATAACGTTCTTGTGGCGGTAAGTGTGCTTCTTCTTGCCCGACTTGGAGGCGGAGGCCGCTGTCGTGGTGGTGGTAGTGGTGGTGGTGGTGGTGGCCTCGGTGGTGGCGGTCGTGGAAGAGTTTGAAGAGGTGGATGTGGAGCTGGTGCTGGGGGTGGAGCTAGAGGTCGGGGTGGCGGTTGACGGAGTGCTCGCCGGGTCGGATGTTGAAGCCGGGGGGGTGGTAGAGGTGGTGGCGCTTAACGCCGGATCCACTATGAACACCAGGCAGGCGAGGATCAAAACGAAAATGAATCGCATTTTTAAGCTAGAGAGGATCAGATCAGATCGGATCAGATTGAATTGGATGAGATTATCCAAGAACTGTGCTTCTTTTGGGGTTCCGTTGGTGGCTTTTATACTTCCCGAGATCCACATCTATCCACAGCATCTACAGGCTATTTAATCTGGACAAACATAGCCTTCTGTTCTATAACTTTCTTGTTTCAATAAGAAGTGTTTGCACAAAACACGCTCGAAATATCCATTCTATTTGCTCTTCAGGAAAGAGAAATTTGGCACTATTTGCCAAAACCCCAATACCCCAAGAGGGTCTCTAATAAGACTACCAGTCTCTAATAATAGTAGGCCATACTAAGTACTTACTACCAAAAATTGTATCAGTTTCTTTATTTAATTATTTTTAGTGATGTGACGTGTTTTGTTTAGTTTAAAGTTTAGAGTTCTATTTAAAATAGTAATCATTAGCAGAGGGTTTTTAATTAATTAATAGCTTTAAAATTTAAACAACAAGGTTTGGTAAATATTTGAGAGAAACCCCTATTTTAAATGGTATCTATGTCTATATGTTATGATTCCTAAAATAAATATAACTTTGTATCTTATAAAAAATACACCCCTATAATCAAAAATATCTTTATTTTAAAGGAGAAGAGTTTTAAGTTCATAAGTTTAAAGTTCTTCAATCTATAAAAAAATGATCCATTTATCCTGATCCATTCATATGATCCATTTTCTAAAAACCTTTCAGATATTCATTATCTGTTTAGACATAAACTCTAGGTCTATAGACTCTAACTCTAACTTTATATGTGTTTGGACTCTATAGACCTAGTTTTTGGGGCTTCTTATTTGCATATTTCTATAAAGTGTTCGTTTTTGTAAACTCCTCTGGGCTATTTTACAAATAGATCTAATAATGGAGGTAAACAATACAACATTTATGTCTTTCATATAGAGATCCAAATATTAAAATTTTTTATAGCTTTTTTACTATATCCTTGGTAGGAAGGATTTACTTCACAAATCACTTGGTCATCATATATCCCAAAACCTTAATTTTTTCGGTTATATACGATAATCACTTTTATGAAAATTATGGACTCCTTTTGACTTCTAACCAATTATTTCAATATAATCCTTTAGGGATTGTTTACTATAAAATAATGTATATAATATATATAATAAAATTTACACATATAATAATACCTTAAAAATACATAAGAAATGTGTCTTATTTTCGAATTTTCTTGAAGTTTTATTTTACTTGTTATATATGTTATGTCGACTTGTTATGTCGTTCCTGTTATATACTTACATATATAGACTAGTTTCTTAATAAACGGATTTTCTAAAAAGTTACAGACTTATACATATATAAAGACATATTCTATATCATGATTTAATAACTACTAAGATAGTAAGGAACTGGAGCCTTTTAAATAAACATAAGAATAGGACCCATTAAAGATACACAGATGTTAAGGTATAAGATTCCTAAGATTTATGTTTAAATTTTCCTAATATTATCTTTAAGTTTATTATGACTATATTCTGTACTTTGATCTATATAATTTATATAATACTTATTATTCATATGATACTCAAAAGTCAAGCTCAGACGATCTGTGTGGTCTTGATTTGCTTTTGTTTTATTATATCATTTGTGGCGAGGTCAAATAAATTGGTTCCGCCTCGATCCCGAGACTGGTCTGGTCCCCAAACAAGGTCAATGTCAACGGTGAGTGTAGATGGACAAGGGCACTGAAAGAAATTTAAAAAAAAAAATCTATAAAAAATAAGAAATTATGAAAAGTTTGTAAGAAATCAGAGAAGCTTAAATACAAAAATTGTTTATAAAGAAACTCATCATCTTTTAATTTCTCTTAGTGTTTTCTTTGGTATTAGATCATGTTGTGTGCCATTCATCATTGTACCATTTTTGATGATTGATGGTTGGGACTACTGCACTTAATCCCCCAGAGAGAGAGTTATGATTTACAGATCAGTTGATTGATCATTCAACCATTTAAAGTCGTCTAAAAATAAAACATGAGATAATTAATATTATGTGAGAAAAGGATTAGATTTCGCAAGTGTTTCTGTTTTTTTAGATCTCCTCTTTTGCTTTCCCCAAAACCAAGGCCGTCAAATGGCAAAAAAAAAAAAAAAAAATAAATATTTATTTGCAAAAAACAACAGCAACATCAACAGCATCGCACGCAGCATTCGCCACAATGGCCCCCTTTGTTGAATTAAGTGTTCCCATTGTTCTCATTGTTGGAGAGGCTAAGAGCACCGTCCAGGGTTGCCAGGCAGGCATGCCAGGCAGGGCATGTACTTTGACATCTGTGGGATCCATGACATTTGATTTGTTGTCCGTAAGCCACCTCTGTGTGTGTGAGCTTACTTAAGAGTATGTACTTACTTATGTATGTTCTTTTATTATTAAAAAAATCCTTTAAAACTTAAACTATTTCACTTTAAGGCTTTAAAAAGCTTATTGCTCTTAAAAATACTTATTCTGTTATGTTTTTAATATTATAAAATAAATATAAAGTTCAGAAAAACCTAAACTTCTATGAAATAAATGGTAATTAGACGTACAAGTCCTTTTTATGGCGACCGTGACAAAAGAAATAAACTACATATAAAACTATGTTATCATATACTCAATAAAAAGTAAAATGGAAACTTATATAAGTATTCTAACCCAAATGCAATACCATCTTTCGTTTTAAAAATTAAAAGTTTGAAAAAAAACCCAAAACAAGTAGTCCTTGAGTTTTAATATTTGACATCCTAAATAATAGTAGGCTAGAGAGGTACAGCCTTCAGGTGATCTGTTGTAGACATTTATTCATTTCTAAGTTTTCAATCGGTGAACATTAATTCACCAGCTCCCGAAATAATCAAAATTATTTTCTAAAATATATATTATTGCGATTGTATTTTGTGAAACGTTGTAGTCTTTCTCACATTCTCACATGAATCTCATTGATTTGATTTTCTACGATGTCCTGCCAGCTTGGACGCTATCCGGGTTGTCAGCATCGGCTATTGGAGGAACTGGATCGGGCTGGTGGGGACTCGGAGCTGCTCGACTTGGACGCTCTAATCGAATTGCCCTACCTGAGTGCCTGTTTTAATGGTGAGTACTACAGAGTGACGAAGTAAGCCCCATCCATCCTCCAATCCCGTCTTATTATAGAGAGCCTCCGGATGTATCCGGCCTCTGGGTGGGCATCCAAGACCTGTACCCGGGACTACGAGTTGCTGGGCAGCCACAAGGCGGAGTCGGTGAAGCTCCGTCCCGGCGACAATGTGATGATTCCGGTGTACGGCCTACACCATGATCCTGATTTCTATCCGGAGCCGGGCGAGTTCCGACCGGAGCGGTTCCTCGATGGCGGACTCAAGCGATCCAAGCAGCAGGGCGTATTCCTGGGCTTCGGGAACGGCCAAGAAGATTTCCTCAAATTTGGAGGTCTCCGAAGGCCCCTCCCATAAATAGGCCCCAACTTAATGGCCTTAAATAAGGCCTTTATAAGATCCTCATATAGGACCTTAGAACACTCCGATCATATTCCATATGCACTACATTTTTTTTTGGTTTTGTGATTTAACGATAACTTGATGATAATGATGGACCACTAATAAAAATTTAAGAGTTAACTCTTCTTTGGACTCTTTGGGGCTCTATAGAGTGGATGGCATTCTGTTGGGGAATTATGTTACCAATGGGTGTCCAAATAGACCCTGGAAATGCTCATAAACAAATAGTAATTAGACATCCCAGTCATTTTTATGGCGACCGTGACAAGGACCTCAAACTCAAAGAGCCTCTGTTGTATGTACGCTATATAGGTGTCTAAAAGGTATGGATTTTTGCTAAAGAATCTAAAGAATTTCCCATAATATTGTTATTAAGTCAATATATCAATCATTATAGCACGTAAGCCTAATGAGATCTGAGTGCCTGAGTCCAAAGTAACTACATTTTCTCCGAAACTAGCAATTTATTTGCTTAGCAGTTGAACTTGTTTGGCAGTTAATTCGATAATTGAGCTTCCATGAAGCCGCAGACATGCAAACTATTACATCTTATTTGATATAGTAGTAGAGTAGTAGCCCATCATATGGGTTCGGGAAACACGCTACCCCAAAACGATTCGTGCCGCCCACCGCCCACTCACCGCCCTGATTTAGAATCACCCTCTGGGTTTCAGTTTCGTGTGCGTTGTCGGCATGCTCGGATCGCTGTTACTGGGACTTGCGACGCTACTGGGGCTGATCTATGGCTTCCTGGTATCCAACTTCGGACACTGGCGGCGGCGAGGAGTGCTGGAACCCAAGGTCCTTCCACTTCTCGGATCCTTTCCCAATGTAATATGGCCGCGTCAGCACTTTACCATCGATATGCAGGATATTTATATGTAAAAGTATGATTTCCGGTACGAATGGACTACTAATAATCCTTATTATGAGTAACAGGCGATATCGTGAGACAAACAGCTATGTGGGATGTTTCCTGCTGAGAGCTCCCAAGCTACTGATCCTGGAACCGCGTCTCGTCACCGAGATCTTCGTGAGTGCCTTCCGGCATTTCGAGGACAATGATGCCTCGCGGATGGTGGACCCAGCCAAGGACCGGCTCATCGCCCGCAATCCCTTTGTCCTCCAGGGCGACGATTGGCGCCGGGAACGAGCCATATTCTCCACCTTGATGACCAACGGTCGGATCCGTACTCTGCACTCCATCATGGAGCGCGTGTGCCGGGATCTTTGCGACTTCCTCACCAAGGATACGACAGGCGGAGGACCTTATGATGGAACTGATGTAACTAACACTCTGGAGAAGTGCTTTCCGGTTTTAAAATTTTTCTTAAATCTCTTCTAGCTTGGTCTCCGTTTCACAGGAGAAGTCCTATTCGACTGTGTCCTGGGCATACAGGCTCGCAGCTTCAGCAAGGACCCCCTCCCAGTGGTACAACAGAACCAGGAGATGTCCAGCGAAAATATAGGCCTGACCATTGCCGGAGCAGTTTCTGGTCTCTTCCCCAACCTGCCCAGACGCTTCCGTCCAAAGGTCTTTCCGCGCTCCTACGACCGCTTCATGGGCGGTGTCATAAGCGAAGCCCTTCGCCTCCGTCGCTCCAATCACCAGGAGAGGAACGACTTCATCAACCACCTCCTGGAGCTGCAGAGGGAGCACAACCTCACCGAGGAGGATCTGATCTCTCATGCCATGACCTTTATGTTTGATGGTCTGGACACCACCTCTACTAGTATTGCTCAGTGCCTGCTTTTGGTGAGTTCTTAGGTAGAAATAGGTCTTATGGACCTATATAGGTGTCTATAGAATCTCAATAGATCTCAGAGTCTAGAAGATATAAAAATATCATCAGCTGGAACAGTGACTCCACTATGTTCCTTACTACGGTAGGGCATGCTGACCTAAGGGGGTCTTACCCTTTAATCCTCCTCATGACGACCTTGTAGACCTAGACCTAGTTCCCCATGGGTCCACCTTTTTTGTGGCAACTCGTCTTAAATTAAATAGTTAAATTACTCCGAGAGTATGCTTTATATTCTAAATATTCAGATTTAGTTTTTTTTAAAACTATAATTTTATTGAAATTTCCAGAGAGATTGTATAACGTGCCGGGTATCATATATACCCTTTTCCCTATAGTCTTTACCATTTAAATTATTCTTCTATATCTTCGGGCCACTAAAGAGTATTTATTTATTTTTTAAAATACTTAGAATACCTTAAAAAAAACCCTGTTATCATGAAATCTCCGTAAGAAATGTTCATAAATAGTCATACTTAATGGCTACTACTTTCAGCTTAGAACTAAACTATTTATTTTTAAATATTTTAATAACAAGCCCTATTTTTTTGCTTAAATTCTGATGGTAAACGTATATAAGTATTCTAACCCAAATGCAATACCATCTTTCGTTTTAAAAATTAAAAGTTTGAAAAAAAACCCAAAACAAGTAGTCCTTGAGTTGTAATATTTGAAATCCTAAATAATAGTAGGCTAGAGAGGTATAGCCCTTAGTTGATCTGTTGGAGACATTTATTCATTTCTAAGTTTTCAATCGGTGAACATTAATTCACCAGCTCCCGAAATAATCAAAATTATTTTCTTAAATATATTTTATTGCGATTGTATTTTGTGAAACGTTGTAGTCTTTCTCACATTCTCACATGAATCTCATTGATTTGATTTTCTACGATGTCCTGCCAGCTTGGACGCTATCCGGGTTGTCAGCATCGGCTATTGGAGGAACTGGATCGGGCTGGTGGGGACTCGGAGCTGCTCGACTTGGACGCTCTAATCGAATTGCCCTACCTGAGTGCCTGTTTTAATGGTGAGTACTACATAGTGACGAAGTGATCCCCATCCATCCTCCAATCCCGGCTTCTTATAGAGAGCCTCCGGATGTATCCGGCCTCTGGGTGGGCATCCAAGACCTGTACCCTGGACTACGAGTTGCTGGGCAGCCACAAGGCGGAGTCGGTGAAGCTCCGTCCCGGCGACAATGTGATGATTCCGGTGTACGGCCTACACCATGATCCTGATTTCTATCCGGAGCCGGGCGAGTTCCGACCGGAGCGGTTCCTCGATGGCGGACTCAAGCGATTCAAGCAGCAGGGCGTATTCCTGGGCTTCGGCAACGGGCCGAGGCAGTGCGTCGGGATGCGTCTGGGCCTGGCCATGGCCAAGGCCGCACTGGCGGTCATCGTCCAGCGGTTCCAGGTGAAGACCAATGCCCGTACACTGGCGGGCAACCAACTGGATCCCAATATCTTTGTCGGCGTCCACAAAGGCGGCATCTGGCTGGACTTTGAGCCGCGCCCGACCAAGATTTCCTAAAATTTGGGGATCTTCGTAGGCCCCTTCCATAAATAGAGCCCTACCTCATGGCCTTAATAAGATCCTCATATAGGACCTTAGCTAGAACACTCCAATCATATTCCATATGCACTACTTTTTTTTTTTTGTTTTGTGATTTAACGATAAAATGTTGGTAACGATGGATCTATAATAAAAATTTAAGAGTTAACTGGGAGTTGTTTGGACTCTTTGGGGCTCTATAGAGTGGATGGCATTCTGTTGGGGAATTGTGTCATCGATGGGTGTCCAAATAGAGGCCATTCATCAATAGGCGCTTGCGGAGGCATTGAATGCATTTGCATTTCATACACTAGGAAAAATAACTTGCCTATAATTTAATAGTATAGTATATATACTATATAGTATTTTACATTTACACATATAGTTCTCAGAGAACTAAATGATTTATTTTTGCCTTTCATAGTAACTAATATTTGACACTTCTATTTAGTTTGAAAATTTGTGTAGGTATTTATTATAATTTTAATAACTCTGGTAAGAGCTTTTAATAAAATTTAACTTATTCTTTTTAAACCAGAAGCTAAAAAGTTTGGTTCTCCATATAATATATGTATCTTTAAAGTTTAAGGCCCATTTTAGTCCATTTAGGTATGTGTTATAGACCTTGTAACTCTAGTAAGGCCTTTCCCTAGAATGGAACTTTCTTTTCTCTTTTTAGCGTTTATATATCATAAAATCTTTAAAGTTCAAGAACCATTTTCCAAATCAAATCATCATACATACTTGGTAATTATGTATTATCCCCCTTGTAACTATACTAAGACCTATCATCAAAGTCCTCATATAATCTTCAAAGTTTAGGTACCATTTTTTTTTATATCTCTAAAGTTTAAACACCATTAAGTCTGAAACTTTTGGTAGGTATGTATTATAACCCCTGGAACTCTGGTAAGGCCTTTCAGTAAAATCGTACTTCTCTTACTCTTTCCAGCGTCTATAAATCATAAAATTTTTAATCTTAAAGAACCATTTTCCAAATCAAAGCTTATATCTCTTCAGTTTAAACTCCATTTAGTCTGAAACTTTTTTTGGCAGTGTACTCCAACCTCTGTAACTCTGCTAAGGCCTTTCACTGAAATCGTACGCCTCTTTTTCCCGAGCGGAAGCTGAAAAGAAATCGAAAACCCATCGCCGAGACCCAAAAACTGAATGGAATCCGGAATCCGAATGAAACCAAATTGCGAAGGTCACGCTCATTGGGGGATTGGACACGCCTTCGGGCCAGTTAATCATGGGGACAGAGAGACATCACGAATAAATACTGAATTATCTATTTTCACATCGGATCATGGGTCTATACATATATCAAAGAGTATATTGCAAAACCTTTTAGGAGCCTCATCAAAGGGCTATTTTTATTTAAAAAGCTTTAAATTATGGAAGTCTATGGGCGGGAAAGAGGTGTTGCATGTTTATTTCTTTGATTTCGAATTATAGGTTTACTAAATATGTGGGTTTATGTTGTTTCGAGAAGGGCAATTAAAGATTAAGTAAAGAAATATTAGAAAGGGAAAGCTACTGGTAGAAAAAAACCTAATAACAAGATAATAAAAATATAATAAAATTATCTACAAATTATCTTGGGTCTATAGGTCTATAAAATCTTAAAAAAATATCTGTTGAATCATCCCTATTATACCACTTAAAAATTGCATTCAAAAACCTTGACTCATTTCGGTTTCTAAAGAATAAATAAATATTGTGACAAGCTCTTTGTTTCAACTTCCCATTACGAATTCAAGGTCTCTCCAATTACCAATTCTCCAAGTCCCCCTGTCCCTTTCTTCTCTCCAATCCGCCCATTAAAACCACAACATTATTAACATATATTTTACGTAATTATATATTTATTTATTAGGTAAGAAATTCGAGTCGCTCGTTAATATTGCATGCAAATGATTTGATTTCGATTTTCTGTTGATTGCAGGTCCGGATTGGTTTTGGCTGGGAAATGTGTGTATGTGTGGAGAGTCCGGGAATGAATCAGCGACAAATCCGTAATTCCGTAATTCCATAATTCCGTAATCCGGTGATCCGTAATTCCAATGGAAATGCATGCGAAATGAAGTTACTTTTGTGGAAGAAATCGTTTCAAATCGGAGGAGAAAAAAAAAATAGTTAGCGCTTGATGATGTGTGATTTTTACAACTAATCAGTGCTGGGAGTTGACCTCTGACCCGATCCCCTAGTGCAGGCTGGCGACGGGATGCAGGCGCAGGGGCTTGGAGGCCTGCCGGACGATCCGGGTCCTTGGCCGGGCGGGCGGCAGGTAGCCGTTCTGCTGCTGGACCTGCTGCTGGATCTGCCTCACAACTGGAGCCACTGGAGCCACTGGAGCGGCTGGAGCTCCAAAATCGTCAAAGATCTTCACCGTCTGGACGTGCGTCTCCGCCCCACTGTGAGCGTTCTGGGTGACGACCTTGACCACGTGATGCCTGCCCTGGGGCTGCTCGTTGGTGGCGCCCAGAATCTTGATGGTCTTGACGCCGGCCTGGTCGAGCGTCTCCAGAACCTTGAAGGTCCTCGTGGCGTGTGGCTTAACGATCTGGACGGTGCGCACCCGGGAGCTACCACGGAGGGCGACGGGGGCTGGCAGAGGAGCGGTGGCCGCCATCGCCACATTGACCGCCACCTGGACGTCCTTGGGCATGAACTTCTGGAGCGACTGCTGCGCCTTCAGGCTGAGGGTCTGCGGAGCCGGCTGGGGGGCAGGAATGGAGACGGGCACGGGCTGGAGCTTCTGGCTCTGCACCACGCGGTGGTAGTGGTGGTGCAGGTGCTGCTGAGCCTGCTGGACTTGCTGGACTTGCTGAACATGCTGGCGGGCATAGGCCGGAGCATAGAACCGCGGACGCTTGGACTGCTCCCGGTACATGGGAGCCACCTCAATCACCTGTTGCTGCTGCTGCTGGTGCTTCTGCTGCTGGTGCTGGACATGGTGGATGTGGTGGTGCTGCTGGCGCACTGGCTGGGCGTAGCGGGCGAAGGGCTGGACAGTGTTCATGTAGCTCCTCAGGGAGTGGATGTGAGTCACCTGCGTGGGGGCCGGAGCAGGCAGGGCGGCAGGGGCACTGGCCACGGGTGGCAGGTAGCCGGAGGCCCTGTATTGCTGCTGCTGCTGGTGCTGGTAGGATGTTGCATGGACCACAGGGGCAGGAGCAGGAGCTGGAGCTGGAATGGGAAGAGGTGCCGGAGCAGGCAGGGAAATGGGAGCTGGAGCTGGAGCTGGCACTGGAGCCGGAGCTGGAATGGAGACTGGAATAGGAGCGGGTGCAGGAACTGGTGCAGGAGCTGGCACGGAAACCCGAACTGGGGCAGGAGCTAGCAGAGAAACAGGAGCTGGAACTGGAGCTGCAACCGTGGGTGGCAAGTAGCCAGGAGCCGTGTAGTGTTGCTGCTGCACTTGTTGCTGATGCTGGACATGTTGCACCTGTTGCTGGACCTGGACTTGTTGCTGCAGCTGCTGCTTGGGACGTCCGTAGACAATATCCCCAGACTGCTGAGGTCTGGAGACCTGAACCTGGGACTGGACCACAACCTGTTGCTGTTGCTGCTGCTGCTGCTGCTGGAGTTGCAACTGCCTCTGCTGCTGCTCCTTGAGCAACTTGGTCTGAGTCTGGAGGCTGTGGAGCTCGGCAATGGCTGCCTCGGAGTTCTCGGGCTTGACGAAATCATAGCCATCGGGAAGAGCTCCAGGATGAGCCACTGTGGCCTGTGTGGGTGCCACAATCACTTGCTGTTGCTGCACCTGTTGCACCTGCTGTACCTGCTGCACCTGTTGCTGCTGTATCTGTTGCACTTGTGGCAGTGACTGAGGCTGGGACGGAGTCCTGGGCTCATCGTAGCCAGGTGGAAGGTAGCCAGGAGCACGGTACTCGCCAGCAACACTCTGAACGGTGGTCTGGACGGAAGCCACTGGCTGGACGGGAGCAACCTGCTGGACAGGAGCAATCTGCTGGATGGAAGAGACCTGCTGCACAGGAGCAACTTGTTGCACTGGAGCTGGGGCAACACTGGCTGAGCTTCCAAAGGCCTGACCCAGAGCCTCTGGGAGGGGATCGGGATTGGAGAAGTCATAACCAGGAGGCAGATACCCAGGAGCCTGATAGCTTTGGCTAGAAGTCTGAGCGATCTGTTGCTGTTGCACTTGCTGTACCTGTTGCACTTGTTGCACCTGTTGCTGCTGCTGCTGCACCTGCACTTGCACTTGCTGTTGCTGCTGCTGAGGTGGCAGATAGCCGGGTGCTTGGTACTCGGCCTGGCTGGAGGATCCAGTGGTCACCACCTGGCCAGAGCTGCCAGAGTTGCCAGTTGGCGGCAGATAAGTTGGGGCCTGGAAGACCTTCTGTTGCTGGACGGGCGTGGCAGTGGGCGGCAGGTAGTCCGGAGCCTGGTAAGTGGAGACTGTCTGGGGCACAGACTGAGTGACTTCCTGGGTGGTGGTGGGTGGCAGGTATCCAGGTGCCTGATAGCTTTGAGAGGCATATTGCTGCTGCTGTTGCACTTGCACCTGTTGCTGCTGTTGCACCTGAACTTGCTGCACCTGCTGCTGGACTACTGGGGCAGCTACAGTGGGTGGCAAGTAGGCCTGACCACTGAAGCCAACCGGAGCAGCCGGCTTGGAGCGCTGGAAGTCGTGCTGGTAGCTCGAGGGGAAGGGCACTGGAATGGCAGCCTGGACAGGAGCCGGGGCCGGAACTGGAGCAGAAACTGGAGCCGGAGAAGCTACTGGAGGAGCTGGTGCATCGGCAAAGCCCAAGAAGGACACATCCAGGCCATCATCATGACCCTGGTGGGAGGTGGGCGGCAAGTAGGCCTGACCGGGACCCGAAACGGGATTGTGAACCTCAAAGATCTGATAGCCGGAGTTGCCATAATTGCTCTCCTGGAAGCCACCCGTCTTGTAGTATTGCTCCTTCTGAATCAGAGATTGTTGTTGCTGCTGTTGTTGTTGTTGTTGCTGTCGGAGCTTGAGCGATATATCCGCTTGGGTTAATCCACACATCCCGCAGATGGCGATCGCAATGAAGGCGCCAAAGAACTTCAACCGGAAACGAACGAGAAAACATTTTTGTTGTTGTTTGAATTTTTTTTTTTTTTTTTTTTGGTAGAAACTTTTGGGTTTTTTTTTAATGCACAGAAAAAAAAATTAAGATAATTATATCACTGAGTTATAGATATCCTTAGTAATCCTTAGGGGTAATCCTGTGTGGGCGCCACTTACATTCATCTTTAAGTCGGTGGTGCTTGAGCTTCGATCTCCAACCGTACAATGATGCCCCCAATGACCCGATACCTGCGTTTTATATGTTTTTTTTTTTCGCCTCTTCTCCCAAAACTAGTCTGGAGCATCTTCAGTCTTCGATCTCCCATCATCATCATTCGCTAATTTACCAAAAGATGGGCCTTTCGTTAACCCATCCACGAGTCGCTCGACAAACACTACGCAACATTCGCCCGAAAATGCAGATTTGGCTTATTGAGTTATCGCCGCTCTACTACACCCAAAAAAAACCAAAAAAAACCCCACATCCAACAAAAACCAACACATGGCCTGGTATTTGATAAAATGCAAACAAACAGAAAACCGTTTAAATAAGTTGGCTAGTTGTATTGGCCAATATTGCAGATACAAGGCAGCCAACACATGTATTTAGGAAGTAACTTGGAAGCAACTTTGAGGCTGTTTTTTGGTTAATTTATAAAACTTAAAAAAAATGTTTAAAATATTTCAAAGTTAACGTAATCTTAGACTTATATATTAAACATAAAATCGTAATCATAAAATTAATTTAAGGCCATATTTAAGGTTTAGTAAAAGAGAAGTAATGTTGAGAAAACAACATTACCATGTCCATTAAAAGAGTTGGTTATTCTAATATTTAAAATAATATCTAACAACATATATATATTTATACAATAAACTATAACATTTTGGGGATATTTTCCTTATTAATATTTTATAAATTTGTTTTATTAATATTCTTTTTAAAACTGTTTAAAAATCTTTACAAGAGTTCTTCAAAAAAGCCTTTGAAACTGATTGTTGAAAATAACTCTTTTTGGAATGAAAATGTATAACAAGTTAAAATTAGTCTTATTATTTTATTAAAAATATCAAAATATACAAAATTAAATATAAAAATATTTTATTTAAATATACAATTTTTTTCCAAGTGCCTTTTCATTGCCATGCCTTCAGACCGGATGTAATTAATACGCCCCGAATCGCTACATCAGTCAACCTCCGGTCTGTTCTCCGGCGTATTGCATAATCCCGGACAGCTGGGACTGGTGGGTCTGCTGGGGCTCTGGGCCGGGATTGCAGCTCGTTATTGGACACCTTGGATTTCCGGTTATTATGATTGTTTTGCATATGCAGTAGTTTCGCAAAGTGTTTGCTAAATATCGGGCTGTGGCTCTAAAATTTGCCAAAAAAACAAATAAATAAAAAATAGAAACAAAAAGATGAAAAAAAGAGGAAATATTACATGTGTCATTAGCAAATGCGTGTCGGATCGGATCGGATCGGATGGGATCCGATGGGGCCATGAATTAAACATTAAACATTGATAAGCATGTCGTCCCACCTCCGGATGGTATCTTGAGGTCGGCTTTTGGGTCAAAATCTTCACCTCAACTTGCCACCAAAAAATGCCACCTGCTTACCTTATTGGGTAACTTTTATAGTTAATTGTGGGTTTAGTTAAAAAATTAATTTAATTAAGTAGAAGAATAAATATTTAGGGTTTTGATGTATTATATGAGACGTTTTAGATTTTAAGATATTTCTTTATCAAATACCATATATGATCTATGATCTATGATTATTTCCGGAACTTTAAAGACTTTTAAATACCTAAAGCTGTAGGGTTTTTAAAAGGAACTCTTAAAACTTTGTATCTAAAGTTTTAAATCTAAGTTTTAAATTTTTATATATTATCTGATATGATATACATATACCTTATACCTTATAGCATATATGTACCTTTAAAGATCTAGAGCTTTAGGAACTTTTGTTTTAGTTTTTAGACTAAAACTATCATAGATAGTTTCAATGATAGTTGAATAGTTTTTATAGATTTTTATCTAAAGGCCTAATCTTTCTGAAATATGTACGCTACATACCTACCTTATCCTAATCAATCCTTTTAATCCTTCTTTTACCTCTTAGAAGCCCATTTTTAATACAAAGGAAATCTTTTATTAAGATCTATTCAAGTTCAAAGACCTATATTAAGATCTAATCTTTACTTTAAGTTTTTACAATATTGTTTATAATACCTTTACTTATTTTTACTAAATATTACTATGAAAAAATACCTAAAAAGTATTTGCAATCTTGGGCCATATATTATGCCATAAAGCAGTTTTGTTATTTCGATTTGTGTTTTTGATTGAAAGTGAAATTGAATGGCAAGCACCTGAACACAAAGGCCTGTCTGGCAGGTAACCCTACGCATTAAAGGTTAACCTTTTCGACAGTTTTTATGGCCAAAATACAGGTCTATTCAAAAACTGAAAACTGAAAACCGAAAATCAAACAAATCCCATCGAACTGGTCGCTCTGGAGTTGTATAATCATTATCAGCGACATCTCTCATTTCGGTTTTCCGCAGAAAGCCATGTAATTTTCCCATGGCATTCGCTCCGGGGGGGCTACCAACTCCCCTTACCTCTAAGTCTAATAGATCCATAAAACCCCCCGCCAAAAACCCCCCCGCCAAAAACCCCCCACTTTCTATTTGTAGGCCCTCGATATCTTTGGAAACCTTGACCCATCTTTGGGCCAAATATTTTATGCATATTTGGTCGACAAATTCCAAAGCTACTAATGGCCAAAAGGGGAACAAAAGAGACAGCCTCATGGTATACGAAAGAGACAGTGAGTTTAACAAAGGCGGGACATGCAAATAATTGAATAATATTGAATTGAATCGAATCGAATCGAATAAAGGCGAGCCCTGACTCCAACCAAGATGCCCAGAAACTGATTAAATAAAACAATGTTTTTATTGGGCCTATTTATGGATTGGGTAAGTTTTTATTTTTCAAGACCCATCCCATCAATGGAGGTAGCTTTATTTATCGATTTTCTCATAGATATTATTTATTTTTACCTATTGTTGGCTAAATGATTAAGATATATGCATATTTTTGACATGTTAGTAGTAAAATTGTGAAGAAATATGATTGTTTTCTCTTAAAAAATATATAGAAAAGTTTTAATAGAACAGAGAAAATATTTGAAATTGTTAGACATTTTTAAAGAGTTCAATTCCAAAGAATGAAGACTTCTCTTCAATATTTTTATTAGAATTCTATAAAAAGTGTTAGAAGAACTTAAGAAAAAACTTTAAAAACTCAAGTTTAATTTTAAAAAGTAACTTTTAGGAGGAAAGAAGAATAAAAGAGTACAGAGTAGAGTAAGAGTACCTTCTTTAAGGAAGAAGTACCAGGTATTATATACCATATTAGAGCTCCTCCTGAATCTTCTCTTAAATCTCAATAAATATTCAAAGAAAGTTATAATAAGTGCATAAAAAAACATAAAACATAAATAAAAAACTAAACAAATTAAATTCCCATTTAAAAAACACACACCAATCGAAAAGAAATTTATTTTTAATTTAGCATAAATACGCTAAACAGAAAGCCAAGCTAGTTGTGGCTTATGAGGCGATATTTAAGCCAAGTCGAGGTATATTAGTGACTAGACTGTGTTGTAATAATTATTGCCAAACTGCCTGGGGGGGGAGAGTGATGGGCTTGGAAATATACACCACACCCCATTCCCCAAAACCATATATCTCATCCTACCTAGTAGTATTTCCTAGGCCCTCTTGTGGCGATTCTTGGGGTCTCATAAATTTTCGATCAATTTGAATTAACATCGGCGATACATAATTATTTATTTATGAGTGTGTGCCCCTGCATTCGGTTGGCATAACTAACAAAATTCGATATGCATATTGCCTGGCTTGTTAATTATTTAATTTCTCGCTACTGCCATCTCTATCTATCTATTTATATATGGCTTTCTCTTTCACTCGTGCATTCTACTCGTGAAAATAAATATATTCGCATTAACAAACATCGCCACCCATTAGTGGGCCATCTCGGCTAGATTTACATACTTTTTTTTTTAAGTCTTGTTTTTTTTGTAAAGATATTTATCAATATTTGTGGCAAGTTCCATGGGGTGACCCCTTGCAGCGACCAAAAAAAAAAAAAAGACAAGAAAACAAAAGCCAAGCAGTCGAAATATTTGGCAAAGATAAACAAACTTTAAAAAAAATATACATATATACGTAAAAAATACAAATAAATAAAATGAAAATGAAAAGGCAAAGAAAAGGGAAACCAAATCGAGTTTTTTCCTCACATATTTGTTTGAGAAATGCGTGTGCTACGAGGGTGGTTTCAAAAGTTGAGATTTGGGAACGAATTGGGCTTTTTCTAAAACTAAATTTTCTAAAAATAAAACTAAAAATAAATGGTTAAAAATGTGTTTCTTTTCTACCAAGAAATTATAATAGCTTGCTCTGTCTTAAAACGTACTCTTTTTAGGACAAAGAACTAGCTAGTAGTATCGGTAATAAAGTATCTAGAGCCTTTTTTATAGCTTCAATCATAAAAATCATCATAATATGCTTTTTTTTTAACAAAAAAACTATTTTTCATGTATTTATATCTGCAAAAATAGTTTATTAAACTTTAACAGTGCTTGTTAGTAACCGGGTAGTTAGTGCCGGGTATCATATAGCTCATAGTCCTGATCATAACGTAAAATATTTATTAACTTCTTATTCATACGAAAATTTATTTTATTATTTATTAAATATATCCGTGTAATTAAACAATGAGTAATAGTAACAGAATATGGATTTTCAATAAGAATATGAAGTTGTAGTAACAAGTATCATATAGTTTAGAGACTTTAGCATAGCTACAACAATAACTTAGCTAATATGCATGTTTTCTATAACAAAAAAATAGCTTAAATATATTAAAAAATAAAACAAAGAATTAATTATACTAAAAAAGTGTCTATTAGTAACGGAAATACTATAATTTAAATAGAAAAGAGGTAAATATTGTGAGAATATGTTAGAAGTGTCGGGTATGATATAGTTAAGCGACTTTATCATTGCTTTAAGAATAAAAAAAATTTGTGTTTTACATCACATGAAAAATAGTTTAGATTATATTATTATTAATATTATTTTAAAAACAGTAACAGTAGGGAGTAAATAGGCAATCGGCTGATTTCTTGCGTCATATCCGTGTATACATGTATATGTTGGTGGGAACGTAAATCCACAATCCAATATACACTCACATATATATATAATCCTAAATAAAAAATACATATTGACCTTTCATCCGACCCTGACATAAATATGTCTCCTGCAAGAAAGTGATAAAAAGGGATCGCAGCAGGTCAATTGGTTCCTTTTTTTTCTTGACCCTTCAGGGTGGATTTTCACTTTTCTACGAAAAGGTTTTCTTGTGATATACTTACTCCTTGTAAAATTCTGTATTATATTTTATATTATAAAATTAAATTTCTGTACATAAGTCCGAGTTAATTTAAAATTAATTAAAAAAGAATTGGAGTAAAAAATCCTTTTAAATGATATGCAACACCATAATAAAATTTTGGATATTTTTTTTTTAAATAATTATTTGTTCTTCATCATTAATTTTAAATTAATTACAAAATAATTATAATAAAATACATTTTTAAATGAACTGCAGCACCATGAATATAATTTTTGTAAATAAGCATTTTATTTTTTGTTAATCAATTTTATTTATTTTTTCACGATCCTGAATCTTATTTATTTTTTCACGATCCTGAATCTTAGACAGGTATCTTAAGTGGACAGTTGAATTTGTAGGGAATTAGGCAAACGGCGTATAAGCACCAGAAAAATCTTAGTAGTATGTAATTAGGCAAACGGCGTACGACGTAAATTTAGTGGCGCCATCTATGGGTCAAGTTTGTGTAAAATTGGGCAGCGCCATCTACCGTAATATTTTATACGCCCTCTATTGGCATAAAAGCAAACGATCATGCCAAAAATTATACTTGCCAGGATCATCGCCGTCTATGTTTTCTATATTTTCTGATATCTTGTCTATGTTTTCTATATTTTCTGATATCTTGCATTGGGTCCCATTAAGGGAAATATGTATGTAAAGAAAAGATCATGTAAAAATGAAACTTGCTAGGATCATCGTTTGCCTAATTACATACTACTAAGATTTTTCTGGTGCTTATACGCCGTTTGCCTAATTCCCTACAAATTCAACTGTCCACTTAAGATACCTGTCTAAGATTCAGGATCGTGAAAAAATAAATAAGATTCAGGATCGTGAAAAAATAAATAAAATTGATTAACAAAAAATAAAATGCTTATTTACAAAAATTATATTCATGGTGCTGCAGTTCATTTAAAAATGTATTTTATTATAATTATTTTGTAATTAATTTAAAATTAATGATGAAGAACAAATAATTATTTAAAAAAAAATATCCAAAATTTTATTATGGTGTTGCATATCATTTAAAAGGATTTTTTACTCCAATTCTTTTTTAATTAATTTTAAATTAACTCGGACTTATGTACAGAAATTTAATTTTATAATATAAAATATAATACAGAATTTTACAAGGAGTAAGTATATCACAAGAAAACCTTTTCGTAGAAAAGTGAAAATCCACCCTGAAGGGTCAAGAAAAAAAAAGGAACCAATTGACCTGCTGCGATCCCTTTTTATCACTTTCTTGCAGGAGACATATTTATGTCAGGGTCGGATGAAAGGTCAATATGTATTTTTTATTTAGGATTATATATATATGTGAGTGTATATTGGATTGTGGATTTACGTTCCCACCAACATATACATGTATACACGGATATGACGCAAGAAATCAGCCGATTGCCTATTTACTCCCTACTGTAGGCTCTAGGCTCTAAGCGTTATCTTTTCTTTCGAGTCTTCTGATTGGTTTTCCCGATTCATTAACCGGAAAAATGTGGGGAAAATTGGGGTGGTTTTCATGCGTTAACTCATGTACATGTATTGATGATACCAATACATTCAAACACAAGTACCTGTTTTCCGTTTTCGAGGATCAATAGGTTTTGAGGTTTATGCTAAGAATCAAATTTTTAGTATAAATCCAAATCCTAAAGAAAGAGTTTGAAGTTAAAATATAAAGAAAAAAAAAAATGAGCGAGCTGGAAATTATATTCGAGGATACCCAACCAGCACTTAGTGATATTTGTGTATCAAACGGTTCACTTTTATCATTAATTGGTATTGGTAAAAATACACAAGAAGAGCTATTTAATAATCTACAGGATGATTCTCTGACATCCATGTACGATTTGCTAACTCCAACATGGGATTACGAATTAACTATCATCGAGGATAAAATGTATGTCCCGGACACTCAAGAAAATATATTTGAGGATTTCGACGACGACATACCTGCTTCTCCGTGCTTTATTCCGGAGACCCCAGAACTAGTGGAAATATCATCAAAACCAGAGTTTACTTTCCCGGATGATGACCACATATTTTTGGAAGTTAATGAGGGAAAAGATAATTATGAAAGTTTAATGGATGAGGAATTCGACAAAATTTTAATCGATTGGCTTATAAATAATGAATAAATTAAAAACTATGTTATTTTATTATTGTGTAATTATTTTTAATTCATGAAAAATAAATAATTATTCAAACAAAATTATTTTTGAAATCTTTCTTTTTATCAAAGTTTAGTTAAAATGAACTTAAAAATTAAAATACATTAATATTTAAAATAGTTGATTGAAATTAAATTAACACCAAGATTTAAAATTTAAAAGAAATATTTTGAAGTTTGTGTTAAGTTAATTATTTCAATTAATATCGATGGATGATCCATCAAGAAATGGGTGTATAATTCACTTCGGAGCCAGTACTTTTTCACTTCAGGACAGAAGTAGCAGTTATAGTATGAGGATCTGGCTTTTGTATTGCTGAAGTTGTGTTTTTTTAGAATGTGACGTTTTAATCCATAGCGATATTTAAAGGAAGGACTTTCTATACAGAGATCACAAACGAACGTTTTCATTTCGAAGATTTGAAAATAAACTGATAAAAAGCAACACTAGAACTTGTTTTTATATTATATTTTTAAGATTGAATCTGTGCTATGGTATATAATTGACCTATATATTTTAAAATTAAATGACCATGCAGTCATCTCTTTCATTCCTAATAATAATCACCATATCCCTAGCTATAAATTCTTTATATACACAAATACATTTATAAAAGTGGTATGATGTCATCCCTTTCATTTAAATAAAAGTATATTATTCGTATTAATATACTTATATATATATATATACATAAATATGTGTGTATATGTATATATGTAACCACAAAGAAGAGTGAATTTATTATTGAAAGGTATAAAAGAGCGGGATCATTAAATAAATTGATTAGTACCTAACAGTAACCTTTTTGAAGCGAATCCAGGAGTACGTGAGTTATAAATGATGGTATGTTTACAAATTCTCACAGCCAATCAAAAAATATCCTTATGTTTATGTATATCATAGTCTTTCTTAGATACTTTGAATGATCAAAAGCCTGTTATTGGCTACACAAAGACTGAAGACCTATGTATTAATTTCGAATACAAGATCATTGGATGTAAGATAAAGAAAACCACATATGGGACGAAAATAGCCCTTTATTTGACTGATAAGGACGACGAACCACTCTGGATATTTTTACCAAAGAGCTACGTGAATAAATTTTCAACTAAAACACCATTTAAGAAATTGAAAGAAAATGGAATAACGCATCTTGTATATAAAGGAAAAGAGATGACTAGATATAGCTCAGCCTGTTTACAATTTATCTCAAAGGAGTAACTGTATAAAAGAGTCGATTCCTTATAATGTTTTATCAGTTTCATTTTTTCCCTTAAATCAAAAACAACTCCTCTCTCAAGCCTCTCGATGTACGCGCATCAAATAAAATTATTTTTACTTCAATTTGAAGATATGCTTTTCGAGGAGCACCTTAAAAAACTTCAATTTTTAAAAACAACTTTAGAGGATTTGGAAGAAAAGGAAATGCTGTACTCGAAATATGGATTCCACTACAAAATATGTCCCTGGAGTGATGATGAAGCAACCGAAGGTCCAGACACTTGTAACTGCAACAAACTTCCTCTATATATAAAGGAAGCTACGGATATTATGATAAGATACTATAAAATAACTAAAAGAATGTATCCAAATCCATGAAAATAAAAAAGTTTTTTTTTTATAGATATTATAAATAATATTGTTTATTTTTCATATTGGGTTAAAAAAAAAAAAAAAAAAATTTTTTTAAATCATTTAAAACATTTACTAAACATTTTTGAAATTAACTTATCATTATAGGTGAAATCTTTTATCTTAAAATTCTGTGTAAAACTCTTTAAAGTTTTTCGATTGCTTTTGTAAAGACCAAAAAGCATGCAGTAATGTCCACAGGTATTTGAAAAGTATCCTTGCAATTGTTGCTTGTTATAAGTATATTTTGATGCATTTCTTTTTAAAAATGCAATAAATTCTTTTTTCTGAGGATATTGTCCATAAGAATCGAAAAATTCTGCTGACTTTTTGTTATAGAAGTAAAATGCAACCCAATGCATTCCTGGTTGGTATGAATAATCAGTGTTAGCTACAATCAATGCTGGATATTCACGAATTTCTTTTGGTAGTTTATCGGCCGAAAAAACCCCTTTAAATATTTTTTTAGTTTGAGGATGCTTGGAGAGCAAGTCCATGATTTGTATTGTATTCATTTTTACAAAAGTACTCGAATATTTCGATGCTTATCAATATCAATCATAGAGTCGTATTCACAATAAACAATGCAAGTAACAGCCTCAGCCAGAGGCTCAGAGAATCTTCCTTCTATTCTGATCGTTCCTTGAGAAATCAGGTTAGCGCAAACACTAGAATTGGAGTGATCAGCAGTTAAATCAAACGCTAATATAAAATTATTTTTGTCAAACATATCCTTGGAAATTTGGAGACCACGATCATAATGCTTTATTCCACAAGCTTTAAATAGTAAATTATATGCTCTTGAACTTTGGGTATTGGTAGGATTTGAGAAATCAAATTCAAGTGCCTGAGAAGGTACCTGTACTCCATTAACTAGCAGATTGAATCGTTGTATTTTAAAATTTTCAAAATTAAAAGGATCTAATCCTCGATTTCCTGAGTATGCTCTGTTTTTTACCATACAAAAGGCCAAAAAATTTGGAATTTGACCAATAACTGCGTTATCGATGGATAATGTATTATTTCCTGGGTATATTGTGAATGATTTTACTTCAACTTTATTGTATGGGTATATTGCATTTTTTGATTGTAAAACGTGATGATGAGCTAATAAAATGCTGGGGTTGACTACTACATGATTCATGAACAGCTGGGCTTCCAAGATCTTTAGATTCGATTCAGTTTCGGTTTCCAATAAATAAAATGCTGTTTTTTCAATATTAAAAGTAATGCGCAAATCAACATTATTTACAAGCAGTTTTGGTTGGTTGAAAATATCACCATGCACTTTTCCAAATAATTCTACTTTATTACTATTTTGAAACATGTTTTTAAGAATTTGACTGCCATCACTTTTAAATGGTGTTTGGGTACCATAATTTGGGAAATATCCTTGTGTTGCTAAATGACTTTCACTTGCATCACAACCATAGTTTAAAATTGTTTGCAAATATGATCTATAATGATAATTATTATCGCTTTGGGAAACCAAAGTATTATTTAAATATACAGATGAGCTTCTAAATATAGAATGCAATATATTATTTGCTACACCAACAGCATTTCCTTCAATACTACTATTATCAATTTTTTTAAGTTGAACCACAAGTTTTAAGTAAACACTTGAAAGATCTCTGTAGGTTTCTCCATTTCCTAAACAAACGAATTCAATTGATGAAGCACTATCCAAAGAAGCAATAGGGTTGTATGAAACTTCTTCGGTTTTCAAAATACAGCTTTGCGTTGGATGAGGCTCAAAAAGATCCAATTCGCTTTTCATGCATTCAATGTGATTACTCATTTTGATTTGGAAAATATGTCACTAATTTTAAATTTTTTAGATGCTTTTTTTCTTGACTTTTTTGAACGCGTATGTTTACGACGTTGTTTAGTTGTTAAATGATTGCGATTTTTTCTTGGTCTCCTCTTTTTATGCCTTTTTCCTTTACCACTTTGTAATTTAGTAATTTTATGAATTGCTTTGTCAGATAGATTATGTAATGCGATTTTACTTTGTTCTTGAATGATATTTCGTAGAGGTTTTCGACCCAAATCATTTATAACAGCCTTTCCGGTTTCAGCAGCTTGATTTTTAAGTGCATTTATCCCTGACAGAAAAAGCGGTTTAATGTAATTAAAAAGTCCACTAAAGAAATTTCCAATACCACGACCATGCTGAACAATTCTTGGGGAAACATAGAGACTACCTATGTTACTTAAGCTTCCACCGCACTGATTTAAATAATATTGATGATAACATTTCGCCATGGTTGGTAAATCAATTCTAAATGTTAGTTTCCCTTAACATTATTATTTATAGATTTTTTCTTCTTTTTCTAAAATGCAGAGTTAGAAAAATTGGAACTGATGAAGTTTCAAAGGGGATTTTATATCCACTTGAATCAGTAATTAATATTGAAATTTCGTTTGGTGAAAAATTTTCAATAGGATAATATTCAACATTTCTAAACTGCATAAATTTTTCTTTTCCATTTGTAAATAAAACTCTTAAGCAACGTGGTCTTTTGCTTCCTACACAACGAGGCTTTATAATGTCCGTATAAATAAATATTGCACCGCATTCCATCTCATCCGCTTTCATTGGTGCCGATTTGTATCGAAATGTTTCAGAATTTACTAAACTTATAAATTCTGTTGAATTAGAGCTTGATTCTTCTGATTCATTTTCTTTTGTTTCTCTCCTTTTTTTAGGATTTTTTCGAAAAGAATTATTTAAATATATATCAGTTATACCGACTTCCCATTCCTCAGACATTGTTTCAGGAAGGTTTACAATATTTGTAAAAGCGCATTTTACATTATCAGGAAACACATTTAAGGAGTCATTGCTGAGCAATGTAATATAAAACTCGTTTTGAAAAAACATTTTAAGCTCTGCAGTTAAGAATATGAGATCCAATTTAATTTATTTTTACCAATTTGGATATTGTTTTCTTTGCGGTTTGCCCTTTGCAATTTTTCTAAATCACTTATATACTTAAGATTTCTTAGTGGATAGGGGGAATCTCTATTCTTTTTAACCTTATTTCTCAGTTTCAGTTTCTTTTCAGTAGAATTTCCTTTTATAATTCTTGTTTTCTCAACTAATGATTTTTTTAAAATCTTATCATCAGTGAAAGAAGTATCTGCGAGTGATCGTTTATTATTAATTGGAATTGAAACAGATTTCTCAGATGATTGTTCTTCTTCATCGCTGGGTAAAATGGCTAAATCGGGTAAATCCTCTCTTTTAAATGATGACTCGTTCTTGTATTCTTTAGAAGTACTGGCAATAGGATCTTTCCAATCATCTATATATGTTTGGGTTTCTACATTTTGATTTAATGAAAACGGGGATTTCGATACCGATTGATGCAAAACAGCTTTGTTTCTTTTTTTATTTTGGAATGCACATAATTCTTGTTGAATTTTAATCCATTTATCATAATCACTAATTTTTTTATTGTTTAAAATTGGTAAAAATTTTAAATTTATAAGATCATTTCCTCGCTCATTTACTAAAAGTTTATGGTATGCATTTGGATGCATTAAGATTACTTTATTTAGCTGATGCTTACTTTTAATCATGATTCAAAATTTTTCCAAAAATCCCAGAAAGTAATGAACTTATTAAAATTGGTAAAAATCCGCCTTTTTGAATAAGAACTCTTCTCTTAGAATTTAAAGATTGTTTTGAGCTGGAAATATGTCGTAATACATTTTTATACTTTTTTAATGAATTTAAGATATTTTTTGATATTTTATGGTTTCCTTTTAAAGTATTTATCACTATCTCCGACAATGTTTTTACTAACTCGCTATCACTATTGCAAATAATCGCTTTTCGAAGTTTATTATTTGCTTTTTTGAGCACATACAATAAATGTTTGTTCGCTTTCAATCGCCTTATGCTCTTTTTGCAAACCATTTTCATCTGAATAGCAAATTGAATATAATGGATTAAAAATCTCTGTTCTAAATCTTAAAAGATCATTTATTCCTTGCGTAAGATCGATAAGTAAATAACCATGAGGTTCATTCGTGACTTCTTTATATATTCTAAAAAGTTCTTTAGGGTTTTCAGGATATATCTGTCTAGCTAAACATTGAAATTGTAATTTGTCTCTAGGATTTTTAAATGCCACAATGTATTTTGTATTTAGTGATATGTCTCGGGTGTGAGTAGATTTATGAAATATATTTTGTGTCACAACAATTACAGATAAATTTCGATGATGAGATCCTTTGGTAAAAAGTTCACATACATTTTTATTAAATGCTCCCATCATTAAATCATCTAATACCAAAAGTATAGGTTCATTATTTTCATTTTCAATGGAGTCAGGTACCCCATGGTAATATTCAATATTGGTAAAATTTGGTTTCGCTTGCTCTTCACCGTAACACCATATTATTCTATCTATTGAAGTACTTATTAAGTCCTTCCTTCCATTTATTAAATTTTTCAAAAATGTTGTTTTACCCGATCCTGAGGGGCCACAAATAAGCATCGTAAAAGGATGAACAAATTGTGTAAACATTTTGATAAAAGTTTTTTGTTTATTCAATGCTAATTATCAAAAAAAAATTATTCTAATGATTTTTTTCCTGGTCCCGTTTTTTAGCGCAGTCCTTTTCAAAATGAGTATCAGAACCACAATAGTTGCAGTATATAAGTTGACTGTATCCTTTTTTACGAGGATCTTTTCCAAAGATGCGATCCATTTTGGTAAAACAACTTCTCAATTAAAGTACTAAAATCATACTGTTTATTAAAGTAATTTATACATATGATTCTCCGTTATAGTATATATCGTAATTACAGTTTTCTAAAATTACAAAAAGCTTAAATAAATTATTTAGAGCACATCTAAGCTTAAGTTTTTTGTGAATTTTACAGTTGGTAAAAAAATTAGGATAACATGTCAGGCTCTTTCCTATGTCTATATCGATAATATTATTCGATAGAAACTTGGATAAAAATTCCTTTTTACTTCGCCACGTACAATTATATTGGAAAACTTATTTAGTGGAGAAAGTACATCGCTTAAGCAGTTATAGGGTATTTCTCCTTCCATCCAGTCCAACCCGTTTATGTTTTTTCGATGAATATTATGTTGTTGTAATGTATCATAATTCAACTCCTTAATGTTGTATGGAGGTTTGAAGTGAAAGAAGTTTGGTATTACAGTTCCACCAGGCATGAAGGCCAATTCCTTAACAAAAATTTGATTGTTATTTCCAACAACATATTGAAAATCTACTATAACGGAATTTGATCTATCAAATTTAGTCATTTTAGAATGAGTTTTAAATGTAAACTGACTTTGGTGTCTACATTTTAGGTCTTTATATACCATTCATTTTATTATATAATACATGCATTATGTAATATATAATATAAAAGTTGCTCTCACATCTTAGGAGTTTGTATATATGGATATATATTTCATTTCATTATGTAATACATAATGTATAATATATATATATATATGTATATACGCCATACTAAGCCCTTTATAAACCACACATTTTAGTAACTAATTTCAGTTTGTTAATAACATTCAGATTCAATGGATACACTCCAAGCTAAAAGAGAAAGAGCCATAAGAAAAAAACAGAACCATGAAGTTATATTTGGTTTTGAATATTTTGTGGCTCAAAATTTGAAAATAAAATGTGGATTTTCGACATCTAGAAAATTTACTCCAATGATTTGGATGCAGCAGCACAAAAACAATTATATTGGATTTGATAAAGAAGAATGGATGCAACTGCTTACATACAAGGAATTTATACAATTAAAGATTGATCAATATGACTTCCTAATGTCTGATACAGTTTTGGATCACCCTATTTTATCAACTATTAAATGTAATTTTAGATTTAGAAAATCAGATAAACAATATGTTCTGATACTAAATCAATTCGGTAATAAAATTGAAATAGATAGTGAAACTTGGAGATCATTAATTCGCCTAGCTATATTTTTAACTACATTTTTATGTTGGAACACTATATTAAAACAGCAAATATCCTATCTGTACTATAATCATATCATTCCGAAGTGTGTCTCTTTACAAAAATTCGATATTCAATTATCTGATTTAGATGGTAACTATGATAAAAATGTTCAAATAGATTTAACACGTTTATGTTTCGAAATATCTAAAAAAATGACAAAAGAAATAAAAGAAGATGTAATTCATTATAAGAAATCATTAATCTCTAAGACCTCAGACATTAACAATAAAAAATAAGTTTTTTTTAAATAAAAATGAGTAAGCAACAAGTTGTTGATGAAATACATAAAACTTGTAGAAAAAATTTTTTACGTCGAAAGTTCGTTCAAAAAGGGTTTCATGATACTTGGCAAATTGATTTGGTTGAAATGATCCCCTATTCCAATCAGAATAATGGATATAAATATTTACTAACGGTTATTGATACATTTTCAAAATATGCTTTTGCTAAGCCTGTAAAATCAAAATCGGCAATGGATGTTGCAACTGTTATGAAATCTATATTGAAAGATTCCAAATACAAGCCAAAAAATATACATTCCGATCAAGGCAAAGAATTTTTTAATCAACTCTTTAAAGAACTTATGAAGAAAAATAATATAAATCATTATCATACATTTACACACCTTAAGGCTTCGATTTGTGAACGATTTAACAGAACTTTAAAAAATAGGATGTGGAAAATGTTTAGTTTTAATGGAAATTATCGATGGATTACCCATTTGAATTCGCTTGTAGAAGACTACAACCATTCTTACCACAGAACTATAAAAATGAGGCCAATCGATGTTTGTAAACAGAATGAAGAGTTTATTTTGAAAAAATGTTATAACATTGTTAAGGTATTTCCAAGGCATAAATATGTAGTAGGAGACCATGTTAGAATAAGCAAATACAAGGGTGTATTTGTTAAAGGATATGAACCTAACTGGACCACTGAAATATTTACAATTTCAAAAATAAGGACTACATTCCCAGTTACTTACGAGCTCATTGATTATAAGGGTGACCCTATAAAAGGTACATTTTATGAAGCTGAAATTCAAAAAGTTAAAGACAAAAGTGCATTCCTAGTTGAAAAAGTAATAAAAAGAAAAAAAGACCAAATTTTTGTAAAATGGCTAGGTTTTGATGAAACACATAACTCATGGATAAATAAAACAGATTTATTAAAATAAAATTTTACAATTTGGAATTTATTTATACAAATTATACATACATATATACATTTTTAATTATTATTATTATTTATATACATTTTTAATTTTTATTATTATAATTTATTTTTATTTTATTTTTTTGTTTTTTTTTTTTATTTTTATTTATTTATTTTTTTTTTTTTTGTCGCTTATTTAATATTTTTAAAAATACGTACAATATTATTGACATTATCCATTTGTATTTAATAAAGATCTTAATTTATAATGACCATATGCTAAAGTATTAATATTACAAGCTAATACCCATCTTTTATCATCTCTAGGGCTAAGACTTACTTTATTAACTACATCAGTATATAACTGATGGCCCCTACTTCTTATACATCTTTGTTCTCCATAGTACGTTTTCATATGTCTAATACATTCAATATAATCTAAATGACACAGTTTTTTGATTACTGATTGCTTAACACCCTTAACTTTCTTTGTATCTATATATTCGTCATTGTTTTCTACTAAAAATGAATATGCTTTAGCTTTTAGACCCGCGAAAGAGGTCATAATTTTTCCAGCATTTTCATCTTTGAATAAGCCCAATTCTTTGTTGTTAGCTTGAATAATGTTGAATCGGTTTCCTGTCTCATAATTTGATGTGTCAAAACGGCTAGAATTTTTTTTTATTATTTTGTATATATCCTCTTCACAGGAAACTATAAAAGAGTCTGTATCCATATATATTATTTTTGCTGAGGGACACTCTACTAATAAAAAGTTATAATAGTAATCATACATTAGCCATTTGGACAAATCGAGAACAGTAAATCCAATATAAATAGGCTTATCATACAAAATTGAAGTCTTTGTAGTCTCAATTGCAGCTAAATTTTCTCCAAAAATTTCTAAACTATGAAAATTATTCCTTGCAACTAGTTGTCTAAACCCTGGAGAGTTTTGCGCCGATTCATAACGAGTTACTAGTGTTATTTCTCGACGCTTTTCTACGTTTTCCATGGTTTTGCCGTATACGGCATTATTCATTAATTTATAAAAATTTTTTTCAAATTCATTTTTTGCTATTTTTCTATGTTGGGTATTTAAATCTATATAGGGCTTTAACCAGTATGACTGATTAAAAGATAAAATTCTATGAATTTTCTTTAATTTTAATCCCTGTTTAAGACACAATTGAAGCTGTTTTAAATGAATAATATAAAACTCTTTAGAATTTAAATCAGCTATTAATTTTGGTTGTTTTCCTCCTGGGGGAACCTTGTTTTCAGGACAAAATGGTAGACTGTTATGTTTGTCATGAATTTCATCAGGATATTCTAAATCTACTTCTAAAATATATCCTGTGTCTCCTGAGGAATCAGCATTTTCTACATCAAATAAATTGGTTTCATTTTCGCTTAAAAATTGAAAATTTGAAAATGGGAGTTTTTGGCTCATAGCCCAACCATATAAATTATTTGCGTCAATATACGACAAATAATTTTTTGGTTTTGTTTTATCATAATTTCTCATGTACTCATTATTTGCTTTTGAAATTCTTTGAGTACATTGAGTCAGACCGCCCCGTATACCTCTTTTAACAAAATTGTAAATGTTGGGGTCACTTATTAAATCTAATTCTACTTTAGTATACTTCAGCATAGCATCCCATGAAATAGATGGGGCTGAAACATAATTAACAGGGTCTAATTTATAAATTTTTGAGCATATATTACGGAAGTTTTCAAAAACGTCTGCTAAAATTAGTACGTCACTCTCCAAATACAATTTCATATAGTCTTTTAGAGTTCTGCACTGAAACGAACTCCAAATTTCTTTAGCGAAATTGTATTCGCTAATACTACACTCTTCGTCTTTCAACGAATTATAAAAATATTCCCTAGGAGGAAGTTCGGTTTCATTGAATTTTTCAAAACTATCCAAATAATCATAGGGAAATACTCCCTTTCTTCTCATTTGCCTAAACTTCTCTCCACTAAATTTTGATTTTAATATTTTAAAATCTTTATCTTCCATGTTGTAAGCTAATTTTTCTAAACTAGAATTTAAAAACCTATTGGAATCTATGTACTTTATAGTATAATTAGTCTTTCCCTTTTCAAAAATTGTCTGATTTAGAGCAATATATAACTCTTTAGTAGAGGGTATTGGTTTCAATTTACCCCCTAGGGCATTAATAAAGAGGTGGATATCGTATCTTGATAAATTATGAAAAACTACAGGGAAATAAGCTTTTAACTTAAAACTATCTTTACAACTTCTATGGATAGGACCTTGGTATTTACCCGTGAACTGGTTAAAATATTGTACGCGTTCATCCGTACTGATGACCTCTTCACACGCATAGCAGTTCCCATGCTCCTGGTAGTCCTCATCGCAGATGTCAAAGTTATATATAGGTTTTTTTGATCCCTTCCAGTATTTGCTATATAAGGCCATTGTCTCCTCTTCCAAAGTTTTAACAAAAACCTTCATACAGTCATGTCCTGTAATTTGTAAAAAGGAAAAATTTATTAACTTTAAAACTTTTCATTTATTTTAAAATAATTTATTTACCTTCATAGGTCCATAATTTATTCAGCTGAGGGTTGTATTTATGGGCAACATAAAACGAAACAGCACATGCTGTATGTTTCTGCACAGGCTTGGTATAGGATTCGTTTGGATTATTTGAGGCTGTTTGGTAATGTTCCAAAACTGCCTCAATGTCCGCATAAATTACCACGGGTGGTGCCAGTTTTTTTGAAAAATTTTCAAATTTGGTTTTAGTGTTTGGTTGTGGGTATAGTGAAGCCACTTGACCGCACTCCTTTAGATTGTGGGTCTTGTTAGTGCTGCAATAAAATTGTAGGCAATTTCTACAAAAATATCTCTCCGAATTTGAGTTGTTCACTTGTGATTTACACAATGTTTTTATGCTTGTAATGTACGCATAATGCAAACAATTTTTTTTAGGATTTTCTATTCCCAATATATCGATATGATGGATTTTTACTTCTTTAGTTCTAATTGTGGGACCTTCTATGCGACCATCATAAATTTCATATACATTTATGCTGTAATTTGAGTTATTTTTCTCGAACAGCTTTATTCCATTCTTTGTAATGGGAAACTCTATTCCCGAAAAGTTTAATATTTGTTGTTCATATGTTATAATTGGTTGGCTAATATCAAAAATCCCATAAAATGAAGTTCTGGGCAGTTTTTCGCGAGCTGATTTTTTTTGCGCTGATGTACCAAAATTTATTTGAATGTGTTTCATATATGCTATGTGAGCCAAAATACACCACTTAAAACAATAAATGTCATTATTTTTAACATTTATGAGAGCATTTCTTTTTCTTATGCTCTTAGGTGCTTCAACATATCCTGATCCAGGAAGGTGCTCTAGCTTTAATATTTGTATTTCATAAAATGTAAAATGCTTAATAGCCCATCCAGAATCCCTCTCCTGGAATTCATCGGCTTTTGCAATTAACATTTCGTTATCGTCATTTAAAATGTATTCGACGTCATTATATGAGCTGACGTAAATTGCTTTATAGTTTGTCGAGAAATGTTTTATTTCTTCTTGCATCTTATCAGTTTCTTCAGTCGGTTTTACATATTTTCCATGAACTGATAGACGCACTTTTATAGCTCTTAATTCGCTAAGTGCATATTTTATAATGTTTAAAAGATTATTTTTACATCCAATGTAAAATTCTTTTAAATCTAGATCGCGCACTCCGAATACTTTATACTTTTTTGTGTAAAAAGTATCACTTTGGGTTATAGGAAAAATGTTAGCATTTTGCCACACAAGTTTCCTTAATGCTGCTCTATGATTTGGAGAATGTAAATGAATTCTTTCCTCAACGAAAGCACAATTTTGCTTACAATCGGGACAAATATTCTTCTCAGCAATTATGCGGTCTAGTCTAGCCCTTTTTGATGTTGATGGCTGTTCTTCAATATCCATGGGTTGCCCCTCTTGAGGGCTAGTTTCCTTGGACACACCAGCCTTCCGTTTGACCGCTGATGATACGTTGAAAATACTATGTTTTGATGTAGTTCCTTGGTTCCTGATTCCTAGAATTTTTGGTTGTTGATTTTCCTCCTGCTTTTTGGTCACCGTTGTTCGCGAACGATACAAAGCTTTCGCCAAACCGTTGGCCTGAGATTTCTTCTTCATCTCCGAGAAGGCATTTCGAGGTCCTTCACATCGATCATAATGAGTTATAAACTCATTCACACTAATAACTTTAGAGCACAAGTCACACGCAACTTTCGACTCCATTTTTATGTTTTAGGTTTTTGTTTTTATTTTTTTGTAAAAAGAAAAAGCGTAAAAATTGCTTTAACCGGCAAGGCAAGATTTATACTAAAAATTTGATTCTTAGCATAAACCTCAAAACCTATTGATCCTCGAAAACGGAAAACAGGTACTTGTGTTTGAATGTATTGGTATCATCAATACATGTACATGAGTTAACGCATGAAAACCACCCCAATTTTCCCCACATTTTTCCGGTTAATGAATCGGGAAAACCAATCAGAAGACTCGAAAGAAAAGATAACGCTTAGAGCCTAGAGCCTACAGTAGGGAGTAAATAGGCAATCGGCTGATTTCTTGCGTCATATCCGTGTATACATGTATATGTTGGTGGGAACGTAAATCCACAATCCAATATACACTCACATATATATATAATCCTAAATAAAAAATACATATTGACCTTTCATCCGACCCTGACATAAATATGTCTCCTGCAAGAAAGTGATAAAAAGGGATCGCAGCAGGTCAATTGGTTCCTTTTTTTTCTTGACCCTTCAGGGTGGATTTTCACTTTTCTACGAAAAGGTTTTCTTGTGATATACTTACTCCTTGTAAAATTCTGTATTATATTTTATATTATAAAATTAAATTTCTGTACATAAGTCCGAGTTAATTTAAAATTAATTAAAAAAGAATTGGAGTAAAAAATCCTTTTAAATGATATGCAACACCATAATAAAATTTTGGATATTTTTTTTTTAAATAATTATTTGTTCTTCATCATTAATTTTAAATTAATTACAAAATAATTATAATAAAATACATTTTTAAATGAACTGCAGCACCATGAATATAATTTTTGTAAATAAGCATTTTATTTTTTGTTAATCAATTTTATTTATTTTTTCACGATCCTGAATCTTATTTATTTTTTCACGATCCTGAATCTTAGACAGGTATCTTAAGTGGACAGTTGAATTTGTAGGGAATTAGGCAAACGGCGTATAAGCACCAGAAAAATCTTAGTAGTATGTAATTAGGCAAACGATGATCCTAGCAAGTTTCATTTTTACATGATCTTTTCTTTACATACATATTTCCCTTAATGGGACCCAATGCAAGATATCAGAAAATATAGAAAACATAGACAAGATATCAGAAAATATAGAAAACATAGACGGCGATGATCCTGGCAAGTATAATTTTTGGCATGATCGTTTGCTTTTATGCCAATAGAGGGCGTATAAAATATTACGGTAGATGGCGCTGCCCAATTTTACACAAACTTGACCCATAGATGGCGCCACTAAATTTACGTCGTACGCCGTTTGCCTAATTACATACTACTAAGATTTTTCTGGTGCTTATACGCCGTTTGCCTAATTCCCTACAAATTCAACTGTCCACTTAAGATACCTGTCTAAGATTCAGGATCGTGAAAAAATAAATAAGATTCAGGATCGTGAAAAAATAAATAAAATTGATTAACAAAAAATAAAATGCTTATTTACAAAAATTATATTCATGGTGCTGCAGTTCAT
Source organism: Drosophila parabipectinata (assembly GCA_018153455.1). NCBI lineage: Eukaryota > Metazoa > Arthropoda > Insecta > Diptera > Drosophilidae > Drosophila > Drosophila parabipectinata. The sequence goes on from JAECYA010000055.1 coordinate 6,620,039, forward strand.
TTAAAAATGTATTTTATTATAATTATTTTGTAATTAATTTAAAATTAATGATGAAGAACAAATAATTATTTAAAAAAAAAATATCCAAAATTTTATTATGGTGTTGCATATCATTTAAAAGGATTTTTTACTCCAATTCTTTTTTAATTAATTTTAAATTAACTCGGACTTATGTACAGAAATTTAATTTTATAATATAAAATATAATACAGAATTTTACAAGGAGTAAGTATATCACAAGAAAACCTTTTCGTAGAAAAGTGAAAATCCACCCTGAAGGGTCAAGAAAAAAAAAGGAACCAATTGACCTGCTGCGATCCCTTTTTATCACTTTCTTGCAGGAGACATATTTATGTCAGGGTCGGATGAAAGGTCAATATGTATTTTTTATTTAGGATTATATATATATGTGAGTGTATATTGGATTGTGGATTTACGTTCCCACCAACATATACATGTATACACGGATATGACGCAAGAAATCAGCCGATTGCCTATTTACTCCCTACTAGTAACCTATTATTAGGAACAAGAAATACATAATACGTAGTACCAGGTATCATATAGTTTAAAGACTACTTCATACCAGCCAACCATAACTGACCTTACCCGAGCTTGTTTTTTAAAACCATCCATGTTTTGTCAACGACCTCAAATGTATAAAATGTATATATATTTTATCTTTAGTTATATTATTTTTTTAAGTAACAATAACAACCATGGGAGACCCCTTGAACTGCCCTCGCAGCTGGCAGTCAATGATGCCCCATTGACGGATGGTGGCAGTGTCGTCGGACAACTAATTGATACATAAAACCTGAAGCGACTCCGGCAGCCACAGCGGCGACCGCCGGACAGTCAAAGGGGGGTCATCCGGGGCAGGGGTCTTCACCAGGTAGTATGGGGCGTGGTTCGGACTGCTCTTTCGGAGCCCCAACAGTGCCGATTCATTGATTGGCATCGTCTATTGGGCCATGCCAATAATAAATGTTGAAATGATGTTATATTTGATGTGATATTTTCTATATAATTTCTAATTTAAACACAGATGTCTATTAAGCCTCTAGGCCTGCTTTTAGCCCTCTGAAATAATTGCTGTTTAATGAGATCTTTAGGCGGTTTTATTTCTCAGATATTGTCTATTATTTGAGACACATGTCTACCCTCGACGATGGCTCACGTTACTACAAATTATTAACTATTATTAGGTTACTATTATTATTATTAAATGTGGATAATTGGCATGAAAAGCGTGTTGACGTTTGATTAACCCCATTTCTGGCATCGATCAATCGATCCGCTGACAATTCATTTACACATGTCCTTCAGACGACACCTCGGCCAACTTCCCTTTCACTTGGCTCTTTTTTTTTTCGTTTTGTTCAGTTTATTGGCTTATTGGCCTATTGGCCATTTGGCCGTTTGGCTGGTGTTTACGTTGGCCGTTGCCAAGCCAAATAGTTTTGGGCCAAAATGTTTTTTTTTTGGGTCATCCATGCATTTATTGAAAAAGAGATATGGAGGTTTCAAGACCCAAGCTTCAAGATTTCTTTGCAATTGGCAAGATTATTTTGAACTTTATTATTTTACTATTATTTTTTATATTTATAACACTATTTTTTGTTACCTTTTTTAGAAAACAAAAAATTCTTAAAACAGCATCTTAAAATACCACAGTAACCTTTAAAATCTTAGATATGGTAAGTATCTTAAGAAAGATCTTTATTCTAAGAAGATCTGAGAAATCTGACCATTTTTCTATCATTAGATCTTTTTTGAATTTTTTGAAAAATTTTATAAATACTTTGATATATTTTGAAAGTTTAAAACACATACCAAAGGTCTTAAAGTCTTTAAAAGTTCGGTAACTCTTGAAATCTTATAATTGGCTTTAAAATCTGTTAAGTGGCTAGAAACTATTCAGAATCGAATTCAAAAATTAAATAAAAAATGTAAGAATATTTTTTTAGCACTGTAGTAGTTTAATAATTGAAGTTTTAACCAAAAAGATATTAATTGAAGCCTTTCTATAAGAAGAATAACTTATAAGAATAGCTCTATATAAACTCTATAAACAACCATATTTATTATCTCTGAAACTATCTTAAAAATTGAAAAATTGCCTTATATTTTCCCCTCCTAAAAATACAATTTAAATCAAACTTTTTATCCTTTTTTTTATTTTTACAAATCTTTGATAAATACATGTATATATTTTCGTGATGAATGGAGCAATAAAGCCTCCGACTACGATGTGTCACTGTCATTGTTTCGAACCGATTTAAATACTATTAATTGGCATGAAGACAAATGTCGGAATTAGCATATTATTTATATATACACTTTGTGCCTGAATAGATCCGAATTTGGCAATATCCCGCCATTAACAATACATCTCGATCGTGTGTGCGAAATTCCGCAGAGTCAGTCAATGGAAAGATGACAGTTTTGTGCATAAAACAGTTAATAAGATTTATTGAATCTATTCGGAGGCGACATTATAATATACAATATCATTATCATAGCAGTGGCAATAATTTTGTGTTTGCATAATTATCGTTTAGTAACGCGCATCCGATTCGGTTTCCCAATCGCATTATTCCGCCATATACATATATCTCTACCATATGTATCCCTCGAATGTGGGAATCCAGAAATCTTATCAGTCCCCTACCCTAATGAGGGGTATTTCTTTTTTTGGTGCAGTAACTCTCCCAAAAACGCCAAAAGCCGATAAGATATATATTTTCAATTAGCCAGATTAATGTCAGATGGAACTTGAATGCTCAAAACACAAGATTACTGCAGATGATATAGGAATTTCCATGATCCAAAATTAATTGGTTTTATTTGGAACTTTATTTTTATTATTTATTTTATTAACACAAAGTTTATTATTTAAGCGGTTGTCTGTTTTTTATTATTTATATTTATTCTAGTTACTTTTTGGGTTAAATTGTGGGTTTTAGGGTTAATTTTCTTTACCTATTACAAAGATATTTAAAAATGAAAGCCCCTTAAGGTCTAGACTCTGCCTATAAGGGGCTGTTATCAAAGCCATATCCCATTAATTCTGGGTAGATCTATAAATGTTATCTCTTTCTGTTCTTGGTTTTTTGAGACCTTTAGATTAGTACTAATTACTGAAAATACATACAAATTTTGACAGAATGTTGAAATTTTTTTAAAACTTTTCCAAAATTAACCAAACATTTTATTTAAATTAAAAACTGTAAGGATCTATGAATGAATATCGATAGAAATTGAATCTCTGATTCATAGATATTTCTCGTTTGATTTTTTTTGAAAAATACTTAAAATATTCCGTAAAAATTCAATATTATCAAAATTTTGGTCCAATTTTTGAAAATTTTGGAATCAAAAAAGTGTATAACTCGGCTAATACTTGACAGATCCACAAATGTTGTACCTTCCCGAACCAAGAACTTTAATTACTATAATTTTCAATCAAAACCTGGCAATTAAAATTTTTAATCATTTTTCCTAATTTTTTTAAGGGGTTTAATCATAAAAATGTGATCGAAATCGATAAAATTTTTATTTCCCATATTTGGTTACAGTTTTAAAGATATTGAAGCCCTGATTCATAAATGGTATTCAGTTTTGGGATCGGATGTAAAATAAATAAAATATTTACTGAAGAGTGTCTGAAAAGTTGAAATTTTGACTAAAAGCATATATATATTATATAACCACCACAAATAAGATTTTTTGAAGCCAAACTAGTCTTAACTTGGCTCATACTTGTCCAATCAGAGAATGTTATACCTTCCCGGTTTTAGAACTTTAAATACTATCATTCTCTGTTAAAATCTGGCCATCGAAAATTGAATCCAATTTTCGAAAATTTTCAAACCAACAATATTGTAGGGGAAACCTTGGAAAAAATTCGAAAAATTTCAAAACGATATTTATGCGATGTTTTGAATGAGGAAAGTCGCTTTTAAGTTCGCTGATTACTAAATGGTACTTTATTTCCTGATCGGATACAAATTGGCAGAGCTATGGCCATCAGAAGGAGCAAAAGTGCGAAAATTAGGAAAACCCACAATTTTGCAGGGGATCCCCTTGGAAAAAAATCGAAAAATTAGAAAACGACATTTCAGCAATGTTTTGAATGAGGAAAGTCGCTTTTGGGTTTGCTGATTACTAAATGGTACTTTATTTCCTGATCGGATACAAATTGGCAGAGCTATGGCCATCAGAAGGAGCAAAAGTGCGAAAATTAGGAAAACCCACAATTTTGCAGGGGATCCCCTTGGAAAAAAATCGAAAAATTAGAAAACGACTTTTCAGCAATGTTTTGAATGAGGAAAGTCGCTTTTACTAAATTCGCTGATTACTAAATGGTGTTTTTTTTCCTGATCGGATACAAATTGCCAGAGCTATGGCCATCGGAAGGAGCAAAAGTGTGGAAACTGGGAAAACCCATAATATTGTAGGGGAACCCCTTGGATATCGCCAAAAATCGATAAAATTTATATTTCTTCAATTTCGATATAGATCGATGGGAATTAAAGCCCATATTCATAATTATTACTCCGTTTATAACACGTTTCGGTTTGGAAGATTAAAGCTAAAAATCTAAAAAAATCTTTAAAAAATATATAGGTTTAAGGAAATTCCACAAAAAAGATTATTTTTTCGCTAAAAAATCCCAAAAAAAATATTCTCCAGTAATATAGGAACCCTATAGGGTTCTTATAAGATATCTTATATCTTATAAGATAAGTAATAGAGATCTTTAGTGTCTGGACTGATGTTGATAGTCCCTCAAAGAATGACTTAGAAATGGGTAAGCTAATGGAAAGCGATATCACTCTTGTCTTTATGAATTCTTCCAAAAGAATAGTTCTCTTCTCTCTGTTCTCCACTCTTTTATCCATTTGTTCTCTCCACACTCACTCATACTGTGGACCGTCGTATTTACACAAGTGTTTCTTCAAAGATCGAATATCTTTATTTCAACCATAATCCACTATATCCAAAAGCCACGACGATGAAATTCCAGCAAAGGATTCCCAAATGAAACACCAGGGGATATAGTTTTAGCTATCAGAGTTATGGTTGCATTTGCATGTATTTTACACAAAAAAAAAACTGTTTCTGCTTTCGGGTGGGGTCTCAACAAAATAATATTAAATGTCAGGGGCCAGGTTACACCAAAAAGAAACGCCCAAGGGAATGGATACGTTGAGCCGAGAGTGGTCCTCCCAACGCCAGGTCTTAAACAAATGTCGAAAAATTAAGATTGAGATGCGGCACTGCTGTTTCTGTTGCTGTTGCTAATCCTCCTGCTGATGTTTCCCGATGCTCCTAATCCTCCATCATGATTCTAACTGCTATTGCTAAAAGGGGAGTGCCCTTTTACAGGCGACCGTAGTGGGCCTGGCTGGGCTTGCGGTCCGTGAAGAAGTTGCGCAGCACCAGGATCTGAACCAGACCGATCAGCACTACGGCGGCCGTCTCCAGCGATGACCAGACCATCACCCGCGAGTTGAGATCCTCCGCGCGCTTGCGACCCTGCGCCTCACGGAGACGGTGATGCGTCTGTGCGTCGAGGATGTCGTTCAGGCCCTTGTGAATGGCCTGCGACGAGGTCTCCATCTGGGTGAGCACCGTAGCGTGCTCATCGACGCCCGGCAGAGCAGCCTCCTCACCGACCTGGAAGTCCACGTAGACGATCTTATGCGAGAAGGCCGAGAACTGGTTGCCGAAGCAGGCAGTGTACACGCCAGTCAGCTCCGCCACGAACTGATAGCTGTCGAAGGTGGCCTTCTCTTGCTTATAGATAACCTTGCCCTGCGGATCCTTTAGATGGACGTCGACGTCCAGCTGGCCACCGGCAGAGACCTGGAACTCGAAGTAGGCGCTGGTGTTGCGCGTGATCTCCTCGTAGAAACAGTCCTCGGCATTGTCCGCCAGGTCGAAGGTGAACTCCACGGCGCTGGTGCACTGCATCAGGGCCACCAGAAGGGTGGAGACCAGTAGGATGCCTGCCGGACTGCTGTTGTACCGGATATGTGTTGGACTTTTGGTGGCCACCATGGTTTCGGCGGGGCTGGGCTGGCTATTTGGTATGTGGATGTGCTCGGTACTCCGCTGCCACGAAGCAGCTGCTGGTGTCTCAACCTCCTTACTTTTTGCTATTCTACTTTATTAATGAATTCGCCGCCTCCCGTCAGCGATTCGATCCGTTTTCCAGCTGCAATAGGCAAGTAATCAACGATTCATCCCACCAGGAGCCACTTCTCTCTCCTTACGCCCTTTTTCCGGGCCGTACTCACCAGTGGTCGCCCGGATTACGTTTTGTTTGCTACTTTAATAAAAAAAAAAATTCCCATAAAAACACCAAATGTTCTGACACGTGTCAACACTCTTTTTGCGGCCCACTCTTCAACACTGGAAGAACACGTAAGTGTTATCGGAATTTCAAAGTTGCGACTATCGATTGGGCGCGAAGAAATTTCGTTAATCGAGTTGGCAGTGCCAGCCCTGGAATCAACTTCCCTTCCAGCTGACACTTCCGTGTTCCGACCCATTCGTTCCCATATTTCGAACGAAGCTTGCATCTAGATTTATTGTTGTGAAAATTTTTTCCGGTCTCTTGTATTAAAGCCAGTGAACAGGAATCGACAAAAATGCAGGTGGTGGAGCTGCGCATGGACCGCAGCCTGCTCTGCCCAAACTTTGATGGCTACAAGCTCTCCTTCGACCCGGTGCCGGTTTTGCGGCAGAACTTTGATTCCAACCCGTTCCGCCTGGAGCCGCACGTCAATCAGTACTCGATGCTGCACTTGGAACTCTTCGCCAAGCACAACCTGCTGTGGTGCGACCCATGGATGCGGTATGCCTCCTACTTCATGAACGAGAAGCACCAACTGGTGCAGTGCGTCTACGATCCACAAAGTGGACGTACGCGAGGACAGCGTGTCGTGTTCACCCTGGACAGGATGGACCACGGCGACGGTTATGCCCACGTGCCTGGCGACTACAACTACTCGGGCGTGTTCGTGTCGGAGCGTTACCTCGTCATCTGCGACGGCATAAACACATTCCATTTGATAGATACAGGCGATCGGTCCAGGACCGGCAACGATATGTGGCAGCGGATCAGCCGCACCCCAGTGGACAATGGACTGGATCACCGTGGTCAGGTCCTCTACGACGCTCGCCTGGACATGGTGCAGGAGCGTAAACAGATCTCTCTAGTCGCTGCACATGTTGCACATCGCCATACGGATGCGACACAGACACGCCGCAACACCGTCCACTACAACGATCTGACTTGGGGGCGCTGGACGCTATCCCCGAGATCCGATGAATGGTCCTACACTGTCTGTCAGAAGCTGGAGACTATAGGATCGGTGCTATACTGTGCATTTGAGCCGCGTGCCGAGTCCCTGATCATTGCCAGCACCCGTGATGTACAGACGCCGGCCCAAAGAGAAGCTGCAGAAGCTGCGGCCGTCCCTCTAGAACCCGTCATCCCCTTCCAGAACGGTGCCGATCCAGCTGCGGTCAATTTTTCGTGGGCCCAAGCTGACGATGAGCTGTCGATCAGATTTCCGTTGGATGGGGAAGTGCGTCGCCCTGATTTTCAAATTCGCTGCACGGCCAGCACGGTGCACGTGGAGCACTTGGGCCGGGTGCTGATTGCTGGTACCCTGTTCGGACGTGTGGACAACGAGCTCACCACCTGGAGCTTTGGCCCCAACAAGCTGCAGTTGACATTGATTAAGCAGGAGCCACTGCGCTGGCCGCGTTTGTTCATCGAGGAGGGCACCGGTCCGGACGAAAGCGATATGGACGCCGACGCCGAGGATGCTAACCCCTTGCCTGATCCACAGTTGCCGATACCCAACCTGGAGGATCCAGTGGAGGAGTGCGATGTTCCCTACGAAGACGAGGAGATCAAGATGGGTAAGACGAGAACTATCTGTTGGAAGATTATTTTATGAAACTTTTCCCTCACGATTGCAGTTCGTTTCAACCTGCCGGCTGGCTGCATCACTCACACCATATTCATGGGCTCGACGCCCCTGCTGTTCAACACTACGCTGCGTGCCGGCTTTCCGCCTGCCTTTTCCACTCGCCAGGGCGTGGACGCCGCCCTCTGGCTGCAGATGTACCAGCCAACTCGCCCAGACGAATGGAACGTGCGCCATGAGGGGCAGCTGCATGCCTTCGGCTACGTCCAGGCCTCCAAGGCGGAGCGAAAGTACACCGTTTGCTGCCCCAACATGGAATTCGTGGCCATCTGCGAGAGCTATCGCCATGTGCTCGTCTATCGTGCCCGCCACGACAACGCCGAGGGACTGCGCAGGCGCAACGGTCCGCCCGTGGTGGTCGGCAAGCAGAGCCTAGTCACCCTCGATGAGACCGTCGGCGACATCATCGGCGTTTCCACGGCCCCCAACCTGATCACTATTCTGACTGAGTACGCCCTGCTGCATCTGCAGGTGTAACGTTGCTACTATACCTTTACCGTTACCATATAAATTAGTCGTTGACAATAAACGCATTTCCTTGGTCCTTGTCCTGTGCCCGCTGGCACCTGACCCCTGACCCCATACATACATATACATATATTTCAGGAAAGAAACCATTTAAAATCTGTGGTTCGTTTGTTATAAACAAAGTCTAGGTTAACAGCAGTAACATATCCTAGTTTTAGTTAACTATACTATTACCATTGGCGGAAATGGTATCTTAAGAATTAAAATCTTAAAAATTTCTTAAAGAGTCTTGATAAAAAAAGATAAAATATGGAAACAATAAAGAACCAGCTATCAAGATCTTGATAGTTCTTTGAGAAATATATCTTAAAGTTTATTAAATCTCAAGGTTTTTGTTACATTTTTTACTTAAATTTAAAGAAATATGAATGGTTATGATGATTCTTAATAGATTCTATAACTAATCCTTGGAAATCCTTCACCAGAAATCTGTAAAATAAAAATTATTAATGTTATTTATTTTTTAAATCATAAATCCAGGTCCTGGTGGAAGCTTTTGAAAGTTTCTTCCAATATAACTCCATTTTCTTCAATATAATTTAACAATATTGATAGATACTTTTATTATAAATCCTTTATTTTATAATAAAAAGCCTAAACTACAAACTAAAAGGTAATAAACAAACTAAAAGACAAACTTATTTTGGAAAAACAATTAATTTCCATCCTAAAAGCATACTAAGAACCATTAAACCCTTTAATCCTTCAAAACCATACTCCTTTAGAATGAAAATGTTACAGGGATAATGTATCTTTTGATATCCTAAATTGTATTTCCATTATTATGAAATTATTTTTTCCAGAACCTTCTTCAAAGTGTACCGGCATTCATGGGTTAAAGGCTTCATATGGTAGTGTGACCAGCCTGAGGGCAATTCTCCTACAATGTGCTAGTTTTGATACCATTTTTAGTATATTTCAAACCGACAGCAGCTGGTCACACCAGTGTAAATTGTTGTTGTTTTTAAGGTTTCGTACGTTGTTTTTTTTACATAAATAGCCGCGCGTTAAAGTGGAGCGTTTTAATTCGTTTGTGTTAATATCGCGCTGCGCTGTTTACGCGTTTACACTTTGGCGGCAGGAAACGCAATATCACATCTATACATACATATAACCCGATCAAAAAAATTAATTAGTGCAATTAGGCGGTAAACAGAAATTATCTTTAAAAAAAAATTTTGTTTTTTGGAGCCGAATGTAAAAAATTATTGTGAAATACACACTCTTGCACACCCAACACCACGCTCCACACACCCACACCAACCAGCGCACACTCGCTTGCACACACACACACCCACACACACACTCGTAGTGGTTTCCAATTGGAAAGAACCTTTCCGGACGGGGGAGCACGTTTCGCGTAAAAAAAATAAAATTCGACCGTGATTCGGATTCGATTCCGGTGGCAGCCACAGATTCTATTATTAACAAGCCAAGAAGAACCTGTCGCACCAATTGCACATCCATCATCTCGCCCTCTTTCCCCACCAGCAATATTATATCCGACATATAATAATATCTGTTTACAAGAGCAGGCCCAGCAGCTGACGCCGCAATCGCAGCTGTAAAAAAGGAAGGAAAATCCCAAAAAGAGACCGCTGGGGATAGCATATAAAAAAAAAAAAAAGAAAAACACGCGACCTGCCCAGCACATTTTTGTGTTTTTTTATTGTGAATATTTGATTTAGCAAGATTAGCTAAAAAAAAGAGTCCACAAATCGTGAATCGTGAATAAATTTTGTTGGGGAGAACACGAGAAAAACAGCGGGAAATTCGGCAAACTGCAGATTACACAACTGCAGCAACACCATACACACACACACACACAAACACACATACCTCCCGCCTCCCACAAATCGTGCCGCAAGAGCAATAGAGAGAGAGAGAGTGTGAGTGGAAAAGTGCAGAGCAGGAGGTGCTGTGAAACACTAAGAGAGCAGTAAAGAGACCGAAAGGAGGTCATATTTGTTGTGCCGCTATATTCCTTCGATTCTGATTACCGAGTCGCCAAAGCAACAGCTGAGCGGCCCCCCTACTTCTTCTTTTTTTTCACTTTTTTTTGCCGGTAAGTGTGCTACCAAGTGTGGTTCTTATTGTTGTTGTAATTTTTTTTTTTTTTTTTTTTTGGTTGTGGCTGCCACAATTTTTTTTTTTATTTTTTTTTTTTAATGAACACGAGCTTAAATCGCTGACTGGGCAGGTTTTATAATGATTTCGCTTGCGGGGGTCAAAGTGGCAAGGCCTTGGTCTGGCCAGCCTACACCAGAGGTGGAAATAATAGGTATTTCCAAGAAATCTAAAAGATATAAAAATATATTTTGTTTCTTAAATACTAATTCTAGGAAATACTATTTTAAATCTGGACTAGTATGAACTAGTTTATTTTTTTATATTTTATATTTTTAATCTAATTCCTTGACTGGCATTGTTTATAATTGTTTCGTATGGGTAATATTTGTAAATGCGTAATTACCCGGCCGGTCAACTATTTTCTATTGATTTTCTATGTGGTCTCTGGGTCTGTAATTACCGGGCAATTCGATTTTAAGTACCCGCTCTCCATAGTTGGTTTGCGGTTACAGCCTTGACATTCGTAGCTAGTTTTTTTTTTATTGTTGTTGTTGTTGTTGTTTTTCCATAGAAATTTATGTGCATGCGATTTACACTTCCCCCTTTTCATTGCTTCCGTAGTGTTTTTTTTTTTGTTGTTTATTTGGGCGGTTGGCAGGCGACCTTGGGTGGAAACTTCTGGCATATTCCCATACATCGAGGCATACTGGCGTGACCAATCGAAAATAAAAAATAGAATCGAGTGGCTATATACTCCTCCACCTCATGCACCCCTTACCACTAATACCACTAGATTTGTCGAGTCATTCCATAGTCCAGAGTAAGCCATAATAATTAAGTGACGTCACACATTGCTCATACGCCATGTGGGGGTATTCCTTTTCCGCTGTGATAAAGATCCCAGGAGAGTAAAAGATGGTAAGAGAACGGTGCTAAGAGAGCGCCAAGTATCCAATTTAGAACGGGGCTCTGGGTATTTCACCAGAGTATGCAAAGCGAAGCGGAGAAATAGTGGGTGAGGAAATGAGAAAGTCAAGAAGAAGATAGCGGAGAAACAAAAACAACATATCACCTCTGTATTCCTGATCTATCAGCATGAGAATGCAGAAATATCTCACGAATTATTCACATGACTCACTCTCGCTCTCGCGTGCCCTTGCTTGCTCCTAAGCTCCACTCCCCCCCTACCTACCTAACTACCCCTCTTTTAAGCAGCCATCTCGCTCACTCACGCATCACGATCAATTATTACTGTTTGTTTTTCGATATCAGGCAGCGTGCGAAAAGCAATCAAAGCTCTCTTCAATGTTGTTGTTGCTTTAGTTGTTGTGACATTTGCAATTATTATCGCACCATGACTGGCATTAGTATCTAATAGATACACAAGCAGAGTTACAAAGTAATAGATACAATACCACATGTATACAGTGCGATACGGGTTATAAGTACATTACGCATACGCCCAGTGGCCGCGCAGATAGGTGGCCTTGAGCGGCCTTGCCTCAGGTTCGCATTTATTGAGCCGTCTAATCCCCCTCCATTGTCACGCACCGAAAGGCCTGGCCGAAACTTCAGGTCTAAATGCACTGAAAGAAATTTGTATTTATCTTAAATGTAATTAATTATTATAATTATTAATTAGCATGAGGGAACTATTTTTCTTCTTAGTTTTTACTTTTAAAGGTCTTAAAATAAAGGATAATTGTGATTTTTCTCTATTACACTGAAGGAAATCCATTTTTTCCTTGTTGTTATTTAAAAATAGGTGATTTTCTTTAATTTTAATGGGAAATATTTAGTCTAAAAATAATACTAATTATTTGATTAATAATTAATAATACTAAAAATAATAAAATAAATACTATTGTTCTATAATAAAAATAAAGTAATATTCCTTTAAAATTCTTAAATCCAAATCTTTTAATCTTTAAATAATTGATTCATACTTTCTTAGTTTTTTTTATCATAAATCATAAAAATTTACCCTAAATTTTTTTTATTAATTTATATTTTTATAAACTAAGTCCTCTTATCTTTAACTTCTCAGCATGATTATTGCAGATTTTAAACTATTTGTCGTCATTTGTTATTTAATTCTAAAAATTTGCTCTATTCTTATAAATCATGCTGACTTCCTAGAGCTTAATCATAATGACAATTAATCAGATATTATTTTTATTGAAATTGAATTTAATTTAAAATTGAAAGTACTTTAAAATTAAACTTTATTTCTTAATCATTTGTTTTGTTAACTACTCTGAATTATTCATTAAAACTAAAGTCATTATTGAAAGTTTTATCTAAAAAACAAAAGTTTTCTTATATTTTAATTAAAATTAGCCTTTTGAAGGGATTATTTTTAAAGTCTTAATCATTTTTCTTTCTTCCTAAAACTGGATAGCTTTTTATAATTTTGTTTACTTAGAAAGATGACTATTTTTGTAGATTTTTTAAGTAAATAATAAATATTAAAGTGTTTTAAACTATTAATATATTTTTTTTATTATTTTTAAGAGTACCTTAGTTATTTTTCACGGTGTACCCTTGGGTCAGAACTCCCTCCCGCCCTCTGGTGGCGATTTCTTTGAGGCGCAATTTATTTTCGACCATTATTTTTATGGCCATATTACCTCCGATTGTGGTCTTTTATTAACCCACCCAGTGTTGTCCTGGCAGCCTAACACCACACTAATTAAAACTCAATTATTTCAAAGAATTTCAATTATTCTTGGGTTTATCCTGGAATGAGAATGAGAATAATTCCCCTTAAAAAAAAGAAACAAAACCTTAACCCCTGAAAGGGGTCCCCCCTTCGATAATTAAGTGTCGTCGCCAGGAAATAAATTTTAGCAACCAAATGCGATAAGTCACATGTTTGTTAACCGTTTTTTTTGTTATATTTTTTATTTTTATTGTTTTTTTATTTTGTTATGACCGGCTTTTGTTGTTTTGCACTGGCATTTAGTTGATTGTTTTATTAATTTAACGATTTGTAAACTAAACTCAAGGACTTAACTGCCAGAAAGTTACAAAAGTAACCAGAAAGAGTTAGTTGGCCAACTAAAGGCACTGGCCCGGAACACCTTGGCTTTTATAGGCCTTTGGGGGGCTGGTCATGTTGTTTATTTGAATTGCAAGTAAATATATAACAATCTGAACTACATATTTCTTTAGAAACAATAAAATTTGAAGAAAAAAACACATCTGGCTGCTCAAATGTGTCATGTGAGATCGACTCCCACACATACCCCTCTCTGATTGCAGATTCTATTTATTTGTTTTTTATTTTTTTTGTGGCCAGAATAGAGTGCGTCACTTGTGCTATTCAAACACTTGCTATTTGCACTCTATTTTACGCAATTAAACCCGCAGATGCCACCACCAGCAGGCAGTCTCTCTATAGTCTCTATATATTATATATATATATATATTTGCACAAGTGCATCTCAAAAAAAAAAAAACAACAGAAACAACAATAAAGTCCCCAAAAATGATTAATCGGAAGAGAACACGTGCGCCTGTCATTTGGAAAGGGGGGGTATTTTATGGGGTGATTGCCATTTTAATAAACGTTTGTTAATTTCTATAATATAACCCAGAGAGAGAGATATATACAAGATTTTTATTCTAGATGGAAATTTGTTGAATGCTCTCGAGCCTCATGAATCTTAAAGTCTTTTTAATTTTTTTTTTATGAAAAACTGTCATTACAAATTAAGTTCACTTTTAATAATTAATTTGTTATCCCCCCTTCTGGAAACTACCCTCCATCAATTAGTGAATTAATAAATTTCCTTTTTTTTGTCATTCTTGGATTTAAAATTCCGCGACCTGGTCGCGAATAGTGTCCTGGTTCCCATATGCATACAGTCATACACCCCCCTGGCATTGCAACTTGGAACCTCAATAGGGCAACCACCCACCCGCCCCTTCCACTTGTCTGATTGTCTGAGAATTTGTTGGCCAAATAGAATTTATTACGTCGCAATTTTGCAATTTGTAGAGAGAGACGACGGAGACGACGCCGAGTCGGTTTATGAGGCGTATACGTAATCTGGCTGTTATCTTATTATTATTTTTGTTTCCCAATGCACTTCCTTATGTTTCTCTCATGAAATTCAATTCGAAACTCAAAAAATGTTGATGTTTAAATTTTCCAACTAAAAGAAGAATTCTTCTGAAAAATGCGAGAGATGTCAGAAGAGAATTGGTTTTTGTTTTCTATTTCGTTTGCCGTGACCCTGAATGTTTGTATTTGTTTGCAATTTTCTATTGCTTCTTTCCGCATTTTCTATCTGGCTAAACACTGAGAAAAAAAAAATATTTGAAAAAAATAAATAAAAAACATAATTTAGTGGCGTTATAGTTTTCATAATAAATACCAACGATTTCATGATGATTTATTAATCTTAGAGAGGAACTATGGCACGATAAGGTTCAGTTCTGATAACAAAATTGATCATAAATTGTAAAGCTGGAATTTAAATAATCTATCGGGGGGTTTTAGTTTCTATATAGAGTCCTGGTGAATGATATCTCATCCAAAGAATCTGAAGAAAGGCCCTTGAAAGCCCACTTGGTTCGTTTCTCAGGGAAAACCTTCAATTACCAAAAATATTGTTGGGGAATTCACTCGAAACGATAATTTGTAATCAGCTTTGGGCCAATATGACTCTTATCAGTCAGTCAGTTAGTCAGTCCGTCAATCACTCACTGCACCGTCAAAAAAAAAAGTCCAATTCTCCCACAAAAAAGGTGACTCATCACACTTGCCGAAAAAATCTGCCACACACTCACAGGCTGGTATCATTTTTGGCTTCGTTTTTAGGGGGGGGGTATGTTTTCATATGACAAGGCAGAAAAAAAAAAAAAACAAATAAAAACAGAAAAGTGGCTGCTGCCCTTCGGCGATTTCGATTGCGTGGGTCAGGAGCTTCCCAAAGAATCGAATTCGCATCTGACACTCACAGATCCATCTGCCTTGGATAGCCAAGTGTATCTATGTATCTATGTATCTGACGCAGCAGCCGAGGTAAACGTGCTAACGTTTTAATTCACAAATTAATTAGCATACTCGGCGTGAGCAGGTAGATCTCTCACAAGGGGACCCCCAACAAAATAATATATCACAGTTCGTGAGAAAGGTGCTCTTTAAATTTCGAATTTCTATGCTAATTATAAAATTAAATTATAGTTTGATTTCATTTAACAATTGAAGCCTAAGCATGAGAGACAGTTTTGTTGAGATAGTGTAAGATATAGAGGTACTATCTTGGGGATAAAAGTTGTTTATGAGATGTAGTTAGGTGTAGTTATGTATTTAGGAAAGTCCTAGGAGAGATAATCTCTTGAATTACTGAGATTTGTTGGTTAAATATATATTTTTGTTACTGAAAGACTATTTATATAAAGCTTATTTTGGGCAGAAATTTATTAAAATAATACTTGAAACTAATTAAGACATTATTAGGAAAACTTTAGACATGGAATAGTAAACAAATAGCTATTTGATCTATTGCCAAATATAAACTATTTATGTTTGGATAGGAAACGAAATGGAAATGATTGAAAAACTAAGAAAAAATACAACTATTATCAAACTTATCGAAATTTATCGATTAATATCCTCAGGCTCTTTAAATTACCAGCCTTTTGGATTTATTTTCGTCATTATCTATACTATCTGGCTCTACTACTGTCTGTTTTGTTTTAAATAACATGAAACCACATAAAAAACCGTATTCCACACTCATTATTTTACAAATATCTCCTAAATCGATAAAATTTTGATGAATCCCGATCTATCTCTTAATTTCTTTGGTGTCATATGGAAATATTGCTTTTTTCCTACTCTAAATTATATAGAAGTCAATGAAACCATCAACCTAAAACCATATTCAACTTTAAATGAACTTTAAGATCTCCAAAACCGATAAATTATCGATATATCCTAGAGGGTCTCTTAATGCCCTTTGATGTCTTCGTTTTCTAAATTATATTGTAAAATTTAAAACCAAAAAAGCACCTCAGAAATTTATAAAGACTTTGAAAATCGATAAATAATCGATATATGCTGGTATATCTTTTGATTGCTTTAAGGTTATATGAAAGTATCTCTCGCTTTCGTATTTAATGGAAAAAAAATAAAACCAAAACCATTAGAACCTTAATATCAGTATTCTATAAAGATTTCCAAAACCGATAAAAATCCGATATATCCTCTAGACGCCCTTGTGCCATCTCTATTTCGAAAGTTCCACTGATAAAAGGCTATTAAGTTGGAAAGAGTCTTAACTTTCAGTAATTGGCCTAATCCAGAGGGAAAGATAAAAATTAAGATTCCGTAAGCATTCCTCGACCCGTCGCCTCCCATCCCCTCCCTCTGGGAAATGCACTTACCAAATGAGAGGTACTTGGGACCCGCTTATCTAACCGCCATGCCTCCGGGTGGGTATACCTGGGACTGGGACTGGGACTGGGTCTGTAAGGAAGGTGTAGGGGGAGGCGACATGCTTGTGCAATTGAAACTTATCTAAGCGCATTTGCATCGCAGTAAGCCATCAGGAAAAGGCAGTCAAGCGGGCCCATCTATGCACCTATTCCCCCCACACATACCCCCTATGTATATATAAGATAGTTCTATATAGAACCATCTGAAAATCAGGAAAGATTGAGATACTAAGAGTACCTCAATGTTGGAGTGCATACTTGAGGGTTTGTTTTTCCACTTTGACGGTTGCCAGCCAGCGATAGAAAATTCCTGGAGTGCAGAAAGCTATAGGAATAGTCAGCTGGTATAAATAGATTAATTAACTAGTTGGAATTGAAATCAAAAACAGGTGACGATAAGCCGGGTACAATATTGGACAATCGATATATAAATAAAGAAATAATATTAATGGCCTTGAATGTGGCTATTACTACATACTACTTAAGTTTCTCAATCCTTCCGAGAAATGGAGACTCACCTGGGTATAGCACCTGTTAAGTATTTCTCTGGTACTGGTACTGGTATGTTGCTTTCCGGCCAAAGTTTCCCGTGAAAATGATCCGATCCGTGACTGCCACCGGACGAACGGAGCTTTCAATCATTGAATCATGTACGGATTTAGAATCGAATCGAATCGATTCTGATTCTGATTGAATGATATACTGGGGGCAATACGAAATGAAATCTATGCCTTTCCTCTCCCAAAAAGCTCCCAAAAAAAATTTGATTGGCAGTTATTTACAATTCAAAGATGTCGCGTCGAGTATTTTGTGGACAGGTACTGGCCTCCTCCTCCTCCTCCTTCCGATCCCGCAATCTTTATAGGCACACGGCTATAGGTGATAAATCAAAATATCACCAAACCGATCTATAAATATGCTATAATATATATATATATATATATGATATATAATATAAACCCTTTGCTGAATAGCAACCTACACTCGAGAGATTACCAAAAAAGATTCGCGAAAAAATTCTTTATTCTTTGATGGAATACAATAAATTAGAGGGCAAATAATTATAATGGCACTTGAATCGGTTTCGAGTACGTCCCGTGCTCCTCCATTTACGACCGATCGTATTGAGATACGGACTATATATATATATATATATATATATATAGAGACCCAAGCTAAAAGTCCCTGCCCTGACTCTTTGCTGATCCGATTCCTATCCATTTCCATTGATGGATTCATGACTCCGAGTTGGACTCCTCGTGGCTGCCGCCGCCGTCGTCGTCGTCGCTGCTGCTGCTGCTGCTCTGTCGGCAGCAACGCCAGCTGAGGCCTGGCCCGTCATAAGCTGGAGTCTGGCCGAGTATAAATTCAGTCGGGGTTCGGCCGTGGAGCCACCAAAAAGCAGCCAGCTGTGGCAACTTCCCAACCACCCAACCACCCACCCATTCATTTTCAAATCCAAAAACTAAGCCAAGTAGTGCCCTGATCCGGATCGGAAGTGAAAAGCGGTCCGTGTTTGACATCACTAGTACAATACACTCGAAATAAAAAGGTACTACATCCTCGAATACCAATAAAAGTGCTATATTTTTTTTAAAAAGTGTGATTTTTAAAATGAAGTTTAAACAAGTTTTTTAAATTAAAACTAAAAATTATTTGAGGAATTAAGTTAAAGTTTTTTTTAGTGTAGAGGCCTTTGGTTTTTGGTAGTTCTTAAAACTAACAGTTGTTTTTAATGATTATTGTTCGGATATTCATTTAAAAATAACAAAAAAATTTAAATGCTTTTTTTAACAAAATAATTCATGAAATTAAACAATAAATAATAAAGTTTTATTATAAAGTTTGAAATAATATAGTAACCATTTTTGGTAGCTAAGAATTTTAAAAAAATTATAATACGAATGTCTTATTGAGACTTAAACATTCCTTAAAGTTTAAGACATAATTTTTATTAAATTTTGTTTAAAAATGTATTGAAAACACGCTCCAAAAGCTTTTTAAAAAAAACACTTGTTTCAAAAAAGAGAAATTCAATATTTTATGATTTATTAAAATTAACTTAATATAGTTTTAATAGTAGTAGTAATATAATATAATACTATATTAATATACCTGTAATATAGGACTATATATAGGTTGTAATACAGGATCTATTATTTTAGTATTTTCTTATAGTTTCTCATAGATTCTTAATAGTATTTTGAATTTTTTTATTTAGTAAAATATCATTACCCCTTACCACCTTTTAGGGGCTCTTTCGACTTCAAGAACAGGCCCGACTTTGGTTCATTGAACCCCCCCCCGAATAGAACTTGTGATTCGATATGTATAAGTACATATATCAGAACAGTATGGAATGGGATTAGATTTCCAATTGGCCAACCTGTCAACCTGATATCTTGCACAAGCAGCACCTTGAGAACCCGAATCCACATTCCACCATAATTTGCTTGGTTTCTTGGTCCAAAATTACAGGCCATGGCTCCTCTTGGTTGCTTTATTTTGATTTTTTTTTTTTTTTTTTTTTTTTTTTTTTTTTTTTTTTTGGGAAATTGTAGCTCTGAATAACCACCTCTATTTGAAGTGTTTTTTTTTTTTTCGGGGACCCTAGAGTGTCGGGTCGTAAATCTGCGCAGCAATCGAATCGTAGCACCCATAGCACATAGTACCTCTCCAAAATATGATTCAATCAGACTCGAGTGGCGCACGGCAACCTGTCGCACGGCTACTAAATATATACATATATATAATGTATAAAATATTTGTATTTATTTACTTTCGGATCGGAATCGGACACACATGTGTGTGGAATTATACCCCAAAAAAACAGAAACCGAATCAGAAAGAGAGAAGGCATCTTATCAATTATTTGATTACTATTCGCTGCTTATCAATTAATTGAGTCAAATGTTGTAAATTGTGAGTGCGAGGCGAGTGTCAAGTCCAAGGAACCGAGGGAAACAATCCAACAAATGCACTCAGTACTACACATATGTCGCATACCTTACCCCTTCACCGAAGCCACCTGTACAGTGTGTTCTGCTGATTAATTGATTTTCAGCGAAGGGTAAGGGCATTGACTGCGGAGGCTTTGACTCTCGAGTTTCAGAAGACAAAAGCATGCTTTTTTTTTTTTAAATAATTTTGAAATCGAATCCCGACCTAACCCAATAAGCATTTCTAAATATTTAAATATTTTAAAAATCATAAATTAAGAACATAATTTGGAGTTTTTTAATATTTTTGTTATTCAAACTTTATAAGATTTTCGATGCGAGGGCATCTCGATTTCGTCGCGAACTTATTTTCTAATTTATCAACTTGTTTAAATTCCTTCTTTGCTTAATTTAATTGTTTATGCAATTTCGTGGAAATGCAAATTGCAAACTGCCAACAGCCAACTGCAAATTGCAAACTGAAAATGGCAATTGCATCGATTGCATTTTCTGCTTTTTTTTTATTTTTTTGTCGATTGTAGGATTGCGCAATGTCGGAAATGCATATGTGTATAGAATGAATATCAGGAATTGAATGACTTTCAGGGTAACTATACTCTACACTGCCAGTCATAAATGTATAATTATTTCTATAGTGTTTTGTTTTCATTTTTAATTATAGATTGCAGGGTTTTCCCTTTTTAACCTAGCTACAAAAAAGCATGCTTTTTTCAAAAGGGTTTTAACTTTTTCATTTAAAAAGTATATTCCCTAGGGATTTCATCAGCCAACCCTTTAAAAGCGATAGCTAATCGTTTCTTGAGATAATTTTTAAGAGGTTTAAAAGGTTTTCCCTGCGTAAATAGGGGAGACTAATTCCCAAAAAGCATGCTTTTTCTAAAAGGATTTTATATCCATTAAAATTTGTATTCATTTATTATTTAATCTTTAAACCTCTTCTAAATTGCTAGATAAGCATGTCTAGAGATAGTGTATTATTTCAACTTCGAGGTTGTTTCCCCTAGAAATTACGTCTTTATTTCCACTCATTAAATTCCCAAAAAGCATGCTTTTTTTAAAAGAGATTTTGATTCTTTTATATAAAAATATATTTATTGAGGATTTAGTCATGAAAGCCCTTAAAAAGTGGCAGATAATCCTATCTTGAGATATTAATATGGCCCTGGTATTTTCTTTTAGTAATGATATCTATTAGTCTTAGAATAAAGCCCAAAAAAGCATGCTTTTTCATCTATTCTCAAAAAAAACTCTTTTAAGTTAAAAGATAATCATATCTTGAGATACTGCTATTATCCTGTGGGGGTTTCCTTCATAAATTGGCTCGAATAGCCTTGAAAGTTTTGAAAAAGCATGCTTTTTTAATGGAATACGATTGCTTGGTATAATCTTTTGTTTATTTTTAAATAAGCATATATTATTTAAATTCAAGACATTATTTTAAAAGGCCAGCTTATCATTCTAAAGACTATTATTTCCATCATGGTGGTTTTCCCCAACAAAATAGCCTCTGAGATAAAGTCAAGAAAAGCATGCTTTTTTTGAAAAGCAAGCATACAATGGGATTTTATACGCTTTTTTTTTAATCTATTCATGATTTATAATTTAATGATATAATTATAATTATAATATTCACTAGGTCTATTAGGTCTATTAATTTCTTCATAAAGTCACAAAAAGCATGCTTTTTATAATGAGATGAGGCTCTTTTTCAACTTTTTAACTTAAAATGTATTTAAAAACCTTTCTAAAATAAGCTAAAAGTTTATTTTAAACCCCTCTGCTATATAATCTTTCTTTAGACTAATATTAGTTTTTTTTTTTTGAGTGTTTTTCCATTTAAATTAGACCTATAGTCCCAAAAAAGTGACAAAAAGCATGCTTTTTTTAATTAGATATGCTTTTTTGACCTTTTCTCTTAAAAAATTAATAAGTTTATTATTTTATTTTAAAATCCTTTTAAAAAATGCTAGATAATTATCTTAATTATTATTCTTAAGGCTACTATTTTCGTCTTGGGGGTTTTCCCATAGAAACTGGGCCTGTTAGTCATAAAAGCAAAGTACTAAAAAGCATGCTTTTTTTATAGGGATGTTATATCTGTTATATATGCTATATCTTTATGATTTGAAAGGTTTATATATATTTATGTCCTATTATTTAGATAAGATAGTACCTAGATGGACTTAGATCTATATTTGGGTCCTATTATGCCCACCGTGAGTGTATTCCTTGAGTTATGGCGCAGTAGTCTTAGCAGCCCGGGTATTCCATCTAAGACGTCATCAGAAAACTAGACTTGGATTCGAACAGACCAGGTCGGGTCAGGTCAGGGGACGGAAGGCAGAATCAGATACAGATACGGATACAGATACGATTTAGATGAGAGATGTTCAGAAGATAATTCAAAATTCAAATTCAAGAGTGTTGATACATTAGCTGACCACCTCCTCCTGATAATAGCCTCCAATTAATATAGTTGCTGTCTTCTATTTCATTTCCGATTGCCGTCGATCTTCGCCAGAAACACACAGCAGAAATGGGTCTACTGAGCGAGGGCAGTCCACTTTCCTGGGAGGAGACCAAGGCGCTGGCGGATCACGTACGCGAGCACGGCGTCAATCAGTTCATCAACCTCTACCACAGACTGAAGGATCGCCAGGGCGACATCCTCAAGTGGGGCGACGAGGTGGAGTACATCATCGTCAAGTTCGACGATGAGCAGAAGGTGGCCCGTGTGGCTCTGCGCGCCCAGGACCTACTGGCCGAGCTCAACGAGAAGGAGCAGGCCGATCCCAAGGGCGTCAAGTCCCTGTGGCGTCCCGAGTACGGTGCCTACATGATCGAGGGCACGCCCGGCAAGCCCTTCGGCGGCCTGATGGCCCACTTCAACCTGGTGGAGGCCAACATGCGCTACCGCCGCGAGGAGGTCACCGAGCTGCTGGGCAGCGACGAGTGCGTCATGTCCATCACCAACTTCCCGCGCCTGGGTGCCCCCAATTTCACCTATCCGCTGGCCCAGCCTCGCCCCGAGGATCCCCTCAGCTCGGCCAGGTCTCTCTACTTCCCGGACGAGGCCATCTTTCCGGGTCATCCCCGCTTCAAGACCCTCACCCGTAACATTCGCAAGCGTCGCGGCGAGAAGGTGTCCATCAAGCTAAAGGGTGAGTGCCAGTCTTGGACGGAATACTGATCCGAATCCGAATCCATAACTAATCCGTCTCCTTCTTCCCGCAGTCTTCAAGGATGTGAAGACCAAGCTGCCCGTGGAGGGAGCCCCGCCGGGAGAGCCGGACGTCGTCTTGCTGGACGCCATGGGCTTCGGCATGGGCTGCTGCTGCCTGCAGCTGACCTTCCAGGCCTGCAACATCACGGAGGCGCGTCGCCTCTACGACCAGCTGGCCCCGCTGTGCCCCATCATGCTGGCCCTGACGGCCGCCTCGCCCATCTACCGCGGCTACCTGACCGAGTCGGACTGCCGCTGGAACGTGATCAGCTCCTCGGTGGACTGCCGCACCGAGGAGGAGCGCGGCCTGGCGCCGTTGAAGAACCAGAAGTTCCGTATCGCCAAGTCGCGTTACGACTCCATCGACTCCTACCTCTCGCCGGAGGGGGCCAAGTACAATGACGTGCCGCTGACCTACGACGATGCCGTCTACCAGCGACTCATCGACGGCGGAATCGACCATCTGCTGGCCCAGCACGTGGCCCATCTGTTCATTCGCGACACGGTGTCGCTGTTCAGCGAGAAGGTCAACCAGAACGACAACGAGGACACGGACCACTTCGAGAACATCCAGTCGACCAACTGGCAGACCATGCGCTTCAAGCCACCGCCGCCCAACAGCTCCATCGGCTGGCGGGTCGAGTTCCGGCCCTGCGAGGCCCAGATCAGTGACTTTGAGAACGCGGCCATCGTCTGCTTCGTGGTGCTCCTGACTCGCGTCATCCTCTCGTACCAGCTGAACTTCCTCACCCCCATCAGCAAGGTGGATGAGAACATGCAGACGGCCCAGAAGCGCGATGCCTGCCGCAAGGAGAAGTTCTGGTTCCGCAAGTCCTCTAAGACCACCGAGCAGCGCGCCGCCAAGGCCAATGCTCGGGCTCAGGCCGAGGCTCAGGCTCAGGCCAATGGCAAGGCCACTCTGAACGGCGGAGGAGCTGGAGTGGTGGAGAACGGAAACGGCAACGGGCTGGCCAACGGAAGTGGCAGCGAGAACGGCGACATCGATGAGCCGCTCACCAATGGCACTGGTCCCAAGCTCAACGGACACGCCGCCACCAATGGCACTAGCAAGACCAATGGCACCACCAATGGCTCCACTAATGGCCTCTCCAATGGCGCCGACAGCGATCACACCGACACCGATGACGAGGAGAACGAGCTCTTCCAGCTCCTCTCCATCAACGAGATCTTCAACGGAAAGGTGAGTCCCCTTTCGAGCTTGACTCCTTGGATCACTAATCCTTATACTGGTCTCTCCCATAGCCCAATGTGTTTCCGGGTCTGGTGCCGCTGATCCGCAGCTATCTGCAGTCCATGGAGGTGGACACCGACACCCACTGCACCATCGAGCAGTATCTGCGCTTCATCCAGAAGCGTGCCGCCGGCGAGCTGATCACCACGGCCACCTGGATGCGCGAGCAGGTGCTCAGTCATCCGGATTACAAGTAAGTTACCCTCTTGGTTGAGTCTATACTCTAAGCATGCTCTAATCTTCTCTATCGATCTCTTGCAGGCAAGACTCGGTGGTCAGCGAGAGCATCAACTATGATCTGCTGAAGCGCATCCAGAGCATCCAGGAGGGCAAGCACGTGGAGCCGGCACTGCTCGGCCAGGGCTATCATTCCAAGACGAAGACGAAAGAGTTCATTCCGCCGGCGCTGCAGAAGCAGCTGGCCAAGAACGGTTGCTGCGAGGAGAAATGATTGAGGAGCGCGCTACGGACGCGTCCAACGCAGCTGGCCCGCGTCGGCCGGTGGCGAATGTGATTCGGGTTTTGTGGGTCCCAGAGATGTTATGATGATATGATGGTGATGTATGTAACAGCGTAACATGATGCGATGCAAGGCGAGGCATAGCTGGGCGCTGAGCAGAGTGGACCAAAACCGGAAGCGGAATTGCAACCGGAAGTGCAGAGCAACATTTATCAATATTATTTTTATAGCATAATTTAAACGAAGAATAACAATTAGTGTGTGTGTGCACCGGAATCCTAATTGTGGACAAATGTTTTGCGGCTGAAAAAAAAAAAGAAAACTAAAAAAAAAAAAAAAATAGACGGTAGCACGTGGAGGCGGAGAGGATAATCGGACTGCCAGCCCACCAGATATAGGGCATATAGGGCATCAAGGAAACGAGGCTTCTCTGCCGCCACAAGGTCCTAAAATCGAACCGATTGCAATAGTTAGAAGTGGAAATTAAAAATATATTACTAACCATACCCAACCGACTACAAAACCAAGATAAATCTCAACCAAGTGCCGTTCCACAACACCTAAAATACATAGCTAAAAAAAAAAGAAAAAAAATGATAATGGGAGCAGGAGGAGGTCCTCTTGAGAGCCGGCTCTTGTTTTGTTTTCGTTTAATTACATATATATATATATATTTATTATGATTATTCTTATAAAAATTTCAAGTAAAACACAACTTTATTATTATTATTATTATTTTTTTTTTTTTAAATAGATATATGTATGTAAAAACACAACCACGCAACAAAAAATGTCTAAAAAGTGGCCTGATGTTATTAAAACAAAAATAGATATATTATAACTAAGCAAAAAGAAAAAAAAAACTAAACACTACTGAGATGAACGAACTTTTGCAATTATAATTTATTGTGTATGTGATTGTTTTCACCATTATGATATAATTATTATGGTTTACCCATTTATGCAACTATTGTGACCACAAGCAAGCAAATAAACGGATAAAAAAATTGTTGAATCTTAACTAATTGAAATGTATTCCCTATATACACACTATATACATATATACATACATCCCCCGATTGATCGAGGGAACTTTGATAAAATGCCTTCTGTAACGAAACCCTGTACTTATATATATATACCGTTATCAATCCCCCCTAGGAATGTTAGTCTAGACTAAAATAGGAAATTGCGAATTGCCAGAAGTGCTCGGAAGGTAGTCAGATATAACCACATATATATATACTATATATACTATGTTCGCGTGTGTAAAAACTATGTGTGCCACAGGCAAAGAGTTATACCAAAATTTGCTAGCCAATTTGTAAGATGTGTGCGGCATTTAATTTACATTTTTTTTAAACATTTTTAACAAAAACAACATACAGATCCATTTATTTGCTTGTCCCCAACCGATAACCCCATAGAACCACTCTGTATGTACTATACCCACACCAAAAAAAAAAATGAAACTAATATTCAATGCAAGAAAATAATAAAAAAAAAAAATAAAATAAAAATTGTTTTGCAAAAAAAACCACCAAACTCTTGGAATTTAAATTTGGCGCCAAGAACCGTTGAACTATCGCACTGATATCGATTGTGGAGGTGTGGGTTTCGATAAATGGGGAGCAAGACCGGTGCCATCTCTAGTGGAATCTGAGCAACAACAAAAAAAAGCGAAAAACAATAAAAAAAATGAGGGAAAAAAAACAAAAGTGATTGGATAAGCAAGCGTGTTTGTTGATAAATAAAATTCTGCTATGGGGATAGTTCTTATACGTTCTTATGTGATTATTAAGTGATTGGTTTTTATAAATTTTTTGTTAAAATTAAAAAGACTAATACTGCCAGTCCTTAAAAAGGATAACAAAGTCCAGTTACCGTTAGGCCGCTCCCCGCTAACACTCTTCCCCAAGTGTGTGTGTGCTTGTGTTTGCTTTACAGTTAATTAGGGTGGAGGCTGCGGTGTGAATGATAATTTGTCGTTGCTTTAAGTAACTGTGGTCCACCCAACTCTTCCGGTTCATCCTTTGGTGTGTGTGTGTGTGCCTGCCGAGAGAGAGAGATACACGAAGGCTCCTCCTTAACTTCCCCCCGCCCCACCACCCACCACCCCACCAGAGACAAAAAAAAAAAGAAAAACATAAAAACAAGTGCATCTGCCGAGCAGAACATCGCACATCGGAATTAATCAAGTGAATTTACGGGGTGGCGAGTCACATTCGCGTGCAGCTGCCGACCGGACAACAACAAATGATGCCACTGAACGCAGCAAGTCCTGCCAGCCAGTAGTTGTAGTGGAAAAAGGACACAAAAGGAAGCAGGAAATCGAGCACAAAGCGCAACTAAGCAAACACGCCCATCAAACCAAACAACAACAACAAGAATAGGGGAATTGGAAACGGAAGGACGAGAACTTCCTTGACTTGCAATATATGCAAACGTCCTTGGACGGCAGCGGAAGGAGCAGGGGTTCAACGGAGTAGGCGAAGGATAGACAACAACAACAACAACAACAACAACAAAAACTGACAAACACAATTTGAGTAAAAGGTGCGCCTTAAAAGATGGGTAAGTGGGCTTTCTTTCTTTTTCTTTTCTTTTCTTTTATGTCCTTTAGGGCTCTTGTTTGTGTCCTTTTGTCGCATTTGCATACATTTGTATGCGATTAGTATGTTTAGACTGTGTGTGTGTGTGTGTGTGTGTGTGTGTGCGTGTTGGGCGGCGGAAGTGGAAGTGGGCGTGGATGTGTGGGTGAGAGTCCAGCAGGTGCCTCGACAAGTTCCGGAATCTGTGACACGGCAGAAAAGGATAAAAACCAGAGACAATACCCACATGCTCTTGGAATTTGGCCAAGAATGCTTCAGAAATTATGAATTCCAGTTGACAGATCCTTGAGATACACAAAAATTTTTATATTCTGTTTTTTTGTTAAGTTTTATTTAATATTTTATGTATTTTTAGTTCTTAATTTTAATTATAAATACAATGAAATTGTTAAATAGGTTTCTAATTACTAAAAAGATCTGCAAAGAACTAGTTCATTTAACAATTCTAAGAAATTTTTTAAAGAAAATTGCAAGAGATTGAAATAAAAAACGTAATTTTAAAAATTTTGTATTATTTAAATTGCTTAAAAGCTAACAAATTCTTAATATTTTATATAATAACATAACCCTTTACTTTATTTTATTATTTGTTTACTTTTATCATTTATAAAACATTTAAGATAAAAAATGATTCAAAAATGTATATTAATAAAAAAAGAAAAACATGTTTAATCAAGAACTAACCATTAATACAAATTTCTCCTTTCTATTATCATTAAAAGATTAAATATTTAAGCATTTAAACCGTTATTTAGTGTTCCTACCATGAACTAGTTCCAGGCCTAAGAAAAAGCTCAGCTTTAGAGCGGGAGAGAACCACTGTCCCCATAAGGACGCGCGCGCGTGGAGAGCGGGAAAAAGATAGAAAGATAGTGCCACTCAGCGAGAGAGAGAGAGAGAGAGTGGGCGGGGCAGTGGGGGCGAGTGTTTTGAAACGGATTTTTCCGTGTTGAGATTTTGTCCGTGAGCAGCAACAACAACAACAACAAGGATAATAAGAAGGAAAGCGAAGAGCGCAGAAGCCTGCACAGAGGCACGTGCCTCTCTCCATGTATGTGTGAGTGTGTGAATGTGTCAGTGTGAGGGTGTGAGTTGGCGAGGAAAACAATGTAAGCTGAAAAGGATCAAAAGCGCAAGGCGTTGTTGCAGGACCAAAAAGCAGAAACCAGAAACCAGAAACCAGAGCAAGCACAGACAGGAACCGAAACAGAAATAGAAAAAGGAACGGAAATGTAAGAAAAGGAAGGCACGGCGAGGCGCGAGGCGGTGCTGGGCGGTGCGATGGCATGAAAATATGAAAATTGCATTTTCCTCTTCCTGTGTGGGGGTGCTCTATAATAAAATTCCACCTGCCTCTTGGCATTGCTGTTGTCCTGCGGGAGTGTTGGTGTATGCCGAGTGCCGAGAGTGCACAGAAGAGTCCTGCAGT
This sequence comes from Drosophila parabipectinata, assembly GCA_018153455.1. Taxonomy (NCBI): domain Eukaryota; kingdom Metazoa; phylum Arthropoda; class Insecta; order Diptera; family Drosophilidae; genus Drosophila; species Drosophila parabipectinata. Next base: position 6,649,035 of record JAECYA010000055.1, read on the forward strand.
GTGTGCAGTGGGCAGTGTGTGTGTGTGTGTGTGTGTTTGTGTGTGTGTGTGTGTGTGGGGTTTGGTGCAAAAGGACCCCCGTCAAGTAAAAGAACAAAAAATAAATAAATAAATGGTAAAGGAAAAGGATAACCGTCGGCAGTCTGCTATTTGGCCCTCGGCAGTGAACTTTACATTTTAAGCCTCGCCCGCTGCTGCTGCTGCTGCTGCATTTTCCGATTTTCCCATTTTCCACGTCTCTGTCTCTGTGTGTGTTAGTGTGTGTGTGTGAGTGCCGACGCCCTCAGCCCAAAAATTTAATCCTAACCATCCTAGTTATCCTTATAATTAATAACTTCCTCATATCCTTGCAGCAGCTCCCACATCGCCTGCAGGAAGTAACGGATCTGGAGCAGGAACAGGACCCGGGACAGGACTAAAAGCCAGTGGCGGCCAGTGCACGGAAATTGGAAACAACGGCTCGGACAACGGCATCGAAATGCTCAAGGCACTGTACGACTTCCAGGCGGTCTACCCGAAGACCATCAGCTTCGATGAGGGCGAGTACTTCATCCTCTACCAGACCTCCGCCCGCCAGCGCAATTGGTGGCAGGTGGTCAGCATGAAGGGCAACATCGGGTTCGTGCCCTCGAATTACGTAATGAAGATTAAGGTGAGTAGCATGGCGTATCTTACTGGATGGCCCATCAATATCCCTTTTCTGCCTTCAGGTGGAGCATGACTTCCTCATCAGTTTCCTCAACTCCTCCATTGAGTCGCTGGAGAAGTGCACGGAGCATGAGATCAATGGCATCATGTCCAAGGACGAACTGCTGGACAGACTGCGCGAGAAGAAGCACACTATGGAGCGGTTATATGCGGTATTCCATCCATAATCCTCTCCAGAAACAGCAATCCTCTAGACATTTGCCCATTTGCAGGAGAGCTCTGAACGCGACGGCGACTCCTCGCTGTCCTACTCGCACAGCTACAGCGACAAGGGCAGCCACCGGCACTCGCATCCCCATCCCAATCCCCACCAGCAATCACATTCCCAGCGCCGCCAGCACAGCCCCCCGCCGCAGAGCAGCGGCGGCTCCCAGCGCCTCGACATGAGCAAGAAGAGCATGTCCAGTCCGGCGGTGGGCATGGTGGAGTCGCCCAGCACCGGCAGCATCCAGTTCCAGGCCAGCAGCTCCGTATCCGGCAGCTGCACCATTCAGACGCCTCAGCAGCAACAGCCGCTGCCCGCACCGCCGCCAGCGGTCCCGGCAGCAAGCAAATCCAACGCCGACGTGGCCCAGGACAACAGCATCACGTCGGAGCCCTCGGAAACGACCACAACCACCACCACGACCAGTGAGGACGTGGTGACCACTTACAAGGAGACCAGCCAGCCGAGCACGAGCCAGCACAAGGCGCAGAACGGAAGCACTGCCTCCGTCTCCGCTTCCGTGTCCGCGTCCGCCTCGGCCTCGGCCCTGCGGAGCGGCAGTATCGGGAACGGCAGTGGCAACCGGAGAGGCAGTAATGGTGGCCTGGGCAACGACCTGCAGCCGGACGAGGCGGCGGCGGACAAGTCGGAAGACGTTAGCGACGCCTGCCAGGCGAACGGAGACAGTGCGGAGAACAGCCAGGCGCTGGACAGCATCGAGAGCTCGTCGATGCCGCGGCAACGGAGTCTGGGCGGCCGGAGCGGCGAGGAGGGTGCCGCCGGAGCAGCGGGAGGTGGGCAGCTGAAGGTGGAGTCCTCGGATGTGTATCAGATCGTTGACGCCCTGCGGCGGAACACGAACCTCAGCTTCGACCTCTCCTGCGAGGCATTGCGCGTGGTGCTGACCAGCCTGGAGCAGCTATACAATGGCGCCATCAATCCCTACTTGGAGGCGGTGGCGGTTCACGTCACCGGCAAGGTGGCCACGCCCAAGGAGCTGCTCGGCATCACGCACGATGCCAAACGGCTGCAGTACCTCTTCGCCCAGCTGGCCGACTGCAAGAACGATACGGAGCAGCGGACCTGGATGCTCTACGAGGACGAGGAGGACATCATCCAGTTCCTAGAAGAGCTGGTCGAGATTCTGGTGAGTGTTCTGGGAGGTTCCTCTGGGAGGATGATATATCCTTGCCTTTTTTTTTTAGAACAATGCTGATGAGAATATAAGCTGCTACGAGATGTCCTGCGACCAGTACCAGATGTTCATCAACCTGGTCCAATACTACCAGATGGAGACGCGCTGGTCCATCAAGAAGCTGCTGCTGAAGACCTTCACTGCCGCCTGTCATCTGGACTACATCATCGTGGACATTCTGCTGACCTCAGTGCTGCCTCTGGAAATTGTAATTATCAGTACTATCATATCCATGGACTGGAAACTAATCATATCCTTCTCCTGCTCCAGGTTGAGGACATGAAGACCCACTTCTCCAACCTGGATCGCTTCAAGCAGCTTGTCAAGATGCTGACCATTATATTCTCACTGGGCCAGCCCATGCCAGTCAACCATCAAGGTGAGTCTATGAGGATTAGATGACTAGATTAGATGTCTAATGAATCCCCTTGTCTTAGACTACTTGGGCGTGCACTTTGCCAGCTTCCTGCTGGAAATCGTGGAAGGCAACAACCCGGAGCTGCTGGTGGACATGGTCATTGCCCTGATACTGGCCTTCAACCAGCAGTTCAGCGAGCACACATTCAACGTCATCATCGAGGCGATGCAGAACCTGCCCTCCGCCAAGGTCTTCACCGAGAAACTACTGCTCCTGCTCAACCGTGAGGGTGAGTCCATCTGCTAAGTGAATTAAGGATTATGAATTATTCAGGTAATGGTTTGATTTTGGATCTCCCAGATGACCCCACACGCCTGCTGAAGCATCCCAACGAGCACATGAACACGGTGCTCCGCATGTTCATCGACATTTTCAGTCATCCGGATACGGCGGGCATGTTCTACACGAACGACATCAAGGTCCTGATCGATATTGTGGTGCGGCAGTTGTCCGACTTGGATGCCGGCAGTACGGTAGGTATCGAGGACAAGAGGCCATCTAGAAGGCACACAAGTGATATGTTCCTTTTACAGACGCGACCCTGCTACCTGGAGCTGTGCCGGCGCATTCTGCGGAACACCAACTACCAGAAGCACCAGCATCGCAAGCACGACCTCATGAAGATCTTCACGCGCATCTTCTGCGAGGAGACGGAGTGCAGTGCCTCCGACCAGCAGCTGGTCCGGGAGATAGCCAACGAGTTCCCGCAGCTGTTCAAGGCCTAAGCCAACCATAGCCAACCAGAGCCGAATCCAAACCAGAAATCAAACCAAAAATCCAGATCCCGTCAGACCGGGATGATCAAAATTGTAAAGCGTAAAGCTAGTGAGGCGAGCCGGAAAAGCGAGCCAACCGTAAAGTCTTAACTTCAACTTTGATCAGCGAATTGTTATGCATTTGTTCAGCCTCTCAGTGTCAGACTTGGCCCCTAGCCCTCCTCCCAGGGACACTAACATATATATATATATATATATATATACATATATATACCATATATCTTATGAACATAGTCTGTAAGAAGGTACTAGGTTGCATGGAACGATAGGAGGTAGGACTGTAGACAAGGGGAAGCTGTAGCCAGTATAGTCTTACGATCATTTATCGGCCCGTAGGTCTATATAGATCAAGATCATTTCACTAATTTAGACTAGTTTAGTCAGGGACATTTTAAGCGAGAAACTAGGATGATCTGAGCCTCACTTTTAAATTTTTGTAGTTATTAAATTAATTAAATTATTTGGAATTTAACAATTTTGAGATATGTAAAACCCAAGTAAGAGTAAAGCCTAAAGGAAGCAAGTCAGTTGGATGGACTTGACTTGAATATTTATAGCCTAATTATACACCTAATAACGAAAATATACATCCAAGAACGAAAGGGTTAATTGCAATCTTAAAAGAATAAACTAAATAGTAAAAAAACCAAGTATTTGCAGCTAGCAGAATCGAAATCGATATCGAAAACGAAATTCAAAGGTAAAACGAGCATATAATGTTGAATTTGTTTATATAATCTATGAGGAGGAGTACTAAGCCGAACAGGAAACCATTGACAATTGTTAAAGCTCAAATACATATACAATATTGATTGGAAAAGTTGAAAAAAAAAAACAAATAATTCATCAATTACAAAATGAATCGAGAAAATGAACTGCAGAACGCATCAAAATGAATGAAATGAACACCCACATACCTGTCTCTCCCTCTTTGTATCTCTCTATCTCACTCTATTCAAAGCTAAATAACGAAACCAAGTTTGTTATAATCGATTCTCTATATAAAGTTTATATTATAAACCCTCCCCCTCCCCACACATCGGCTTTAAACACAAGATAAAGATCTCTATGCCTTCGACTTTGTTTCGAATTCACAATTTTAAATTGTTTCAAAAAAAACGTTTTTGAATTATGATTATATATTATTGTGTTGTTAAGTGTAGCTGTGAGACGTTTCAAAAATCAGAAATCGGTAAAAACTTTTATCTATTATTAAGTTTATTGTTAGGCATTGTTAAATTGTTTAGGAATCAAATTTTAATCAAAACATAAAAAAAAAAACAACCACGAGCAGAATATTCAAACACACTCTCATCTTTCAATTTCAAATCTTTGATTATTTTTTCGAAAAACAAAAAACATAAAGAGCGGCTGGTGCAAAACGAATTTAAGTTGCCAAGTTTAATAACAAAAAAAAATACTGATATTTACAAGTAAATATATAAATAATATTAACATGTATGGAATAACTAATCTAAACCCACAACTACAATTGGGGGGAAAGGAAAAGCAATTGTCTTTGAATCAATGCCTAAATATTAATCACAAATTGTACCTTTCGATTTTGAATTAAAATAAAAAACACTCTTGGCAATTGAAAAAAAAAAAAACACTAAGAAATATAAAAAAATTAAATTAAAATCAATGAGGCAAAATGCAGTAAGCACAGCAGCAATAAAAACAAGCAACAATAAATGTTTAATAGTAACTTCGTTAACAGTAACAACAAAAACACGTTTTAAGTCAAGCAAATAGTTCATTTTAAGGATTGTTAACTTCTCATTTTTTAAACACGAAACAGAGATCCTAAAAAAACCAATTAAAAACAAATACAAAACAAAAATACAAGTTTTAAAGCAACGCATTCAAAATGTAACGAATCGAAATTGCAATTGTAAGAAACGAAATAATAAATGCAAAATAAAAATTAAATTTAACAATTTGCTAATATTTATCCCAACAATATTTTATAATCTGGTGTAAATCTAAGTCCCTAAGTTATATAAGGGTGGATAACTTTATTTCATAATTGTCTGATTAACTTTCTTGGGTCTTTTTTGAACCCACTTGTCCACGACGTTTTCTTGGAATATGAACTATTTTTTGGCTGAATACCAAATCCGAATGTGGACACACGCATCCTGGGGAGTCCCCCCAGGAGTTTACGTTTTTCCCCGCCAGAATCGGCTAAGAATTGGCCCAGATATAGCCTTTCAGGGGGGCATATTCTGAAATGCCACTTTCTCATATTTCCGTTGCCTAATTTTAAGGGCAACAGGAAATCAAATAGCAATGAAGATAAGAATTAACCGTTTTTGCCTATAACATTGCCTAAAATATTTTTAATTTAGTATAAATTCAATAAAATAATAAAAATAATTTATTTTTAAAAAAGTGCCCTCCTCCTCGATTCTCAAAGGTTGCACCTAAGCTAGCATGAAAGTCAGAAAAAATATTTCCAATTTTTTTTTTTTTTTTGCTTATATTTTTGTTGTACTTTTTTGTTGTAATATTTGTGTTGTTTTTTTTTTTTTTGTGATTGGCGATGTGTTAATGAATTGAGGATTACATTTAAAAAATTTTTTTTTTATTTTTCTATCAAACATTTTTGACCGTGGCGACATCGCTTAGCCAAAAAATACAAAGGAAATTAGGGAGCATAGGCGGGCATGCCCCTTCCAAGAGGGCATATTTCAAAATACCGCGTTCTAAAGGGGTCTCCCCAGGAAAAAATTGAAAAAAATCTAAAAAATATTTTGTGGTGAGATTTTGATGCGGATTGGTGGGAAATCGATCTACAAATCGTTTACGGTATCCCCCGCAAGGATTGGATAAGAATTGGCCGAGATATAGTCTTCCAAGGGGGCATATTCTAAAATCCCACTTTTTGAAGGGGTCTCCCCAGGAAAAATTTGAAAAAAATCTAAAAAATATTTTGTGTTGAGATTTTGATGCGGATTGGTGGGAAATCGATCTACAAATCGTTTACGGTATCCCGCGCAAGGATCGGATAAGAATTGGCCGAGATATAGTCTTCCAAGGGGGCATATTCTAAAATCCCACTTTCTGAAGGTCTCCCCAGGAAAAATTTGAAAAAAATCTAAAAAATATTTTGTGGTGAGATTTTGATGCAGATTGGTGGGAAATCGATCTACAAATCGTTTACGGTATCCCCCGCAAGGATCGGATAAGAATTGGCCGAGATATAGTCTTCGAAGGGGGCATATTCTAAAATCCCACTTTCTGAAGGTCTCCCCAGGAAAAATTTGAAAAAAATCTAAAAAATATTTTGTGGTGAGATTTTGATGCAGATTGGTGGGAAATCGATCTACAAATCGTTTACGGTATCCCCCGCAAGGATCGGATAAGAATTGGCCGAGATATAGTCTTCGAAGGGGGCATATTCTAAAATCCCACTTTCTGAAGGTCTCCCCAGGAAAAATTTGAAAAAAATCTAAAAAATATTTTGTGTTGAGATTTCGATGCGGATTGGTGGGAAATCGATCTACAAATCGTTTACGGTATCCCCCGCAAGGATCGGATAAGAATTGACAGAGATATAGTCTTCCAAGGGGGCATATTCTAAAATCACACTTTTTGAAGGGGTCTCCCCAGGAAAAATTTGAAAAAAATCTAAAAAATATTTTGTGTTGAGATTTTGATGCGGATTGGTGGGAAATCGATCTACAAATCGTTTACGGTATCTTCCGCAAGAATCGGATAAGAATTGGCTGAGATATTGTCTTCGAAGATATAGTCTTTGAAAAATCTAAACAGCGTCATCTGTTGATAATTTCCTTTGTATTTTTTGGCTAATAGATGTCGTCTCGGTCAAAAATTATAACCATAGAGACCGCCAAAGCTTTTATTGGTTCTCTTTCTCGCCGTGTGAGGGCGTTTATAGGAAGCTAGAGTTATTTCATTCCCAATACAGCAACCGTTACATCTTACACCGTATTCAACATGGTCAGTATGAAGCCATGCTTCTGTTATTAACTTGAATTAGAAAGTTAATTAACCGTATAATATAAAATTAAAACAAAAATATTACAACAAATAAGTTCAACAAAAATAAAAGCAAAAAAAAAAAATTATTATTTAAATTTATTTATTTAATTTATTTAATTTATTCATCATTAAATCATTATTTTTATTGCCATTATTAGTTATTTGTCATTAGTTGCAAAATTGTCTCTTATAAGCTTTTCTAAGATGTTTTGGGTTTGTTCTAAAAAAAATCAGTTTTTCTTGTTGAAACTGAAAAGTTGGAGCAGTTTTCAGTCTCAAAAGGTCTTCCATTTCAGTCTTCTATTATGGTACACACTTTATACCTATTTTTATTATAAGGACTATATCGTATTATGGATAAGCGTATACTTTTTAGATCATAAACTTATTTAGATCAGTTTTTAAAGAATAAGCTTTAAATTGACAAAAAAGGGTCTATGGTGGTGGGTCTACAGTTTGTTACAAATTTGTATAGCTTGAAAGGTAAAGCATTCATTTTTCTGACTAAAAACTAATTGTTAAAATTGTTAAAACTAATATTTTAAATTATTAAGATAATAAACTAATTAGCAAAATAAATTATTATATTTATGATGTAATAGAGAGAATAATAGTATTTAACCTTAATTTTAAAAAATAATTCGTTTCATACGTATGTAAAAAAAAAATATTTTTATATCTACATTTATAGCGACATCTGTTGTTAGAAATGTTGTGACAAAGCGACACCTTTTGGCCAAAACATTTGTCCCCAGATGACGCTTTTGTGCATGTAATATACTGTAATGTCGTGTGATTTTTTAGCACATCTTTATTATTTTATATTTTTTTCTTACATACTGTATGTATGAAACGAATTATTTTTTAAAATTAAGGTTAAATACTATTTTTCTATCTATTACATCTGTATATAATAATTTATTTTGCTAATTTCTTAATTTGTTTCTATTTTTGTTTTCTTACCGAATCACTTCTATCCTTTCGAAGGCTGTCATCTCAAGCCATCCTGATAGTTGTGGAGAAACTTGTACTCCATTCAGTCGGGGTAGCTCCTGGCGTTAAGTTAACACACAAATACTTATACAAAGACTCCCAGCGGGTTGAAAACCAAGTCTCGACACAATCCAGTCCTTGGATTAGGTATTTTCCGTTTGGTAGTTGCTCCTCTTTGTCACGAGTTCCATTGTTCTGAGGAGGAAATAAACAAAAAAGTATTAAAATGAACGGAACTGATGTGGCCGACGTGGACCCGGATACAGAACCATTTTTGGGTGGAGCTCCAGCTCCAGCACCGTCCCTGTTAACGGTGGCTGAATCGGCCTCGAAAGTGACTCCTGCACCCACTCCGGCTGGGGAGCCGAATACCGAACCGACTGCTGCTGAGGCGCCAGCTGTAGAACCGACAACCAAACCAGAATCAGACGAGGCTACTGATCCCGTACGGCCACCAGTCCTGACTGGAACTGCTTTGCGGATTCGCAAGCCGCACCATGAACCGCCTCCGTTACGCGGCTTTGGAGCTTGGGATGATCCCGGGGTTTCACTTTTTGCCACCGCCTCCCAAGAGCCCATTCCCAATATGCTGAGCTACTTGAAACCGTTACCAGGCACAGGATGCGATTACGACAAGGAGGCCTGCCGTATGAAGTCGCAGAACTCGGTGGCGGAGAACTCGCTCTTCCGGCTGATCAAGTTCCAGGTGGAGGAGCTGGCCGCCGACCGGCACACCCACATGAATCCCAAGCAGCAGCTGGAGAGGACCGACGGCGCCATTACCGCTGCCCTGGCGGAGGAGATGCGTCGCCAGCACGTGGCGGCCAGCAAACGCATCCAACTGCACAGGAATGTGGTCAATTTCCGGCAGCTCAAGGCGGAGGTGGACCAGGCGAATACAGCCCTGGTCGTGCGGCAGACTATCCTGGCGAACGAGCGGCAGCGGGCGGACAAGATGCAGCAGGAGCGCGCCAAGGCGATTGCAGAGCAGCGGAAGTTGGATCTGGAGCGGAAGGCGGAGGAGATGAATAAGGGCCTGAAGGCGTCCAACTTCCGGCGCGACCTAATAGTCCAGATAACGGAGGCGCGCAACAAGCGCCGCAAGGACCAGCAGACCATGGTCGAGGAAGGGCGGCGGGAGCGGCGCGAATTCCTGGCCAAGGTGGAGGAAGACCGAATCAAGGATGCCATAAAGTTGGACAAGAACCGGCGGGAGCTGATGAATGCCCTGCAAACGTCTGCTGCCCAGAGCCGCGCCGCACGGGTGGCCACGGCGAAGTCTACGAAGGGCAAACCGGAGCGGGGTATTTTGGATGCACTGGGTCCGGTGACCGCCACCTACGTGGGCATGGCGAAGAAGCGGCGCCTCGACGAGATCCAGGCGAGGGACATGAACGCCGCCCGTTTGGGCTTCCAGCTGAGCCAGATCAAGCACGAGATCGAGGCCCGGGAGCAGCTGATCACCAACCTGCTCATCCGCGAGTTCAAGGCCAAGGACAACGAGCTGGCCCTGAAGCAGGCCCGCCAGAAGATGGCCCTCAAGCGGGAGATCCGCGACCAGCTCCTCAGCCAGCGGGATGAGCAGAAGTTCTTCCGCGAGAAGGCCATCCAGGAGGGCATGCTGAAGCCGAAGGAACCCACCAGCTTCGGAGAGCGCCAGTACCGCAACCAGGTGGCCCAGGCGGAGAATACCCATCGTTTGGACGTTCAGGCGTACAAGGACATCGCCGTCATGATCGAGGAGCGGAAGCAGCGGCGGGCCGAGAACATCGAGGAGATGCACCAGATAAACAAGCGGGTGTACGACTGCCAGGAGATGGAGGACAAGATGGTGGCCGCGGAGAGAATGGAGCTCCTGAGCAAGCAGCCGCGTGCAGTGATCCTCGCCCTGCGCTCTTCCCTGCTGACCCCGGATGAGATCAAAGCCTTTAATCTGGCCAAGTAGAGAGGATCCTTTCTACCTTGTTTGCCACAAATCCATTTACTGTTACTTTGAAGATCCTTGTTGAATTTAGTTTGGAGACTTTAAAAGAACTCTTGGTAGGAATAGCACAACATACCCCAATATATCCTTCATCTTGGCTGGAAATCGAAAAATTCCGAAGCGGCATACTCCGAAAAGCTTGCTCCTAATCAGTGTGACCAAATAAGCAATAAATTTCAACTGCATTAATATGATGAGACTTATCGGCGCCAAATTTAAACTTGAGGGACTATCGATAACTAATTTTTCTTTTCAGAGGTTTGAGGATCATCCCTAGTGTAGGCAGTTCGCATAGGTGACGAACCACATGCCTTAAAAGCTAAGGTTGATATAATCCCAACTCTAATATAGATTTTGAAGGTTTTTTAATGTTAATGAAAACCCTTAATTTAAAGATGGTTTCCCAAACCAAAATCCCCAAAAAGAAATCATTTTCAGTTGTTTTCTCTTCGTTTATTCATAGCTTGATTCACTTAACAACTAAGGTAAAGAGTAAAGATATAGTATACAGCTTGATTCGGATTAGGATTACAGCCTAGGCCTAGGTTCTACTGACAGGTTCAGGTATAGATTAGCTTTAGTCACAGCTCGGACTCTCGCGCCGCTTTTTACCTCCAAGAACGCCTCGATAACTTACTCACTAATAAATGCATTTCGTCTCCGGTACGTTTTTTATCGATTTGCCAGGACATGCCGAGACATGTCCCGACATGCGTATTAACCGCATATTTTTGTTGTAAAATTTTTAAATCTATATTGTTGGTAATTTTTGCTTTTCTGTCGATGCTGCTTGAAGGTAAAATCGCAAAATGAAAAAAAAAAACAAATAACTATTACTGCAAAACTAAACATGTATCAAATATTTAAAAAAAAAAAATTGGTAATATAGAGGACTATAAATATAACATTGAACCAGCTGGAATTATGTACAATAAACAATTAAATTCCTGTCATAAATAAATAATAAATATACAGTTAAATGCAACTTAGTCGGATCGGCTAATGGTCTACATGGCCCGATCCTCAACTTACAGGATACAGATTGGATATATATATTAAATGATGATATCGCCCGATAATTAATCGAAATTCGAGCTGTTTGGCAACCAACTACGGTCCTACTAATACACAATACTAGAAGGGGGGAGAGCGGGAGCGGTTGCTTAGGGGGGGAGGGTGTGTGTGTGTAGTGGGAAGGAAGGTGGGACCAGGAAGAACGAGAGAAGGAGGATGGGGAATCCTTAGTCGATCACAACCGACCAGGGATGGTCCACCTTGCCGTACTGGATGTCCGTCAGCGTTTCGCGGATGAGCTCGTGGACTGGCTTCTCCTGCTCCATGGTGGGTATGTAGAGGTCCTGGCCGAGGTAGTTGATCCTGTTCACGGGACTAACCACACAGGCAGTGCCGGCGCCAAACAGTTCCAGGAGCTGGAAAGGATAACCAAAAATTAGCAAAAAAACAGGATAACGAGGGTGATCCTTTACTTACCCGTCCCTGGTTGAGCAGCTCGCAGACCTGCGGCATGGTGATGTTGGCCTCGCTCACCTTGAACTTGCCCCACTGGCGGGTCATGCGCAGGATGGAGTCCCGAGTGATGCCCGGCAGGATCAGGCCACTCAGTGGCGGGGTAACCAGTTCTTGTTCTGCAAAAGGGATGCGAATGTTGAGATCTGAAGGATCTGAAGGCACATCCTCATCACTTACCTCCTTGATCGTTCACGTAGAACATGAAGATGTTCATGGTGCCCACTTCGGTGAGCTGGTGGTCCTCGCCGTACAGCCATAGCACCTGCTGCAGTCCTTTGGCGGCGGCCTCCTTCTGGACATTGATGGTGGGTGCGTAGTTGGAGCCCATTTTGCGGTTGCCCACGCCTCCCGGCCACGCCCTCACGTAGCTGGGATCGGCCAGAAGGGATACGGCGCCGGAAGATCCTGTCTTGAAGTAGCTACCCACAGGGCTGAGGATTGTGTAGAGCAGGGCGGAGTCCGAGGAGGCTACTCCCAAGGTGGGCTGTAAGTGGGAGTAGGGATTAGTTTCAAGTTCCAGTTCCAGTCCAGTCCCCAAGTACTCACATCAATGCCGATCAGGGTGGGACGGATGTACAGGCTGGCGGTATCTGTGTGTGGAACCCACTCGGAGTCGATGGAAAGCAGGCGGGAGAGGCACTGGACGAACTCCTTGCCCTCGAAGGTGGGCAGGCCGGAGCGCTGGGCGGCCAGATTCATGCGGTTCATGTTCATGTCCGGCCGGAAGATGCGGATCTTGCCATCGACGCCCCTATAGGCCTTCATGCCCTCGAAGAGCTGCAATTAAAGCCGATGGGAGGTACGGATTAGAGATCAGATCATTGATTGGATTATCATCAGGCCACTGCCGATGGCAACTACGATCTGGTTCTGACGTCAGCCCCAGCAGTCCACACGTGCCACTTGTTTGCAAAGATCGACGGATTACCGGACTGCGACTGGAAGTGCAGGCACGAGCCGGAGTCAAGAGTCACGATTTCGAGGGAAAGGCATTGCCTTCCCTAGCAACACCGATTGCTTGGAAACAACAGTGGAAACCTACCTCTACGGCGTAGTGGAGGACTTTGGCGGCCGGATGCATGACTAGATTCTCCAGCGGCGTGATCTCCGGTCGCTGCCATCCGCCCAGGTTCCTGTGGTAGTAGATCTTCAGCATGTGGTCGGTAAAGAGCCGGCCGAAGCCCAGCTCCTCGTCGCTGTCCGGCTTCATCTGGAGCTGCTCCGGGGCGGCCAGCCGAACGGAGAGCTGGGAGGCGCGGAACTGGTCGCCCACGTTCTGGTCATGCTTGATCGGCTCCGGGGCGCTGGTGTATTGGGCGTCCACCTGGGCGGTGATCTGGAAGTCGGCCGAGGTCTTCTGCTCGCGCTGCTGCTGGGCCGCCTTCAGGGATTGGTTGCTGCACAGCCGGATGGACTGTTCGATGAAGCGGATTAGCCGGTGTTGGTTGCGGAAAATATCCTGAAAAAAAATATGAAAGGTGATTTATTAATTATTAAGATCTTATTAATTTTAATAATTATGATTTAAAATATTTATAGTGTTTTAAGAAAGAAGAAGCAGTCTTCTCAAAACTTCTCTAAATTCTCTTCTTAAAAACTAAGTTTTCAGGGTTTTTTTTATACAAAAAATGTTTTTTTTTTCTATTATTCTTTAAATATTTTACTTGAAAAATTATAAAAAACAAAATCTACAAGCTAAATAAGTAAATAATCTTTAATTTAATAAAATTTTTAAAGGTTTTCTTGTATTTTCTTTCAAAAATTAAGAATTTTGATAAAATTTTTGCTTCTAACTTTAGGGTTCTTTAGTCTTAAATAGTATACTAATATTTATCTAATATTTTTCAATTTTTTTTATTTTTAAAAACCTCAAAGCAGTATATCTAAATTCTAACAATGACACAGAACTAAAGTTTAAATATAATTCTAGAGAAGCCTCGAATTCCTTAGGCATACGCCTCGCCACCTACCATACTGTCTGCCATAACTACACCTAAAAACCCAATTATTTGAATTATTCTAAGAATATTAAAACAGAACTAAAGTTGTAATAGAATTCTACTAGAACCCTCATATTCCATAGGCTTGTGGCTTATAACCTACTTAGACTACCATCCATATTAAAATGTCAACCTTAAATCCAAGTTTTAATCACAACTGCACCCAAAAACCTTATTTATTAAAATTATTAAACTATTCTTATTAAAATCCCAAAAGGGAATTGAACTTTAATGATATTTATAAAGCTTCCGCAATTGAAAAAATTCCAAAAAAAAAAAAAACCTGTGAAGTATGCTAATTTTGAGTTCTAGACCCGAAAAAAAAATGCCAACTCCCGAAAACTGATTTGCACATTCATTAATTTCCAATTTGCAAGGCAGACGATCTTGTTTACGGCCGGACTGCCGAATAGATTGGACTGATGTAACCCCTCCATAGAGACGGGGGGATATTGCGAATACAGATTCAAATTCAGATTCGACTATATGTATGTATATAATACCGGGGGTCAGACGAGAGTCAGCAGTTTAGATTCCAACTCGGTTTCAAAACCAGACACAATCAGGTATTGCTGATGCAAAGATGACAGAATTTCCTTGATGGCGATGGCTATGGCGCACTGGCTGATGAAATCGCCCAAACTATAGGCTAAGCTACAAAAAAAAACTAAAAAGCCAAGAAAACTAACAAAAACTGCTGTCAGTAGTGGTCGTCATTGCATCAGCCATAAACCAATCGAAATATTCCAAATAACCACCAGAAGAGCACGATCCAAAAAACTGGTTCAAAATATTGTAGACTGTGGCACACAGAATTCATTATGAGAAGTCTATAGAGGGAGATATAGTTAATGTCGTCTATATGTCTGCCTGTGGCGCTTATCGGGCGATGTTCGGGGGCGATAAGACTGGCGGTCATTAATGTCCAAAATAAAACATTAATGGCTTCTATTTATAGTTTTGTCTGGAAATAAGAGCGATTGCCTCTCGAGGGTAGAAGAAGCTACTATATGTATGCCTTTCGAAAAGATTTTTTTGAAAATTATTTCTATTTTTTTTTAATGGTTTTAATGGCTTTTTGTTTCAAGTTCAATGTGAAAGAAATTTGTTAAAAAATAGGTATAAACAACTATTATAGTTGAAACTTTAAAGTTATAAAACGTACTGCCTTTTTTTATTGAATTTTTTCTTTCCAAAACTGATAAATAAAATTGTATAGAGAGCCGCGTTCCATGATTTGCATATATTTAACATACAAGCTATAGCCGGAGCCGCGAATATTCCCAATTCGGCGAGCCTGTTGCCAACTTGTTAAAATTAATATTTATTTTCGGCAGCCGCTGATGGCGGTGGCGCTGATGGCAATGGCGGGTGGCGGGTGAGCGCGCGCGTGGCTACAAATGTTACCGATTTCGATTTCGATTACAAACCTTTGCGTTAATGGCCATTTTGGTCGTCATTTTGTCGCTTGTAACGGTTGAACTTTCTTTCGTTACTCTTTCTTTCTTTTTGGGAGGGCGGGGAGGTGCAGCTCTCTTCTTTTGTTTTTTGCTGCACTTGCACTTTGCCGCACTTGCGCGATCACCTTTTATTCTTGGCTTTATTTTCTTTGTTATTTTAGTTATTTGTTGGGTGGCTCGTGTGAAGGGGAACTACTGACAGAAATGCACTTTGCCACACTAGACTCGACTCGGAATCACTCGATCACAGCAAAAAAAAATAAATTGTTTAGTCCGCAAATGGTTGGTGGTCGCTGGTTGGCGAGTTGATGTGTTTCAGATCGCACTTGGAATAACGATAATTATGCTTTTTTCAACCGAACTGAACGGTTGCACGACCTTATATAGTCGCCGCTCTCTGCAATATCTGTCAGGTAATCTTTCTCTTCCCAGCCCGCTCTCATAGTGGCCCACTCTCGGCCCGATTGTACCTGGCCCGCCTACCTCTGATCGCCATTTTAAGAGCGCAGCAATGGCCGCTAAGAGAACTAACGGGGGAGAGGACGAGAACACTCTCATACACTGCGCCACACAAACAAAAAAATGGTGAAAAACATCATACGTTTTTTATAAATTAAATTGAAAAATACATATAATAAACAAGGGAATGACTGGCAAAAATGTTGAACCAATAAGTCATCACCTGTTTAAATAATAAATGTAAACAATTTTTTCTGACTTGTAGAATTAACCTTTTTGAAATACATATTAATATGCGACAGGATTTTTAGCACTAGTTATAAGGAAAATTTATAAAAACAACCTACCTAATCAATATGTTTTCCCAACATCAACTGTAAATATTAAGAATCACTCATTTTAATTGGCTAGGTGGCTGATAATCCTAAAAATATATGTGAGTTATTAATATGTTTATTAATATATATAATTAATATTACTCACTTTTGTTTTATGTGTCAACCTAGTTGGATTTATTGTAGAAGATGCTCTAACAAAAAATAAAAAAAAATGAAAAGACCAAAGAAAAGGGGTAAGAAAGTATTATATCTCTGTGCAGAAGTTGAAGCTGCCAAAGTGGCCCATGTTTTCATCACGGGAACGGGAAACAGAAGATATAATAATAGAGATATAATACTTTCTTACCGTTTTTATTTGGTGACAGTGAACGATTCGTTACTTTTCTCCTAAAGGTTGAGTTACTTTCTTCAGCTTTTTCATCAGGTTTCTTCCTAGCCTTCGAGGATCACCTCAACTTTAACAGTAGTCGTAATCATTACAGGCTCAGAGCTTACTGACCAACTATAAAAATCTTTTTCCTTTAAGTCCGACAGCCTCTTTATGTACTTGCCACATACTTGCCAATTTTCAATTTTTAGTCAAAATACTACTATTTCCAGTTATTAATATTTTTTGGGCAGTGTAGCCAAAATGTAGATTGCCGAAAATCGAATGATCTTTTGTTTTCTTAACGGCTCTCTTGCTCAAGTTTGGCGCTCTTTCGGCCTTTTGCCGATCGATCTTCGGCTTTCGATTCTTGTTCTTCGGGCTGTGTTGCTGCCCCAAAAGTGGGGGGAGGCAGGGTGGCGGGCCGTGTACCCCCCATGGGCTGCGTACTTATTTGGGCGCAGCAATCAGCAATTTCGGCGACCCGAGTTTATTTTTTTATTTCTTTCGTTTTGCTTTTTTTTTTTGGCAACTTTTTTTGTGTTTTTGCCTCGACAATTTCAAGCAATTATTTTCTGTAGAATTTCGGATTTTTTTTTTGTGCTTTTTTGACATATTTGCTGAGAGTTGATTTTTTTGGTTGACGGCTTGTCTTCTGGTTCTAGTTTCTTGTTTGTACTGCTTGGAGCTTGTGTGGTTTCCATTAAAGGTAAGTACATAATGGAACAAGCGGTACGTAGCGTACATTCATACATACTATATAATTAAGGAGTTTTTTTTTCTTGACTTTAACTTTATATACAACTTTATATCATGTCTACGTAGGTAGTTAATTTTTTTGTTGGAAAAATTCATTGAAATTTTAATTATGGTTTTGGTTTTTTTCCAAACTATATCATTATTTTATGCCTTTTTAGTTCTAGAACTGAAAATATCATAAAACTTAACTAAAAAGTTGGAATATAAGATCAAAAACTTGTTTTTTAACTATCATACACTTTTTATTGGTCTAAAAACTTCATAAAAACGATAAAAATATGTTTAAAATACTTTTTAATACAATGCCTTTTAATACTTTTTGAAAATTGTGTTATTTTCAAAGTAAAATTTAATGAAATACTTTAATTATTTGACTTAAGGTATTAATATTAAAGATACTTATTCTTAAGTCAATCATAAGAACTACAATATTATTAAAAGAGTAGCTTTAAAGTCTTAATTTTGATGTTGTTTAGTGGGACTTTTTAAAATTTAATATCAATTATCAAATACGTATAAATCAAGTATCAAAAATATATTTGAATATATTGAATATATTTGAAATTGATATTTACATGTAAATGAACTCTAAAAATGTACTTTTCTAAATATATTTACATATCAAACATAAACACTGTTCGTTATATACAGATTTATTGAAAAAAGGACGATAAGGATAAGAAGAAATACCTAGGACTTCCTTCCGAGCACTTTTTGTTTCTTACCTGACCATTCCTTAGTTTTTTCTTGTGGATGTCCTTTTTTTCATACAACATGGGAGTAAATGAAGTTTCTGAAGGATATATTTGATAATCATTGAGGGGAATATTTTCATCTTTTGTTCCTCTGGCAATGTGACGCGCATGTTTTTTTTTTATTTTGTATTTGGTTTTTTATTTTCCTGTTTTTCCTGGTCGTACTTTCCCGTGCCGGACTGATAAGCCAAAATTTCCCAGCGTCTGTGTGTGTTTGTGACAGATTGTTCAAAACAAATACATACATAAACTAGATGCGAAAACAACAACAACAACAACTAGAAGAGTGAGTAAAGACCCTCGCTAATCCTGGCTGATGCAATATCTAAATTAGCTGCATCACGATCGGCGGCTGATAAGAGAATTCCAGTAGGTGCACGGTGTATGCCTGCCCTCTCTGCCTGCCCACCCACTTGGCCCGGACCGGGCGTCTTGTAACTTAAGAGAAATAGAGTGAGAGATCTGGGAAAGAGCTAGGCTCTCCTGGTAACATTACATGGCTCGCTCTCGCGACCCCCTTTCTGGCCGCTCTCTGGCTCTTCTTCTTGGCCTGCTGAACTGGTTGATAAACAAATAAATTAGCGAGCCGTCTTCTTGAATTGGTTGCTTTTGTTGTTCAATCAATGCCGGGGAGCAGTTCAATGTCAATGTACGGGCCAGAGCGAGAGGGTCAATGGATGGAGAGTGGCCCGGTGCCCACTTGTAATATGTGTGTCGCTCTGGCTTTGTACATATCTCTCTCCCTCTCTCTGGCTGTGCCTCCTTCCTGGCCATGGTCGGGGTCCCTGGTTCAGTGGGTCACGCGGTTGGCGTTGACTTGAATTTGTGGTCGACCTTCAGCCCGGGGGGGCTTTCAAGGAGAAGGGCCTTCAAGTAAATGGAAGTTTTTCGGGGATATTTTAAAGGTATGGAAAATATTATTTCCAAAAACTAGATTTTATTGACTTTTGAATAAAACAAAACTCTTATTATATTATTATTTTTATTAATCTTATTATTTTGGATCTCAAATCCTCCTTTTTAAGATCCTTTTTTATAAAAAATTAGTTTACAAGGTCCTTTAACTTGGATACTAGTTTATAAAATATGTTTCAGTTTGTATATTAATATTATATTCATATTAAAATATTTTGTAATTATCTGCATAATATAAATTATACAAAATTAGGCATAGAAACAGCTATTAAATGTAATATCAGCTTTGTCTAAATCTATTGAATATCATCTAGTGTTGGTAATCGTTCAAAAAAGTGGCCTTGTCAGGCTATCGCTTATCGATTTTAGATCCTAGCTTCCAGTGCTTCCAATACTTGGACTTTACAAACACTACAAGGTTTGAAAGACAAAAGATAGCCATAAAAATATAATTAAAAAAAAGATCATTATAAAATATATAGGATCTATTTAATTTTATTATAATCGTTTTCTTATATCCCTTTATGCCCATTATCCCTTTTAAATTTAATCTTAAAAACTATTGATTGTGAAATTCGTAAACCTGCAGCTGAGATTTGGGGCTTTCTGGACGTTTCTGTTGTTCTGGCCGGGCATTGGCAGCGAAAACAAACAGCGGGTTAAAAAAAAGGCTGGCGAAAACAACAAGTTGATAAACGATTTCCCTTCGGGGGGCACGTAACTAACCGAAAGATACACAAACAAGTCGGAGGTGTCATGGAGCGGAGAACAACAAGTATCACCTGATCGAAGACGTGGCTTCGGAGACCACATGTCCTAAAATAAAACCAAATATTCCACAAAAAAATGACTCAATGAGATCTTGCACTGACTTTACAATACTTTATACGATCAAGGACGCGATACATTGGCATAAATATACAAATACAGCTATACATTTTTTGTATCTGTGAGATGGAGGGGTGTGTCGTATCTCGCTCTCTTGGCATTTTTGTATGAGTGTGTGTTTTGGAGGCCCGTTCGTCTGAAACGGGCCCACTTTTTCAACACACACACACACACACATAGAGATACAAATACAGTAAAGAGATACAGATACATATCGGAATACATGTCGTATGCGCAATATGCTCACAATATTACCCCATTGAATTGACTTGTTTTTCGCACTGACTTTACAATCGTTCGGTTATTTTTTTTTGTTGTTATTGTTGTTGATGACTTTCTAGGAGATTTTGTTATTGTTACCTTGACAACGACAACAGCCCCGCCACCAGTTTACAACGTCATTCGAGATTCTTGTTGTTTTCTGCGGTTTTCCCTCTAGAAGTGATTGCAAATATTATTCGCCCTTTTGGGTTGGACAGGCCGTGTATTACTTTTCCAGTAAGGCCTCTGCAGTGGCGTCTTTGCCATTATAATGCTAATGACTCTAAAATCGTATCATAATCATTGCAAATTCATCCAATTACGCACTGTTGTGGTAGCAGTGACGTCAAATCAATACAAAATCGATTCAAAATCAAACCTAATCGCGCCCAACTGTGTCGAGGTAATTGGAATTAAAAATGGGTATTGCTACTCGAACGATTTTCTTCCAGGGAATCGACTAACGAATCGAATCACAAATTCAAAACATTCTCGATTCCACAATTCACGATTCTCGGGGCTAAAGGGTCTCCAAAACGACGCAGTTCCGATCGGATGACCAGTTCTTCGATATATACCCACGAATTTACGTATTTTAATGGGTATTACGTATATAATTAGTATAAAGGATTAATTTTTATGGGTGTATATACATTAAATTTCTGGATTGTGTAGATTCTATAAGAAGGTTTCCCCCTCTATTTAAGGAAAATTTTTTTCAAATTAAAAGTAAAGTGTTTTTTATTCTAGAACTTTATTTAAATCTATGAATATCTTGACCCAAACTGTAGTATTTTTTGGAGGATCAAGCTTGTTAGTTAGCTCATCTTCCTGATCTTGGGGGCTTATCGATCCATTGACGTCATCTGGAAAGGCACACGCCTCCTCCCAAAAAATAAAAATACAAAACACGGGACTCTGGTTATCAGTCCGGCTCTGCCCCGCCCCTTAAAACCCCTCCAGTATGATCACAAGATACCCGTTTCCGGGGCTTTGGCTGTCACTGAAGCGGTAGAGATAAACAATCCAAAAAAACCGAAAAACCAAAAGATACATATACCGATACAGATACATTTCCAGAGGCAAGTGGAATCGGATGATATATATTTTTTAAAGACAACCGCTGTGAGCCACATGATCGCGATCGTTCGGCCAAGTTGATGAATGTGACTTTATCATTGCCACTCCTCCTTCCTCTCACCTCTCCTCCCCTCCTCGGGCAGCATTATCTATTATTTTAGTCACTTGTACCGATTAGGGAATCGGCAAGTCATCCGGGGATATGAGAGTTCGGATGTCAGGGCCCAAGGTAATTGTTCAGGCCATACCGATTCCGTTCCCGTTCCCGATCTCCATCATTCTGATTTATTTTCCCATTCTCGTTAGCAGTATTTTTTTACGCATCGCCCATTAATTCAGACATTTATTTGGCAGGTATTTATTTTTATCATTTTAATGTATTCATTCTGACTTGGAATTTTTATTAAAAAAAAGTATAATATTTGATTTTTGTGGGCTTCTTAATTAACAAAAAGACTTAATAGACTTAATATTTTGTTTTGTAATAAAGCTTCTTAATTAACAAAAGTCAATTGAAAAACTTGTGCTTTTTCGTGGTTTATTTATCGTTTTTTTCATGTAAAAAAATCTTAAATATCGTATTGATTTCCTATTTTTTTTCTCACCTTAAGTTTCATATCTTATTGGGAAATTATCGAGAAAACTTTTTTATAAACTTTCGATATAAACTGTAATTTTTATATACATTACCCCTTAAATTTTTTGTCTTTAGTTTTATTTATTTTCTTAGTTTTAGTTTTTGTTGTTAACAGAATTCTAAATAACAAGCCTTGCAATTTAATTTAAAGTATTCTTAGGACTTAAGGCCTTAAGTATTTAGGGACTTTTTGAAAAAGCAAAAAAAAAAACACAAAATTCTTAAGTTTAATAGGTTTAAGATGGAACTATTTAATTAAAATGCTTAACTACGCTTAGAACTTTGATGTCCCTTTTTGGAAAAAAATAAGAAACACTCTTCAGTGTTGCAAAGTATAAGGAACTATTTTGGAGTAAACATTTTAAACTGTATTACAAAAGACTTATTAAAAAAAATACAATTTGTATATTATGATTGTTTTTGTAATTATTTAACTATTCATAATTCTCCTTACACCTTTTTTTATATCAAAAAAACACTTGCACCTACTTGTTATTTTAATAAAGAATTCTTTCCAACTTAAGCCAGCGAATCAATTTCCTTCTTCCACATGGAAAGGCTTAACTTCTGGTCAACTGATTTCTTCGAATTTGTATTAAAAATATATACAAATATATACACATATATATACATATACATCTACATACATATATTAAATAGATATTTATGATGGCCAGAAATCGTAGGCGCTGGCAAGTGATTTATTTGCTTACGCGGGCTTTCTTTATTTTCTTGTCTGTATATCTCCGAATATATTTTTTGCTGCTCAAGGTCTTTGTGCCGACCACACCCATCCCCACCCTCCAGTTGAGCAGCCCCCACCTCCTCCCACACCCCTCTGTCCACTAATTTTCACTGTCGATCTTTGGCATTCAAAAATAGCACAAAAAAAAAGAAAAAAAAAATCTAAAAGATTGGAGGAAAAAACAGAATTTCTGCTGTTTACCAGCTGCCGGGACTATCTCTCTAATTGATTCTTTTCGCCAACGAATCACCCCTTCAACCCACACCCGCCTCACCTACCACCCTCCAGGCAGATATTATTTTTCAAGGTTGGGGGCAAAAGGAACAAAAATGTTTATAAAAAAGAAGCCAAGAAAGAGCGCGATTATAACGATTTTTTACGATCTTTTTAACGTTTGCCGGTTTATGGCCAAAAAAAAAATACAATCGTGGCCAAGTCGCGTGCCTTGAGACAAGCCCCCCTTTTCAGAAAGGAGTTAAATGGTACTATATGAAGTATATTATATATGGTAAAATATATGAAACCGATCAAGTGGTGGTCTGATTTTCCGACTTGTCAGCGACACGTGCGGCTCTCTGCAAAAAAAAAAAATGCTAAAGAATATACGAGAATGTGTTCGAAATTTGTGCCCCATGTGTGTACTGTGTACCCACAAAGTTGTAGTGTACACAAAGGTTGGAACATCCAAAACTTATAGGGTATCAAGGGAGTATTAGACCATGGAATCAGTAGAAGACTAGGAGAGGTTTTGGTATATTAAATAAAAATACATATTAAGGTTAATGCTATTATTGGTTAAGAAAACTTATTTTAAAAAGTTTAAATGGTAACTATTATGTTGAAAATATTTTTTTATAAGTTCTATAAAATGAATAATGTATAAATCCTTACTATGAGTTGCTACATATGATAACTATTTTTAAAGTTGAGAAATAGGAACAATAATTTTTGATTATGTATGTTTTTTAAGTAAAATATATTGTTTTCATAATTTTGGATTTTTGTTATACTATGTTACTATTAATATACAGTTTTATAGAACTTTATTGAAAAAATACTTTACTAAAAAATACAACATACAAATACATATTGTACCCACACAACTCATTAATATTGTATGAACTTTTAAAGAATAGAAGCCTATAAATGTATAATTATAGGAATACTAACACCTCGAGAAGAACCATATTACCTATTTTACTGACTAAATATTAGTTAATATCCCTTAAAAAAATATCCTTGGGTATTTATAAACAAAAAGCACAGCATACTTCCTAGAGACTCTATCAGAAAGACCCATATCCCCAGAGAACTAGAGAGCATTCTTAGTTTATCATATTTCTCCAACTTTTTTTTTTGATCAAATAACGCTAAAGAGTTGTGCACACACTCACACACACACACTGTAAGAAACACCCACCTAGAGTGTTTAAATGTATTTTTGAGTTACTTGCGCGTGGCTCTCAAAATTCAGAAACAAAAAAAATATATGGCATAAAAAACTATAGTAAAAAAAGTGTAAAAAAAACCCGATCCGAACTGCCAGAAACAAAGCAGACAAAAAATGTAAAAATATGCCTAGTTGGCAAAATAAATCCGTCAAATCAACGAAAAGCCAGAAAGCCGAAAAGTCAGATCGTCGGACGTCGTCGAGTGTCCAATTTAAATGCTATACATAGATACCCATAGCCCATTAACAATGTATCTGAGTAATAGTATCTGAGTATGGGAGTATCTATGTATCGTTGTATCTGTATCTGTGGCACCTGTTTGTTTTTTTTGTGAGTTGCGTAAATTATTCGCGCTCTTTGGCCGACGCCGCTCTTTTTTTTCACTTTTTTGTTTGTAAAAACCTGGCTGTCTGCGCGTGTGTTGCTCTTTCAGTCTCTGCTTTATATAACTAAAAGACAAAAAAAAAGAACAAGAAGCATAAAAAACATATTAATGCATTTGTATTTAAAATA
The DNA here is from genome assembly GCA_018153455.1 of Drosophila parabipectinata. Classification (NCBI taxonomy): domain Eukaryota; kingdom Metazoa; phylum Arthropoda; class Insecta; order Diptera; family Drosophilidae; genus Drosophila; species Drosophila parabipectinata. Next base: position 6,673,480 of record JAECYA010000055.1, read on the forward strand.
AAAAACAATATTATCTCAAGCGCAAAGGCAAACACGGACGCAGACGAGCCCAGAAATTCAACCAATCCGACGCGAGGGGATTATCTCACGCATTTCAATGCATGACAGATGACGCAGTGCGTCAGCAAAAGTATGTTTTTCCCAAATATATATATATTATGATCCAAAACAGAATCGCAAATATATATATATGTAGTATAACCAGTTTAATCTGGCCTTTATAAACTAAAAAGCCTATTAAACTATCGTCTCAAGTGTCTTCTTTAATCCCAAAATGCACATTACGTATACGCCCTGTTTGCTTTACAAGTTGTAAAGTCATGGCTGTTAGGCCTCTTTGGGCTTAATTTAGGGCTAGAAAAATAGGTTTAGTTTAGATCTAAAAATATAAATTAGAAAGATTATTTGTTTTTTAGGGAAAGTCACAGAAAAGTGAAAACATTTCAGGTTTAATGAGCCTTTGAGCCAATTTATAAAGACCAAACTACTTATAGATCCCTGAAGAATTAGTGGTTCCTTTAAAATACCTTTAAAAAATATTCAATATTATTTTAAATTATGATTTTTGTTGCATTATAGTATTAATATTGTACCAAACTTCGATGATTTACAAACAATTCCCCGATTTCAAGTATTATGTTTAAGAAAGATAATTATTAAAAATCAGAAAAAATCAAAACCATATTTTGAAATGTTTTTTTGGAATATAAGACCTGGTTTTATTTTGTTTCAAAGCCAAACAACGAGTTTTCGAGCTATAATTATTCTATTTTGAATAAATTAAAGCCCAGCTTTTACCAGACTTCAAAAAAGATATTTCGGATGAAGAATTTATAAAATAAAAGTTCTCTTCTCATGAAAGTAAGCCTTTTTTATTAGTAAGCGAAGTAAGCCTTCGCCCTCCAACAAGATTGAGTTGCCAGGTAGCCTTTCGATTCTGAATATTAATCTTCTTGGCCAAAAAAAAAAAAACAAAACTGGTTCGAAAAGGTCTCGACTGGTCTGCTCTTCTCGATCAGCAGGCCCAGACACAAATACATAAATGCAAAAAATTAAACAAAGCCCAAGAGTCCAAAAAAAAAGCAAAAACAAGCACTTCAAATAAATTTGAAACAAACCCGAAACAAAAAAAATCGATGCGAGGCAAAAAATTTGGAATTTATTCAGGTTATTTATATCAAAAGGAACTCGATTTCGTTGCCATCCACATGGCATTGAAGCGAGTCTCTTGCCTATTTATTATTATTTCTTTTTCTTCTTTTTTTTTTTGGCAACTTTCATTATCAATGTCAAGCACGATTCTAATTAAACGCTCTTGAAATAAAAGGCAAAATAAAATAAACGAGATAAGGTGGTACTGCCAGCTGCAGGTTCCATTAATGGATATGAGTTCGAAAGACCAAGAACCCCCAAAATCGGAGGTTTATATGGTATAAGAGTGACGTGTTTCTAAAATATTTCGCGACTTTAGAGAGGGGAGTTTGCTGTTTAAGATTAGAAAAATATACTATTATAACTTGGCAATTAGTAGTTTTTAATATTTAAAATTTATTTCAAAAAATGATTATTTAGCAAAAATATTCGTGACTCTTGTTTTTGAAATAGATTTCACGTGCCCATCTATATTTTTAGCTACATACCTCTACATGTTTTCGCAAAAGAGCCCCCTTATCAGGGGTGGTCGCTATCACTATCACTGGGATGGGTTTTGTGATTTATTTTTAATGTGCCGCAAATTATGAAGTAGCTGCCAAGCAGTGCTTATCAGTGCTAACAGCTACTAGATGGGAGGGATCCGAGAGGGAGGCAGCCAGAAGGTAGGCTTGTCACCGCATCCGATCTGGAAGGCATCGCATGTTTGTTAGCCCGGCCGGGCTGTTGCTAGAGGGAAGCCTTATCACGCCTCCCCATGTGCGTCATCGCCTTGAGATCGCACGGGCCTCGTCCTCCCTCACTTCCTGCTCGCCGTTAGTGTTCCCACCCTAGTCCAGGCGGTCATTAGCCCGTTAGTGTCCTATCCCTCTGCGGTTAACGGTGGCAACTGCACTCGGTGGCCTGCAACCGGTTTCTCGATATCCGAGCCACCGTTCACCATCCATCAGGTAATTAAACAGGTTGCTGCCACAACACAAAATAGCTATTTCTCAAGATCGATTACTGCATTGTGCTCTCGATAAAATGTCAAAGTGGCTTTACATCAAACTGGGCATAATTATATGCGAAATATTGTTTCCTAGAATGCATATTCATGAATTCCAGAGAGTATAAATGATTGGTTTCTTTGTTTACGTTTAAGGAAATGACTTTATGCCATTCTTTTCCCTATTTTTCTATAGTATTTCAAGATTAGATTCTCCTTAATGATCTTGATATATTTTTTAAAAGTACCCGGTACTTTTTCCATTTTTAAACATCCCCTCATCCCATTCCCAAATTAAAAACTGAGAAGCTTTGAAGCTTTTAAATCTTCTATTGCCTATTTTAGGGCTTTCAGTCTTTTAAAGCTTCAGAACCCCATTGATAAGTATAATCTTGTGTAATAATTTCTATAAAAACAAACAATTTCATACTTATCTCTTTCCGAAATCTCCCATCAAAGGTATAACCTTTAAAATAATAAAAATCCCATACCCTTTTCAGGATATATATTCCACAAAATGTTTACAAATGGTATCAAAATTTATTATTCTATTACATCTAGACTAGAATACACCATCGAATGTATTGCTAAGCCAGGCTCTTTTGGCAACAAAAAAAATATAAAAGGATATGCGATGAAACTGGTAAACCAGCCCAAAGACAAAATACCACTTTGCTTCATTGCTTGGTCTGTACACGGGGCGATTGTCTATATTTACAAAGTTATTTTGTCGAAATAAATAGTTACATAAAGAGATATCTACAAGCATCTGGTGCTAGGGAAGCTTCTTCAGGTGCGTCTGCTTGTGCTTCACTTTGGAGGTGAGTACATCGTAGCCCAGGCTGATGATGTTGTCGTAGAAGATGCGGTAGTGGGTGGGTATCCAGTAAAAGTTGACGAATTGCGCCACCGGCCACACTGTCCACTCGGCGGCGTACAGCTTCCAGGCCTTCTCCTTGATCTCCTCCCACACTTCGTTCTTGTCCTTGCGCTCCAGGAGGCCCAGTGTAACGAAGAAGGCCGATATGTAAATGGGGGAGCAGATGAGTTGGTCGAGCACGATCTTCTTGGCAACGATACGCATGCTGCGCCCTGGAAGCCTCCTGTCGAGCATTTTGTACCAGTAGTGGCAAATAATGCCCACTGTAACGCCACTGATGGCCATGTGGGCGGTGCGGGTGGACTCGAAGCGCTCGATCTCGCCGCAGTAGATCTCAAAGTGCTGTTCAAGGACATCGCCCAGACAGCTGAGGGTCAGCGATATGCCTACGTTGGTGAAGAGCAGAAACCGAGTGCTGAAGGCATTCGCATGCCACTCGCGCAGCCTCTGCAGGGCCCCTGCCGCGAGTCCACTAACACCTGGCCCCGCTCTCGCTCCACTGGCACCTGTAGCACCTCCACCAGCTCCAGCTCCGCCAGAAGTTCCGCCTCTGACGCTGCCACTCGTCGTGTTCCTGGGCAAACTGATTCGCAGGCAACGCTGTCCTCGAACGGCGTTCAAAAGGAGTAGGCTGCGGCTTGGGCAGCGCAGTGATTGCATGCCGTTTGGCTAATTACGGTTGGGATTGGGTTGGGTTTCTTGCAATAGGGAGCCTCCCCGGGAGACTCGAGAAATCAGTAATACGTTCCGTGTACCTTGTTCCTTGTTCCTGGCTCACCGCTTTTTCTTTACTTGCCCTCCAGCGTTAGCGGTCCAGCCATAATGTATACAGCGGTGTCGAAAAGTCGCGAATCGGTTTGGGATGCAGTCGTGGGTGCGGGGGTTGCGATGGCTAAAAACAAAGGTCCTGGGATGAATTTAGAAACTTGTACGCATGTTTTTTTCGAATTTTGTTGTTTGACTTTTAAAAGGTAACTCGGACACGCAACAGCAACAACAAATAAAACACTATCGGTAACAACAACAAGCTATCACGTGTAGGTGGTCAATCAGCTGTTTTGAAAATAGTATCGGTTGTGTTATCGATAAGGATTGTGGTATTTAAAATGTAAATTAATTACGTTTATTAATGTGGATTGCAATTTAAGGTATGCCCTATTTTAAAATAAATAATTGTTTTTTAAAAAGAGTTGTATGAAAAACATTTTGTTTACTAAAATGTACAACATACCTAGTATTCCGGGCATTAATGTTTTTAGGATTTGCTAATTAAAAAATAACTAAAACTACAAATCACTTTTAGATCAAAAACATCCTTAATTTAAAATAATAATTACATAATTGAGAGATCTTATACATTTATTTATATCCCTATGCGATACGATAGTTGCATCCAATAGTTTCTATCGATGAAGAAGAACACTCGGCGACAACTCTAGAAAGCATTCAACTGCGTTTTGTTTTCTTTTCTGCAAGCGTCGCATTAACACCAATTTCTAAACACAGGTACGCGATTTCGTATCTACCTTTCACCAGAACTGCGTCAAACCTTGCAGAAGACCTCCCACCAGCGCCCAAGGATTCTAAATCTGGCTGAAACAGCTGGGTAAGGTAAATACGTTGTTGCCATTGTTGTGTTGTTGTGCAAGTTATGGAGGAGGAGTCCAAATCCAAAACAAAAGCAAAAATGAAGATAAGCCCAGCAACATTTCAAGGTGATTGGAAGAGTATCGGCTGCGGATTGAGCGTTATAGTGATTTTCCAGAGCCCAGCCGTGCCAAACAAAGGAACCCCGCACACACACAGCGAGTGGGTAGCGCGAGTGCGAGCGAGAGAGCCAGCTGGCTAGAGCGAGAGGGGCAACAGCAGAATGGGACGCATTTTTCTGGAGCACCTTGGTGGCCTGAAGCTCTTCAATTGCGCCCAATGCCACACCAACCTGACCAACCGAAGCCAGCTGATCAGTACGCGATTCACTGGCGCCACCGGTAAGTTCCATTGCTTTGTGGCGGATGCCTCCAGTTATGCAATTCCCCCTCTTTGTCATCCCCCAGGACGTGCCTATCTGTTCAAGCGTGTGGTGAACCTGACCTTCAGCAACATCCAAGAACGAGTGATGCTCACCGGCCGTCACATGGTCCGCGATGTTATGTGCAAAAACTGTGGTGCCAAGCTGGGCTGGATGTACGAGTTCGCCACCGAGGAGTCGCAGAAGTGCGTAGTAATCCATGTGGACTATGATTATAGTGGTGATCCTCAAGAATAGTTTATAGACTTGAAGATATAGGTCACTGTTATTGCCCCAATTTTTGAGGTCTTCATGGAACGGAAGTTACAAATTTCCTAATTTGTGGAATTAAATCTTGTTCCGACAATGCGCTGGCCTGAGACTTCTGTAGCCGAAGTTTTCTTTCCTTTCTTGTCTCTTTCTTTGTCACTATGAATCATAGATAACAAACGTTGTAATTACAAGATATCATATTTTACGTAAATCCCTAATTTCCTAATTTAAACTATTATCTTTTGTTTCAGATACAAAGAGGGTCGAGTTATCTTGGAGTACGCCCTCATTACCGAGGCTGAGGGCTTTCCCTCCGAAGCCCCCAGCACAAGTCATTGAACGAAACATGGACGAAGCGGACAACCCGAGATCCAGAGAAGAACCACGCATTGGCAAACCGTGTGTAGCCCTAAGTATTGAGTAGCAAGCCACTGTGGATGGCTTCTATGCATTAACCTAGTTTAGAGATCGCCGTGCGCGTTACCGATCTGGTGTTCGTTACCGGCCCCGGCCCCTGACCCGGACCCGTATCCGTATCCGAGTCCGGATTCGACGGTCTTGTCTTAACGTTAACGTTACTTAACGTAGTTGTAGGCATACCTAGCACATAAGCAGCTGCGGCGCACGATTCTAACATAAACTCTCATGAGGCTGAACTGCTAGAAACGATGAGGATAAGGTCCTGTTCCAGTTGCCCATCACAACTGATCACAATTGTGTCTTTTTCAAACAAGATCTCTAGACCGTAATCAATCACCAATCAATCAGCAATAAAGTACCACAATAATCGAATAGTAATTCCGGGTCGAACCGCTACCATCGTCTCGTCCTTTACTCAGCTATTTTGACAAATCAAATGCAACAGAAATGCATTATCGCCAGGATCTAAACTAGTTGTAACATATGTAAAGTACTACAGCTTCCCAGTCTTTTGGGCCATGGCCAGAGCGTTTTCGTTGGCGATAACCTGGAACTCCTGGAAGCGCTGCGACACACGTTGATTCATCTTTAGGTACTTCTCCATGCAGTTGAGCGAGCACTTTTCCTGCAAGAGAGATTCCCATTTGGCGTTGGTATGCTCCTAAACCGCATGGCGCCAACCACTTACCTCGGAATCTTTGACATCTCGGGATGTGAAGTCGCGTACGCAGTCTGTGAAGCACATCTCGGACAGCTTGTTGTATGACATCAAAAAATCTGAAAACTGCACGAGGCCCAGGCGGTTAACAGCCAGATTTGTGGACAGAACATCTTAGAACCACGACATTGCATCACTTGGCCACCACTTGGGAGCAGTTTTCTGGCGATGAAAGCCGGTCTACTTACCGTTTTCATCTGGTCCTTGTCCAGCTGTTCCAGCGCAATAGTTTCCGGGGTTTTCGCCATTGTGTACTACTATCTTTGATTCAAGTTTCCAATTTCCAAAGTCGAAACTAATGTGCCAGGGCAGACCTATATTAAATAATAGCAGGTCAGACAGCTGTGCGATAGTGTCTGTTAGGTATGACACTTTCCAAACGATGACGATATATAAAATTATAATTTATAAAACATACATCCTTGCTGTATAAATGTCTTGATCAATTTGAAAAATGAAAATTAATCGTTCTTAAGTATCGAAATTATTTTTAAGGCCTACTCTCTGGTTATATTATGACCATGCCAAATTTCATAAATGCTAAAGTGAATCTCCCGATTATTATAAATTACTTAGAATATCTTGCTTCCAAGCATCTAAAAATGTTAATGAGTTTAAATTTTAAAATTAAAAACTAACATTGTTAATTTTAAATGTTAACTATCGTTAAACAACACTATTTTATTTGCCGATATATATTGGTTACTTACAGCACTGCACTGGTAACACTTTGCAACCCTTTAGGCAGCCATCTTTGATATCGATAAATTTTCACAAGTAAAATTTTCCTGGCGTGGGTGTGCCTGCATTATTCGCTAAGATTTCGAGATAAACTAGGAATCGAGTAGTTGGAAAAAAACTGAAAAAGCCATCCAGTATCCCAGACCTGTGAGACGAAGGACTGCACCAGCCGCACACCAGGATAGCCAAAAAGGAAAGCGCACCAGGAGGATATACATAACTCAGTACAAGATGCCACGCTACAGGGAGTGGGATTTGGCCTGCAAGGTCTACGTAGGCAATCTGGGCTCCTCGGCCTCCAAATACGAGATTGAGAACGCATTCAGCAAGTACGGCCCCTTGCGCAACGTCTGGGTGGCCCGCAACCCGCCGGGATTCGCCTTTGTTGAGTTCGAGGACCGACGCGACGCTGAAGACGCAACTCGCGGCCTGGACGGTACCCGCTGCTGTGGCACTCGCATCCGCGTCGAGATGTCTTCGGGCAGGTCTCGGGAGGGCCGCGGCGGTGGCGGTGGAGGCGGCGGCGGTGGTGGCGGCGGACCGCGCCGTGGTGGACGCAGCGGTAGCGGAGGCGGCGGTGCCCGCGCTGGCGACGGCGGCGGACGCTATAGGTAAGTGGAAAAACTGTCCCCTGTTCCCCAGCGCCCCCTCCCAAGCGGGGGGGGGGTCTTATGGTTATGAAACATAATTGCGCGCCATATACGACGCCTATGCGCTGCATGCAGATGTGCATATGTGCAGAAAATATTTGATCTGTCGCCAGTCATCAAGTCGTGTGTATGTATGCATGTGAAAAATCGATTCGCGTATACACACACGACAGTGGCAGTGACAGGGGTTGAGGGATACGCGGATACGCGGGATGAATTGCGAAAGGCCAGGGGGAGGAAGGGGGCCATCCAATTCAATATACAATAAGTATATATAGAGTATATATAGTTGTCCGATGCGCAGGTGCTAGGCTTGAATTCGATTTTGATACGTATCGATCGATTTAAATCACTTTTGCTTTCTCATGCCCATTCTGCACGGAACCTAGAGTTCAAAGTTGAATTTAATTTAAAAGAATATGAAATTAATGAATGGCTATAATAGATGGCTAGATAGATAGATTGATAGATAAATAGATGCCAGAGAATAATAGTTTTGTTGTGTTTTTAGTTGCAAAATCTTGCAAAACGAATTTTCGAACGCTTGGAGCCAACTTTTAATGTGGTCTCACAATCATTTTGCAGGACAAAGTCTTCTTCTTCTACTACTACTACAAGCACAACAACAACAACATCTCCAAATCTAATTAAAAGAACAACAACAACTACAACAGTTAAAAGAACAACTCCAACAGCTACTACTACTAGAACTTCTACTACTCCTCTTCCTTCAACAAGAGCTACTACTACTACTACTACTACAAGAACAAGAATTTCTCCTCCTATTACACACATTTCACCACCAACTCCAACACCACAACCACAACCAATATCAATATCAATATCACAACCAACACCACAAAAACAAAACCGAATTCAACAAGAAATAGTAGTAGCCACTGCCACTGCAGCAATCCACTGCAGAGGACGAGACTTGTTGTGCGGCATTCGTATGATAATTGCCACCATTGCCATTGCCGAATTGAAATTCAACAAATTCGATATATTCCGTTGACGATTTCCAACTGACCGCAACTTTAACTGCCACTGCAACTGCTACTGCCACTGCTACCGCTACTGCAAACTGCAAACTGCAAACTGCAACCGCAACACTCTACACCCCCTTCAGTAATTCAGCATGAATCTCAGGCCGAAATTCAGTCAGCATCATCTCCAGCAACGTCTCTCCAGCTGCAGCTCCACAAAAGATTCAAAAAATAAAACCAGCCACAGCACCACCCACTCAGCATACACTCTACTCTACACACACACATACACTCATTAAAGCATTTTTTTTTCCATTCACGGTCTTCTGATGGCGTCTTTTAGTTGAGCTTGGCCATCGCATCGTGCCAGTGCCCATTGTCTTTGTCTTCCCACAAGCCACACCAACACTCTTCTTCCATTAACAACACCATCACCCATCACCACGAACAACAGAGCGACCACGGCATCGCATCAGCGGCAATAGCAACAGTAACTCCATAGCGGCCAGCCAACCCATCATAGTTGTACATTTCTATGTATATATCTTCAGTCAGCCAATCTAGCAACTTTCAACGACTCCAGGCCAGGTTCCACTTCAGTTTGGTCTTCTTCCGTCCACCACCACCACCACCACCACCAACTTACCAACTTGTTCCGTGTCCCCAACAAAACAGCCCAACCACCCAACAGTACCACCACAACCACATCCAACAACCAACCAACCAACCAACCACCTCATCATCTGTCATCGCTAGTTCAGCAACAGCATCAGCGACAGCAACAACTTCAACAACAGGCTAAGGCTACTGCTACTGCTACTGCTACTTCAACAACCAAACAGCAGAACCAGAACCAGAACCAGAAAGAAACATCGTAGAATCCCCCTGATTTCTTGCCAAGTACCCTTCCCCAAATGCTATCAAGATCGAGGCTGCTTCACGCTAATCCCTTCAAGTTCAAGCGCAGCAAGTATGAATCCTTTGCCGCCTCATTCTTCTCCTTGTTTTTGCCAAATGGGCAAGACAAGGCCAACAAAGGCGGACCGAGTCTCTAACCACAACTCTGTTTCTTAATTTTAATATTTATGGTTTCTGCTAATGTGTTTTATTTATATATTTTTTTTTAACATCTACCAAGATAATGTAGTTCAAGCTAACTGTCTGACCTTTATATACTCTATATGTTGTATATATATGTGTGCGTGTGTGTGCTTTGACTCGATCTGTTCAGCAAACCAGGAGCCAGGGCCACCCACTCTTCAGTCTTCAGTCCTACAACAACCTTCAGTTCATCCCCAGCTCTAAGCTTCTCCATCAAGGGTGCTCCATCTCTTCACATCGCGTCTGCTAAATGATGCTTCTGCTAAAAACACCCCACCACAACAGCTTCTTCATCCTGCAACTACACAACTAGCCAACTAGCAGCTGCTGCAAGAATTGGGGAACTAAGAGTAGAACTAAATCACCAACAAACCAACCAATCAACCAACACACACCAACCAACCACAGCCACAGAAACCACCACAGTCTAGTCACAGTCAGCTCAGCTCAGTTCAGTTCAGATCAGATCAGAATTGTATCTCAACAAGAACCTACTATTACTACTACTATTACTACTGTTACTACTATTACAACTACTACTACTGCAACTGCTACTAGTACTACCTACTACTACTCAACTCAACAACAGTCTTCTCAGTCTGCTCTGCTCATCAACCAAAAACCAACTAAGCAACCAACCAACCAACCAACCAACCAGTCAACCAACCAATATATCAGCCTACCAATCAACCAACCACCAACCAACCAACCAACCAACCAACCACCACCAACTACTTTATGTAAAATGTCACACCAACGCTTTCGTAAAAATGGGGCAAAAAAAAAATTATCAAAAAAGCATAAGCAAGCTATCAGCTAAAAATCTTCACCACCTTCAAGCACCTTCAGCCACCTATATAGCTCTCTGCTCTAAGCTCCGCTCCGCTCAGATCAGCTCAGCTCAGCTCAGACCTCAGCTCTAAATCAGCTCTGATCCGTATCCGATCCAACAGATCCGTCAGATTTATCCATCCAAGTCCAATTGGGTCTTGTTCGAATCGAAATCGATATCGAGATCTATATCGAGAATCTAGATCTCCACAACTTTGCGTATCTTAAGGAATTGTTACTACTACTACCACTACTACTACTACTTTACATCGCGCCTAGCTAAGCTAAGTCTTAAAAAATCTATTTAATGTATATTTTTTCTCTTCTCTCTTTCTCTCTCTCTTTCTCTTTCTTTCTCTCCTTTCTCTTTTGTTTTCACCTCCTTGTGCTGTCTGTGTGTGTGTGACTTGCGATTTTATTTCCTCCATCGCCCCCACCACAACCACCACCACCACCCACCCATCTCATTCTAGGTCCCGATCACCACGACGCTCCAGGACACGCAGCCGAAGCTTCTCAAGGGATCGTCGCAGCCGTTCCGACTCGAGGGATCGCCACTAGATAGACGATTGTGGAGGAGGGATGATGATAAGCAGGAGGAGCTGGAGCAGGATAGGATTGCAGCCCGATCCGGACTACTACTACTAAACACACACAAACAGACACACCTATCTATATAGATTATATATATATGTATATATAGAACTATATATATATACAGAAAACCCCCACACACACACACACACACACCCAACACCCATCACTGACCCCCTACTGACCCAGCATTGTGGCCAATCGCAGTGATTCTGATACCTTGATTTGAGATCCAAGCAATCCCAAACCACACACTCTCAAAAACCACCAACCAACTCAACAAGCAGCCATCTCCGATCTGGATCTGGATAGCAAGTATATAGCCACATTACTGTGACAGTACGGTACATATTGGTGTTTAGGCTTTAAGACTTTGGTAGATTTTAATTCACAAAACAAAAAAGCTAATTGAGATACATCATCCGGACAAGAGATAATCCATAGCAGCATGTTTAAGAATGACCGAAGGTAACTTCTATTAAAAAATATCCACGGACGTGTATTCCTTTTTCGGTTCGTTTTTTTTTTTTTATATATACATACATATATATGAATTGTGTTTTTGGTTCCTCCACGATTGTCGATTGCTGGATCGGCAATACTGGATTGACAGAAAACGTAAGGATTTCTATATTAAATTAACGGAAGTGCAAGTAATTAAGTCGTGAAATGAGAATCAATAAATTGAACATAATTTAAATTGAACAAAAAAATATTAAATCCTTTTGAATTCTTTGGTGACGGTAGATGGTAATGGAACTCTGGAACTCTAAAAATAGTTAAAGAGATGGAATCTCTGTAAAGATGGAATCTTGGAAATGTCTATAATGGTTATATTATAGTTTTTATAATAATATATTAGAAAGCACATCTGGAGAGACATTACCTCTAGAAAACCTGATTATAAGTCAGAATGTTTCTAGTTATCTTTGGTTCATCGATAGATCTTTCTAAAGGTAGGTATTTGGATGTTAAAACTAGACAGATCTTTTAGTTCTGGACTGTATATCAATCGGTATTCCTTTAAAAGACATCCACTTATATACAATACCAGTTTCTAAACAGGGTTTTTAAATTTTAAACAAAGAAATATGTCAAATATATGATATATATGGAAGTCCCCAGATCATAGCAGTGTATATGATCTAAACTTGATCACTAAACTTCAGGACAATTCACATGGGAGATGCTATAAAATTAGTCTATAACTAATTTTGATTTCTACTTTTATCCATGTCTATGCTAATATCTTTATAAATAATATCTATATCTATTATATCTTGTATCTATTATAAGAGATGTTAGATACTATCTAAACAAGAAACTTAACAAGATGCTTTATAAAGGATGAAGTACATATGTACATACCCATAACAATAATACTTCCAAAGTCTATATATTTTTAACCTATTAATTCAATATCTTTGAGTATGGGTATATAATAGATAATACTCCTATATTTACACCCGATACTATTGAAGTTCAGAGATATGTTGCTTAAATTCGAGAAACAGGTATAAAGAACTATATATATATAAATTATTTTAGGATTATATCTTTTTAAAAAATTTTAGATAGCCCTATAGAAGCTTTTAAAAAAAATATCCATATTTTGGGTTGTACTTCATGATCGTCAGGTTTTACTCCTTGCAATCGTCGTATAACTGATATTACTTTAAAGGTAATACTCCTAATTATTCAATATTTATAACCATTACTAGTGGTATTAAATGAATCAGTTAATAATTATATCTATTATGAGACATTTAATATAGAACTGCAGATATTACGGTCTTATAAACTAATTACATAAAGGATAGAACAACATTCTATAGAACGGACCTTCAATAAAATGTTGTTTTAAAGAACAACGCTACTGAAACTTCAAGATCGTTGAGTATATATGATGTACTATATAGTACTGACCAAAACTTCGAGGTCTTTGAGTATATATATCCAATAATACTCCAATAAAAATACTTCTCGGTTTATGATGTCCACCGCAAGACACCATCGAAAAAAGACGATCTTGGAATACGGCTATAACATTTTTATTATTCAATATTTTTTTATGAAAAAATTTAATTAAGTACCCAGAAACATGTACTAAACAATGTCAGTAAAACATTTTTCATAAATATTTTCTATGGTGTTGATAAAATTTCATTATTTTGCGTATATAACCCCTTAAGCAAAGAGTAATAAAGCACATAACCGCCCACTTCCTCCCAAAGAAAAGACACATTTAACAATAAAATTTATATATATTTAGCTTTGTTTTTTTTTTTTTTTTGGTTTTCTTTTTATAACAATTATTAATGACTTGCAAGAACACATACATATACGACTCGTGATCGGATCGGGATTAAGCATATATATGCATATATATGTGTGTGAGTGAGTGTGTGTGTTTTTTTGGATAAATATGTAAACGTACATAAGCAAATACATAGTACATAACTTTCGTCTAGAACAGCGATATTTGCGCGGCCAACAAGTAACAAAAATCACTATCGGCTTTAACAAAAATTATTGTCACCTCTCCTTGCAATCGTCGCCGATACGGATCAAGGACTACACATACTGGGTATACAACATACATATGTATATCATAAAAATTCAACATTTTGGTTAAATAGCTAACTGGAAACTGGAAAACGTGACGCACATAGAGCTAAAACCTGCGCAGGACCAAGGACCATTAAGGATCAAAGCAAACGGGAGCATCTTAAAATTCAGACATATATTTGATATATGATACTAGATATACTAGAGGAGAGTTAAAAAAAAAAAAAAAAATTAAGCTGGAGTATAGTGTGTATCAGTACAAAGAGAGAGAGAGAAAAAAAAACACTTATGCAATCCTTAGCCGGAGGATCAGACACTTTTAACACAGAGGCAGGCGGCCGGAAAATGGAAGGGGATAGGACTTGGCGCAGGATCGGGCCGTTTACTTGTACTTCTTCATGAACTCGGCATGGAACACCCGGAACTTCTCCATCATCAGCTTCAGCTTGTCCGTTTGCGGGAGGATGGTGCTGCGGAAATGGTAAGTACCGGGCTTCTGTCCAAATCCACTGCCAGGAACAATGCAGATTCCTAAAGCGAAAGCAGATATGATTAGTTTGTACGCAGGAGAGGATGAAGTCTAGGACTTACCGCTCGTCTCGAGCAGCTCAAATGCGTAGAAGGCGTCGGGGGCCATGCCCTTGGCCTTGGCGGCCTCGACCGCCTTGGGCGGGATCTCGATCTGGGGGAAGACATACATGGCACCCTGCACGGGGTTCACCTTGTAGCCCTCGAAGCTGCTCAGGGTCTTGTGGACCAGAGTGGCGCGTTCCTTGAGGGCCGCCAGCACACCGTCACGCTCCTTCTTGTACAGATCGTAGGAGGGCTCGCCGGGCTGTGGGGGATTCACCAGAGCACTGACCGCCACCTGGCCGGCCGTGGTGCTGCAGAGCGCCGCGGTTATCGACTTGGTGAGCATGGCCTTGACCTTGGGATCCAGGTTGAGCACCTCCATGTAGCCGCCGCGAATGCCGCACTCGCCGAGGAAGCCCTTCGACGTGGACGAGAAGCTGACCAGCTCCTGGCTGCGATAGGGCTCGCCCATCTCGTAGGCCACCTTCTTGAAGGACCAGAACTGGGAGTTCTTGTCGTAGACATTGTCCTGGTACACCTCATCGGCCAGCAGCAGCACCTTGTTGTCGTACGCAAACTTGATGATCTCCTCGACGTTCTCGCGGGTCAGCACCTGGCCGGTGGGGTTGCCCGGATTGATAACCACCAGGGCACGGGGATTGCAGGTCTTCTTGGCCTCGTCGTATGACCGTTGCAGCTCCTTGCGGCCCAGACTCCAGCCGGTCTCCTCCTCCAGGTAGTAGTCCACCTTGGCCATGCCGTACTCGGAGATGGTGGCAGAGTAGAGAGGATACTGGGGAATGGGAACCATTACGCCAGGGGTCTTGCCACCGATTTCAGAGCTGCAAAGGAAGGATGTCTTTGGTTAAGGGAGGATATGTATAAAACGGGTATACCACTATTTAAGTAATTTAAGGCTTTAGGTTTACAATCTTCCAGAAGTTCTCTTGATGTTTCTTATCTTTTATGAGAATATGTCTTATAAAGATTAAGATATCTTTGTTTAAAAAGAAGTCCAAGCTAGCCAAGTTCCTCTTAAGAGTACCAGGTACAGCATACTCCTTCCCCAAGAGATACTTTTCAGGAAGATTTATAATCTCCAGAAGTACTCTTTCCAGTTCCTCTATCTCAAGAGTCTTATGAAGATAAAGCCATCTTTAAACAACAAACCCCACCCCAAAAGTACCAGGTACGTCCCATCTTATCTCATATATAGTCCCGAAACCCAAAACCTACTTGACCAAAGCGAGGATGGTCTTGATTCCAGGCGAGGCACCGGCCGTCAGATAGATGTTTTGCCAATCGGAGGGAATGCCACCGTCACGCTTCTCAATGAAGGCGGCCACCTGGCGACGGACCACTTCCAGACCTGCGGAGTCCGTGTAGGAGCCCACCGACTTGCCCTGGCAGCCCTCCAGGATGGCACAGGCGCGCTTCTTCACGTCATCGGGATACTCGGGCGAGTCCAGCAGCCGCGTCTCAAAGGTAAGAGCCAATAGCTATGATAAGATTAGCATATTAGTTTCAACAAGGGACTAGATGTTGGGAAGAATGGTGACTCACCTGGCGGAGGAAGGTCAGGGGCTGCTGGCCCATGGCATGGCAGTCACCGATGTTGGCACGGATCACCTGGTCGAATGGCTTCTTGGCGCCCTGCAATCAAAATCAATCGAATCGGAAATTAAATTACAGTCTGTTTACCCCAAACACTCAATTATGATGGACAGGGCTGGGGTGAGCGGCCTACAGGGGGTGAGGGGGGGCAGGTGGCATATCAAATGAGCTTTTAATTCAGGGCTTTCACTATGCAAATTACACTCAAGTGGTTCCAAATTGAAATTAGCACAGACCTATAATTGGGGACAACTACCTGGCTACCTGGGTATGGATTAGATTATTTATGGAATATTTAGGGTCTTGGGGGTTGTACTAGTTTTAGTTCAAGGGGCAGTTTTAATGTATTATTAAAGGTGGAAGGTGGCTTTTGGGGTGATTGGGGAGGTATTTGTCATCAGAATGGGTTATCTTAAGGATAAATGTAGAGTTTAAAATGGTTCTATGAATCATTACCTTCAAAAAGCTATGTATATTTTGTTTAGACCTCTGAGGGTCTATAGGATTATTTAAGATATCTACAGTAAGGTTATAGTTTGTGCTAGATCATGGCAATTAAAATATGATTTTTTAGATATATGGGTTTTTGTGAGGACTTAGAGAGCTGTTATTTAAAAGAATATGATATCTTATGGATCTTAAGGACCTTATGTGTCGTTACTACAAAGGAATACTTCAATTTGATTAGGTTTGTGACAACAGAATGGATTATTGAGAAAGGATTTTATTTAGGTTATAGTTTTCACTAAAACTGGACACTTTTAATATATAATTTAAGGTAGATGGGTTTCTGGGGTATATTTAATAGATGAATATATGGTTTGAAATGGTCCTATTAATCATTATAATAAAAAAAAAAACCCCTATTATTTTATTTTAGATCTCTAACCAGTCTATATTTTGTTCTAAAACTGAAGGGCTTTAATAAATTATTTAAGATAGATATGACTTCCAAGACGTAAGAGAGGTATTATATATATAGAGATTCCATACCATTCTATTCATTACTTTTGAAAATCATTAATATATTTTGTAGATCGCTGACTATAGATTTTGAGTGGTTTGTATGGATGGATTATAAAAGTAAGCACAATCCAGGTCATATTTTGTTCTATAACTGAATAGTTTCGATATTTAAGATATATTATATATGGTGAACGGGGTTTTTACCACTACAGAGATCTATTAATCATAAAGTTTGGATAAATTATGGAAAGTTTGGATTTCCCATTGGCTTTAAGGTTGATCTCTCGATTATAGCTCGTAGTACCTCTTTAATGTTTTGTTAAATCCGTTTAAAGTCTCTTAAATTCATTCATAATTTAGACTTTCAACGTTCGTACACCCCCATATATTAAATGGGGTTCATTACACCCATCTATATACCCCCAAAGAGTAATTTCCCCTGCATTATGTCAACAATATAACACACAGGGCAACTTCCAGGGCACATGCGGGCCGTGATGCATTCATTTACAGATCCCCGACTCGGGTTCCACTTTTCACCATGCTCGAGTGGGCAATTTACCACATAATGCCACGGAGGGGCTGGGCTGGGCTGGTGGGTGGGTGGAGGCACCGTATTTGTATATCTTTGTGGCTAAATAATGGAAATTGCGCCATGTAAGCGAGCTTCATTGACGTCACGCTCCGGCATCGGCATCGGGTGCATGTCATTGCGAATATTGGAAAATTAGGGAATTCGCAGCTCATCACGGTTATAAGTGTACTTCTGAATTTGTGATAATATGTGGAATGATCTTTTGGCGAAAAAAAAAACATACATACAGTAGTGTCCAGAGTGGGAACGTGTTCGGGGAACGATTGTTCTGCCGCCACCCCACCTTATCGCACCTGCTTAATTATTTTTCATTTCAATTTCGAACATATAGCCCGATAAGGTGTGTTGCCAAGTCAATGGGGTGCCACCTACAATTACAGACATTATATTATGGGTCTATAGTGCTCAGAGAAGTACAAGACAGGTATAGCTCTCTAGGGAGTGAAATAATGCCCGGAAAAGACCATCTATAAGGTTTATTGTAGGGGGTTCTGATAGTTTTTTAGATAGATTTATTTTATTTGATAAAAAAAAAAGATACTTTATCTTAAAACTGTTTGAATCATTTCTTCAAAAGTCCTAGAACTTTTCTGGTTTTGTAAAACCTCAGAACCCTTAAGATCCTATTTCTTATAAAGTCTATTTTACTCATTTTCTGATAATTACTAAATTATTTCTTTTAAACATTTCCTTCTTAAAGCTATCTTTAAAATATTCAAATAAAAGGTATCTTTTTTTAAACCTAATATTCCAAATTATCTAATATAGAACCCCTAAACACCAATTTCCTATGAAGCCCATGGTACTAATTTCCTGATTATCACTATATTATTTTTTTAAACTCTCCTCTTCTTAAAATATTACAAGAATTTTTATAAAAGAAGCTACCATTTCAAACCTAGAACCCTAAACTATCTAATGGAACTTTTAAGATCCAATTGTTATAAAGACCGTGTTACTTATTTCCTGATTATCAGTGTATTATTTGTTAGAAGATCCTCTCCTAAAACTATTACAAAAATTTCCTCAAAAGAAGTCTCTATTTAAAAATCAGACCCCTTAATATTCTAATAGAACCCCTAACCCCTCTATATTTCTTATAGACCCCATGCTACTAATTTCCTGATTATCAGTGTATTATTTGTTAGACTTTCCTCTAAAAATGTTGTTTTTTTCGCTCCTCTCTCAATCAATTTGCACTTAAGGCCCCTGTAAATAAACTTATTGTGCCAAGTGGGTGCTATAACTGATAACTATATAGTATATATACCCTATACCACATAGCAGGTTATTAAAGTATACAGGTAAGGTCGTATAATCGTATTGGGAATTGTATTTGGAGGCACAAATAGAAATCAGAAATGCATTAGTGCCGCCTGATAAGAATGTCTGGTGCTGTCAGATGGTGCCCCGGAATGGATTTTGGAAGAGTGCCAGCAGCTTGGTGGAATTTGATAAAACGCAGATGATGGAGGAACAAAAGCCAGATAGCTTCTATGGAGGATGAGAATAAGGAAATCAATCGCAACAGGGGGGAGGGCGGGAAAAATCAGCCAGCTGTCAGGCGGGACACAGAATGTGAAAAGTCAGTGGAATCATAAGGGGGGGTTCACTAAAGTTCAACAATAAAATTCTTGTAAAAATCGGGAAATATCCAGAAAAACTTGTGTACCTTGTATTCGGCAGAGCAGAGCTCATGCGCATGTTGGGTCTTTGTTTGGGTTTTTCACTTTTCCTCACTGATAACAGGATGCCCACAGCATACCACCACCGCCCACACACCACCCACATTTCCTCACTTATGTAAGTGTTTACTTTTGCGGTTGAAGGTCGTTCAGTGAACTTGAATATTCTTTCGCTTCAATTGAAGTTCCCGCAACGCAATTTTCAACAATTAGAATAGTTCTATGCCTCAGTCATTCATTAGTAATTAAATCCACGACTCGTTATGGAAAAAATGGAAAAAAAAAATAAGCTTAGCTTCCAAGATGAGCGCCTGGACTGGGCGAGCTCGCCGGGCTTATATCATTTATGCTGCTAGGCGGCTCTAATTTAATTATTGCCTTGTTTACTTTTCCTTTTCAAAGTTCAACCGCCTCACTAATAAATATATACATTACGTTTCAGATAAGTTTCAATAATTTTATGAAGCTATAATTATAATGGGCACTACTACGGATATCTGAAATTTCTTTTCAATTACTTTTGATAGCAAATTTTGAGGTATTTTTAAAGGTTTTTACAATGGGATATGAAACTTTTAATTAAAAAATATTCTATTTATTTTTATGGCCCGTTAAAGTCACAAGCAAACAATGAGATTTATATTCCTTGTTTTAAGACTTTGTGAATTAAAAACAAACATTTATTTTGGGATCAGTTAATAATAAATCAACTCTATATTATTTTACTCAACTCACTCACTTTTTACGTTAAAACTTATACTATTATGAAAATAATAACAAAAATAAAAACTGTTTTTGTTTTGCTCGTTTTTTTCCATTCTCCGCGAGCATATCTTTTGTACATTTTATGGCTTTTCGCGTTTACCATTTCATGTCACGGCCTTAACAGGTGTCTCCCCAGGCGGCCCAGTGGGTGGGGTCTAGAAGAGGAAGCAGCTGGAAAGGATAACGAGGTGAATGATTCGAGGCAGCGTTCCCGCCGGCATGAACGGAGCGTGAATAAAAGGGCGGCAAAGCGGAATAAAAACACACGGCACTGGGGACTGGGGGGATATGGCGTGCCAATGCCACTAAATTGGGTTTATCCAAAGAAAAAAAAGGGGGGTGGGGAACGGGTACCGCGCTAATGGCGTCGCGTTTCATGGAACACTTTTTGAAGAACTCACCTTTTCCAACTCCTTTTCGATCTCGCCGGCACGAATGACGAGCGGACCACGGACCGCGTACTCCATGGCGATGAAGTTCGGGTTGATGTTGTCCAGGTTGAGGGATTTATCGTTCGACGGCATCTTGGGGCTGGTGGCGATTGATCTGGAATGTGGGAAGCTTCGGTTGGCACTTTTATTTACTTTTATTCCTCGACCCCGATAGAGAGCCAGAGAGAGAGAGAGAGCGGGAGAGTGAGAGGCGGGCAGGCACCCTAGGGTTGCCAGATGGCATTAAAAATAAGCAGAGCTAATTTTTTCAATTAAAAACGTGGGTTTTAATTATTTTAATTGAAAAAAAACCCTCTCACTCTCCATGGCCTGGGACCAGTGACTTCACATACCGACGGGCGTCTAACGGTGAATGGCTGCTATTCGCCGCCAACAGTGCTGTTTGAATGCGCTGCTGGCGCGTCGTTTTCGCCGCAATCGCCGCAGCATTGTTGGGGTTGTTGTTGTTGTGCAGGAACGCTCTCCAGCGGCGAATTACGAGTTGTTGTTGCCTCAGCTGGTGCTGTTGTTGCTGCAATGTGGCAGACACTGTGGCAGTTGCTGGCTTAATTAGCAGGCGACTCATGTTGCTGCAAACAAAATAACAAAAAAAAAATAAAGATTTTAGAAATAAAACCAAAGCGGGAATGGCAGCTGCGTAAATGAAAGAAGTAGAACCAGTAAGCCAGGGTGGCAAGCAAAAACTCTTCTAAAAAGTGGGTGGGTTTGGGGGTATAAGAGTAGGTCTTCGGTATTCTAAGAGCGGCGAATTGCAGACCGGCTTTATCAGTGAATATACATAAAAAAAAATATTAAGAAATATAAGAAACTTATCAATAGATATTCGTGTGGGTTGATTAAATATTTATGGGCCGTATAGTTACATAAACCAATCGAATAAACACTGACCCATTGTAAAGCCCATTGTATACGACTTGTTTGATTTGCCGCGCTACCGGAGAAAAGGAAGCAGCTGATGCGGCGAATGCACTTAAAGCCTGGACACGAACCACTAGACTGCTGCACTCGGGCGGGCAATTCAAAAGTGCAGCGAAATTAGAACCCACAAGCTTATAGTTTAATTTTCAAAGTTTATTAATAATAAACTTAACAAAAAAAAGCTGAAAGTATAATCTTAAAACCATGCGGCTTATCGCCATGGAAGTTTATATTTTCGGTAGCATTTTATGGCTTATTTTTTTGGGTATTTACTGAAGCATCAGCAAGTATACGGTTTAACGGCTTTATTTTTGTATAATTCCGGCAGATTCATTGGCCGTTTCCCGTATCTGTGAAGCGTACTTTTGACTTTGAGCTAGAATCGCCGTTTTAGCTTATCAGTGACGTCCCGGGCCGAGCTTACAAATATTTCATAGACTCTGGAGATACAGATTTATAGCAGGGTCTCTCGACAGCCCCCATTTTTCAGATTTATTTTTTTTTGCACTTTGAAACGGTAATTGCGTAATGCAATAAATAATATGTACATACGTACAAAAAAACGAACAAAGAAATCATACACCTCAACTATATAGTATTCTGGGGGGGAACTCAGATCACTCAGAAGCGTCAATCAGCCGCAAAGTGTTTGCTTTCTTTTTAGCATCATTTTGGCAAATTTTTAGAAATTAAAATACATCTATAAACATGAGTGTATCTATATATATTCTATATGATGTATATATGTATATACCGTTGTATATACAACTGATATTGTTTGCAGAAAGCCAAAAACCCGTACTCGATCTAAATATTCAATTGAACTTGAACACGTTTTTTGTCGAAACGATGAAGATTTCTTTGAAACCGGTTTTCTATTTTTTGTTGTTTTTTTTTTATAGTGAGTTATATATAGTGAGTTAAGGGAAGAAAGATACAAGTTCCAATTGGAATCCAAACTTTTTTGGATCCACTACAGTGGTTGCTGGATAAGTCATGTTTAAGATACAGATATTGAGATATTGAGTTATTTTATGCCTTGGAAAGTTTGATTTTTAAAAAACCTGATTTATCTGATTAGGTTTCTTACAAATTATAACTTATTTAATAGACATTATTATTAAGAAATGAATAAGAAAATACATTTTCTGGGGGGTCCCCTTCAAAATTTGGAAAATGCATGGAAATGCCAATATGACCCACTTTGGAGACCACTTTGAAAGATATATCTTTGCCAATATTCATCCGATTCTTCATTGAAATGCATTAAAAGAATTGTGGATTGATTCTTCATCAATCTGCATCAAAATCTAGGAACATTTTTTTTTTAGATTTTTTGTCAAATTTTTCTGGGAGGTCCCCTTTAATGGTATGGTATTTAATGAAAAATACAGAGTATATATTATATTATTAAGGCCTTGGATTTTTTTTCATAAATAAACGTTCAAAATAAATGTTAAAATATATATATTTAATATTATTATAAATCAGTTGATTAAAAAAATATAAAACTATATTATAGAACAAGCCAGAAAGGTCCAAAAATGATTTTTGCCTTAATTATTTCAAGGTTTTTTTTAAACAAAAATTTATTTAAACTATTTCTTCATGAAATCATTAGTTTATTTTGCTTTAAAAAATATAAAAATAGGAAAATATTAAAATAATTCCGATTTGCGTACACTTTTTCTCTCTCTGTAGAACCGATTTGTTTGGTTTTATTTTTTTTGCTTTGCAGACGATTTGTTAGCGATTTGTTTTGACAACAAAATGCGACTTATGCAACGCACCTCCGAAAATGAAATATTTCTGGACTATTTGCCTGCACTTTGCCCCATTAACCGTACTATAATATAGAGCCCCCAACTATATAAGCGAGGCCCCCTTGGGTGGGCACATATGTACATATAGGGTATGCATATATCCCCGTTCTCGGATAAGATAGTTGCGATAACGACTGGATAACTAAATGAAACTTGAAAACTTGGCAAATAGCACTTTGTTTAATCCAGTAGAAGAGAGAGGGGGGCAGGGGGTGAATATATTATTACCAAACGTCAGCGTATTATAACTTAATTGACACGTAGACCGAAATAAATAAATAAAAATGGCAGGAAGGGGGGTGATAATTGGCTTGCTAAACAGCTGTTAGCGCCGCACGCACACTTCTAAGAAAAAAAAAATAAAAAAAAAACAAGAAAACAACTCAATGGAGAAGCAACAATTTTTTTTTTGCTGTTTTTGTTTGAGACACGCAATTCAATTAAGAATTAAGAAGTGGCGCGCTAAACGATAAACACAAATCACAACAGTACTACCTTGGTTCTCGTATTTAATTTAATTTCTTTTTTTTTTTTTTTTGGGACACAAATCACTTTCACTGTCACTGCCTCGGCGTTCCAACTAGACTGCTGCCGCCCTCTCCGTTTCCGTTTCCCAATTAGAATGTGTGCTTTTTTAGCTTCTTCTTGTTCTTGTTGCTTGTTTTTTTTTTTGTAGTTCAAGAGCGGAGCAGCAGCCTCAATCGATTTTTCGCTGCACTTTTTGATTCTCTCACCTTGTCGGTGGGGTCGGGGGGGAGGAAGGTTGCAAGATAGCGGTACAAAAAAGAAGGTGTGCGCCACTATTATCTAACGGTATGTGTTTTTGTTAATAACAAAAAAAAAAAATCTCATATATTGCGTACATATGTAAACTTATTAATAAACTTATCTGCACCATCCCGTGTATACATACATTTATATGCCTAATATGTGACTGTGCGAGGGTGTGTGTGTGTGTGCGAGTGTTGCCGGTAGGTGGTGTGGGCGAGTTCCAATCAGAAAATCCGAAAATCAAAGCTTCCTTGGCCGCTAGCCGCAATTAAACAACTGACTAAGAATCTAATCGCCACCGGAGACAAAAAGCAGCTGTTTCTCAGTCCAACCCCAGTTGTTGTTTCGGCGATTAAAGCGCTAAATACTAAAAAAGATGCGGCGAAAGTTTGCGGCGGATTAAGTTTTCAAAATATCACATCGCCAGCCCTGGTCACTGGTCCAACTAAAAGCGATAGATCGATAGATCGATAGATCGATAGATCAGGCATTCAAAGCTTTTGCAATGTAACGGAATTTGCAAATTATGAAATTTTAAAAATTTTAAATGTGTATACTTTTTAAATATTATATAAGTTAAAATATATATAAGAAAGTCATTAGAAAATGTTTAATTTTACCTTGTTTTTGTGTCTTAATGTCCGATCCTCCAGTTCAAGATTCCTAGAATATACCACCATTTCGTAGATTATTTTTTTTTAATAATCGCCACTAACTTACCATTTAATTTAAAAGAAAATTCACTGTTTTGTTTACATCTATTAAAATTGTAAGAGTGTAAAAGGGTCAGCTGACCAGAATAAGTATAGAAATAATTTTAGGAATATTTGACAGTGTGAATAAATATGATTAAAATTACAAAGTTTTCTTATAAAAAGGAATCTAATAATAATACTGAAAATATGTAAAATGTTATACCATCTATTTCTTAGCCAGACACTTAGTCTATTTCACAAATATGTTTATTCTTGAGGATATAGATCCAGAAACATCTGGTTTCTCGATAAGTGGCGATCCTGGTGCCAGACTGTCTGTACTCTCAGGACTCTGGAGAGAGGTCTGAGGATCATATATCCAAACATAAAAAATATGAAACCCAGATCAAATTATGACCAAAACTGGAGCCCATTATTCCCGAACAAATTGTAGCAAATTGCAGAGATAACGCCTCTTGTTTTTTTTAAGTTTTAAAAAGGATTTTAAATATGAAGTGGTTCTCTTTATAATTTATCTTGGAATATATTTTATTAATATTTTAGTAAGAGTGTAACCTCTACCTTCTCATGAGTACGGGGTATGGATATTATTAATTTCCCTCCATAATCTCTTCTTAATTAGTAAAGTCTTAATATTAAATAATAAAACACACATTTTATAATCAATTTTTCTCATTCATTTTTATTTCCTTTGTTTTATTTCATTTGAAACTTATAAGTCTAGACAAAAAAAGGTTCCTTATAAACTAGGACTATGTACAGAGTGATTTATGTTCAGATATCCTTGAATTAGAGGACATATCCTAGGCTACGTCTTGATGCTCATGATGGCCTCAATGGAGAAGCTCAGCTTGGGTTTCTTGGCGGGCAACGTGGGCATCGGACTGGAGCTGGAGGAGATGATGCTGGTGGGCGGGGCCGTGAAACTGTTCACGGGCGGCTGGAGCGGCGGCATTGATGGCGGATACATGGGCTGATCCCGGTGCATCACTGAAGCGGCAACCGAGGCAGAAGCGGCAGCAGCGGCGGCCACGAACAAAGCGTTGCCGCCCAGAGTCGCCTCCATGGCGTAGTTCAGTTCCGGATCGGCGAAGGCGCGACGTTTGCGCATGCGCTCCATCAGAGGAGAGCTGAACGTGGGAAAGCGCTGCTTGTACTCTGAAAAAGGATACCCGGAAAATTAGTAAGTATTACTCAGGATTATGCGGATAATTAGGTTAAATTATACGATGATTTTTGGGAAGATATTGTCTCAAAAAAGGGGGATATTCTCTGGGATTGGAGGAGGTTTTAAAAAGGAAATAGAAAGGTATTCCAAGAAAGTTTTCTAAAGTATCTTCTAGACGATTTGATTAGATGGATTTTAATATATAAAAAGGCTCTAGATAGCCCTTAAAATTAAATTAAAATAATTTTTAAGATCTCAAAACTAAAGAAACCTCACTTCCTTTATAAATCCTTGACTTGGTCCTGGGGCTTCTTATTTTATTTTCTTTGTGGTAATACGATCTATGAATCCCGCTCTCGTCCAGACAGTCTGGCACCAGGATCGCCACTTGTACGGAAACCAGATGGAAAAGTCAATTGCTGTTGCCACATACTCTTGCCCCCTGTGCCTGCCTCTGTCCCTGGCTCGTCTCCCTCCTCCCTCACTATCACTCTCAATTGGTTTTTCCGTTTTGGTCGCATATCAGTTTTCCAAAAACAGACGGACAGACAGACGGACAGCTCAAGTGATTGGAAAATGTGCGTACACACTTCGAGGCATCGCATTTCAATTGTTTTTCGTCAGTCCAATAATTGCTGTTGTTATTGTTGCCAGTTGTTGTTGTTTTTTGGCTGTTGTTGTTGTTGCTATTGGGAATCAGTCATTTCCTGTCTTTAGGCTGGAGGAGATCTTTGGGCGGGTGGGTTACCAATCTCCGATCTCCGGTTACCACTTCACCGGGCCAGACAGTCTGTCTCCGCATTGAGATTTCGTTTTTGAAGGAATGGGGAAGGTCTCTCAGAGTTTAGGGGTTTCTATATCTCTATATCTCTTATTTTATGGGGTTTTTATAATATTATATTTTTTAATTTTTAAATTTAATTGGTTCTTTAATCTCTTGAATTAACTTAAGATATCGGAATGAAATATAATATCATAGGTATCACGATTACATTTCTTTAAGTTGTTTCCGATTTCTATTTTAAAAAGAAACGTTGAAGATAAACTAATAATACTACTATTATATTATTTATATATTCTTTTCAAGAAGCCTTCTAAAAACCTAATATTTTGAAATTACTATTTAAGATATTAAACACTCTTCTGATTCATAAATCCTTTCTATTTCTCAAGAATTTTCCTTCCTAAAATCACATATTGAAAGCATAGTCTTTAGACTTTAATTTTTGAATTTTTTAAAGAAAAAATTTAAAAAAAAAATACGAAAATCTCTATAATTATTACCCTATATAACCCTATGTAAGCTATTATTCCAACATATCTCTTTATTTTTCAAAAACTCACCTTCCATGGCAGCTGTGATGTGGAGTGTGGATTGCTGGAGGCTCCGAAGTCGCTGCTTGTAGATCCTTTTCTGGGCCATGAGAGCCTGTCGGGTGGCGGAGGATGTGGAGGCGCAGCTGGAAGGTCCTTGAGGCGGCGGAGAGGCAGTGGTGTGTGAGCTAGAGTCCTCGCCCTCGCTGCCGGAGGCTGTGCCCGCCGCCTGATGACCGCCAGTGGTGGCCTCCAGTGCCTCCATTGTTTGCTGGCGACGCAGAGCCACCTGGGCGGCCATCACGCGCTGCCGGTCCACCACCAGCTGGCAGTTGGGGCAGCAGCACTCCCGCCACCGGCACAGGCGCTTGTGTCCCTTGACGCAGGATATCACGCCGTGGTTGCGACATCTCGCGCACTTGGGTGTCCGCAGAAGACGTCGCTCTCGCTGGCTATTCCGATCCTGACTCATTTTCTTCACTGACCACTGAGATGACTGGGTTTACTCTCGATTACTGGGCTACTGATCACTGATCTGCGATCTCCGATCGACTAAAAGGATCCCGTATAGAGCACGTACATTTAAGGGGCAACCGCAGCGGCTACTTGTCGCCGGCAGACAGTCTGGCAGCGTCAAGTGGTTTCCGTTGTCGTCCCTCGGGTATCATCCGCATCCGTCAGATACTTTGGCGACGCAGGCTGCAGGAGGGAGGGAGGTAGGACGGTCGGGTACCTCGCCTGCCATTGGCTGCTAATCGCTGTCTCTAAATATAGACGGTCCAATGGCCGCCCAGATGGTCTGCATCAGTATCCGAAAGATACATTCATGCACGATCGGTATTCGGTAAGTGGAACTTAATAAATTATAGGAATTTGAAAAAATGTTGGGATTAACATTTATTTAGTTTAGTTTAAGAGATGGTTTAATACAAAATTTATAAAAAACATAAGAACTGAAGCTTGAAAATATTTTATCTGACAAACAAATAGTATAATTGCTCAAAGTAACTAAAATATTAACTAATTTCGTGTTAAAATATTACAGTGACGAATGAAATGTACAATAAAAACGTATAATTTTATGGTTCTATTAAATATTCTTAAAAACCTGAGAAACCAAGCCTTAAAATTTTAATATCTCAAGAAAAGTAAGTAGAATTGTTTAAGGGATCCAAAGGAAACAAATATTTATTGTTGAAGTATTAAAGTGACGAAAGAAATACATATACCGAAATAAATAATATGTATAATACATACGTACAAACATAGAAAATATAGTCAAGTATTGTTATTATCTATTTTGGAAATTATGAAGCACTTAAAACATTATCAAATAAATATATTAATATACATATATCTTTTAAAATTAAATAAAGTTTAGCTCTAAAATCAAAATATATATAAATCTTTGCTTAAAAAGACTTACTTTACCTTTACTTTACCTTACTAAATATACCTTAACTCCTCTAAAACTCTTGGCCCAAATTCCTCCTAAAAACCTCAAAATTAAACTCTCTTCCTCTTTACCCAAGTCCCACTGTAGTCGCCCATCAGTAGACCTTTTGTTTGGACGCGACTCTGAGAGATTATACATATTGATTTCTGCTTTGTTCCTTTAATATTCGTATTTATTTATCATATTTGACTCAATTGTGGTTTACTTGTATAACAATTTGTAGCATTATCTCATATATAATATATATAGCACGTACATTCATATATTTCCGTATAAATACAAATTCAACACGATTTTAATTTTAACTATTTTCCTTATGTTTTTTTTTAGTCATTAGTTTAGCTAACAAACAGTATGGTTTAAAAAAAAAAAGACAAAATTCTTCAGCGTTTTTTTGTTCAATATATATATGTATTATTCGTAAATTTGTCTTTGGTTTTTGTTTTTTTGGGGAAAGGACTTTCCAAAGATGCCTTTTAAATGCGTTCTCCTACAAATGAGAGCATGCGTGTACAGTGCGTTTCGTCGGCATCAGGCCAATTAAAGGCGGATTGTCAGCCAGTTTTCAATCAAGCGATATGTCAATGAAGTTAAGTCAAGTATTTAAATGGGAAAGGAATAACCGTTGTGAAACGCACTGTCCTGGCTCTGGCTTTCCTTATTCGAAAAAGAGTATTACAAAAAAAAATGGAGTGATGGATTTCGTAGATTAAAGCTTCAGCTAGAAGTGTGCCAGGTTTTGGATTTTTGTTGTTTTTTTTTTGGTCAAAATACAGGTGCGACTAGAAAAGGATGCCCAAGGACAATGTGCCATTCGAGTGCTATTTGGCTTCTATATTTATACAATATATATGGTTTATTTTATATCAAGGATCCAGCGGACAATCTGGAAATTCAGGGGGAAATAGGGCCATTTTTGTAGTAAATATTATTCTTTTGATAATTATCTGTTTTAAGTAGAATAAATGCTTGCAAAGTTATTGTCCTTTACTGTTTGAAAAAACGTCCTGTCCGTCTATAGGCATATATATATACATACATATATATAACCACAAAAAATCTTGATCCTTGAACCAACTAAATCTAATTACAAAACACGCGGCCCTACAAAAATCGAACAAACGCAAATCACAAAAGGTACAAACGATTGTTAATACGATATATACGTATATAATATATATATATATATAATGCATTATATAATAATACATTCTATGGCTATGGGTTGTAACTATTATAAACAATTTGATTCATTTATCCGATTCGATCTGTGTTCGCTTTGGTAGACGCACTCTGAATTTCGTATTCACTTCGTATTCATATCACATTTCTTAAAGGGCTCACCACCAATACTATCAATACTATCGACAATGATCGATTTCCGATAAATATCGATTTCGGTTTTTTGACTTTTAACTGGGATTTGACTTTTTTTTGTTTAGTTCAAATTTAACAACGATTGATTGCCAAACGACAATCTATCCATAGAGTTTCAATATAAACAGGACTTGGGTATACAGCACGCGTAATAATTGTAATTACTAGAGGTGGCCACCACCTGGCTGTGGCTGGCAAGGGCAGAGTTTCTGGAAGAAATTCGAGATGTCAAGTGGTTGGAGTTTTGAAACATTTGGGCGATGAAATTGAAACAAAATACAAATGTCATTTGGGGTTGGTGTTTTTTGAAAAATCCATAATTAAGATCGGGTTTGGAAATTGGTTTTAAAATTTATAAATATTTTGAAAATATATTTTTAAAGTTTGAAATTCTTATTTCATAAGAATTAGTTAGATTGGAATATTAAATGGTTTTAAAATAAAAGTCTTTTAAAAAAGATATTGTAGACATTTTAAAGAATCTTTAGATCGAAAATATGTATGTTGATTTGTTAATTATGTATCTTTTTTAATAGGACTATAAGGTTTTAAAATAGGACTATTTTGGAAAAGATATCTATAGGACTAAAGGAAAGATATTATTGGAAATCTTTGGAACTTTTAAAAGACTTTTGATATAATAAATATTTGTCATTAAATAAATGGTAAATATATGTCTTTGGAAAATAAATCATAGACTTCTTTCAGAATATTTAAAGAATTATAGGTTTAATTAAAAAAAAATGGAAAAGGTTTTGATTTAAAAATTATTATTTAGGTTTTGAAATTCGAGTGTTTAAAGTTTAAACAAAGATATCATAAACTTCTTTGGGAATTTAGAATAGATCTGAATAGATTGATTTTCGTAAACTTTTTTAAATAAAGAACCCCTACCTTAAATAACCCCTATATTTTAGATAGAACCTTTTAATTTAAAACAAATTCTATAAAAACCACCTTTAGTGCAAATCCCTACAAAACCACCTCCTATTTTACAATTATTTCAGTTGCTGTATCCATAACCGTAGATCCGGCAGATAGTGTTTGTGTATATAGTCGGTATATGTATATAGAAATCTTTACATAACAATTAGTGCGCGACAGTGTAGATATATAACTAGTAAACAGGCTCGTTGTCCTTTGGTGCGGGTTTTTAATGTTAGATTACATAATACTTCTGGTTTTTATTCCTGGTATTCCTGGTATTATCCTTTTTTGTATATTTTTTTTTTTTAGGGGGAAAATGTAGGAAAAATCCTCGCGAGATGTGAGGAAAATCGGCAATTTTCCAGATGGAAATTGGGCATCACCCGATCAGAAGACACCGCTCAGACTATGCTGTTCCGCTTGACGCTGGTCCGCTGCAGTGTGCTCTGCATGGCGGCCACCACCGCCTCGGCCCCGCCCGCAAACACCGGCTGGTTGACCGCCCGCCGCAGGACATGCCACATGGCCACCGGTTTGCGGAGCGAGGAGAGCATCTGGTGCCAGTGGCGCAACCCCTTCCCCACCGCACAGCTGCCGGCGACGACGTGCCCCAGCGGCAGCAGTCCGCCCCCGCCGGTCACCCCGAACACCGTTAACCGCAGCCGGGCGGTCGTCAGGCTGGGCGGCGGCACATTGAAGATCACCGACTCGTTGAAGATCGGGCCGCGGTCCTTGCGCTTCAGGGAGGTGCGCTTCTTCAGGACCTTGCGCTCGTTATCCATCAGGTAGACCTGTTGGGAGGAGAAGACAGTTCCAGGAAGGTCCTTGCTGGGATTACGAGCACCTCTTACCTTGACAAAGACACTCTGCACGGTGTCCATGGGATCCTGCTCCTTACTCTCCTGCTGTTGCTGCTGCTTCAGCTGCTCCTTCTTCTTGGCCGGCATGTCCTCGGGATCGGGGTCCAGCTTGAGGTTCCGGGCCTTCACCACCACGATGGTGAGCCGCTCCGCCGTCGGCAGGTAACTGAGCGAGAACATCAGCTCCCCCCAGCGGGCGTTGCACTTCCGGGAGTCCGAGAGCGGTATCCAGGTGGTGATCGGCTTGGGCGTCTCCCCGATCTCCATCTCCGCCTCCCCGATGAGCGTGTGGGCGGGGCCGTTGTGGTAGAGGTGGAACCACAGCGAGTGCCGGGCCTGGCGCTTCTGCAGCCAAAAGTTGAAGCTTTCGTTGTAGTTGGGAGTTCCTGTGGCACGAACCACCTGGAAGGATACGACAGGAAGTGGTAGAAATATCCTCAAGGAGCAGTTCTTTAGTTACCTTCGTTTGCATGGCTCCTGGATGATCCGGTACCAGATAGATCCTCACAAACGTGTCCAGCGAATCCACACTGAAGGGGCAAATGAGTCCCTTGGCCTCCAGGACACT
The DNA here is from genome assembly GCA_018153455.1 of Drosophila parabipectinata. Classification (NCBI taxonomy): domain Eukaryota; kingdom Metazoa; phylum Arthropoda; class Insecta; order Diptera; family Drosophilidae; genus Drosophila; species Drosophila parabipectinata. The sequence goes on from JAECYA010000055.1 coordinate 6,705,938, forward strand.
GACGGTGAGTTCCATGCCCTCCGTGCTGATGCAGTTTCTTCAAAACAATGGATAAATAACAGCAGGACTTGTACTATTCCAGAGGACTTACTTGTCGTAGTGCAGTCCCACGCAGAGATATCCTGTGATCTGAGTGTACGGCTGATCCAGCTGCTCCAGGATCAGGTTGGACTCCGAGGTAACCGAGTCGCAGGACACCGCTCGCTCCAGGTTGATGCCCTCCATGGACCCGGCCACCGATCCCGACCCAGAGTCCAGAGAGACTTGGGAACTGTTTCGCCTGCCCAGGCCCATTCCCAGGCTCAGAGTCGAGTCCTGGCGCAGCAAGGACCGCCCAAAGGACCAAGTTCCGTTGCCATTGCCATTCACATGGCCCGATCCGTTGCCATTGGCCATCGATCCACCGTTCATGCCCAGTTTCCGGAAGAGGTAGTCCTCGGAGATGGTCTTTTGCAGCAGGTGAGGTCCTTTGACGCGCTGCGAGAGACCCGTGAAAGGATTCGTGGTGTTTTGGAGCTTGAGCAGGCGACTGGAGAGACTGTTGGTGTCCACGAAGGGATTGCCATTGTGATGGTTGGATGATTCCGAGGAAGCTGCTTGGACAGGAGGTGACTGAGAGGGCAAGGATACAGAAGCGGTGGCTGTGGAAACTTCACGACATTACTATAGGTACGAGGAGTAGAAAATTCTCTGGACTACTCACCCGACGAGGCCCCAGCTGGAGCAGAGATGGTGGCCACTGGAGGATCTGCCGCCGGAGGCATCTGTTCCGTGGACTCGCACAGGAAGGGATTGGTGCTGGAGTTCCTTCGCTTGAGGGCTGGGATGCGGCGCTCCGTCTCCGGCAGTATCTCTGGCTGGTGCTCTACCTCCGGCTGCGGATCCTGGGGCATCCCGTTCAAGGCCTGACCCACCTGCCGCTTGGCAATCGGCCGGGGAATGGCGGTGGCCGACAGATTCACGGAGGCGGAGGTGGTGAGCCGTGGCGGCGGTGGTGCCTCCAGGGGCTGGGGCAGGACTCCGTTGGCAAGTGATCCGTTCTGGCGGAGGCAGGAGGAGCGAGGTTCCGGATCGGCCAGCTCCTGGTCCTGGCTGAAGGAGAAGGTCACGGTTTTGGTGGCCGGGCCGGCACTGTTCGGCGCCGGGGCGGGCCGGAGGGGTTGAGGCGGAATGCTGACATCCGCCTGGGGCAGATTCCACAGCGGGGTGGTGACCTCCAGGGAGTTATTCGTCGCACCAGAACCTCCAACCAGACAACCATTCATCAGGAGCAGTTGCTGGGAGCGATTGTGGTCATCCTTGTCGATGGTATCGAAGCGCTTGAAGCTGCCGCTGGTGCTCAGCAGGAACTCCGAGCCAGACTGGATCTGCAGGTGAGGACAATGAGGGATATGACCTCCAAGGGAGTTTAGACATGGGAAGTACTTACACTGGCCATGTAGCCGTTGGCATGGAAGAGCTTGTGCTTGTGGTTGGAGAGACCGATCTTCTCCTCCTTGCTGGACCGCATCCTCATCCAGCTGGCGGCTCGCGGGCCGAGGCAGTGGCAGGCGAAGAGGATGCCCATCACCAGGACCGCCAGCAGCAGGAGCGCCAGGCTGGCAAAGGACATCATCGCTAGCGGAGTGCCTTCCATAGAATAGCTTACCTCCTACGATTCACAGACATTTCTTGGTGATTTTCTGGAAGAGATTAAGGTTTGGAAGACCCTATTACTAGTGATTGGCTTTTTATACATTTCTTAAGACCTCATTTTTAATGAAATTTTGTTTTAAAAATCATCAAAAATAGTAGGCTTTGAAAAAATGGCTAAATATTAAAGATTCTTAAGAGAAAACCTAAAGATAACCCAGTACCATCCTCAATAGAAACAAATAGCAGTAACGATATATCATATTCTATTAGCATTTATTTGGATGATTTGTCAGCATGGCCTCAGCAGTTATATAACCATCATGACATTATATTTTTATATATATGTAAAGAAAGACAACTTTTTTCATTTAAAACTCTGTAAAGTCGAACGGTTCAAACTCATTTTTGAATTCTTCTACGAAACGTAATTCTACGCCTTTTTCCATAAGGCAATCGTTATAATTAACATTCTCCTCGCAATCCAGTAGATTCTTGGAGCAGAAAACCTCTCTGTCAAAGTGAATGGGAAAATTTTTCATTTGTCGCATAATCAGAGTAGTATCGTCGGGCAGCTCGGCTACAAAATATGTCCCCTTTTCGGGGAGCATTTTCGGAGAATTCAACGCTGCCAAAGTTTCGAATTTTAAATGAATATCCTTGGCTTTTTCCTCAAAGCTTTGCTTCAACTTCGATGCGAGTTCTCTTTCGAAAGCCATGGCATTGATCACCAGATGAACCGACTTGTAATGGCCCTCTGTGAAGCACACAACTTGTCCGAGACTACTGAAGTATTCCCTAAGTGCCGTCTTGAATTTGCCAAGCTCTTCCCACTCCTCGGAGCTCAACTGGGCGGCGCTGGCCACATGCTTGGTGGACACTATCACGACATGGTTCTTGTTGATGGGTGCCTTGGACAATGCCAGATAAAAGTCCTTGCCAATGGTAATAAATAGATGTTTCTCCACATCCGGTGATGAAAGACAGAACAAGCATTTTTCTTCATCATTTTGAGTTAGTTTAGGACGCTTTTGGTTTTTTGTGGTCTGATCATTAGGTTGTAGCTTACGCTTGGCATTTTCCAGATCTAAGCCAATAAATGGCGAGGGTATTTCATCAGTTGTCTTTTCGAGAAGATCCATTAACAGGAATTTCTCTACCGATTTCAGTTTCAGACCAAAAATGTACTTGGCCTTGTTGGCATTGCCCACTTCACCCAAGGGAATGAAACGAGTAGATAGCTCGAATTGGGTGGTGTCATCCTTGGGCATACGGAAGAGCGCGCTATGATAATTGATGCCATTGATGGCACAAAAGTGGTAGCGCGGCTTTATTTCCCGGCAAAGAAAAGCTACCAATTTCGATGCAGAAGCATTCTGTTCCTCCTGCACCCCATAGGGCCATTGAGAGGTCAGTAGGACATCCACACCACGATATTCAGCTGTGCGATTCTTGGCATCCAGACACGCGTTCTTAACAGCGTTGACATCATCCTTGGTAAACTCATGCTCGGAGTTTTTAGTTCCTGTGGCTTCCACACCGCTCAAATAGGCAACTTTCACCCCGTTGCTGGTTGTGTAAATACCTCTCTTACCCAGGTACTGGAGATTGGGGCAGATTCCCCCATCAGTCAGATCTTCGTAATATTTGGCCTGCTCCTTCTTAGTGGGCCCGAGGACATAGGTTGGTAGTGGAATGCGCTTAGTTCCATTTATGTAGTATTCCATCAGTTCGTCGTTTTGCTTATCGTCGCCAAAGAAGTCGCCGATACAGAAGAGGATATCGAAGGGTCCCTCCATCTGGTTGGCCTGCTCCACGCGTTGGAAAAGTCGCTTGAAGTGTCCGCGCACGTCGCCAATCAGTAAGATTTTGGTGAACGCGTTTATGGTGCTCGTCTCCATTGATGATCGTGGATTATTAACTTTATCCGGTTTTAAATTTTTTATTTTTAGAGATTTTAGAGAGAGCCTTTCAGAATGCTGATACAACGCTTCGAAATGAAATGTTAAATTGAAGTCATCAGTTTTGATTGACATTTCATTTAAAAATTCCAATGCCTACTTGGATCAGCTTGGCCAAAAGGTGTATCGATAGAGAAACTTAGCTACATGATACAATTATATAACTGTATCATGCTTAGCTATTTTTCTGGCTCGAAGCTGAAAGGTTGTACCATACTTCCAGTGGTTTTTATTAAAAATTAAAAAAAAAAATTCATATATTTAGAAAAAAATTGACTGAAGGCTCCAAGTTCAAGGGTTTGGTAGCTTTGAGTTGGAAGCTCAGGAGTGCATCAAGTTATTGGATGGAATTCCGGACATGGGTAGACTTATCCTCGAAAAATGGGCAGTGTCGAAAAAATGAGGCTTATTTTTATTTTATTGGAAAGATAAATATGCTTTTTATTCTGTCCAACGATTCAAATCGGTTATCGAACTTGTTCATTTTTTTCACCAAGTCTGTTGTTCTTGTGTGGATATCTATCCATGCTGGGGATTACATTCCAAACATTCTGTTATACCCAAAACATTCTTGGGCACAAAAGGCTCTGAGAAATCAGGTGATTTTTCCCAGTCAAGCCTTCTTATAGCCTTCTTTCCTTCAGTTTCTGCTCTTTCAGGATGGGTTTTTGCAGTCTGAGTGGGTCCATCTTGGCAGGGAAACAGTAGAGGTTATACTTCTTGGCCAAGGTAGGCCCAAATAGACTTGAAAAATTCAGCTGTTTCTGAAGCACAAGCTCATCTAATTGGACAGTACCTAAGATCGACAAGGATCGTCTGTTTCTACAGTCAGTTCCAGTAACAACTACAAAGGGGATTATTGGAGGGATTAGACAACCAGGAACAAAGTAGTTAGTTCCATAGGAAGTTCAGTCCTTCCTAATAATAGGTAACTCCTACCAGCTTCACTACCACTCCTACCTCCACTACAATTAATATACAACTCAACTCAACAGCTCCGCCAAAAAAAAAAAACTTAAAAACGAAGATTGCTCTAATCAGTTTGTCTAGAAGACCTATTCTGTCAGGAAAACAGGCTCGAAGGACCAAGAAGATGTCCAAGACCAGAAGAAAGAAAGTAAAAGTTAAAGCTTTCCTAACAGTACCAAAAAAAAAGTCCTAAGAAACTTCTCTAAAAAACCAATGTACAAAATTATAATAAATAATTGTAGTATCTTTTATCAATTCCTCAAATCAAATACCATGGCTCTGTCAATATCGATGCACTTTCCCTTTTGAAACTGTCACAGATACATCCTTCATATAAAGATACAGATATGAGTCACCGATTTGGTTCGAAAACGAAAATAAAACCCAAATGTTTTCATTGGAAATTGACGGGCAGTGGGGAGATGGTGGGGGGGTGGAATTTGAAAACACTTTCATCTCGCATCGCTTTACATTCCGCGATTTGACTCATCGTGTGGGTATAGGTGGGCGTGTGCTCTGGGGGGCGGGGACAGGTGCTCGTTCTCGTTCTCAGTCACAAACTTTGACAGTTTTTGAATTGAATTTGAAACCCAAGACGCAGCATTGCCACTTCAAAGCACCGACAATGAAAAGTCACGAGAAGGTAAAGGGCGTGTGAAGGGAGAGGGGTGTCAGGAATACCAGAAGGGGGCGGTATTACGTTGACAATGGATCACTCTGCTGCGCCTGGGAGAAGTGACAGCTTGGCCTGAGCTCTTCTCTTACGCCTTCCATCAACCCAGATGGCGGCGTTGCCAGGCACTCTTAAGAGGCTTAGGTAACAGGACTTGGAAGGGATTACAGTGAAGCCTAGGTAGGGTGGACTTGGTGAGTAATTAATGTCTAAAGGAAGTTGTGGGGCAAGTTTTAGGTTTTATGAATTATATCAGTTGCTAAAGATGTTTGGTATAGAATATATAAATATTTAAAATATTTTTAAAAACATAAAAATTTATAAAATAATAGATTTATTAAAAAATATATTATAATTAATCTCAAAAGTCTAATGTCTCACTATAAAGTGCAACAAAATCTTGTTTACTGAAACATTACTGTACTTAACAAGTTTCATAAAATGAAAGTGTTTTCTAAGTTCCCATAAATACTCGCATATATATCTACATACATAATATTAAGTACTATATCTATGTACATATATATTCCCCCCTTTAGTGGCTGAATTCAAGCCCTTAATAATGTCACGCTTCTGCATTGGATTCGGTTCATTGAGCCGTCTATTAAATCGCTTTAAATTTGTGCCCGGGCATCTATAAATGCATTACGGAGTAATTTATTTTATAAGGCTCGAGAATTCGCTTAGAAAATACCCTCTAATAATAGGAAATTACAAACTGCAACTTGGCTGAAAGTAAAGGTGACTTTTGCGCATAAAAAGCCAACTATACCGTGTAATTACCAAGTGGAATAAGGGTTTAATGAGGCACTTGAAAGTGCAAATGCACTGAACAAAATGTTTGAGAGAGAAAAATTAATTTGAAAAAGGATGAAATGGTTTGAAATATTTTACTTTTAAAAGAGTATATAAAAAAAAGTTTAAAAAGGAAATTATAACTATAAAATATAAAAGTTTATATCACAAACTAATAAATATACATAGATCTAAATTATAATATAATGAAAATATCATTAATATTAAATGAAGACTTTGTACTTTAGTATTTAATAAAGCTAATTTAGCTTTTGTTTTGTATTTTAAACTATTTTTCTAATGAGAATCAAAGAATTGTGAACTTAATAATGGAAAATGAATGATTTAAACTATTTTCTTCTAATAGAAACATAATATATATTTTTTACTTAAGCCACTTTGGTAATATGGTAATATTTTACATTGCTATTAATTAAGCAGAATTTTTTTATTATCCCCAAAAGTTAAGGTTTTTTTATTATATATCTTAATTAATTTTATAATAATTTCTGAAATTGTATAAACAGAAGATCATGTTTTTAAAAACGTAAAAGCCTTGACCGCCTAACAAAAATGTCCATAGCCCTCTAATTCCTTGCATTTATTTCTTCTTGGTTATTCAATTTCTATTTCAATTTCTCACAGTGTAGCTGAAGAATTGGTCACACATCTTGCCCCAGAGAGGGGCACACAACGAAGCAGAGTGAGACGAGATGAGAGACCAAAGAGGGCGGTAGAAGTGGCAGCTTTCATTAACCTACTGGGAGGTCATTCCACTGGCTCTGCCTTTTGTTGCCTGCAGGTTCTGGCCCGATATCTGATGTGTATATGTATATATGTGTGTGCTACCGCACTATATACCATAGTGTGTATATATCGGGGGACCGAAAGTGTCGCCGCATAGGCCAATATGAACGCGCAGGAGCCCTGGTATTCCGGCTAAGAGATGGCGGGCTACTGACCTCTTTTTTTGGAGAGAGGGGGAGGGAGGCCCTCAAAAATGGGACAATCCGAAATCTGAAATCCGAAATACGACTACGACTGGTGAAAAATGAATGGCAGTCACGTCATCGGGCGACAACTGTAATCCTTTTGGAGTGTCCACTAGCCACTATCCCGGGTATCCTTGATGATGATGATGATGATGGGTGGCGGTGGCGGTGGCGGAAAAACAACAAAAATTAAAAGCCAAGAAAAGCGGGGAATATGAAAAAAGTTTTCACTGTGAAATGGAGAGTGAAAAGCGGGCGAAAGTCAAAGTAATCAAAAAATGGTCAAAAAGGATGGAGGTGGAGGGAGGCTTGGGACCGCAAATCTAGAGCATGTTGTAGCGGAAATACACACGCAGCTCATTTGCAGTTTTGGCCATAGGGCACAGGATATGAAATACTACCAGAAAAAAATAACAAATAAGTAGAGCAGCAAGACCTTACCTATTTCCCTAGATTCCTAGATTTTTCCTACGAGCTTCCACGCTTGTCAAGTTCATTTGGCAGTTTTCACAGCTTACAATTATTACACCTTGATTGGGCTTATTTTTGAAAAAAATCTTATAACAATTCTCACTATTTTTTGGGTAATAAAATTTGCAAAAAACAACAATAAACATTCAACACACAACAACAAAATCACACGCGACAAGCTGCAGGAGCTGCAGCGTTCCCTCGGGGAAGAAGCAGAGGATACTGAATGTGGACCTGGGGGTGCGACGGGCAGCTGAATCGCCTTTCTGGGCCAACAACACTGTTTGGCAGCTTACAACACTGCTGCCCAGTGCGCGAATAACGGTAAGCCGCCAAAGCTTAAGGAGCCGTGCTTGCAAAAGTTTGCAACAAGCTTAAATTATCGATATTAATCGCGCAATTTTTTTGAATTTTATTTAAAAATATTAAGAATTTAAAATTAAAAATTAATAAAGTACAAATTATTGTTTTTCTATAAAATATTTATATATAAATTGGTTCCCTTCTTTATCCTTAATTTTCCTATTCCCTGTTACTCCTTACACTGGTAGAGTGGTGGCCAAATAGGAAAAAGGACTAGATATATTCAATAAAATATCTTCAAACTTCATTTGAATCAAACAAAATATTTTTTTGTACGTTTAATAGAAAATATTTCTGTAATTTCGTAACTTAACAAACAGAGTAGCATTCTTAGCGTGTAACTAAGTTTATAACACAGTCATAAATAATAAAAAATTGTGGTTTCAGCCAAAAACAAAAAAGGAAAGCTAATTTCGGGTAGAGCCGAAGTTGATATACCCCTGCAGTTAATACCGGATATATATGGCAAACATCGGATACTACATCCGATTCTTATGAGAATATCATAATAAAACCAATTTATTAAAATAAAAATTCTAAAAAAAAACCCAAGCTTCTATCTTCAAATATACCAAAGTTGGTATATCTACCAAAAACCATTTCCGATCGTTCAGTTATATGGCAGCTATAGGATATAGTCGTCTGATCCTTATGAAATTTGGTAGGTCATATTATTTTGCCAAACATAGCACTCATAGCAGAACTCTCTAACTCTAAAAACACCAAAGTTATAGCATTTCCGATCAATCAGTTACATATATGGCAGCTACCCTGTGCAAGGGAATGGTAAAAAAAAAACTAAACTTAAAAAATGCTCATCTACCAACATTTAAATTTTCTATAAATGTACTAAAAAAGGTTTCTATAAAGTTCATAAGAACTTTAAAAAGTATAAAAGTTCATAAGAAAAGTTAAGATAGTAAAATCGTATACCAAGTTTCATACTAACCATAAAATAAATGTTAAGGAACTAAAACAAAGAAACTGAAAACTATGAGCTTATTTTCGACCTTTTTTTGGGAGCTTTGGGACAAAATGTACCATAAAGGATACAAAGGGAGCCCTTTCTTTTTAGACCCTTCAAATATGGCATAACGTTTATAGGATCCTTAAAATATTATTAAATAATTTATAGGAACTTCGTATGGCAAATAATTTATATAATGAAAGGGTGTTCTAAAATAGAGGGCTATCCTGTAAGTAAACCTTCAAGCTTTTAAAATTTAAAAACTAGAATCCTGTAACGAAACCTTCAAGATATTCACATGTAAGAGGAGAACGTGCCTTGTTCCCCTCAAAAGGTCTATGTCGTAAAAAAGGGGCAACTTCTAACAGATGCGAACTTTTATCCGGATGGCTCTGTAAACGTAGTCCAAGTAGGTGACGAAGCGTACACGCCGTACCCGGACATCGTTCAGAAAAGCGAAATTTAAGCCCAAGAAAAGAATATATATAGAAGGGTTTTTTCGTCACTAAATACATTTTACGTTTACAGTCTGGATAAACTGAGTATCCTAGGAGAAATAGGACCGATGAAGCCAGAAATAGGAACTGCATGTGTAAATATGTATTATTTTCTAGCTTGATCGTAAATTTTGCCAAACGATCCACAACAAGATCCTTGACAATTTAAACTTGAATTTAAAAAAAAAGGGGGTAAGATAACGTTGCAGAATCTTACTTGAAAATTTATTTTAAAAATATATAAACTTTCAACAATTTATTTATCGAAAATATTCCCGTCGATCTGCATTCAAGGATCCGAGTAATGGGCGCTAAGGCGGATTTTCCAAAGCTCATATCTTCCAAATGACATCCAAAGCGATTTTAAAAAGCGATACCATTCTGCAATCAGGACATAAATATCCTTCGATCTGCATCAAAAGTTTTTTAAAATTGAGGGGTCAACATTTTTTCAAGGATTTTTGCCAAAAATCGAGCCAAAAATTTTTTTGGATGATTTTAGGAATCCTTGGATGCAAATCGACGGCGAAAGGATCCCTGATTCCCAAATGGCATCCCTTTTTACGATCCGGTGCGAAAAAGCCAAGATATTCGTCAAAAACTGAGGAAAACCCGAATTCGCACTTTTCCAAGGGGAACCCCCAGTATTTTTGCCAGAAATCGAGCCAAAATTTTTCTTTGAGGATTTTAGGAATCCTTGGATGCAGATCGACGGCGAAAGGATCCCTGATTCCCAAATGGGATCCTTTATCACGTTCTAGTGCGAAATAGCCAAGATATTCGCCAAAAACTGAGGAAAACCCGAATTCGCACTTTTCCAAGGGGAACCCCCAGTATTTTTGCCAAAAATCGAGCCAAAATTTTTCTTTGAGGATTTTAGGAATCCTTGGATGCAGATCGACGGCGAAAGGATCCCTGATTCCCAAATGGCATCCCTTTTTACGATCCGGTGCGAAATAGCCAAGATATTCGCCAAAAACTGAGGAAAACCCGAATTCGCACTTTTCCAAGGGGAACCCCCAGTATTTTTGCCAAAAATCGAGCCAAAATTTTTCTTTGAGGATTTTAGGAATCCTTGGATGCAGATCGACGGCGAAAGGATCCCTGATTCCCAAATGGCATCCCTTTTTACGATCCGGTGCGAAATAGCCAAGATATTCGCCAAAAACTGAGGAAAACCCGAATTCGCACTTTTCCAAGGGGAACCCCCAGGATTTTTGCCAAAAATCGAGCCAAAATTTTTTTTGAGGATTTTAGGAATCCTTGGATGCAGATCGACGGCGAAAGGATCCCTGATTCCCAAATGGCATCCCTTTTTACGATCCGGTGCGAAATAGCCAAGATATTCGCCAAAAACTGAGGAAAACCCGAATTCGCACTTTTCCAAGGGGAACCCCCAGGATTTTTGCCAAAAATCGAGCCAAAATTTTTTTTGAGGATTTTAGGAATCCTTGGATGCAGATCGACGGCGAAAGGATCCCTGATTCCCAAATGGCATCCCTTTTTACGATCCGGTGCGAAATAGCCAAGATATTCGCCAAAAACTGAGGAAAACCCGAATTCGCACTTTTCCAAGGGGAACCCCCAGTATTTTTGCCAAAAATCGAGCCAACATTTTTTTTGAGGATTTTAGGTATCCTTGGATGCAGATCGACGGCGAAAGGATCCCTGATTCACAAATGGCATCCCTTTTTACGATCCGGTGCGAAATAGCCAAGATATTCGCCAAAAACTGAGGAAAACCCGAATTCGCACTTTTCCAAGTGGAACCCCCAGTATTTTTGCCAAAAATCGAGCCAAAATTTTTGTTAGAGGATTTTAGGAATCCTTGGATGCAGATCGACGGCGAAAGGATCCCTGATTCCCAAATGGGATCCCTTTTTACGATCCGGTGCGAAATAGCCAAGATATTCGCCAAAAACTGAGGAAAACCCGAATTCGCACTTTTCCAAGGGGAACCCCCAGGATTTTTGCCAAAAATCGAGCCAAAATTTTTCTTTGAGGATTTTAGGAATCCTTGGATGCAGATCGACGGCGAAAGGATCCCTGATTCCCAAATGGCATCCCTTTTTACGATCCGGTGCGAAATAGCCAAGATATTCGCCAAAAACTGAGGAAAACCCGAATTCGCACTTTTCCAAGGGGAACCCCCAGGATTTTTGGCAAAAATCGAGCCAAAATTTTTTTTTGAGGATTTTAGGAATCCTTGGATGCAGATCGACGGCGAAAGGATCCCTGATTCCCAAATGGCATCCCTTTTCACGATCCGGTGCGAAATAGCCAAGATATTCGCCAAAAACTGAGGAAAACCCGAATTCGCACTTTTCCAAGGGGACCCCCAGGATTTTTGCCAAAAATCGGGCTAAAATTTTTTTTTGAGGATTTTCGGAATCCTTTGATGCAGATCGACGGCGAAAGGATCCCTGATTCCCAAATGGCATCCCTTTTTACGATCCGGTGCGAAATAGCCAAGATATTCGCCAAAAACTGAGGAAAACCCGAATTCGCACTTTTCCAAGGGGAACCCCCAGGATTTTTGCCAAAAATCGAGCCAACATTTTTTTTTGAGGATTTTAGGAATCCTTGGATGCAGATCGACGGCGAAAGGATCCCTGATTCCCAAATGGCATCCCTTTTTACGATCCGGTGCGAAATAGCCAAGATATTCGCCAAAAACTGAGGAAAACCCGAATTCGCACTTTTCCAAGGGGAACCCCCAGTATTTTTGCCAAAAATCGAGCCAAAATTTTTTTTTGAGGATTTTAGGAATCCTTGGATGCAGATCGACGGCGAAAGGATCCCTGATTCCCAAATGGCATCCCTTTTTACGATCCGGTGCGAAATAGCCAAGATATTCGCCAAAAACTGAGGAAAACCCGAATTCGCACTTTTCCAAGGGGAACCCCCAGGATTTTTGCCAAAAATCGAGCCAACATTTTTTTTTGAGGATTTTAGGAATCCTTGGATGCAGATCGACGGCGAAAGGATCCCTGATTCCCAAATGGCATCCCTTTTTACGATCCGGTGCGAAATAGCCAAGATATTCGCCAAAAACTGAGGAAAACCCGAATTCGCACTTTTCCAAGGGGAACCCCCAGGATTTTTGCCAAAAATCGAGCCAAAATTTTTTTTGAGGATTTTAGGAATCCTTGGATGCAGATCGACGGCGAAAGGATCCCTGATTCCCAAATGGCATCCCTTTTTACGATCCGGTGCGAAATAGCCAAGATATTCGCCAAAAACTGAGGAAAACCCGAATTCGCACTTTTCCAAGGGGAACCCCCAGGATTTTTGCCAAAAATCGAGCCAAAATTTTTTTTGAGGATTTTAGGAATCCTTGGATGCAGATCGACGGCGAAAGGATCCCTGATTCCCAAATGGCATCCCTTTTTACGATCCGGTGCGAAATAGCCAAGATATTCGCCAAAAACTGAGGAAAACCCGAATTCGCACTTTTCCAAGGGGAACCCCCAGGATTTTTGCCAAAAATCGAGCCAAAATTTTTTTTGAGGATTTTAGGAATCCTTGGATGCAGATCGACGGCGAAAGGATCCCTGATTCCCAAATGGCATCCCTTTTACGATCCGGTGCGAAATAGCCAAGATATTCGCCAAAAACTGAGGAAAACCCGAATTCGCACTTTTCCAAGGGGAACCCCAGGATTTTTGCCAAAAATCGAGCCAAATTTTTTTTTGAGGATTTTAGGAATCCTTGGATGCAGATCGACGGCGAAAGGATCCCTGATTCCCAAATGGCATCCCTTTTTACGATCCGGTGCGAAATAGCCAAGATATTCGCCAAAAACTGAGGAAAACCCGAATTCGCACTTTTCCAAGGGGAACCCCCAGGATTTTTGCCAAAAATCGAGCCAAAATTTTTTTTGAGGATTTTAGGAATCCTTGGATGCAGATCGACGGCGAAAGGATCCCTGATTCCCAAATGGCATCCCTTTTTACGATCCGGTGCGAAATAGCCAAGATATTCGCCAAAAACTGAGGAAAACCCGAATTCGCACTTTTCCAAGGGGAACCCCCAGGATTTTTGCCAAAAATCGAGCCAAAATTTTTTTTGAGGATTTTAGGAATCCTTGGATGCAGATCGACGGCGAAAGGATCCCTGATTCCCAAATGGCATCCCTTTTTACGATCCGGTGCGAAATAGCCAAGATATTCGCCAAAAACTGAGGAAAACCCGAATTCGCACTTTTCCAAGGGGAACCCCCAGGATTTTTGCCAAAAATCGAGCCAAAATTTTTTTTTGAGGATTTTAGGAATCCTTGGATGCAGATCGACGGCGAAAGGATCCCTGATTCCCAAATGGCATCCCTTTTTACGATCCGGTGCGAAATAGCCAAGATATTCGCCAAAAACTGAGGAAAACCCGAATTCGCACTTTTCCAAGGGGAACCCCCAGGATTTTTGCCAAAAATCGAGCCAAAATTTTTTTTTGAGGATTTTAGGAATCCTTGGATGCAGATCGACGGCGAAAGGATCCCTGATTCCCAAATGGCATCCCTTTTTACGATCCGGTGCGAAATAGCCAAGATATTCGCCAAAAACTGAGGAAAACCCGAATTCGCACTTTTCCAAGGGGAACCCCCAGGATTTTTGCCAAAAATCGAGCCAAAATTTTTTTTTGAGGATTTTAGGAATCCTTGGATGCAGATCGACGGCGAAAGGATCCCTGATTCCCAAATGGCATCCCTTTTTACGATCCGGTGCGAAATAGCCAAGATATTCGCCAAAAACTGAGGAAAACCCGAATTCGCACTTTTCCAAGGGGAACCCCCAGGATTTTTGCCAAAAATCGAGCCAACATTTTTTTTGAGGATTTTAGGAATCCTTGGATGCAGATCGACGGCGAAAGGATCCCTGATTCCCAAATGGCATCCCTTTTTACGATCCGGTGCGAAATAGCCAAGATATTCGCCAAAAACTGAGGAAAACCCGAATTCGCACTTTTCCAAGGGGAACCCCCAGGATTTTTGCCAAAAATCGAGCCAACATTTTTTTTGAGGATTTTAGGAATCCTTGGATGCAGATCGACGGCGAAAGGATCCCTGATTCCCAAATGGCATCCCTTTTTACGATCCGGTGCGAAATAGCCAAGATATTCGCCAAAAACTGAGGAAAACCCGAATTCGCACTTTTCCAAGGGGAACCCCCAGGATTTTTGCCAAAAATCGAGCCAAAATTTTTTTTTGAGGATTTTAGGAATCCTTGGATGCAGATCGACGGCGAAAGGATCCCTGATTCCCAAATGGCATCCCTTTTACGATCCGGTGCGAAATAGCCAAGATATTCGCCAAAAACTGAGGAAAACCCGAATTCGCACTTTTCCAAGGGGAACCCCCAGGATTTTTGCCAAAAATCGAGCCAAAATTTTTTTTTGAGGATTTTAGGAATCCTTGGATGCAGATCGACGGCGAAAGGATCCCTGATTCCCAAATGGCATCCCTTTTTACGATCCGGTGCGAAATAGCCAAGATATTCGCCAAAAACTGAGGAAAACCCGAATTCGCACTTTTCCAAGGGGAACCCCCAGGATTTTTGCCAAAAATCGAGCCAACATTTTTTTTTGAGGATTTTAGGAATCCTTTGATGCAGATCGACGGCGAAAGGATCCCTGATTCCCAAATGGCATCCCTTTTTACGATCCGGTGCGAAATAGCCAAGATATTCGCCAAAAACTGAGGAAAACCCGAATTCGCACTTTTCCAAGGGGAACCCCCAGGATTTTTGCCAAAAATCGAGCCAAAATTCTTTTTTGAGGATTTAAGGAATCCTTTGATGCAGATCGACGGCGAAAGGATCCCTGATTCCCAAATGGCATCCCTTTTCACGATCCGGTGCGAAATAGCCAAGATATTCGCCAAAAACTGAGGAAAACCCGAATTCGCACTTTTCCAAGGGGAACCCCAAGGATTTTTTCCAAAAATCGAGCCAAAAATTTTTTTGGAGGATTTTAGGAATCCTTGGATGCAGATCGACGGCGAAAGGATCCCTGATTCCCAAATGGCATCCCTTTTCACGATCCGGTGCGAAATAGCCAAGATATTCGCCAAAAACTGAGGAAAACCCGAATTCGCACTTTTCCAAGGGGAACCCCCAGGATTTTTGCCAAAAATCGAGCCAAAATTTTTTTTTGAGGATTTTAGGAATCCTTGGATGCAGATCGACGGCGAAAAGATCCCTGATTCCCAAATGGCATCCCTTTTACGATCCGGTGCGAAATAGCCAAGATATTCGCCAAAAACTGAGGAAAACCCGAATTCGCACTTTTCCAAGGGGAACCCCCAGGATTTTTGCCAAAAATCGAGCCAAAATTTTTTTTGAGGATTTTAGGAATCCTTGGATGCAGATCGACGGCGAAAGGATCCCTGATTCCCAAATGGCATCCCTTTTACGATCCGGTGCGAAATAGCCAAGATATTCGCCAAAAACTGAGGAAAACCCGAATTCGCACTTTTCCAAGGGGAACCCCCAGGATTTTTGCCAAAAATCGAGCCAAAATTTTTCTTTGAGGATTTTAGGAATCCTTGGATGCAGATCGACGGCGAAAGGATCCCTGATTCCCAAATGGCATCCCTTTTTACGATCCGGTGCGAAATAGCCAAGATATTCGCCAAAAACTGAGGAAAACCCGAATTCGCACTTTTCCAAGGGGAACCCCCAGGATTTTTGCCAAAAATCGAGCCAAAATTTTTTTTGAGGATTTTAGGAATCCTTGGATGCAGATCGACGGCGAAAGGATCCCTGATTCCCAAATGGCATCCCTTTTTACGATCCGGTGCGAAATAGCCAAGATATTCGCCAAAAACTGAGGAAAACCCGAATTCGCACTTTTCCAAGGGGAACCCCCAGGATTTTTGCCAAAAATCGAGCCAAAATTTTTTTTTGAGGATTTTAGGAATCCTTGGATGCAGATCGACGGCGAAAGGATCCCTGATTCCCAAATGGCATCCCTTTTACGATCCGGTGCGAAATAGCCAAGATATTCGCCAAAAACTGAGGAAAACCCGAATTCGCACTTTTCCAAGGGGAACCCCAGGATTTTTGCCAAAAATCGAGCCAAAATTTTTTTTTGAGGATTTTAGGAATCCTTGGATGCAGATCGACGGCGAAAGGATCCCTGATTCCCAAATGGCATCCCTTTTTACGATCCGGTGCGAAATAGCCAAGATATTCGCCAAAAACTGAGGAAAACCCGAATTCGCACTTTTCCAAGGGGAACCCCCAGGATTTTTGCCAAAAATCGAGCCAAAATTTTTTTTTGAGGATTTTAGGAATCCTTGGATGCAGATCGACGGCGAAAGGATCCCTGATTCCCAAATGGCATCCCTTTTTACGATCCGGTGCGAAATAGCCAAGATATTCGCCAAAAACTGAGGAAAACCCGAATTCGCACTTTTCCAAGGGGAACCCCCAGGATTTTTGCCAAAAATCGAGCCAAAATTTTTTTTTGAGGATTTTAGGAATCCTTGGATGCAGATCGACGGCGAAAGGATCCCTGATTCCCAAATGGCATCCCTTTTTACGATCCGGTGCGAAATAGCCAAGATATTCGCCAAAAACTGAGGAAAACCCGAATTCGCACTTTTCCAAGGGGAACCCCCAGGATTTTTGCCAAAAATCGAGCCAAAATTTTTTTTGAGGATTTTAGGAATCCTTGGATGCAGATCGACGGCGAAAGGATCCCTGATTCCCAAATGGCATCCCTTTTACGATCCGGTGCGAAATAGCCAAGATATTCGCCAAAAACTGAGGAAAACCCGAATTCGCACTTTTCCAAGGGGAACCCCCAGGATTTTTGCCAAAAATCGAGCCAAAATTTTTTTTGAGGATTTTAGGAATCCTTGGATGCAGATCGACGGCGAAAGGATCCCTGATTCCCAAATGGCATCCCTTTTTACGATCCGGTGCGAAATAGCCAAGATATTCGCCAAAAACTGAGGAAAACCCGAATTCGCACTTTTCCAAGGGGAACCCCCAGGATTTTTGCCAAAAATCGAGCCAAAATTTTTTTTTGAGGATTTTAGGAATCCTTGGATGCAGATCGACGGCGAAAGGATCCCTGATTCCCAAATGGCATCCCTTTTTACGATCCGGTGCGAAATAGCCAAGATATTCGCCAAAAACTGAGGAAAACCCGAATTCGCACTTTTCCAAGGGGAACCCCCAGGATTTTTGCCAAAAATCGAGCCAAAATTTTTTTTTGAGGATTTTAGGAATCCTTGGATGCAGATCGACGGCGAAAGGATCCCTGATTCCCAAATGGCATCCCTTTTTACGATCCGGTGCGAAATAGCCAAGATATTCGCCAAAAACTGAGGAAAACCCGAATTCGCACTTTTCCAAGGGGAACCCCCAGGATTTTTGCCAAAAATCGAGCCAACATTTTTTTTGAGGATTTTAGGAATCCTTGGATGCAGATCGACGGCGAAAGGATCCCTGATTCCCAAATGGCATCCCTTTTTACGATCCGGTGCGAAATAGCCAAGATATTCGCCAAAAACTGAGGAAAACCCGAATTCGCACTTTTCCAAGGGGAACCCCCAGGATTTTTGCCAAAAATCGAGCCAAAATTTTTTTTGAGGATTTTAGGAATCCTTGGATGCAGATCGACGGCGAAAGGATCCCTGATTCCCAAATGGCATCCCTTTTACGATCCGGTGCGAAATAGCCAAGATATTCGCCAAAAACTGAGGAAAACCCGAATTCGCACTTTTCCAAGGGGAACCCCCAGGATTTTTGCCAAAAATCGAGCCAAAATTTTTTTTGAGGATTTTAGGAATCCTTGGATGCAGATCGACGGCGAAAGGATCCCTGATTCCCAAATGGCATCCCTTTTTACGATCCGGTGCGAAATAGCCAAGATATTCGCCAAAAACTGAGGAAAACCCGAATTCGCACTTTTCCAAGGGGAACCCCCAGGATTTTTGCCAAAAATCGAGCCAAAATTTTTCTTTGAGGATTTTAGGAATCCTTGGATGCAGATCGACGGCGAAAGGATCCCTGATTCCCAAATGGCATCCCTTTTTACGATCCGGTGCGAAATAGCCAAGATATTCGCCAAAAACTGAGGAAAACCCGAATTCGCACTTTTCCAAGGGGAACCCCCAGTATTTTTGCCAAAAATCGAGCCAAAATTTTTCTTTGAGGATTTTAGGAATCCTTGGATGCAGATCGACGGCGAAAGGATCCCTGATTCCCAAATGGCATCCCTTTTTACGATCCGGTGCGAAATAGCCAAGATATTCGCCAAAAACTGAGGAAAACCCGAATTCGCACTTTTCCAAGGGGAACCCCCAGGATTTTTGCCAAAAATCGAGCCAAAATTTTTTTTTGAGGATTTTAGGAATCCTTGGATGCAGATCGACGGCGAAAGGATCCCTGATTCCCAAATGGCATCCCTTTTTACGATCCGGTGCGAAATAGCCAAGATATTCGCCAAAAACTGAGGAAAACCCGAATTCGCACTTTTCCAAGGGGAACCCCCAGGATTTTTGCCAAAAATCGAGCCAAAATTTTTTTTGAGGATTTTAGGAATCCTTGGATGCAGATCGACGGCGAAAGGATCCCTGATTCCCAAATGGCATCCCTTTTTACGATCCGGTGCGAAATAGCCAAGATATTCGCCAAAAACTGAGGAAAACCCGAATTCGCACTTTTCCAAGGGGAACCCCCAGGATTTTTGCCAAAAATCGAGCCAAAATTTTTTTTTGAGGATTTTAGGAATCCTTGGATGCAGATCGACGGCGAAAGGATCCCTGATTCCCAAATGGCATCCCTTTTTACGATCCGGTGCGAAATAGCCAAGATATTCGCCAAAAACTGAGGAAAACCCGAATTCGCACTTTTCCAAGGGGAACCCCCAGGATTTTTGCCAAAAATCGAGCCAAAATTTTTTTTGAGGATTTTAGGAATCCTTGGATGCAGATCGACGGCGAAAGGATCCCTGATTCCCAAATGGCATCCCTTTTTACGATCCGGTGCGAAATAGCCAAGATATTCGCCAAAAACTGAGGAAAACCCGAATTCGCACTTTTCCAAGGGGAACCCCCAGGATTTTTGCCAAAAATCGAGCCAAAATTTTTTTTTGAGGATTTTAGGAATCCTTGGATGCAGATCGACGGCGAAAGGATCCCTGATTCCCAAATGGCATCCCTTTTACGATCCGGTGCGAAATAGCCAAGATATTCGCCAAAAACTGAGGAAAACCCGAATTCGCACTTTTCCAAGGGGAACCCCCAGTATTTTTGCCAAAAATCGAGCCAAAATTTTTTTTGAGGATTTTAGGAATCCTTGGATGCAGATCGACGGCGAAAGGATCCCTGATTCCCAAATGGCATCCCTTTTTACGATCCGGTGCGAAATAGCCAAGATATTCGCCAAAAACTGAGGAAAACCCGAATTCGCACTTTTCCAAGGGGAACCCCCAGTATTTTTGCCAAAAATCGAGCCAAAATTTTTTTTGAGGATTTTAGGAATCCTTGGATGCAGATCGACGGCGAAAGGATCCCTGATTCCCAAATGGCATCCCTTTTTACGATCCGGTGCGAAATAGCCAAGATATTCGCCAAAAACTGAGGAAAACCCGAATTCGCACT
Organism: Drosophila parabipectinata; assembly: GCA_018153455.1. Taxonomy (NCBI): domain Eukaryota; kingdom Metazoa; phylum Arthropoda; class Insecta; order Diptera; family Drosophilidae; genus Drosophila; species Drosophila parabipectinata. Next base: position 6,725,867 of record JAECYA010000055.1, read on the forward strand.
TTTCCAAGGGGAACCCCCAGTATTTTTGCCAAAAATCGAGCCAAAATTTTTTTTGAGGATTTTAGGAATCCTTGGATGCAGATCGACGGCGAAAGGATCCCTGATTCCCAAATGGCATCCCTTTTTACGATCCGGTGCGAAATAGCCAAGATATTCGCCAAAAACTGAGGAAAACCCGAATTCGCACTTTTCCAAGGGGAACCCCCAGTATTTTTGCCAAAAATCGAGCCAAAATTTTTTTTGAGGATTTTAGGAATCCTTGGATGCAGATCGACGGCGAAAGGATCCCTGATTCCCAAATGGCATCCCTTTTTACGATCCGGTGCGAAATAGCCAAGATATTCGCCAAAAACTGAGGAAAACCCGAATTCGCACTTTTCCAAGGGGAACCCCCAGGATTTTTGCCAAAAATCGAGCCAAAATTTTTTTTGAGGATTTTAGGAATCCTTGGATGCAGATCGACGGCGAAAGGATCCCTGATTCCCAAATGGCATCCCTTTTACGATCCGGTGCGAAATAGCCAAGATATTCGCCAAAAACTGAGGAAAACCCGAATTCGCACTTTTCCAAGGGGAACCCCCAGGATTTTTGCCAAAAATCGAGCCAAAATTTTTTTTTTTTGAGGATTTTAGGAATCCTTGGATGCAGATCGACGGCGAAAGGATCCCTGATTCCCAAATGGCATCCCTTTTTACGATCCGGTGCGAAATAGCCAAGATATTCGCCAAAAACTGAGGAAAACCCGAATTCGCACTTTTCCAAGGGGAACCCCCAGTATTTTTGCCAAAAATCGAGCCAAAATTTTTTTGAGGATTTTAGGAATCCTTGGATGCAGATCGACGGCGAAAGGATCCCTGATTCCCAAATGGCATCCCTTTTTACGATCCGGTGCGAAATAGCCAAGATATTCGCCAAAAACTGAGGAAAACCCGAATTCGCACTTTTCCAAGGGGAACCCCCAGTATTTTTGCCAAAAATCGAGCCAAAATTTTTTTTGAGGATTTTAGGAATCCTTGGATGCAGATCGACGGCGAAAGGATCCCTGATTCCCAAATGGCATCCCTTTTTACGATCCGGTGCGAAATAGCCAAGATATTCGCCAAAAACTGAGGAAAACCCGAATTCGCACTTTTCCAAGGGGAACCCCCAGTATTTTTGCCAAAAATCGAGCCAAAATTTTTTTTTGAGGATTTTAGGAATCCTTGGATGCAGATCGACGGCGAAAGGATCCCTGATTCCCAAATGGCATCCCTTTTTACGATCCGGTGCGAAATAGCCAAGATATTCGCCAAAAACTGAGGAAAACCCGAATTCGCACTTTTCCAAGGGGAACCCCCAGTATTTTTGCCAAAAATCGAGCCAAAATTTTTTTTGAGGATTTTAGGAATCCTTGGATGCAGATCGACGGCGAAAGGATCCCTGATTCCCAAATGGCATCCCTTTTTACGATCCGGTGCGAAATAGCCAAGATATTCGCCAAAAACTGAGGAAAACCCGAATTCGCACTTTTCCAAGGGGAACCCCCAGTATTTTTGCCAAAAATCGAGCCAAAATTTTTCTTTGAGGATTTTAGGAATCCTTGGATGCAGATCGACGGCGAAAGGATCCCTGATTCCCAAATGGCATCCCTTTTACGATCCGGTGCGAAATAGCCAAGATATTCGCCAAAAACTGAGGAAAACCCGAATTCGCACTTTTCCAAGGGGAACCCCCAGTATTTTTGCCAAAAATCGAGCCAAAATTTTTGTTTGAGGATTTTAGGAATCCTTGGATGCAGATCGACGGCGAAAGGATCCCTGATTCCCAAATGGCATCCCTTTTTACGATCCGGTGCGAAATAGCCAAGATATTCGCCAAAAACTGAGGAAAACCCGAATTCGCACTTTTCCAAGGGGAACCCCCAGTATTTTTGCCAAAAATCGAGCCAAAATTTTTTTTGAGGATTTTAGGAATCCTTGGATGCAGATCGACGGCGAAAGGATCCCTGATTCCCAAATGGCATCCCTTTTTACGATCCGGTGCGAAATAGCCAAGATATTCGCCAAAAACTGAGGAAAACCCGAATTCGCACTTTTCCAAGGGGAACCCCCAGTATTTTTGCCAAAAATCGAGCCAAAATTTTTGTTTGAGGATTTTAGGAATCCTTGGATGCAGATCGACGGCGAAAGGATCCCTGATTCCCAAATGGCATCCCTTTTTACGATCCGGTGCGAAATAGCCAAGATATTCGCCAAAAACTGAGGAAAACCCGAATTCGCACTTTTCCAAGGGGAACCCCCAGTATTTTTGCCAAAAATCGAGCCAAAATTTTTTTTGAGGATTTTAGGAATCCTTGGATGCAGATCGACGGCGAAAGGATCCCTGATTCCCAAATGGCATCCCTTTTACGATCCGGTGCGAAATAGCCAAGATATTCGCCAAAAACTGAGGAAAACCCGAATTCGCACTTTTCCAAGGGGAACCCCCAGTATTTTTGCCAAAAATCGAGCCAAAATTTTTTTTGAGGATTTTAGGAATCCTTGGATGCAGATCGACGGCGAAAGGATCCCTGATTCCCAAATGGCATCCCTTTTTACGATCCGGTGCGAAATAGCCAAGATATTCGCCAAAAACTGAGGAAAACCCGAATTCGCACTTTTCCAAGGGGAACCCCCAGTATTTTTGCCAAAAATCGAGCCAAAATTTTTTTTGAGGATTTTAGGAATCCTTGGATGCAGATCGACGGCGAAAGGATCCCTGATTCCCAAATGGCATCCCTTTTACGATCCGGTGCGAAATAGCCAAGATATTCGCCAAAAACTGAGGAAAACCCGAATTCGCACTTTTCCAAGGGGAACCCCCAGTATTTTTGCCAAAAATCGAGCCAAAATTTTTGTTGGAGGATTTTAGGAATCCTTGGATGCAGATCGACGGCGAAAGGATCCCTGATTCCCAAATGGCATCCCTTTTTACGATCCGGTGCGAAATAGCCAAGATATTCGCCAAAAACTGAGGAAAACCCGAATTCGCACTTTTCCAAGGGGAACCCCCAGTATTTTTGCCAAAAATCGAGCCAAAATTTTTTTTGAGGATTTTAGGAATCCTTGGATGCAGATCGACGGCGAAAGGATCCCTGATTCCCAAATGGCATCCCTTTTTACGATCCGGTGCGAAATAGCCAAGATATTCGCCAAAAACTGAGGAAAACCCGAATTCGCACTTTTCCAAGGGGAACCCCCAGTATTTTTGCCAAAAATCGAGCCAAAATTTTTTTTGAGGATTTTAGGAATCCTTGGATGCAGATCGACGGCGAAAGGATCCCTGATTCCCAAATGGCATCCCTTTTTACGATCCGGTGCGAAATAGCCAAGATATTCGCCAAAAACTGAGGAAAACCCGAATTCGCACTTTTCCAAGGGGAACCCCCAGTATTTTTGCCAAAAATCGAGCCAAAATTTTTGTTGGAGGATTTTAGGAATCCTTGGATGCAGATCGACGGCGAAAGGATCCCTGATTCCCAAATGGCATCCCTTTTTACGATCCGGTGCGAAATAGCCAAGATATTCGCCAAAAACTGAGGAAAACCCGAATTCGCACTTTTCCAAGGGGAACCCCCAGTATTTTTGCCAAAAATCGAGCCAAAATTTTTGTTTGAGGATTTTAGGAATCCTTGGATGCAGATCGACGGCGAAAGGATCCCTGATTCCCAAATGGCATCCCTTTTTACGATCCGGTGCGAAATAGCCAAGATATTCGCCAAAAACTGAGGAAAACCCGAATTCGCACTTTTCCAAGGGGAACCCCCAGTATTTTTGCCAAAAATCGAGCCAAAATTTTTTTTGGAGGATTTTAGGAATCCTTGGATGCAGATCGACGGCGAAAGGATCCCTGATTCCCAAATGGCATCCCTTTTACGATCCGGTGCGAAATAGCCAAGATATTCGCCAAAAACTGAGGAAAACCCGAATTCGCACTTTTCCAAGGGGAACCCCCAGTATTTTTGCCAAAAATCGAGCCAAAATTTTTTTTTGAGGATTTTAGGAATCCTTGGATGCAGATCGACGGCGAAAGGATCCCTGATTCCCAAATGGCATCCCTTTTTACGATCCGGTGCGAAATAGCCAAGATATTCGCCAAAAACTGAGGAAAACCCGAATTCGCACTTTTCCAAGGGGAACCCCCAGTATTTTTGCCAAAAATCGAGCCAAAATTTTTTTTGAGGATTTTAGGAATCCTTGGATGCAGATCGACGGCGAAAGGATCCCTGATTCCCAAATGGCATCCCTTTTTACGATCCGGTGCGAAATAGCCAAGATATTCGCCAAAAACTGAGGAAAACCCGAATTCGCACTTTTCCAAGGGGAACCCCCAGTATTTTTGCCAAAAATCGAGCCAAAATTTTTGTTGGAGGATTTTAGGAATCCTTGGATGCAGATCGACGGCGAAAGGATCCCTGATTCCCAAATGGCATCCCTTTTTACGATCCGGTGCGAAATAGCCAAGATATTCGCCAAAAACTGAGGAAAACCCGAATTCGCACTTTTCCAAGGGGAACCCCCAGTATTTTTGCCAAAAATCGAGCCAAAATTTTTGTTTGAGGATTTTAGGAATCCTTGGATGCAGATCGACGGCGAAAGGATCCCTGATTCCCAAATGGCATCCCTTTTACGATCCGGTGCGAAATAGCCAAGATATTCGCCAAAAACTGAGGAAAACCCGAATTCGCACTTTTCCAAGGGGAACCCCCAGTATTTTTGCCAAAAATCGAGCCAAAATTTTTTTTTGAGGATTTTAGGAATCCTTGGATGCAGATCGACGGCGAAAGGATCCCTGATTCCCAAATGGCATCCCTTTTTACGATCCGGTGCGAAATAGCCAAGATATTCGCCAAAAACTGAGGAAAACCCGAATTCGCACTTTTCCAAGGGGAACCCCCAGTATTTTTGCCAAAAATCGAGCCAAAATTTTTTTTTGAGGATTTTAGGAATCCTTGGATGCAGATCGACGGCGAAAGGATCCCTGATTCCCAAATGGCATCCCTTTTACGATCCGGTGCGAAATAGCCAAGATATTCGCCAAAAACTGAGGAAAACCCGAATTCGCACTTTTCCAAGGGGAACCCCCAGTATTTTTGCCAAAAATCGAGCCAAAATTTTTTTTGAGGATTTTAGGAATCCTTGGATGCAGATCGACGGCGAAAGGATCCCTGATTCCCAAATGGCATCCCTTTTTACGATCCGGTGCGAAATAGCCAAGATATTCGCCAAAAACTGAGGAAAACCCGAATTCGCACTTTTCCAAGGGGAACCCCCAGTATTTTTGCCAAAAATCGAGCCAAAATTTTTTTTGAGGATTTTAGGAATCCTTGGATGCAGATCGACGGCGAAAGGATCCCTGATTCCCAAATGGCATCCCTTTTACGATCCGGTGCGAAATAGCCAAGATATTCGCCAAAAACTGAGGAAAACCCGAATTCGCACTTTTCCAAGGGGAACCCCCAGTATTTTTGCCAAAAATCGAGCCAAAATTTTTTTTGAGGATTTTAGGAATCCTTGGATGCAGATCGACGGCGAAAGGATCCCTGATTCCCAAATGGCATCCCTTTTTACGATCCGGTGCGAAATAGCCAAGATATTCGCCAAAAACTGAGGAAAACCCGAATTCGCACTTTTCCAAGGGGAACCCCCAGTATTTTTGCCAAAAATCGAGCCAAAATTTTTGTTGGAGGATTTTAGGAATCCTTGGATGCAGATCGACGGCGAAAGGATCCCTGATTCCCAAATGGCATCCCTTTTTACGATCCGGTGCGAAATAGCCAAGATATTCGCCAAAAACTGAGGAAAACCCGAATTCGCACTTTTCCAAGGGGAACCCCCAGTATTTTTGCCAAAAATCGAGCCAAAATTTTTGTTTGAGGATTTTAGGAATCCTTGGATGCAGATCGACGGCGAAAGGATCCCTGATTCCCAAATGGCATCCCTTTTTACGATCCGGTGCGAAATAGCCAAGATATTCGCCAAAAACTGAGGAAAACCCGAATTCGCACTTTTCCAAGGGGAACCCCCAGTATTTTTGCCAAAAATCGAGCCAAAATTTTTTTTTGAGGATTTTAGGAATCCTTGGATGCAGATCGACGGCGAAAGGATCCCTGATTCCCAAATGGCATCCCTTTTTACGATCCGGTGCGAAATAGCCAAGATATTCGCCAAAAACTGAGGAAAACCCGAATTCGCACTTTTCCAAGGGGAACCCCCAGTATTTTTGCCAAAAATCGAGCCAAAATTTTTGTTGGAGGATTTTAGGAATCCTTGGATGCAGATCGACGGCGAAAGGATCCCTGATTCCCAAATGGCATCCCTTTTTACGATCCGGTGCGAAATAGCCAAGATATTCGCCAAAAACTGAGGAAAACCCGAATTCGCACTTTTCCAAGGGGAACCCCCAGTATTTTTGCCAAAAATCGAGCCAAAATTTTTTTTGAGGATTTTAGGAATCCTTGGATGCAGATCGACGGCGAAAGGATCCCTGATTCCCAAATGGCATCCCTTTTTACGATCCGGTGCGAAATAGCCAAGATATTCGCCAAAAACTGAGGAAAACCCGAATTCGCACTTTTCCAAGGGGAACCCCCAGTATTTTTGCCAAAAATCGAGCCAAAATTTTTTTTGAGGATTTTAGGAATCCTTGGATGCAGATCGACGGCGAAAGGATCCCTGATTCCCAAATGGCATCCCTTTTTACGATCCGGTGCGAAATAGCCAAGATATTCGCCAAAAACTGAGGAAAACCCGAATTCGCACTTTTCCAAGGGGAACCCCCAGTATTTTTGCCAAAAATCGAGCCAAAATTTTTTTTGAGGATTTTAGGAATCCTTGGATGCAGATCGACGGCGAAAGGATCCCTGATTCCCAAATGGCATCCCTTTTTACGATCCGGTGCGAAATAGCCAAGATATTCGCCAAAAACTGAGGAAAACCCGAATTCGCACTTTTCCAAGGGGAACCCCCAGTATTTTTGCCAAAAATCGAGCCAAAATTTTTTTTGAGGATTTTAGGAATCCTTGGATGCAGATCGACGGCGAAAGGATCCCTGATTCCCAAATGGCATCCCTTTTTACGATCCGGTGCGAAATAGCCAAGATATTCGCCAAAAACTGAGGAAAACCCGAATTCGCACTTTTCCAAGGGGAACCCCCAGTATTTTTGCCAAAAATCGAGCCAAAATTTTTGTTTGAGGATTTTAGGAATCCTTGGATGCAGATCGACGGCGAAAGGATCCCTGATTCCCAAATGGCATCCCTTTTTACGATCCGGTGCGAAATAGCCAAGATATTCGCCAAAAACTGAGGAAAACCCGAATTCGCACTTTTCCAAGGGGAACCCCCAGTATTTTTGCCAAAAATCGAGCCAAAATTTTTGTTTGAGGATTTTAGGAATCCTTGGATGCAGATCGACGGCGAAAGGATCCCTGATTCCCAAATGGCATCCCTTTTTACGATCCGGTGCGAAATAGCCAAGATATTCGCCAAAAACTGAGGAAAACCCGAATTCGCACTTTTCCAAGGGGAACCCCCAGTATTTTTGCCAAAAATCGAGCCAAAATTTTTGTTTGAGGATTTTAGGTATCTTTGGATGCAGATCGACGGCGAAAGGATCTCTGATTCCCAAATGGCATCCCTTTTTACGATCCGGTGCGAAATAGCCAAGATATTCGCCAAAAACTGAGGAAAACCCGAATTCGCACTTTTCCAAGGGGAACCCCAGTATTTTTGCCAAAAATCGAGCCAAAATTTTTTTTTGAGGATTTTAGGTATCTTTGGATGCAGATCGACGGCGAAAGGATCCCTGATTCCCAAATGGCATCCCTTTTTACGATCCGGTGCGAAATAGCCAAGATATTCGCCAAAAACTGAGGAAAACCCGAATTCGCACTTTTCCAAGGGGAACCCCCAGTATTTTTGCCAAAAATCGAGCCAAAATTTTTCTTTGAGGATTTTAGGAATCCTTGGATGCAGATCGACGGCGAAAGGATCCCTGATTCCCAAATGGCATCCCTTTTTACGATCCGGTGCGAAATAGCCAAGATATTCGCCAAAAACTGAGGAAAACCCGAATTCGCACTTTTCCAAGGGGAACCCCCAGTATTTTTGCCAAAAATCGAGCCAAAATTTTTTTTGAGGATTTTAGGAATCCTTGGATGCAGATCGACGGCGAAAGGATCCCTGATTCCCAAATGGCATCCCTTTTTACGATCCGGTGCGAAATAGCCAAGATATTCGCCAAAAACTGAGGAAAACCCGAATTCGCACTTTTCCAAGGGGAACCCCCAGTATTTTTGCCAAAAATCGAGCCAAAATTTTTGTTGGAGGATTTTAGGAATCCTTGGATGCAGATCGACGGCGAAAGGATCCCTGATTCCCAAATGGCATCCCTTTTTACGATCCGGTGCGAAATAGCCAAGATATTCGCCAAAAACTGAGGAAAACCCGAATTCGCACTTTTCCAAGGGGAACCCCCAGTATTTTTGCCAAAAATCGAGCCAACATTTTTTTTTGAGGATTTTAGGAATCCTTGGATGCAGATCGACGGCGAAAGGATCCCTGATTCCCAAATGGCATCCCTTTTTACGATCCGGTGCGAAATAGCCAAGATATTCGCCAAAAACTGAGGAAAACCCGAATTCGCACTTTTCCAAGGGGAACCCCCAGTATTTTTGCCAAAAATCGAGCCAAAATTTTTTTTGAGGATTTTAGGAATCCTTGGATGCAGATCGACGGCGAAAGGATCCCTGATTCCCAAATGGCATCCCTTTTTACGATCCGGTGCGAAATAGCCAAGATATTCGCCAAAAACTGAGGAAAACCCGAATTCGCACTTTTCCAAGGGGAACCCCCAGTATTTTTGCCAAAAATCGAGCCAAAATTTTTGTTGGAGGATTTTAGGAATCCTTGGATGCAGATCGACGGCGAAAGGATCCCTGATTCCCAAATGGCATCCCTTTTACGATCCGGTGCGAAATAGCCAAGATATTCGCCAAAAACTGAGGAAAACCCGAATTCGCACTTTTCCAAGGGGAACCCCCAGTATTTTTGCCAAAAATCGAGCCAAAATTTTTGTTTGAGGATTTTAGGTATCCTTGGATGCAGATCGACGGCGAAAGGATCCCTGATTCCCAAATGGCATCCCTTTTTACGATCCGGTGCGAAATAGCCAAGATATTCGCCAAAAACTGAGGAAAACCCGAATTCGCACTTTTCCAAGGGGAACCCCCAGTATTTTTGCCAAAAATCGAGCCAAAATTTTTGTTTGAGGATTTTAGGAATCCTTGGATGCAGATCGACGGCGAAAGGATCCCTGATTCCCAAATGGCATCCCTTTTTACGATCCGGTGCGAAATAGCCAAGATATTCGCCAAAAACTGAGGAAAACCCGAATTCGCACTTTTCCAAGGGGGAACCCCCAGTATTTTTGCCAAAAATCGAGCCAAAATTTTTTTTTGAGGATTTTAGGAATCCTTGGATGCAGATCGACGGCGAAAGGATCCCTGATTCCCAAATGGCATCCCTTTTTACGATCCGGTGCGAAATAGCCAAGATATTCGCCAAAAACTGAGGAAAACCCGAATTCGCACTTTTCCAAGGGGAACCCCCAGTATTTTTGCCAAAAATCGAGCCAAAATTTTTTTTGAGGATTTTAGGAATCCTTGGATGCAGATCGACGGCGAAAGGATCCCTGATTCCCAAATGGCATCCCTTTTACGATCCGGTGCGAAATAGCCAAGATATTCGCCAAAAACTGAGGAAAACCCGAATTCGCACTTTTCCAAGGGGAACCCCCAGTATTTTTGCCAAAAATCGAGCCAAAATTTTTCTTTGAGGATTTTAGGAATCCTTGGATGCAGATCGACGGCGAAAGGATCCCTGATTCCCAAATGGCATCCCTTTTTACGATCCGGTGCGAAATAGCCAAGATATTCGCCAAAAACTGAGGAAAACCCGAATTCGCACTTTTCCAAGGGGAACCCCCAGTATTTTTGCCAAAAATCGAGCCAAAATTTTTTTTGAGGATTTTAGGAATCCTTGGATGCAGATCGACGGCGAAAGGATCCCTGATTCCCAAATGGCATCCCTTTTTACGATCCGGTGCGAAATAGCCAAGATATTCGCCAAAAACTGAGGAAAACCCGAATTCGCACTTTTCCAAGGGGAACCCCCAGTATTTTTGCCAAAAATCGAGCCAAAATTTTTTTTTGAGGATTTTAGGAATCCTTGGATGCAGATCGACGGCGAAAGGATCCCTGATTCCCAAATGGCATCCCTTTTTACGATCCGGTGCGAAATAGCCAAGATATTCGCCAAAAACTGAGGAAAACCCGAATTCGCACTTTTCCAAGGGGAACCCCCAGTATTTTTGCCAAAAATCGAGCCAACATTTTTTTTTGAGGATTTTAGGAATCCTTGGATGCAGATCGACGGCGAAAGGATCCCTGATTCCCAAATGGCATCCCTTTTTACGATCCGGTGCGAAATAGCCAAGATATTCGCCAAAAACTGAGGAAAACCCGAATTCGCACTTTTCCAAGGGGAACCCCCAGTATTTTTGCCAAAAATCGAGCCAAAATTTTTTTTGAGGATTTTAGGAATCCTTGGATGCAGATCGACGGCGAAAGGATCCCTGATTCCCAAAATGGCATCCCTTTTTACGATCCGGTGCGAAATAGCCAAGATATTCGCCAAAAACTGAGGAAAACCCGAATTCGCACTTTTCCAAGGGGAACCCCCAGTATTTTTGCCAAAAATCGAGCCAAAATTTTTTTTGAGGATTTTAGGAATCCTTGGATGCAGATCGACGGCGAAAGGATCCCTGATTCCCAAATGGCATCCCTTTTACGATCCGGTGCGAAATAGCCAAGATATTCGCCAAAAACTGAGGAAAACCCGAATTCGCACTTTTCCAAGGGGAACCCCCAGTATTTTTGCCAAAAATCGAGCCAAAATTTTTTTTGAGGATTTTAGGAATCCTTGGATGCAGATCGACGGCGAAAGGATCCCTGATTCCCAAATGGCATCCCTTTTTACGATCCGGTGCGAAATAGCCAAGATATTCGCCAAAAACTGAGGAAAACCCGAATTCGCACTTTTCCAAGGGGAACCCCCAGTATTTTTGCCAAAAATCGAGCCAAAATTTTTGTTGGAGGATTTTAGGAATCCTTGGATGCAGATCGACGGCGAAAGGATCCCTGATTCCCAAATGGCATCCCTTTTTACGATCCGGTGCGAAATAGCCAAGATATTCGCCAAAAACTGAGGAAAACCCGAATTCGCACTTTTCCAAGGGGAACCCCCAGTATTTTTGCCAAAAATCGAGTTTCCAAAATATTGCCAAAAATTGAGAAAAATTTTTGAGGATTTTAGAATTTTTTTGAGTTGGAATCCTTGGATGCAGATCGACGGCGAAAGGATCCCTGATTCCCAAATGGCATCCCTTTTTACGATCCGGTGCGAAATAGCCAAGATATTCGCCAAAAACTGAGGAAAACCCGAATTCGCACTTTTCCAAGGGGAACCCCCAGGATTTTTGCCAAAAATCGAGCCAAAATTTTTTTTTGAGGATTTTAGGAATCCTTGGATGCAGATCGACGGCGAAAGGATGATCCCTGATTCCCAAATGGCATCCCTTTTTACGATCCGGTGCGAAATAGCCAAGATATTCGCCAAAAACTGAGGAAAACCCGAATTCGCACTTTTCCAAGGGGAACCCCCAGTATTTTTGCCAAAAATCGAGCCAAAATTTTTTTTGAGGATTTTAGGAATCCTTGGATGCAGATCGACGGCGAAAGGATCCCTGATTCCCAAATGGCATCCCTTTTTACGATCCGGTGCGAAATAGCCAAGATATTCGCCAAAAACTGAGGAAAACCCGAATTCGCACTTTTCCAAGGGGAACCCCCAGTATTTTTGCCAAAAATCGAGCCAAAATTTTTTTTGAGGATTTTAGGAATCCTTGGATGCAGATCGACGGCGAAAGGATCCCTGATTCCCAAATGGCATCCCTTTTTACGATCCGGTGCGAAATAGCCAAGATATTCGCCAAAAACTGAGGAAAACCCGAATTCGCACTTTTCCAAGGGGAACCCCCAGTATTTTTGCCAAAAATCGAGCCAAAATTTTTTTTGAGGATTTTAGGAATCTTTGGATGCAGATCGACGGCGAAAGGATCCCTGATTCCCAAATGGCATCCCTTTTTACGATCCGGTGCGAAATAGCCAAGATATTCGCCAAAAACTGAGGAAAACCCGAATTCGCACTTTTCCAAGGGGAACCCCCAGTATTTTTGCCAAAAATCGAGCCAAAATTTTTCTTTGAGGATTTTAGGAATCCTTGGATGCAGATCGACGGCGAAAGGATCCCTGATTCCCAAATGGCATCCCTTTTTACGATCCGGTGCGAAATAGCCAAGATATTCGCCAAAAACTGAGGAAAACCCGAATTCGCACTTTTCCAAGGGGAACCCCCAGGATTTTTGCCAAAAATCGAGCCAACATTTTTTTTTGAGGATTTTAGGTATCTTTGGATGCAGATCGACGGCGAAAGGATCCCTGATTCCCAAATGGCATCCCTTTTTACGATCCGGTGCGAAATAGCCAAGATATTCGCCAAAAACTGAGGAAAACCCGAATTCGCACTTTTCCAAGGGGAACCCCCAGTATTTTTGCCAAAAATCGAGCCAAAATTTTTCTTTGAGGATTTTAGGAATCCTTGGATGCAGATCGACGGCGAAAGGATCCCTGATTCCCAAATGGCATCCCTTTTTACGATCCGGTGCGAAATAGCCAAGATATTCGCCAAAAACTGAGGAAAACCCGAATTCGCACTTTTCCAAGGGGAACCCCCAGTATTTTTGCCAAAAATCGAGCCAAAAATTTTTTTTGAGGATTTTAGGAATCCTTGGATGCAGATCGACGGCGAAAGGATCCCTGATTCCCAAATGGCATCCCTTTTTACGATCCGGTGCGAAATAGCCAAGATATTCGCCAAAAACTGAGGAAAACCCGAATTCGCACTTTTCCAAGGGGAACCCCCAGTATTTTTGCCAAAAATCGAGCCAAAATTTTTTTTGAGGATTTTAGGAATCCTTGGATGCAGATCGACGGCGAAAGGATCCCTGATTCCCAAATGGCATCCCTTTTTACGATCCGGTGCGAAATAGCCAAGATATTCGCCAAAAACTGAGGAAAACCCGAATTCGCACTTTTCCAAGGGGAACCCCCAGTATTTTTGCCAAAAATCGAGCCAAAATTTTTGTTTGAGGATTTTAGGAATCCTTGGATGCAGATCGACGGCGAAAGGATCCCTTAATCCCTGATTCCCAAATGGCATCCCTTTTACGATCCGGTGCGAAATAGCCAAGATATTCGCCAAAAACTGAGGAAAACCCGAATTCGCACTTTTCCAAGGGGAACCCCCAGTATTTTTGCCAAAAATCGAGCCAAAATTTTTGTTTGAGGATTTTAGGAATCCTTGGATGCAGATCGACGGCGAAAGGATCCCTGATTCCCAAATGGCATCCCTTTTTACGATCCGGTGCGAAATAGCCAAGATATTCGCCAAAAACTGAGGAAAACCCGAATTCGCACTTTTCCAAGGGGAACCCCCAGTATTTTTGCCAAAAATCGAGCCAAAATTTTTTTTGAGGATTTTAGGAATCCTTGGATGCAGATCGACGGCGAAAGGATCCCTGATTCCCAAATGGCATCCCTTTTTACGATCCGGTGCGAAATAGCCAAGATATTCGCCAAAAACTGAGGAAAACCCGAATTCGCACTTTTCCAAGGGGAACCCCCAGTATTTTTGCCAAAAATCGAGCCAAAATTTTTTTTGAGGATTTTAGGAATCCTTGGATGCAGATCGACGGCGAAAGGATCCCTGATTCCCAAATGGCATCCCTTTTTACGATCCGGTGCGAAATAGCCAAGATATTCGCCAAAAACTCAGGAAAACCCGAATTCGCACTTTTCCAAGGGGAACCCCCAGGATTTTTGCCAAAAATCGAGCCAAAATTTTTTTTGAGGATTTTAGGATTTTGATTGCAGATCGACGGCGAAAGGATCCCTGATTCCCAAATGGCATCCCTTTTACGATCCGGTGCGAAATAGCCAAGATATTCGCCAAAAACTGAGGAAAACCCGAATTCGCACTTTTCCAAGGGGAACCCCCAGTATTTTTGCCAAAAATCGAGCCAAAATTTTTTTTGAGGATTTTAGGAATCCTTGGATGCAGATCGACGGCGAAAGGATCCCTGATTCCCAAATGGCATCCCTTTTACGATCCGGTGCGAAATAGCCAAGATATTCGCCAAAAACTGAGGAAAACCCGAATTCGCACTTTTCAAGGGGACACCCCCAGTATTTTTGCCAAAAATCGAGCCAAAATTTTTTTTGAGGATTTTAGGAATCCTTGGATGCAGATCGACGGCGAAAGGATCCCTGATTCCCAAATGGCATCCCTTTTCACGATCCGGTGCGAAATAGCCAAGATATTCGCCAAAAACTGAGGAAAACCCGAATTCGCACTTTTCCAAGGGGAACCCCCGGATTTTTGCCAAAAATCGAGCCAAAATTTTTTTGAGGATTTTAGGAATCCTTGGATGCAGATCGACGGCGAAAGGATCCCTGATTCCCAAATGGCATCCTTTTTACGATCCGGTGCGAAATAGCCAAGATATTCGCCAAAAATTGGCAAAAACCCGAATTCGCACTTTTCTTTCAAGGGGAACCCCCGTATTTTTGCCAAAAATCGAGCCAAAATTATTTTTGGATTTTAGGAATCCTTGGATGCAGATCGACGGCGAAAGGATCCCTGATTCCCAAATGGCATCGATCTGCATCAAGGAATTCAAAATTCCTCAAAAAAAATTTTGTATTTTTCCCTTGGAAAAGTGCCAAAATTTTCGGGTTTTCCTGAGTTTTTGGCGAATATCTTGGCTATTTCGCACCGGATCGTAAAAGGGATGCCATTTGGGAATCAGGGATCCTTTCGCCGTCGATCTGCATCCAAGGATTCCTAAAATCCTCAAAGAAAAATTTTGGCTCGATTTTTGGCAAAAATACTGGGGGTTCCCCTTGGAAAAGTGCGAATTCGGGTTTTCCTCAGTTTTTGGCGAATATCTTGGCTATTTCGCACCGGATCGTAAAAAGGGATGCCATTTGGGAATCAGGGATCCTTTCGCCGTCGATCTGCATCCAAGGATTCCTAAAATCCTCAAAGAAAAATTTTGGCTCGATTTTTGGCAAAAATACTGGGGGTTCCCCTTGGAAAAGTGCGAATTCGGGTTTTCCTCAGTTTTTGGCGAATATCTTGGCTATTTCGCACCGGATCGTAAAAAGGGATGCCATTTGGGAATCAGGGATCCTTTCGCCGTCGATCTGCATCCAAGGATTCCTAAAATCCTCAAAAAAAATTTTGGCTCGATTTTTGGCAAAAATACTGGGGGTTCCCCTTGGAAAAGTGCGAATTCGGGTTTTCCTCAGTTTTTGGCGAATATCTTGGCTATTTCGCACCGGATCGTGAAAAGGGATGCCATTTGGGAATCAGGGATCCTTTCGCCGTCGATCTGCATCCAAGGATTCCTAAAATCCTCCAACAAAAATTTTGGCTCGATTTTTGGCAAAAATACTGGGGGTTCCCCTTGGAAAAGTGCGAATTCGGGTTTTCCTCAGTTTTTGGCGAATATCTTGGCTATTTCGCACCGGATCGTAAAAAGGGATGCCATTTGGGAATCAGGGATCCTTTCGCCGTCGATCTGCATCCAAGGATTCCTAAAATCCTCAAAAAAAAATTTTGGCTCGATTTTTGGCAAAAATCCTGGGGGTTCCCCTTGGAAAAGTGCGAATTCGGGTTTTCCTCAGTTTTTGGCGAATATCTTGGCTATTTCGCACCGGATCGTAAAAAGGGATGCCATTTGGGAATCAGGGATCCTTTCGCCGTCGATCTGCATCCAAGGATTCCTAAAATCCTCCAAAAAAAATTTTGGCTCGATTTTTGGCAAAAATCCTGGGGGTTCCCCTTGGAAAAGTGCGAATTCGGGTTTTCCTCAGTTTTTGGCGAATATCTTGGCTATTTCGCACCGGATCGTGAAAAGGGATGCCATTTGGGAATCAGGGATCCTTTCGCCGTCGATCTGCATCCAAGGATTCCTAAAATCCTCCAACAAAAATTTTGGCTCGATTTTTGGCAAAAATACTGGGGGTTCCCCTTGGAAAAGTGCGAATTCGGGTTTTCCTCAGTTTTTGGCGAATATCTTGGCTATTTCGCACCGGATCGTGAAAAGGGATGCCATTTGGGAATCAGGGATCCTTTCGCCGTCGATCTGCATCCAAGGATTCCTAAAATCCTCCAACAAAAATTTTGGCTCGATTTTTGGCAAAAATCCTGGGGGTTCCCCTTGGAAAAGTGCGAATTCGGGTTTTCCTCAGTTTTTGGCGAATATCTTGGCTATTTCGCACCGGATCGTGAAAAGGGATGCCATTTGGGAATCAGGGATCCTTTCGCCGTCGATCTGCATCCAAGGATTCCTAAAATCCTCAAAAAAAATTTTGGCTCGATTTTTGGAAAAAATCCTGGGGGTTCCCCTTGGAAAAGTGCGAATTCGGGTTTTCCTCAGTTTTTGGCGAATATCTTGGCTATTTCGCACCGGATCGTGAAAAGGGATGCCATTTGGGAATCAGGGATCCTTTCGCCATCGATCTGCAACGAAGGATTCCTAAAATCCTCAACAAAAAATTTTGGCTCGATTTTTGGAAAAAATCCTTGGGGTTCCCCTTGGAAAAGTGCGAATTCGGGTTTTCCTCAGTTTTTGGCGAATATCTTGGCTATTTCGCACCGGATCGTGAAAAGGGATGCCATTTGGGAATCAGGGATCCTTTCGCCGTCGATCTGCATCCAAGGATTCCTAAAATCCTCAAAAAAAATTTTGGCTCGATTTTTGGAAAAAATCCTTGGGGTTCCCCTTGGAAAAGTGCGAATTCGGGTTTTCCTCAGTTTTTGGCGAATATCTTGGCTATTTCGCACCGGATAGTGAAAAGGGATGCCATTTGGGAATCAGGGATCCTTTCGCCATCGATCTGCAACAAAGGATTCCTAAAATCCTCAACAAAAAATTTTGGCTCGATTTTTGGAAAAATCCTGGGGGTTCCCCTTGGAAAAGTGCGAATTCGGGTTTTCCTCAGTTTTTGGCGAATATCTTGGCTATTTCGCACCGGATCGTGAAAAGGGATGCCATTTGGGAATCAGGGATCCTTTCGCCGTCGATCTGCATCCAAGGATTCCTAAAATCCTAAAAAAAAATTTTGGCTCGATTTTTGGCAAAAATCCTGGGGGTTCCCCTTGGAAAAGTGCGAATTCGGGTTTTCCTCAGTTTTTGGCGAATATCTTGGCTATTTCGCACCGGATCGTGAAAAGGGATGCCATTTGGGAATCAGGGATCCTTTCGCCGTCGATCTGCATCCAAGGATTCCTAAAATCCTCAAAAAAAATTTTGGCTCGATTTTTGGCAAAAATCCTGGGGGTTCCCCTTGGAAAAGTGCGAATTCGGGTTTTCCTCAGTTTTTGGCGAATATCTTGGCTATTTCGCACCGGATCGTGAAAAGGGATGCCATTTGGGAATCAGGGATCCTTTCGCCGTCGATCTGCATCCAAGGATTCCTAAAATCCTCAAAAAAAATTTTGGCTCGATTTTTGGCAAAAATCCTGGGGGTTCCCCTTGGAAAAGTGCGAATTCGGGTTTTCCTCAGTTTTTGGCGAATATCTTGGCTATTTCGCACCGGATCGTGAAAAGGGATGCCATTTGGGAATCAGGGATCCTTTCGCCGTCGATCTGCATCCAAGGATTCCTAAAATCCTCCAAAAAAATTTTGGCTCGATTTTTGGCAAAAATCCTGGGGGTTCCCCTTGGAAAAGTGCGAATTCGGGTTTTCCTCAGTTTTTGGCGAATATCTTGGCTATTTCGCACCGGATCGTGAAAAGGGATGCCATTTGGGAATCAGGGATCCTTTCGCCGTCGATCTGCATCCAAGGATTCCTAAAATCCTCCAAAAAAATTTTGGCTCGATTTTTGGCAAAAATCCTGGGGGTTCCCCTTGGAAAAGTGCGAATTCGGGTTTTCCTCAGTTTTTGGCGAATATCTTGGCTATTTCGCACCGGATCGTGAAAAGGGATGCCATTTGGGAATCAGGGATCCTTTCGCCGTCGATCTGCATCCAAGGATTCCTAAAATCCTCAAAAAAAATTTTGGCTCGATTTTTGGCAAAAATCCTGGGGGTTCCCCTTGGAAAAGTGCGAATTCGGGTTTTCCTCAGTTTTTGGCGAATATCTTGGCTATTTCGCACCGGATCGTGAAAAGGGATGCCATTTGGGAATCAGGGATCCTTTCGCCGTCGATCTGCATCCAAGGATTCCTAAAATCCTCAAAAAAAATTTTGGCTCGATTTTTGGCAAAAATCCTGGGGGTTCCCCTTGGAAAAGTGCGAATTCGGGTTTTCCTCAGTTTTTGGCGAATATCTTGGCTATTTCGCACCGGATCGTGAAAAGGGATGCCATTTGGGAATCAGGGATCCTTTCGCCGTCGATCTGCATCCAAGGATTCCTAAAATCCTCAAAAAAAAATTTTGGCTCGATTTTTGGCAAAAATCCTGGGGGTTCCCCTTGGAAAAGTGCGAATTCGGGTTTTCCTCAGTTTTTGGCGAATATCTTGGCTATTTCGCACCGGATCGTGAAAAGGGATGCCATTTGGGAATCAGGGATCCTTTCGCCGTCGATCTGCATCAAAGGATTCCTAAAATCCTCAAAAAAAAATTTTGGCTCGATTTTTGGCAAAAATCCTGGGGGTTCCCCTTGGAAAAGTGCGAATTCGGGTTTTCCTCAGTTTTTGGCGAATATCTTGGCTATTTCGCACCGGATCGTGAAAAGGGATGCCATTTGGGAATCAGGGATCCTTTCGCCGTCGATCTGCATCCAAGGATTCCTAAAATCTCAAAAAAAAATTTTGGCTCGATTTTTGGCAAAAATCCTGGGGGTTCCCCTTGGAAAAGTGCGAATTCGGGTTTTCCTCAGTTTTTGGCGAATATCTTGGCTATTTCGCACCGGATCGTGAAAAGGGATGCCATTTGGGAATCAGGGATCCTTTCGCCGTCGATCTGCATCCAAGGATTCCTAAAATCCTCCAAAAAAAATTTTGGCTCGATTTTTGGCAAAAATCCTGGGGGTTCCCCTTGGAAAAGTGCGAATTCGGGTTTTCCTCAGTTTTTGGCGAATATCTTGGCTATTTCGCACCGGATCGTGAAAAGGGATGCCATTTGGGAATCAGGGATCCTTTCGCCGTCGATCTGCATCCAAGGATTCCTAAAATCCTCAAAAAAAATTTTGGCTCGATTTTTGGCAAAAATCCTGGGGGTTCCCCTTGGAAAAGTGCGAATTCGGGTTTTCCTCAGTTTTTGGCGAATATCTTGGCTATTTCGCACCGGATCGTGAAAAGGGATGCCATTTGGGAATCAGGGATCCTTTCGCCGTCGATCTGCATCCAAGGATTCCTAAAATCCTCCAAAAAAAATTTTGGCTCGATTTTTGGCAAAAATCCTGGGGTTCCCCTTGGAAAAGTGCGAATTCGGGTTTTCCTCAGTTTTTGGCGAATATCTTGGCTATTTCGCACCGGATCGTGAAAAGGGATGCCATTTGGGAATCAGGGATCCTTTCGCCGTCGATCTGCATCAAAGGATTCCTAAAATCCTCAAAAAAAAATTTTGGCTCGATTTTTGGCAAAAATCCTGGGGGTTCCCCTTGGAAAAGTGCGAATTCGGGTTTTCCTCAGTTTTTGGCGAATATCTTGGCTATTTCGCACCGGATCGTGAAAAGGGATGCCGTTTAGGAATCGGGGATCCTTTCGCCGGCGATCTGCATCCAAGGATTCCTTTTGGCTCGATTTTTGGCAAAAATCCTGGGGGTTCCCCTTGGAAAAGTGCGAATTCGGGTTTTCCTCAGTTTTTGGCGAATATCTTGGCTATTTCGCACCGGATCGTGAAAAGGGATGCCATTTGGGAATCAGGGATCCTTTCGCCGTCGATCTGCATCCAAGGATTCCTAAAATCCTCCAAAAAAATTTTGGCTCGATTTTTGCCAAAAATCCTGGGGGTTCCCCTTGGAAAAGTGCGAATTCGGGTTTTCCTCAGTTTTTGGCGAATATCTTGGCTATTTCGCACCGGATCGTGAAAAGGGATGCCATTTGGGAATCAGGGATCCTTTCGCCGTCGATCTGCATCCAAGGATTCCTAAAATCCTCCAAAAAAATTTTGGCTCGATTTTTGGCAAAAATCCTGGGGGTTCCCCTTGGAAAAGTGCGAATTCGGGTTTTCCTCAGTTTTTGGCGAATATCTTGGCTATTTCGCACCGGATCGTGAAAAGGGATGCCATTTGGGAATCAGGGATCCTTTCGCCGTCGATCTGCATCGAAGGATTCCTAAAATCCTGAAGAAAAAATTTTGGCTCGATTTTTGGCAAAAATCCTGGGGGTTCCCCTTGGAAAAGTGCGAATTCGGGTTTTCCTCAGTTTTTGGCGAATATCTTGGCTATTTCGCACCGGATCGTGAAAAGGGATGCCATTTGGGAATCAGGGATCCTTTCGCCGTCGATCTGCATCAAAGGATTCCTAAAATCCTCAAAAAAAAATTTTGGCTCGATTTTTGGCAAAAATCCTGGGGGTTCCCCTTGGAAAAGTGCGAATTCGGGTTTTCCTCAGTTTTTGGCGAATATCTTGGCTATTTCGCACCGGATCGTAAAAAGGGATGCCATTTGGGAATCAGGGATCCTTTCGCCGTCGATCTGCATCCAAGGATTCCTAAAATCCTCAAAAAAAATTTTGGCTCGATTTTTGGCAAAAATCCTGGGGGTTCCCCTTGGAAAAGTGCGAATTCGGGTTTTCCTCAGTTTTTGGCGAATATCTTGGCTATTTCGCACCGGATCGTGAAAAGGGATGCCATTTGGGAATCAGGGATCCTTTCGCCGTCGATCTGCATCCAAGGATTCCTAAAATCCTCAAAAAAAATTTTGGCTCGATTTTTGGCAAAAATCCTGGGGTTCCCCTTGGAAAAGTGCGAATTCGGGTTTTCCTCAGTTTTTGGCGAATATCTTGGCTATTTCGCACCGGATCGTGAAAAGGGATGCCATTTGGGAATCAGGGATCCTTTCGCCGTCGATCTGCATCCAAGGATTCCTAAAATCCTCAAAAAAAATTTTGGCTCGATTTTTGGCAAAAATCCTTGGGGGTTCCCCTTGGAAAAGTGCGAATTCGGGTTTTCCTCAGTTTTTGGCGAATATCTTGGCTATTTCGCACCGGATCGTGAAAAGGGATGCCATTTGGGAATCAGGGATCCTTTCGCCGTCGATCTGCATCCAAGGATTCCTAAAATCCTCAAAAAAAATTTTGGCTCGATTTTTGGCAAAAATCCTGGGGGTTCCCCTTGGAAAAGTGCGAATTCGGGTTTTCCTCAGTTTTTGGCGAATATCTTGGCTATTTCGCACCGGATCGTAAAAAGGATGCCATTTGGGAATCAGGGATCCTTTCGCCGTCGATCTGCATCCAAGGATTCCTAAAATCCTCCAACAAAAATTTTGGCTCGATTTTTGGCAAAAAAAATCCTGGGGGTTCCCTTGGAAAAGTGCGAATTCGGGT